>CM034618.1:3711184-5140927 GCA_020080225.1 Gynochthodes officinalis | reverse complement strand
GTGGATTCATGTTTTGAGATGACAAGGGCATTTAGGATGAGCTGTTTAAACTTTCTAAAAAGCTTACCGTCTATACATATACCCCTAGTTGACTAGTTTGAGCCTTGAATTTTCTTTGTTTTTAACACCACATCATTAGCCTTAAACCTTTGTTTTTTGTTTACCATCATTGAACCCTTTTCTCAAGAGTATGTGGGAATGAATTGCCTGATAAAATTTCTATTTATTCCAAAGAAAATAACCACTAAAAAAAATGAAGAAAGAAAAGTGTGAGAAAGAAAAAAAAAAGGAAAAAGTGAAAAAATATTCCCTGAAAAGTTTGGACAAAGTAAATGTTCTCCACTATATACAAGATTGTTCAACTATATGGTGAGGTTGAAAAAAAAAAGAAAAAAAGAAAAAAGAAAGGGGATATCGATATTGAAAAGAAAGTGGTTCAAATATGTACTTGTGTTGCTTTTTGAATCTTGCAAAGAAGTTCCTACATATCTTGAGTTGTGTAACCTACATTTTCCTTATGTTTACCTACCTTTACCTACCTTTACCTAAGCCCCGTTAGAACCTTTTTAAGTCCATTTGATTTTTGTATGGATTCATACTTATTAGTGGTGGAGATTTGATATATAAGCAAGCTTATGGTAATGACATGTTATATTTGATTTGAGTGCTAAATGAACCACTAAACACTTTGAGTGATTAGAGTGCAACCTATGAGAGGTGATCAAATTTTGTGCATTTGATTTCGATAAACTTGTTGGGATTAATGAGGTGCTTATGTTTTGTGAAGAAAAAGGGCTATGCATATTTGTTCTTTGACTTGTCATTCCAACTTTGATTGCTAATGTGTGATAACTTTGGATTATTTGTGAATGGGTTAAAGAAGGGAAGGGAATGGAGAGGGAGATGTTGAGTTAATGTATGCTTGAGGACAAGCATGGTTTAAGTGTGGGGGAATTTGATAAGGGTTAAAATGGTCCTTTTTCTTGTTAATATTTTCTCATTATTATATTGATTTTAAGGAAAAATTATTTTATTTTGGTATGTTTTTGTATTAGGAATGGAAAATGTTAATTTGAAGAAGAAAAGAAGAAATTCTAGAAACTTCATATTTTTTTAGCATTGGACGTTGGGCTTGGATGATTTGTATAAAAGAGGAAGACTTCATCCATTGATAGGAAACTAGCAGGCAATAACTGCGCATTGCGCAGTTTTTTGAATGCCCACCAGTTTGTATAAAGAATAGAGAATTTGAAAAGATAATAATGATATTTTGGAGGGATAAATTTATAATAGAACTAAGAAATGAGGAAATTTAAAATTTGATATTACTTTAAGACATACCTGCTTGCAACCAACAAGGAATATGATAATTCTACTAAATGGTGTATCGGCCAATTCCATTTATGATTTTATTTCGTAATGGAACTTTTCATTCGTTGCTGAATTAAAATTCTATTACATGTGATAGATACAAGTTCTATCATAATCAAAATCATCCTAGTGTTTTATGCTCTGTAATCCATTTGTCATAGCACTATTTGTTGATGATTTTGGATAACTCTTTAGAGTGCTCTATCTCCAAAACAGGTTCTAATTGATCACAGGAAGCTTAGGTAATGTTCTGAACAAAATAGAACGCAAGCATGTCATTGTCATCCACGACCTCAATTTCAATCTTCCACTACAAAGATACTAAGCACATCTACATCTATAGTTTTTGCATCGCCATCTACAGAGTGCTTCACTGCACCATAAAGGACTGTGTTGATGTTTTATAACCCCTAGCTAACCATCAATGTACCACCCAAAAAATAATAAATAAATAAAAGGAAGAACAGAAATTAAGAAATCGTGACCTAAACCATCGTTAAGCGGACCCAAGCAAAAGCAATGACATTCTACAATTTTAGTGATAGTTAGTGTGTCTTCTTATATGACAAACAATACCATTTATTAAGTTCAAAATCGAGCAGCACTTGTGTTAAGTGTTGGCTAAAACAAAGGACCAATCACCATAGGTGGTTTTATTGCAACCATGTCTATGCCTTTCTCTTTTACTAACTTCCAGGCAGCCTCCTCAGCCAATGTCTTGGAGAGGACATACCACATCTGATAGAGGGACAAAATAGAAAAGGATAACATCATTCACATTGCAAAAAAGTGAATATAAAGCATCTATTATATGGAATTCCTAGTTGTTGAGAGACTTAATCACACATATAATATCAATTTGGAGAGGGTTTTAAATAAGAATAATATGTTAATCTACCACATGTACATGCTCTATGAATCTTACCCAACTACAAGTGGGTTACCTTTGTAGAAGCAAGAGATGCGGGATGAGAAAAAATAATGTGTTTGCTATGTTTTGATCCTAAATGTGCATAAACAATGCTACTTGAAGTATTTGTACATCAGAACAAAATGATCGTAGCTAAGAAATGATGCTAGAAGCTACGTCAATAATTGTCCAAGACTAAAGCAACCCCAATAAAGGCATTATGAAAAATAAAAAATTACTTTTGTCAATTCCACAAGGAAAATTAGAATAAGATGCATTTTTTTTTAAAAAAAAAAGAAATCATACACTTAATATAATGTTGTTTGAGTGCATTAGACTTTTTTCACAATGCAATGCAACATCACTTAGGGCTATAATGAATTATGAACTTATTGAGTTTCTATTCTCTGCACTATTAAACTTCAAGTTAAGTGCTATACAAATATATGGCTGATCACACTTGAAGTGCTTGAAGTTTAGCAATATACATCAGCACAACCTAATAATGTTATTGGCATCATCCAAAATGATAGGGCTGTTGTGCATAAGAAATGATTATCCTTATTTCATTTTTCAGTCATCCTGGCTTCAATGTCTAAACAAAGAGTACATCAGATGTCAAATAAACCCAGCATCCCTTAACAAATGGTTATCCAAGACTAAATATAGGCTGAAATGTGAAGATGCTAATGCCCCCTTCATCTACATAACCAATATTTCAACTTCTTCATATAACAAAAATAGCAAGAGTCACAATTACATAACACAAAGATGGCAGTGACCAGCTAAACTAAAGTTTATGTTGGTATATTTCTTTAGCAATGTTATAATGTGAACTACATTCACTTATTTTCAAAGAAATGCTCACATCGATGCAGGGACAAGATTTTGCATACGGTAGAAGGAAACAAACTTGTATAATGGCCTCAACTTGAAGCTAATATAGATATGTATTATTAGGTTTAATCGACTATCAACGAGGGCTTCAGATCCCTAACTTCAAGATAGTTGAAGAACATAAAGATTGAACCCAAAAAAATGAAAAAGACAGCCTGAAAATTTTTACTATTTATCTTGGATGTACTTTCCTGACAAAGATATTCACCTTCTGCTGACCACACGAATTCAACACGATGAATGACCTATTTATCCATGCTAACACTTTATATATGATGTATTCACCATCACCACAAACAACAACAAACCTCCCATTTGGATTATGCTTCAAGCTCTGCAGCATAATTAAAAACCAAAGGGGAAAACAAGTGAGCTAAAATAGCAATAGGCCTATACATTGAGAATAAAATCATTGTTTCAATTGAAAGGTGAGAGAACTCAAGAGATCACTTCAGAAAGTGGCAATTAATATTTTGAAGTTAGAGGGAAGAGAAAAAAGTTTTTTTTAATGCAAATAAACATTGTGCTGATTAAGAAGTAATTGTCGATAGAACACCACATAAAAACCACTAAAATACCTAGCAATCTAACATGTAAACAATGCAAAAAATTAAGAAAGAGATAACATACTCAATCACTTACAATACTTAAGTAAAATTGAATAAGAATATACGATTGGTGCAAAAGAAAGTGAACTCACTTGAGGGTAAAGATCACAAGTTCCCAACTCTTTAACGGCTAAAGGCAACCTATCTCCATCAGTAACCTGAAAAAAGAAGTAAATATAACCACAACTTAGAATGCTAAACATTTCTCTCCATCATACATACTCAGAAAAATGAAAAAAGAAAATGACACATACCTCATATTCTGCTCCAACACTTTTAATGTTGACAGTCTGAATTTCATTATGCTTAGCCCACACTATCCAGAAGAAATTGAAAGAAAATATCAGATTTCCAACATACCAATTTGTTGCAACATAAACACTTCATATGTACCATGCCCTATGCCTCTTTCACTATGCCAAGGCTCTCCTTCAGGTACTCAAATATATGAATCTTTAAAAAAATTCCAGTATTCATCCCTCAATTAATTTTGGCCAGTAATAAGATTATATATCTCTCTTGAAATGTTATGAATTTGATTGAAAATTTGTTTAATTTAACAAAAGATGCAGGTCAATTACAAGATAATCATCATCATAGGACTCTCACTAACTGCTGTGATAAAGAATGATGGCACGGAAAAGGTCTTATAGTAAAGACAAGAGAACATATAGTTGAATGCACATAGTATCAGAGGTAGATAATAAAATGTCACATCCAATATGCTTGTGAACGAAAATGTAGAAGGAAAAATAAATAAACAAAACCAAAACCAGTTGAAAAGATAGAAAGTAAAAGTAGATTTTGTTTATCTGCTAATGGCAACAATATACCTCCACATCAATTATAGAATGTTTTCAATGCTTGTAATGGTCACAATGAGAAGGGTCACTTTCTAATTTTTTTGAGTTGAAGGGTATTGTAAAGTATTGGAAATTCCAAGAATATTCAAATTGCCTGGAGATCAATACAGCTTAATTATTTGGTTTTCTATCATGCACTTTATGCAACAGATGAACAAGGGGTTTATATTTGCATTAGCAATTGACCAGTATAAAGAACTGTAGAAGTAAAACTCTTGTTTTAGTTGGTGTTACTGAATCCCATTGAGAGAATGATGCCACAGTAACGTCAAACTAAATCAAGCTTAGACATTGATACAGTTTCAAAGACACCCATGCAAGTAACATTGTCACTTGATCCTTTTAGGTTCAAATCCTGAGGAATCAGACTACAAGAAAGCTTGGGCATCTTTTTCACCTATATCTCAGGCTTCTCAGCAACCAAATAGGACTGAATAATCAGAACATTGTATTTGCTTTCTTTTAAAATCTATAACATGAGCAAGAAATTAATTACTACATAAAGCCTGCATGAAAGGCTTACCCCAAAATAGAGCTGAGGCCTATGAATTCTGTCTTTGGGCAAACGGAATTCTCTGTGTTCTTTGCTATAAAAAGAAAATCCCAGGGAGGATTAAAGTTATATGTGTCGATATTTGGCCTGGGCAACAGCTTCAGAATAGATAGGAAGGGGATGGTTGGAGTGGCCGATTGTATAGAAGGGGTAAAAACCCTAGAGAGGAAAGAAAGAAGGTGAAAAGAGAGGTGCGGCGGTAGGAAAGAGTGAAAACCTAGAAAAGAAAGATTGATTTAGAGAGGAGAGAGACTACGTACATGCCACGCTTGCTTTTAGCTAACGTGGAAGGCCAACGTGGGAGGCTAAAGCTGCGCGATGAGGGGGAGTTTTTGTCCACGTGTCACATCAGGAAGAAGTTGTTGAGGCTTTATTAATATATCCTAACAAACAAAAGAAAGGAAAGAGTGTGCACTCCAAAAAAGAAGTCTGGAGTCAACAAAAGAAAACAAAAGGAAAAGACAAACAAAGGAAAGGGAATTGAGAGTTTGACTTTGGGCAGAATGGTAAAGTGGCAAGAATTGTGCACAAGACAAAAGAGCCAACCTTTGGACTTGCGTGGGAGAGGAGGAAGAAAAGGATGAAAAAAAATAACAGGGAGCCGAAGCTAGATGAACCAGGGAGCAAAAGCTGAAGAACAACACAAAAGGAGCAGTCACCTGCGGATTTTAACTTAGCTTTTATCTTTTATTTTTTTTCTCTTTTCAATTATGTTTAAGAATTTGGTGATAACCTCTCATATTATTGTGAACTAATTTACTTTTCTAGGGCAACAATGTAGCCTAACTATGAAGTCTTTTTATTTTTCTATTAACATAGTTTAAATTAAATTTCTATGGTTGAGTGTTTATCTTAATGCTTCTAATTATTTGATCAATAATTAGATGATTTGTTAATCATAACGAACTGGAAGAGGAGTTATGTATCAAGTTCATTGGGATAAATGCCATGAATTGCATGTAGAATGGGAATATGCCTGCATGGTTTGTGTAGTCACTACGTGGGAATCCATAGAATTTAATGACTTCATAATTGTTTTCACATAGGAATATAGTGAATTAGCAATTAGGGAGATTTTTATTAGATCTCGGGAGAGACTAGTAAATAAGTTAGGAAATCCCGACTATCAACTAGGAAAAGAAGTTAGACTATAGAGATAGATTAATACTAAGATGGATTAGTTATAGTGAACCCAGAGCTTTAGTCATCTTGATTCACAACTTTGCTTAGTTTAATTTAGAAATTAGTTTTAATTTAGTTTAGTCATACGATATCTTTTTAATCGTTTAAATAAAGTTAGAATTAATCGAATTTCGGTAGTTGATAAACAATTAGTCCTTATGGGAATGATAATTTACACTCACTCTTTCTTACTTGTTAACGATCACGTGCACTTACGTGTGTAAAATCCGCAACATCTGTGCAACATTTTTTCCTTTTCTAATACCTTTTGAAAGAATAATTTTTTATTTTGTCCAAATACTATTTTGAAAGAACATGTTTTTAAAATCTTTTTATGAAATGTTTGTCCAAACACGACTTTAAATAAATATTGATATATAAAATTCTTAAAATATTCTACTAGGCCTTGTCCAAACAGAACGTTTAATCCTTGAGAGGTAAATTTACTAGTACTATTTCTAAGGAAATGAAATTTCGTTATCTCTTCAAACAACCAATATAATAGTGAAGTACATGGAGGACAGCTCCACTAAATTTAAGAATAAAAAAAATGAATTCTTTGGAGCTATATAATGAGCAGTTTGATTACAATTTGTCTTTGCTCAATTAATCCTATTGATATTAATATAAAGAGTTAACACAAAAGTCTAATTTTATTAGCAAGACTTTCGATTTCAAATTCTAGATAGATTATCTTGATTGACTTCATTGCACAATTTTTAGCGAATTCCTTTCCATAATGCAACTTCTTCAAGACATACTATTTTAACAAAATTTCCCAAGTTATCTCATCTCTACTATTTCAAGAGAGACCAATCTATAAATCTGATAACAAAATTTTACGTCAAACCTCCTTTTGTGATCCATTGTCACTATTTTCAATCCACAAATCTCTAACAAAAATTGCCCATTCAGAATTAACCTTTTAATCAAATGAAAGAGAGGATGAGACCTTTCAAAACCTACATATCTAATTTTCCATAGATGGAGATAATATTCTTTGCTTTCCCAAAAAAAAAAAAATTTCCCTTTTTATATAAAGAGTTAATACTTTTTATAATTAATAATTATGTTTGACTTACAAATAAATGAGAACAAAAGTGTATAATTATATATTAATTACATATTTTACAATATGTAGCTATCAATTATGAACCTTTTTAGGAGGGAGGTGTAAAGTGTGAACATAATTTGTTGATTTGAACTTCACCACGAACTTGGCAACAAAATGCTAATCGAAGACATCCACTCCTCTTGGAACTCGGCAACAAAATGCAGATCAAAGACATCCACTCATCTTGGAACTTGGCAACAAATGCTGATCAAAGACACGGCATTCCTCTCTTTCTCCACCTATAAAAAGGAGAGGGAGGGGGCATGAGACAGGTGTGCAGAAAAATTGTGGAGTGTTTGAGGTGTAAATGTAAGCTTGTGTGAGGCTTGGAGAGAAAGAAAAGGGTAGTGGTGTGAGGTGTGTGCGAGAGTGCATGCAAGAGAAGAAAAGAAGAGAGTGATTCTTGTGAACTTGTACATCATATGTATCATTTTTCTCTCTTCATCATAGTAAATTTGCAAAGGCACAAGACGTAGCATTTGTTGAATGCACCTCGATAAAAAAATTTGTGTTCTTTTTCTCTTTCTTTTATTTGTTATTTCATTTGAGACAATTTTGAATCCTTAATGAAGGGCAGAGGAGAGATGGAGGAGTTTTAGTTATTGCGATTATTTACTTAATGCTCTGTTGTTGCACTTAATTTTTGTTGTAATTGATCTGATTAAAGAGTGTCAAGAGTAAAAAGTAAAGTATCAATATATGCTACATTGATATTGACACAAAATTTAGTTCACTGAAATAAATTCAATGTTCCTTAATTTTCATTTTCAAAAATGAGATCACTAAAATTTTATTAGATGTATCAAGCCATTTTGCTGAATTTTTCAGTTCAAAGTTATTTCTAAGTGAAAACTAAGATATCACGATGTTAGAGCATATAGTGTCAAAAGTTTAGATGATTTAAAGCAAGAAAATTGGAAAAAATGTGTAGAGAAAACTGGGAGAGATTAGGGGGAGAGAGACGGAAGAGACTCAACAAGCAAGAGGGAGAGAGATATTGTGTAATGCTTAGAAACTAGTAGAGATTAGGGAGGGAGACAGGAGAGACTAGCAAGCATCTAGTATCAAGCCCATCCTAGGGAGCAATGAAATTTCATAAATTCCTTTTCTTTAGATGTAAGTGGTTCTAATCTTTTTAAAATGTCTATCTCATCAAATCTCTTTTTCATACAATATTCAAATCATTATGCCTTTTGTGCAGATCAAAATTTACCGGACAAGAATTTTCACTACTTTATGAACGTCATTAACTTTTGTGACCTTCCGGTACTGACCTAGCATCAGCCCTCATACATAGAGTACAAATCATGCCTAGCTGGAGGTTCTAAGATCGCCTTGATTGGCTTCATGATCATGTGCAATGCCCGGCTTTCCTCAGAAATTTTAACACGAGTGACAAAAATACACAGATCGAAATACGCATATTTCTCATTTGTGTGGCGCTACAACATTCAACTTGGGCTCACAAAAACTTGTTAGTTTCATCCTAGTAAAGCAAAACCACAGTAAGTGACCCAATATTTGAAAAATTACCTAATTGATTCAATCATAAGCCAAGTTCCTCAATGAAAATGCGTTAGAAACCTTCTGAGAATCAATAAATCATTTCGAATCATTGGTTACTAAAATTTTGTACTAAGAACTGATCTATCTACTGAAGCATTTTACATGCACAACTGGGAAGAATTAGACGAAATTGAAGCCATAAAGAAGCGAGGCTTAAAGTAGTGGACCCTGCAAATGTCTTTGGAGAAAGAGGAATATAGTCTCCCATTGTTCAATCTCCTTTTCATTTGATTGGCCAAATATTTGGCTTTACACCCAAAGGATGATCAGGCAGGGTTGACTTCACTCTTCAATTGACTGAAAAAATCAAATGCAAATACATGTAGATTGGACTACGCAAAGAAAATAAGAAGACACATTGAATGAGAGGGTGAAGAGATTACAAGATAAGCTAGAGGTTTGAAAGCTTACTTGATGATTGTATCAATAGAAAAACGAATCTAGGGAAGGTGAGAAATTTTGAACCACTCGGAATCGGGCCGCTCTCGGGACAACATCTTTCCTTTAACAGAGGACACTTGATAGCATAAAGCCATTGTAATTTGGTAAGGCATCTCATGGCAGGCAGCGAGGGTAAATACCGAAGCTTTTGACAATCATTCAGCATTAGAAATTGAAGAGACGCAAGACTCCCAAACCATTATGGTAAAGCTTCTAATGATCCAAAACCAGAGAGAAATAAAGTTTCCAATGAAGTGAAGTGTTGTAACCAATCCGGTAGCAGAGACTCCATGTGATGCAATATTAGTTGACTGAGTGTGGAAGAACAAGATGTTAACCCACACCAATCAAACAATTCCAATAAACAATCATCATTTGAGAAGGGGCCAATAGTCAGTTTCTGTAAGTTTGTGAGATGATCAAATCCTCTGGGCATATTGTTTTTATCGGTAAACTGAAGAATTGAAAGGAGCACAAGTTTAAGACTGAGAAAATTCTGTCATACTTCTTCATTAATCCTGAACAGTATTATATAGAGAGTATGAACCCTAAACTACCTCCTTCAAAACAGGAAACAAATACGTACAAAACAAAGTAAGATAACTATACAATCTTGTTATTATTATCTCCTAAAATATGCATTATCTCCTAATATACATCCTTATGCCAACACTCCCCCTCAAGTTGATGAAAAAATGTCTTTGATACCCAACTTGCAAAGTGAGCTATGGAAGTCTTTTCCTGATACAGCTTTAGTGAGCATGTCGGCCAGCTGAGCATTGGACCTGACGAAGGGAAGTTGAATAACTCCTTCTTCAAGCTTCTCTTTGATGAAATGACAATCGATCTCCACATGTTTTGTCCGGTCATGCTGAACGGGATTCTCGAAAACACTAATAGCTGCCTTATTGTCACAAAAGAGGTCCATGCCTTCCTTAGGTGGGTACCCAAGTTCGGTTATTAATCTTTTCCACAAAATTCATTCACAAACTCCTTTTGTAATCCCTCGAAATTCAGCTTCAGCACTTGAAAGAGATACAACCTTTTGCTTCTTACTTCTCCATGTAACAAGATTACCGCCCCACCATGGTAAGATATCCAGAAGTGGATCGTCTATCACTCATACTCCCTGCCCAATCAGCATCCGTGTATCCTTCAATATCAAGATGGTTATGCTGTCCAAAAAATAATCCTTTTCCTGGAGCTTCCTTTAAATACGCAAGATTCTAAACACAGCATCCATGTGATCCTCTGTTGGGGCATGCATAAACTGACTGACCACACTAACTGCATAGGCAATGTCAGGTCAGGTATGAGACAAATAGATCAGTCGCCCTACAAGACGTTGATACCGATCTTTATTTGCAGGACTTTGGTCTGGACTGTCGTGAAATCTATGATTATGCACTATGGGAGTATCACTTGGTTTGCATTCCAGCATTCCAACTTCAGAAAGCAAATCGAGCACATACTTCCATTGAGACAAGAATATTCCCTCCTTTGATCGTGCTACTTCAATGCCCAATAAATACTTCAAGCCGCCAAGATCCTTCATCTCAAAGTCACTATTAAGTCTTGCCATGAGCTTTGTTCTTTCCACATGGTCAATCCCTGTAATAATGATATCATCGACATATATAATGAGGAGAGTGATCTTGTCATGTTGCCACTTTAAGAACAATGTATGGTCAGCATTCCTTTGCTGATATCCATATTGCTTCATGGCCACGGAAAAGCGTCCAAACCACGCTCGGGGAGACTGTTTTAGTCCATAGAGTGACCTTTCTAACTTGCACACTACATTTTGGTTACCATTACACCGATATCCTGGAGGGATGGTCATGTAAATTTCTTCATTTAAGTTACCATAAAGAAAAGCATTCTTCACATCAAGTTGATGTATAGGCCAATCTAAATTTGCTGCCAAAGACAGCAAAACCCGCACCGTATTCAATTTGGCCACTGGAGAGAATGTTTTTGTATAATCCATTCCATACATCTGTGTATATCCTTTTGCCACAAGTCGGGCCTCATACCTTTCAATGGATCCATCATAATTATATTTGATGGTAAAAACCCATTTACAACCCAACTGCCTTTTTCCCTTCTGGAAGAGTCACAAGTCTCCAATTTGCATTATTTTCAAGTGCATTCATCTCCTCTGTCATAGCAGCCACCCATTTTGGATTCTGCATTGCATTTTTCACCTTTGTGGGAATGTACTCGGCTGAGACATTTGTAATAAATGCCTTGTAGGTGGGTGATAAATTCCTCGTGAAAACATAGTTGGCAATAGGATAGACAGATTTGCGCTCCTTGATCTCAGGTGAATATCTATCTGGTGGTTTGCCACGGCTGTGCCTATCAGGGAGAACATATTGTTTGCCAACATTTAAATGGTCAGAAGAAGAAGAAATAGTTACCTCAGGGACATTCGTAGGAGTGAGGTCGGGTACAAAGAAAGGAGATGGATAGATTGGGTCTTGAGCACGATCATCTCCAAAATTCTCAGGTTTGGTGGACTCAAACATTTCAAGTTCAGTCTGCCCAATTATCTCAGACGAAACCCCATCTTGGATTAGCAGAGAAGAATTCCCATTTCGGCAAAACGAAGGCTCAATTCAAGCTGGCTGAGAAGTACCCTTATCTTGGATAAGCTGAGATGAATCCTTATCACGGTCAGAACTAGTTGAAATCCTAATTCGGACTGGTTCCTCATTTCGGAGAAGCGGAGACAAATCCAAGTCTCGGTCAGAAGAAGTCCCATCTCGGCTCAAAGGTGAAATATTTCCCCAAGATTTGGTCAGCTCGTCTTCTTCAATATAAGACTGGGCTGAAGTCGGATAAAAAAATTCAGTTTCAAGGAAGGTAACATCAAGGGTAACATAAAGCTTCTTGGTATTAGGGTTATAACAGCGATATCCTTTCTGATGGGGTCCATAACCAATAAAAATACATCGCTCAGCACAGGAGTCAAGTTTGGTCCTCTGAGTTTTATGTAAGTGAACCATAGCCACACACCCGAATACTTTGGGAGGTAGAGTTAGGACGCCAGGAACAGTCACAAACTGAGCAAGACTTTGTAAAGGGGTGCGGAAATTCAACACTCGTGAAGGCATTCGGTTCATCAGATAAACCGAGGTTACTATAGCAGCATCCCATAATCTTTTCGGCACATTACCACCTATAAGTAGAGCTCTTGCAGTCTCAAGAATATGTCTATTCTTGCGTTCCACAACTCCATTCTGTTGTGGAGTTTGAGCGCATGATGTTTCATTAATAATGCCATGATGAGTAAAATAAGTACGAAGTGCATGGTTCACATACTCCCCCCCCCCCCATTATCAGTGCGTAGGACTTGAATTCGAGCATCAAATTGTGTTTTAATCATGGTTTGAAATTGTTCAAAAATAGTTGTAACTTCATCCTTGTGTTTCATAAGATAAAGCCAACTCATGCGAGTACAATCATCCACAAAAGTAACAAACCATCTAACACTTGACATTGTAGATAGAGAGGATGGTCCCCAAACATCAGAGTGTATATGTGAAAAGGGATTAGTACTTTTATTAGTGCTTGGAGGAAAGCTAACACGATGACTCTTAGCCCGTATACAAGTTTCACATTTAAACACGGACTCATCAAACTTATGAAATAATTCTAGAAATAAATTCTTCAAATACCCAAACGAAGGATGACCAAGACGGCAATGCCATAACCACACCAAATTTCGCTCTCTGTCTCAATGGTTTGTAGTATGAAAAACTCGTCCGAACCGAGGTCCAAACCCATCCAAAATATACAATCCATCCCTCCTAGTACCACGTCCAAAAATCTTCCTCTGTACGAATGTCCTGAAAAAGGCAAAATTCAGGATACATTAGAGCACAAGATTGTAAATCTTGAGTCAACTATCCAACTGAAATCAATTTATTTGATAAAGAAGGAACAAGGAGTGCATTTGGCAGAGAGAAAGAATCAGGGAGTGCAACACTTCCTGCGCCATCTACAATCGATTGATGACCATTGGCATTAGAAATCCAAGATCGTCTTGAGGAAGTAGTGGAAGTAAAATCATTAGGATCAAATGTCATGTGATTAGTGGCTCCAGAATCAATAATCTATTCTTTAGATTTATTCATGTGTGAAACAGAAAAAACACAGCTGGGATTACCTTGAGGATCTTCACTAGACCTCCGATCTGGTATTAATGAAAAATCAGTACCTGTAGCTGAAGCTAAGGTTGCTTGCCCACTAGGTGCATCTTCCTCTGCCCATTTGTCCACTTCAGCTGAGACCGGGGTTACTTGACCACCTTTTCCTGCCTATTTTTCCCTCTTTTGTTTCTGGAAAGCATTCCACCATTTTGGATACCCATGAAGTCGGAAACAGGTATTTTTGGTATGTCAGGAATTTCCACAGTGTGTGCATCCTCCAGTTGCAGCAGAAGTCAGCTGTCCTTTTGAACGATTCTCTCTTTTCGGTTTCTCACCCGAAGTGAGGTTCAACCGAGGCGAATCCCCATCTCGGCTTAACCGAGATCCCCAGCTCTGCGTGATATCAATGCTTCACCAGATATGCCTTGTTCATGAGATGAGAGCATTACAGTATGTCGGGTTTCTTCACGCCTCACCCGTGCATAGGCTTGTTCAACAGAAGGAAATGGCTGTATTTGCAACACATTAGCTCTTACCTTGTCCAATCTATCATCCAAACCATCAAGAAAAATATAGACCCTATCTTCCTGAATTGCAGAGTTATACCTCTGAATATCATCCATGCATACCATGGGGTTTGGTAGCCAAAAATCAATCTCTCTCCAAAGTGCTTAGAGACTGTTGTAATAGGTCTCAATAGGGTCACCATTCTGCTTCAATCGTGACACTTTCCGTTTCAAGTCATACACCTGGGAGGTATCAGATCCATCAAACTATGTGGTAGCAACAGAATCCCAAACCACCTTGGCTGTAGGAAATCATATAAAATTTCCAATCAAAGCAGGTTCCATAGAGTTTATGAGCCAACTCTTCATAGTGGCACCGTCGGTCTTCCATTTGCGATACGCTGGATCCGTTGGGACAGGTTGAGGGATGTCACCAGTCAAATACCCCAACTTGTCTTTCCCGGAGACATACATGTCAACTACTTGGGACCACAAACCATAGTTCATGCCGTTGAACTTGATGGTAATACCAGAAGCAGAAGACTATTCTGATGAAGAAGACTACTGCGAAACAAGTTGTTTCATGGCAACAGTCAAAGATTCAAGGATGGCAGTAGTAGTCGATCCATCACCCTGTGATGGTGTTATTGCCTGTCCCTCCATGGCACACTCACGATTTCTGCTCTGATACCACGAAGAATTGAAAGGAGAACAAGTTTCAAACTGAAAAAATTCTGTCATACTTCTTCATTAACCTTGAACAGTATTATATACAGAGTATGAACCCTAAACTACCTCCTTCAAAACAGGAAACAAATACGCACAAAAGGAAATAAGATAACTATACAATCTTGTCATTATTATCTCCTAAAATATACATTATCTCCTAATATACATCCTTATGCAAACATAAACAATTTGGGACATTCATATAATGAAATGAATGAGAGAGAAGGAGTTTGTTGCAAGTTGAGTGGGAAGGATATGAGATTAAGGCAATTATGCATAATTAGGCACGAGAGAGACGTACAACTCTCTAGCGTTTCCCTTGGGATATTGATCAAACCTTTACAATCCAAAATTTTGAATTGTTTGAGAGACGTCAGGAGTTTATTAGTACTTTGAGAAGGACCTACTCGTAGAAGTCCAAGGCATCTACTTATTTCTAACACACACAGTGCCGTTGGTTGACACAATTCCATCACATTGAACTCCATCAAACTGGGACAATTGACAAGTTTCAATATCTCAAGAGAATTGAAGCAATCACCCAATAAGACATCAGGAAGACAAGTAAACCCATCAATACCATTAAAACCAAGGCGTTGAAGAGTACTACTCACCCTACTAAGAAGGAGGTTTACCACTGAGACTTGCACATTTATAATTTGCAATTCTTTGACACTTGGAAAGTGGGTTGGAGCGGTGGTCAGTTGGGAGCACCCATCAATGGTCAATTTCTCAAGGACTGGAAACACAACATCGTCATCAGAAACTTTTGCTTCCTGCCATTCAATCAAGCTCTTTATAGATTTCAGCACGAGATATTTATGTGCTGGAAACAATGTTGGCCTTGACACGGCTACTTGACCACCACCGCAACTGCTTGTGCAATGACGCAACGTTCAGCATAAATAAGCACTTGGGCTAAAATTAATTCTCAAAATAATAATAATTTATTATCCTCTAAAAGAAATTCTAAAAAAACTTATAAAGGCCTAAACACAGTCTTGTTAGGTTTAGGACACTAAAATTATAAAATTATTATATTCCCTAAAATATAATAAAATATGAAAAAAGAAAGAAAAATAGAAAACTTTAAGTAAACGATCTCGGATCGCCGAAATCCATCGTACGTCATAGCAAAGTGATGAGTATTGATCCCCACGCCATTTCGCTTCAAACGAACGATTTCAGCCCGAACTGATGTCGTCAACCCGGTCTGCAGTTCTTGACGCCATACCGTTTCACCTTCCAGTTGGACTTCTTCCTATCGAATTGATCTAGAAACGTAGCACTAATACATTCCACATCATGCAAGCATCAAGCCCATAGAATGAAACCCCAATGCAACTTAAGTTTTCCATTTCCAATCTAAGGGGGTGTTTGGTATGGGGGGTTTGGATTGGTTTGGATTGGTTTTGGCAATTTGTTAATGTTTGGTACATGGGTTTGCATTTGTGGAATTCTTTAATTTGTTTAAACCCAAATTTCCTTTGAAACCAATACTGATGGGTTTTAAAAAGGCTCCAAAACGACGTCGTTTTGAGCATTTTTGGCTCAAAACGACGTCGTTTTGGAGCAAAACAAAAAAAAAGAAATTTTGGCTAATTGTGACACATGTCAATGTTGCAACCCGCCGAATGGTTTGCAACCCCCATTTTGCCTTTTTTTTAAAAAAAAAACAAATTTCGCTAACTTGTAGAAAATAGTTTCTCTACAAATTGACATGCACTTTGACTATTTTTTGAATAAGATATAATTTGTTAAATATCATATAATGTAAAATACTAATATTTTTATTATAATTTTAATATAAAATTTATTTATAAATTTATTATTATTAATATTAAATTTTAATTTTAATATAAAATCTATTCCATTCCATTACAAAATAATACCAAACAACATAATTATTATCATTCCATTCTATTTCAAACCTTTCCATTCCACAAATCCATTCCATTCCTAAACCCACCATTTATACCAAGCAGCACCTAAGGGGTTGCCTGGAGCGTCGGTTTGATTAGGGGGGATATGGGTTTGATAGTATTCTTGCTGCCTGGTTCAAAGAAATGGAATTCTCTACCCACTTTTTCCCACTTTTCATTTCCCCATATGGGGTAATCCTCATATCCAATGCTAATTATTTTTAAATTAATTTAATAATTAATTAATACTAATTAATTAATTAATTAATACTAATTTATTTATTTATTATTAAAAGTAATAATAAATTATTTAATCAAGATTAATTTAATTAATCATTCATTTACTTAATATTATAAATTAATTAATTAATTAATCTCATTTTATTAATAGTAATTATTATAATTAATGTATAATTAATTTATAAATAATTAATTGATAATATTAATTAATTACTAATTATTACTAACTAATTAATTCACTAAAACTAATTAATTAATTCATATCATTTATTGTAATTAATAATAATTAATTAACTAATACTAATTAAGTAATTAATATTAATTATTATAATTAATATAAATTAGTTTATTATTAACTTATTATTAAGTAATAATAAATTAACTAATTAAGATTAATTTAATTAATCATTCATTTACTTAATATTTTAATTTAATATTATAATTAATATTAATTAATCTTATTTACTAATATTAATTTTTACAATTAATATTAATTAATTACTTAAAATTAATTTAATAAATAATATTTTTATTAATAATTAATTAATTAATTATTATAATAAATAATTAACTAATAATAACTAATTAATTAATACTAATTATTACAATTAATTTATAATCATTTCTACTCCCCAACACAAACCAATCAATAGAAGTATAATGAAAGACCCCCTACCATCATTTTCATTACCTTTCACATTCCTCTCCCCCAACCAAGCGCCCCCTGAGATATTCAAGACATGGAAGATGCCCTAGCGTAAGAAGTTCTATACATCTCTTACAACCTGGCAACTCCAATCTAACCAACTTTGACAAATTCGAAACCCATTGAGGAAATCGATCACCCATGAAATTTTCAATGTTTAACACTTCCAAATACTGGTGAGATTTGAGGCCTTCCAACACTTGTTCATTGTAGATTTCAACACCTTCTCTATCCCTACCACCCCAATGAAATTTCAACCCTATCAGGTTTTTCTTTTCTAACAAATTTGTCCTTATGGCTCTTTCTTTATCCTTTACAAGTTGAAGATTGCGAATCTCAATTTTGCCTTTTAGGTATTTCAAGCGTCCAAGCTCTTCAATTTGATGACCCTTCTCTTCACCTACATTATAAAACTTCAACATCTGAAGACAAATCAATCGTCCCATCTCTGGTGGCATCTGAAACTCAATATCATAGTTGAAATAGTGCAAATGCCTCAAATTAATCAAGTCGTTCATCCCTGGTGGAAGGCCTTCTCGATAATTGCAATCCTGCATCCTCAAAGTTTGCAAATTATAAAGCTTGCAAATAGATTCTGGCAAACTTTTGATGTCAGAATTTGAAATGTGAAGAAACCTTAAATGCTTTAGTTCACCAATAGAGCTTGGCAGCTCCAAAATTTCTGGCATGGACAAATTTTAGAACGTGTAGATGCTTGAACTTCCATAACATATTGTTGGCTATGCTGCTACTCTTCAAAATTAATGTTGACCCATCATTCCATGTCATTATTTCTACAGACATGCGTAATGCAAGGTGTCGAACTTGATCAGTGCTATTGTTTATGACATCGCTCTCAGAATTAAAGCCTTGGAGCTTGGAAATCGTTTGTGCGAGGTCATGAACAAGATCATGCAATTTATAATAGTTCTCCCTTCTCTCTACTTTTTCTAACAAGAAACTATTCAATAAAATACTGAGATACTTATCCCGCTTTCCTCCATCAATATTTCATTTTGAAGGTCTGGTTGGAGAAATCCCTCTGCCATCCAAAGTTCAATTAGTAGATCTCTTTCGATCTCAGTATCTTTGTCAAATAAAGAACAATATGCGAAACATTTTTTAATTGATGGAGATGGCAGATGATCAAAACTAAACTTCAGTATTTGCTTGATACTACTTTCATGATCTCCATTAATGTTCAAAAGCCCATTCTCCACAATTGAGGGCCAGTCCCCTTTTCTTCGCATACGTAACAAACCTCTAATCACATTTGTAGCTAGCGGTAAACCATCACATTTTTTTTACTAGATGGGCTTTTACTTCCATTCAACTCTTTTGGTATTTCTTCTTTACCAATTGCCTTTTCTTTTATAATAGACCAACACTCATCACCAGATAGCTTTCCTAACTCGTAGGGAGGATGTCTAGACACAATAGATGCCACATTTTGGCCACCAATAGTGACAAGGCATTTGCTTCCAGTTGCCGTGCTTAAGCCCAACAATGAATCGAAAAAATTCTCCCATAGTTCTGGAACTTCATTCTAGACATCATCAAGAACCAGGGGATATTTTTTCCCATCTAGCTTCTTCCGAATTTGTTGAACAACATCATCCTACTTAACATTTCAACTTTGTCTCCCCCCAGGGATTTTAAAGTCACTTCAAAATTTTCAGACATAAAAACCCAAAATTTCCTATTAAAATGGCCATGAATTTGTCGATTGTTGTAGACCAATCCCCAAACCACCCATGCCGAGTATGGGAATGACAGACGCACAACATGGCACAACATCGTGTGAAGTTTTTTCACACCTTCACTAGGTGAAAAACTTGAGACTGGTCAAAGCATTTAGCCTCTCTGGCTTCTCTCCGTCAAGCCCAACCTTTTCTCTGTTTTTTTCTCAGTCTCTCTGGAACTCAACCTTTCAACAACACTTCTTTCTTACTCTCTCATTCTCTGTTGAGAATGAGGGAGGTACTCTTTTTTTTTCTTTTTTCTTTTTTTTTCTCTTTTTTTGTAGTTTTAAGTTCTCTTTTTTCAACCCTCAAGATCTGCATAGAAGTGTTGCTGAAGTTGAGATCTATTCAACCCACGCCCAAGATTTGCGTTTAAGTTTATTGAAGTTGAGATTTGATCCGCCAATAGAGGGGTTGTTTGTCTAGGATGTTAGCTCCCCCGTTTGTTTCTAAGTCATGGAGTCAGAGGTCTGCTTAATGATTTAAAAGAAGAAGCAATCTTGGTGGCTAGTTGGAGGGACCATCAATTTTGTGTGTTTCAACAGGGGTGGTGGCGGCGGATTGAGGAGAGGGCGAAGAAGAAAAATTTAGGGCATGTTTTTATTTTATTTTATTTAGGGTTATGTTTCTATTAAGAGGGGTTGTATTCATTATTTTTTAGGATTTTGTCCTCTTTGGAGGTTGTTGTTACTCCTTCGCGGAGGTTTTTGTTGCTCATGTGGGAGGTATCTGTGGACCGAGCTTAAGCGGTGGAGTATTCGACGTCAAAAGCAGAGTAAAGAGTGACGGCGGATGCAGTCTATTTTTTATTCGACAACTCTATATGTTGGTTACAAGGCTCCCGTAAAAGTCAGCAAATTAGGTTTTTAGTCGCATAGCTAGTCTAGTTAGGCAATGTTGTTATTGATTATTTGCATCGGTTAGATGTTCTTAGTTTCATTTTGTGAACTAAGGTCTTGTTTTTTCAGTAGGCAAGTTTGTATTTGTATTATTAGTTTATATTAATATAACTATCTTTTTTTGGTAAAAAAGAGTATGGAAATGACAAAAGAGAACTTCTTCAGAGGAGTTCAACAACATTTCCACAATCTTAGATTCATCATTACATCTTCCTACAACAATTGGAGCAACAATAGAGTCGATCGGCGACTCATTGCAACTCAATAGTGGTAGAAGCGATGGAGGTGCCATTTTGATCAATCTATATCCGGCTGCTTCTTGATTGATGCTTTTCAACCGGGTGCTAATATCCCTAACCTTAGAAGCCATTCGCCACCGAAAAGAAATATCATCTTTGGAGAAGAAGAAAGCATACCTTCCCCTTGAGTTGGTTCCTAGGTTTCACCTTGCCATGAAGAATTTCGTAGTTGAGCTCATCCAACACATCATAAGCGTCAGAAGCCACTCCTTCAAGCCTCTTGAGCCAAAGTTGTACAAGCTGGTTTTGTCTTTGCTTATCCTCAGCATCAGCCATCACTGCTTGGATCGTCTCAGCAGATTGTTTGAGCTTCTCCAAATCCTGCTTGAAACCAAACACAAGACCGATCCGGTCAATGGCAAGGGAAAGTACTTTCTCCAAGAGAACTTGCACGGCGGAACTGATAATTGCATCGACCATTTCTTAGTCTTCCTTGGATGATAAACAAGTGATCTGATGAGGAACCTTAATTTTTCAGAACATAAAAGAGAGTGTAAAAGGACTTTTTCCGTAGCTGAAATACGCTCCTATCCAACACAAATGTTGTTGGAGAACTGATGGTCAATTTCGTCCACTCAAAATCTAAGACTATTGGGGAGAAAGTGGATTGCTGTTTGGGTCGCTGACGTTAGAGTGATGGAAAAAAATGGAAGAAATTTGTAGGTTGACAGGTGATTGGATTCCAAAAAGGTGATGTTCGCATTTAGGAAATGCGCCCAAAGGGTTTGGGCGCATTTGCTAAATGCGCCCAAGCTTTGGGCGCATTTGTTGAATGCGCCCAAACCCTTTGGGCACATTCAGCAAATGCGAACATCACCTTTTTGGAACCCAATCAACTGTCAACCTACAAATTTCCTTCCTTTTTTTTTCAACTCACAAGGGGAATTCTTTCATTGCTATTTCCATAATTTCGTTCATAATTTCTAAATAATGCCCCGGCTAGGTCAGGCTGTCATACGGTGGGAGTCAAAAACACTCCTTGTACCGTGGATCATGAATTTGAAACTCGGCAATTACTGTAGTTGTAGTGCTTGGGCAAAAGTACTGGTGACTCAAGAGCATTTACCATGGACAATAATAGAAGTATACATACATTTTAATTCAGAAATTATTTCAAAGGAAAAAAATATTAGATAAATATTATTTTACAATATCTTAATTAATAATATTTTTTTGTTTAGATGAATAATCGAAAGAACTCCTTTAAATAATAAATATTAGTTAACTTTTAAAACGAAAAATTTCAAATAAATTAAGACATTACTTATTGTCAAAAATATAATACGTGACAAAACAAAATCAAATTGGCTAATTATAAATATGAAATTGTTTTTTTTTTTTGGATTGGTTGTTAAGAAACACAAAATAAATGATAAAAAGAAATATCATTTGAAAAAAAAAATTACAACATAGAATTTATTTGAATCTAAAGTATCAATTTTAACAATCATTAAATTTAACAAAAAAATCAATTTATTTATACCAAAATGATTTGATATAAGAATTATTGAAATTTGTTACTTGTTTAAATTAAATACATACATATAAAAAACCTTAAATAGAGTTTCATTTTATGGTTGTTCTGCTCGGTTTGCTTTGGCTCGAATAAGCCTTTGATGTAAAACACGAAATTTTTTATGAAGAGTCGCCACCAAGTTATACTTAAGGACAGTGAAATGAAACCCAACTCTCCACAGATTCCTTTGATGATTGTGCCTGAATAACATTCCATTGGTTTACATCAACCGGTAAGTCCCCATTCTTCAAATACCCTACAATAAACAAAATCATCATGTACAAAAAAATAACTAAAATGTACAAGGATTTAAGATTTTTTTTCTTTCTAACAACATGTAGAATTATTTTTACAAGATAGATTTAGAATTATTGATTGTAAAATAAATAATAGGATATAGTGAAGAATATTTCATGTAAAATGGACTATATTTAAAATGAAGTAAAAAGAATGCCAAAGGTTGTTGCATGATGATTATTATGATCATCTTTAGAGTAATTCCTACTTAACTATTGAATATGGGAAAAGGTGATAACATCATTGAAAAGACTTTTCAATGATATCTTAAAAAGTTTCTTTCTTTTACTTTTAAGAGAATATCATTTGTCAAAATTATTTTGATAAATCCTTTGTTGGATATTCAATAACATAAAGACACTTAAATTTTTTTTAACTTTCATTTTTGTTTCATTAGTTCTAACAAAATAAGAATATTTCTAACAAAAATATTTTTAAAACTTATTAGCTCTTAATTTTCTTTTCTCCGTATGAAACTTAATTTTCTCAAAACTACTCAATTTTTCCGCACCTTTAACCAATATATCTTCTACAGTACCACTAAAAATAGAGTTTTTGAAATTCATATTCACTTAGGAAATTATTAGGATATAGTTTGTGGCATCTTTTCTGTCAAACCACTTTTGAATTTCAAAATTTTCGTTATGTTCTTCTCCAAACTAATCAATTTTCTTGGTTTTTTTTTCTTACTTTTTGTTGGGTTGCTGAAATTACGATATAGTATAACTTTAATCGGAATTTTGGCACAATTAGGGAAATCCCTAAATTTTTATTTGTTTAAATTTGTTGTCTAGATCAAGGAGACGACAGGAAATTCAATTTCTATGGAGATTATTGTACAATATTACTACTTTAAAGAACAAATTATCCACAACATTGTTGTCAATCAAGAAACAACCCCCTTTAGCCTCTAGGGGCATAGGCAAGTTAGTAAGTTTGGGGTGACATGGGGAGAAATCCTCCGGCAACGCAGATTCAAACCTCCCATAGGGCAGATTTTTCGCTGAAATATTGTGAGAGTCTCTTCTGGGGTTTGGCCTATTGGCTCTCTCTCTCAGGCTTATACCAATTCGTGCACATCCCTCGATTTATATCCGCCTGGCTAAGGGGCCTCTAGTACAGGTGAGGGAGTTTCGCCTTCTGGACTTTCTCCTAAAAACAAAGAAACAACCCCTTCTAATGTTTGTATTGATTGTTTGCAACCAAGCTTTTGCCTAATTTGTTAATTAATTTTGGGCATCCAAGATCTGTATGCATCTGAAGGATTTTCAATCATATAATTTTGGTACTTTTGGGTTTATTCATTTAGAAATATTTTTGTTAGAAGTATTCTTATATGATTAGGACTAAATGAAATAAAGATGGAAGTTTAAAAAAATCCTAAATATTCCTATATTATTGAGTGCCTAACAAGGGGTTTATTAGGATCATTCTGATAACAGATATTTTCTTGCTTTAAATATTTTCCTACAATATATAAAACTATTTACTTGACAAATGATTGGTTAGGCACTAAAAACAAATTAAATAAAATATGTTATTTTTTGGGGATATGAATGGAAATTAAGATAGTAAAAGAGTATGTTTTAAAAAAAATTGCTAAGTAAGCATATCATGAAAAATGAATTTTTTTAAGCATATTTAAGTAATAATTTAACATGCCAAATAGAAAAGAAATTATTGAAATGTTTATTATTTTTTCAATTTATGATTTCTAATTTGAATGATCATATTAATACTTCATTTGAAAGCAAGGATTCTCATAAATAACAAATTCATTGATGAAAGATAAAAAAAAAAAGAAAATCTATCCTAGCATGTATTCCATTACGATAAGAAAAAAAAGTGACTGCATACATTAAATTTAATCTATCATTAAAACTTAACAATAAAAATTATTTGTTTAATGCCACATGGCATATAAAGGGATGAGCCATATAGCAATTTGAAATTTAAAAAGTGACTATAGCATTATATAAATATTGTTATACAAGATTGTGTCACAAGTATATAATAGAACAAAATAGAGAGAAAATATATAATAGAGAAAACAAAAAGACACTAAAGATAGTAGGGAAAATCAGAGGAGAAATTCTTATTTCACTTTTCTTCACCACACCTCATAATGACCAAACTATACTCCTATTTATAGAAAAACAATGATGCACCTATCAATGTATCTGGATAAATACATACATTAGATAAGGATAAGTGCTTACATTAGATAAGGATACGTACCTACATTAGATAAAGATAAGTGCATTCATTAGATATGATGAATATTCATTAGATATGAGGAATATACATTAGATATGGATATAAACAAGTATTAGATAGGGATAAATATAATGAATATCATTCATGTATTTCATAACACTCCCCATTAGATATTCATTTTATTCATTATTTTATGAATGTGCATGATACTGCCTCATTAAAAACCTTAAGCTGGAAAAACCCAATGGGACAAAAAAAAATCAGACAAGAAGGAAAAAGAGTACAGAGCACAAATCTTATGATATCCCCCTTTTATGGATGCATTAGTTGCCTCGTTAAAAACATTAAGTTTAAAAAACCTTGTGGGGGAAAAACCGATCAGAAGGAAAAAAGAGTGCAATGCATAGTTCACAATATCTTCCCCTCAATTAAGCTATATAGCCACTGTTTGGGCTAGTCAATCTTGCATCTTATGAACTTGTCGCTTACCAATGTCATATACTAATTTCTCAAAAGTTGATGTTGGTAATGATTTGGTAAAAAGATATGCAAGATTCTTTATGGATTGAATCTATTTAACATCAATTTGTCGATTTTTTTGGAGTTTATGAGTATAGAAAAATTTCAGCGAGATATGCTTGGTTCTATCACTTTTGATATATCATCCCTTAACTTGTGCAATACAAGCAACATTATTTTCATAAATTATAGTGGGAGAATTTGTAACCGATGTTTAACAACAAGAATTGTGATATGCGTTATAACAGATCTTAACCAAACACACTTTCTTCCAACTTCATGTAAAGCAATAATCTCATAGTGGTTAGAAGATGTTACTAGCGATTGCTTCATAAAATGCCAAAAAATGGCGATGTCGTTATAACAAAATAAATAAGAGGGCTTGAGAGCGAGCTTTATGTGGATCAGATTTATATCCAACATCAGCATATCCAACTAAACCAGAAGTAGTGGGATTTTTGGAATAATATAATCCCAAATCCATGGTTTCTCGAAGATAACGGAAAATATGTTTAACCCCCTTCCAGTGTCTCCGAGTTGGCTTAGAACTATAACGTGCCAATAAATTTATCATATAAGCGATAATTTGGTCTCTTACCTTGTGCCAAGTACATCAAAACCCCAATTGCATTGAGATATGACACTTCAAGACCAAGAATCAGATTCTCTAGGACGAAATTGATCTTTTTGGAGATCTAGAGACCTTATAGCCATAGGAGTGCTCAATGGGTGAGCTTTGTCCATGTTAAAACGTTTAAGTAATCTTTCAATGTATGCTGATTGATGGACAATTATTCCATTTGCTTTATGTTCAAGCTCTAACCAAGACAAAGTTTGGTTTTACCTGAATATTTAACTTCAAACTCCTTTTTCAAATATTCAGTAGTTTTAGCTAACTCTTCTGGAGTTCCAATTAAATTCATATTGTCGATATAAATTGCTACACTAGCAAATCCGATTTCTGATTTCTTAATAAACACACATGGGTAGATGGGATCATTCTTATACCCTTCCTTAATTAGGCACTCATGTAGGAATTAATGCCACATGTGACTGGATTGCTTTAACCCATATAAAGATCTTTGCAACTTTATTGAGAATAAGTTGTGAGGAGTGTATGCATTAGGCATTTTGAATCTCTCGGGAATTTTCATATAAATATCAGAATCTAATGAGCCATATAGATATGCTGTCACAACGTCCATAAGACGTATTTCCAATATTTTAGAGATGACTAAGCTAATTAGAAAACGAAATGTAATTATATCCATCACAAGTGAATATGTCTCATCATAATCAATCTCGGGTCTTTGAGAAAAACCTTGGGCAACGAGTCGGGCTTTATACCTGATAACTTTGTTTTTCTCATTTCATTTTTGGACAAATACCCATTTATATCCATCGGGCTTTACATTATCAGGAATTCGGGTTATGGAGTTGAAAACCTCTCGTTTGGTTAGGGAAGCCAATTCAGCCTTAATTGCTTCCTTTCACTTTGGGAAATCTTGCCTTTGACAACATTCAATAATAGATTGTGGCTCACAATTATCATCTATAATTTTATGAGCAACTGAAAATGCAAAAATGTCATCAATAATGATTTCATTTCTATCCCAAATTTCATTACAATATGTAATGAAATTTTCAATATTCCCAAGATTAGTGATTTTTTCATAGGTTTGTACCTCATCGAAGCAATAAGCTCTTTGGGAGCAAACACAACATCAAACTCTTCTAGAACAAATTCCTGATTCTTAGGCTCTTCTGGACCTAATTTATAAATCTTTCCCTTTCGTTTTCGAGAAATAGTATCTTTTGATCCCATTGGTCTCCCACGCTTTAAGTGCGAGGGATTTTGATCCATTTTAGCTTGTTTTTCGGAAACAACTATCCCAGTTGGAGCATTTGGAACTGGAATATGAGAATTTGTTACTTTAACAGTATCATTAAATGTATCAGGAAGTCTATTAGCCATAGCTTGTAAATGAATTATATGATGTACCTCGTTTTCATATTCTAAAGTTTTTGGGTCTAATTGAGATAAATTTTTCTCATTCCAGGAGATAACCTTAATTGGTTTTTTCTTTTCAGCCATGGAAGTTGTAGGTTTCCCAATTGATGAAAACACTATCTCATCAAAATGACAATCTGCGAATCTAACAGTAAAAAAATCACCAATAGTTGTTTCCAAGAACCTAATGATGAATAGTGAATTAAACCCAAAATAAATGCCAAAAAGGCATTAGGGACCCATGTTTGTTCTATTTGGTGGTGCTACAGGCACTTGTATTGCACAACCAAATGTGCGTAAATGTGAAATATCAGGTTCATAACCAAGAACCATTTGAAGGGGATATTGTAAGAGACTAGTAGTGGAGCGTAATCTAATTAGAGCAACCGCATGCAAAACTAAATGACCGCATGCTGTATCATTGAGATTTATTCTCAATAATAGAGTTCGGGCAATGATTTGGATACGTTTAATCAAAGATTCTGCTAATCCATTTTGAGTACGAACATTTGCAACAGGTGCTCAACCTCAATTCCGAGTGAAGCACAACACGCATCAAAACTCTTAGATGTAAATTCACTAGCATTATCCATACTTATGCTTTTAATTGGATAATAAAGGAATTGAGCTTGAAGCTTTATAATCTACGAAAGCAAATGTCCAAAGGAAACATTGCGCGTATATAATAGGCAAACAAGGGACCATCTACAGGATGCGTCAACTAGTACTATAAAATATCGAAACGGTCTATTTGATGGTTGTATTGGCCCACAAATATCACCTTGAATTCTTTGCAGGAATAAAGGAGATTCAACGTTAACCTTTGTTATAGAAGGTTAAATAATAAATTTTCCTTGTGAATAAGTTTCACAATTATAATATTTGAACAATAATATAGTACTTTTGTATCCTTTAAAGGGTGTCATTTTGTATTTTGAATTATTCTATGCATTATTGATGCACCAGGGTGACCAAGATGATCATGCCACAATCCAAATTGGTCAGCGTTTACCAATTTCCAGGATATGGCAGTGTAGGTTTCAACAGCCTTAATCATGACACAATACAAACCCATAGAAGAAGCTTCCAGCTTTTCATGGATGGTCTTCAGGTCCATCTTATAAGAAATAATACCAATATATTTCTTATTTTGCTCACAAATAGTCTCAATATGGTACCTATTATGATGTACATTTTTGAAATTGAGCAAATTCTTTTTTGATCTATTGCTTAGAAATGCATCCTCAATATGGAGGATAGTGCCATTTGGCAAAATAATAAATCAGTTAACTCAATAATGTGAGAAAGATGGCAGTTTTGGATTTTAGTTATGATATTTTGTTGAGTGAATAAAACCATAAATATTAGCTTTTGGTACTTAAAATTCTCTGCACAATTTAAACACTCCTTAATCAACATAAACTATTTCTTAAACTATTTCTGGACGATAGGGGTGATTGTTGGAATGTTGAGTTAGTGTGCCGGCTTTTTAGTCCACTTACTGCTACGGCTATCATCTCTATTCCTCGATCTCTATCCCTGGTTGATAGTAAGGACAAACTTGTGTGGCAGTTGTCGAGCCAAGGTAGCTATACGGTCAAGTCAGCCTATTTTCATGCTTTAAAGGAGAAGCAGGCTATGCTTTTTTGTCCAGAGAGTAGCTCGACTAGGGGGGTTATGAGAGGGATTTGGAAGTGTTTTTGGAAGATTGACATTAAGGGAAAGCTTAAGCATTTTATATGGCGCTGTTGGCATAGTATTCTTTCGGCTAAGGATCAACTATTAAAGAGAGGCATTTGCGAAGATCATATATGCGAAATGTGTGGGGAGATGCCAGAGAATCTTGAGCATGTCCTGCTTTATTGTTCTAGGGCGATGTTGGTGCGGAAGATTGCGAGGCTTAGGTAGCTGCTTGTGGGGGATTCTAGTTTTAGACATTGGTGGCTTTAGATTTGTAGTGGGAGAAAGGATGAGCAGTGGCGGGACAGAGTTGGTTTGGTAGTATATATTGTATGGATGCTCTGGAAGATTAGGAATCTATGGATCTTTCAGAGAGAATGGAGAGAAGAGAAAGTGGTGGATCTAGCTTTGGAAGAATGGCTGGAATTCAAGGAAGTTGGTATGGTACGACGGTGCTCGGAGGCATGCAAGTGACTGGAGTTGATTTCTTATGGTTAGTGGTTATTCATTTGCTTGTCTCTTCTATTTTTGTGACTGGATGAGGTTGTTAATATTGTATTCTTTTGTGCCTTATCGACTAGCTATTGTGCCAAATATGGTTCAGGGTATGGAATTCCCATGTCTTGGGTATTCTATATTGTCCAACTTAGTCTCGGTATAAGAGCTAAGGTCCCTATAGCCAGTGGGCTATTTTGTATATGTGTTATTTTTAGATGTATATATGACCATCGTTTCTGGGGAAAGAAAAAAAACTAAAAAGTTCATTAAACATTAAAAGTTAATTCTTAAGCATTGCTTAATTTTTATAGAAAAATTTAAATACCAAAAGTTAAATTAATGCTTATCATTTGATATATGTTTTTAAAGATTTTTTAATAATTTGTAATCAATTTCTAAATTTATCCTCTTTTGTTACATCATTCAACAAACTTATTTATTTTTTCTTTTAATTATAAATAACCCCATTTATATTACTCCATTTTATATTTTTTTCCTTCTTTCTCATAGCTTGTACTTTCAAAAATGTTTTTTTCATTCTGTTTCTTTGCAAAGTGTTAAATAAATTTCAATAATTGATATTTTATTTTTTTGTATTAAACATTAATTCTAATGGATTATATTTCTACATATAATTACAAGGAAAAAAAACCAATGGAAGAGCAAAAAGTACAATTTCAGTAATTCATCATTTAGATCAAATTTTTATCAAATAATATTAATTGGTTTAACATTCAAAATTCAATTTTAAGAATATAGTTTTTGGCAACTTAATTTATTCAACATTCAAATTTTAACATTTAGTTTTATTAAACATCCATTAAGTAGACTTAAATTTTTTTTACTCCCTCCATACCACAAAAAAAAAAGTCTAATTGAAGTTGAATATAACTCTATTTTCCGTTATTACATAGAACATACTTAATGCATGATTAAATGCATAAATTTATATTTATATTTATATTTTTTTATTATGAACTATATATAATTATTATTGTATAGGAATTAATGTCAAAAGTAGACTCTTTGTTTGGAAGGAAGAAATTTTTTCCAAATCAACTATTTTTCTAGAAGAGAGTAAATATCAAATAACTCAAAAAAAAATCTCTTAATTTAATAATTTTAAGCATTATTTTCTATCATCAAAGAGGCCCTAAGCCTTTGCTCTCGCAAAAAATGTCTTATATTCATGTTATAAGAGTGCCTACAATTTTGTAAGCTCTATCTTTTTTAGGTCAAATAAAAAGATGATAATCGTCAAATTAAGTTATATTGTAGACGATAATCCTGTTTAGTTTATGTTGAATAGGTGAAAAAACTTTTACCAACTCCTGAAAAGGGAATAATCATTCCATTCTAATTGAGATTGCTTAATATAAAATGAGTAATCATGCCTTTCTCGGATGAAGCCATGCTGTACAAAAAGGAAAATTCGACACCTTTTCGCTTAATTTGCTTAATTTCTTAACTCTCTATATTGTTCTTATCCTGTTATCCATGCATATATTATAAGACACCTTTTTTTCATGAGTTAATTACAAATAACTTATCGTCAATTTGTTCTCCCCCACTTTTCAAAACATATGCATATATAATTTCAGTTCAATACCTATTTTTGTGGTTTTTAATTGCTTCTCTTGATCAAATGTTGAAAGGAAAAAAAAAAGTTTTTACGGTAACAAATTAAAAAAAATCTTTTCTAAAATTAATAGTGGTTCATTAATTTCTCATACTTCTCAAAAAAAAAAAATTCAATTAATGAGATTTAATATAAGATTGACAATATCAATGAACTTTTCATTTTTTGTTCCTCCCTCCCTAGATGAGATTAATATTTAAATATTTCTCTTTAGAATGAATTAATTTAACCCTATAAGTGCGAATGACCTATGAGTGAGAATGTGAGACTAAGAAGGTTACCGACTTTATGTAAAATCATACTACGATTAATTTTTGGATTTAAAATTAATATTTAATACTCGATCATAATCATGATATTTAATACAAGAGTAATAATATTTATAGCGATTTTTCATAGTATATGATGTGACAAGTATAAAAAGATAAAATTATCCCTTATTATTTTGCATGTTTTAAGGATGTAATAATTGAATTGTGACTTTTTATATTTGCCACATCAGTTGCTATAAGAAGTGATTATATGTATCATTACTTTTTATACAATGAAATGATCAACTATATTAAAAAAAAAATACAAGCAAAATCTCATCATCATATAATTCAACAAAATATCTTGAAATCTATGTTTTTATTTAAATATCTTAAAATCTATATTTGTGTCAAATTCGTAAGTGGTAATGTACATGTAAGTAAATATTATTCTATTGACAATGAATTCATTCAAGAAAGAAATTAAGTTCAGTCTCGAAACTATTCATTACATCAAAGTTATGTCTAACAGAGAAAACCAGGGAAAAATATCAACCCATAAAATAATTTAAAATTAATTTGTCAAATATGCTGTTAAAAGGAAAAAAAACATTAAAAACTTTGTAATAAAAGGGAAAAGAGGCGCACTGGCTGTCATATATAGCCTTCCGAACTGATGAAAAACATAAATTCAATAATCCACAGTTTGCCTCTGAATTAATTAATCACTAAATAATAATGCCTACGAATAATATTTTAATTTTTGTTTGTCAATTCGTTTATCCATAGGGATTGATCCTCCGAGAGTTAAGAATAGACCCCACTCTTCGTTCCTTTTCTCCCGCGGCATATCACGCTTTCTATCTTCCAAGTCAAGACGCTGCGCAGAATCCGTACTCACGGCTTATTGGAGTTGTTTTTCCACGCTTTTTATTTCTTCTTCCACGATTTTAAGTGTTCTACTGCATTCGGCAGCGTTATTGTTGTCCATGACTCGATTTCCCTCTGTCCAAACCAAATTATTGAGACCTAAAGTATAATTAATTTACAGAATTTGTATTGTGTTACCTACATTATGCGAGACAAAAAATTTGTTCCATATAATAAAAATATATTTGGAAAAAAAAAACATTGCTACAGAAGCGAAAATACATCCTTAACAATTTTTAATCATGGAATTTTACACAACTAGAAAGGTAAATATATTTTTTAGTCATTATACTGTTACTTAGTTCCAACATCGATCATTATATTCTTTTTTTCTCAGAAAATATCACTAAATTCCTAAAACACTCTAAAGTCAATCACTCCATCTAATACTTCCATTAAGTGTTGATAAATGCCAATTTTTATTGAAAAAAAAAAACCATTTCATATTAAAAAAGAATTATTTAATTTCTTTCATTTTCATTTTCATTTTCTTTTCTTCTCTCTTCCGTTTCTTTCCTTTTCTCTTCTTCTAATTAGTTTCTTTCCTTCTTCTCTCTCCCTTTTCTTTTCTTTTCCGGTTTCCGACTACACCACCTTTACTACATTATCTCATAAGTATAAAAATGTTTTGGATTCTTCTGCCAGATCCTGCCAGCTTTATTTGGAATGCCCACGCCAAAACTATAATCGCTGTTTAGCCCCAAAATAATATTAGTATAAAAATTTGAACATCGATTATACATATAAAAAATAATGTCCTTCTATCTCAAATTTTGCCACACGCACACATACTACTATTTTAAATTATGTCATATGTCTTAAGTTTGCATCTTAATTTTCTTCGTAGCTTAATGCATTCGTCAAATTAAACTAAACTAGATTATGGCTCAAAATTGTTTTATCCCTTAATATTTTAATTTAATTCTTTATGTTTATCTCTTAACATTTATTGTCTTATTCCTTAATATTTTAATTTAATTCTTAATCCTTATCTCTTAACATTTCAATTCAAATCTTAATCATTATTTATTGAATTTGAATTAAATTCTTACTGTATTCCACTTCAATTTATCTGAATCTCTTCAATTTATTCTTTTGAGAATCAATTAATAAGACAAAAAATGCAAAATCTCATCATTGTGTGGGCTCAACAATATAATAGAAACATAGTTAATTTTTTGGTGTTTAGTAATTCAGTCCTACTAAAATGCAAATTAGCATGGTACCATATATGTAAATTATATCCGTTTAAAACATGCATATATTTTTTAGATAATACAACTTAGTATTATTTTTTCGGTGAAATTTTTAATATCTTATCTAATTTAATATCTTATCTAATAAGTTTACAATTAAAATTGAAAATTTCTTATCCATTTATAGTCATTCTCATAATTACAATATAAATTCACGAAAACTATTTTCCATTTTTCAATCTTAACTCATTATTCTTCTTCTACTAACCTCTGAAATATGCTAGCTTTGATTTTGCATTTCAATTGAGACACTATTTTCTAAAATTGATATAGAACAAAAATTTCATTTATTTAATATTTTATGTAAATTTGTTGGAAAAGTCCTAACTTTAAGTGTTTACATGATAAATTTTGTAATTAAATTATATATGTTTTTGTTTTCATGTATTAATCTTACATTTCGATTGTCATTTAACTTAGTTTATGATCTTATATTATTGATAGATTTTGCTGTACCCAATTTCATCTACTTATGCAAATGGTAATTATGTGCTAATATGTGATAATATGAATCTTCAAAAGCAAGCTATGTTTTTTTTTTTTTGGTAATTTCAATGATATTTAAGTATCTTAAAGAACCCATGCATATATCGTGAGAATTAAGCCATTAAAATTACTTTTACATTTGCAGAATTACATGTGCTATTGAGTGATATTTGTTCAAAAATAATGAACTTTTCTCATTTTTTAAGAGCTAATCCAAGATTCACCATGTCATTTCAATAATTTATGTAGAAAGGAAATTACCTTTTATCTCACCAATCAACTAATATTTAACCGATGATGATGACATGAGACACTCATACCCTTTACTCAAATGTTGACCCAAAAATGTGTTTGAAGTCTTGGTGCAAATTTTTAATGCCGTATCCTTACCACGTTTAAAGGCCTTCACATACAAATTCCTATTACATGGAATGTTTAGCTACGCTAAATTATTTTCTCCTTTGACTATTAGCTTTTTCTCATACAAATTCCTATTACATGAATGTTTAGATTTGATATGTTAATAGATTTAAACAATATTGTTTTATCTTCTTTGTCATGTCTTGTTTGTTTGGCAAGATTGATATTCTAACCTTTTCAAGATGAATCAAATATTAGAAAAGTAAAATTAGATCACTATATCATTTGGAAAGAATAATGAGCTTTTCATTGTTCTTTTGAAATATTTTTTAGCATGAAATAAATCAAACTATAACAAATGACATCATCATTTATTTCCCTGAAGTTTTCTTCTCCCTACAATTGATGCCTCACATTGTTTTTCCAAGTGGATGTGAATAGGATATCTATTTGTTTGTTTATTAGTTATTTTTTAAATTTAAATATGGTGACCGGACAAAAATGGCTGATCATGTGATTGTTGAAATTCATTTTGGCCTTGAAAATTTGAAAGTGTCATTGGTATTTGGAGACTCTCACTAACAATCATTAATGCACGACAAGAAATGTCACGTACATTGGCAATAACTGATCTCAAATCTATCTCCAAATTGTTGAGTGTATTATTGATCAAATCATACACTTGCCCCCAACATTCACTTTGTAAATAAAAGAGCAATAGCAATTAATGAGTTGAATTGCAATAATAAAAATATCATATACATATCCAAAATTCCACAACCGATGCAACTGGATGAGCACTTTGCGTAAGGCAATGCTGGGAATTACCTATTAGAATACCAGTAATTTAATGAAGCCAAATCATTTACTCTGAAAATACTCCATAGGTCCACTTGTAGGAAATCCATGGACAATGCTATCCTTTAGCCTAATCCATTTATCAATATGATGTGCATGACAAGCTATCCAATTAACATCCCTTCTACCTCGACGATTGGTCCTATGAATTCTTAAATCCGTGTCAACTGTAGGAACATTCTAATGATAGTCGAATTGCCTCATAAACCACTTAGGTAAATGCAGTTCAACCACATCAAAGTTAATAAGATGCATACTTGCACACCAAATATCTCACCCTTGTAAGCAATAATTTGGCAACCAATATAAATTCCCATCTGAATACAGCTGCCAAATAAACTATAATATAACAAAAGATAATTGTAATTATCATTTCAATGAATATAAGTTTTTTAAAAGAATAAAAAAAATAAGTATTAATATTATATTACTTACAAATACTCTATCAAATAGTTCAATCCATCTTGATACATACGCAATACAAGTGAACCAACTTCGGCAAAACTCAATTTATTACACAAATAGTATTTATTACACAATAGCAGTCACGAGTTCATAGCTACCATATCTCTAAGCCTTTCCATGCTAGGGTAGGCTTTCCTATTATGTCCAACGACTCCACATGCCTTGCACCTCTGTCGTTGTGCTCGATCCATTTAATTTCTTATACGAGTGGATCTTGGACGGCCTGGACGGTCATTGAGTCTCGTAGTATTGGCGACCAGATGAAAAGGTGCTGGCGGCCAATAGTTCTTGTGGGGCATGGGGAAGAAATGGTTAGAATAGGTTTGAACCATTTTTTCCACCTTATATACACCATCTACGAGTGATAAAGCAACCCGTCCCATTTGAGAGCAAACTTTTTGTGCATGGGAGTATGGAATCTTGTAAATTTCAAACTTCCCACAAGTGCACGATCGGTTGTTAAGGTGTATCGTATGCACATTCCCTCATTTGTCACCATGAGCCCCTGTCGTGACTTGGTACAAACCTTCTTCCCCCACAAAGGCTGTCACGTTGTGAAATTTAGACTTATGCTCGTTTCGAAGGAACTTTTCCAGCATGTTTGGCAGCCACGGATTCTTATCAGCAACATGTTTGTGGCCTTTGGTGCAGTGCGAATCAAAATATTTAACCAACCGATAAAAAGTCGCACGCGCACAAGCAGATATTGGCAATTTCCTGGCACCTTTTAACGCTCCGTTGAACGATTCGGAACTATTCGTTGTCACTATGCCATATCAGAAACCACTATCATAGCACAATGCCCATTTCTCGAGAGGAATATCCATCAACCATTTATGGGCGTCTTCATCCAATGCTCACATGAATTCCATAATTTGAGCAAATTTGCACTGTTTATGTGAAGTAGCAGCGCGATGCATTAATTCTGTCAAAGCATTATTTTTGAATCACTGATTAAAGTTAGCTTTGACATGCTGCAGGCAAAACCTGTGGCGTACCATTGGTGGTTACAATTCAGGGTTGTTCTGAACGGCTCGCAAAATTCCTCTCGCCCGATCAGAAATCAAAAAAATTCCCTCGCGGTCACGAATCACATAGCGAGATAAGTGATACAAAAACCAGGACCAATTTGCTAAACTTTCCTCGTCAACAATTGCAAAAGCCAAAGGAAGAATATGCCCAGCTGCATCGGCACCAACTGCAGTAAGGATCTTTTCTTTGTATTTCCCGTATTGAAAAGTTCCATCGATACTAATTATGGGCCGACGGTGTTGAAAACCATCAATACAAGGCCTAAATGCCCAGAATACGAAACCAAAAATGTTGTAATTTCCATTACTATCTTCTGTGTGAGGCCATTCAACAACAATGTCAAGATTACAAAACTGAAGGGCAAGTAAGAATTTCGGTAATATGGTGTATGACGTCTCCCAATTACCATATACCATTTCAATGGCTTTTCTTCTCTCCAACCATGCCTTCTTGTATGATATGTTCACTCCAAATGAGCACACATCTTCAACTATGTCGAAGACCTTGTATGAAGCATTTTCCTTAATATTGTTCCGAACCATCCGGCCAACCATCCCATAATCTAAATTCAGGTGGTCCTTTGGCTGTATCTCGGGGAAATAAGTGTGTTTCAGATGCATCTTTGTAATCTCCCAAAATGTATGTTTGTTTCTCAACTTTGTTTGAACCTTCCATAAACAATTCTTGTCCGCATAATAAAGACATCGGACAAACCAGCTCGTAAGAGTATTTTCATACACTTTGAAGTACCTGTGCGCATGAATGGACTAACATTTAACTGCATGTTGCACCCCTTCTTTGGTTCGGAAAACCATTCTAACCTCTAATTCTGAAGTTCGATCATCAACCCAAACAGGTCGTCTATAGTCATCCAACTTGTCGATCATGGAAAACTTTGGATCACCAATGTCCTATAGAAGGGAATATCATCGACAACGGTATCCAAGTGGGAAACATCAATCGGTGGATTCGAAGTCTCTCCTTCCTGTTGGCTACCACCCTCGCCCTTCTCCTCTTCACTATCTTCCAAGGAATCTGAACCACTGTCTATCCAAGTATGTATGGGATTATCGTGAATGCTTACATCTTGGCTTGTGCTCCCTACTGTCAACCTATTTACTGCTTGGCCAATTGGCTCAGGCTTAGGAAGCTCTTCGGCAAAAGTTGCATGACTTGGCCCTTCATTATAATTACCACAACTTGCACCCTCATTAAATTGGTCATAACTTGGGCCTTCATTGTAATTGCCCCCAATTGGTCCCGCATTAAAGGTAGCATGACTTTACCCTTCATTAAAATTGGCCCTACTTGGTCCCTCGCCAAATGGGCCACAACTAGGATCCTCGGGGACAAAATAAGGTTGTGGAAAAGGCACATCATTTGATATGAATGTACCATAAGTAAACCATGGATCATTAAGAAGCCCTTCTGCCTCTCTACTTTGTAGGAGTTGTGTGAATGACCCAACATTTGTTTGAGGAATGACTTACATATTGTCCTCAGAATGAAAGGCATCTGGAACGGATTCGTAACTTATGTACAATTCAACCACATTAAGACTCGGACATGTGGTTGAAATGCACAACATCTCCCTCACCGTATCATCATCATTCATTGGAACAGGTATGTATGTTATTGAATTACCAGCGATGCTAATAGGATAACGGCACATTAATTTCATCCTAACTTGACTTCCATCCATTCTAGTAACCCAGTGCAATTTTCTCAAAAGTTCGAACAAGCTAATATTTTGATCAACAACAATAAACTGTTTTGGCAAATTACTGTATTTGGAGTAGTGCGGGCCACTAACTATTTCTCCATCCCAATATAACACAAGCCTCACTCGATCCATCCCCATTTCTATATTGTGTATGACATCAATAATAACATAAAACTGACATTAATATCGGATTCAAAGTTATTGAAGTAATGGGCATAGAAAAAACTATGGAATTAGTCCCACGACAACAAAAGTACCCAACTAACATTTTGACATCCATTCATAACCAAACATTTTCCCAACAACATAGAGCATTATATGCATCAAATCCAACCACAATCCTTAAATTATTATCATAAACACTCCTATTCACAACTTATCATCCCAATCATAGCAAACTCACTGAAGAAAATCCCAAACAATCCAAATCAATCCAAATCAATCCAAATCACAACCTCACAAGAGTAACCAAATAACATTTTCACATCCATTCATTCATAACCAAACATTTTCCCAACAACATAAAGCATTATATTCATCAAATCCAACCACAATCTTTTCATTGTCATCATCGACACCACTATTCGGAATTTATTATTCCAATAAGAGCAAACTCATTGAATAAAATTCCAAATTAATCCAAATAAAGCCAAATCACAACTACACAAAAGTAAACAACCAACAATTTTCCTGATTTGTACGTCCAAACATTTTCCCAACAACATTCACAATTATATTCAACAAATCTAATATAAATTCATTGTTCGTCATCATCAGCAGTACTATTCACAATTTATTATTCCAATAATAGTAAACTCAATCAAAATCAATCCAAATCACCACCTCACAAAAGTAAACAACTAACATTTTCCCATACATTTATAACCTAACATTTTCTTAACAATATAAAGCATTATATTCATCAAATCCGACGACCACTCTTTAACTTACATCATCAACTCCACTATTCAACACTTATTATTCTAATAATCGCCAATTCAGTGAATGAAATTAATAATCAATCCCAATCATTCCAAATCAAACAATCACCATACTTTATTCACAACGAAATTTCCAACATCAATTTAGATAATTCTATCAACTATTAACAACTTTTGAAACAAAAATAACGTCAAATCACAATCATATTATATAAATTATTTACATTCGTCGGTTTCTTCGATCCTCGAAAATGTTCTTCACTCAACTTATTTTCCTTTTCACTACAATTAAAATTTTTATCAATATAGGATAACTAATTAACATACAATATGTAATAAAGTTTAACATACAAATGTTATCACTAAAATTTTAAATATAAAATAAAATTTAACACACAAATTTAACATAAAATTTAACATATAAAATAACATACAATTTAAACATACAAATTAAACATAAAATTTAACATATACAATAAAATTTAACATACAAATTTGACATAAAATTTAACATATAAAATAACATACAAATTAAACATACAAATTAAACATACAAATTAAACATAAAATTTAACATATAAAATATAATTTAACTTACAAATTTAACCTAAAATTTAAAATATAAAATAAAATTTAACATAAATTTAACATATAAAATTTAACATACAAATTAAACATAAAAATTAACATATAAAATATAATTTAACTTACAAATTTAACATAAAATTTAAAATATAAAATAAAATTTAACATAAATTTAAACATATAAAACAACATACAAATTTAACATGCAAATTAAACATAAAATTTAACACATACAATAAAATTTAACATACAAATTTAACATATAAAATAAAATTTAACATATAACATATAAAATAACATACAAATGTAACACAAAATTTAACATATAAAACAACATACAAATTTAACATAAAATTGCAAAAAAAAATGCTAATTCACCTTTTAAAAAAGAAATGGAGCAAGAAGGAGGTTTGAATTGTTGTAGAGTATTTTTTTTTCTTTTTTCTTTTTGTGGGGGGGGGGGGGGGGAGGGGTGCAGGAGTGCTTGATTTGGGGTGAGGGAGGGAGGAGGAGGTGGAAATAGGGTTGGATCTATGAAATGGAGAAGAAATTTGGAGAAGAAAATGGTGGAAATGAAGAAAAGAGGCGGCGGAAATGGAGATCGGCAGAAATGAAGAAAAGAGGAAGAAAAGAAGACCGGCGTGTTTTTCATGTTTAAAGGGAAGTCGTGTTTTGAAAACACGACTTTAAAATTGGTTTTTCAGAAACTGACTTTAAAGTCGTGTTTTGAAAATACGACTTTGAACTCGGTTTCTGAAAAACCGATTTTAAAATCGTGTTTTCAAAAAACGATTTCCTTAAAAATGGAAGAAAAATAAAAAACAATATTTATTTATTTATTTTTAATCAATATTCATGGAAAAAACTAGAGAAATGGAATCGTTAAAAAAAGAAAAGAAAAGAAAAGAAAAAGAGGAGTAAATAGTATATTTGGTATTTTACAAATTGTTCTTTAACCTTTTAGTTCCACAAATTTAAAAATAAGTATTTTTTTTAATCGGCTAATAAGTTGAGCGTGGTATGACACTTTATGCAAAGGTAAAATAGTCCGATAACATTTTATTAAAAAAATTACCCTAAAATCAAGCATAATTAATCTCCCAAATCCCTAAAAGCCCTAATGGCAATAAGATAGGATTCTGATGAAAAAGCCAAAGAAGCATATAGCGCAAGTAAATAAGGCCGGTCGGCAAACCAAGAAAATCACCAGTATTGTAAGAACAAAAGCAGATGTGTTTCCCAGCATAAAGATGTTGAAATTGTACTTGCTCATGATTACTTCGCCAGGCGAAGGTCTCTATTCGCTTTCTTGGTTTTGAAATTCAACACCATTATATGTATTGTTATGTGTGTTATCTGCATCTCCTTGCCAAAATCCCCCAGGAGGCTGGGGCACTCCTTGGTAAGTAGCTGTGACAATCGAAACAGCAACCACTAGAACAACATTGCGCATGTCTTGGGATGTCTTGGGACAAATCAGTTTTTAGAGACATGACCCGATATAAAGAGTCTCTATCACAGATTTATCCCTTCCCCACCTCAAAAAATCTGGCAAAGTTTTGTACTTTTGGAGTCATTTTGCTGATCTACAACCTTTGCCTTGCAGTTTGGTTATCATCTGATTGCTTTATTTTCTCACTGCAATGTCCAAAGCTGATTTTGGGGATTTGAGGGTTTGATTATGCCAGATTTGGGGCAATTTTTTTAATAAAATGTTGCGAGACTATTTTACTTTTCCATAATACAATATGCACTTGCTAACTTAATGACGGATCAAAAAGCCATTAAAGAAAATGTAAGGGATTTAAAAAAAGTTAAATAACAATTTATAAGGGACTAAATATATGATTTATTCAAAAAAAAAATGGTACTAATAGTTTTAGATCAACAATTAGTTTTCAGTATTACATTTTTTTTTTGCCAAGGTTACGTTAGTGGATTTTTTTTTTTTTTTTTTGAAGTTCTCTCCTTCTTCACACACCAATGTTACTCACTGTGGATGCATAAATAACCAAATGAAACCCTAATTTTGGCCACCACATTTTTTGAATCTCGTTAAACCACCTTGCAATCTCCAATTCAAAGTGTTTAATTTAGAGTATTTAATTTCATATTTTAAGTGTATTATTAAATTTTAATTTTAACGTAATGTAAAATTATTTTCCATTAATTGTTTTTAATTATTTCATATATGGTAAATACAAATTATAAATTTTATTATTAATATATATTGAATTTGATAAATGAAAAATAGATAATATTTTAAATAATTATTAATTTAAATAAGAAGTATTACATATATTAATAGAGAATAACATTTACCAGGATAATCCTAATAAATCCTTTGTCAGATACCCAATATTATAGAGACACCTAGGATTTTTTTAACTTTCATCTTAGGTTCATTAGTCTTAACCACACAAGAATATTTTTAACAATTAGATTTTTTTTGATAAACCAAAAGTTTCTCCAGAATCTCCAAACCCAAAAGCAAAGCAGAAAGCCAAAAGTTGCACAAAATTTGTTGGGACAATTGAGTTGGGACAAAAGCAAAACCGAACGAAACCCAAAATCAAAAAGGACAAAATTTCAATAGAAGAACAAATTGATTTGGGAAGCAAAATTGCATAGTTCAAGGGCAGCGAATGAAATTACCCAATCGAGAAATTTGCCTGGCTGAGCATGAAGAGGGAGACAAAATACGTATTCTCCCACGCCACCACGAGTTTCATGTGACATGGGTAGATAAATGGCTTAAAGAGATACGCGGGTAAGTCATCAATTTTCCTCTGAATCGTCCTTCATTTCTTGTCTTTTTTATTCAACTTGGGTTTATTTTCATTTGATTTACTGGACATATTTTTATTATGATGCTTCAGCGTATTGCCTCTCTGCCGAGGAGATGTTCAAGAGGGTTTAAGTTCAAAAGAAGGTGCTATCTCAGGCTCAGGAGTCCATTGATTTTGGGATATTTTATTTCCTAATGGAGAAAAATAGAAATACGTAGTCCTCACAAATTATTGGACCATTTCTGATTGACTACTAAAGGGTAAATATCGCTAGGTATCATTTCCAGTTGATAAGGCGGTTGAAGTTGTAGGAAAAGGATGTGTATTAGAATTACAAAATTGTGCTTCACTTTGTTCAATCTTTGTGTATGCTTAACGATATGAATTCTGTATCACACGCATACAAAAAATGAGAAGAAAAGATTCATTCTGTTGATATGTATGCTCGCTTTACTATGCATTTGAAACCTGGAAGTGCATGGAGCTAAAATGGCTAAAACCCCATGAGTTTAAAACTCAAATTGTCCCAACAAATTTTGTGCCACTTTCGGCTTTCGGCTTTGCTTTTGGGTTTGGAGATTCTGGAGAAACTTTTGGTTTATCATAAAGAAATCTAATTGTTAGAAGTATTCCTGCGTGGTTAGGACTAGAAGAAAAAAAAAATACTATGTGTCTCTATATTATTGGGTGTTTGACAAGGGATTTATCAGGATCATCTTGATAAATGTTATTCTCTATTAAATAAATGATGGAAGAAGATAAAGAAGAGAGAAATTGGTGATGTGGATTCTAAGGTTAGGCTATTAGAATGGACAATTTTTTTATGATGGTCGTGTGAATAGTAAAGGCCGTTCGTAAGATGATGTGACATAACCTTAGTCTGGCTGTTTCTGAGATTGCTGTGGATGCCCTTAAGAGTATATAAAAAATTTCAAAATTATAGAATTTTTTTAAAGAAATTTTAGAATTGGTTCCCGATAAGTAGTCAAAAATTGGAATTAGAGAGGTTCTCTAGCCATTTTTGCCCACCTGACTAATAGTATAGGAGATGTTATTATACTTACAATCATATTCAATTTGATGAAATTCTTTCATCGAAGAGAGATCAAGCTTTTATAATTCTGCATGTGATGAATTATTTCTTTATTTGATCCAATTGTTGATAACTTGATTATTACATTAGAAATAAGGCAACAATATTTATACTTTTCTTTTTTTTTTTACCACCCCCATTGTCACCCAATGGCAACAGTATTTATACTTTTTTTTTAATCAAAACGATCGATATATTTGCAATAGCAATATTTACATAGTTAAAAAGGTTAATTGACTTTCGTGGTGTTGGATTTAACCGAACTCAAGAAAGAAGCCTCCGAAGAGGAAAAAACCTCCGAAGAGGACACAATCCCTAATAAATAGGGACACCCTAACACGGAAGGACATCACTAATTCTATACAACACTAAGCTAATACTACAACCGACTAAGGTAGCTGGCTCGATTGGGTACTGCAAATGGAGTATGATGAAAGAAACTGAATGCTAAGTTCCCAACTCTCGTCCTACGCCGCTCGGAATGATCCTACAAAATTGCATCCATTGCATAGCTCAGCACCCACACTATTACCGCAAGTGTTGAATAGCCTGTTTACCAAACTACGACCGCATACATTGAGGAGTTTGCAACCAAAGTCGTACGATTTACCTAAAAAAATTAAAAAAAAAAAGGACAATTTCACACATTTCGCACCTTCAATCGCCTACACTGGTCGACTGATGTGCGAAATGTGGCTTGCTTGTTTTCAACAAATTGAACCTTCACCTAGTGAAGGTGTAAAAATACGCACGCATGTGCACTTGTATTTATACTTTTCTTCTCCCAAATTTGCACGTCCTAAAGTCCAAAGTAGTCAATTAGGCCACTTAAAATCCCTAAAATAGTAAAAGTAGATTTTAAAATAAAAATTACAGGCTTGGTCTTTTCTTTAGTTTTTTTTTTCTTTTCATTTTTCTATTTTTCCCCTACCAGTACTATTTTTCATTTAGGTCCCTGATGGCTAACGCCAAGACATGAGTGAGCGGAAGATTGGTCATACTATTTGCCACTCGATGGATCCATTCATCTCTGCCGCCCAAGTGGAAGGGCCCATGGCCCATGGGGACCAACCAACGAAATGGAAATAAAAACCTTTTGAACCATTTGAGCTATGATTTAAAACATTTGGTTGCAAATAAACCTTGCCTATGGAAGCTTTGAAAGCCTTGCGTATGGAAGCTTTGAATGCTTTGCCTTGATGCTGTGCATTTTCCTTGATGTTTCCTCTGACTTTTTATCCCTTGGGGCCAAATTTATAGTTTTATTTTTTACCAGTGTCATTATTGGTTTTTTATTGTTCTTTCTTTGCACCCACTAAATTTCATTTTAAAATATTCTATTGTTTTTAATTTCTTCAATGCACTATTGCGGTTGTAATTTAAGTAAAGTACAGTTATTTCACAACCTATTGAAAATTAATAATAATTATTAAATAATATAGGTAGGATTTTTTTTTTAGGTGACGTTCACACTGGCCGATCATCAATAGCATGTAAATATAGTTTGTTACTGTCACGTTTGTTTTCATTTATGTATCATCAAACTAACCTATAATTTTTAAAAAATTATTAACAGAATTATTTAATGTAAGATAACCCCATATTCTCTTAAAGTTTCGTGGTATTCATAGTTTCATTTTAGTAAAATTAGTCTTCAAATATATATGCTCCCCTCTAGCTAAATAATTTCCTATAACTTCTAGGTTGAGAATTAAAATTTTAAAAATGTATAGTAAATATTTCAATTTCTAAAACTTGAAAACTGAAAGGAGAAAGCAACACAAGGCCGAGCTAGCAAATTAATCTCCCACTTGTGCTTTTATTTACGCGTAAAGTGAGCAAAGTGACCGACAGTTCAGAAAAGGAGGATTTTGTTGAATATCCTTTGGGCTGCGTGTTGACTTTTTTGTATTATTTGAGCTCTTCCTTGATTGCCCTTTTTGAAAAATTTTGAGATGTTTCGGCGAATTTTCTGCAGATCAGAGTAGGAGAGAAAATGATGCGGGAAAGCCTCAGACCTTTTGACCTCCTATAAATTTGATTTGTAGCCCCGCCCTCCCCGCAGTCTGCGTATAAATGAGAGGAATGGAGAGGTAGGGATCAGTCACAGGGCTGAAGAAGACAAGTTTCAGTTGCTACCAATGGGAGAATTTCAGAGGGCATATGATTCGGTTCATAAAATGATGGAATCCATGCCTTGTGAACTAGAATGGGAGGCTATCCAGGGATGGTTCCGCCATGATTTCACTGTTTTTTGGAGCAAAAACAATGATGAATTATCACGTCTTCTGACTGACTCTTCCATCAGTACGTACCCTTTTATTCATGCTTAAAATCTCCTTAGCTTCACTTCTTTTATATTCTTGAGTGCTTAAGATTTTGTTGAGAGTGAATTAGTAGCATAAATTGGGGGCAGATTGCGACGGGGTTCCTGAGTCCTGACTGTGTTGGGGCACCCAGTTTTTTCAATTTCATTTCTTAGTCCCTAAATTAGTAAATTTGGCCCTCTAATCTTTTTTTGTCTTAAAAGAAAAGAAACGAAAAAAACCTATGAGAATTTTAAATGAAAAGAAACGAAAAAAAAAGGCAAAACAAAATGTCATCACTAGAAGAATTTCTTAAAAAAATATTAAATAAAAAGAGAAAAGTGTAAAGGACAAAGACTATGAGAATTTTAAAAATATAGATTGAGGAAATAAATAAAAGAGTATATGAAAGAGTAAAGAAATAAAATTAAAAATATAAATGTAGAAATAACAATTAAATCAAAATAAAAGAACTGAACAAATATACTAAAAGTAAAAGAGGAATGAAAAAAAAAATAAAAGAAATATAGATTAAAGGGAATTTTTTTTAAAAAAGATATAGATTAAGGGAAAAAATTAAATAAATAAAAAGAAAAAGAGATTAATGAAAACAGAAGAGCAATACAAATAAAAAAAAGATTATTATTTTGTTTTCTTATATTTGGCCCATTATTTTGTCAATTAAAAAATTAGTGCAATCTTTGAGTAGTAAGTAAAATGTTCTACTATTGATATTTTGACGAACTTAAGGGACGGAAAGTGTAACGATACAAGCATTTAAGACAAAAAATGTTACAGCCCAAACTCAACAGATCAAAAGTGTTCTTTTCCTTTTTTTTTTTAGGTAGACTTGGCAAATGGGCGGTGGAATACAGGATTTATTTATTTATTTTTTAATGGGTTCCTTTTCTAAGATTATTGTTAGCAGGGAAAAACTAACTTCCTTAGCTGTTTGACAATCGCCCTTCCAAATGACTTTATTTTGCAGCTAACACCTACAGAGATAATGTCCCGCTATCACCCATGGAGGCTATAAAACGTTGGCTTACATTTCGGCGTATGGAAAACTATTTAGTTCAGATTTGGGCACCAGTGACAGTTGGTGATAAGCGGTACTTAACGACTGCAGACCAACCTTTTGTTATGGCAGAACTTGATAAGGGATTATGCTCATATAGGAGGCAATGTTTGGATTACTTGATTCCAATCGATGACATGAGCACCGAAGAAGCACATGTTGGTCCTCCTGGCCGTGTTTTTCTAAATGGACAGACTGAAGTGTGCCTTGATGTGCATCATTACACTACTAAAGAATATCCTCAGCGCGATTCCGCTGTAACCGACGGTATCCGCTGTTACATGGCTTTCCCGTTTTATAGCTTTATCTCGCCAGTGTATCATCACGTGGTTGAGCTCGTAGCCAATGGATTTCAGCCTCCAATGTACAGATTTGTCAACCAAATAGTTCCTGTGGTATGTATCTTTTGAACACCCTGACTTATCTTTTTTTAGATGGGCGAGATAATATTTTTAGTAATAGTTGATGTCGTAGATTAATTATGAAATTCAGTCTCCGTTGGACACAACGTAAACAATACTCTCACTAAGAGAATTGACCCCGTGACAGTAGTGTCACCTTATATTAGAAAGCATGGCCAGTCAGCTACCGAGACTAGACTAAATAAAAATTAATTGAAAAATAACATTGATTTAAAGTCATAAATAAATGTAATATGCTTGTACAATCTATTATATAATATCAACATAAAATTTAAGTCAATTTATTTTAAAAACTTATAAACACTATATCATTTTTCAATGACCATTCCTATTTTCAATCCATTGGCAACACATGTGAGTCGCTTGTTTTTTTTTGGGGGGCTTAGTCCTCTGAGCATAATGTAGTCTCAAAAATTGATAGACCTGTTTTTTTTTTTTTTTTTTTTAAGCATAAGCAAAAAAACTTCCATAGATCTGAATTTTTTTTTAAATTAAAAAGCTTTTATGGATCTAAATAATTTTTTCCAATTTTTTTAACTTATTAAGAATAATGCAAAAGCTCAATGCTCGTGGCACCAAGTGAGATGAGGGTGTCAAATCTGTGGGCAAATTGCAAAATTTATGGACAAGAAGTGCCACTATTGTTGCATTATATACTATCTAGTTGGGTTAGACAGGAAATCTTGGTATTGAAATTTAGAAATATGTAAAGTAGTGGCAAGTGACGAAATGAATATTGGTAAATTTTTTTATTTATCTTCCTTTGTTACACTTACTTGGTGTTGCTGAAATTTTTAATATGACCAGCAACAAGTGGAATTTTGAAAAAAAGTAGATGTCGAAGTCAATGTGGGAAGTTGAGGGAACTACAAGGTCAGTTTGTTGTAGCAGCAAAAGTTGAGTTTTGATTACTAAAATTTTTAAGGTGAGCACGATATTAGAGTTGAGAGTTGAGGAGCCATTGGAATTAGGTGGAAGCTGTTGCTATTTAGATTGGAAGTTGATGATTTAAAGCACGCAATAAACACTGAATTTGGGTGAGCTTTGACGTTGAATTTTGGGTAAGAGGTGAAATAGAATTAAAAATCAGGTAATAAACAAAAGAGAAATAGAAAAGAAAAAAGAAAGAATTGAGATGGAAAAAAAATGGCTATAAATTAACAATTTTATCCTTTGAATATTACTGTGTCAGTTTCCATTAGAATTAATGGCCCTTGTTGACAGAGTGAATAACTTCGCACCATTTTCTTAAGTTCAGTGTCCTTTTAGGTTAAAACAAGTATAGTGACTAAAATTGAGATTTTGAAAAAGTATAGTAACTAAAAAAATTATTTACTCTTATTTCTATATAGTAATTCTTTACCTAAATTTTTATACAAGTTTACTAATTTTTTACCTAAATTTTATGATTTTATGATTTAGAAACAAAAATTAGAAAATTAAAAATTTTAGGCAAAACTCAAAACTACTCCTCCTAATTAAAGACGATTAGTAAAATATGGTCAAAGAGGCCTAATAGATTTTAAAGAATCAAACACTAATGTATACAAACAACATTCACGCATAAAGAAAATCTTCTTCTTTTGGCAAAAAAAAAAAAAAAAAATCATAATAAAGAAACATTGCCAATGATTTATGATCATGTGTATCAAAAACACAATGTATAATACCAAAAATAGCTATTAATATGTATATATATATATATATATATATAAAATTTACCTGATGATGATAAAACCTTAGAGAGAACAAAATTAGAATGCAAAAATCGTGAAAGAGAAGAATCTAGATAGGAATAATTTAGAAGAGGAGTGTAGCGTCAGATGAGTCCAACAAAGAGAGGAGATGAGAGAATAGTTGAATAAGAAAAAAGAAAAGAGTTGGATGGGTAGAAAAGGTTTAAAAGATAACGTGTATTTTTAAATTAAATTTAGTTCTCAAGTAATTTGAATAACTAGTTTTAATGGAATTCTAAATCTAAGAAAATTCCAATAAATTTCCTCACTTTTAGGAATCGTTTTATTTTCCCAATAAAATAAAAAAACCTATCAAGCATAAGATTTTAATTTTGAGAAATTTAATTACTTTCCAAGCCAGAATCTTGGCCAACCAAACAGACCTTAAGTGTAAAGTAGAGAGAATTCATAATCCTTTTGCCATAAAGGAGCACTTAACAATTGAACAATAGGGAGTCCTTGATGACTGTCCGTAAGTTGGTACATATCTTGCTTGATATATGAGAATAGTTGTAGTCCCAAAGAATGTTATTGGGAAACTTATTCTATTATGGACACATTGCAGGTATTTCTATCTCCCCCGTCAACTCCCTAAAAGGAAGTGGATCTAAAATCTTCTATTATCTAACGTTGTTGCAATGCATTTTGAATTTATTTTTGTCCATGCTAAAATACTTCTCCAATTCTGTCTCGGCGCCTAAAACATGTAATTCCTAAGGTTTATTTAGGTTCAATAAAGGAAGTTTCTAAAATTGAAGAGGTGTTGCTAGCGGTTTGTCAAACACATCAATTGCCGCTCGCTCAAACTTGGGTTTCCATGCCCGACTCCTCATGGCATGAAAATGAAGTCAGGTATGACATAGAAGGACCACATATTGCAGACATTGAATTACGTGATTTTACAGAAGCTTGTAGTATGTCTTACATAAAGAAGGGGCGAGGTGTTGTTGGGAAAGCATTTTCATCGAAGGGAGCATGTTTTTGCAAAGACATAAGTCAGTTAAGCATAAATGAGTATTCGCTAGTGCCCAGCGCACGAAAAGCAGGGCTAACTGGCTGTTTTGCAATTTCCTTGCGGAACATCTCTGGCGAGCGAGATTATCTTTACATCGTCGAGTTCTTTTTACCTAGCAAAGAAACTGAAAATGGTGACCCGAGAACCTTAATCAAAATGCTGTTGGCCGCGATGAAACAACAGCTCAAAAGTTTGGAGGTGGCTTCTGGACAAGAATTGGGGGAGAAACTCTTTGTCGAGGTGATAAAAACTTCTCCAACTGATGAACTTGATTCTTTTGAAATTTGTGATCTTACTGGCGATGATTCTACACCTAATACTATGGGATATCCATATGGAGGAGAAATAGGGCAGCTTGACAGTACAATGGGCAATGCGGAGAATGCTCTTGGTGGTAAGGTCTAGCACGTTCAATTTGTTTAAATTCTTCTAAACAAGCCGCATTAGGTTTCTAAACTTTATATAGAAATAGAGTAATGATATCGTTAATGAATTTGCAAAATTAATTGTCATAGTGAATGATGTGGCGTTGATAAAAAGGCAAAATTATCCCTACTCATATTACACTTTTTATGAAGTATGATGGATGACTTTCTCTTTTTGTCAATACCACATCATTAAATATGCAATAATAAGAGTATCATAAAACAGAAATAGAGCTATAAGAAAGAAACTAAGGTAATTAAAATAATTGCCCAACCCCTATTAATCAACTAATTTTGCTAGAAAATAACCTTATAAGAAAGAAACTAAGGTAATTAAAATAATTGCCCTTCTTAACCCCTATTAATGAACTAATTTTGCTAGAAAATAACCTTCTAATCTGATTATAGCTTCTTGATTAAGTCATAGCCATACCTGATGGAGTACTAAACAAATTCCAGGTGAATCTGGTGAGGTCCACAGAATGACACCTGTTCCTGCTTCTTCACATCCACCAGTACAAATAGGGCTTTTAATGCCTATGCAGTTTGCGATTCTTCATATGATAATCATGGTTTTGCTAGAAAGATGCGTCAAGAAAGAAGCTGAAGCTTTTACTGCTCCATCCATTATGGATCCTTATGTTGGTAAAGACAAAGCTAAGAGTGCATTGCATCATGAAGGAAGACTAATGTGTTACGATGCGGATAATCTACATCGTACCTATTTATCAAATATATTGTCCTCTAAGTAATCCACTTAATGTATCTTGTATTGGTTCATGCGTTTGTAGTTTCTTTCATGATGTTGCTCTAGTAGTCTAGCCTGTAACCGACTTCACAAGTAACATAACAGGTTCGTTTCCCATCAGGCATTCAATCTCTAGAAAACAATACTCTTTTCCTTCCTACCGATGAAATGAGATTGGTATAGACACCAACTTTTGCTTTTAGCAGTCTTAGGTGATATCATTGTCCTGCTTTGAACGTTAAGCCGTAACTTTCCTTTACGCCTCACTCCATTTTATCACCTCTATATTCTTTGCAACGTGTTGATTTTATCGTCCAAAAATGCTGTCAGCCTTCTACGATAAATTTCTATCAACCTTTCTACCATAAATTTTTCCCTTCGCTAGGATTCACTACCTATGTGGCTGGCTTTTGTGTTGTCTTTAGTCATCATAAGACCAGTGCTTTCTTTTTATGTTTAACAAACTTTTTGGTTCTTCTTTATTTGTCTCATGAATTAATCTCGTTTGCATTCTTGTTCCAAGGTATTCTCCATGCCCTCTGAAATTTGTATTATTGATTCTCCTTTCAGTTAGGTAGTGCAATGGCATCCAAGGATACTTGGTTTTGTTTCTGATTAACTTCTACATTTCATATCTTCTAGGAATTTCAAATATAATTCCAATGTGGTTTGGGATGTTGCTTTTTAAGTTACATTGCATTTCTTGAGTTGCTTTTCCAAGATTTTGAATCGTGTGCCTTTCGCAAAAAATTTGATGTGCCAATTCCCAAATTTAAGCAGAGTATGATGTGTTTTGATAGGAATGCACTGAACAAGTGTTGCAGAACAACAATTGAGATAGGAAAGAATAAGGATAGATGGACAATATGCTGAGTGAATTGGGAGAAAGTTAAGGGATTCAAAAGAATTGGAGAAGGGGTGGGGGCGGTTGGGCGTGTGGTTGGTGTGGTGAGGGATGAATAGTTGTCCTATTTCTTGTCAAAACTGAAAAAATAGACCATTCTCTGAATATTTTTTTTCTTTTTCATATACAATTGTCAAGAATCAATAAACTAACAAGAGAGATCTTGCAATTCCTCTACCAACTAAATCAATTTCCACCAAGCGGTTTGATAACTCAGTAAGTAGCTTCTAGATTCTACATTGTTGTGCCAACTCTGCATCTTCCCACTTCTTCTTTTCTATCCCTTGTCAAGTCAAAGCTTTTTCACTTAACAGAATGATACTAATGTTACTGAACAGAATGGTAGCATGGAGCAGCATGATGGTAAAGGTATCATATGAAGATGACGTTATTATCAAGTATGAACTTTCAATTTCGTCAAAAAAGTCGGATTTGGAGGAGAAAGTGTCAAGGAGACTGAATTTATCGGTTGGAAGTTTTAACATTAAGTATCTAGATGAGGAGAATGAGTGGATTTTAGTAGAATGTGATGAAGACTTGAGAACCTGTCTAAGTACATCAATATCATTAGGGAATAGTATCAGAATGAGGGTGGGTTAGAGTATGATGCCCAGCATAGACACATATATTTTTATTTTTATTTTGGTAGGGCATCTCCGGGACAAAAAAAAAATTAGTTTTATATGTAAAATGCTAGTAGTTAGGGACTTGCATGAATATTTGGTAGGGCATGAATGTTTAATGGTGACTTATCCATCTAGTTTATTCACCTCTCTGTTGAATAACGTTCATTGCAGAAGTTTGGAAGCAAATCTTCATATAGTGACAATATTTTTTTTCAAGTGAAAATGATGTAAGTAGTAAAGAAAATACTACTCCTCCAAACCTTAAAACGGGTCCACTTTAAATTATGTATAATTTTTTTTAATTATTAAATAAAATACATTTAATACATCAAAAATAAATTTTTTCTTTAAAACAAAGAAATATTTTCAAAATGAACTCTTTTGGTAAAGAAAATAGAGGGAGAACTTAATATTTTGTAGACATTAAAATTTGACAACTCAACCACGTACCAATTCAGTTCATTCAAGTGTCATCAGGAAAAAGAAAACAATTGAATATGAAAAAGAAAATAATAAATAAATACAACTGGACCATTAACAGAAGGATCGAATAGTTAACTAATGTTACATTGGCATGTGGACGGCTCTTGTGTAAAGCATGCACCAAAACTTGCCAGTCTTGTCAGTGTCAAATGACACAAGATTAGGATTAAAAACCAATTAAAAAAACAAACAAAAGGTGTTAAACAAACAGCATTCTTCTTTATATTTCTATTTATACCAATAATATTAACATTGCCTACTGCCTTGGTCCACATAATAAGTCACCATCCTCTTCAAAAAATTTACGTTAAATAACATACCCTCAAAATATTTCCAGAATAATACTGGAATCCGGAAACATTTAAAAAAACCAGAAAGGAGAATTTGAAACAAGTCTTAAATTGAGATAAGAGTAAGAGTAACAAATTGTAGCGAGCAACTCTGCTCCATAATCAAACAAATTCGAAACTAGCATATGTAACCTTCTCCAATAATCAAAGTTTGGGGAACAAAATTCCCTAAATGAGGAATTAAATGTTTGGGGCAAAACCCCCTTCTCTAAGACTTAAGTTATTAGACTAAGCAAAATTTCTCCTTAAAATAAACCTTTAACCGGAAAAACATTTTCATCACCATCTATTACTACCACCAAATTGAAGACAAGTCCTTAAGCACCACCTGATCCATATTTCTTGCCAAAAACAATTAACTGAAGCTTGTCATAACCTGCAAGCACACCAGCACCAGCAATGGCACGAAGGATGTTAGCACCAGCACCCTTGAATAGGATTTAGTACCCTCATTCTTAAGGATTTGTGCAAATGCATCAAGCGAGCTCTTGTACTTGACAGCTTCGCCAGATGTCATCATCATTCTTCTACGAACAGTATCAATTGGGTAAGAGGCTAGACCAGCCCCATTAGTGATGAGCCAACCGAGAGCAAAGCTAGCAAAGAAACTATCCTGTAAAAAACCACAACAAAAGCAAGAGTGTTGTGTTAAAACCTTATAACCGCACACACATTTCACTCTTGAGTAGCTACGTATCAACATCTAGCTAGAAAACATTAATGTCTAAATTAGATAACATATAACATAATTTCAACATCTAAACTTTAAAGCAGATCATACAAAAAATTACATTGAAAACTTACAAGAAACATCAATTATATCTAGATATCAACAGTACTAAGAACCTCCGAACTCTACATCATTACTACTAGCATATATGTCAAATATCATGACCCAAATCCTTTGAACACAGACCAGTAATCTAAGCTGCTCTAACTAAACAAGTATATAAATTAACACTAACATCATTAACTAAAGGCACCATCAATTTTTTGGATCAAATTAGATATTCTCCAACAGTCAATCCTAACCACCTGTATAATCCATGCAAAAAGAATTATTGGATCTAGTTAAAACCTAGTTCAGAAACCTGATTTGTAGCATCATTTGTCCCATAATGAAACATGTCCAAAATAATACACAAACTCACAAAACCAGCTTTATAGACCACTAACCTGCAAGCCTCCTGTCAAGACCACTGGCTTCAATGAGTCATACAGTCCAAAGTATAGACCACGGTACACAATGATACCCACACATGATATGTTGAATCCACGGTAAAGTCCTGCAATACCATCAGACTGCAAGGTCTTCCTGTAGACATCAATCAAACCATTAAATTGCCTTTCACCACCCTTCTTTGCAGCCTGTGTATCATTTGCGAGATGGGTACGAGCATAATCCAAGGAGTAGACAAAAACAAGGGATGAAGCACCAGTAGCACCACCAGATACAAGGTTGCGTGCAAACCATTTCCAGTAACCATCGCGGTCCTTCTTGAAGTTGAAAAGCCTCTTGAAGTAGTCCCTAAAGGAAAAGTTCAATGCCTACAAAACATGAAATAGGAAGCATCCTCAGAAAAAAAAAAAACAAAAAAACAAAACAAAAAAAGGACAGATAAAGATTCGACGCACATCTACAGGTAACAAAGTCAAAAAAGAAAAGAAAGTTTGTGAACCTGTGTAGGGAAGTAACGGATAACATTAGCAATGTTTCCCCTCTTCAAAGAAACCATCCCCTCATCTTTAATTTTTTGGTTGAAACAATCTCCAATGCCCTTATAACGCTCAGAAAGGCAACCAGGCTTGATCATTTCATCTTGGTTTTGAATGAGAAGCTTCACCCTCTCAATAGGGGCAGCAGCAGTTTTGGAGACAGCAGCTGAAACTCCGCCCATGGAAAGTCAATGGCAAATGTTCCTAAACCGTTTTCTGCGGGAGCCTGGACGAAAACTGGTGAAGCATTTGCAGCAACCACTGAAATATCCTGGGTTGGGCAGGAAAACTGTTGTATGGGGATTTGCAATGCTGCATTGGAGCAATTTCCATAGGTAAAGCGCCTTTGATAAAGTGCAGTGCTTTGGAAGCCTGCATAGCGACCTTGAACATCTTGGGAGAGACTGGTACTCAAGTGCAGCTGGTTAGCTACTTTTTGTGCAACTGTAGGGTACTGACGTTGATGTGCCATTTCAAGTTAGAATGGAACTCCTGCAGATAAGACATAATTGTCAATTAAAAATTGAGAACACTCTCAAGCCAGATAAACTTCCCAATTCATCAAGAGAAGTAATGGCTGTAAACAAATACTTCATCTGGTGTCAGAATTTCAGAGAGTTTCATTAGCATCTTAAGTATCACGTCTCATCAATCAAGTTTAAAGAACAACCCACAATGAAATTAGACCAAAATGATCATTCCAACAAATGACACTGACACTCAATATACACCATAAAGGTAAGTTGAGATATTTAAATATATAACAAATGTACACATTTTCTGATCCAGTACACCTCACCCATCAGCAAAAGCGAAACCACTATAAACATCTCATACTCTAAAAAAGACAAACACTTCAATCACATTGTTCACACACCTTACTCATCTATAATAAGTAACTATGCACTAATCAATTTACAATATGCTATTTCATTGTTGAAGAATAAAAAAGTATTCCAAAAATCTCTTATCGGTAGAAAAGCCTAAACATTATCTTATCCCGATTAAGCTTAGATATAAAACACACAAGACCACGCACGCAATAACCAAAAGAGAAATCCCAACTAAACACAAATGCTTATCCCTTATAATAAATTAGTCACCCCAAATCCCTTCCACTGTTACTCCAAGAAAAAATACAACCCAACAAGCATTTAAAAAGCGTAGTAATATAAATAACTAAATTCAAATGCCAAAGCAAGACCAATAACGAGATCAACAAAGAAAAAATGCATACAAAATAAAATACGGTGAAACCCAAATCATCAAACAAGTACAAATGAAGTCAGATCTACAGCTATCGAACACTAAATAAATTTTAAAAAATACAAATAATTTATGAAATGAATGTTGACAATTAAATTTCTCCATAGACAACACCAATTAACAATTGTCTCTCACAAGCCAAGTTCTTTTTTTTTTTTTTTTGTCCAAGAGCTACCCAATTGGGTTGAATTTAAGGGTAGCGAACTTAATCACCAAATCAAAGAAGTACATGATACCAACCTTTAGATTTTTAAATTGGTGCCAAAGATTGAACCTTGCACCAAGCCAAAGAGATACATGACACCAATTTTTAGATTTTTAAACTGATGCCAAAGATTGAACCCTGGACAACCCAAGTCTTCTGTCTTAATGCTCTTATTGGTGATTACAAGTCAAGTTCTAGGGTCAACAATTTATCCAATCCGAGATGTGTATACCTGCCATATAAGGTAGACTGCTTTGTAAAATACTCCAATGCTTAAATTAGTAAGAGGTTTGTATGTGTTTAATCAATAAATAGACAAAAAAATGTACCATTTCATGATGCCCTTCTTTTCTTTTTGTACTTCTTTTTAGGTTTTGAATTTCAATAACATTATGATAATAATGTCCTAACACAATTTTGAATTTCAGTAACATTCTAATAATAATGTCCTAATACGATTCTACCTCCCATCTAGGGAATTCTTATCAAATACGTATTTTGATTAATAGGGATTAGCTTTACATCATATCACTTAATGATTTTATCAAGATAAAGATTTAACACCACTTAGTGTAAGATGAAATCAAGTATTTTGTGCAACTTGGGGGTGATGGTATCCTTAAAAAACCTCCTAAGGGGTGATGATCACAATACTAAAAAACTGTATCAACCAAATTCAAGAGTTTGAATGGCCAATTCAAACGGGTGAACGTACGCATTTTGTAAAGATGGACGTAAGTAGTATAAAGGTAATGAAAAGTTTTATAATATAAAAGGAAGGGACGACAAAGGAAATGTGACAAATGACAACAGGATTGACTAGAAATGGGGGTCACTGTCAAGAAAGAATCAGCCTTGTGTTACTTGACTGATAGACATGATATCAGGCGATCTCACTTCAGAATATGCAAGCTTGGTTTGAAGAAGCTATACTAGGCTTACCCTATAGGGTAGATAAACGTGGTTAACTGTTATAATTTAACAAAAACCGAAAAAAGAACCAAAAAAAAAAAAAAACAACGCCAATGTTAGATGAATTTCCTCTATGGTAGATAATATGCCATCATTAGGAAAGGATTTTCTTTATGATAGATAATACTACTATTATTGGGGGTAGAGGCAGGACCCAAATAATAGAGGGACCAAAATTTTTTTTCCAATAATAAACATTTAAGTTGAAATTACATCAATAATATAAGTATTTTAAACTATGTAACTTACGAAACATAAAGTGAATAATATGAATATTTATCTTAAATTTTATAAACTTTTTTGAAAATTAGTTTTCTATTTTTACTTAGAATAAATTTAGTACTTTTAGATATGAAAGGGTAGATTAAAAATTCTTTTAACTTTTCCAAAGACAAAATATGGAAACAACAATTATTAAGAAAGGGGAAAGTAAAATAAGAGAGGGATTTTTAAATCTTTTTTTTTTTTGCTCAGAGGGTTGGGTGGGGGTGGGGGGGGGGGGGGGTGAGGGTGGATTTTAATAAAAACAAAAAATTAAAAATTTATAAGACTAATTTTTAATTTTTAAAAAATTGATGGGCACTTACGCACCCTTTTAGATGATGGATTCCTTTAGAAGAAATAACAATAGATGTTGATCAATTTTTCACTGACATTTATCTTCACATTTGCCTCAGGAAATGTTTCTACTACTACTCTGTTTGGATGGTTTGTTGATGTCCATCCATTCAAGGAGAGTTAAATTTTTCAGCCCACCATAAAACCTCCATATGCTCTACTAGTTTTCTGAGTCTATTTGGAAGCTCTCTCATGTGCTTGTAATTGAAAGTGATTCAGCTAATGCAATTAATTGGCTAAATAATCCAGGGAATACCCCATGGCACCTAAAGAATGTCTCTAACCACCTTGACCTGCTGAAGGAGAAAATTAAGCAATGGGAGGGTTATCATATTCCAAGGGGCATGAATAGTATGGCCGATAGGTTGGCAAAGTCAGGACTATCCAGATTGCAAAACCTGTTGGCGTTTATTGAGGAATAAGTGTTTGTCTCTGCTTTGTGTTATCTTCTATTTCTTGTTTCTATAGTAGCCGGCTGAGTAGGAGTTGCATTTTTAGCTTATGTCCGCTTCAATGTAACCTTTACTCTAAATTTCTAATAATAATCTCTGCTTTCTTGGCTTGTCAAAAAAAAAAAATATATGCTCTACTAGTTTTGAGAGAATTATCTTGAATTTCAAATTTGTCTCTTATGTAGTTTTTCTAAATTATTGGGCATGCCTTCGTGCCTATGCTCTCATGTGTAGGGGTGTTATATTAAAAATTAAATTTAAGTCCTTGCTTTCTAATCCCCTCAAGATATGATTCTTTCTCTCCAGCTCGAGAAAGATTCTTTTCTTTTAATGTCTAATGGCTCAATTGAAAGGTTTGGAAATATAAAAAAGAATTAAAATGAAAGAACTTGGAAAGAAAAAGCTTAGAAGAAAGAGCCGGATTGAAATGAGAGGAAAGAGCAGAATTAAAGGAGAAAAAAATATAATTGAGTAAGAAAAAAGAAATTGGAAAAACTTGAAGTTTTGAATTGGAGATGTAGAGAGAAATAGATGAAAAGTAAAGAGAATAAAATTTTCTATCTCCTTCCCACCACCCTCATTGTCACCCTATGGCTTGAGATTTATACCTTTCTTCTCTTCAAATTTGCACGTCCTAAAGTCCAAAGTAGTCAATTAGGCCACTTAAAATCCCTAAAATAGTAAAAGTAGATTTTAAAAATAAAAATTACAGGTTTGGTCTTTCCTTTAGTTTTTTTTTTCCATTTTTCTTTTTTTCCCCTACCAGTACTATTTTTCATTTAGGTCCCTGATGGTTGTTTTGAGATGTGAGTGAGCGGAAGATTGGTCATACTATTCGCCACTGGATGGATCTATTCAACTCTGCCGCCCAAGTGGAAGGGCCCATGGACCATGGGGACCAACCAACGAAGTGGAAATAAAAACCTTTTGAACCATTTGAGGCTATGATTTAAAACATTTGGTTACAAATAAACCTTGCCTATGGAAGCTTTGAGTTGCCTTGGCGCTTTGCATTTCCCCTCATGTTTCCTCTGACTTTTCATCCCTTGGGGCCAACAATCTTTATTGATAGAGAGTTGTTGGTGTATGTAATAAGTTGGCTGAAAGAAATTTCAATTCTGGTTTTCATTATGCAAACTGGATTTGGGTGTCACAAAAGCTCTCACTGAATTTAATTTTAAAATATTCTATTGTTTTTAATTTCTTCAATGCCCTGTTGTGGTTGTAATTTAAGTAAAGTACAGTTATATATATATATATATATATATATATATATATATATATATACTTCACAACCTATTGAAAATTAATAATAATTATTAAATAATACAGGTAGGATTTTTTTTTTGGTGAAGTCCACACTAGCCAATCAAATCATCAATAACACGTAAATATAATTTGTCAGCACCACATTTGTTTTCGCTTCTCTATCACAACCTATTGAAAATTAATAATAATTATTAAATAATACAGGTTGGATTTTTTTTTTTTGGTGAAGTCCACACTAGCCAATCATCAATAACATGTAAATATAATTTGTCAGCACCACATTTGTTTTCGCTTCTCTATCATCAAGCTAACCTATAATTTTTAAAGACTTATTAACAGAAATATTTAAGGTAAGATAACCCCATATTATTTTAAATATATATGCTCCCCCATATTCTTTTAAGGTAAGATAACCCCAGTTTCGTGGTGTTCATAGTTTCATTTTAGTAAAATTAGTCTTCAAATATATATGCTCCCCTCTAGCTAAATAATTTCCTATAACTTCAAGGTTGAGAATTAAAATTTTAAAAATGTATAGTAAATATTTCAATTTCTAAAACTTGAAAACTGAAAGGCGAAAGCAACACAAGGCCGAGCGAGCAAATTAATCTCCCACTAGTGCTTTTATTAGCATATAGTAATAAAGCGCGAACATGAAGTACCAGACGAAGACACGTGGAGACAAATTTGCCAGCACCTTGCGCGGCTACTCCTTGCCACGTTTACTAAGTTAGTATACGTGTGTACACGTGTTCTCTATGTCACCAGCCCAGCCTTGGAAACGCCTTCCAAACCCTATCATTTTCTTTTCATTTCCTTTCTTATCTCGGCTGACTCTCTTCCTCCGCCGATTCTTTTTTGCTAGAGTTCTTCTCCCTCAGATCTTTTGCAGATTTGAGATTCTTTGTTTGTCTTCCTTCGTATCTGACGGTGTGGGTTTGTTAATATGTTTTTTAAGGTTTTTTTTGGTTTTTTTTTTCAGATTATTGACGAAGAGCAAAAAGCAAAGAGACGGCACTCTGCAGAAAGAAGAAGAAAAGACAACAAAATCTTTCTACCCGATGGTCGCTGTTGTTCTAGCTTTTGATTGTTGTCTTTTTTTTTTTTTGCTTATTTGTGCCTATTTTTGGTCCATTAATTTTATGTGTTGTTTGGCGATTCTAATGTTATCTACTTCGAATGTTGTCCTAATTTCTTTTCTTCTTCGCCGGCGAGGAAACCAATGGACAGTCCTGATGCTTGTGCTAACTTTAGGGTTTTTTAGATTTGGGTCCATTAATGTTGTGTGCTCTTCTGCGGTTCTCATGTTCTCCTAATTTGTTCTTTGCCGTATATTTTCCTGTCCCGATCGTTGTCCTAGCTTTAGGGGTTTTTACATTTTTGAGATTCTAATGTTGTCTAACCGATGCAATACTAATGTTATATGCTTTTCTAAGATTCTAATGTTGTCCAACCAATGCTAATCTTATCCTAATTTGTTCTTCGTCGTCGAAAAAACTGACCCACCGACGGTGAGAAAGACAATCCCAGATCTGCCGCCAAAGGAGAACTTTTTTTAATTGCATTTTCTTTTTTTTTGTTCTTCTTCTTGTTTTGTGGTCTTATGTCACCAGATTTTTTTTTTGTTTTTTTTTTTGCAGTTTTGGCGGGGATTCAGCCCCCTTGAACGGCCGGAGGCTCTGTCCCAACAGAGGAAGGTTTTTTTTTTTTTATGCTGTCCATAATTTTTAAACATTTTTTTAATTGCATTTTCTTTTTTTTTTGGTTCGTCTTCTTGTTTTGTGGTGTCTCGCACTTTCATTTATCTGGTTCACGTGATGATAAAATTATTGATGAGATTGGAGAAGAATGGAATTCTTTGTCCCATATTTTAGTACTCTCTTTATTCGGCTTAAATTGCCTTTCATGGTGGTACTCTTGTATGTTTTGTTGTATTATATGCTATGCTGCTATGCTGTTATGTTGTTATGCTGATGAGTTGAAGGAAGGTTTCTATCCATGGATTGATCAGGTTGTTTTTCAATTCTAAAAATAATTTTCCTCAATTGTTAAGTATGTGGAGTTTTATTAATGCTTTTGTGCTATGAATGCAAAATAGGTTGCTCCAACTTTAGTTCCGCTGCTTAAATTTTATTTCCATGAGGAAGTGAGGAAAGCTGCTATTTCAGGTATTTAATTACTGTTCATAGCTTTTCCATTAATTACCTTAATAAATCATTCCATTCTCTCCTCTTAGTTATCAACTTGATTTTTTCATTTCTATGAATGTTAAATCATTCAATTGCAGCAATGCCCGAGCTCTTACGTTCAGCAAAATTAGCTGTAGAGAAAGAGATTGCCCAACCTCATAATGAGACTTATGTAAAACAGATGTCTAATTATATAGTGCCAGCTTTAGTGGAGGCTTTGCATAAGGTGGTGTTACTTGGTAGTTCTTTCATTCTAATTATCATTGCAACTGCTATAATTCTCCATTTTGTTACTAAGTGATATCAATTGCAAGTTGTGCAGGAGCCCAATACAGAAATATCTGCAAATATGTTGGATTCACTGAATGAATGCTTACAGGTTGGTTGATGTTGATGACTTGTGAATTGAAAATTGCATTTGTCAAGAGGTTGTTATCTGTTTGGGGCTGATTTAATCAATAACATGATAGCGTAAAAGTTCAACATTTTTTGCCTCATTCTTTGTTGACTAAAATTGATAACTCTATTTTATATAGGGTTTTCTTATTCATTTTAGTTAGAAATTGGCTTGTGTTTTAATTTGTTTTTACATATTTTGGCCAAATTATTCTTTGATTATATGATTTCTAAGTTTTCTAATAATTTTAGAACTTTTGAGTTTAATCTTGAATTTTTCTTCTAATTTCGTCATGGGATGGTCCCTGTGATGACAAATAATAAGCGATGTGATGCAGAATTTCAGCGACAAGTTTGAGTTGCATATCAATTTTCCCAAACAAATACTCATTCCTGGACTGAAAACCCGAGCCAGAGATTCTATCAAGGGTGTGGGTCAGCAGATTCCCGTTGTTGAGAATTTTTGCCCGACCATCGCCCCATGTGATATCAACATCATTATAGAAGTTTGCAAATGTTGAGCAAACAAAAATAGACAATAACAAAAATAGTACTATCCGTTTTGATTGCCAAGGAAAAGCCATATTGTCACCAATCTGTGTGCAAATTAATATTGTGCTAAGAGAATAATTAATTATAGAGTAGTGTGTGCCTAGGCAAACTGTGTAGGATGATGCAGGATTGAAATTGTGGGAAGGTATTTTTTATGAAGCAAATGATGGGTGGTATAAGAAACAACCAAAAGAGGTTGGTTCCAACCAATGAATTTGTTGTGGGGTGCACAAAATTTCTGAAAGATACGACGAAAGTGAGGAGAGCTTGAGCTGGACACAGATGGCTCTTTGGCAAAGTTGTTATACCAGTCCTCGGTGCATGTCCTTTCGAGTAATCAGTGACCAACCTGGGAAGCAATATCCCAAGTCCAAGAAGGTTCTTCCTGCGACGACAAAAGTGATTGAACTCGGTTAAGCCAAGTATAAAGCTGCTGAAAAACAAGAAAACAGCCGAGCATGCACACAAAGAAAGAAAAAGAAAAGAGAATCAAGTCACATGAATTGCCAACTACAAAAGCAAAGCTTGGGCTGCTTTCTTTGCTGTAAAAGATGACAAGCACATGGAAGACCACAACACATGTTTGTGGCTGAACAAAGAAAGAAACAAGAAAAGAAAAAAATCTGGACAAAGCCTTGCCTATAAATAGCACAGCTTGGAACGGAGAAACATCATCCCAAAACAGCTAGCAGCATTTCCTTTCCTTTGTTTTTATTTTCTTCCTTTAGATTAGATTTAGTTTAGCCAAGCTATTTTTCTTTCTGTTTTTCTGCAGTAGTTTAGAGCATCCAACTTTCTTCATTCTTTTGTTTTCTTTTCTTTTCAGTGGTTTAGTAGAATTCCAATTCCTTCTCCTCGGTTTTCTTCAGTTTATTGCAGTAGTACTTTCGGATTTCTTCAGCTTCATGCTCACGGTTTTCTTCATTTTTTCCAGTGATACTCACGGTTTTTCTTTAGCTTTTCTCTTTGAATTTCTTGTGTTTGGTTTGCTTTAAAACTTCAGCAGCTTCTCACGGTTTTCTTCTGCAAATTTGTCTTCTTATTCTCGGTTTTGTTCAGAAAATCCAGCAGCAGTTTTTATTCTTTTCTTAGCAGAAATTCAGTTGTCTTCTGTTTCTTCTTCCTGCTTCTCTCATTCTGTTTTTGTTGTCTTTAATAGTCTAGGACACACATAGAAGCTCAGCCACCAACTTGGACTTGATTTGGAGCAGCTAAAAATTTTTTCTGTTTAGAAGCTTACGGGCAAAGAAACAAACCATGCAGAATTTTTCATTGACTTCAAAGTCTTCCGTTTTTGTTTCTTTCTTGTTTTCTTTAATTTAGCAAATTTAGTTGTATTTCCTTGTTTTTCTTTGGTTTAATTTAGCAACTTTAGTAATTTAATTTCTTATGCTTTGTTATGAAATTTCTAGTTGTGTTTTATTTTCAAGTAGTAATATGTTTATAGCTTTAATATAATTATTTTAATTTTAAGAATTTGTTTTAATTTCAATTATGTCTATTTTTATTTTTGTTGTTAGTTTAAATTTTATTATGTTCTAATTTCTTTTGTTAGAGATTAGATGGATCTTAATCATGAATAATTAATTTTTAAGACTTGTTCATGCAATTTATATTTCAATTATGAGTTTAATATCATGTTCTTAATGCTTTTAGGTGATTGATCACCACTTAATTGATTGTTGATGCTTGTTTGATACGAGAGGAGATAACATGCATGTGCTCATGTGATATTAAACCATGAATTCAATTTAGACCGTAATAATCTAGGTTGTTCATGTGGTTGCGGTAGTAGAACTAAGTAATGGCTATTTAGATTGAATCCGGGAATTTCCATAGTTCCTAATGCATTTAGAAATCTAAATTCACTTAGACCAAGTGTGAGTTGATTTTAATCTAAATAGGGTTATTAGACCGATGTCGGCTATTAATTTACATTAGGGAAATTTCACCATCATAATTTGGAATTTAAGTTAATTGCATGACAAGTCAAGAGAGTTAATTAGGATTGATTAAGTGAAGTCAAATCTCTAACATCTTTGTTAAATTGGTAAATTTTTAATATTTTCTTATTGTTATAAATTTTCATTCTTTGTTAAGTATAATTAAAATTGCATGAAAGTTTTGTTTTATTGGCTAGCTTGTTGTTAAATTAATCAATTTGGTAAGTAATTGGTTAAATTGAAAACAATCCTCGTGGGAACGATACTTTACTCACTACTATATTACTTGTTGATATTATGCGCTTGCAATTCATCGAACAAGTTTTTGGCGCGTTAAGGGGATTGAATTTACCAATTTTTCCAATTGCTATTAATATTGATTGATTTTTGGTCGAGACTAGCCTTTTAATTTTTATTGGTTTGATTTTTGTCAAGGGAATTTCAAAGTTGCATGAATTTGAGAAGTCGGAAAGGAGAATTGGAAGAATTTGATCCTGAACCTGAAAGAAAACTTCTTAGAGGATTGAAAGAGCAAGAGTTAGTCATTGACACAAATCCAATGGCGGCCGAAGAAGAACATTTCCCAATTCAACCTCAAAGGAGAACTTTGATGGACTATTCCTCTCCAACAGTTCAAGATTCCACTTCAAGCATAAGAAGGCCAGCCATTCAAGCCAACAATTTTGAGCTCAAGCCGTCCTTGATCCAAATGCTTCAAAATGCTGTTCAATTTAGTGGCTTGCCGAATGAAGATCCTAACCTCCACATTGAAGCTTTTCTTGAAATTTGTGATACCATTAAATATAATGGAGTTCACAATGATGCTATTAGACTTAGGTTATTTCCATTCTCTTTACGTGATAAAGCTAAAGCATGGTTATCTTCTCTTCCTACAGGTTCTATCATCACTTGGGAGGATATGGCCCAAAAATTCTTAAGCCGATATTTTCCACCTGCCAAGTCAGCAAAAATGAGGAATGATATCACCACATTTATACAAAATGATGGAGAATCCCTATATGAGGCATGGGAAAGGTTTAAGGAGCTGCTAAGGAGATGTCCACACCACGGTATTCCAATTTGGATGCAAGTGCAAACGTTCTATAATGGAATTGGTCCAAATATGAGAAGTACTATAGATGCCGCAGCTGGTGGTACATTGAATAATAAAACGCCTGAAGAAGCTTTTGAGTTGATTGATCAAATGGCGTCTAATAGCTATCAATGGCCAACTGAAAGATTCAATGCCAAGAAACCCAGTGGAGTGCATGAGATTGATGTTAATACTGCCATTGTTGCTCAATTTGCTGCTTTGAATAGAAAGATAGATTCAGTTTTGAAGATAAAGGAGACAACTTGCGACTTCTGTGGTGGAAGACATGAGTCAACTGCTTGTCAGGTAAATCATAATTCTTATACTACTGAAGATGCTAATTTTGTTTCTAATTTCAACAGGGGACCTCAAAATAATCCTTACTCAAATACCTACAACCCTGGATGGAGGAATCACCCTAATTTTTCTTGGGGAGGACAACATCAGCAACCGATGAACCCACCTAGACCAGTATTCCCACCACCAGTAGAGAAGCCGAATAAGAACCTTGAGGAAATGATGGCAAAGCTTATTCAATCAAATCAGGAAGTGATAAATCGTTTTGAAAGTCGCATGAACAATCAAGATGCAACGATTCGACATATGGAGGTAAGTATTCGGAATGTGGAAAAACAAGTTGGTCAACTTGCTAGCCAAATATCCGAGAGACCATATGGCGGCCTTCCGAGCAACACTGTGACGAATCCAATCGAGAATGCAAAAGCCATCACCCTAAGGAGTGGAAAAGAGCTTAAAAATGAAGAAAAAGGTGAAGAAGAAAAAGAGGAGTCCAAAGCCGAATTGAAGGATGAAGCCGAACCAAAAGAAGAACCACCTCAAAGAAAGCTATTTCCAGACAATCCTAAACCATATGTGCCTCCTATTCCTTTTCCGGAGCGACTTATACAGCACAAAATAGATAAGCAATTCTCCAAATTTCTTGATGTGTTTAAAAAATTGCATATTAACATTCCTTTTGCAGATGCATTGGCTCAAATGCCGAGCTATGCAAAGTTCTTAAAGGAAATCTTGGCAAACAAGAGGAAGTTGGAGGATTATGAGACCGTCAACCTCACTGAAGAATGCTCTGCTATTTTGCAAAATAAGCTACCACCGAAGCTTAAAGATCCAGGGAGTTTTTCGATTCCTTGCACAATTGGTGATTCTTATTTTGACAAAGCTTTATGCGATCTTGGTGCTAGTATTAATTTAATGCCTTATTCTGTTTTTAAGAAACTTGGACTAGGAGAAGTCAAGGGCACCACTGTGTCTCTTCAACTAGCTGATCGATCTATCAAATATCCAAGAGGTGTGGTGGAGGATGTGTTGATCAAAGTTGACAAATTTATTTTTCCTGCAGATTTCATTGTGTTAGAAATGGAGGAAGACTTTGAAGTACCGATTATTTTAGGCCGACCATTCCTAGCCACTGGAAGAGCTCTAATTGATGTCCAACAAGGAAAATTAATTCTTCGAGTTCAAAATGAGCAAGTCACCTTCAATGTGTTCAAAGCAATAAAATTTCCTTCTGATCAGAGTGATTGCTTGCAAATTGAAGTGGTGGACGAAATTGTCCAAAATTTTGCAATTCATGCCATGACCAAGGACACAATTGAAAAGTGTATGGTTCAGTCATTGAGAGAAGGTACCGAAGATGATGAAGTAAGGGAAGCAGTGAGCATATTAGAGGCAAATCCACCTTATCCAAGATGGAGAGCACCAAAATATGAAGAATTAGGGATGAATACAAAGAAACCGAAGCCATCCATTGAAGAAGCACCAACTCTTGAACTTAAACCTCTTCCTTCTCACTTAAAATATGCTTTCCTTGATGATTTAAATCTTCCAGTAATTATTTCTTCTTCTTTGACAGGTGTGATGGAGGAAAAGCTGTTAAGGGTGCTAAGAAAGCACAAAAGTGCATTTGGGTGGACCATTGCAGATATCAAAGGAATTAGCCCTTCAATTTGTATGCACAAGATTTTAATGAATGAGCAATATAAGCCGGTCATCCAACCACAAAGGAGACTTAATCCAAAAATGCAAGAAGTAGTGAAAGCCGAGGTGATCAAGCTTCTCGATGCAGGTATTATCTATCCAATTTCTGATAGTGACTGGGTAAGTCCTGTGCAAGTAGTACCTAAGAAAGGAGGCATGACTGTTTTAACTAATGACAATGATGAATTAATTCCTACTAGAACAGTCACAGGTTGGCGTGTTTGCATTGACTATAGAAAATTAAATGATGCCACCCGCAAGGATCATTTTCCTTTGCCATTTATAGATCAATCGCTAGAAAAACTTGCGGGATATGCATTTCTTGCTTTTTAGATGGATATTCAGGGTATAATCAGATACCTATTGCACCTAGTGATCAGGAAAAGACAACTTTCACTTGTCCCTATGGTACTTTTGCATATAGAAGAATGCCTTTTGGTCTTTGTAATGCACCTGCTACTTTTCAAAGATGCATGATGGCAATTTTTTCTGACATGATAGAGAAACATATTGAAATTTTCATGGATGATTTTTCTGTCTTTGGTGTTTCTTTTGATTCATGCCTGAACAATTTGGATTTGGTGTTACAAAGATGTGAAGAGACTAACCTTGTTTTAAATTGGGAAAAGTGTCACTTTATGGTGCAGGAAGGTATTGTTCTAGGCCACAAAATCTCTGCCGAAGGTATTGAGGTGGATCGAGCAAAAATTGAAGTCATTTCTAAATTACCACCACCTACTTCCGTGAAGCTACTTCGTGGATTTTTAGGACATGCAGGATTTTATAGGCGTTTTATCAAGGATTTTTCAAAAATCACAAGACCATTGACTAAACTACTTGAGAAAGATGCTAAATTTGACTTTAATTCTGATTGTTTGCAGGCATTTGAGATCTTGAAAAAGAAATTAATTTCAGCTCCAGTGATGGTATCGATTGGGAGAAGCCTTTTGAACTCATGTGTGATGCAAATGATCAAGCTATTGGAGCTGTGCTTGGACAAAGAGAGAATCGAATTTTTCGAGCAATTTACTATGCTAGCCGAACCTTGAATGGAGCACAACTAAATTATGCTACTCGAAAAGAACTTTTGTGTAGTGTTTGCTTTTGATAAATTCCGTTCTTATTTGATTGGCTCTAAAGTAATTGTTTATACCGATCATGCGATACTCAAGTACTTATTGGCGAAGAAAGATGCAAAACCAAGACTCATTCAATGGATTTTGCTTCTTCAAGAATTCGATTTAGAGATTAAAGACAAAAGAGGAACCGAAAATCTTGTGGCTGACCATCTTTCAAGATTGCCAAATGCTCCCAAGGATGAGGTACCTATTTTGGAAAGTTTTCCTGATGAAGCACACTTTGCTTTCAACACTACTTCCATGGTATCTCGATCCGTAAATTATTTGGTAAGTGGTGTTCTTCCCCCTGATTTAACTTACCAACAAAAGAAGAAGTTTTTCTTTGATGTTAAACATTACTTTTGGGACGACCCGTACTTATTCAAGGTGTGTGCTGATCGTATTATCAGACGTTGTGTTTCTAATGATGAGATTCCTAGTATTCTTTTTCATTGCCATGATGGACCCACTGGTGGTCACTTTGGTGCCACTAAAACTGCTGCTAAGATTTTACAATGTGGTTTCTATTGGCCTACTCTTTTTAAAGATGCATACAATTATGTTGCTCAATGTGATAGGTGCCAAAGAACTGGAAATATATCTAGACGACATGAGATGCCCCTTAATAATATTATGATATGTGAGTTATTTGATGTTTGGGGTATTGACTTCATGGGTCCATTTCCACCTTCTTTTGGTAATATGTATATTTTGGTTGCTTGTGAGTATGTGTCTAAATGGGTAGAAGCTGTAGCTTTGCAATCAAATGATGCTAGGGTTGTCTGCAATTTCTTGAAAAAACACATCTTTACTAGGTTTGGTACACCTAAGGCAATTATAAGTGATCAAGGTACTCATTTCATAAATAAGCAATTCAAGTCACTTTTGCAAAAGTATGGTGTCACTCATAAGGTAGCCACTGCTTACCATCCCCAAACTAGTGGTCAAACTGAAATATCTAATAGGGAACTCAAAAGTATATTGGAAAAGTCTGTGAATATTAATAGGAAGGATTGGGCAAAGAAACTTGATGATGCATTATGGGCTTACAGAACTGCTTATAAAACTCCTATTGGTATGTCACCTTTTCGACTTCTCTATGGTAAGACATGTCATTTGCCTGTTGAACTTGAGCATAAAGCATATTGGGCTTTGAAATCTCTTAACTTTGATATGCAGATAGTAGGAGAGAAAAGGTTGTTGCAGTTGGATGAATTGGAAGAACTCCGCAATGAAGCTTACGATAATGCACGGATTTACAAAGAAAAAACAAAGAAATGGCATGATAAACACATCTTGCGAAGGGAGTTTCATGTTGGAGAAAAAGTTTTGTTGTATAATTCCCGTCTTCGTTTGTTTCCAGGAAAATTAAAGTCTCGATGGACTGGACCTTATACCATCACAAAAGTTTTTCCTTATGGTGCTGTGGAGATCACTACTGAAAATGAGGGCACACTTAAAGTTAATGGACAAAGGCTTAAGCATTACAATGGAGGAGATGTTGTTAGTCAATCATCCTTCATTACCTTGATGCCACCAGATTAGACCAAAAGGAAAGTTCGGCTGCGAACTATAAAGCAAGCGCTATTTGGGAGGCAACCCAAGTTCTTTTACCTTTATTTCTTTTATTTTGTTCTTATTATTATTATTATTATTCTTATTTTTTATCTTATTTTAAACGAAAAAAAAAAAGAGAAAAAGATCTATTTTTATTATGTGCAATTCTGCTTCACCTTTTTGCTGCACCAGTCTGAAGAGGAATTCGGTTCAAGGCCTTTCCGTTGGATTTTTATGATGAAATTTTACAGCAAGGTAGACGATTCAACCAGGTTCATATCCACAAAATTTGAGAATTTTTGGAGCTGTTTTGGTACCTGAACGAACTTCATCTTCAACAGTTGTTCAAAACAGGGCAGTTTCCTAATCTTTTGTTTTTCTTATGCTCTCTTTAGTTGCTATACTTGATCTTGCCCCTTGTTGCATTGAGGACAATGCTCAATTTTAAGTTGGGGGTGGGATACATGAAATTTTGTGCTGGATTTTTGTTAAAATGTTTGAAAAAAATTTGGGTTAAAAAGAAAAGTCCTTCCAAGTTGTCAATTTTATTGATATCTTCTTTAATTTCTAATTCTTTTGATACTCATTTAGAATAATTTTGAGTTATATGCATTAGTTATTTGGGTTGGAATGTATGAATGAGGCAAGTATGATTAGTCTTTGTTTTGAAAATTTTTAAAGCATCTTGTTGATTTTAATGATTGAATTGAATGAAAATGTGCAAGATTTGATATACATTGAACCCATTGTGAGTATTTGAGCTTAAGAGCATTTTCTTTTTCTTGCTCACATAATTCTTTGATTGAGTGTTGTCAAATATGGTATGTTCATTCTAGAATTTGCTTTGTTATGCATGTTGAGATCACATTATGGATTCATGCTTTGAAATGATAAGGGCACTATTTAGGATTCACCATTTTTAACTTTCTAAAAAGCTTAACCATTACATATAACCCTAGTCAACCAACTTTGAGCCTTAACCTTTCTTTGTTATAATACCACATTCTTTAACTTTAAACCGTTGTTTTTGTTTACCACTGTTGAACCCTTTGTCAAGAGTATGTAGAAATGAATTGCATGATAAAAATTTCTATTGATTCCAAAGAAAAGAACCACTAAAAAAAAAAAAAAAAAAAAAGAAGAGTGAACAATATTCCTTACGAAGATTGGACAAAGTTAATGTTTTCATTGTGTACAAGATGGTCCAATTATATGTTGAAATTGTTAAAGGGGATATATGTTACTTGAAAAAAAAAAAAGAAAAAAAAAAGAAGGTTCTAATGTGCTACTTGTTGCTTTTGAGTCATGCAAGGAAGTTTATACATACCTTGATTTGTGAAAACCTAAATTTTCCTTTATTTTTACCTACCCTTACCTAAGCCCCGTTACAACCTTTAATAAGACCCTTTGATTATTGCATGGATTCATATTTATTAGTGGTGGAGATGTGATATATAAGCAAGCTTATGGCAATGACATGATATGTTTGATTTGAGTGTTGAATGAAACCCCTAAACACTTTGAGTGATTAGAGTGCAACCTATAAGAGGTTATCAAATTTTGTGCATTTGATTTCGACGAATTGTTGAAATTAATGAGATGTGTATTTTGTTAAAGAAAAGAGGCTATGAATACTTGTTCTTTGGATTATTATTCCAATCTGGATCTCTAATGTGTAATGACTTTGAATTATTTATGGATGGGTTAGAAAGGATATGGAATGAAAAGAAATATGTTCTTCTAGTGCAAGCTTGAGGACAAGCTTTGAGCTAAGTTGGGGGTAATTTGATAACTCTATTTTATATAGGGTTTTCTTATTCATTTTAGTTAGAAATTGGCTTGTGTTTTAATTTGTTTTTACATATTTTGGCCAAATTATTCTTTGATTATATGATTTCTAAGTTTTCTAATAATTTTAGAACTTTTGAGTTTAATCTTGAATTTTTCTTCTAATTTCGTCATGGGATGGTCCCTGTGATGACAAATAATAGGCAGTGACAGTGCCAGCAGAATTTCCAGCGACAAGTTTGAGTTGCATATCAATTTTCCCAAACAAATACTCATTCCTGGACTGAAAACCCGAGCCAGAGATTCTATCAAGGGTGTGGGTCAGCAGATTCCCGTTGTTGAGAATTTTTGCCCGACCATCGCCCCATGTGATATCAACATCATTATAGAAGTTTGCAAATGTTGAGCAAACAAAAATAGACAATAACAAAAATAGTACTATCCGTTTTGATTGCCAAGGAAAAGCCATATTGTCACCAATCTGTGTGCAAATTAATATTGTGCTAAGAGAATAATTAATTATAGAGTAGTGTGTGCCTAGGCAAACTGTGTAGGATGATGCAGGATTGAAATTGTGGGAAGGTATTTTTTATGAAGCAAATGATGGGTGGTATAAGAAACAACCAAAAGAGGTTGGTTCCAACCAATGAATTTGTTGTGGGGTGCACAAAATTTCTGAAAGATACGACGAAAGTGAGGAGAGCTTGAGCTGGACACAGATGGCTCTTTGGCAAAGTTGTTATACCAGTCCTCGGTGCATGTCCTTTCGAGTAATCAGTGACCAACCTGGGAAGCAATATCCCAAGTCCAAGAAGGTTCTTCCTGCGACGACAAAAGTGATTGAACTCGGTTAAGCCAAGTATAAAGCTGCTGAAAAACAAGAAAACAGCCGAGCATGCACACAAAGAAAGAAAAAGAAAAGAGAATCAAGTCACATGAATTGCCAACTACAAAAGCAAAGCTTGGGCTGCTTTCTTTGCTGTAAAAGATGACAAGCACATGGAAGACCACAACACATGTTTGTGGCTGAACAAAGAAAGAAACAAGAAAAGAAAAAAATCTGGACAAAGCCTTGCCTATAAATAGCACAGCTTGGAACGGAGAAACATCATCCCAAAACAGCTAGCAGCATTTCCTTTCCTTTGTCTTTATTTTCTTCCTTTAGATTAGATTTAGTTTAGCCAAGCTATTTTTCTTTCTGTTTTTCTGCAGTAGTTTAGAGCATCCAACTTTCTTCATTCTTTTGTTTTCTTTTCTTTTCAGTGGTTTAGTAGAATTCCAATTCCTTCTCCTCGGTTTTCTTCAGTTTATTGCAGTAGTACTTTCGGATTTCTTCAGCTTCATGCTCACGGTTTTCTTCATTTTTTCCAGTGATACTCACGGTTTTTCTTTAGCTTTTCTCTTTGAATTTCTTGTGTTTGGTTTGCTTTAAAACTTCAGCAGCTTCTCACGGTTTTCTTCTGCAAATTTGTCTTCTTATTCTCGGTTTTGTTCAGAAAATCCAGCAGCAGTTTTTATTCTTTTCTTAGCAGAAATTCAGTTGTCTTCTGTTTCTTCTTCCTGCTTCTCTCATTCTGTTTTTGTTGTCTTTAATAGTCTAGGACACACATAGAAGCTCAGCCACCAACTTGGACTTGATTTGGAGCAGCTAAAAATTTTTTCTGTTTAGAAGCTTACGGGCAAAGAAACAAACCATGCAGAATTTTTTTCATTGACTTCAAAGTCTTCGTTTTTTGTTTCTTTCTTGTTTTCTTTAATTTAGCAAATTTAGTTGTATTTCCTTGTTTTTCTTTGGTTTAATTTAGCAACTTTAGTAATTTAATTTCTTATGCTTTGTTATGAAATTTCTAGTTGTGTTTTATTTTCAAGTAGTAATATGTTTATAGCTTTAATATAATTATTTTAATTTTAAGAATTTGTTTTAATTTCAATTATGTCTATTTTTATTTTTGTTGTTAGTTTAAATTTTATTATGTTCTAATTTCTTTTGTTAGAGATTAGATGGATCTTAATCATGAATAATTAATTTTTAAGACTTGTTCATGCAATTTATATTTCAATTATGAGTTTAATATCATGTTCTTAATGCTTTTAGGTGATTGATCACCACTTAATTGATTGTTGATGCTTGTTTGATACCGAGAGGAGATAACATGCATGTGCTCATGTGATATTAAACCATGAATTCAATTTAGACCGTAATAATCTAGGTTGTTCATGTGGTTGGTAGTAGAACTAAGTAATGGCTATTTAGATTGAATCCGGGAATTTCCATAGTTCCTAATGCATTTAGAAATCTAAATTCACTTAGACCAAGTGTGAGTTGATTTTAATCTAAATAGGGTTATTAGACCGATGTCGGCTATTAATTTACATTAGGGAAATTTCACCATCATAATTTGGAATTTAAGTTAATTGCATGACAAGTCAAGAGAGTTAATTAGGATTGATTAAGTGAAGTCGAAATCTCTAACATCTTTGTTAAATTGGTAAATTTTTAATATTTTCTTATTGTTATAAATTTTCATTCTTTGTTAAGTATAATTAAAATTGCATGAAAGTTTTGTTTTATTGGCTAGCTTGTTGTTAAATTAATCAATTTGGTAAGTAATTGGTTAAATTGAAAACAATCCTCGTGGGAACGATACTTTACTCACTACTATATTACTTGTTGATATTGTACGCTTGCAATTCATCGAACAAAAATTTCCTTGTTAGTTACAATATTGTTTTTTGGTTATCGTATTACATACATTAGGCTTATTTGGTGCCATGTCTAATTTTCATTTTGAGGTAATGTATATTTGAATGCAGAGCATTCCTGGTTACAAAATGAAAAGAAGACACCAAATGTTCCATTGGGAGAGACTGTCAAAGCAAGGCTCAAACAATTTTCTGTGATGAACAAGCTGAAAAAAAAAACGCACTGATGGTACCAATATCATTCATTTTACAAATATCTGGTTTGACCATGCTCTTTGACTCCCTTTTCTATAATCAAGTACAATGATCTATGTCCAACCTCTGGGAATATTTATTGAACAGGTGGTGGCTGAGCATTTATCTGTTGAGGAAGTGGCTGGAATTAAGGAAGCTTTTGAAATGATGGATATTGGAAAGAGAGGAAATATAAACCTCAATGAGCTCAGAAATGGTTTATAGAAACTTGGTCACCAAATTCCTGATATAGATCTTCAAATTCGTATGGAATCTGTAAGTTGTTGGATATTGGTTGATATCTGTTTATTACTTACCACTGTGGGAAGCTCCTGATTCTAATGTTGTAGAGAGGCTTTGGCTGAGCTTTCAAATCCCTCAACTTGAATGCTCTTCATCCATGTCTCTTTTGCCTCTTACTTTAGAATTATGAATTGTTATTAAAAACAAAATCTTGCTTATTAAGGTTTCTTAAAATTCTCATTTTTTGATTAATTTTTACTTGCTTTGTTGCAGGCTGATGTGGATAGAGATGGAAGTTTGAATTATAGGGATAGAGATGAACACCTTCACAAAGCTTTTGCATTCTTTGATACAAATCAGAGCGGTTATATAGAAATTGAAGAGCTACGGGATGCCTTGAGTGATGAAGGTGATGCCAATATTGAAGATGTGATTGCTGCCATCATGCATGATGTTATATAAGGTCAGTTTTTCTAAACTTGCCAATCACAATAATATCTTCTAGCTTTATTGTAGTCTCATTGTCTCAATCTATGTAAATTATTTTAAATGGAACTGATGTTATGTCAACTTGTAAACCATGTATTTTTAGACTTGCAAATGACTTTTCTTTTACTTTTCTGGCTGTTCAGTGCGTGATTATTCATGAGAATTGTCTTTTGGGTATGTCCTTTGTTGTATTTTGGTTGTAGCACTTGCTATTGCTCCTTAAGATTCATTAATACCTTGAATATTTTTTCCCTTCGTAGTCTGAATAAAATCATCTTTTATCTTTATTTTTATCTTTTTCCTTTTGATGGTCACTTCATATACTTGTTATTCATGCAGAAATTGAACAGGGGGTAGCTCAAGCTATCATTTGCTCTGTCATTGATTTTAAGAGAGATCCTTGGCCTAAAGTTTAAGATAATGCAAAGGATCTCGTAAAGAAAATACTTGATCTAGATCCAAGTAGGCGGCTTACTGCTGCACAAGTTCTTGGTAATGTTGTATATGTAAAAGATATCATAGTTCATTGTACGATATGGATTGTTTCAAGGGTCTGATTTTCATTTTGAGGTAATGTATATTTGAATACAGAGCATTCCTGGTTACAAAATGAAAAGAAAACACCAAATATTCCATTGGGAGAGACTGTCAAACAATTCTCAGACAAGCTAAGTTAGAGGCCAAGAGGTTTGGGGTTAGTGTTACAACTGAAGCTCAGAGTATTTTTTATGCTTTATCCAAACATAATCTCCCGTTCTTTGTACATTATGTTAGTAATTTTGTCCAAATTATATTGATGCTTTTGCTTTATGCTTTTTTTGGTTCTGTTTGAAAGCATTACCCAACAAGAATCATGCTTGATGCTTTTTTTTGTTCTGTTTGAAAGCATAATAAAGCATGATTCTTGTTGGGTAAATTATTTGTGTGCATTTTATATGGTTGATATGTATTGTACACTATTTTTCATATGAAATTGGTGCACAACATTTTGGGGTTGTGTATTATCTAGGGGTCAGCTCTGCTTTTTTTAGTCATGATTCGTTTTTATAAGAGCAAAGTGAGATGTATACGAAATTTGACTCTGTTACGGATCATCTTCCCAAGGAATGTAGTAGAGATTTGAACTTTTTATGATGGATCTTAAGGGAAATTACAATTCTTTGAAAAACTGTATCACGGCTTGCTAATTTCTGCATTGATAACTAATGTTAAATGAAAATTACGCAATTTTCTGCATTGATAACTAATGTTATATGAAAATTATCACGGTCGGGCAAAGAATGATTGGTTTCTTCATGGTCGACTGGTGGATAGTTTTATGTGGGTAGGTCTTGTAGACCAAATGGGCAACTTCTTTTGCAAGACATTATTATTTGTAGCTGTAGTTGGTGTTCTTGTGATCCGAAAGAATGAGGACATAGAAACAGTTAAAAAGTTACTTGAAGAGTTGACCTTCTATGACAAGCAATGGCAAGCAACTTGTATGCTCCATTTTATTTTAGGTACATTCTGTAGCATCTTTACTACTTTTCCCTCCAAGCTAAGAATCTTGAAACTCTGATCTTGTAATATTTCTATATGTTAATGTGAGTTGCTGTTCCGTATTTGTTTGGGATGAACTGTCTCTGCTGTGAGCTCTTGTCTGCTTTCTAATCTAGACAAGCATAAAGATACACACTTTTCTTTTTGTTGTAGTTGTTGCACCAGAGCTTCAAGGCTTCTGATATTTTTACTGATTTAATTAGTCAAAGTTTTAGTTTTAAACAAATGATGCAAGTCCCATTGATTCTTGCTTTTTTGATCACTTATGCAACTTTCCCTTTTCTCGGTGCTGATTGACAAAATTATCCTGGTTTTCAATGTTTTGTCAAATTATTTTAGCCATGTTTCATAAATATGTGACATTGCTTAAGTAAAGAACAACCATTAGTTCTGTAAAATATGCTATTTATATATTTACAAGATTTAAGACTTGGTTATGGTGTGATGAATTTTGTTCAGATGATTAATAAGCTGTTTCCGAATGCAGAACTATGATTCTAGCTGTAGTGATCTTACAAGATTTAAGACCTGGTTATGATGTGATGATTTTTGTTCAGATGATTAATGAGCACACTGCTTTGGAACCTGTCAAGATTGATTTATCAGTTTGGTTTTTTCATTAATGTACTTATTCTTGGTCACAAAAGAATCTCTCTATCATAGCTGTGGATGAATTAGCAATGTCTTCATGGCCTCCCATCATATGGGAAGCTTGGGAGTGAAAATATGTGAAATTAGAGCATTAGATTTGTTTGATTTCGTATTCTTTAACTGGATAAACGTGGAAACCAAAGAGACAAAGATAGCGAAAGAGCACAGGCAAGGACTACTAGCAAAGGCAAGACTAAAGATGATGGCTTGACTCCTGAACAGTAGTGAAAGGTAAATTTTGTTTTTTTTTTTTGGTCTCAACTTTCCAGTTTTCATTCAATGGCAGTTTGTTCTTGGTAATTAATAAGTTTCCTGAACTGATTCAATAACGATATTTCTGCCTTTACTTATGTGTGAAATTATAGTACTACTTTAGTGCCTTCAGAATTCTGTATTGATTCATTAATAAGTTTTTTGTTCTTGGTGATTAATAAGTTTTCTGCACTGCTTCAATAATGATTTCCTGCATTTGCTTTTGTGCTTTTAGAATCCTATGTTAAGAAGATTTTAATCTTGATTTAATTCAGCTTTATGATAGAGATGGATTTATTTTGACAAGTCTTGAAAGTTATGTGCTTTTGATGATATTGGAGGGTTTTTGAAAATTTATGTCAGTTTTTGACTTTTGACTTCTATGTTTTTGTGACGTGAACAAATGTGTTGGATTTGGGGAAGGATGATTAGTTGTTCCTTAGCCTTGTCTTCGTATGTTTTGGTATATGAATGTTGTTTCTTGATATTTTGGTTGTCCAGTATCTTGTTCATGTCTTCCTTTTCCGATGTAAGGCGATAATCCTTTTTTTTCTTGTGTGCATTTTTTATCAATAATTGTTTTGTAGGGATGCTAAAGCACTCCAGGAAAAAACTGCAAAGAAAGCAGCACAAGTAGCAGGTGGGAATGATGCTGGAGGTAAAAGCAACCAGAAATAATTGATGCTCATGTCAATGTGTTCCTTTGTTCTTTATTCATGTCAAACAAGATATTGTTGTAATTTTACGAGTTTATATACTTATGTACTTTGTATTTGCAAGACCAGTTCTGAGTGCAATTAGCACAATGTTGTTGTTGTTAATTTACTTGACATTGACTTTGCTGTCTAAGGAGTTGAGCTTTGTTTTTTTATGGGTACTTCTGAACCATCTTTTATTGTGCCTTTTCCATCATCTTAAGATTATTTCGTGGTAGTTTTTTTGAAATTGCTTAAACTCACTTTGCATATGTATGAATTACACGCGTGCCCTGAGATAGAGCGGAATTGGTAATAATTAGTTTTTATGGATAGAATAATCAATTAGTTTTTGTCCTATTTTACAAACAGTCCCAATATGTTTTTATGCTATCCAAAATTTTGACGATAAAGATCAAATTACAATCCAGCAAGGACAAATGCAAGGAAATTTAACAATCAATCACCATATTTCCACATTTGGGCGGACTGTATTTAGAATATATTTACTCTATTTTTATTTTACATTAATTAAGTTCTACTATATAATTTTCTTTTCAACTATTAAATATTTCCTTCTTTTTTAATAGTACTGTGATTTTATTTTTTCAACGTTATCTTAAATTGATCATCAAATTTTTTATATTTTATACAATACAGTAGGCACTCAAAAAACCGCGCTTTGCGCGGATATTACCTGCTAGTTTACGCGTAAAGTGAGCAAAGTGACCGACAGTTCAGAAAAGAAGGGGTTTGTTGAATATCCTTTTGGCCGCGTGTTGACTTTTTGTACTATTGAGCTCTTCCTTGATTGCCCTTTTTGACCCATTTTGAGATGTTTCGGCGAATTTTCTGCAGATGAGAGTAGGAGGGAAAATGATGTAGGAAAGCCTCGGACCTTTTGACCTCCTATAAATTTGATTTGTAGCCCCGCCTCCCCGATCTGCGTATATATAAATGAGAGGAATGGAGAGGTAGGGATCGATCACAGTGAAGAAGACAAGTTTCAGTTGCTACCAATGGGAGAATTTCAGAGGGCATATGATTCGGTTCATAAAATGATGGAATCCATGCCTTGTGAACTAGAATGGGAGGCTATCCGGGACTGTTCCGCATTGATTTCACTGTTTTTCGGAGAAAAAGAAAGATGAATTATCACGTCTTACTGACTCTTCCATCAAGACGCACCCTTTTATTCATGCTTAAAATCTCCTTAGCTTCACTTCGTTTATATTCTTGAGTGCTTAAGATTTTGTTGATTAAGGAGTGAATTAGTAACATAAATTGGGGCGGATTGCAACGGGGTTCTGACTGTGTTGGGGCACAGTTTTTTCAATTTCATTTCTTAGTCCCTAAATTAGTAAATTTGGCCCTCTAATCTTTTTTTTGTCTTAAAAGAAAAGAAACGAGAAAAACCTATGAGAATTTTAAATGAAAAGAAACGAAAAAAAAAAAGGCAAAACAAAATGTCATCACTAGAAGAATTTCTTAAAAAAATATTAAATAAAAAGAGACAAGTGTAAAGGACAAAGACTATGAGAATTTTAAAAATATAGATTGAGGAAATAAATAAAAGAGTATATGTAAGAGTAAAGAAATAAAATTAAAAATATAAATTTAGAAATAACAAGTAAATCAAAATAAAAGAACTGAACAAATATACTAAAAGAAATAAAAGAAATATAGAAATATAGAAATATAAAAGAACTGAACTGGATTTATTTATTTATTATTTTTTTTCATGGGTTCCTTTTTCTAAGTTTATTGTTTGTTAGCAGGGAAAAACTAACTTCCTTAGCTGTTTAACAATCGCCCTTTCCAAATGACTTTATTTTGCAGCTAACACCTGCACAGCCACTTCGGAATCATGCGTGGAGGATATAAAACGTTGCCTTAACTACCTAGGCATGGAAAACTTTTGCTTGATTTGGGCACCAGTGACTGTTGGAGATAAGCGGTACTTAACGACTTCAGACCAACCTTTTGTTATGGCACAACTTGTTAAGGGATTATGCTCATATAGGAGGCAATGTTTGGATTACTTGATTCCAATCGATGACATGAGCACCGAAGAAGCACATGTTGGTCCTCTGGCCGTGTTTTCTAAATGGACAGATGAAGTGTGCCTTGATGTGCATCATTACACTACTAAAGAATATCCTCAGTAGCGATTCACTATGGCAAATGATATCCGCTGTTACTTGGCTTTCCGTTGTATAACTGTTTCTCGCAAGAGAATCATCACGTGGTTGAGCTCGTAGCCAATGGATTTCAGCCTCAAATGTACAGATTTGTCAACCAAATATATCGTGTGGTATGTATCTTTTGAACACCCTGGCTTATCTATTTTTTAGATGGGCGAGATAATATTTTTAGTAATAGTTGATGTCGTAGATTAATTATGAAATTCAGTCTCCGTTGGACACAACGTAAACAATACTCTCATTAAGAGAATTGACCCCGTGACAGTAGTGTCACCTTATATTAGAAAGCATGGTCAGTCAGCTACCGAGGCTAGACTAAATAAAAATTAATTGAAAAATAACATTGATTTAAAGTCATAAATAAATGTAATATGCTTGTACAATCTATTATATAAAATCAGCATAAAAGTTAAGTCAATTTATTTTAAAAACTTATAAACACTATATCAATTTTCAATGACCATTCCTATTTTCAATCCATTGGCAACACATGTGAGTCGCACTGGTTTGCGACGGGCTTCCGTCTCTGAGCATAATGTAGTCTCAAAAATTAATAGATCTTTTTTTTTTTTTAAGCATAAGCAAAAAAACTTCTATAGATCTGATTTTTTTTTTTTTAAATTGATACTTTTAGTGTCCTTTTAGGCTAACAAAAAGTATAGTGACTAAAATTGGAATTTTGAAAAGTAAAGTGACTAGAAAATTTATTTACTCTTATTTCTATATAGTAATTCTTTACCTAAATTTTGATACAAGTTTACTAATTTTTTATCTAAATTTTATGATTTATGATTTAGAAACAAAAATTAGAAAATCAAAGAGGCCTAATAAATTTTAAAGAATCAAACACTAATGTATACAAACAACATTCACGCATAAAGAAAATCTTCTTATTTTGGAAAAAAAAAATCATAACAAAGAAACATTGCCAATGATTTATGATCATGTGTAGCAAAAACATAATATATAATACCAAAAATAGCTATTGATATGTATAAAAAAACAAAAAACTTACCTGATGATGATAAAACCTTGGAGAGCACAAAATTAGAATGCAAAAATGGTGAAGGAGACCTATCAAACGCAATATTTTAATTTTGAAGAATTTAATTACTTTCCAAGCCAAAATCTTGGCCAACCAAACAGACCTTAAGTGTAAAGTAGAGAGAATTCATAATCCTTTTGCCATAAAGGAACACTTAACAATTGAACAATAGGGAGTCCTTGATGACTGTCCGTAAGTTGGTACATATCTTGCTTGATATATGAGAATAGTTGTAGTCCCAAAGAATGTTATTGGGAAACTTATTCTATTATGGACACATTGCAGGTATTTCTATCTCCCCCGTCAATTCCCTAAAAGGAAGTGGATCTAAAATCTTCTATTATCTAACGTTGTTGCAATGCATTTTGAATTTATTTTTGTCCATGCTAAAATACTTCAATTCTGTCTCGGCGCCTAAAACATGTAATTCCTAAGTTTAATTTAGGTTCAATAAAGGATAGTTTAATTTTTGAGAATAGTTTAATTTTTGTCCATGCTAGCGGTTTGTAAAACACATCAATTGCCGCTCGCTCAAACTTGGGTTTCCATGCCCTACTCCTCATGGTACAAAAATGAAGTCAGGTATGACAAACAAGGATCACATATTGCAGACATTGAATTACGTGATTTTACAGAAGCTTGTAGTATGTCTTACATAAAGAAGGGGCGAGGTGTTGTTGGGAAAGCATTTTCATCGAAGGGAGCATGTTTTTGCAAAGACCTAAGTCAATTAAGCATAAATGAGTATTCACTAGTGCCCAGCCGCAGCGAGCTAAGCGGCTGTTTGCAATTTCCTTGTGGAACATCTCTGCGGCGAGATTATCTTTACATCGTCGAGTTCTTTTTACCTAGCAAAGAAACCGAAAATGGTGACCCGAGAACCTTAATCAAAATCTTTGTTGGCGATGAAACAACGACTCAAAAGTTTGGAGGTGGCTTCTAGACAAGAATTGGGAGAAACTCTTTGTCGAGGTGATAAAAACTTCTCCAACGATGAACTTGATTCTTTGGAAATTTGTGATCTTACTGGCGATGATTCTACACCTAATACTATGGGATATCCATATGGAGGAGAAATAGGGCAGCTTGACAGTACAATGGGCAATGCAGAGAATGCTCTTGGCGGTAAGGTCTTGCACATTCAATTTGTTTAAATTCTTCTAAACAACCCGCATTAGGGTTTTTAACTTTTTATAGAAATAGAGAAATGATATTGTTAATGAATTTTCATAATTAATTGTCATAGTGAATGATGTGGCATTGATAAAAAGGTAGAATTATCCCTACTCATATTACACTTTTTATGCAGTATGATGGATGACTTTCTCTTTTTGTCAATACCACATCATTCAATATGCAATAATAAGAGTATCATAAAACAGAAATAGAGCTATAAGAAAGAAACTAAGGTAATTAAAATAATTGCCCAACCCCTATTAATCAACTAATTTTGCTAGAAAATAACCTTATAAGAAAGAAACTAAGGTAATTAAAATAATTGCCCTTCTTAACCCCTATTAATGAACTAATTTTGCTAGAAAATAACCTTCTAATCTGATTATAGCTTTTGATTAAGTCATAGCCATACACGATGGAGTACTAAACAAATTCAGGTGAATCGGTGAGGTCCACAGAATGACACACATTCTGCTTCTTCACATCCACCGGTACAAATAGGGCTTTCAATGCCTATGCGGTTGCAGTTCTTCATATGATAATCATGGTTTTGCTACAAAGATGCGTCAAGAAAGAACTGAAGCTTTTCTGGCTGCTCCATCCATTATGTATCCTTATGTTGGTAAAGACAAAGCTAAGAGTGCATTGCATCATGAAGGAACAGCTAATGTGTTACACGATGCAGATAATCTACATCAGGTACCTATTTATCAAATATATTGTCCCTCTAAGTAATCCACTTAATGTATCTTGTATTGGTTCATGCGTTTGGAGTTTCTTTCATGATGTTGCTCTAGTAGTCTAGCCTGTAACCGACTTCACAAGTAACATAACAGGTTCGTTTCCCATCAGGCATTCAATCTCTAGAAAACAATACTCTTTTCCTTCCTACCGATGAAATGAGATTGGTATAGACACCAACTTTTACTTTTAGCAGTCTTAGGTGATATCATTGTCCTGCTTTGAAAGTTAAGCCGTAACTTTCCTTTCTGCTCCTCAGCTCCATTTTATCACCTCTATATTCTTTGCAACGTGTTGATTTTATCGTCCAAAAATGCTGTCAGCCTTCTACGATAAATTTCTATCAACCTTTCTACCATAAATTTTTCCCTTCGCTAGGATTCACTACCTATGTGGCTGGCTTTTGGGTTGTCTTTAGTCATCATAAGACGGTGCTTTCTTTTATGTTTAACAAACTTTTTGGTTCTTCTTTATTTGTATCATGAATTAATCTCGTTTGCATTCTTGTTCCAAGGTATTCTCCATGCCCTCTGAAATTTGTATTATTGATTCTCCTTTCAGTTAGGTATTGCAATGGCATCCAAGGATACTTGGTTTTGTTTCTGATTAACTTCTACATTTCATATCTTCTAGGAATTTCAAATATAATTCCAATGTGGTTTGGGATGTTGCTTTTTAAGTTATATTGCATTTCTTGAGTTGCTTTTCCAAGATTTTGAATCGTGTGCCTTTCGCAAAAAATTTGATGTGCCAATTCCCAAATTTAAGCAGAGTATGATGTTTTTTTGATAGGAATGCACTGAACAAGTGTTGCAGAACAACAATTGAGATAGGAAAGAATAAGCATAGATGGACAATATGCTAAGTGAATTGGGAGAAAGTTAAGGGATTCAAAAGAATTGGAGAAGGGGGGGGGGGTGGGGTTGGGCGGGCGTGTGGTTGGTGTGGTGAGGGATGAATAGTTGTCCTATTTCTTGTCAAAACTGAAAAAATAGACCATTCTCTGAATATTTTTTTTCTTTTTTATATACAATTGTCAAGAATCAATAAACTAACAAGAGAGATCTTGCAATTCCTTTACCAACTAAATCAATTTCCACCAAGCAGTTTGATAACTCAGTAAGTAGCCTGTAGATTCTACATTGTTGTGCCAACTCTGCATGTTCGCACTTCTTCTTTTCTATCCCTCGCCAAGTCATAGCATTTTTTCTGCTTTTGTTATAAAATGCTGTACTTCAATTCCTAGACCAGAACATAGTTCTGCGGACTTGCAGCATGGAAAAGTGGTGCATTTTGTTAGTGCTACGAGCCATGCGGAGAATGTCAATAACTGAACAAAACATTGTGACATCGGAGAAATTGTGCGGCTTGATGATGCCACAAACAATACGGAAAATATGAATACTAATGTTCTTGAACAAAATGATAGCATGGAGCGTGACACTAATGACAACATTTGAGAAAATCGGAGGGCAATAAAGAGAATAGAAAGAGAAGATGAAATCACACTTGCGATCTTCTGCGGCGTGCAGGAAAAAGCGGAGGCGGCAAATCATTTTGGTGGTAAGTTTGCAACATTCTGATTGTTACCTCAACATTACTTCAAACTTCAGAAAAGCTTTTGTTGGTTGTTAGTGTTGGAAAGAATTTCAAATAATTATTAATAATTTATTGAAAAATTTAAATGTAGTAGTATAAAAAACAATTCAATCATTCAAATAAATTTTACTATTCTGAAAAATTATTTTGATGACTTTGAAATATCCTTCAAAATAAACAAAGAAAAAGGAAAAAGGCAGAAAGATTTATTAGTTTGTCGTTCTGGTTGATGCTTTTGAATTACTCCATCCCAAAAAAAAAAAAATCGGTACAATTTTTTATTAATTATTAGGTGCAATACACATAATGTATTAATTTAATGTATAATTTTATATTTTTATACTTACTTTTTAATTGTGGGTATCCATAATTATTATTAATAAAGATATTTTAATAATTTGGTTTTAGATTCATCATCTCATCAACTGCCATTGGTATTAGATGATGTAAACAGAAGAAATCAAGCTGGTAGTGAACAAGATAACACCATAGGTTCAAGGAAAAAGGAGCAGTGAGAAAATTAGAAGAAGAATATGGAATTGATTGCAATATTTTTCACCAATATTCTGATAAAAAACTAAAAGATGTTGCACACATTCTTGGGGGTCAGATTCAAAATTCGTTAAACAATATTTTTTTCCTCAACGAAATTCATCATGGTCTATCTCCTTCCTCATCCATCATTCATAATAATGTTCTGACTAGTTAATATCACACTGGCTTGCCATTTTGCGATCGATCGCTCTACATTTAAGCGTATATGTAGAACGCATGGCATATTCCGGTGGCCACCTAGTAAAGCAAAGAAACTAAGGTGCACTCCTCAAGAATCTGTTCAAGCTGCTGAAAGAAATGTCGAAGATCAGAGAACAGTATATCGATCTGTTTCCAACCTTCCGCATCTTACAAAAGATCCTTCTTGTGAGGCAAGAGCATTACAAGTGGGAAGATCAGTCCATGACGAAGCAGCATGATGGTAAAGATATCATATGAAGATGACATTAATATCAAGTTTGAACTTTCACTTTCATCAAAAAAGTCGGATTTGGAGGAGAAAGTGTCAAGGAGACTGAATTTGTCAGTTGGAAGTTTTAACATTAAGTATCAAGATGAGGAGAATGAGTGGATTTTAGTAGCATGTGAAGAAGAGTTGAGAACTGTCTAAGTAGATCAAGATCATTAGGGAATACTATTATCAGAATGAGGGTGGGTTAGAGTATGATGCCCAGCATAGACAAATGAAGATTATTTTTTTCCCCTTGTTTTTTTTCATTTTCAAGTTAAGAACCCGATAATATTTCTCATTCCAATGAGGCGCAATAAAATGCCTTCATATGCATTTCTTTAAGTATCCATATTCAATCAATAACCCATAACATTGTGTTAAGTCTCATTTAATTTTAAATTTTTTTATGGATTTTTAATTTTAATTCCCCTCCAATATTTTTTCACTCTCAAATAAAACGCAAACACATTTGCACAAGAATCTAATGCCAAGTTGTTCACTAAGGGTATTTTGTGATAGTCATTTTATTTTACACACTCTAATAACTTCATATAAATCCAGAATTCATATTATTGATATTTATTTTAGGCATAATAAATTTTAATAGGAAGAGTTTACTTTTTTTGTTGTTAGGTTGGATTTTTTAAATTTTTAAATTTTAAATATAAAATATTAGAAAATATTATAAGATGTTGTTAAAATATAGAATTAATATAAAAAATTAATTAGCTAGAAAATGAATACTAATAATATATATAAATTATAAAAGGAAATGTACTTTGAACTAATTAGATGCAAGTTTAAACCATTTGAACCATAATTAAACAATCTTTCTTCTGAAAAAATAAATTAAACAATGTTGTTTGAACCTCCTGGATACAACTGTATTGGAGTGCTTGAGCTTGTAGATGTGCTGCTTGGATGCGAGAGTCTGTTTTACAAGTATGTTCTTGAACATTTCATGGAAATTCTTAAGGTATCTTTTGAGCTCCTTTTACTTTTCTGGATTACTTTTTAAGGGATAATGGAGATTAACTGTGGGGAAGGCTGGAGTGGTATTCTTTTTAGCATTGTTTCATGAACTAGATTATGGATTGAGTCTTGGATGTTATGAAGTTGTTTTCTTATCTTGAAATCTTGGTAATTTTTAAATTAGGTATGAAGTTTGACACTATGCCTACTTTCTTTGGATATCTAGCCTCAAGTTCAATTTCCAATTGGACTTGTGAAATCAGAATTCAGCAATCTTTCTACAGGCTCATTCAGCAGAATGTAAACACGGAGGAAAATACTCACTTTAAAGAGTTACATAAAAGAAAATTCACTCCTTGATATCATCTATTCGGAAAGAGCAAGTTCCTTTAGCTGTTTTGTGCGGAAAAGTGTTCGATTTCTCACATCATTTTGCAGACATTAAATATTAGAAGATAAGAACATCTTTTGCATTGACCCATAGATTTTATGCAGTATGAATCAATGTGATTTCCTCCCTAATTCAGGCTTTTTCTGTGTTTGCATGCTGAAATTCCAGAATTTTCTCTAATTTGTGCTGAAAAACCTGTAGCAAAAAATTCACGGTGCAGAATTAGGATGGCGGAGCATTCACATTTGGCGCTATCATCTTTTCCCGTTTCCATTTGAGCATTGGAAAAATTCAATTTGCTTGTTATCAATTCCAGATAAAATTTGAAAATACTTATGTTTGATTAGGTCCTGAAATCTCTATAAAAAAAGTTTAAATTTGTAGAATTCAACAATGGGATCAGGATACAGAGAAGATGATGGATAGCATAATGTTGTTGCGAGCTTCCTAATGGTATTTTATCCTTACTCGGCTTTGAGATTTCTCTTATGTAATAGATAAACAAATTGTGTTTAGGGAGTGCAATTGATGTTCAAGATATATTGTCCAAGCTTAGTCATTGAGTTGAAGTTAGCTGGACATTATATCTCAGAAAATCAATCTTTTGGTTGGCAATCCGTTAGATAGGGTAGTGTTTCCATTCCATAGCTAGGTAGATGTTTAGCTTAGTTAGCACATTGCAATTACAATATTTTGCAATTTCCATTGTAACTAATGGGATAATGGCAACTCCAATCCATTATTCTATTTTCCTCCTTGGCTAATAATTTAGACCAAGGAGATCATTTTAGCCTTTTGGGCTAATATCTGTAAAGTTTCTATTTTCATTCAATGAAATTGCTATCGTTTGGAAAAAAAAAAAACAATGGCTCAAAGGCCAAACCCAAGCCTTCTCGGTGGCGACGCGTGACGAGTCCTGCGGTTTCAATCGAAGATCTTTTCACATCTCTTAATCGCCACATCCAACGCTCTGAATACGATCAAGCTGTGAAAGTCGCAGATCAAGGTGTGTGCATTTTTTTTTTTTTTAAATTTTAAATTTTAGATTTTAATGCATACTTCCCTAAAAGTCGGATTTCGTTGAATGTGGAATTGGAAATCCAGTGCTTTCGATTTCACCGAGCGATGAGGACGCTTTACGTTGTAAAGTTGTGGCGTTGATTAAAAATGACAAGATTGATGAAGCTTTTCGGACAATTCAGGAATGCACAAAGAAGTTTGCTGTTGATTTTAACTTTCTAAAGGTATTCCTTTGTTATGTTTCGCTAGTTTATACAATGTTTAGCATTTATTTTTGAATGGTGATTCTGTTTTGGTAATTATTAATTCTTAGTCGTGTCATTGTTGTGGAAAAAGGAATTGAATTAAAATTTGAGATGAATGTATAGGTGAGTTCCACCAGAGAAAGGAAAAAAATAGAGAGAACTTATTACTGAGGGGACATAGAAATTAGGTGATGAGATACAAACAACAACTAAGAGATGAGTGCCCATGTTGAAATTAGTCTCCCTGTCTTTAGTTGTCAATTTTATTGCAAGGATTGCAGACTGTAATGCATTCTCAGGCGTTAAATAAAATACCTTGAAGGTTTTGGGTTTAGAAAGGGAACTTTATTATTGTATTTGTCACTTAGAAGAGTTGCAGTGGCGAAATTTTTTCCTTTCTTTCTAATGTCCCTCTAATTCTACAGGGAAACTAATTTATCTGTATTATAATGTGATTTGAATAAGACTGCTTTTATAGATCAGATTGTTTCTAACAAAACAGTGATGATTTTCACTGTTATGAACTTAGTGTACTGCAGCAGCTACCATACCTGTCTTTTTTATCTTAAGAAGGAGCTAAATTGTCATGTGTTTCTTGTAGTTTATCTGGTTTGAACTGTCGGAGCTAAGAAGGAGCTAAGTTGTAATAGAAAGTGATAGCGAGATACGATCCATATAGCCAACCTTTTATAATAGGATAAACTGCTTAGTTGTTGTATCTGGTTTAAATTGCATTTATGTTTTTCTTGAGAACATCACCTTATGGGAAATCTACGTATGGGTCACATTCATATTTTATACACGTCTTCTGTTTTGGAAAGTTTTGAAAGTTGGAAGTATCAACCAAACTGGCCAAAGGACTCTTGGTGCTGCTTGAGGGTTGTTTGTTGGGATTGATGAATGACAAATGGATGACACTAATATTGTACAATACAGCTTGTCTCCTAGTATCTGATAAATAGACTGCCAGTTGGATGATTTTGTTAAGATATCATAAAGCTCAAGTTCCTTGAGCTATTTCTTTGAGTTGGTTAATTGCCATCATTTTTATTCCTCTGATGTTACATATTACACATGTTATTGATACATTTATTTTCCTTGGCTTGATATTCTCTACGTAAAGGCATACTGCTTATATAGGCAAAATAAGTTGGACGAAGGACTGGATTTATTGCAAGGACAAGAGGAGAGTTCTGAAATTTTGCTGTTAGAATCTCAGATTTTATATCGTCTTGGAAAAGTTAATGCTTGTGTCGATATTTATCCAAAGCTCCTTAAGTCCAAGATTGAGTCTTTGGAAATTAATGTTGTTGCCAGTTTGGTTTCTGCTGGAAAAACTTCTGAAGTGCAAGGAGTATTAGACTCTCTGAGAGTTAAAGCAACAAGCAGTTATGAGTTGGCATATAACACAGCCTGCTCCATGATTGAAAGAAGCCAGTATAAAGATGCAGAGCAACTCCTCTTATCAGCTCATAGGTGAATTTACTGTTTCTTAGACCTGAAAGAGAATTGGCTTTATGTCTTTGCCAGCAAGAAGGATGAGTTACCTTTCACAAATCTGATTTTTTCCTCCACATTTCTAAATTGTAATCTGTGTGTACTGATTTTGGATATAGAATTGACGTGTTGTTCTGTCAATGTTCAAAATTGAAGATCTAGAGCCAAAATAAAATGTTGATAGTTTAATGTTTTAGGTTATAGAGGACCATTTGAAAATTGGTAGTCCAACATTGTGGAGCAACTTTACATTGTAACAAGTATCATGTTCTATGTGAGTTGTTAATAGATACTAGAAGAGTAATGAAGCAATTTTGAAACGCTAGGAGTTCTGAGTTTAGATTGCCTAGAAATGAATGCAGCTCTGCGCTCGATTGATTTGAATTTTGTTGATGGCTAAACATGCAATCTTTTTGTTGCTCAATTAGGTTCAATGCCTGTTTCATCTACCCTTTTGCTTCCTTATGCGTGTGGTTTCAATTATTGAGTAATTGAGGACTATGTTACCTGGACCCTTCACATGACCTCAAAACACCCGTGTCGATATGATAAGACATGGGTGTGGGTGCGAGATATGCACCTGATTTGGTCAAAAAATTTTAGATACTTTGACCTAAAAATAGCAGTCAAAATTATTTTGACAGCAAAGTGGCAGTCAAAAAGACTGAAGGAGTGAGGGGGGAGGGGGAACTGGAAAAAGGGAAGAGAGAAGGAGAGGAAGAACTGGAAAGGAGGGAGGAGGAGCAGAAAGGGGGAAGAGGGAAGGAGAGGAAGAAAGGATAAGGTGGGAGATAGTGAATTCTTATCCTTTTAAATTGGATGCTTTGAAGTTTTCGCACTTAGGTCATTGTTAGTGAAGATGGAAGATGGAAGAGATGCCTCAACGTCAAAAGCTTGCCTTGTCAGTTGTTACTGAGAGAGAAGTTAGCTACCATTGCCATATACTATTGCAGGAGAGCTGTCTTTTGGTTTCCCAAGAATAGAAAACAACACTAGCCGCTTTGTTATCAGAATCAATAAGAAGAATATGTTAACTATTGATTGGAGGAGAGTTGAAGTGGCAAGGCTTTTATAGTTTTCGAGTGGAGGAGAGTTGAAGCGGCTAGGCTTTTATAGTTTCTCAAGAATATGATAAATTAAATTTATGTTTCTTTTGCACAAATGAAGGAGAAGATAAGTTTGACTTCAAGTGATATACTTGGGTATGTGAAATTCTAAATTATTAATACTTAATAGTAATAAGTATTAATAATTTAGAATAGTAAATTCCTAATACGTAGTAACCAACAAAGCCAAAAACATTATTTAGCTATATAAGTAATTGTTTTTTATTAGTTTCTGTTAAATATTTTTAAATATATCAAATTCTTCCTTTTATGAATTCATGTTGCTCAAATAATCCCTAACATATTTGTGAAATCTGTTTTTGATATTAAAATTTGCCAGTGAAACAAAAGTAATTTAGCGTTAGCATTTACTATTTCAATGGTTCCCTGACTCACCTGTCTCTTATGTGGTTACTTTTCATGGTAAGAAAAGCATGCTGTGTCATGTACCTTCTATTTGTGGGGCAAGAATAAGAATTTAGCAAGTTTTCCCCCGAACTGAAAGAGCAGAATCTTTTATCTACTGTGGCATTAATTAAAGTATACTAGTTGCTTTGATTTTAAATGATTGAAGGTTAGGACTGAACAGAGATTTTTCAAACTTGTTATCAAGCAGTTTTAGCAACTTTTCTGTATTTACTACTGTTACCAGATAAATCTTCACTGTTCTTGTACAGATTTTCTTGTGTCATTCAATTATATGCTCCCTTATTTGGTCACTGTAACATATTGAAAAAGGATATTGTCTAGATTAGTTTATCAATAATTGCACTTACAGTGTTTTTATTATGTAATTTCTTGAAGCAAAAAAGGATGACCCAGATTTTTAAGTGGTCTGTATCATCAATTTCTCATGTGGTAGCTTTTTAATGTTACTCAGAGGTGCTTGGTACACTGTCCTTTAATGCCCTCAGAACCATAAGTTCCTAATGCTCAGGTGTTCAAGTAGGACTTTAAGTTCCTAATGCTCAAGTGTTCACGTAGGACTTTAATCTGTGAGTGCTCAAACTTTTGAAGTTGTATGTTGCTGAGTTTAATTGAAGTCAATTTGATCAGTTTTGCAGCTAAAATGATTTAGTGAATTTTTGGGGGGAACAAACAAGTAAAAAGCTCATAGTATGATGCATGTTCTGTTAAAATTGTGATTTTAGGATAAATACTGTAGCCTTGATTTAATGGATGTAGCAAATCAGTAGTAGAGTCAGAATGTTTAGAATTTTGGTGAAGCTGTTTCTAATACTGTATGGTAAATTTTGATTGAATTCTTACTTGTTGAAACTTATGTGTATTTCTGCTGCTGTTTATGCACTTATCTTTGACATTTATTGATTCTCATTCAGTTATCTCTATCATACGTTGCTTTTCTAGCTTCTTGTGGCCTAGTAGTAGTGGCTTTTACTTTATGTTCTTGTCATGTTATCTGAATTGGTCTGATTTAGTTGTCTCTAACATTCGTTGCTTTCTAGTGTCTTAGACCTAGTAGTAGTTTTTTTTACTATAATTTTTTGTAGCGTTCCTGAATTGAGTAGTGACCTATCCATTTAATGCAACCATTGGCTTTTGCAGAATTGGTCAGGAAACTCTGATGGAGGATAACTTTGCCGATGATGAGATAGAAATTGAGTTGGCACCTATATATGTTCAATTAGCATATGTTCAGCAGGTAAGAGAATTACTTAAGTAGCATTGGATCCTTTTAAATGTTGGAGTTCGCCTTATACAAAGTTACAATCTGCCTACTACAATGCAGATCCTTGGAAACACAGAAGAAGCTTTTGCATCTTATGCTGATATTATCAAGAGAAATCTGGCAGATGATGAATTATCTATTGCTGTGGCAATAAACAATCTTATCGCTTTGAAGGGTCCTAAAGATGTCTCTGATGGTCTAAGGAAACTTGATAGGCTAAGTGAAAAAGGTGATGGATTACAAAGTTTTAAGATTGCTCATGCACTTGAACTCAAGCTTTCTACAAGCAAAGAGAAGCAGTATACATCAATCGTGTGTTGTTACTACTACATTCGAATAAACTGGATCAGGTAAAACGTTAAAGCTTGTGCATTGGTTTTTTTAGGCTGACTTTTACATTCCCTTGTTACATTTATTTGGATTCAACCTTGTTACTTGGTTCTACTGTGTTTTGATTCAATATGCTGATGCTAATATTACAGGCTCGAGAACTAGTTGCTACACTGCCTGGCATGTTTCCTTCTAGTGTAATTCCAGTACTTCTTCAAGCTGCAGTGCATGTGAGAGAAAGTAAGGCAGGAAAAGCAGAGGAAATACTCGGGCAGTTTGCGGAAAAGTTTCCTGAGAAATCAAAAGTTATCTTGCTTGCAAGGGCACAGGTTGCAGCATCTGCGGGCCACCCTCAAGTTGCAGCTGAGTCTTTGGCAAAAATAGCTGATATTCAACACATGCCCGCAACAATTGCAACCATTGTCTCTCTCAAAGAACGAGCTGGGGACATTGATGGTGCAGAGGCTGTATTTGATGCTGCAATTAAATGGTGGTCGAATGCCATGACTGAAGACAACAAGCTTGATATGATCATGCAAGAGGCTGCTTCTTTTAAGCTCAAGCATGGGAAGAAGGAAGAGGCAGCACGTCTCTATGAGGATTTGTTTAAAAGCTGTGGAAGTAAGGGGGCGTTGGCCGGGCTAATTCAAACAGCTGCACAGACGGATGTTGAAAAAGCAGAAGCATACGAGAAGCAGCTGAAACCAGTACCTAATGTGAAGGCAATTGATGTGGATGCTTTGGAGAAAACTTCAGGAGCAAAGCCAGCTGACAGTAGTCTTAATCTGGGGAATAATGAACCAAGTGAACCCAAAAGTAAGGAGACAACAAAGAAGAAGAGGAAGAGAAAACCAAGGTACCCAAAAGGTTTTGATCCTGCAAATCCTGGTCCTCCACCAGATCCTGAAAGGTGGCTGCCTAAGAAGGAAAGATCAAGTTATAGACCAAAAAGAAAGGACAAGAGAGCTGCTCAAATTAGAGGTTCTCAAGGTGCAGTGGTTAAAGAGGTTACCTCTAACGTGAATTCAAAATCTAACCAGACGTCCAGTTCTAAAGGTTCTTCACATAATACCATTGCGGAGCAATCTAAGCCGTCATCCAAGTCGTCAAGGAAGAAATCAAGGAATTAGATTGAGGCAACAGCAGCAGCTTCTCGGGCTTCTTCTTCTTCGCCATTTTTTTTTTTATTTTTGGAAGACTTGACAGTTATTTTACATTTGTAACCTTATTAGAGCAAGCTGAGAGCTTAATAATTGTCGCCCTCTGCTAGTCGACAGCAGCATAGGAGATCATTCTACACATTGATGTGCTCTGGGAAGTTGTGAAGTACGCTTTCAGGACTAGGGCTTTTCAATGTCCCCATTTTCACGACAAATTCAGTTCTTTACGTCCTTACCCAAGGTGGATTAATTTTTGTCATCCGCAGGCTTTTGTCTGTCATTGAAATGTTAAATTGAGTTGGTGTTTCTTTCGACTTTTGCAGATCGCTTTCTATTTCCGTTGTAGATAATGTGTTTGTTTGTGCACTTTCTATATCTGGACTGTAACACCATGGCCATGGGTGCATATTGCTCTACATTATTTTTAGATTGTTTCATCGAGATTAGTTGCCTTCCAAGACTTGCAAATTTCAGAAAACGAGGAATAAGAAGCAAAATTGGAACCTAGTGGATTATGCATATCTATTGAAATTACTGCATGATAATTATTGCATTATGAATATCTATTGAGATCACATGATATTTTCACCTTGATCGATAAATTCCAACTTTTCATATTTGAGGATTAACAAAAGCCAAGCTCCAGTGAACATATATAAATTTATTTGGGTTACATTAAGCTCCAAATGATGAAATTAAGAGGAAAGACTCGAAAAAACAAAAGGATAGATGATAATAGAGCTCAGCTTGTGGAGGTATGATCTTGTACATGCATCTACTAAGACGTTAATTGACATCACACGCTGATCAATTTTCTAGGAAAGGATCACCAAGTTGGCCAACAATTGAAGGTGGTTCTTCCTTATGACAGTAATTCCAACAGTCTCACTCATGTCTAAATCACTGAAGCTGAGGTCATTCGTCAGTTTCCGGTCGAAGTGATAGAGTAGAAGAGCCAAAGGAAGCTCGACATTGGCTAAACCAAATGAAATTCTTGGACAAACTCTCCTTCCTGCACCAAATGATAGATAATGAAAGTTAGTTCCAGTGAAATCAGCACATAGAGTTTCGAATCTCTCTGGTCTGAAGCTCTTGTGGTCTTCCCAGTACTTTGGATCTTTTCCAATGGCTCAAACATTTGATGGAAATGATATATCCATCCACTTCATATTCCTCTCAGTATTGTCTTGGAACCAGGAGTGGGATGATGGGATGTAGCCGTAGAGTTTCTTTAATCACTAACTTCAGATTCTTCAATTCCTTAACATCAGTTTCTTGGATAGTTTTCTTTCCACAAAGGCTCCCCTTATTTCACCCTGTGCCTTGGTCTACACATTCGGGTTTTCAATCATTTCTGCCATTGCCCATTCCACAATTGAGGATGGATTCTTAGTTGCCCCTATAAATACATCCTGCAACAATGTAATGTAAACAGAACTCTTTATTACTAAATACAGAAACATGTTAGAAAATTTTAAGGTAGTACTATATATAGAGCAGGAGTTTGAGGACTTGCCATGAGAACTCCTTGGATGTTATCGTTGGTGATTGGGACTTGAAGATCATCACTTCTTAATTCTCAAAAGAACATCAACTAGATCTTCTTGACCTGACTCGCCCATGCCCCTTTTTGTCCTGGCGAAGTGTCACTCTGTTGATCAAGTATTCTGTCGACATTTTCATCGCAGCTGTTTTGTATCTTCAGCAACTCAGTCATCATTGAAAGAAGGGGATGAAGAATCTTAATTAAGTGATGGGGAAAAAAAAAAAATCAATAACGTCCAAGGTGCTAGAAAGGAACAATGTGTCCTTCAATGTCTTTAGAAATGCACTTCTGTCTTCTTCGCTTACTTTCCCAAATGCTACTCTAGAAACCATGGAACACGAAAATTGGCAGACTTTTATCTTAAATTGATAGGGACAACTCCACCAGCTGCAGCTTGAATAGATTCAATGAGCTGCAAAGCCTCCTCATGACGAATGGAGCCGAATATCGGACATTTTCAGCACTAAGCTCCAGGATGCATATTTTATGCATTTGTCTCTAGTACTCACCATATGGAGATAATGCTATGTTTGAACAATTATACATTACGATTTTAGTAGCAAGAAATTGCATCCTATTTTCAAAGTCGAGATCATGAGTTTTCATCATCTCTTCGTCTAGCCCGCGGATGATATTACGACAGCTGAAATTTCACCTAACTGTAGGTGCATTAGAGGCCCGTGCTTTTGAACTAAATTTCTAACAATACGGTGGGTGGCAAACTACCCATCCGATGATGCAAGTTACCTATAAAAGGTAGCTTCCATGGAGATGGTGGCAGCTTGTAGGCTACTTTGGATCTCTTCTATTCGGTGATTAAAGCTAAAATGAATGCAAGGAAAAAAAATGGATGAAACGAAGTTGAAGCTGAGCATTCCATTTTTCAGGCCGGAAGTAGAAGCATATTGCCTTCTCTTTCGGAGGCACTATCCCTTCTGGGAGGATAAGGCAAAGTGGTTGTGTGACAAGTGCAGAACTTACTTGCTTACTGATGATCAATTCAAAAAGTGAAAAACACTGATGATTTGATTCTAAAGTATATCAACGAATAATAATAAATATTTCATTAAAACAAAGTACTCAGTTGACTACCCTCTTTATCTCTAACCAACAATTCTGAAAAAATTTGTACCCTATGGATCTATCAGAAATTTCATAAAATGAGTTTTTAAGAGATCTCAAACTGCTGATTTTCCCATGAATTGATAAGATGGACATCTATTATATACACACACATATCTATATATATATATATATATATATATATATATATATATATATATATATATATTAAGATGAACATCTATTATATATATATATAACAATGTCTTTTTAATCTAGTTTGACACGTATATAATTTTAGTTAACACAATAAAGTCACCTGTTAAATTATATTATTATTTTAAAAGGTTAGACCCCAACCCTGAAGGGTCTCTCACCCACCAGTCCCTAACATAATAAAGTCACCTATTAAATTATATTATTATTCTAAAAGGTTGAACCTTAACCCTGAAGGGTTAAAAGGTTAGACCCCAACCCTGAAGGGTCTCTCACCCACCAGTCCCTAACATAATAAAGTCACCTATTAAATTATATTATTATTCTAAAAGGTTGAACCTTAACCCTGAAGGGTCTTTAATCCGCCGGTTCCTAACATAATAAAGCCACCATTATATTATTATTCTAAAATGTTGAATCCTAACCCTGAAGGGTCTCTCATCGCCGGTCCCACAGTTGGCGAAAGATGTAAATCACAGATGTCCCCAGGAGCCGGTCCCACAATTGGTACAATTGGTGAGAGATGTAAATCACGGATATCCTCAGGAGTAGGTGCGTGAGGGGGTTCGATCACGAGACCTTGAGACTACAGCCTAGAACTTACAATACTCCCTTACCACTAGGGCACTCACACGGAGACAATTATATTATTATTCTAAATTATACCACATGTAAGTTTCTTTCTAACTTAATATATTAGCCAAATTAGTGATCAAACTAAACCATATTATAGTTCAAATTATCTTATCTCTTAATATTTTAATTCAAAATTTAATTCTTATCTCTTCACATTTTAATTCAAATTTAAGATTTTGAATTAAATTCTTACTATATTTCATATCTCAATTTATCCTAATCTCTTCAATTAATATTTTTTGAGTACCAATTAACAAGTCCAAAAAAGGCAAAATATCATCATTGTGTGGTTCAATAATATAATACTCCCTCTGTCTTCAGAAAAAAAGTCCAATTTGGATTTGGTATGATTTTTTTTTTTTAAGTTACAAGGTACAACACACATAATGTATAATTAAATGTATAATTTTATATTTTTATCTTTATTTTTAATTTGAGTTATACATGGTTATCATTAGTGAGGATAATATAAGTATTTCACCCCAAAAGTGGACTCTTTTTTTGAGAAATAAAATATTTTTCAAATTGGATTCTTTTTTTGAGACCGAGAGAGTACAAACATAGCTAATTTTTTTGGTGTTTAATAATTTAGTCCCACTAAAATGCAAATTATCTGGTACCATATATATGATTTATAATTGTTTTAAGAGTAAATCGTATATTTGGTCCCACAAATTTCAAAACGATCTTTTTAGTCATTTTAAATACAAATATGATTATTTTGGTTATTCATCTGTTATCTGGGATGGAATCCATCTACAAAGTGCGTATGCGTGCTTCGTGGCACTATAATGAAGGGCAAAATAGTTATGTTGCAGATAACTACACAAAAAAGCCCCACAAAATACCAAATAATAGAGGGACCAAATTTTTTTTTTTGAATAATAAACATTTAAGTTGAAATTACATCAATAACATAAGTATTTTAAACCATGTAACATAGGAAACGTAAAGTGAATAATATGAATATTTATTTTAAATTTTATAAACTTTTTTGAAAGTTAGTTTTCTATTTTTACTTAGAATAATTTTAGTACTTTCAGATATAAAAGGGTAGATTACAAATTCTTTTAACTTTTCCAGAGACAAAATATGGGAAACAAGAAATTATTAAGAAAGGGGAAAGTAAAATAAGAGAGGGATTTTCAAATCTTTTTTTTTTTTTTGGTAGGGAGGGTTAATAAAAAAAGAAAAATAATAAAAATTTATAAGACTAATTCTTAATTTTTTAAAAATTGATGGGCACTTACGCACCCTTTTAGATGATGGATTCCTTTAGAAGAAATAACAATAGATGTTGATCAATTTTTCACTGACATTTATCATCACATTTGCCTCAGGAAATGTTTCTACTACTACTATGTTTGGATGGTTTGTTGATGTCCATCCATTCAAGGAGAGTGTTAAAATTTTCAGCCCACCATAAAACCTCCATATGCTCCTTACTAGTTTTGAGATAATTATCTTGAATTTCAAATTTAAGTCTCTTATGTAGTTTTTCTAAATTATTGGGCATGCTTTAGTGCCTATGTTCCCATGTGTAGGGGTGTTATATTAAAAATTAAATTAAATTTTTAATATTTTGAACATATTAATGCCTATAAATCCAAAATGTGTCCATACAACTTATTAGTTTGGAAATAGGTCCTTGCTTTCTAATCCCCTCAAGATATAATTCTTTCCCTTCTATGCTCTTTTAAGAGAAAGATTCTTTTCTTTTAATGTCTAATGGCTCAATTGAAAGGTTTGGAAATATAAAAAAGAATTAAAATGAAAGAACTTGGAAAGAAAAAGCTTAGAAGAAAGTGCTAGAGGGAAATGAGAGGAAAGAACAGAATTAAAGGAGAAAAAAATATAATTGAGGGAGATAAAAGAAATTGGAAAAACTTGAAGTTTTGAATTGGAGGTGTAGAGAGAAATAGAGGAAAAGTAAAGAAAATAAAATTTTCTATCTCCTTCCTACCAAATCCATTGTCACCCAATGGCAACAGTATTTATACTTTTCTTCTCTCCAAATTTGCGTGTCCTAAAGTCCAAAGTAGTCAATTTTTATTTTTAAAACTAAAAACGATAGTTATATTAATATGAAACAAATACACATTTGCCTACTGGCAATACAAAGCCTTACATCTCACAAAGAGAGTAATAAAACTTCATCTAATCACAGAAACAGTAACACATGATCATCTAACTATACAAGTTAAATGACTAAAATCCAACTTGTTGATCCCTACGGAGGTATCGCAATCGATATGTAAGGTTGTCGGATAAAAAATAGAAAGCATTCGATGACATTCTTTACTCTAATTTTTTTATCAAATACCTCGCCATCCAAGTTGGTTCCCCAAACCACATCCGATAAGGAGGACATAACTTCCCGAAGGAGAACAAAACCCTAAAAAAAAGGAACTAAGTCCTTTTTCATAGGAATAGAAAACTAAAAAAAAAAACTACCCTAATTTTTCTTGCCCCCAACCTCAGTCCGCTGCCACCCATTGACCCTAGCTAGCTCCTACCCATCAAAGCCAATCTCCTTCAACAACATGGGAGGGACCAAGACAAAACAAACATGACAATCCCATGCCTCTTTCCATCATCCGACTACATCATCTTCTTTTTTGGCTGAAGTTGGTTTGTTTTTTCCCCTGATTTGTTGCCGTTTCTTTGGGCGGCAAAAAACCAAATTAAGAGAACCCAGCAGAAGCCTTGAGAAGAAACAAAGGTGAGCAACTCCCAAGGATCGTTTGTCTCAGTTTTCTAAGCCATCGAGATCGAAAAACACTGAAGAACATCGGACCAACAAAATAGGAGGGAGAACCTCTAAAACTAGGGATTTGAAACTACAAAGAAACTAAAATGAAAAACAGGGAAAAGAAAACAGGGCACCTCCCCCATTCTCCAACATGGAGAATCCAACATGGAGAATGGGGGAGGTGCCCTGTTTTCTTTTCCCTATTAGAATGAGGGAGGTAAGGAAAAAAATTCTTTGCAAAGGTTGTTGTAGGAACTATGGAGAAGACGGAGAGAGAGTTACCCGAGAGAGAAAGGTCTTGGGTCCCTTTGTCACCCAATGTCCAAAGTAGTCAATTAGGCCACTTAAAATCCCTAAAATAGTAAAAGTAGATTTTAAAATAAAAATTATAGGCTTGGTCTTTCCTTTAGTTTTTTTTTTCTTTTCATTTTTCTATTTTTCCCCTACCAGTACTATTTTTCATTTAGGTCCCTGATGGCTAACGCCAGACGTGAGTGAGCGGAAGATTGGTCATACTATTTGCCACTCTATGGATCCATTCATCTTTGCCGCCCAAGTGGAAGGGCCCATGGCCCATGGGGACCAACCAACGAAATGGAAATAAAAACCTTTTGAACCATTTGAGCTATGATTTAAAACATTTGGTTGCAAATAAACCTTGCCTATGGAAGCTTTGAAAGCCTTGTGTATGGAAGCTTTGAGTTGCCTTGACGCTGTGCATTTTCCCTGATGTTTCCTTTGACTTTTTATCCCTTGGGGCCAAATTTATAGTCTTATTTTTTACCAGTGCCATTATTGGTTTTTTATTGTTCTTTCTTTGAACCCACTAAATTTCATTTTAAAATATTCTATTGTTTTTAATTTCTTCAATGCACTGTTGTGGTTGTAATTTAAGTAAAGTACAACTATTTCACAACCTATTAAAAATTAATAATAATTATTAAATAATACAAGTAGGATTTTTTTTTTCTAGGTAACGTTCACATTGGCCAATCATCAATGGCATGTAAATATAGTTTGTCACTGTCATGTTTGTTTTCGTTTATGTATCATCAAACTAACCTATAATTTTTAAACAATTATTAACAGAATTATTTAGTGTAAGATAACCCCATATTCTCTTAAAGTTTCGTGGTATTCCTTGTTTTATTTTAGTAAAATTAGTCTTCAAATATATATGCTTCCCTCTGGCTAAAAAATTTCCTATAACTTTAAGATTGAGAATTAAAATTTTAAAAATGTATAGTAAATATTTCAATTTCTAAAACTTGAGCACGAGGTAGCAAATTAATCTCCCACTTGTGCTTTGTTTTACGCGTGAAGTGAGCAAAAGTGACCGACAGTTCAGAAAAGGAGGGGTTTGTTGACTGTCCTTTTGGCCGCGTGTTGACTTTTTGTACTATTGAACCATTTTGAGATGTTTCGGCGAATTTTCTGCAGATGAGATATTATTCGATAGGGATCAGTCACAGGGCTGAAGAAGACAAGTTTCAGTTGCTACCAATGGGATATTATTCGGTTGATGAAATGATGAAGTCCATGCCTTGTGAACTAGAAAGGGAGGCTATCCGTGGATACTTCGTCCGTGATTTCAGTGTCTTTCGGAGCAAAAACAAAGATGAATTATCACGTCTTCTGGCTGACTCTTCCATCAGTACGTACCCTTTTATTCATGCTTAAAATCTCCTTAGCTTCCCTTCTTTTATATACTTGAGTGCTTAAGATTTTGTTGATTAAGGAGTGAATTAGTAGCATAAATTGGGGGCGGATTGCGACTGTGTTCCTGACTGTGTTGGGGCACCCAGTTTTTTCAATTTCATTTCTTAGTCCCTAAATTAGTAAATTTGGCCCTCTAATATTTTTTTTGTCTTAAAAGAAAAGAAACGAAAAAAACTATGAGAATTTTAAATAAAAAGAAACGAAAAAAAAAAGGTAAAACAAAATGTCATCACTAAAAGAATTTCTTAAAAAAATATTAAATAAAAAGAGAAAAGTGTGAAGGACAAAGCCTATGAGAAATTTAAAAATATAGATTGAGGAAATAAATAAAAGAGTATATGAAAGAGTAAAGAAATAAAATTAAAAATATAAATTTAGAAATAACAAGTAAATCAAAATAAAAGAACTGAACAAATATACTAAAAGAAATATAGATTAAAGGGAATTTTTTAAAAAATGATATAGATTAAGGGAAAAAATTAAATAAATAAAAAGAAAAAGAGAAAAATGAAAACAGAAGAGCAATACCAAAAAAAAAAAAAAATTATTAATTTTGTTTTCTTATATTTTGTCCATTATTTTTGTCAAAAAAGAAATTAGTGCAATCTTTGTCTAGTAAGTAAAATGTTCTACTATTGATATTTTGACAAACTTAGGGGACGGAAAGGGTATCGATACAAGCATTTAAGAATAAAAATGTTACAGGCCAAACTCAACATATCAAAGTGTTCTTTTCCTTTTTATTTTTAGGTTGAGTTGGAAAATGGGCGGTGGAATACTCGATTTATTTATTTATTATTTTTTTTCATGGGTTCCTTTTTCTAAGTTTATTGTTTGTTAGCAGGGAAAAACTAACTTCCTTAGCTGTTTAACAATCGCCCTTTCCAAATGACTTTATTTTGCAGCTAACACCTGCACAGCCACTTCGGAATCATGCGTGGAGCTTATAAAAGATTACTTTAAATTTCTGGGCATGGAAAACTATTTACTTCAGATTTGGGCACCAGTGACTGTTGGAGATAAGCGGTACTTAACGACTTCAGACCAACCTTTTGTTATGGCACAACTTGATAAGGGATTATACTCATATAGGAGGCAATGTTTGGATTACTTGATTCCAATCGATGACATGAGCACCGAAGAAGCACATGTTGGTCCTCCTGGCCGTGTTTTTCTAAATGGACAGACTGAAGTGTGCCTTGATGTGCATCAATACACTACTAAAGAATATCCTCAGCTCGATTCCGCTCTAAAATACGGTATCCGCTGTTACTTGGCTTTCCCGTTTTATAACTGTATCTCGCACGAGAATGATCACATGGTTGAGCTCGTAGCCAATGGATTTCAGCCTCGAATGTACAGATTTGTCAACCAAATATATCCTGCGGTATGTATCTTTTGAACAGCCTGACTTATCTTTTTTTAGATGGGCGAGATAATATTTTTAGTAATAGTTATGTCGTAGATTAATTATGAAATTCAGTCTCCGTTGGACACAACGTAAACAATACTCTCACTAAGAGAATTGACACCGTGACAGTAGTGTCACCTTATATTAGAAAGCATGGTCAGTCAGCTACCGAAGCTAGACTAAATGAAAATTAATTGAAAAATAACATTGATTTAAAGTCATAAATAAATGTAATATACTTGTACAATCTATTATATAAAATCAGCATAAAAGTTAAGTCAATTTATTTTAAAAACTTATAAACACTATATCATTTTTCAATGACCATTCCTATTTTCAATCCATTGGCAACACATGTGAGTCGCACTGTTTTGCGACGGGCTTCCGTCTCTGAGCATAATGTAGTCTCAAAAATTAATACATCTTTTTTTTTTTTTTTAAGCATAAGCAAAAAAACTTCTATAGATCTGATTTTTTTTTTTTTAAATTGATACTTTTAGTGTCCTTTTAGGCTAACAAAAAGTATAGTGACTAAAATTGGAATTTTGAAAAAGTAAAGTGACTAGAAAATTTATTTACTCTTATTTCTATATAGTAATTCTTTACCTAAATTTTGATACAAGTTTACTAATTTTTTATCTAAATTTTATGATTTATGATTTAGAAACAAAAATTAGAAAATCAAAGAGGCCTAATAGATTTTAAAGAATCAAACACTAATGTATACAAACAATATTCACGCATAAAGAAAATCTTCTTATTTTGGAAAAAAAAATCATAATAAAGAAACATTGCCAATGATTTATGATCATGTGTACCAAAAACATAATATATAATACCAAAATTAGAATGCAAAAATTGTGAAGGAGACCTATCAAACGCAATATTTTAATTTTGAAGAATTTAATTACTTTCCAAGCCAGAATCTTGGCCAACCAAACAGACCTTAAGTGTAAAGTGGAGAGAATTCATAATCCTTTTGCCATAAAGGAACACTTAACAATTGAACAATAGGGAGTCCTTGATGACTGTCCGTAAGTGGGTACATATATTGCTTGATAAGAATAGTTGTAGTCCCAAAGAATTTTATTGGGAAACTCATTCTATTATGGACACATTGCAGGTATTTCTATCTCCCCCGTCAATTCCCTAAAAGGAAGTGGATCTAAAATCTTCTATTATCTAACGTTTTTGCCATGCATTTTGAATTTATTTTTGTCTACGCTAAAATAATTCCTCCAATTTTGTCTCGGTGCCTAAAACATGTAATTCCTAAGTTTCCTTTAGGTTTAAAGCCAGTTCCTGAAATTCAAAAGATGTTGCTAGCGGTTTGTGAAACACATAAATTGCCGCTCGCACAAAGTTGGGTTACCAGGTACCAAAATGCAGTCAGGTATGAAAAAGCAGGATTACATATTGCAGACAATGAATTACGTGATTTTACAGAAGCTTGTAGTATGTCTTACATAAAGAAGGGGCGAGGTGTTGTTGGGAAAGCATTTTCATCGAAGGGAGCATGTTTTTGCAAAGACGTAAGTCAGTTAAGCATAAACGAGTATTCGCTAGTGCCCAGTGCACGAAAAGCAGGGCTAACTGGCTGTTTTGCAATTTCCTTGCGGAACACCTCTAGCCAGCGAGATGATCTTTTCATTGTCGAGTTCTTTTTACCTAGCAAAGAAACTGAAAATGGTGACCCGAGAACCTTAATCAAAATGCTATTGGCCACGATGAAACAACACCTCAAAAATTTGAAGGTGGCTTTTGCACAAGAATTGGGGGAGAAACTCTTTGTCGAGGTGATAAATACTTCACCAACTGATGAACTTGATTCTTTTGAAATTTGTGATCTTACTGGCAATGATTCTACACCTAATACTATGGGATATCCATGTGGAGGAGATATGGTGCGGCTTGATAGTACAATGGGCAATGCGGAGAATGCTCTTGGCGGTAAGGTCTTGCACATTCAATTTGTTTAAATTCTTCTAAACAACCCGCATTAGGGTTTTTAACTTTTTATAGAAATAGAGAAATGATATTGTTAATGAATTTTCATAATTAATTGTCATAGTGAATGATGTGGCATTGATAAAAAGGTAGAATTATCCCTACTCATATTACGCTTTTTATGCAGTATGATGGATGACTTTCTCTTTTTGTCAATACCACGTCATTCAATATGCAATAAGAGTTATCATAAAATAGAAATAGAGCTATAAGAAAGAAACTAAGGTAATTAAAATAATTGCCCTTCTTAACTCTTTTAATCAACTAATTTTGCTAGAACATAACCTTCTAATCTGCTTATGGCTTCTTGATTAAGTCATAGCTATATCTGATGGAGTACTAAACAAATTCCAGGTGAATCTGGTGAGGTCCACAGAATCACACCTGTTCCTGCTTCTTCACGTCCACCAGTACAAAGAGGGCGTTCAATGCCTATGCAGTTTGCAAGTTCTTCATATGATAATCATGGTTTTGCTAGAAAGATGTGTCAAGAAGGAACAAAAGCTTTTTGTGCTCCATCCATGATGGACCCTTATGCTGGTAAAGACAAAGCTAGGAGTGCATTGCATCATGAAGGAGCAGCTAATGTGTTAGCTGATGCAGATAATCTCCATCAGGTACCTATTTATCAAATATATTGTCCCTCTTAGTAATCCACGTAATGTATCTTGTATTGGTTCATATGTTTGGAGTTTCTTTCATGATGTTGCTCTAGTAGTCTAGCCTGTAACCGACTTTACAAGTAACGTGTACAGGTTCATTTCCCATCAGGCATTCAATCTCTAGAAAACAATACTCTTTTCCTTCCTTCCGATGACATGAGAATGGTATAGACACCAACTTATGCTTTTAGCAGTTTTAGGTGATATCATTGTCCTGCTCTGAAAGTTAAACCGTAACTTTCCTTTCTGCCCCTCAGCTCCATTTTATCACCTCTATATTCTTTGCAACTATTTTTAGGGAGAGAAGTGTTGATTTTATCGTCCAAAAATGCTGTCAGCCTTCCACCATAAATTTCTATCAACCTTTCTACCATAAATTTTTCCCTTCGCTAGGATTCACTACCTATGTGGCTGGCTTTTGTGTTGTCTTTAGTCATCATAAGACTATTGCTTTCCTTTCATGCTTAACAAGCTATTTTGTTCTTCTTTATTTGTCTAATGAATTAATCTCGTTTGCATTCTTGTTCCATGGTATTCTCCATACCCTCTGAAATTTGTATTATTGGTTCTCCTTTCAATTAGGTATTGCAATGGCATCCAAGGATACTTGGTTTTGTTTCTGATTAAATTCTACATTTCATATCTTCTAGGAATTTCAAATATAATTCCAATGTGGTTTGGGATGTTGCTTTTTAAGTTACATTGCATTTCTTGAGTTGCTTTTCCAAGATTTTGAATCGTGTGCCTTTCTCAAAAAATTGATATGCCAATTCCCAAATTTAAGCAGAGTATGATGTGTTTTGATACGAATGCACTGAACAAGTGTTGCAGAACAACAATTGAGATAGGAAAGAATAAGGATAGATGGACAATATGCTGAGTGAATTGGGAGAAAGTTAAGGGATTCAAAAGAATTGGAGAAGGGGTGGGGTTTGGGGTGGGCGTGTGGTTGGTGTGGTGAGGATGAATAGTTGTCCTGCTTCTTGTCAAAATCGAAAAATAGACCATTCTCTGAATATTTTTTCTTTTTATATACAATTGTCAAGAATCAATAAACTAACAAGAGAGATCTTGCAATTCCTCTACCAACAAAATCAATTTCCACCCACTGCTTGATAACTCGAAGTAGCTTCTAGATTCTACATTGTTGTGCCAACTCGCATGTTCGCACTTCTTCTTTTCTATCCTCGCCAAGTCATAGCATTTTTACGCTTTTGTTGTAAAATGCTGCACTTCAATTCTGGACCATAACATAGTTCGCGGACTTGCGGCATGGAAAAGTGGTGCATTTTGTTAGTGCTACGAGCCATGCGGAGAATGTCAATAACTGAACAAAACATTGACAAAGATCGGAGAAATTGTGCAGCTTGATGATGCCACAAACAATACAGAAAATATGAATACTAATGATGTTGAACAGAATGATAGCATGGAGCAGCGTGACACTAACAGCAACATTTCAAAAAATCGGACGGCAATAAAGAGAATAGAAAGAGAATATGGAATCACACGCGTCGATCTTCTGCAAAGATTCGGGAAAAAAAGCAGTGAAGTCGCAAATCATTTTGGTGGTAAGTTTGCAACATTCCGATTGTTACCTCAACATTACTTCAAACTTCACAAAAGCTTTTGTTGGTTGTTAGTGTTGGAAATAATTTAAAATAATTATTAATAATTTATTGGAAAATTTAAATGTAGTAGTATAAAAAACAACTGAATCATTCAAATAAATTTTACTATTCTTAAAAATTATTTCGATGACTTTGAAATATCCTTCAAAATAAACAAAGAAAAAGGAAAAAGGCAAATGGATATGTCAAATTTCGATGACTTTGCCTTCTATTCATAGACCTTTTATTTTCAAATGGTTGTGAAAGTTACATTTTTTTAATAGTAATTTAAAAGAAAAATTTTGTATATTTAACTTGAGAGTTGCATGATTCTCGAACAAGAAAATAAATTTGGTAAATTAATTAAATGTTTTTGTGGAGGATAAATTTTTTTTGAAATAATATAAAAAGAATTTTAGTAGAAATTTAAAATTTTAAATAGAATAAAAAAGTTGTTTGGAATTTTTTTAGAAAAAAAAAATCATCTTTTTTTGCATTAGTGTTAATCCAAACATAGCCTAAAAATAAATATTCATAATATAATCTTCTAAAATACCCGTAAAAGAGTTAGTACAACAACTTTCCATGCACTAGGTGATGCCTAGGGCTCATCATTGACACTACATTTTGTCATTGTAGTCAGCAGATCTACATTTAAGCGAATATGCAGGCAGCATAAGATCTTCAGGTGGCCACCTCGTGAATTGAAACAGGATGATGCCCTCTCCAATACTGCTCAAGACTTGATTCAAACTTCCGAGAAAATTATGGAAGATTCTCATGTAAAAGATTTGCCGTTGCCTGTCAAGCCAGTTGAACAAGACCTAAACTCTAGGTCAGACTCCACCCAAACTGCAATGACAATCCAAAATGGAAGTAGCATAATAGTAAAGGTAACATACAGAGATGACATGATCAAATTTCATCTTTCGGTTTCATCAGGAAAGATGGCCTTGGAAGAGGAAATCGCAAAACGGTTCTGTTTATCAATTGGAAGTTTCAGTATCAAATATTTAGATGAAGATGAGGATGAGATTTTGGTAACTTGTGATGCAGACTTGAAGACCTGTATAAGCAAAATGAGATCATTAGGCAAGAACACAGTCAAAATATTGGTCAAATTGTCACAAGATAACTGATTTAGGCAAATGATGCCATATATATATTTGGCAAGTGCATACTCATATTTCAATACATTTACTACTATTGTAACTCTAATCGGTCTTGTGTATCACTAGTTTAACTCTTTTTTTAAAGTTGGCATGCATGCATTGAAGACTTTTGAAGGAGCTTACATCTAAGCTGCGGCTGATTTAGTACTGAATTTGTCTACTCCAAGAAATGTGTGATAATCATGTGGTTTTTTATTCTTATGTTATCCATGTAATACTGACATGGGAAAAGTTCTTGTCAAAAGTTGATCCTCAAAGCCTAACTTGATAAATTGTAGCAACAAGTGCAAAATTTTGTTTCCTCGCACCAAGCAAAATTTTACAATAGGATCAAGGAGTAGTGAACATTATAATCCACCTAAAGCTCAAGTTCAAATCTCACTAACTAAAAACAATATCACTTTGTGTTTGTAGTGAAAACAAAGTTTATTATAAGCATAAAAATTCAAAGAAAGTATTATATTCGTCTTTAATATAATGATTAAATTAGTAACATTTTAAAATTTATAGAAAAAGTAGGAATTAAAAAAAATAGTAAATGCTTCCCCCCCCCCCCCCACCCAAGAAAGGAAAAAAAACTAACGTTAGGAGTAAATTAGATATTTAGTATTTAGATTAATAATAATAATAATAATAATAATAATAATAATAAAAATGTTGGTTTTTAGAACCAAATGGCAAAATTAATATCAAACTAATATAAATTGAAAGAGATTATGATTTATCAGAATTATCTTAATAAATTACTTGTCAGACATCCAATAATTGCTTGTCAACTCAGATTTTTTTTACGATTCACTCTAAGTTAATTACTCCTCAACACATATAATACTTCTAACAAAAATCCATTCCACCAACAAAAATTGCAGCCTACACGAACACCCTGACAAAATAGAAGATGCTTCAAAGATGGAAAAGCCTGCACAGAGTAGCAATCAAACTGGATTCTTTTGTAATTCAACAATTGCACGGATGAACTCTTGCTACGAATTGTTTTCCTAAAAACTCATTAGATCAATGAAGATATAAAAGCTCAACTCCTCAGTCGCCATGGCTCATGAATGTTGATAACATGGCAGAAATGAAGTTTTAACAAAACCCAAACAACAAACAATGCAAAAGGAATTGGGTTTTGCGTAGACGAATTGTGAATGTTGGTAGGGCTATTTAGGGATGACGACGGTATATATATTTCCCTTTTTTCTCTCTCGTTCTTTTTCGTTTGAATTCACTATGTTCTTAAAGCAAACTCCATTGCCCGTAGCTGTCAATTGGGCGTTGTGCAAAGTCGGCCTTTCTGAAAAATTTTGGGCCCAACTCAGCAATTTTCCGTGTCTGTGCTACTTCCACCTGGGCTCAGCTTTGCTGCCGAAATCGATTTGCCCTGACTTAGCAATTTTCTGCCTCTTGATTTTGGGTACTCGTTTTGATTTGGTGGAAGAGATTTTTGTTGGTGGAAGGGGTTTTTGTTAGAAGTATTGTATGTGGTGAGAAGTAATTAATTTAAGGTGGATTGTAAAAAAAATTTGAGTTGGTAGACAATTATTAGATACCTGACAAGTGATTTATCAGGATCATCCTGATAAATGTTATTCTCTATTAAAGAAATGGTAGAAAAGAAGATAGAGGATAGAGAAATTGGTGATGTGGATTCTAAGGTTAGGCCATTAGTGTGGACAATTTTTTGATAATGGTAGTGTGAATAGTAAAGACCGTTCGTAAGCTGATGTGACGTGACCTTAGTTTAACTATTTTTGAGACTACTGGTTCTGAGGCTGTTGTAGATGCCCTTAAGAGTGTATAAAAATTTTCAAAATTATAGATTTTTTTTTTAAAGAAATTTTAGAATTGGTTCCCAACCATAACTAGTCAAAAATTGGAATTGGAGAGGTTCCCTAGCCATCTTTTTGCTTGCCATACTAATAGTATAGGAGATGTTATTATACTTACAATCATATTCAATTTGATGAAATTCTTTCATCTAAAAGGAGATCAATCTTTTATAATTCTATATGTGATGAATTATTTCTTTGATTCAGTTATTGATAACTTGGTTATTGCATTAGAAGTAAGTCCTCATGGATGTAGTTGAAATCTTCCATCCTAACTAATGTATATTAACTATTCTTTTCTCTCTTTCTTCTCCCTTGAACAACAACCTCCCTGCAACACAACCGTACAACAACCTCTCTTTCTTCTGCCCCATTCTTCTCTTTGGGGAATGGGGGAGGTACTCTCTTTCTTTTCTCATTTTCTTCTCTCTTTTTAGTAATAGCAAGTAGTAGTCTCCTAGAAAAAATAAAAAATAAAAAATAAAAAGGAAAAATGGCAAATTTTTCTTCTCATCTTTATACTTCGGCATCTCTCATCCCCACATTCTCCTGGGTTCTTCCCTCTGGGCATAAGAAAGATTTTCTGCCTGGCTCCCTACTGTATTTGAGCTTCTTTGTAGCGGAACAGTGCATTTCTGCTTTCTAGATTACAGATGGGGGCTATGGGGATTTTTGTTAAGGAAAAGATGGGATGATGATCACTCATCACAATAAGAAATTAGATTGGCTTTGACGGAGACAGAATTTAGGTGGTCTATGAAGGAGACGGTTGGGAAATGGGTGGCGGCGAATTGGGGTTAGAGGAGGAAAAATTTTAGGTCACAACTTTTTTTTTTTTTAAGTGAGTCGTCTGTTCCTAGTAGGAGGGAACGTACTCCTTTTGTAGGATTCTGGTCTCCTTCCGGAGGTTTTGTCCTCCTTATTGTTTTGTCCTCCTTATTGGAGGTTTTTTGTGGATCGAACTTGGATAGTGGGGTATTTGATGACAACAACATTGTAAAGAATGACGGCAAATGTTTTTTATTTTTTATTCAACAACTCTACATGTTGGTTGTGATGCTCTTGTCCTGTAGAGGTCAACAAATTGGGTTTTCAACCACTTAACTAATATAGTTAGGTGATTTTATCTTTACTGTATTTTTGATTTCGTTAGCTTTTTTTAGTTTCCCTGTGAGAACTAAGACTTTGTCTTGCCAGTGGGCAATTGTGTATTTGTATTATGTTTCAATATAACTATCATTTTTGGCAAAAAAAAAAAAAAACTAACTAATGTATGTTAACTATGTCTTCTTAATGAAAGAACGTAGTTTTATTAAGATTATGGTTTAGACATTTTATGTTAATATTTAACATTTATTAATAAAACTAAATTGTTTTATAAGGTGTAGGGAATTAATGAAATTGAATATCCTATTTCAAAATTTTGAAATTAAGTGGAAATGAAACTTAATAGGATAAGAAACTCCCATACCATTGAAATACTATTAATATTTTTTAAATAAGGTGTAGGAAACTAATGGAATTAAATATCCTATTCCAAAATTTTAAAGTTAAGTGGAAATGAAACTTAATGGGATAAGAAACTCCCATACCATTGAAATACTATTAATTTTTTTTTAAAAAAAAATTATTTTAGGCGATGGCCACCAACTCCCAATTGACAATCCAGTTTAGATTGTTAGCCAGCCAACATCTTTTTAAAATAAATAATTTTATTTATTAATAATATATATAGTTATTAGAAAATTAAAAATAACATAAACTCTAATTATTCATTAATTACTCAACAATTATCTAATAACTTCCTATTTTAATTTTCAATTGGGAGCTGTGGGTCTTCCAATATTCATCCAATACAATTCTATCCTCACAAAATTCTCCCATCCACTCCTATGCTCCGATGTGTTTTTTCTTAACGGTGAGATTTAATAGGTCAGAGGGAGATAGATTAAAATAAGAGAGAGGGATGACATTGACATTAATGAGATAATCTAAATAATGAAATAATCCCCTTTTCTCCATCGTTGTTTGACTCTGTGCATTGAGCTGTGTATGATTTTGCAAGTTGCCTATTTTAAGTTTAAAAGATGAGAGGTGAGAAAGAAAATAAAATAAAATACAAGCAAAACCTCTATAAATTAATAATCTTGGGACCATTGCAAATTCTATTAATTTAAAGAGGTATCAGTTAATCAATAAATTAATAATCTATTAATTTGTCAATATGGCTTACATTACGAAGTAATACTCATATAATTAATTAAAATTTTATTTTATTTTATAAAAATATGAATTTAATATAAGGATTAAAAGTTGAAGGAATATAAACCAATCCATATCTACTTGATTGGCAAGTGTAATTTAATTTTATTAATATCTTCAATGCGACTGTTATCATTTTTCTATTATGAAGAGGTGAGAAGGCTTGGGAAGTTCAATGAGACTTCGGAATTGAACTTATCTCAATGCTGGCTTGGGAAGTTCAAGTTAAGACATGGAATTAAATCATTTCGACATTTTGGGGGAAGGGGATCAGTTGACATACAAGACACAGAAAAAATTGGAGTCTGCAAGGGAAAACAATAGATCTAGACCAATTTGCCTTGAGAGATGTTTTTATTTTTAATATGGATGAAACAGGAGTGTTTTATATGTTGCGATCAGATCACTCTTGCAACAAAGCAGTTTGAAGGGAAAAAAAAAACAAGAGACAAAGAGAGGATTACAATTGTTGTTTGTGGTAATGAAGATGGCTCAGAAAAATTCCTCGGTGGATCATTGGATAGTATGTAAAACCACGTTGGTTCAAGAATGTAAACATGAATTCTTCGAATTGTCAATATTGTGCCAACAACAGGTCATGGATGACTGCAATGCTTTTGAGGAATGCTGTACGTTCGATGGCTTGACGACAAAATGCAAGGAAAACAAATTCTCTTGATGATAGATAATCCAGCCTATCCAAAAAATATTGAAAGATTACAGGATGTTGAGCTAGTATTTCTATCTGCCACCCAACATGACATCAAAAATCCAACCATGTGATTCGGGGATAATAAGAAACTTCAAGATGCATTATCTTAGAAGATTTTACCGTAAAATTTTGGAGGGCTATGAATTGGGGTAAATCAATCCGTAAAAGATGTTTTGGATGCAATCAATCATGCAGTCTCAGGTTGGACAATAGATGTTCATGCAAAGACAATAGTGAATTATTCTCTACATTGCAAAATCCATTATGTGGAATAAAACAATGGCTTAGAGAACTTAAATGATCCTTCAAATTAAAAAGATTAAATAAATAGCACAATTCGTCCATCAATTTAGAATATTGATTCAATTTAGTTTCTCATTTTTAAAATATTTCAATTTAGTCCCTTAATTTATGATTTAATTTATGGTTTAAATTCTATTTGGTCTTTCTAATATAATCAAACCAAACATGATTAATATTCAATCAAGTAACTTATACATACTTAAAATAAATAAAATAAAGGGTAGTGGCTGAAACCAAAATAAAAACAGTAAATTACGAATAATCATTCTTAATTTTTACGTTTTCATAAAATGCTCTCTAAAAGTTTTATTTCGCATGTTATCACCTCTAACTTTGTAATTTTCACAATGTATACTTTCTTTTTAGTTGTCAGAAATATACTATAAATAGATAAAATTACCCTTTAACTATCTAAATTGCAAAATACTAAAATTAGAGGTGATTTAAATAATTGTGAATACAATTTAGATAAAATATTTATGAATTGTATAACTCAGTGATGGTAAGCATTAGGTTTTTATTTTGCATGATTCCATTAAAAGGATTAATTAAAACTAAATTTACAAGTTAAGAGACCAAATTGAATTTTTTTGAACATAAAAGGATGAAATCAAACTACGTCTGAAATTTCAGAGACAAATGGCACTATTTACACAAAAGATATTGATGAACTACAATCAATTATTTGGGCTAGCTACCATGAAAAAAATGGATGTTAATTACCTATTGAATTATCCTAGTAAAATGATAAAGTTGAGAGGTTTCGAGTATAGAATAAATTATTGCTACCAACGATGAAGATGAGGATATAGTAAATTTGGAGCCTTTTATTGGAAGGATGCACTCAAAGCATCAAAATAACTTTTTATTACAATATAACCAAAAAAGTTATGAAAGGTTTTCAAAAAAAAAAATGATCTTATTATTATATTGGAATTATTAATTAAATTATTATTTTATAGAGATAATTAATTTATATAGTCTTAATTTATAGAAACTTTACTATTATTGTTGAGAGTTCAAGTGGTTAGGGTATAATTTTGGTTCAGTGGATCGCTTGTGGCTTGTCATATGGGCGATGAAGAATCAAATCTCTGTATTGTCGCTATTGTGGTCTTGGGACAGAACTGCGTAGCCAAGAGAATTAGTTCCGCGCCTGTTTAAGGGTGGGGTAGGGGCAATGACACTTAACTGATGCAAGTAAGGCTCTGTGAGATGCTGCAAGTGAAGGGTTTGTGGAGCTTAATGTCATATTTGGAAAACATTGAATGTGGGGATATCACTTATGAGAAAAAAAAAATGAAATTAATTCTTACTTTAAGAATAAGCGTAAAATGAAGAAAATGATGCTCTGTTTTTTTTTTTTTAGTTTTTTTTTTGGGTACCCTAAGTGATAGAATGGTACACATTTTTTTAAAAAAATTTTTTCAAAGAAGCACTTAAAACACATTTCATTTGTTCTGTAGAAGGTTTTTTCTAAAAAAAAAAAAATATTTTATGCATTGTTACGCCACGACGGATTGTGCAATCATATGCAATGAGGGGCTAACTTATAAATTAGGGGGGATAACCCATATACATAATAGGGGGCAAAAAAAAATAGTTAATTGATTTATTGCACTAAAAATAAGGATGCAGTAAATGTGTTGATAAGGGTTAAAATCGTCCTTTTTCTTGTTAATATTTTCTCATTATTATTTTGATTTTAAGGAAAAATTATTTGATTTTGGTATGTTTTTGTTTTAGGAATGGAAAATGTTAATTTGAAGAAAAAAAGAAGAAATTCCAGAAACTTCATATTTTTTTAGCATTAGAAGTTGGCCTTGGATGATTTGTATAAAAGAGGAAGGCTTCATCCATTGATAGGAAACAAACAAAAGAAAGGAAAGAGAGTGCACTCCAAAGAAGAAGTTTGGAGTCAACAAAAGAAGACAAAAGGAAAAGACAAACAAAGGAAAGGGAATTGAGAGTTTGACTTTGGCCAGAATTGTAAAGTGGCAAGAATTGTGCACAAGACAAAAGAGCCAACCTTTGGACTTGCGTGGGAGAGGAGGAAGAAAAGGACGAAAAAAAAATAACAGGGAGCCGAAGCTAGATGAACCAGGGAGCAAAAGCTGAAGAACAACACAAAAGGACCAATCACCTACGGATTTTAGCTTAACTTTTATCTTTTATTTTTTTCTCTTTTCAATTATGTTTAAGAATTTGGTGATAATCTCTCATATTATCATGAACTAATTTATTTTCTAAGGCTACGATGTAGTCTAATTATGAAGTCTTTTTATTTTCCTATTAACATAGTTTAAATTATTTTTCTATGGTTGAGTGTTTATCTCTGTGTTTAATACTTCTAATTACTTGATCAATAATTAGATGATTTGTTAATCATAACAAACTGGAAGGGGAGTTATGTGTCAAGTTCATTAGGATAAATGCCATGAATTGCATGTAAAATAGGAATATACCTGCATGATTTGTATAGTTGCTATATGGGAATTCATAGAATTTAATGACTTCATAATTGTTGTAATTCACATAGGAATATAGTGAATTAGCAATTAGGTAGATTTTTATTAGATCTCGAGAGAGACTAGTAAATAAGTTAGGGAATCCTGACTATCAACCAGGAAAATAAGTTAGACTATAGAGATAGATTAATATTAAAATGGATTAGTTATGGTGAAATCGAAAACCCTAGAGTTTTAGTCATCTTGATTCACTACTTTGCTTAGTTTAATTTAGAAATTAGTTTTAATTTAGTTTAGTCATACAATATCTTTTTAATCGTTTAAATAAAGTTAGAATTAATCGGATTTTGGTAGTTGATAAACAATTAGTCCTTGTGGGAACGATAATTAATCACGTGCACTTGCGTGTGTAAAATCCGCAACAAGTTTTTGGCACCGTTGCTGGGGACTAATTTGTTTTTATTTTTATTATTTTATTTTTATTTTCTTTTGTTAAAATTGTTCTTTTATCTTTTCAGATATTGTTTTGTAGTGCATGTGAAAGTTTAGAAGTGATAATTTACTCCCATTTGATCCAGAGATATAAAAAACCCGTCGTTTGAATAGAAAGGAGAAGAGAAAAACTCTACACAATCCATAACACTATGGCTGAACATGAAGAGAAAGCTATCCCTGTCGCTAATGCAAACACCAGAGCATTACGTGATTATGCTTTGCCTACTGCCACCTATGATCTCCACAGTGTCATACCTCCACTTGTTGCTGCAAATAATTTTGAATTGAAGACGGGTATAATCCAGATGGTCCAAACTAATCAGTTTACTGGGTTGACACATGAGGATCCTAATGCTCACATCATAAATTTTCTTGAGATTTGTGATACATTGAAAATGAATGGTGTTTCTGATAATGCCATTAGACTAGGGCTTTTCCCATTCTCACTAAGGGATAGGACAAAGAGCTGGTTGCTTTCTTTGCCATCAGGAGCAATCACTACATTGGACATGTGTAGGCAGAAATTTTTGACAAAATACTTCCCACCTACCAAAACTGCAAAAATGAGGAATGAGATCACCACATTCACCTACCATGAGATGGAATCACTTTCTAAAGTATAGGAAAGGTATAAAGATTTGTTGCGAGCATGTCCACATCATGGTATCCAAGATTGGTTACAGTTGCAGACATTTTATAATGGGTTAACTCGATCAACCAAGATACTTGTAGATACTGCAGAAGGAGGTTCATTAATGAGGAAAACATATGTGGCTGCTTATGCACTATTGGAGGAGATGGCATCTACAGATTACCAGTGGTCTTCAGGGAGATCCACACTGCAGAAGAATCATGGTAAGTATAAGGTTGATGCTTTTACTGCACCATCAGCCCAGGTTGCTACACTACCAAAGCAACTTAGTATACTCAATGCAAATGCTATCCATATTCCTCCAGAATCTTGTGATATTTGTGGTGGACCTCATCCTAGTGTTGATTGTCAAGTGAGAAATCCTTTCACTCAATCTCAGATAAAACAAGCTCAGTTTGTGGGGAATTCAAATAGACAATATAATCCCTACTCCAACACTTACAATCCAGGATGGAGAAACCATCCTAACTATTTTTGGAGAAATATTCAGCCTATTGATAAACCCCAGGGATTTCATCCTTCACAGCAACTTCAACCGCCAGCACAAAAAGTTTGTTTAGAAGATGCTCTTGCTCAATTGAGCATGAACACGTCTCAGTTCATGACTAAGACTGAAGCAACATTGCAAAATCAATCAGCATCCATTTGAAATTTGGAGGTTCAGATGGGACAACTTGCTCATTCATTGAATTCTAGACCACAGGGGTCTTTGCCTAGTGATACGGAAACCAACCCTAAAGAACATGTGAAGGCAATTAAACTGAGAAGTGGCAAAGAGTTACCTGAAACTGTGCCACAGAAAAAATCAGAACAAGAAGTGGAAGTGCAGTTCAAAAAATCTAGGGAACAAACTGAATAAGATGAGAAACCCAAATCGAAGTTGTTTCCAGATAATCCACCACCTTATGTGCCACCTATGCCATATCCTCAGCGATTTCAGAAGCAAAAGGTAGAGAAGCAATTTTCTAAATTTCTTAATGTTTTTAAGAAATTACATATTAATATTCCTTTTGCTGATGCTTTGGAATAGATGCCTAGCTATGTGAAGTTCATGAAGGAGATCCTCTTCAACAAAAGAAAACTAGAAGAGTATGAGACTGTTGCACTTACTAAAGAGTGCAGTACCATTCTGCGAAAAAAGCTTCTTCCTAAGCTTAAGGATCCAAGGAGTTTTACTATTCCTTGCACTATATGAAAATCTTATTTTGATAAAGCTTTATGTGATCTTGGTGCAAGTATTAATCTTATGCCTCTCTCTGTTTTCAGGAAACTTGGTTTAGGAGAAGCCAAACCCACCACAGTTACCTTGCAATTAGCAAATAGATCATTAAAATACCTAAGAGGTGTTATAGAGGATGTGCTTGTCAAGGTAGACAAATTCAACTTCCTAGCTGATTTCATTGTACTTGACATGGAGGAAGACCAAGAGATTCCTATTATTCTTGGTAGACCTTTCTTGGCTACGGGGAGAACACTAATAGATGTGCAAAAAGGGCAACTAACCATGAAGATTCAAGATGAACAAGTCACTTTCAATGTTTTCAAAGCACTAAAATTTCCAAGTGAGATAGACAATTGTATAAAGGTGGATACAATTGATGGGTTTACTAAAGAATTCCAAGCTAGCCATCAAAAAGATCCCATGGAAGCATGTCTTGTGGGGATAGAGAATCCTAAAAATCAAGAGGTAGATAAATGCTCCAAACAACTAGAGGTCTTGGCATCTGTGTTCATTAAAAAAGAAGAGAAAAGAAAATTAAAAACAAAAAACTTCTTGAAAAGAAAGTGAAAAATTTGGTTGAAAAGCCAAATTGTGTGCAAAGTGTGCCAAAAAGTAAAAAAAAAAAAAAAAAAAAAATCAACAAACACACTAAAAAATCATAGTAGTAAACACACAATCAAGATCAAAAAAATTTCTAATTATTTGATCACAAAGAACTAAACAGCAAATAATTAATAGAATAACTAAAAATAAAATTATTAACAAAATATTTAAAAATAAAAAAAAAATGAAAAAAAATTAAAAAAAGAAAACAAAAACAAAAAACACAAAAAAAAAAAAAAAAAGCAGAAAAATAAAAATTTGGTGAAAGCAAAGTAAGCTATTTTGACTCCTCTTAGCCAATTGTAATCCTCTTATCTAACTTCGTCATTCATTCTCTCCTCTCTCTCTCTTCTCTCTCCAAAAAATTCTCTGAGAAGAATCTCCCCACCTAGCCTCATTCCAAGCACCATGCACTCACCACAACCACACAACTCTATCACAATAATGTACCCTCACTGTTTTTCACTACTTCTTCACACTCCTCTTTCCAAGTTTTTTTTTCTCCCTACCACACTTTTTTTTCACTCTCCTTCTCTTTTCTCTGAAAATGGAGAATTAGAACACTCCTTTCTCTCTTCTCCACCCAAACACCTCTACACACACAGTTACACACAAATTTTACAAACAAAATAATTTTTTATTGTGTTGTTTCTTTTCTCAAAATTTCCTTATTTAGCTAGATTCTTCTCTTATTTCTTTCTTTATTCTAAATAATTGTAACACACAAAACACACACACAACACACACACACACACACACACACAATTCAACAATGCAAATCAATTCAAATAAAACAAAAAAATTTCAATTAACAAACTTCAATTAAAACAAACACAAATCATATCATAATAATAAAACAAACACCTACACCCAAGAATCACAAGATAGTTCAGCCTCTCATTGGCTTCAAATAACCAAAAATAATACACAAAACACACAGAAGGAAAAAACAAAAAAATAAAAAAAAAAAAGAAAAAAAAAAAAAAAAAAAGAAACAAATTCCAATCCAACAACACCCCATCAACTCCAAAAAATCCAAAAAAACCAAAAAAGCCAAAATGCAAAAGAAAAAAAAAAAAAAAAAAAAAAAAAAAAAAAAAAAAAAAAAAAAAAAAATAAAAAAAAATTAAAAACCTACTCTACTTGTCTTGTTTTCTTCTTTATAGCAAAATGGGGTATTTATAGCCATAGGGAGAGCAAAGCAATTCAAAAAAAAACCAAACAAAAAAAACAAAAACAAAAAATCTTTCTTAAGAAGAGCAAAGGGACCGTACACGCTTCCGCTTGCGCCGCTCAAAGCAAAAAAACATCTCTTTTTTTTTTTTTTTTTTTTGTTTTTTCAGTTTTTTTTCTTTTTTGGTCCAGAATTTGAAAAAATTTGAAACTTGAAAGTTTTTTTTTTTTCTCATTCTTTTCTTTCCATTTTTTTCATCATCATCTTTCGGCGTCGTCAAAAAGAGAGATGAGCTCTGGAAGATGGCTTTTTTTTTTTTTTTTTTCTTTCTTTCCCTTTTCTTTCTTTCTTTTTTTTTTTTTTCTTTTTTTTTTTTTTTGAATTGAAAAAAACTTTTTTCAAAAGTTTTAGCTCTATTCCTCATATTTCCATAGCATTTTTAATCACCTCATTTGGACATTCTCATCAAACGTTATGAACTCCCGAAGATAACTGGTTTTTAACCCCTTTTTTCCTACAAAACCAATAAAAGATGAGAATCACAAATATAATGTGATTTCTCTAATAAACATGGCATATCTCAATAAAATCTATGTAAAAGCGTGAAAAACACATATCTAAGTTTATAAATATTTGATTCTCATCAATTATACCTCAAGCTATTGCCCAAGCATCTAAGGTATGCCTCTCTAGTTGGTTATTCAGGGTATAACCAGGTTTCCATAACCCTAGAGGATCAAAAAATGCAAGTGTGGTCCAAAAGACTGGTGAAAATTTAATAACTTGAGCAATAGAAGACGTTGAGCATAACGACGTTAACCAATTGCGCTGTTTGGAAGGCAACCCAAAGACTTCTTGTTTATCTTCTTGTTTATTATTATTTTTTTCTTAATTTTATAATGTTTCTTTTCTTTTCTTTTCTTAGCTAATGCTTTTAATTGTTTTTGTAGCAGGAAATTAAAAAAAAAAAATCTTCTCAATAATGGTTTTTAACTAACCTACTTTTTCCTATTTATCTTCTGCTTCAACATTCTAGCAGCCGCATCTCTTCCGCCTCTCTCTCCATCACAGCTCCTCCACACCGGCCACCATTCATGCAGCCATGCCACACTGTAGTTCCTCCAGCAGCGTCGCCTAACCTCCGCACCAAATTCCGGGCAGAAGCTCGAGCACCGCCGTGTCGCGCCTATGCCAGAAACTCCAGCACCGCTGTGTTGCGAGCTCCATCACCTCCGCTGTTCCATGGCTTTGAAACTCGACTGAACTCTAGTGTTTTTATTCTTTATTTCTTCTTTTCTTTCCCATCTTTGCAGTTTTACAGTCTGCCCATTGCTTTTTATTGTTGTTTTTCTTTATCAATTTCTGCAATTTTGTTTTGAGGGTGTGCTTTACTGAATATTATTACGGGCAAAATAGTTTAATTTGTGGAATAGTTAATCATTAATATTTTATGTTCATCCTTCAGTGAGTTTTCAAGGGCTGCGTATCATAATTTTGATTAGAACGGAATCCAGTGGTTCTTTTTGGTTTACAAATTTTTTTGTTTCCTTATTATTTTTGTTTTCTTTCAGTGAGTACAAATTTGTAGTTGCTCTGCCCATCCACCTGAACCCTCCTCCAACTCAGATATGGATCGTCGTATTAGGAGATTGGAGGCCAATCTAGATGCCTTTTTCAAACATGTTGGGTTTGAGCCGCCCTACCCACTCCACCATAGTCCTCAACATGTTGCTTGAGCCGCGATTCAGGGAAGTTTCATTTACCCTTGCCTTTTCTTTTTCCCTTTTCTTTTTTGAATTGTGAGCCTATTTTCCATACATTGAGGACAATGTATGAGTTAAGTGTGAGGGGTGTCGTTGTGCTTTCATGGTTAAATTTATGCTTGATACTTTGAATATCTTCCTTGAAGTTCCTTCCTTTTTTATGCTTGTTTCGAATAGCTCTTGTTAATGTGCATTAGTAGTTGAGTTGGAAAGCATGAAAAGGAGCGAGTATGATTAGCCTTTGTTTTGAAAATTGTGTTGAAAATTTTGTTTAAGCAACTCGTTGATTTTGATGATTGAATTGAATGAGAATGTGCATAGTTTGATCCGTTGAACCTCTTTTGTGAGTATTTGAGCCTAAGAGTTTTTTCTTTTCCTTGCTCACATTTTTCTTGGTTGAGTGATGTCAAATATGCCATGTTTATTCTAGAATTTGCTTTGTTATGTATGTCGAGATCACAGTGTGGATTCATGTTTTGAGATGACAAGGGCATTTAGGATGAGCTGTTTAAACTTTCTAAAAAGCTTACCGTCTATACATATACCCCTAGTTGACTAGTTTGAGCCTTGAATTTTCTTTGTTTTTAACACCACATCATTAGCCTTAAACCTTTGTTTTTTGTTTACCATCATTGAACCCTTTTCTCAAGAGTATGTGGGAATGAATTGCCTGATAAAATTTCTATTTATTCCAAAGAAAATAACCACTAAAAAAAATGAAGAAAGAAAAGTGTGAGAAAGAAAAAAAAAAGGAAAAAGTGAAAAAATATTCCCTGAAAAGTTTGGACAAAGTAAATGTTCTCCACTATATACAAGATTGTTCAACTATATGGTGAGGTTGAAAAAAAAAAGAAAAAAAGAAAAAAGAAAGGGGATATCGATATTGAAAAGAAAGTGGTTCAAATATGTACTTGTGTTGCTTTTTGAATCTTGCAAAGAAGTTCCTACATATCTTGAGTTGTGTAACCTACATTTTCCTTATGTTTACCTACCTTTACCTAAGCCCCGTTAGAACCTTTTTAAGTCCATTTGATTTTTGTATGGATTCATACTTATTAGTGGTGGAGATTTGATATATAAGCAAGCTTATGGTAATGACATGTTATATTTGATTTGAGTGCTAAATGAACCACTAAACACTTTGAGTGATTAGAGTGCAACCTATGAGAGGTGATCAAATTTTGTGCATTTGATTTCGATAAACTTGTTGGGATTAATGAGGTGCTTATGTTTTGTGAAGAAAAAGGGCTATGCATATTTGTTCTTTGACTTGTCATTCCAACTTTGATTGCTAATGTGTGATAACTTTGGATTATTTGTGAATGGGTTAAAGAAGGGAAGGGAATGGAGAGGGAGATGTTGAGTTAATGTATGCTTGAGGACAAGCATGGTTTAAGTGTGGGGGAATTTGATAAGGGTTAAAATGGTCCTTTTTCTTGTTAATATTTTCTCATTATTATATTGATTTTAAGGAAAAATTATTTTATTTTGGTATGTTTTTGTATTAGGAATGGAAAATGTTAATTTGAAGAAGAAAAGAAGAAATTCTAGAAACTTCATATTTTTTTAGCATTGGACGTTGGGCTTGGATGATTTGTATAAAAGAGGAAGACTTCATCCATTGATAGGAAACTAGCAGGCAATAACTGCGCATTGCGCAGTTTTTTGAATGCCCACCAGTTTGTATAAAGAATAGAGAATTTGAAAAGATAATAATGATATTTTGGAGGGATAAATTTATAATAGAACTAAGAAATGAGGAAATTTAAAATTTGATATTACTTTAAGACATACCTGCTTGCAACCAAACAAGGAATATGATAATTCTACTAAATGGTGTATCGGCCAATTCCATTTATGATTTTATTTCGTAATGGAACTTTTCATTCGTTGCTGAATTAAAATTCTATTACATGTGATAGATACAAGTTCTATCATAATCAAAATCATCCTAGTGTTTTATGCTCTGTAATCCATTTGTCATAGCACTATTTGTTGATGATTTTGGATAACTCTTTAGAGTGCTCTATCTCCAAAACAGGTTCTAATTGATCACAGGAAGCTTAGGTAATGTTCTGAACAAAATAGAACGCAAGCATGTCATTGTCATCCACGACCTCAATTTCAATCTTCCACTACAAAGATACTAAGCACATCTACATCTATAGTTTTTGCATCGCCATCTACAGAGTGCTTCACTGCACCATAAAGGACTGTGTTGATGTTTTATAACCCCTAGCTAACCATCAATGTGCACCACCCAAAAAAATAATAAATAAATAAAAAGGAAGAACAGAAATTAAGAAGACTGTGACCTAAACCATCGTTAAGCAGACCCAAGCAAAAACAGCAGCATTCTACAATTTTAGCTGATAGTTAGTGTGTCTTCTTATATGACAAACAATACCATTTATTAAGTTCAAAATCAGAGCAGCACTTGTGTTAAGTGTTGGCTAAAACAAAGGACCAATCACCATAGGTGGGTTTATTGCAACCATGTCTATGCCTTTCTCTTTTACAAACTTCCAGGCAGCATCCTCAGCCAATGTCTTGGAGAGGACATACCACATCTGATAGAGGGACAAAATAGAAAAGGATAACATCATTCACATTGCAAAAAAGTGAATATAAAGCATCTATTATATGGAATTCCTAGTTGTTGAGAGACTTAATCACACATATAATATCAATTTGGAGAGGGTTTTAAATAAGAATAATATGTTAATCTACCACATGTACATGCTCTATGAATCTTACCCAACTACAAGTGGGTTACACTGTAGAAGCAAGAGACTGCAGGACAGAAAAAATAATGTGTTTGCTATGTTTTGATCCTAAATGTGCATAAACAATGCTACTTGAAGTATTTGTACATCAGAACAAAATGATCGTAGCTAAGAAATGATGCTAGAAGGTACGTCAATAATTGTCCAAGACTAAAGCAACCCCAATAAAGGCATTATGAAAAATAAAAAATTACTTTTGTCAATTCCACAAGGAAAATTAGAATAAGATGCATTTTTTTTTAAAAAAAAAAGAAATCATACACTTAATATAATGTTGTTTGAGTGCATTAGACTTTTTTCACAATGCAATGCAACATCACTTAGGGCTATACTGAATTATGAACTTATTGAGTTTCTATTCTCTGCACTATTAAACTTCAAGTTAAGTGCTATACAAATATATGGCTGATCACACTTGAAGTGCTTGAAGTTTAGCAATATACATCAGCACAACCTAATAATGTTATTGGCATCATCCAAAATGATAGGGCTGTTGTGCATAAGAAATGATTATCCTTATTTCATTTTTCACCATCCCGGCTTCAATGTCTAAACAAAGAGTACATCGATGTCAAATAAACCCAAAGATCCCTTAACAAATGGTTATCCAAGACTAAATATAGGCTGAAATGTGAAGATGCTAATGCCCCCTTCATCTACATAACCAATATTTCAACTTCTTCATATAACAAAAATAGCAAGAGTCACAATTACATAACACAAAGATGGCAGTGACCAGCTAAACTAAAGTTTATGTTGGTATATTTCTTTAGCAATGTTATAATGTGAACTACATTCACTTATTTTCAGCAAATGCTCACATACTGATGCAGGACAGCAAGATTTTGCATACGGTAGAAGGAAACAAACTTGTATAATGGCCTCAACTTGAAGCTAATATAGATATGTATTATTAGGTTTAATCGACTATCAACAGGGGCTTCTGTATCCCTAACTTCAGCATAGTTGAAGAACATAAAGATTGAACCCAAAAAAAAAATGAAGACAGCACAGGCCTGAAAATTTTTACTATTTATCTTGGATGTACTTTCCCTGACAGCATATTCACCTTCTGCTGACCACACGAATTCCAACACTGAGCCGAATGACCTATTTATCCATGCTAACACTTTATATATGATGTATTCACCATCACCACAAACAACAACAAACCTCCCATTTGGATTATGCTTCAAGCTCTGCAGCATAATTAAAAACCAAAGGGGAAAACAAGTGAGCTAAAATAGCAATAGGCCTATACATTGAGAATAAAATCATTGTTTCACTTGAAAGGTGAGAGAACTCAAGAGATCACTTCAGAAAGTGGCAATTAATATTTTGAAGTTAGAGGGAAGAGAAAAAAGTTTTTTTTAATGCAAATAAACATTGTGCTGATTAAGAAGTAATTGTCGATAGAACACCACATAAAAACCACTAAAATACCTAGCAATCTAACATGTAAACAATGCAAAAAATTAAGAAAGAGATAACATACTCAATCACTTACAATACTTAAGTAAAATTGAATAAGAATATACGATTGGTGCAAAAGAAAGTGAACTCACTTGAGGGTAAAGATCACAAGTTTCCAACTCTTTAACGGCTAAAGGCAACCTATCTCCATCAGTAACCTGAAAAAAGAAGTAAATATAACCACAACTTAGAATGCTAAACATTTCTCTCCATCATACATACTCAGAAAAATGAAAAAAGAAAATGACACATACCTCATATTCTGCTCCAACACTTTTAATGTTGATAGTCTGAATTTCATTATGCTTAGCCCACACTATCCAGAAGAAATTGAAAGAAAATATCAGATTTCCAACATACCAATTTGTTGCAACATAAACACTTCATATATACCATGCCCTATGCCTCTTTCGCTGTGCCAAGGCTCTCCTTCAGGTACTCAAATATATGAATCTTTAAAAAAATTCCAGTATTCATCCCTCAATTAATTTTGGCCAGTAATAAGATTATATATCTCTCTTGAAATGTTATGAATTTGATTGAAAATTTGTTTAATTTAACAAAAAGATGCAGGTCAATTACAAGATAATCATCATCATAGGACTCTCACTAACTGCTATGATAGAGAATGATGCCACGGAAAAGGTCTTATAGTAAAAGACAAGAGAACATATAGTTGAATGCACATAGTATCAACAGAGGTAGATAATAAAATGTCACATCCAATATGCTTGTGAACGAAAATGTAGAAGGAAAAATAAATAAACAAAACCAAAACCAGTTGAAAAGATAGAAAGTAAAAGTAGATTTTGTTTATCTGCTAATGGCAACAATATACCTCCACATCAATTATAGAATGTTTTCAATGCTTGTAATGGTCACAATGAGAAGGGTCACTTTCTAATTTTTTTGAGTTGAAGGGTATTGTAAAGTATTGGAAATTCCAAGAATATTCAAATTGCCTGGAGATCAATACAGCTTAATTATTTGGTTTTCTATCATGCACTTTATGCAACAGATGAACAAGGGGTTTATATTTGCATTAGCAATTGACCAGTATAAAGAACTGTAGAAGTAAAACTCTTGTTTTAGTTGGTGTTACTGAATCCCATTGAGAGAATGATGCCATAGTAACGTCAAACTAAATCAAGCTTAGACATTGATACAGTTTCAAAGACACCCATGCAAGTAACATTGTCACTTGATCCTTTTAGGTTCAAATCCTGAGGAATCAGACTACAAGAAAGCTTGGGCATCTTTTTCACCTATATCTCAGGCTTCTCAGCAACCAAATAGGACTGAATAATCAGAACATTGTATTTGCTTTCTTTTAAAATCTATAACATGAGCAAGAAATTAATTACTACATAAAGCCTGCATGAAAGGCTTGCCCCAAAATAGAGCTGAGGCCTATGAATTCCTGTGCTGGGCAAACGGAATTCTCTGTGTGTTCTTTGCTATAAAAAGAAAATCCCAGGGAGGATTAAAGTTATATGTGTCGATATTTGGCCTGGGCAACAGCTTCAGAATAGATAGGAAGGGGATGGTTGGAGTGGCCGATTGTATAGAAGGGGTAAAAACCCTAGAGAGGAAAGAAAGAAGGTGAAAAGAGAGGTGCGGCGGTAGGAAAGAGTGAAAACCTAGAAAAGAAAGATTGATTTAGAGAGGAGAGAGACTACACGTACATGCCACGCTTCTGTTTTAGCTAACGTGGAAGGCCAACGTGGGAGGCTAAAGCTGCGCGAGGAGGGGGAGTTTTTGTCCACGTGTCACATCAGGAAGAAGTTGTTGAGGCTTTATTAATATATCCTAACAAACAAAAGAAAGGAAAGAGTGTGCACTCCAAAAAAGAAGTCTGGAGTCAACAAAAGAAAACAAAAGGAAAAGACAAACAAAGGAAAGGGAATTGAGAGTTTGACTTTGGGCAGAATGGTAAAGTGGCAAGAATTGTGCACAAGACAAAAGAGCCAACCTTTGGACTTGCGTGGGAGAGGAGGAAGAAAAGGATGAAAAAAAATAACAGGGAGCCGAAGCTAGATGAACCAGGGAGCAAAAGCTGAAGAACAACACAAAAGGAGCAATCACTGATTTTAACTTAGCTTTTATCTTTTATTTTTTTTCTCTTTTCAATTATGTTTAAGAATTTGGTGATAACCTCTCATATTATTGTGAACTAATTTACTTTTCTAGGGCAACAATGTAGCCTAACTATGAAGTCTTTTTATTTTTCTATTAACATAGTTTAAATTAATTTTCTATGGTTGAGTGTTTATCTTAATGCTTCTAATTATTTGATCAATAATTAGATGATTTGTTAATCATAACGAACTGGAAGAGGAGTTATGTATCAAGTTCATTGGGATAAATGCCATGAATTGCATGTAGAATGGGAATATGCCTGCATGGTTTGTGTAGTCACTTCGTGGGAATCCATAGAATTTAATGACTTCATAATTGTTTTCACATAGGAATATAGTGAATTAGCAATTAGGGAGATTTTTATTAGATCTCGGGAGAGACTAGTAAATAAGTTAGGAAATCCCGACTATCAACTAGGAAAAGAAGTTAGACTATAGAGATAGATTAATACTAAGATGGATTAGTTATAGTGAACCCAGAGCTTTAGTCATCTTGATTCACAACTTTGCTTAGTTTAATTTAGAAATTAGTTTTAATTTAGTATAGTCATACGATATCTTTTTAATCGTTTAAATAAAGTTAGAATTAATCGAATTTCGGTAGTTGATAAACAATTAGTCCTTATGGGAATGATAATTTACACTCACTCTTTCTTACTTGTTAACGATCACGTGCACTTACGTGTGTAAAATCCGCAACATCTGCAACATTTTTTCCTTTTCTAATACCTTTTGAAAGAATAATTTTTTATTTTGTCCAAATACTATTTTGAAAGAACATGTTTTTAAAATCTTTTTATGAAATGTTTGTCCAAACACGACTTTAAATAAATATTGATATATAAAATTCTTAAAATATTCTACTAGGCCTTGTCCAAACAGAACGTTTAATCCTTGAGAGGTAAATTTACTAGTACTATTTCTAAGGAAATGAAATTTCGTTATCTCTTCAAACAACCAATATAATAGTGAAGTACATGGAGGACAGCTCCACTAAATTTAAGAATAAAAAAAATGAATTCTTTGGAGCTATATAATGAGCAGTTTGATTACAATTTGTCTTTGCTCAATTAATCCTATTGATATTAATATAAAGAGTTAACACAAAAGTCTAATTTTATTAGCAAGACTTTCGATTTCAAATTCTAGATAGATTATCTTGATTGACTTCATTGCACAATTTTTAGCGAATTCCTTTCCATAATGCAACTTCTTCAAGACATACTATTTTAACAAAATTTCCCAAGTTATCTCATCTCTACTATTTCAAGAGAGACCAATCTATAAATCTGATAACAAAATTTTACGTCAAACCTCCTTTTGTGATCCATTGTCACTATTTTCAATCCACAAATCTCTAACAAAAATTGCCCATTCAGAATTAACCTTTTAATCAAATGAAAGAGAGGATGAGACCTTTCAAAACCTACATATCTAATTTTCCATAGATGGAGATAATATTCTTTGCTTTCCCAAAAAAAAAAAAAATTTCCCTTTTTATATAAAGAGTTAATACTTTTTATAATTAATAATTATGTTTGACTTACAAATAAATGAGAACAAAAGTGTATAATTATATATTAATTACATATTTTACAATATGTAGCTATCAATTATGAACCTTTTTCTGGGAGGGAGGTGTAAAGTGTGAACATAATTTGTTGATTTGAACTTCACCCTGGAACTTGGCAACAAAATGCTAATCGAAGACATCCACTCCTCTTGGAACTCGGCAACAAAATGCAGATCAAAGACATCCACTCATCTTGGAACTTGGCAACAAATGCTGATCAAAGACACGGCATTCCTCTCTTTCTCCACCTATAAAAAGGAGAGGGAGGGGGGGGGCAGCATGAGACGGGTGTGCAGAAAAATTGTGGAGTGTTTGAGGTGTAAATGTAAGCTTGTGTGAGGCTTGGAGAGAAAGAAAAAGGTAGTGGTGTGAGGTGTGTGCGAGAGTGCATGCAAGAGAAGAAAAGAAGAGAGTGATTCTTGTGAACTTGTACATCATATGTATCATTTTTTCTCTCTTCATCATAGTAAATTTGCAAAGGCACAAGACGTAGCATTTGTTGAATGCACCTCGATAAAAAAAATTTGTGTTCTTTTTCTCTTTCTTTTATTTGTTATTTCATTTGAGACAATTTTGAATCCTTAACAGAAGGGGGCAGAGGGAGAGATGGAGGGAGTTTTAGTTATTGCAGTTATTTACTTAATGCTCTGTTGTTGCACTTAATTTTTTGTTGTAATTGATACAGTTAAAGAGTGTCAAGAGTAAAAAAGTAAAGTATCAATATATGCTACATTGATATTGACACAAAATTTAGTTCAGTGAAATAAATTCAATGTTCCTTAATTTTCATTTTCAAAAATGAGATCACTAAAATTTTATTCCGATGTACTGAAGCCATTTTGCTGAATTTTTCAGTTCAAAGTTATTTCTAAGTGAAAACTAAGATATCACGATGTTAGAGCATATAGTGTCAAAAGTTTAGATGATTTAAAGCAAGAAAATTGGAAAAAATGTGTAGAGAAAAGTGGGAGAGATTAGGTGGAGAGAGACGGAAGAGACTCAACAAGCAAGAGGAGAGAGATATTGTGTAATGCTTAGAAACTAGTAGAGATTAGGGAGGGAGACAGGAGAGACTAGCAAGCATCTAGTATCAAGCCCATCCTAGGGAGCAATGAAATTTCATAAATTCCTTTTCTTTAGATGTAAGTGGTTCTAATCTTTTTAAAATGTCTATCTCATCAAATCTCTTTTTCATACAATATTCAAATCATTATGCCTTTTGTGCAGATCAAAATTTACCGGACAAGAATTTTCACTACTTTATGAACGTCATTAACTTTTGTGACCTTCCAGATCGACCTAGCATCACCCTCATACATAGAGTACAAATCATGCCTAGCTGGAGGTTCTCAAGATCGCTTGATTGGCTTCATGATCATGTGCAATGCCTGGCTTTCCTCAGAAAATTTTAACACGAGTGACAAAAAATACACAGATCAGAAATACGCATATTTCTCATTTGTGTGGCGCTACAACATTCAACTTGGGCTCACAAAAACTTGTTAGTTTCATCCTAGTAAAGCAAAAACCACAGTAAGTGACCCAATATTTGAAAAATTACCTAATTGATTCAATCATAAGCCAAGTTCCTCAATGAAAATGCGTTAGAAACCTTCTGAGAATCAATAAATCATTTCGAATCATTGGTTACTAAAATTTTGTACTAAGAACTGATCTATCTACTGAAGCATTTTACATGCACAACTGGGAAGAATTAGACGAAATTGAAGCCATAAAGAAGCGAGGCTTAAAGTAGTGGACCCTGCAAATGTCTTTGGAGAAAGAGGAATATAGTCTCCCATTGTTCAATCTCTTTTTCATTTGATTGGCCAAATATTTGGCTTTACACCCAAAGGATGATCAGCAGGTTGACTTCACTCTTCAATTGATCAAAAATCAAATGCAAATACATGTAGATTGGACTACGCAAAGAAAATAAGAAGACACATTGAATGAGAGGGTGAAGAGATTACAAGATAAGCTAGAGGTTTGAAAGCTTACTTGATGATTGTATCAATAGAAAAACGAATCTAGGGAAGGTGAGAAATTTTGAACCACTCGGAATCGGGCCGCTCTCGGGACAACATCTTTCCTTTAACAGAGGACACTTGATAGCATAAAGCCATTGTAATTTGGTAAGGCATCTCATGGCGAGCGAGGGTAAATACGAAGCTTTTGACAATCATTCAAAGATTAGAATTTGAAGAGACGCAAGACTCCCAAACCATTACAGTAAAGCTTCTAATGATCCAAAACCAGAGAGAAATAAAGTTTCCAATGAAGTGAAGTGTTGTAACCAATCCGTGAGAGACTCCATGTGATGCAATATTAGTTGACTGAGTGTGGAAGAACAAGATGTTAACCCACACCAATCAAACAATTCCAATAAACAATCATCATTTGAGAAGGGGCCAATAGTCAGTTTCTGTAAGTTTGTGAGATGATCAAATCCTCTGGGCATATTGTTTTTATCGGTAAACTGAAGAATTGAAAGGAGCACAAGTTTAAGACTGAGAAAATTCTGTCATACTTCTTCATTAATCCTGAACAGTATTATATAGAGAGTATGAACCCTAAACTACCTCCTTCAAAACAGGAAACAAATACGTACAAAACAAAGTAAGATAACTATACAATCTTGTTATTATTATCTCCTAAAATATGCATTATCTCCTAATATACATCCTTATGCCAACACTCCCCCTCAAGTTGATGAAAAAATGTCTTTGATACCCAACTTGCAAAGTGAGCTATGGAAGTCTTTTCCTGATACAGCTTTAGTGAGCATGTCGGCCAGCTGAGCATTGGACCTGACGAAGGGAAGTTGAATAACTCCTTCTTCAAGCTTCTCTTTGATGAAATGACAATCGATCTCCACATGTTTTGTCCGGTCATGCTGAACGGGATTCTCGAAAACACTAATAGCTGCCTTATTGTCACAAAAGAGGTCCATGCCTTTCTTAGGTGGGTACCCAAGTTCGGTCATTAATCTTTTCCACAAAATTCATTCACAAACTCCTTTTGTAAGCTCTCGAAATTCAGCTTCAGCACTTGAAAGAGATACAACCTTTTGCTTCTTACTTCTCCATGTAACAAGATTACCGCCCCACCATGGTAAGATATCCAGAAGTGGATTGTCTATCACTCATACTCCCTACCCAATCAGCATCCGTGTATCCTTCAATATCAAGATGGTTATGCTGTCCAAAAAATAATCCTTTTCCTGGAGCTACCTTTAAATACGCAAGATTCTAAACACAGCATCCATGTGATCCTCTGTTGGGGCATGCATAAACTGACTGACCACACTAACTGTATAGGCAATGTCAGGTCAGGTATGAGACAAATAGATCAGTCGCCCTACAAGACGTTGATACCGATCTTTATTTGCAGGACTTTGGTCTGGACTGTCGTGAAATCTATGATTCTACACTATGGGAGTATCACTTGGTTTGCATTCCAAAGATTCCAACCGTAAAGCAAATCGAGCACATACTTCCATTGAGACAAGAATATTCCCTCCTTTGATCGTGCTACTTCAATGCCCAATAAATACTTCAAGCCGCCAAGATCCTTCATCTCAAAGTCACTATTAAGTCTTGCCATGAGCTTTGTTCTTTCCACATGGTCAATCCCTGTAATAATGATATCATCGACATATATAATGAGGAGAGTGATCTTGTCATGTTGCCACTTTAAGAACAATGTATGGTCAGCATTCCTTTGCTGATATCCATATTGCTTCATGGCCACGGAAAAGCGTCCAAACCACGCTCGGGGAGACTGTTTTAGTCCATAGAGTGACCTTTCTAACTTGCACACTACATTTTGGTTACCATTACACCGATATCCTGGAGGGATGGTCATGTGAATTTCTTCATTTAAGTTGCCATAAAGAAAAGCATTCTTCACATCAAGTTGATGTATAGGCCAATCTAAATTTGCTGCCAAAGATAGCAAAACCCGCACCGTATTCAATTTGGCCACTGGAGATAATGTTTTTGTATAATCCATTCCATACATCTGTGTATATCCTTTTGCCACAAGTCGGGCCTCATACCTTTCAATGGATCCATCATAATTATATTTGATGGTAAAAACCCATTTACAACCCAACTGCCTTTTTCCCTTCTGGAAGAGTCACAAGTCTCCAAGTTGCATTATTTTCAAGTGCATTCATCTCCTCTGTCATAGCAGCCACCCATTTTGGATTCTGCATTGCATTTTTCACCTTTGTGGGAATGTACTCGGCTGAGACATTTGTAATAAATGCCTTGTAGGTGGGTGATAAATTCCTCGTGAAAACATAGTTGGCAATAGGATAGACAGATTTGCGCTCCTTGATCTCAGGTGAATATCTATCTGGTGGTTTGCCACGGTTGTGCCTATCAGGGAGAACATATTGTTTGCCAACATTTAAATGGTCAGAAGAAGAAGAAATAGTTACCTCAGGGACATTCGTAGGAGTGAGGTCGGGTACAAAGAAAGGAGATGGATAGATTGGGTCTTGAGCACGATCATCTCCAAAATTCTCAGGTTTGGCGGACTCAAACATTTCAAGTTCAGTCTGCCCAATTATCTCAGACGAAACCCCATCTTGGATTAGCAGAGAAGAATTCCCATTTCGGCAAAACGAAGGCTCAATTCAAGCTGGCTGAGAAGTACCCTTATCTTGGATAAGCTGAGATGAATCCTTATCACGGTCAGAACTAGTTGAAATCCTAATTCGGACTGGTTCCTCATTTCGGAGAAGCGGAGACAAATCCAAGTCTCGGTCAGAAGAAGTCCCATCTCGGCTCAAAGGTGAAATATTTCTCCAAGATTTGGTCAGCTCGTCTTCTTCAATATAAGACTGGGCTGAAGTCGGATAAAAAAATTCAGTTTCAAGGAAGGTAACATCAAGGGTAACATAAAGCTTCTTGGTATTAGGGTTATAACAGCGATATCCTTTCTGATGGGGTCCATAACCAATAAAAATACATCGCTCAGCACAGGAGTCAAGTTTGGTCCTCTGGGTTTTATGTAAGTGAACCATAGCCAGACTCGCGAATACTTTGGGAGGTAGAGTTAGGACGCCAAGAACAGTCACAAACTGAGCAAGACTTTGTAAAGGGGTGCGGAAATTCAACACTCGTGAAGGCATTCAGTTTATCAGATAAACCGAGGTTACTATAGCAGCATCCCATAATCTTTTCGGCACATTACCACCTATAAGTAGAGCTCTTGCAATCTCAAGAATACATCTATTCTTGCATTCCACAACTCCATTCTGTTGTGGAGTTTGAGTGCATGATGTTTCATGAATAATGCCATGATGAGTAAAATAAGTACAAAGTGCATGGTTCACATACTTCCCCCTCCAATTATCAGTGCGTAGGACTTGAATTCGAGCATCAAATTGTGTTTTAATCATGGTATGAAATTGTTCAAAAATAGGTGTAACTTCATCCTTGTGTTTCATAAGATAAAGCCAAGTCATGCGAGTACAATCATCCACAAAAGTAACAAACCATCTAACACCCAACATTGTAGATAGAGGGGATGGTCCCCAAACATCAGAGTGTATACGTGAAAAGGGATTAGTACTTTTATTAGTGCTTGGAGGAAAGCTAACATGATAACTCTTAGCCCGTATACAAGTTTCACATTTAAACACGGACTCATCAAACTTATGAAATAATTCTAGAAATAAATTCTTCAAATACCCAAACGAAGGATGACCAAGACGGCGATGCCATAACCACACCAAATTTCGCTCTCTGTCTCGATGGCTAGTAGTACGAAAAACTCGTCCGAACTGAGGTCCAAACCCATCCAAAATATACAATCCATCCCTCCTAGTACCACGTCCAAAAATATCCTCTGTACGAATGTCCTGAAAAAGGCAAAATTCAGGATACATTAGAGCACAACATTGTAAATCTTGAGTCAACTATCCAACTGAAATCAATTTATTTGATAAAGAAGGAACAAGGAGTGCATTTGGCAGAGAGAAAGAATCAGGGAGTGCAACACTTCCTGCGCCATCTACAGTCGATTGATGACCATTGGCATTAGAAATCCAAGATCGTCTTGAAGAAGTAGTGGAAGTAAAATCATTAGGATCAAATGTCATGTGATTAGTGGCTCCAGAACCAATAATCCATTCTTTAGATTTATTCATGTGTGAAACAAAAAAAACATAGCCGGGATTACTTTGAGGATCTTCACTAGACCTCCGATCTGGTATTAATGAAAAATCAGTACCTGTAGCCGAAGCTAAGGTTGCTTGCCCACTAGGTGCATATTCCTTTGCCCCTTTGTCCACTTCAGCAGAGACCAGGGTTACTTGACCACCTTTTCCTACCTCTTTTCCTTTCTTTCGTTTCTGGAAAGCATTCCACTATTTTGGATACCCATGAAGTCGGAAACAGGTATCTTTGGTATGTCGGGAATTTCCACAGTGTGTGCATCCTCCAGCAGTAGCGAAAGTCAGCTGTCCCTTTGAACGATTCTCTCTTTTCGGTTTCTCTCCTGAAGTGAGGTTCAGCCGAGGTGAATCCCCATCTCGGCTTAACCGAGATGACCTCCTATCTCGGCGTGATATCAATGCTTCACCAGATATGCCTTGTTCATGAGATGAGAGCATTACAATCTGTCGGGTTTCTTCACGCCTCACCCGAGCATAGGCTTGTTCAACAGAAGGAAATGGATGTATTTGCAACACATCAGCACTTACCTTGTCCAATCTATCATCCAAACCATCAAGAAACAGATAGACCCTATCTTCCTGAATTGCAGAGTTATACCTCTGAATATCATCGATGCACACCATGGGGTTTGGTAGCCAAAAATCAATCTCTCTCCAAAGTGCTTAGAGACTGTTGTAATAGGTCTCAATAGGGCCACCATTCTGCTTCAATCATGACACCTTCCGTTTCAAGTCATACACCTGGGAGGTATCAAATCCATCAAACTATGTGGTAGCAACAGAATCCCAAACCACCTTGGCTGTAGGAAATCATATAAAATTTCCAATCAAAGGTGGTTCCATAGAGTTTATGAGCCAACTCTTCACAGTGGCATCGTTGGTCTTCCATTTGTGATACGCTGAATCCGTTGGGACAGGTTGAGGGATGTCACCAGTCAAATACCCCAACTTGTCTTTCCCGGAGACATACATGTCAACTACTTGGGACCACAAACCATAGTTCATGCCGTTGAACTTGATGGTAATACCAAAAGCAAAAGATGATTCTGATAAAGGAGACTACTGCGAAACAAGTTGTTTCATGGCATCAGTCAAAGATTCAATGATGGCAGTAGTAGTCAATCCATCACCCTGTGATGGTGTTATTGCCTGTCCCGCCATGGCACACTCACGATTCCTGCTCTGATACCACGAAGAATTGAAAGGAGAACAAGTTTCAGACTGAGAAAATTCTGTCATACTTCTTCATTAACCTTGAACAGTATTATATACAGAGTATGAACCTTAAACTACCTCCTCAAAACAGGAAACAAATACGCACAAAAGGAAACAAGATAACTATACAATCTTGTTATTATTATCTCCTAAAATATACATTATCTCCTAATATACATCCTTATGCGAACATAAACAATTTGGGACATTCATCTAATGAAATGAATGAGAGAGAAGGAGTTTGTTGCTAGCTGAGTGGGAAGGATATGAGATTAGGGCAATTAAGCATAATTAGGCACGAGAGAGACGTACAGCTCTCGAGCGTTTCCCTTGGGATATTGATCAAACCTTTATAATCCAAAATTTTGAATTGTTTAAGAGACGTCAGGAGTTTATTAGTCTTTGAGAAGGACCTACTCGTAGAAGTCCAGGGCATCTACTTATTTCTAACACACGCAGTGCCGTTGGATGACACAATTCCATCACATTGAACTCCATCAAACTAGGACAATTGACAAGTTTCAATATCTCAAAAGAATTGAAGCAACCACCCAATAAGACATCAGGAAGACAAGTAAGCCCATCAATACCATTAAAACCAAGGCGTTGAAGAGTACTACTCACCCTGCTAAGATTGAGGTTCACCACCGAGACTTGCACATTTATAATTTGCAATTCTTTGACACTTGGAAAGTGGGTTGGAGCGGTGGTCAGTTGGGAGCACCCATCAATGGTCAATTTCTCAAGGACTGGAAACACAACATCGTCATCAGAAACTTTTGCTTCCTGCCATTCAATCAAGCTCTTTATAGATTTCAGCACGAGATATTTAAGTGCTGGAAACAATGTTTTCCTTGACACGGCTACTTGACCACCACCGCAACTGCTCGTGCAATGACGCAACGTTCAGCATAAAGAAGCACTTGGGCTAAAATTAATTCTCAAAATAATAATAATTTATTATCCTTTAAAAGAAATTCTAAACAAACTTATAAAGGCCTAAACACAGTCTTATTAGGTTTAGGACACTAAAATTATAAAATTATTAAATTCCCTAAAATATAATAAAATACGAAAAAAGAAAGAAAAATAGAAAATTTTAAGTAAACGATCTCGGATCGCCAAAATCCATTGTACATCATGGCAAAGCGATGAGTATTGATCCCCACGCCATTTCGCTTCAACCGAATGATTTTGAGCTCGAACTGATGTCGTCAACCCGGTCTGCAGTTCTTGACGCCATACCGTTTCACCTTCCAGTTGGACTTCTTCCTATCGAATTGATCTAGAAACGCAGCACTAATACATTCCACATCATGCAAGCATCAAGTCCATAGAATAAAACCCCAATGCAACTTAAGTTTTCCATTTCCAATCTAAGGGGTTGCATGGAGCGTCAGTTTGATTAGGGGGATATGGGTTTGATAGTATTCTTGCTGCCTAGTTCAAAGAAATGGAATTCCCTACCCACTTTTTCCCACTTTTCATTTCCCCATATGGGGTAATCCTCATACCCAATGCTAATTATTTTTTAATTAATTAATACTAATTAATTAATTAATTAATACTAATTTATTTATTTATTATTAACTTATTATTATTAAAAGTAATAATAAATTATTTAATCAAGATTAATTTAATTAATCATTCATTTACTTAATATTATAAATAAATAAATTAATTAATAATTAATTAATCTCATTTTATTAATAGTACTTATTATAAGTAATGTATAATTAATTTATAAATAATTAATTGATAATATTAATTAATTACTAATTATTACCAACTAATTAATTCACTAAAACTAATTAATTAATTCATATAATTTGTTATAATTAATAATAATTAATTAACTAATACTAATTAAATAATTATTATTAATTATTATAATTAATATAAATTAATTATTATTAACTTATTATTTAGTAATAATAAATTAACTAATTAAGATTAATTTAATTAATCATTCATTTACTTAATATTTTAATTTAATATTATAATTAATATTAATAAATCTCATTTACTAATATTAATTATTACAATTAATATTAATTAATTACTTAAAATTAATTTAATAAATAATATTTTTATTAATAATTAATTAATTAATTATTATAATAAATAATTAACTAATAATAACTAATTAATTAATACTAATTATTACAATTAATTTATAATCATTTCCATTTTCCAACACAAACCAATCAACAGAAGTATAATGAAAGACCCCCTACTATCATTTTCATTACCTTTCCCATTCCTCTCCCCCAACCAAGCGCCCCCTGAGATATTCAAGACATGGAAGATGCCCTAGCGCAAGAAGTTCTATACATCTCTTACAACCTGGCAACTCCAATCTAACCAACTTTGACAAATTCGAAACCCATTGAGGAAATCGATCACCCATGAAATTTTCAATGTTTAACACTTCCAAATACTGGTGAGATTTGAGGCCTTCCAACACTTGTTCATTGTAGATTTCAACACCTTCTCTATCCCTACCACCCCAATGAAATTTCAACCCTATCAGGTTTTTCTTTTCTAACAAATTTGTCCTTATGGCTCTTTCTTTATCCTTTACAAGTTGAAGATTGCGAATCTCAATTTTGCCTTTTAGGTATTTCAAGCGTCCAAGCTCTTCAATTTGATGACCCTTCTCTCCACGGACATTATAAAACTTCACATCGAAGACAAATCAATTGTCCCATCTCGGTGGCATCGAAACTCAATATCATAGTTGAAATAGTGCAAATGCCTCAAATTAATCAAGTCGTTCATCCCGTGGAAGGCCTTCTCAACAATTGCAATCTGCATCCTCAAAGTTTGCAAATTATAAAGCTTGCAAATAGATTCAGCAAACTTTTGATGTCGAATTTGAAATGTTAAGGAACCTTAAATGCTTTAGTTCGCCAATAGAGCTTGGCGCTCAAAATTTACGCATGGACAAATTTTAGTATGTGTAGAGCTTGAACTTCCATAACATATTGTTGAATATCTTGCTACTCTTCAAAATTAATGTTGACCCATCATTCCATGTCATTATTTCTGGACTTGCGTAATGCAAGGTGTCGAACTTGATCGATGCTATTGTTTATGACATCGCTCTCGAATTAAAGCCTTAGAGCTTGGAAATCGTTTGTGCGAGGTCATGAACAAGATCATGCAATTTATAATAGTTCTCCTTCTCTCTACTTTTTCTAACAAGGAACTCTGCAATAAAATCTTGAGATACTTACCCGGTTTCCTCCATCAATATTTCATTTTGAAGATGCAGTTGGAGAAATCCTCTGCCATCAAAGTTCAATTAGTAGATCTCTTTCGATCTCGGTATCTTTGTCAAATAAAGAACAATATGCGAAACATTTTTAATTGATGGAGATGGCGGATGATCAAAACTCAACCGATTTGCTTGATACTACTTTTATGATCTCCATTAATGTTCAAAAGCCCATTCTCCACAATTGAGGCGGTCCCTTTTCTTGCATACGTAACAAACCTCTAATCACATTTGCAGCTAGCGGTAAACCATCAAATTTTTTTACTAGATGGGCTCTTACTTCCATTCAACTCTTACGGTATTTCTCCTTTACCAATTGCCTTTTCTTTTATAATAGACCAACACTCATCACGGATAGCTTTCCTAACTCGTAGGGAGGATGTCTAGACACAATAGATGCCACATTTTGGCCACAGTAGTGACAAGACATTTGCTTCCGATTCCGTGCTTAAGCCCAACAATGAATCGAAAAAATTCTCCCATAGTTACGGAACTTCATTCTAGACATCATCAAGAACCGGAGATATTTTTCCCATCTAGCTTCTTAGAATTTGTTGAACAACATCATCCTACTTAACATTTCAACTTTGTCTCCCCGAGGATTTTAAAGTCACTTCAAAATTTTCAGACACAAAAACCCAAAATTTCCTATTAAAATGGCCATGAATTTGTCGATTGTTGTAGACCGATCCCCAAACCACCCATGCCGAGTATGGGAATGACAGACGCACAACATGGCACAACATCGCGTGAAGTTTTTTCACACCTTCACTAGGTGAAAAACTTGAGACTGGTCAAAGCATTTAGCCTCTCTGTCATTCTCTCCTAAGTCAAGCCCAACCTTTTCTCTGTTTGTTTTCTCAGTCTCTTTGCAACTCAACCTTTCAACAACACTTCTTTCTTACTCTCTCATTCTCTGTTTTGGAGAATGAGGGAGGTACTCTTTTTTTTCTTTTTTCTTTTTTTTTTCTCTTTTTTTTGTAGTTTTAAGTTCTCTTTTTTCAACCCTCAAGATCTGCATAGAAGTGTTGCTAAAGCTGAGATCTGTTCAACCCACACCCAAGATTTGCGTTTAAGTTTATTGAAGTTGAGATTTGATCCACCAGTAGAGGGATTGTTTGTCTTGGATGTTAGCTCCTCCGTTTGTTTCTCAGTCCATGGAGTCAGAGGTCTGCTTAATGATTTAAAAGAAGAAGCAATCTTGGTGGCTAGTTAGAGGGACCATCAATTTTGTGTGTTTCAACAGGGGTGGTGACGGCGGATTGAGGAGAGGGCGAAGAAGAAAAATTTAGGGCATGTTTTTATTTTATTTTATTTAGGGTTATGTTTCTATTAAGAGAGGTTGTATTCATTCTTTTTTAGGATTTTGTCCTCTTTGGAGGTTGTTGTTACTCCTTCACGGAGGTTTTTGTTACTCCTTTGGGAGGTTTTTGTGGACCGAGCTTAAGCGGTGGAGTATTTGACGCCAAAAGCAGAGTAAAGAGTGGCGGCAAATGCAGCCTATTTTTTATTCGACAACTCTATATGTTGGTTACGAGGCTCCCGTAAAGGTCAGCAAATTAGGTTTTTAGTCGCATAGCTAGTCTAGTTAGGCAATGTTGTTACTGATTATTTGCATCGGTTAGATGTTCTTAGTTTCATTTTGTGAACTAAGTTCTTGTTTTTTCAGTAGGCAAGTTTGTATTTGTATTATTAGTTTATATTAATATAACTACCTTTTTTTGGTAAAAAAGAGTATGGAAATGACAAGAGAGAACTTCGTCAAAGGAGTTCAACAACATTTCCACAATCTTAGATTCATCATTACATCTTCCTACAACAATTGGAGCAACAATAGAGTCGATCGGCGACTCATTGCAACTCAATAGTGGTAGAAGCGATGGAAGTGCCATTTTGATCAATCCATATCCATTGCTTCTTGATTGATGCTTTTCAGCGGTGCTAATATCCCTAACCTTAGAAGCCATTCGCGCGAAAAGAAATATCATCTTTGGAGAAGAAGAAAGCATACCTTCCTTGAGTTGGTTCTGGATTTCACCTTGCCACGAAGAATTTCGTAGTTGAGCTCATCAACACATAATAAGCGTCGAAGCCACTCCTTCAAGCCTCTTGAGCCAAAGTTGTACAAGCTGGTTTTGTCTCTGCTTATCCTCGGCATCGACCATCACTGCTTGGATCGTCTCGTGATTGTTTGAGCTTCTCCAAATCTGCTTGAAACCAAGCGCAAGACCGATCCGGTCAATGGCAAGAAAGTACTTTCTCCAAGAGAACTTGCAGTGGGCCCGATAATTGCATCGGCCATTTCTTAGTCTTCCTTGGATGATAAACAAGCGATCTGATGAGGAAGCTTAATTTTTCAGAACATAAAAGAGAGTGTAAAAGGACTTTTTTCGTAGCTGAAATACGCTCCTATCCAACACAAATGTTGTTGGAGAACTGATGGTCAATTTCGTCCACTCAAAATCTAAGACTATTGGGGAGAAAGTGGATCCTGTTTCCATAATTTCGTTCATAATTTTTAAATAATGCCCCGGCTAGGTCAGGCTGTCATACGGTGGGAGTCAAAAACATTCCTTGTACCGTGGATCGTGAATTTGAAACTTTATGAAGAGTACTAGTGACTCAAGAGCATTTACTGTAGTTGTAGTGCTTGGGCAAAAGTACTGGTGACTCAAGAGCATTTACCATGGACAACAAGAGAAGTATACATACATTTTAATTCAGAAATTATTTCAAAGGAAAGAAATATTAGATAAATATTATTTTACAATATCTTAATTAATAATATATTTTTGTTTAGATGAATAATCGAAAGAACTCCTTTAAATAATAAATATTAGTTGACTTTTAAAACAAAAAATTTCAAATAAATTAAGATATTACTTATTGTCAAAAATATAATACGTGACAAAACAAAATCAAATTGGCTAATTATAAATATAAAATTGAATTTTTTTTTTGGATTGGTTGTTAAGAAACACAAAATAAATGATAAAAAGAAATATCAATTGAAAAAAAAATTACAACATAGAATTTATTTGAATCTAAAGTATAATTTTAACAATCATTAAATTTAACAAAAAAATCAATTTATTTATACCAAAATGATTTGATATAAAAATTATTGAAATTTATTACTTTTTTAAATTAAATACATACATATAAAAAACCTTAAATAGAGTTTTGTTTTATGGTTGCTCTGCTCGGTTTGCTTTGGCTCGAATAAGCCTTTGATGTAAAACACGAAATTTTTTATGAAGAGTCGCTACCAAGTTATACTTAAGGACAGTGAAATGAAACCCAACTCCCCACAGATTCCTTTGGTGATTGTGCCTGAATAACATTCCATTGGTTTACATCAACCGGTAAGTCCCCATTCTTCAAATACCCTACAATAAACAAAATCATTATGTACAAAAAAATAACTAAAATGTACAAGAATTTAAGATTTTTTTTTCTTTCTAACAACATGTAGAATTATTTTTACAAGATAGATTTAGAATTATTGAATGTAAAATAAATAATAGGACATAGTGAAGAATATTTCATGTAAAATGGACTATATTTAAAATGAAGTAAAAAGAATGCTAAAGGTTGTTGCATGATGATTATTATGATCATCTTTAGAGTAATTCCTACTTAACTATTGAATATGGGAAAAGGTGATAACATCATTGAAAAGACTTTTCAATGATATCTTAAAAAGTTTCTTTCTTTTACTTTTAAGAGAATATCATTTGTCAAAATTATTTTGATAAATCCTTTGTTGGATATTCAATAACATAAAGACACTTAAATTTTTTTTAACTTTCATTTTTGTTTCATTAGTTCTAACAAAATAAGAATATTTCTAACAAAAATATTTTTAAAACTTATTAGCTCTTAATTTTCTTTTCTCCGTATGAAACTTAATTTTCTCAAAACTACTCAATTTTTCCGCACCTTTAACCAATATATCTTCTACAGTACCACTAAAAATAGAGTTTTTGAAATTCATATTCACTTAGGAAATTATTAGGATATAGGTTGTGGCATCTTTTACATCAAACCACTTTTGAATTTCAAAATTTTCGTTATGTTCTTCTCCAAATGATCAATTTTCTTGGTTTTTTTCTTACTTTTTGTTGGGTTGCTTTGAAATTACGATATAGTATAACTTTAATCGGAATTTGGGCACAATTAGGGAAATCCCTGAATTTTGATTTGTTTATATTTGTTGTCTAGATCAAGGACACAACAGTAAATTCAATTTCTATCGAGATTATTGTACAATATTACTACTTTAAAGAACAAATTATCCACAACATTGTTGTCAATCAAGAAACAACCCCCTCTAGCCCCCAGGGGCAAAGGCGAGTTCGTAAGTTTGGGGTGACGTGAGGAGAAATCCTCCGGCAACGCAGATTCAAACCTCCCATATGGCAGATTTTCCGCTGAAATATTGTGGGAGTCTCTTCTGGGTTTGGCCTATTGGCTCTCTCTTTTAGGCTTATGCCAATTCGTGTACATCCCTCGATTTATATCCGCCTGGCTAAGGGGCCTCTAGTACAAGTGGGGGAGTTTCGCTTTCGGGACTTTCTCCTAAAAACAAAAAAACAACCCCTTCTAACATTTGTATTGATTGTTTGCAACCAAGCTTTTGCCTAATTTGTTAATTAATTTTGGGCATCCAAGATCTGTATGCATCCGAAGGATTTTCAATCATATAATTTTGGTACTTTTGGGTTTATTCATTTAGAAATATTTTTGTTAGAAGTATTCTTATATGATTAGGACTAAATGAAATAAAGATGGAAGTTTAAAAAAATCCTAAATATTCCTATATTATTGAGTGCCTAACAAGGGGTTTATTAGGATCATTCTGATAACAGATATTTTCTTGCTTTAAATATTTTCCTACAATATATAAAACTATTTACTTGACAAACGATTGGTTAGGCACTAAAAATAAATTAAATAAAATATGTTATTTTTGGGGGATATAAATGGAAATTAAGATAGTAAAAGAGTATGTTTTAAAAACAAATTGCTAAGTAAGCATATCATGAAAAATGAATTTTTTAAGCATATTTAAGTAATAATTTAACATGCCAAATAGAAAAGAATTATTGAAATGTTTATTATTTTTTCAATTTATGATTTTTAATTTGAATGATCATATTAATACTTCATTTGAAAGCAAGGATTCTCATAAATAACAAATTCATTGATGAAAGATAAAAAAAAAAAAAATCTATCCTAGCATGTATTCCATTACGATAAGAAAAAAAAGTGACTGCATACATTAAATTTAATCTATCATTAAAACTTAACAATAAAAATTATTTGTTTAATGCCACATGGCATATAAAGGGATGAGCCATATAGCAATTTGAAATTTAAAAAGTGACTATAGCATTATATAAATATTGTTATACAAGATTGTGTCACAAGTATATAATAGAACAAAATAGAGAGAAAATATATAATAGAGAAAACAAAAAGACACTAAAGATAGTAGGGAAAATCAGAGGAGAAATTCTTATTTCACTTTTCTTCACCACACCTCATAATGACCAAACTATACTCCTATTTATAAAAAAAAATGATGCACCTATCAATGTATTTAGATAAATACATACATTAGATAAGGATAAGTGCTTACATTAGATAGGGATACGTACCTACATTAGATAGAGATAAGTGCATTCATTAGATATGATGAATATTCATTAGATATGAGGAATATACATTAGATAGGGATATAAACAAATATTAGATAGGGATAAATATAATGAATATCATTCATGTATTTCATAACACTCCCCATTGGATATTCATTGTATTCATTATTTTACGAATGTGCATGATACTGCCTCATTAAAAACCTTAAACTGGAAAAACCCAATGGGACAAAAAAAAATCGGACAAGAAGGAAAAAGAGTACAGAGCACAAATCTTATGATATCCCCCTTTTATGGATGCATTAGTTGTCTCGTTAAAAACCTCAAGTCTAAAAAACCTTGTGGGGAAAAACCGATCAGAAGGAAAAAAGAGTGCAATGCATAGTTCGTAATATCTCTCCCTCAATTAAGTTATATAGCCACTGTTTGGGCTAGTCAATCTTGCCTCTTATGAACTTGTCGCATACCAATGTCATATACTAATTTCTCAAAAGTTGATGTTGGTAATGATTTGGTAAAAAGATATGCAAGATTCTTTATGGATTGAATCTATTTAACATCAATTTGTCGATTTTCTTGGAGTTTATGAGTATAAAAAATTTTTAGCGAGATATGCTTGGTTCTATCACTTTTGATATATCATCCCTTAACTTGTGCAATACAAGCAACATTATTTTCATAAATTATAGGGGGAGAATTTGTAACCGATGTTAAACAACAAGAATTGTGATATGCGTTATAACAGATCTTAACCAAACACACTTTCTTCCAACTTCATATAAAGCAATAATCTCATAGTGGTTAGAAGATGTTACTAGCGATTGCTTCGTAAAATGCCAAAAACTGGCGATGTCGTTATAACAAAATAAATAAGGGGGCTTGAGAGCGAGCTTTATGTAGATCAGATTTATATCCAGCATCAGCACATCCAACTAAACCAGAAGTAGTGGGATTTTTGGAATAATATAATCCCAAATCCATGGTTTCTCGAAGATAACGGAAAATATGTTTAACCCCTTCCGGTGTCTCAGGTTGGCTTAGAACTATAACGTGCCAATAAATTTATCATAAAGCGATAATTTGGTCTCTTACATTGTGCCAAGTACATCAAAACCCCAATTGCATTGAGATATGGTACTTGAAGACCAAGTATCAGATTCTCTAGAATGGCTGATCTTTTGGAGATCTAGAGACCTTATAACCATAGGAGTGCTCAATGGGTGAGCTTTGTCCATGTTAAAGCGTTTAAGTAATCTTTCAATGTATCTTGATTGATGGACAATTATTCCATTTGCTTTATGTTCAAGCTCTAAACCAAGACAAAGTTTGGTTTTACGAATCTTTAACTTCAAACTCCTTTTCAAATATTGGTAGTTTTAGCTAACTCTTAGGAGTTCCAATTAAATTCATATTATCGATATAAATTGCTACAATAGCAAATCCGATTTGATTTCTTAATAAACACACATGGGTAGATGGGATCATTCTTATACCCTTCCTTAATTAGGTACTCATGTAGGAATTAATGCCACATGTGGTTGGATTGCTTTAACCCATATAAAGATCTTTGCAACTTTATTGAGAATAAGTTGTGAGAGTGTATGCATCGGGCATTTTGAATCTCTCGGAATTTTCATATAAATATCGAAATCTAATGAGCCATATAGATATCTTTGTCTAGCGTCCATAAGGCGTATTTCCAATATTTTAGAGATGACTAAGCTAATTAGAAAGCGAAATGTAATTATATCCATCACAAGTGAATATGTCTCATCATAATCAATCTCGGGTCTTTGAGAAAAACCTTGGGCAGCGAGTGGGCTTTATACTGATAACTTTGTTTTTCTCATTTCGTTTTTGGACAAATACCCATTTATATCCATCGGGCTTTACATTATAAGGAATTTGGGTTATGGGTTGAAAACCTCATTTGGTTAGGGAAGCCAATTCAGCCTTAATTGCTTCCTTCCACTTTGGGAAATCTTGCCTTTGACAACATTCAATAATAGATTGTGGCTCACAATCATCATCTATAATTTTATGAGCAACTGAAAATGCAAAAATGTCATCAATGATGATTTCATTTCTATCCCAAATTTCTTTACAATATGTAATGAAGTTTTCAATATTCCCAAGATTAGTGATTTTTTCACAGGTCTGTGCCTCATCAGAAGCAATAAGCTCTTTGGGAGCAAACACAACATCGAACTCTTCTAGAGCAAATTCCTGATTCTTAGGCTCTTCTGGAGCTAATTTATAAATCTTTCCCTTTCGTTTTCGAGAAATAGTATCTTTTGATCCCATTGGTCTCTCAACCTTTAAGTGCGAGGGATTCTGATCCATTTTAGCTTGTTTTTAGGAACAACTATCGGTTGGAGCATTTGGGCTGGAATATGAGAATTCGTTACCTTATGGTATCATTAAATGTATCAGGAAGTCTATTAGCCATAGCTTGTAAATGAATTATATGATCTACCTCGTTTTCATATTCTAAAGTTTTGGGTCTAATTGAGATAAATTTTCTCATTCAGAGATAACCTTAATTGGTTTTTTCTTTTCAGCCATGGAAGTTGTAGGTTTCCCAATTGATGAAAACACTATCTCATCAAAATGACAATCTGCGAATCTAACAGTAAAAAAATCACCAATAGTTGTTTCCAAAAACCTAATGATGAATAGTGAATTAAACCCAAAATAAATGCCCAAAAGGCGTTAGGGACCCATGTTTGTTCTGTTTGGTGGTGCTACAGGCACTTGTATTGCACAACCAAATCTGCGTAAATGTGAAATATCAAGTTCATAACCAAGAACCATTTGAAGGGGATATTGTAAGAGACTAGCAGTGGAGCGTAATCTAATTAGAGCTGCCACAAGCAAAACTGAATGGTCGCATGCTGTATCGTTGAGATTTTTTCTCAATAATAGAGTTCGGGCAATGATTTGGATACCTTTAATCATAGATTCTGCTAGTCCATTTTGAGTACGAACATTTGCAACAAGTGCTCAACCTCAATTCCGAGTGAAACACAATACGCATCAAAACTCTTAGATGTAAATTCACCAGCATTATCCATACTTATGCTTTTAATTGGATAATAAAGGAATTGAGCTTGAAGCTTTATAATCTACGAAAGCAAACGTCCAAAGGAAACATTGCGTGTATATAATAGGCAAACAAGGGACCATCTACAGGATGCATCAACTAGTACTATAAAATATTGAAACGGTCTATTTGATGGTTGTATTGGCCTACAAATATCACCCTGAATTCTTTGTAGGAATAAAGGAGATTCAACGTTAACCTTTGTTATAGAAGGTTAAATAATAAATTTTCCTTGTGAATAAGTTTCACAATTATAATATTTGAACAATAGTATAGTACTTTTGTATCCTTTAAAGGGTGTCATTTTGTATTTTGAATTATTCTATGCATCATTGATGCACGGGGTGACAAGATGATCATGCCACAATCCAAATTGGTGGGGTTTACCAATTTCGAGGATATGGCGGTGTAGGTTTCATGACCTTAATAATGACCCAATCCAAACCCATAGAAGAAGCTTCCAGCTTCTCATGGATGGTCTTCAGGCCCATCTTATAAGAAATAATACCAATATATTTCTTATTTTGCTCATAAATAGTCTCAATATGGAACCTATTACGGTGTACATTTTTGAAATTGAGCAAATTTTTTTTTGATCTATTGCTTAGAAATGCATCCTCAATATGGAGGATAGTGCCATTTGGCAAAATAATAAATCAATTAACTCAATAATGTGAGAAAGATGGCAGTTTTGGATTTTAGTTATGATATTTTGTTGAGTGAATAAAATCATAAATATTAACTTTTGGTACTTAAAATTCTCTGCACAATTTAAACACTCCTTAATCAACATAAACTATTTCTTAAACTATTTCTGGATGATAGGGGTGATTGTTGGAATGTTGAGTTAGTGTGCCGGCTTTTTAGTCCACTTACTGCTACAGCTATCATCTCTATTCCTCGATCTCTATCCCTGGTTGATAGTAGGGACAAACTTGAGTGGCAGTTGTCGAGCCAAGGTAGCTATACGGTCAAGTCAGCCTATTTTCATGCTTTAAAAGAGAAGCAGGCTATGCTTTTTTGTCCAGAGAGTAGCTCGGCTAGGGGGGTTATGAGAGGGATTTGGAAGTTTTTTTGGAATATTGACATTAAGGGAAAGCTTAAACATTTTATATGGTGTTGTTGGCATAGTATTCTTCCGACTAAGGATCAACTATTAAAGAGAGGCATTTGCGAATATCATATATCACGAAATGTGTGGGAGATGCGGAGAATCTTGAGCATGTCTGCTTTATTGTTCTAGGGCGATGTTGGTGTGGAAGATTGCGAGGCTTAGGTGGCGCTTGTGGGGATTCTAGTTTTAGACATTGGTGGCTTGGTTTGTAGTGGGAGAAAGGATGAAGCGGTGGCGAGACGAGTTGGTTTGGCGGTATATATTGTATGGATGCTCTGGAAGATTAGGAATCTATGGATCTTTCAGAGGGAATGGAGAGAAGAGAAAGTGGTGGATCTAGCTTTGGAAGAATGGCTGGAATTCAAGGAAGTTGGTATGGTATGACGGTGCTCGGAGGCATGTGGTGGAGTTGATTTCTTATGGTTAGTGGTTATTCATTTGCTTGTCTCTTCTATTTTTGATTGGATGAGGTTGTTAATATTGTATTCTTTTGTGCCTCATCGACTAGCTATTGTGCGGATATGGTTCGAGTATGGAATTCCCATGTCTTGGGTATTCTATATTATACGACTTAGTCTCTGTATAAGAGCTAAGGTCCTATATGTGATGGGCTATTTTGTATGTGTTATTTTTAGATGTATATATGACCATCGTTTCTGGGGAAAGAAAAAAAACTAAAAAGTTCATTAAACATTAAAAGTTAATTCTTAAGCATTGCTTAATTTTTATAGAAAAATTTAAATACCAAAAGTTAAATTAATGCTTATCACTTGATATATGTTTTTAAAGATTTTTTAATAATTTGTAATCAATTTCTAAATTTATCCTCTTTTGTTACATCATTCAACAAACTTATTTATTTTTTCTTTTAATTATAAATAACCCCATTTATATTACTCCATTTTATATTTTTTTTCCTTCTTTCTCATAGCTTGTACTTTCAAAAATGTTTTTTTCATTCTGTTTCTTTGCAAAGTGTTAAATAAATTTCAATAATTGATATTTTATTTTTTTGTATTAAACATTAATTCTAATGGATTATATTTCTACATATAATTACAAGGAAAAAAAACCAATGGAAGAGCAAAAAGTACAATTTCAGTAATTCATCATTTAGATCAAATTTTTATCAAATAATATTAATTGGTTTAACATTCAAAATTCAATTTTAAGAATATAGTTGTTGGCAACTTAATTTATTCAACATTCAAATTTTAACATTTAGTTTTATTAAACATCCTCTAAGTAGACTTAAATTTTTTTTACTCCCTCCATACCACAAAAAAAAAGTCTAATTGAAGTTGAATATAACTATGTTTTCCGTTATTACATAGAACATACTTAATGCATGATTAAATGCATAAATTTATATTTATATTTATATTTTTTATTATGAACTATATATAATTATTATTGTATAGGAATTAATGTCAAAAGTAGACTCTTTGTTTGGAAGGAAGAAATTTTTTCCAAATCAACTATTTTTCTAGAAGAGAGCAAATATCAAATAACTCAAAAAAAATCTCTTAATTTAATAATTTTAAGCATTATTTTCTATCATCAAAGAGGCCCTAAGCCTTTGCTCTCGCAAAAAATGTCTTATATTCATGTTATAAGAGTGCCTACAATTTTGTAAGCTCTATCCTTTCCAAATTAAAGCTGTCTTTTTTAGGTCAAATAAAAAGATGATAATCGTCAAATTAAGTTATATTGTAGATGATAATCCTGTTTAGTTTATGTTGAATAGGTGAAAAAACTTTTACCAACTCCTGAAAAGGGAATAATCATTCCATTCTAATTGAGATTGCTTAATATAAAATGAGTAATCATGCCTTTCTCGGATGAAGCCATGCTGTACAAAAAGGAAAATTCGACATCTTTTCGCTTAATTTGCTTAATTTCTTAACTCTCTATATTGTTCTTATCCTGTTATCCATGCATACATTATAAGACACCTTTTTTTCATGAGTTAATTACAAATAACTTATCGTCAATTTGTTCTCCCCCACTTTCCAAAACATATGCATATATAATTTCAGTTCAATACCTATTTTTGTGGTTTTTAATTGCTTCTCTTGATCAAATGTTGAAAGGAAAAAAAAAAAGTTTTTACTGTAACAAATTAAAAAAATCTTTTCTAAAATTAATAGTGGTTCATTAATTTCTCATACTTCTCAAAAAAATAACTCAATTAATGAGATTTAATATAAGATTGACAATATCAATGAACTTTTCATTTTTTGTCCTCCCTCCCTAGATGCGATTAATATTTAAATATTTCTCTTTAGAATGAATTAATTTGACCCTATAAGCGCGAATGACCTATGGTGAGAATGTGAGACTAAGAAGGTTGCCGACTTTATGTAAAATCATACTACGATTAATTTTTGGATTTAAAATTAATATTTAATACTCGATCATAATCATGATATTTAATACAAGAGTAATAATATTTATAGTGGTTTTTCATAGTATATGATGTGACAAGTATAAAAAGACAACATTATCCCTTATTATTTTGCATGTTTTAAGGATGTGATAATTGAATTGTGACTTTTTATATTTGCCACATCGATTCTATAAGAAGTGATTATATGTATCATTACTTTTATACAACGAAATAGTCAACTATATTAAAAAAATACAAGCAAAATCTCATCATCATATAATTCAACAAAATATCTTGAAATCTATGTTTTATTTAAATATCTTAAAATCTATATTTGTGTCAAATTCGTAAGTGGTAAATGTACATGTAAGTAAATATTATTCTATTGACAATGAATTCATTCAAGAAAGAAATTAAGTTCAGTCTCGAAACTATTCATTACATCAAAGTTATGTCTAACAGAAAACCAGGGAAAAATATCAACCCATAAAATAATTTAAAATTAATTTGTCAAATATGCTGTTAAAAGGAAAAAAAAAACATTAAAAACTTTGTAATAAAAGGGAAAAGAGGCGCACTGGCTGTCATATATAGCCTTCCGAACTGATGAAAAACATAAATTCAATAATCCACAGTTTGCCTCTGAATTAATTAATCACTAAATAATAATGCCTACGAATAATATTTTAATTTTTGTTAGTCAATTCGTTTATCCATAGGGATTGATCCTCCGAGAGTTAAGAATAGACCCCACTCTTCGTTCCTTTTCTCCCGCGGCATATCACGCTTTCTATCTTCCAAGTCAAGAAGCTGCGCAGAATCCGTACTCACGGCTTATTGGCGTTGTTTTTCCACGCTTTTTATTTCTTCTTCCACGATTTTAAGTGTTCTACTGCATTCGGCAGCGTTATTGTTGTCCATGACTCGATTTCCCTCGGTCCAAACCAAATTATTGAGACCTAAAGTATCATTAATTTGCAGAATTTGTATTGTGTTACCTACATTATGCGAGACAAAAAATTTGTTCCATATAATAAAAATATATTTGGAAAAAAAAAACCATTGCTACGGAAGCGAAAATACATCCTTAACAATTTTTAATCATGGAATTTTATATAACTAGAAAGGTAAATATATTTTTTAGTCATTATACTTTTACTTAGTTCCAACATCGATCATTATATTCTTTTTTTCTCAGAAAATATCACTAAATTCTTAAAAATACTCCAAAGTCAATCACTCCATCTAATACTTCCATTAAGTGTTGATAAATGCCAATTTTTATTGAAAAAAAAACCATTTCATATTAAAAAAGAATTATTTAATTTCTTTCATTTTCATTTTCATTTTCTTTTCTTCTCTCTCCCTTTTCTTTCCTTTTCTCTTCTTCTAATTAGTTTCTTTCCTTCTTCTCTCTCCCTTTTCTTTTCTTTTCTGGTTTCCGACTACACCACCTTTACTACATTATCTCATAAGTATAAAAATGTTTTGGATTCTTCTGCCAGATCCTGCCAGCTTTATTTGGAATGCCCACGCCAAAACTATAATCGCTGTTTAGCCCCAAAATAATATTAGTATAAAAATTTGAACATCGATTATACATATAAAAAAATAATGTCCTTCTATCTCAAATTTTGCCACACGCACACATACTACTATTTTAAATTATGTCATATGTCTTAGGTTTGCATCTTAATTTTCTTCATAGCTTAATGCATTCGTCAAATTAAACTAAACTAGATTATGGCTCAAAATTGTTTTATCTCTTAATATTTTAATTTAATTCTTTATCTTTATCTCTTAACATTTATTGTCTTATTCCTTAATATTTTAATTTAATTCTTAATCCTTATCTCTTAACATTTCAATTCAAATCTTAATCATTATTTATTGATTTTGAATTAAATTCTTACTGTATTCCACTTCAATTTATCGGAATCTCTTCAATTTATATCTTTTGAGAATCAATTAATAAGACAAAAAATGCAAAATCTCATCATTGTGTGGCTCAACAATATAATAGAAACATAGTTAATTTTTTGGTGTTTAGTAATTCAGTCCTACTAAAATGCAAATTAGCAAGGTACCATATATGTAAATTATATCCGTTTAAAACATGCATATATTTTTTAGATAATACAACTTAGTATTATTTTTTCTGTGAAATTTTTAATATCTTATCTAATTTAATATCTTATCTAATAAGTTCACAATTAAAATTGAAAATTTCTTATCCATTTATAGTCATTCTCATAATTACAATATAAAATCACGAAAACTATTTCCCATTTTTCAATCTTAACTCTTTATTCTTCTTCTTCTAACCTCTGAAATATGCTAGCTTTGATTTTGCATTTCAATTGAGACACTATTTTCTAAAATTGATATAGAACAAAAATTTCAATTATTTAATATTTTATGTAAATTTGTTGGAAAAGTCCTAACTTTAAGTGTTTACATGATAAATTTTGTAATTAAATTATATATGTTTTTGTTTTCATGTATTAATCTTACATTTCGATTGTCGTTTAACTTAGTTTATGATCTTATATTATTGATAGATTTTGCTGTACCCAATTTCATCTACTTATGCAAATGGTAATTATGTGCTAATATGTGATAATATGAATCTTCAAAAGCAAGCTATGTTTTTTTTTTTTTAATTTCAATGATATTTAAGTATCTTAAAGAACCCATGCATATATCGTGAGAATTAAGCCATTAAAATTACTTTTACATTTGCAGAATTACATGTGCTATTGAGTGATATTTGTTCAAAATAATGAACTTTTCTCATTTTTTAAGAGCTAATCCAAGATTCACCATGTCATTTCAATAATTTATGTAGAAAGGAAATTACCTTTTATCTCACCAATCAACTAATATTTAACCGATGATGATGACATGAGACACTCATACCCTTACTCAAATGTTGACCCAAAAATGTGTTTGAAGTCTTGGTGCAAATTTTTAATGCCGTATCCTTACCATGTTTAAAGGCCTTCACATACAAATTCCTATTACATGGAATGTTTAGCTACGCTAAATTATTTTCTCCTTTGACTATTAGCTTTTTCTCATACAAATTCCTATTACATGAATGTTTAGATTTGATATGTTAATAGATTTAAACAATATTGTTTTATCTTCTTTGTCATGTCTTGTTTGTTTGGCAAGATTGATATTCTAACTTTTTCAAGATGAATCAAATATTAGAAAAGTAAAATTAGATCACTATATCATTTGGAAAGAATAATGAGCTTTTCATTGTTCTTTTGAAATATTTTTTAGCATGAAATAAATCAAACTATAATAAATGACATCATCATTTATTTTCCTGGAGTTTTCTTCTCCCTACAATTGATGCCTCACATTGTTTTCCAAGTGGATGTGAATAGGATATCTATTTGTTTGTTTATTATTTATTTTTTAAATTTAAATATGGTGACCGGACAAAAATGGCTGATCATGTGATTGTTGAAATTCATTTTGGCCTTGAAAATTTGAAAGTGTCATTGGTATCTGGAGACTCTCACTAACAATCATTAATACACGACAAGAAATGTCACGTACATTGGCAATAACTGATCTCAAATCTATCTCCAAATTGTTGAGTGTATTATTGATCAAATCATACACTTGCCCCCAACATTCACTTTGTAAATAAAAGAGCAATAGCAATTAATAAGTTGAATTGCAATAATAAAAATATCATATACATATCCAAAATTCCACAACCGATGCAACTGAATGAACACTTTGTGTAAGGCAATGCTGGGAATTACCTATTAGAATACGAGTAATTTAATGAAGCCAAATCATTTACTCTGAAAATACTCTATAGGTTCACTTGTAGGAAATCCATGGACAATGCTATCCTTTAGCCTAATCCATTTATCAATATGATGTGCATGACAAGCTATCCAATTAACGTCCCTTCTACCTCGACGATTGGTCCTATGAATTCTTAAATCCGTGTCAACTGTAAGAACATTCTAATGATAGTCGAATTGCCTCATAAACCGCTTAGGTAAATGCAGTTCAACCACATCAAAGTTAATAAGAGGCATACTTGCACACCAAATATCTCACCATTGTAAGCAATAATTTGGCAACCAATTTAAATTCCCATCTGAATACAGCTGCCAAATAAACTATAATATAACAAAAGATAATTGTAATTATCATTTCAATGAATATAAGTTTTTTAAAAGAATAAAACAAATAAGTATTAATATTGTATTACTTACAAATACTCTATCAAATAGTTCAATCGATCTTGATACATACGCAATACAAGTGAACCAACTTCGGCAAAACTCAATTTATTACACAAATAGTATTTATTACACAATAGCACTCACGAGTTCATAACTACCATATCTCTAAGCCTTTCCATGCTAGGGTAGGCTTTCCTATTATGTCCAACGACTCCACATGCCTTGCACCTCTGTTGTTGTGCTCGATCCATTTAATTCCTTATACGAGTGGATCTTGGGCGGCCTGGATGGTCATTGAGTCTCGTAGTATTGGCGACCAGATGAAAAGATGCTGGCGGCCAATAGTTCTCGTGGGGCATGGGGAAGAAATGGTTGGAATAGGTTTGAACCATTTTTTCCACCTTATATACACCATCTACAAGTGACAAATCAACCCGTCCCATTTGAGAGCAAACCTTTTGTGCATGGGAGTATGGAATCTTGTAAATTTCAAACTTCCCACAAGTGCATGATCGGTTGTTAAGGTGTATCGTATGCACATTCCCTCATTTGTCACCATGAACCCCTGTCGTGACTTGGTACAGACCTTCTTCTCCCACAAAGGCTGTCATGTTGTGAAATTTAGACTTATGCTCGTTTCGAAGGAACTTTTTCAGCATGTTTGGCGGCCACGGATTCTGATCAGCAACATGTTTGTGGCCTTTAGTGCGGTGCGAATCAAAATATTTAACCAACCGATAAAAAGTCGCACGCGCACAAGTCGATGTTGGCAATTTCCTGGCACCTTTTAACACTCCGTTGAACGATTCGGAACTATTCGTTGTCATTATGCCATATCGGAAACCACTATCATAGCACAGTGCCCATTTCTCGAGAGGAATATCCATCAACCTTTTATGGGCGTCTTCATCCAATGCTCGCATGAATTCCATAATTTGAGCAAATTTGCGCTGTTGATGAGAAGTAGCGGTAGCGATGCATTAGTCTGTCAAAGCATTATTTTGAATCAGCGATTAAAGTTAGCTTTGACATCTGCGAGCAAAACACATGGTGTACCATTGGTGGTTGCAATTCAGGGTTGTTCTGAATGGCTCGCAAAATTCCTCTCGCCCGATCAGAAATCAAAAAAATTCCCTCGCGGTCACGAATCACATAGCGAGATAAGTGATACAAAAACCAGGACCAATTTGCTAAACTTTCCTCGTCAACAATTGCAAAAGCCAAAGGAAGAATATGCCCAACTGCATCGGCACCAACTGCAGTAAGGATCTTTTCTTTGTATTTCCCGTATTGAAAAGTTCCATCGATACTAATTATGGGCCGACAGTGTTGAAAATCATCAATACAAGGCCTAAATGCCCAGAATACGAAACCAAAAATGTTGTAATTTCCATTACTATCTTCCGTGTGAGGCCATTCAACAACAATGTCAAGATTACAAGACTGAAGGGCAAGTAAGAATTTCGGTAATATGGTGTATGAGTCTCCCAATTACCATATACCATTTCAATGGCTTTTCTTTTCCCCAACTATGCCTTCTTGTATGATATGTTCACTCCAAATGAGCACACATCTTCAACTATGTCGAGGACCTTATATGAAGCATTTTCCTTAATATTGTTCTGAACCATTCTGCCAACCATCCCATAATCTAAATTCGAGTGGTCCTCTGGCTGTATCTTGGGGAAATATGTGTGTTTTAGATGCATCTTTGTAATCTCCCAAAATATATGTTTGTTTCTCAACTTTGTTCGAACCTTCCATAAACAATTCTTGTCCGCATAATAAAGACATTGGACAAACCAGCTCGTAAGAGTATTTTCATACACTTTGAAGTACCTGTGCGCATGAATGGACCAACATTTAACTGCATGTTGCACCCCTTCTTTGGTCCGGAAAACCATTCTAACCTCTAATTCTAAAGTTCGATCATCAACCCAAACAGGTCGTCTATAGTCATCCAACTTGTCGATCATGGAAAACTTTGGATCACCAATGTCTGTATAGAAGGGAATACCATCGACAACGGTATCCAAGTGGGAAACATCAATCGGTGGATTCGAAGTCTCTCCTTCTGTTGGCTACCACCCTCGCCCTTCTCCTCTTCACTATCTTCCAAGGAATCTGAACCACTGTCTATCCAAGTATGTATGGGATTATCGTGAATGCTTACATATTGGCTTGTGCTCCCTACTGTCAACCTATTTACTGCTTGGCCAATTAGCTCGAGCTTAGAAAGCTCTTTGGCAAAAGTTGCACGACTTGGCCCTTCATTATAATTACCACAACTTGCACCCTCATTAAATTGATCACAACTTGGGCCTTCATTGTAATTGCCCCCAATTGGTCCCGCATTAAAGGTAGCATGACTTTACCCTTCATGAAAATTGGCCTACTTGGTCCCTCGCCAAATGGGCCACGACTAGGATCCTCGGGGACAAAATAAGGTTGTGGAAAAGGCACATCATTCGATATGAATGTACCATAAGTAAACCATGGATCATTAAGAAGCCCTTCTGCCTCTCTACTTTGTAGGAGTTGTGTGAATGACCCAACATTTGTTTGAGAAATGACTAACATATTGTCCTCAGAATGAAAGGGATCTGGAACGGATTCATAACTTATGTACAATTCAACCACATTAAGACTCGGACATGTGGTTGAAATGCACAACATCTCCCTCACCGTATCATCATCATTCATTGGAACAGGTATGTATGTTATTGAATTACCAGCGATGCTAATAGGATAACGGCACATTAATTTCATCCTAACTTGACTTCCATCCATTCTAGTAACCCAGTGCAATTTTCTCAAAAGTTCGGACAAGCTAATATTTTGATCAACAACAATAAACTGTTTTGGCAAATTACTGTATTCGGAGTCGTGCGGGCCACTAACTATTTTTCCATCCCAATATAACACAAGCCTCACTCGATCCTTCCCCATTTCTATATTGTGTATGACATCAATAATAACATAAAACTGACATTAATATCGGACTCAAAGTTATTGAAGTAATGGGCATAGAAAAAATTATGGAATTAGTCCCACGACAACAAAAGTACCCAACTAACATTTTGACATCCATTCATAACCAAACATTTTCCCAACAACATAGAGCATTATATGCATCAAATCCAACCACAATCCTTTAATCATTATCATAAACACTCCTATTCACAACTTATCATCCCAATCATAGCAAACTCACTAAAGAAAATCCAAAACAATCCAAAACAATGAAGAACGATCCAAATCAATCCAAATCACAACCTCACAAGAGTAACCAAATAACATTTTCACATCCATTCATTCATAACCAAACATTTTCCCAACAACATAAAGCATTATATTCATCAAATCCAACCACAATCTTTTCATTGTCATCATCAACACCACTATTCGGAACTTATTATTCCAATAAGAGCAAACTCATTGAATAAATTCCAAATTAATCCAAATAAAGCCAAATCACGACCACACAAAAGTAAACAACCAACAATTTTCCTGATTTGTACGTCCAAACATTTTCCCAACAACATTCACAATTATATTCAACAAATCTAATATAAATTCATTGTTCATCATCATCAGCAGTACTATTTACAACTTATTATTCCAATAATAGTAAACTCAATCAAAATCAATCCAAATTACCACCTCACAAAAGTAAACAACTAACATTTTCCCATACATTTATAACCTAACATTTTCTTAACAATATAAAGCATTATATTCATCAAATCCGACGACCACTCTTTAACTTACATCATCAACTCCACTATTCAACACTTATTATTCCAATAATCACCAATTCAGTGAATGAAATTAATAATCAATCCCAATCATTCCAAATCAAACAATCACCATACTTTATTCACAACGAAATTTCCAACATCAATTTAGATAATTCTATCAACTATTAACAACTTTTGAAACAAAAATAACATCAAATCACAATCATATTATATAAATGATTTACATTCGTCGGTTACTTCGATCCTTGAAAATGTTCTTCACTCAACTTATTTTCCTTTTCGCTACAAATAAAATTTTTATCAATATAGGATAACTAATTAACATACAATATGTAATAAAGTTTAACATACAAATGTTATCACTAAAATTTTAAATATAAAATAAAATTTAACACACAAATTTAACATAAAATTTAACACACAAAATAACATACAATTTAAACATAAAATTGAACATATACAATAAAATTTAACATACAAATTTGACATAAAATTTAACATATAAAATAACATACAAATTAAACATAAAATTTAACATACAAATTAAACATAAAATTTAACATATAAAATATAATTTAACTTACAAATTTAACCTAAAATTTAAAATATAAAATAAAATTTAACATATAAAATAACATACAAATTAAACATAAAATTTAACATAAAAATTTAACATAAAATTTAACATATAAAATATAATTTAACTTACAAATTTAACATAAAATTTAAAATATAAAATAAAATTTAACATAAATTTAAACATATAAAACAACATACAAATTTAACATACAAATTAAACATAAAATTTAACACATACAATAAAATTTAACATACAAATTTAACATATAAAATAAAATTTAACATATAACATATAAAATATCATACAAATGTAACACAAAATTTAACATATAAAACAACATACAAATTTAACATAAAATTGCAAAAAAATGGTAATTCACCTTTTAAAAAGAAATGGAGCAAGAAGGAGGTTTGAATTGTTGTAGAGTATTTTTTTTTCTTTTTTTTGGGGGAGGGAGGTGCGGGAGTGCTTGATTTGGGGTGAGGAGGGAGGAGGAGGTGGAAATAGGGTTGGATCTATGAAATGGAGAAGAAATTTGGAGAAGAAAATGGTGGAAATGAAGAAAAGAGCGGCGGAAATGGATATCGGCGAGAAATGAAGAAAAGAGGAAGAAAAGAAGACGGCGTGTTTTCATGTTTAAAGGAAGTCGTGTTTTGAAAACACGACTTTAAAATCGGTTTTTCAGAAACCGACTTTAAAGTCGTGTTTTGAAAATACGACTTTGAACTCGGTTTCTGCGATTTTAAAATCGTGTTTTCAAAAAACGATTTCCTTAAAATTGGAAGAAAAATTAAAAAAAATAATTATTTATTTATTTTTAATCAATATTCATGGAAAAAACTAGAGAAATGGAATCGTTAAAAAAAAAAAGAAAAGAAAAGAAAAAGAGGAGTAAATAGTATATTTGGTATTTTACAAATTGTTCTTTAACCTTTTAGTTCCACAAATTTAAAAATAAGTATTTTTTTTAATCGGCTAATAAGTTGGCGTGGTATGACACTTTATGCAAAGGTAAAATAGTCCGATAACATTTTATTAAGAAAATTACCCTAAAATCAAGCATAATTAATCTCCCAAATCCCTAAAAGCCCTAATGGCAATAAGATAGGTTATAGTGAAAAAAGCCAAAGAAGCATATAGCGCAAGTAAATAAGGCCGGCTCGGCAAACCAAGAAAATCACCAGTATTGTAAGAACAAAAGCAGATGTGTTTCCCAGCATAAAGATGTTGAAATTGTACTTGCTCATGATTACTTCACCAGGCGAAGGTCTCTATTCGCTTTCTTGGTTTTGAAATTCAACACCATTATATGTATTGTTATGTGTGTTATCTGCATCTCCTTGCCAAAATCCCCGGGAGATTTGAGGCACTCCTTGGTAAGTAATTTGTGACAATCGAAGCGACAACCACTAGAACGACATTGCGCATGTCTTGGGATGTCTTGGGACAAATCGGTTTTTAGAGACATGACCGATATAAAGAGTCTCTATCACGGTTATCCTTTCCCCACCTCAAAAAATCGGCAAAGTTTTGTACTTTTGGAGTCATTTTGATCTACAACCTTTGCCTTGCGGTTTGGTTATCATCGATTGCTTTATTTTCTCAACGCAATGTCCAAAGCTGATTTTGGGGATTTGAGGTTTGATTATGCGGTTGGGCAATTTTTAATAAAATGTTGCGAGACTATTTTACTTTTCCATAATACAATATGCACTTGCTAACTTAATGGCGGATCAAAAAGCCATTAAAGAAAATGTAAGGGATTTAAAAAAGTTAAATAACAATTTATAAGGGACTAAATATATGATTTATTCAAAAAAAATGGTACTAATAGTTTTAGATCAACAATTAGTTTTGATGTATTACATTTTTTCCAAGGTTACGTTAGTGGATTTTTTTTTTTGAAGTTCTCTCCTTCTTCACACACCAATGTTACTCCTTTGTGGATGCATAAATAACCAAATGAAACCTAATTTTGGCCACCACATTTTTGAATCTTGTTAAACCACCTTGCAATCTCCAATTCAAAGTGTTTAATTTAGAGTATTTAATTTCATATTTTAAGTGTATTATTAAATTTTAATTTTAACGTAATGTAAAATTATTTTCCATTAATTGTTTTTAATTATTTCATATATGATAAATACAAATTATAAATTTTATTATTAATATATATTGAATTTGATAAATGAAAAATAGATAATATTTTAAATAATTATTAATTTAAATAAGAAGTATTACATATATTAATAGAGAATAACATTTATCAGGATAATCCTAATAAATCCATTGTCAGATACCCAATACTATAGAGACACCTAGGATTTTTTTTAACTTCCATCTTAGGTTCATTAGTCTTAACCACACAAGAATATTTTTAACAATCAGATTTTTTTTTGATAAACCAAAAGTTTCTCCAGAATCTCCAAACCCAAAAGCAAAGCAGAAAGCCAAAAGTTGCACAAAATTTTTTGGGACAATTGAGTTGGGACAAAAGCAAAACCGAACGAAACCCAAAATCAAAAAGGACAAAATTTCAATAGAAGAACAAATTGATTTGGGAAGCAAAATTGCATAGTACAAGGGCAGCGAATGAAATTACCCAATCGAGAAATTTGCTGTTGAGTATGAAGAGGAGACAAAATCGTATTCTCCCACGCCACCACGAGTTTCATGTGACATGGGTAGATAAATGGCTTAAAGAGATCTGCGGGTAAGTCATCAATTTTCCTCTGAATCCTCCTTCATTTCTTGCCTTTTTATTCAACTTGGGTTTATTTTCATTTGATTTCTTTGGACATATTTTTATTATGATGCTTTAGCGTATTGCCTCTCTGAGGAGATGTTCAAGAGGGTTTAAGTTCAAAAGAAGGTGCTATCTCAGGCTCGAGAGTCCATTGATTTTGGGATATTTTATTTCCTAATGGAGAAAAATAGAAATACGTAGTCCTCACAAATTATTGGACCATTTACGATTGACTACTAAAGGGTAAATATCGCTAGGTATCATTTCCAGTTGATAAAGCGGTTGAAGTTGTAGGAAAAGGATGTGTATTAGAATTACAAAGCTGTGCTTCACTTTGTTCAATCTTTGTGTATGCTTGTATAGAAATTGATAACGATATGAATTCTGTATCACACGCATACAAAAATGAGAAGAAAAGATTCATTACATTGATTTGTATGCTCGCTTTACTATGCATTTGAAACCTGGAAGTGCATGGAGCTAAAATGGCTAAAACCCCATGAGTTTAAAACTCAAATTGTCCCAACAAATTTTGTGCCACTTTCGACTTTCGGCTTTGCTTCTGGGTTTGGAGATTCTGGAGAAACTTTTGGTTTATCAGAAAGAAATATAATTGTTAGAAGTATTCCTGTGTGATTAGGACTAGAAGAAAAAAAAAATACTATGTGTCTCTATATTATTGGGTGTTTGACAAGAGATTTATCAGAATCATCTTGATAAATGTTATTCTCTATTAAATAAATGATGGAAAAGAAGATAAAGAAGAGAAAAATTGGTGATGTGGATTCTAAGGTTAGGCTATTAGCATGGACAATTTTTTGATGATGGTCGTGTAAATAGTAAAGGCCGTTCGTAAGATGATGTGGCGTAACCTTAGTCTGGCTGTTTCTGAAGTTGCTGTGGATGCCCTTAAGAGTATATAAAAAATTTCAAAATTATAGAATTTTTTTTTAAAGAAATTTTAGAATTGGTTCCCAGCGATAAGTAGTCAAAAATTGGAATTAGAGAGGTTCCCTAGCCATTTTTTTGCTCACCTGACTAATAGTATAGGAGATGTTATTATACTTACAATCATATTCAATTTGATGAAATTCTTTCATCTAAAAGAGATCAAGCTTTTATAATTCTGCATGTGATGAATTATTTCTTTATTTGATCCAGTTGTTGATAACTTGATTATTACATTAGAAATAAGGCAACAATATTTATACTTTTCTTTTTTTGACCACCCCATTGTCACCCAATGGCATGATATTTATACTTTTTTTTTATCAAAACAATCGATATATTTGTAATAGCAATATTTACATAGCTAAAAAGGTTAATTGACTTTCGTGGTGTTGGATTTAACCGAACTCAAGAAAGAAGCCTCCGAAGAGGAAAAAACCTCCGAAGAGGACACAATCCCTAATAAATAGGGACACCCTAACACGGAGGGACAGTACTAATTCTATACAACACTAAGCTAATACTACAACCGACTAAGGTAGTTGGCTCGATTGGGTACCGCAAATGGAGTGTGATGAAAGAAACTGAACGCTAAGTTCCCAGCTCTCGTCCTACGCCGCTCGGAATGATCCTACAAAATTGCATCCATTGCATAGCTCAGCACCCACACTACTACCGCAAGTGTTGAATAGCCTATTTACCAAACTACGACCGCATACATTGAGGAGTTTGCAACCAAAGTCGTACGATTTACCTAAAAAAATTAAAAAAAAAGGACAATTTCACACATTTCGCACCTTCAATCGCCTACACTGGTCGACTGAGGTGCGAAATGTGGCTTGCTTATTTTCAACAAATTGAACCTTCACCTAGTGAAGGTGTAAAAATACACACGCATGTGTGCTTGTATTATTACTTTTCTTCTCCAAAATTTGCACGTCCTAAAGTCCAAAGTAGTCAATTAGGCCACTTAAAATCCCTAAAATAGTAAAAGTAGATTTTAAAATAAAAATTATAGGCTTGGTCTTTCCTTTAGTTTTTTTTCCTTTCATTTTTCTATTTTTCCCCTACCAGTACTATTTTTCATTTAGGTCCCTGATAGCTAACGCCAAGACGTGAGTGAGCGAAAGATTGGTCATACTATTTGCCACTCGATGGATCCATTCATCTCTGCCGCCCAAGTGGAAGGGCCTATGGCCCATGGGGACCAACCAACGAAATGGAAATAAAAACTTTTGAACCATTTGAGCTATGATTTAAAACATTTGGTTGCAAATAAACCTTGCCTATGGAAGCTTTGAAAACCTTGCGTATGGAAGCTTTGAGTTGCCTTGACGCTGTGCATTTTCCCTGATGTTTCCTCCGATTTTTTATCCCTTGGGGCCAAATTTATAGAATTATTTAATAATTACCATTATTGGTTTTTATTGTTCTTTATTTGCAATAACTAAATTTCATTATTAAAATATTCTATTGTTTTTAATTTCTTCAATGCACTATTAAGGTTGTAATTTAAGTAAAGTACAGCTTATTTCACAACCTATTGAAAATTAATAATAATTATTAAATAATATATGTAGGATTTTTTTAATTAGCGTTAATCATCAATAGCATGTAAATATAGTTTATATTATCACGTTTGTTTTAATTTATGTATCATCAAACTAACCTATAATTTTTAAAAATTATTAACAGAATTATTTAATGTAAGATAACCCCATATTCTCTTAAAGTTTCGTGGTATTCATTGTTTTATTTTAGTAAAATTAGTCTTGCTTCCCTCTGGCTAAAAAATTTCCTATAACTTTAAGATTGAGAATTAAAATTTTAAAAATGTATAGTAAATATTTCAATTAATTAAATAATTAAAAAAATTTATTAAAAACTGACAGCATTAAATCCAGGGGAGGGGGTGAGATACCAATATGGGAATGTCAAAAGTGAAAAGAGAAAAAGTAAAATTAATTCATTCACTTCCTAAAGCGGCAGGATGAAGAATCATATATACTCTACAATCAAACCTATGCTCCAAGCACCCCTAAAACTTGCCCGACGTAGCAAATTAATCTCCCACTTGTGCTTTGTTTTATGCGCGAAGTGAGCAAAAGTGACCGACAGTTCAGAAAAGGAGGGGTTTGTTGAGTGTCCTTTTGGCTGCGTGTTGACTTTTTGTACTATTGAGCTCTTCCTTGATTGCCCTTTTTGAACCATTTCAGATGTTTCGGCGAATTTTCTGCAGATGAGAGTAGGAGGGAAAATGATGTAGGAGTAGGAAAGCCTCAGACCTTTTGACCTCCTATAAATTTGATTTGTAGCCCCGCCCTTCCCGCAGTCTGCGTATAAATGAGAGGAATGGAGAGGTAGGGATCAGTCACAGGGCTGAAGAAGACAAGTTTCAGTTGCTACCAATGGGAGAATTTCAGAGGGCATATGATTCGGTTGATGAAATGATGAAGTCCATGCCTTGTGAACTACAAAGGAGGGTTTTCCGGGGATCCTGCGGCCAAGATTTCACTGTTTTTCGGAGCAAAAACAAAGATGAATTATCACGTCTTCTGCCTGACTCTTCCATCAGTATGTACCCTTTTATTAATGCTTAAAATCTCCATAGCTTCACGTCTTTATATTCTTGAGTGCTTAAGATTTTTTTGATTAAGGAGTGAATTAGTAGCATAAATTGGGGGCGGATTGCGACTGTGTTCCTGAGTGTGTTGGGGCACCCAGTTTTTTCAATTTCATTTCTTAGTGCCTAAATTAGTAAAGTTGGCCCTCTAATATTTTTTTTGTCTTAAAAGAAAAGAAACGAAAAAAACTATGAGAATTTTAAATAAAAAGAAACGAAAAAAAAGGTAAAACAAAATGTCATCACTAAAAGAATTTCTTAAAAAAATATTAAATAAAAAGAGAAAAGTGTGAAGGACAAAGCCTATGAGAAATTTAAAAATATAGATTGAGGAAATAAATAAAAGAGTATATGAAAGAGTAAAGAAATAAAATTAAAAATATAAATTTAGAAATAACAAGTAAATCAAAATAAAAGAACTGAACAAATATACTAAAAGAAATAAAAGAAATATAGATTAAAGGGAATTTTTTATAAAATGATATAGATTAAGGGAAAAAATTAAATAAATAAAAAGAAAAAGAGAAAAATGAAAACAGAAGAGCAATACAAAAAAAAATAAAAAATTATTAATTTTGTTTTCTTATATTTTGTCCATTATTTTTGTCAAAAAAGAAATTAGTGCAATCTTTGTCTAGTAAGTAAAATGTTCTACTATTGATATTTTGACAAACTTAGGGGACGGCAAATGGGCGCGGTGGAATACTGGATTTATTTATTTATTATTTTTTTTCATGGGTTCTTTTTTCTAAGTTTATTGTTTGTTAGCAGGGAAAAACTAACTTCCTTAGCTGTTTAACAATCGCCCTTTCCAAATGACTTTATTTTGCAGCTAACACCTGCGGAGGCACTTCACCCATGGAGTTCATAAAAGTTTGGCTTGAATTTATACAAATGGAAAACTATTTAGTTCAGATTTGGGCACCAGTGACTGTTGGTGATAAGCGGTACTTAACGACTTCAGACCAACCTTTTGTTCTGGCAAAACTTGTTAAGGGATTATGCTCATATAGGAAGCAATGTTTGGATTACTTGATTCCAATCGATGACATGAGCACCGAAGAAGGACATGTTGGTCCTCCTGGCCGTGTTTTTCTAAATGGACAGCCTGAAGTGTGCCTTGATGTACGTCATTACACTACTAAAGAATATCCTCAGCGCGATTCCGCTGTAACCTACGGTATCCGCTGTTACTTGGCTTTGCCGTTGAGTAAATCTGACGTTTGGGGATGTGATCGCGTGGTTGAGCTCGTAGCCAATGGATTTCAGCCTCGAATGTACAATTTTGTCAACCGAATATATCCTTTGGTATGTTTCTTTTGAACCCCGACTTATCTTTTTTCAGATGGGTGAGATAATATTTTTAGTAATAGTTGATGTCGTAGATTAATTATGAAATTCAGTCTCCGTTGGAGAGTACGTAAACAATACTCTCACTAAGAGAATTGACCCGTGACAGTAGTGACACCTTGTATTAGAAAGCATGGCCAGTCAGCTACCGAGACTAGACTAAATAAAAATTAATTGAAAAATAACATTGAAAAATAACATTGATTTAAAGTCATAAATAAATGTAATATGCTTGTACAATGTATTATATAAAATCAACATAAAAGTTAAGTCAATTTATTTTAAAAACTTATAAACACTATATCGTTTTTCAATGACCATTCCTATTTTCAATCCATTGGCAAGACATGTGAGTGCCTTTGTTTTTGCGGCGGGCTTAGATCTCTGAGCAAAATGTAGTCTCAAAATTGATATATATATATATATATATTATATTTTTAAGCATAAGCAAAAAACTTCCATAGATCTAAATTTTTTAAATTAAAAAGCTTTTATGGATCTAAATAATTTTCAATTTTTTAACTTATTAAGAATAATGCAAAAGCTCAATGCTCGTGGCACCAAGTGAAGATAGAGGAGGTGTCAAATCTGTGGGCAAATTGCAAAATTTATGGACAAGAAGTGCCACTATTGTTGTATATACTATCTAATTGTTTGGGTTAGACAGGAAATCTTGGTATTGAAATTTAGAAATATGTAAAGTAGTGGCAAGTGACAGAAATGAATATTGGTAAATTTTTATTTATCTTCCTTTGTATTTACACTTACTTGAGTGTTGCTGGAAATTTTTAATATGACCAGCAACAAGTGGAATGATTTGAAAAAAGTAGATGTCAGAGTCAATGTAGGGGAAGTTAGGGAACTACAAGGTCAGTTTGTTTGTAGCAGCAAAAGTTGAGTTTTGATTACTAAAATTTTTGCCACTAAGGTGGGCACGATATTAGAGTTGAGTTGAGGCCATTGGAATTAGGTGGAAGCTGTTGCTATTTAGATTGGAAGTTGATGATTTAAAGCACGCAATAAACACTGAATTTGGGTGAGCTTTGACGTTGAATTTTGAGTAGAGGTGAAATAGAATTAAAATCAGGTAATAAACAAAAGAGAAATAGAAAAGAAAAAAGAAAGAATTTAGATGGAAAAAAAATTTTTATAAATTAACAATTTTATCCTTTGAATATTCGTATCAGATCACCTATAGATTTCCATTAGAATTAATGGCACTTGTTGTGAGTGAATAACCCTTTCCATTTTCTTAAGTTGATGTCCTTTTAGGTTAAAACAAGTATAGTGACTAAAATTGAGATTTTGAAAAGTATAGTGACTAAAAATTTATTTACTCTTATTTCTATATAGTAATTCTTTACCTAAATTTTTATACAAGTTTACTAATTTTTACCTAAATTTTATGATTTTATGATTTAGAAACAAAAATTAGAAAATTAAAATTTTAAACAAAACTCAAAACTCACTCTAATTAAAGAGTTAGTAAAATATAGTCAAAGAGGCCTAATAGATTTTAAAGAATCAAACACTAATGTATACAAACAACATTCACGCATAAAGAAAATCTTCTTCTTTTGGCAAAAAAAAAAAAAAAAAAAAATCATAATAAAGAAACATTGCAATGATTTATGATCATTATCAAAAGCAGAATATATAATACCAAAAATAGCCATTATTATATATATATATATACATATATATATGCCCTTCATATATATATATATAAAAAAATTTACTGATGATGAGAAATTAAAACCTTAGAGAGAACAAAATTAGAATGCAAAAATCGTGAAAGAGAAGAATCTAGATGGAATAATTTAGAAGAGAGTGTAGCGTCGGATGAGTCAACAAAGAGAGGAGATGAGAGAATAAATAGAAAAGAAAAAGAAGGATTGGATGGGTAGAAAAATTTTAAAAGATAACGTGTATTTTTAGAAATTAAAATTGAAATTAGAATTTAGTTCTCAAAAATTTGAATAATAAGTTTTAATAGATTCTAAATCTGAAAAATTCAATAAATTTCCTCACTTTTAGGAATCGTTTTATTTTCCCAATAAAATAAAAACCTATCAAGCATAAGATTTTAATTTTGAGAAATTTAATTACTTTCAAGCGAGAATCTTGGCCAACCAAAGCGGACCTTAAGTGTAAAGTAGAGAGAATTCACAATCCTTTGCCATAAAGGCCTTAACAATTGAACAATAGGAGTCCTTGATGATTTGCTCAGTAAGTTAGTATATCTTGCTTGATATATGAGAATAGTTGTAGTCCCAAAGAATGTTATTGAAACTTATTCTATTATGGACACATAGCGAGTATTTCTATCTCCCAAATCAATTCCTAAAAGGAAGTGGATCTAAAATCTTCTATTATCTAACGTTGTTGCAGTGCATTTTGAATTTATTTTTGTCCATGCTAAAATACTTCTCCAATTCATCTCGGCGCCTAAAACATGTAATTCCTAAGGTTTATTTAGGTTCAATAAAAGGAGTTTCTAAAATTGAAGAGGTGTTGCTAGCGGTTTGTCAAACACATCAGTGCTTGCTCGCTCAAACCAGGTTTCCATGCCGGCTCCTCATAGCATGAAAATGAAGTCGGTATGACATAGAAGGACCACATATGCGGACATTGAAACAAGATTACGTGATTTCTGACGAGCTTGTAGTATATCTTACATAAAGAAGAGGCGAGTGTTGTTGGGAAAGCATTTTCGTCGAAGGAGCATGTTTTTGCAAAGACATAAGTCGATTAAGCATAAATGAGTATTCGCTAGTGCGAGCGCCGGTATACAGCGAGGGCTAAGCGGCTGTTTGCAATTTCCTTGGAACATCTCTTTTGGCGGCGAGATTATCTTTACATCGTCGAGTTCTTTACCTAGCAAAGCTGAAAATGGTGACAAGAACCTTAATCAAAATCTTTGTGGCGTGATGAAACAACGGCTCAAAGTTTGGAGGTGGCCACGGACAAGAATTGGGAGAAACTCTTTGTCGAGGTGATAAAAACTTCTCAGTGATGAACTTGATTCTTTTTGAAATTTGTGATCTTCTTGGCGATGATTCTACACCTAATACTATAGGATATCCATATGGAGGAGAAATAGGGCAACCAATGTTACAATGGGCAATCACGGAGAATGCTCTTGGTGGTAAGGTCTATGCGTTCAATTTGTTTAAATTCTTCTAAACAAAGCGCATTAGGTTTCTAAACTTTATATAGAAATAGAGTAATGATATCGTTAATGAATTTGCAAAATTAATTGTCATAGTGAATGATGTGGCGTTGATAAAGGCAAAATTATCCCTACTCATATTACACTTTTTATGAAGTATGATGGATGACTTTCTCTTTTGTCAATACCACATCATTCAATATACAATAATAAAGTATCATAAAGCGAAATAGAGCTATAAGAAAAACTAAAATAATTAAAATAATTGCCCAACACTATTAATCAACTAATTTTGCTAGAAAATAACCTTATAAGAAAGAAACTAAGGTAATTAAAATAATTGCCCTTAACCCCTATTAATGAACTAATTTTGCTAGAAAATAACCTTCTAATCTGATTATAAGCTGTTGATTAAGTCATAGCCATACGATGGAGTACTAAACAAATTCGAGTGAATCTGGTGAGGTCCACAGAATGACACCTCTTCTGCTTCTTCACATCCACGGTACAAATAGGGCTTTCAATGCCTATGTAGTTTGCAGTTCTTCATATGATAATCATGGTTTTGCTAGAAAGATCGTCAGAAAGAAGCTGAAGCTTTTACTGCTCCATCCATTATGGATCCTTATCTTTGGTAAAGACAAAGCTAAAGTGCATTGCATCATGGAAGGAGCACTAATGTATTTACACAGTCGGATAATCTACATCAGTACCTATTTATCAAATATATTGTCCCTCTAGTAATCCATAATGTATCTTGTATTGGTTCATGCGTTTGGATTTCTTTCACTTGATGTTGCTCTATTAGATCTTTTCTGTAACCGACTTCACAAGTAACATGCTTGAGGTTCGTTTCCCATTCCCAGACATTCAATCTCTGAAAACTGATACTCTTACTTCCTTCCCTACAGTTAAGTAGAGATTGTTATGAGACACCAAACATTAACTTTTAGCGAGTCTTAGATGATATCGTTTATCTGCTTTGAGAAGTTAAGCCAGTAACTTTCCTTCTGCCTCAGCTCCATTTTATCACATATATTCTTTGCTTTGATAGTATGTTGATTTTATAGATCCAAAGTACTCTCTGACTATACCTACAATAAAATTTCTATCAGTCTTTCCCATCTTGATTTTCCACTTAGCTAGGATTCACACTACCTATGTAAATTTGGCTTTTGTGTTGTATTTAGTCATCATAAGACCCAATGATTCTTCTTTTTATGTTTATGAACTTTTTGGTTCTTCTTACATTTGTCTCATGAGTTAATCATGTTACGTTCTTGTTCCAGGTTATTCTCATAATGCCCTCTGAAGGTGTTGTATTTATTGACTTCTCCTACCATTTAGGTGTTGCAATGTGGCATCCAGGATGCACTTGGTTTCATTTACACTGATTAACTTCTACATTTCATATCTTCTAAGAATTTCAAATATAGTTCCAATGTAGTTTTGGGATCTTGCTTTTTTAAGTTACATTGCATTTCTCCAGGTTGCTTTTCCAAGATTTTGAGATACGTGTGCATACTACCTGAAAAATTTGATGTGTGATTCCCAAATTTAATGAGTATGAGTGTGTTTTGTGATAGGAGATGCCTTCGAACAAGTTATTTGCGGGAACAACAATTAGGAGATAAGGAGAAAAATGGATGGAATGGATATTGTTATCTTTCAGTAGAATTCTGGGAGAAAGTTACCAAGGATTCCCCAGAATTGGAAGAGGAGGAGGGTGGGGAAAGTATGGTTGGGTGTGGTGAGGGATGAATAGTTGTCCCTGTTCTTGCGTCATTGCCAAGAAAAAATAGGCCATTCTCTAGATATTTTTTCTTTTTACTCATACAATTGCTCAAGAATCAATAAACCTTTCAGAGAGATCTTGCAATTCCTCTGCAACTAAATCAATTTCCATAGAAGCGTTGTGATAACTGTTAATTAGTGAACTTCTGATTCTACATGTGTACTGGCGCCTCTGCATCTTCCCATATATACTCCTCCCTTGGCAAAGTCAAAACTTTTAAGCCCAGAGCAGAATGATACTAATGCGACTGAGATGGTAGCGTGAATGTGTCGTAATGTGTTCATGAAGACGGAGGCAATAGAGAGAGAATAAAAAGAGACTATGGAATCACCACGATTCTGCTCTTGGTATTGTGGGAAAACAGAGGAGATCACCGCAAATCATTTCATGCAGGTAAATTTGGTACATTAGCTCAAACCCCAAAAGCTTTTGTTGGTTGTTAGTGTTAGAAATAATTTTAAATAATTTATTGGAAAATTTAAATGTAGTAAATAAAAACCAATCTGAATCATTCAAATATAAATTTTACTATTGGTGAAAAATTATTTCGATGACTTTGAAAGATCCTTCAAAAATAAACAAAGAAAAAGGAAAAGGGGCGGAAGATTTATTAGTTGTTTGTTCTGCAGTTGATGCTTTTTGAATTACTCCATCCCAAAAAAGAATTTACTTGGAATTTTAGGTGCCACCTTTATTAGTTATTAGGTACAATACACATATGTATTAATTTAATGCATAATTTAATATTTTATTTTACTTTTAATTGTGAGTACTCATGGTGTATTAGTAAAGATATTTTGTGTTTGGTTTAAATTCATCATCTCATCAATCATCATTGGTATTAGATGAGTGTCAATGAAATCCAGTGTGTAGTAGACAAGATAACACCATAGGTTCAAAAGGAAAAGGAGCAGTGAGAAAATTAGAAGAAAAACATGGAATTAACTGCATGCTTCTTCACCAATATTCCCTGATAAAAAAACTACAAAAGATATTGCACACATTCTTAGAGTCACATTAAAATTCGTTAAACAATATTTTTTCCTCAATGAAATTCATCCTTAGTCTATCAACCTCATCCATCATTCATAATAATGTGCAATAATTAATATCACATAGACTTTGTTTTGCAGTCGATCGCTCTACATTCAAGCGTATATATGAAAGCGCGACATATTCCGTAATAAGTAATGCAACAAACGTTGGTGCCTCCTCACGAGTCTATTGAAGCTGCCTGAAAGAAATGCCGAAGATCAAAGAACATTACAAGTGGAAGAGTCAGTCCACTGATGAAAGCGAGCGATGGTAGAGGTATCATATAGAAGATGACGTTATTATCAAGTTTGAACTTTCACTTTCCGTCAAAGTCAGTTTGGAGGAGAAAGTGTAGGAGTTCAGATTTATCAGTTGGAAGTTTAGCATTGAAGTATCTAGATGAGGAGAATGGATTTTGTTGGCATTATGGTGGGGCTTGAGAATGCAATAAAAGTACATCCAATATCATTGGGAATATATTATCAGAATGAGGGTGGTAGAGTATGATGCCCAGCATGAGCACATATATTTTATATTTATTTGATAAGGCATCTCAGGATTAAAAAATTTGTAGTTTTATATATGGAAATGCTAGTAGTTAGGGACTTGCATGAATGTTTTAAGCTAGTGACTTATCCATCCCCTAGTTTATTCCTCTCGATTGAATAGCATTCATTGCAGAGATTTTGAAACAAATCTTCATATTAAAGCATTTTTCAAGTAGAAAATGATAGAAGTATTAAAGAAAATGTACTCAAACCTTATGGGTCCACTTTGATGTACAATTTTTAATTAATAGATAAAATGCATTTAGCCGCATCAAAAATAAATTTTTTCTTTAAAACAAAGAAATATTTTCAAAATGAACTCTTTTGGCAAAGAAAATAGGGAGAACTTAATATTTTGTAGACACATTCAAATTTGACAACCATGCCAGTTCAGTTCATTCCAATTATCATCAGGAAAAAAAGCAATTGAATATGAAAAGAAAATAATAAATAAATACAACGCTGGACCATTAACGGGAGGATCAGATAGTTAACTAATGTACATTGGCATGTGGGCGTAGGGAGTAGTCAGCGGTTGGTTTAGTTTATTAGGTTTTATTAGTTTGATAACTGGAACTCCCTGGCAAAATCAGACAAAGCCAAATAAATCCAGATAAATAGGCGGGTTCTTATTGATTTTGGTTTTATTAGTTTAAACGAATAAAGCCCGAATAAGAATTGATTAGTTTGTGATTTCATAAACGAATAAGGAAATTTAGTTAACCAAATAAACCGAATTTTTTCTTTTTTTGAAAACACCACGAAATAAATTCTAAATAATTAGTTTCAGATCAAACAATTATAAATATTTTTTCAAAATTGATTTCAAACATGGAAACTGTAAACATTCACAAAGCATTAATTTAAACCTTAACTCCTTGAGTTGCCAGCTTAGAGTACTCATTATTTGCTAATTAGCAATATAAAATCATTTGCATGTATAATTAATGAATTTTATTAGTGTTATTACTTGAAACTATTGGCCTAACACTTAACTAGCCTATTAGGCGTGGCTAAAGTAACTAGTTTACTAGAAGTTAGTACTTATTAGTTATTACCTCAAAAGTCAAACCCAAGATAGAATATAATTCCAATGTAGTTTGGGATATTGCTTTTTAGAGATTACATTGCATTTCTTGAGTTGCTTTTCAAGATTTTGAATCGTGTGCCTTTATAAAAAATTTGATGTGCCAATTCCCAAATTTAAGCAGTATGATGTGTTTTGATAGGAATGCCTGAACAAGTGTTGAGAACAACAATTGAGATAGGAAAGAATAAGGATAGATGGACAATATCTTTGAGTGAATTGGGAGAAAGTTAAAGGGATTCAAAAGAATTGGAGAAGGGGGGCGGTTGGGCGTGTGGTTGGTGTGGTGAGGATGAATAGTTGTCCTATTTCTTGTCAAAGCGAAAAAATAGACCATTCTCTGAATATTTTTTCTTTTTATATACAATTGTCAAGAATCAATAAACTAACAAGAGAGATCTTGCAATTCCTCTACCAACTAAATCAATTTCCACCAAGCGGTTTGATAACTTCGATAAGTAGCTTCTAGATTCTACATTGTTGTGCCAACTCTGCATCTTCCCACTTCTTCTTTTCTATCCCTTGTCAAGTCAAAGCTTTTTCACTTATGAGAATGATACTAATGTTCTTGAGCAGAATGGTAGCATGGAGCGACGTGGCCCATGACAACATTTCAAAGAAGCAGAAGGCAATAGAGAGAATAAAAAGAGACTATGGAATCACACGTTCTGGTCTTCAGCAGCATTATGGGAAAACAGAGGAGGAGACTGCAAATCATTTCCGTGGTAAGTTTGAACATTACTTCAAACTTCAGAAAAGCTTTTGTTGGTTGTTAGTGTTGGAAATAATTTGAAATAATTTATTGGAAAATTTAAATGTAGTAGTATAAAAACCAACTGAATCATTCAAATAAATTTTACTATTATGAAAAATTATTTCGATGACTTTGAAATATCCTTCAAAATAAACCAAGAAAAAGGAAAAAGGCTGAAAGATTTATTAGTTTGTCGTTCTGGTTGATGCTTTTGAATTACTCCATCCCAAAAAAAAATTCACTTTGAATTAGGTACAATTTTTTATTAGTTATTAGGTACAATACACATATGTATTAATTTAATGCATAATTTAATATTTTTATTTTTACTTTTTAATTGTGAGTATACGCAATTATTATTAGTAAAGATATTTTATTAATTTGGTTTTAAATTCATCATCTCATCAATCGCCATTGGTATTAGATGATGTAAACAGAAGAAATCAACTGGTAGTGAACAAGATAACACCATAGGTTCAAGGAAAAAAGGAGCAGTGAGAAAATTAGAAGAAAAACATGGAATTAACTGCAATATTCTTCACCAATATTCTGATAAAAAAACTAAAAGATGTTGCACACATTCTTGGAGGTCACATTCAAAATTCGTTAAACAATATTTTTTTTCCTCAATGAAATTCATCGTAGTCTATCTCCTTCCTCATCCATCATTCATAATAATGTTATGACTAGTTAATATCACACTTGGACTTGCCATTTTGCAGTCAGTCGCTCTACATTCAGGCGTATATGTAGAGCGTATGACATATTCCCGTGGCCAAGTAGTAAAGCAAAGAAACTTAGGTGCACTCCTCAAGAATCTGTTGAAGCTGCTGAAAGAAATGCCGAAGATCAAAGAACATTACAAGTGGGAAGATCAGTCCATGATGGAAGCAGCATGATGGTAGAGGTATCATATGAAGATGACGTTATTATCAAGTATGAACTTTCAATTTTGTCAAAAAAGTCGGATTTGGAGGAGAAAGTGTCAAGGAGACTGAATTTATCGGTTGGAAGTTTTAACATTAAGTATCTAGATGAGGAGAATGAGTGGATTTTAGTAGAATGTGATGAAGACTTGAGAACCTGTCTAAGTACATCAATATCATTAGGGAATAGTATCAGAATGAGGGTGGGTTAGAGTATGATGCCCAGCATAGACACATATATTTTTATTTTTATTTTGGTAGGGCATCTCCGGGACAAAAAAAAATTAGTTTTATATGTAAAATGCTAGTAGTTAGGGACTTGCATGAATATTTGGTAGGGCATGAATGTTTAATGGTGACTTATCCATCTAGTTTATTCACCTCTCTGTTGAATAACGTTCATTGCAGAAGTTTGGAAGCAAATCTTCATATAGTGACAATATTTTTTTTCAAGTGAAAATGATGTAAGTAGTAAAGAAAATACTACTCCTCCAAACCTTAAAACGGGTCCACTTTAAATTATGTATAATTTTTTTTAATTATTAAATAAAATACATTTAATACATCAAAAATAAATTTTTTCTTTAAAACAAAGAAATATTTTCAAAATGAACTCTTTTGGTAAAGAAAATAGAGGGAGAACTTAATATTTTGTAGACATTCAAATTTGACAACTCAACCACGTACCAATTCAGTTCATTCAAGTGTCATCAGGAAAAAGAAAACAATTGAATATGAAAAAGAAAATAATAAATAAATACAACTGGACCATTAACAGAAGGATCGAATAGTTAACTAATGTTACATTGGCATGTGGACGGCTCTTGTGTAAAGCATGCACCAAAACTTGCCAGTCTTGTCAGTGTCAAATGACACAAGATTAGGATTAAAAACCAATTAAAAAAACAAACAAAAGGTGTTATGGTTTTAAACAATCAAATAGAGTAACCGTGCAAACATGCAAGTAAAGCCAAAACTCAAACTCAAACTCAAACTCACTTTATTTTTCTTTTACGTACCTAGAAAATAAAAATGCATTGCTGGCACATAAACAGCATTCTTCTTTATATTTCTATTTATACCAATAATATTAACATTGCCTACTGCCTTGGTCCACATAATAAGTCACCATCCTCTTCAAAAAATTTACGTTAAATAACATACCCTCAAAATATTTCCAGAATAATACTGGAATGCGGAAACATTTAAAAAAACCAGAAAGGAGAATTTGAAACAAGTCTTAAATTGAGATAAGAGTAAGAGTAACAAATTGTAGCGAGCAACTCTGCTCCATAATCAAACAAATTCGAAACTAGCATATGTAACCTTCTCCAATAATCAAAGTTTGGGGAACAAAATTCCCTAAATGAGGAATTAAATGTTTGGGGCAAAACCCCCTTCTCTAAGACTTAAGTTATTAGACTAAGCAAAATTTCTCCTTAAAATAAACCTTTAACCGGAAAAACATTTTCATCACCACCTATTACTACCACCAAATTGAAGACAAGTCCTTAAGCACCACCTGATCCATATTTCTTGCCAAAAACAATTAACTGAAGCTTGTCATAACCTGCAAGCACACCAGCACCAGCAATGGCACGAAGGATGTTAGCACCAGCACCCTTAAGAATAGAGATTTAGTACCCTCATTCTTAAGGATTTGTGCAAATGCATCAAGCGAGCTCTTGTACTTGACAGCTTCGCCAGATGTCATCATCATTCTTCTACGAACAGTATCAATTGGGTAAGAGGCTAGACCAGCCCCATTAGTGATGAGCCAACCGAGAGCAAAGCTAGCAAAGAAACTATCCTGTAAATAACCACAACAAAAACAAGAGTGTTGTGTTAAAACCTTATAACCGCACACACATTTCACTCTTGAGTAGCTACGTATCAACATCTAGCTAGAAAACATTAATGTCTAAATTAGATAACATATAACATAATTTCAACATCTAAACTTTAAAGCAGATCATACAAACAATTACATTAAAAACTTACAAGAAACATCAATTATATCTAGATATCAACAGTACTAAGAACCTCCGAACTCTACATCATTACTACTAGCATATATGTCAAATATCATGACCCAAATCCTTTGAACACAAACCAGTAATCTAAGCCGCTCTAACTAAACAAGTATATAAATTAACATTAACATCATTAACTAAAGGCACCATCAATTTTTTAGATCAAATTAGATATTCTCCAACAGTCAATCCTAACCACCTGTATGATCCATGCAAAAAGAATTATTGGATCTAGTTAAAACCTAGTTCAGAAACCTGATCTGTAGCAGTGTAGCATCATTTGTCCTGTAATGAAACATGTCCAAAATAATACACAAACTCACAAAACCAGCTTTATAGACCACTAACCTGCAAGCCTCCTGTCAAGACCACTGGCTTCAATGAGTCATACAGTCCAAAGTATAGACCACGGTACACAATGACACCCACACATGATATGTTGAATCCACGGTAAAGTCCTGCAATACCATCAGACTGCAAGGTCTTCCTGTAGACATCAATCAAACCATTAAATTGCCTTTCACCACCCTTCTTTGCAGCCTGTGTATCATTTGGGAGATGGGTACGAGCATAATCCAAGGAGTAGACAAAAACAAGGGATGAAGCACCAGTAGCACCACCAGATACAAGGTTGCGTGCAAACCATTTCCAGTAACCATCGCGGTCCTTCTTGAAGTTGAAAAGCCTCTTGAAGTAGTCCCTAAAGGAAAAGTTCAATGCCTACAAAACATGAAATAGGAAGCATCCTCAGAAAAAAAAAACAAAAAACAAAACAAAAAGAGGACAGATAAAGATTCGACGCACATCTACAGGTAACAAACTCAAAAAAGAAAAGAAAGATTGTGAACCTCTGTAGGGAAGTAACGGATAACATTAGCAATGTTTCCCCTCTTCAAAGAAACCATCCCCTCATCTTTAATTTTTTGGTTGAAACAATCTCCAATGCCCTTATAACGCTCAGAAAGGCAACCAGACTTGATCATTTCATCTTGGTTTTGAATGAGAAGCTTCACCCTCTCAATAGGGGCAGCAGCAGTTTTGGAGACAGCAGCTGAAACTCCGTCCATGGAAAGTCAATGGCAAATGTTCCTAAACCTTTTTCTGCGGGAGCCTGGACGAAAACTGGTGAAGCATTTGCAGCAACCACTGAAATATCCTGGGTTGAACAGGAAAACTGTTGTATGGGGATTTGCAATGCTGCATTGGAGTAATTTCCATAGGTAAAGCGCCTTTGATAAAGTGCAGTGCTTTGGAAGCCTGCATAGCGACCTTGAACATCTTGGGAGAGACTGGTACTCAAGTGCAGCTGGTTAGTTATTTTTTGTGCAACAGTAGGGTACTGGCGTTGATGTGCCATTTCAAGTTAGAATGGAACTCCTGTAGATAAGACATAATTGTCAATTAAAAATTGAGAACACTCTCAAGCCAGATAAACTTCCCAATTCATCAAGAGAAGTAATGGCTGTAAACAAATACTTCATCTGGTGTCAGAATTTCAGAGAGTTTCATTAGCATCTTAAGTATCACGTCTCATCAATCAAGTTTAAAGAACAACCCACAATGAAATTAGACCAAAATGATCATTCCAACAAATGACACTGACACTCAATATACACCATCAAGGTAAGTTGAGATATTTAAATATACAACAAATGTACACATTTTCTGATCCAGTACACCTCACCCATCGGCAAAAGCGAAACCACTATAAACATCTCTCATACTCTAAAAAAGACAAACACTTCAATCACATTGTTCACACACCTTACTCATCTATAATAAGTAACTATGCACTAATCAATTTACAATTTACAATTTACAATTTACAATTTACAATTTACAATATGCTATTTCATTGTTGAAGAATAAAAAAGTATTCCAAAAATCTCTTATCGGTAGAAAAGCCTAAACATTATCTTATCCTGATTAAGCTTAGATATAAAACACACAAGACCACGCACGCAATAACCAAAAGAGAAATCCCAACTAAACACAAATGCTTATCCCTTATAATAAATAAGTCACCCCAAATCCCTTCCACTGTTACTCCAAGAAAAAATACAACCCAACAAGCATTTAAAAAGCGTAGTAATATAAATAACTAAATTCAAATGCCAAAGCAAGACCAATAACGAGATCAACAAAGGAAAAATGCATACAAAATAAAATACGGTGAAACCCAAATCATCAAACAAGTACAAATGAAGTCAGATCTACAGCTATCGAACACTAAATAAATTTTAAAAAATACAAATAATTTATGAAATGAATGTTGACAATTAAATTTCTCCATAGACAACACCAATTAACAATTGTCTCTCACAAGCCAAGTTCTTTTTTTTTTTTTTTTTTTGTCCAAGAGCTACCCAATTGGGTTGAATTTAAGGGTAGCGAACTTAATCACCAAATCAAAGAGGTACATGATACCAACCTTTAGATTTTTAAATTGGTGCCAAAGATTGAACCTTGCACCAAGCCAAAGAGATACATGAAACCAATTTTTAGATTTTTAAACTGATGCCAAAGATTGAACCCTGGACAACCCCAGTCTTCTATCTTAATGCTCTTATTGGTGATTACAAGTCAAGTTCTAGGGTCAACAATTTATCCAATCCGAGATGTGTATACCTGCCATATAAGGTAGACTGCTTTGTAAAATACTCCAATGCTTAAATTAGTAAGAGGTTTGTATGTGTTTAATCAATAAATAGACAAAAAAATGTACCATTTCATGATGCCCTTCTTTTCTTTTTGTACTTCTTTTTAGGTTTTGAATTTCAATAACATTATGATAATAATGTCCTAACACAATTTTGAATTTCAGTAACATTCTAATAATAATGTCCTAATACGATTCTACCTCCCATCTAGGGAATTCTTATCAAATACGTATTTTGATTAATAGGGATTAGCTTTACATCATATCACTTAATGATTTTATCAAGATAAAGATTTAACACCACTTAGTGTAAGATGAAATCAAGTATTTTGTGCAACTTGGGGGTGATGGTATCCTTAAAAAACCTCCTAAAGGGTGATGATCACAATACTAAAAAACTGTATCAACCAAATTCAAGAGTTTGAATGGCCAATTCAAACGGGTGAACGTAAGCATTTTGTAAAGATGGACGTAAGTAGTATAAAGGTAATGAAAAGTTTTATAAAATAAAAGGAAGGGAAGACAAAGGAAATGTGACAAATGACAACATGATTGACTAGAAATGGGGGTCACTGTCAAGAAAGAATCAGCCTTGTGTTACTTGACTGATAGACATGATATCAGGCGATCTCACTTCAGAATATTCAAGTTTGGTTTGAAGAAGCTATGCTAGGCTTACCCTATAGGGTAGATAAACGTGGTTAACTGTTATAATTTAACAAAAACCGAAAAAAGGACCAAAAAAAAACAACAACACCAATGTTAGATGAATTTCCTCTATGGTAGATAATATGCCATCATTAGGAAAGGATTTTCTTTATGATAGATAATACTACTATTATTGGGGGTAGAGGCAGAACCCAAATAATAGAGGGACCAAAATTTTTTTTCCAATAATAAACATTTAAGTTGAAATTACATCAATAATATAAGTATTTTAAACTATGTAACTTACGAAACATAAAGTGAATAATATAAATATTTATCTTAAATTTTATAAACTTTTTTGAAAATTAGTTTTCTATTTTTACTTAAAATAAATTTAGTACTTTTAGATATGAAAGGGTAGATTAAAAATTCTTTTAACTTTTCCAAAGACAAAATATGGAAACAACAATTATTAAGAAAGGGGAAAGTAAAATAAGAGAGGGATTTTTAAATCTTTTTTTTTTTTTGCTCAGAGGGTTGGGTGGGGGTGGGGGGGGGGGGGGTAGAGGGTGGATTTTAATAAAAACAAAAAATTAAAAATTTATAAGACTAATTTTTAATTTTTAAAAAATTGATGGGCACTTATGCACCCTTTTAGATGATGGATTCCTTTAGAAGAAATAACAATAGATGTTGATCAATTTTTCACTGACATTTATCATCACATTTGCCTTAGGAAATGTTTCTACTACTTGATGAAGATAAGGGGATCGCCAACGGCCATAATGGAGAGAATGACGTACAAGCTGTGCATGATCAAGTGCCTATACCCACAAGTCGTTCTCACGACCTTTTACGTGACATGAGTGGTCCAATGACGAGGTCACGTGAGGAAAAAGGAAAAAGGAGCTTTGGCTCAACTCATATGTGAAGTACATGCCAAGTCGTTAATGTACTAAGTGTTGTGGACAATCCATAATTTCGGTCATGTAATCATTTATTTTATTTTTATTTTATTTTGGTCTAGTAGTTATTTCTTTTTATGTGTTGGAATAGGATTTATTTATTAAGTCAGTCCTAGTTGGGTTAGGATTTAATTATTTATTTAGTGAGAGGAAATTTGAATTTGTCAATTAAAGGCAAGCAATCCAAACCCTAGTGGTCTTTGAATTAGCTTGGCCACACTTGTATCTTATTTAAAGGAAAGCATTTGAACTATACATACGAGAAATTACGAACCTCGAGCCTTTTTTAAGCCTTTTTTATTTTAGGTCTTATTAAGAAAAATTTTATGTTTATTCAAAATGAGATTCAATCATGAGTTTCTTTTGTAAGTTGGTTTTGTCAAAGTGCTTAGTCTTTTCGTACTTCTTGGTAAATCGTTGGGGTTGGGGGGGTTTTAGTTGGGGTATGGCTTATAGTTCAACCCACAGGTTTAGGGGGTAGAGTTGGAGGTTAGTGTTGATCCAACAAAGAGCAGCGATTATGAAGGACGGTCGAACAAACAATAAGATTTTTACTTACTTTATTTACTCAGTAAGGTATCAATTAGGTATCAATTTGCTTGCCTTTGCTTCTCTCTTGTTGTTCATTCACTTGTTCTATATTTTTTTTTTGTTGTTCTATTCTTCTTGTGTCTCATATTTGCATACTTTCTTTTCTTCAATCGTGTTCATACGTTTTGTTGTTATTCTTACTCGACCTGTGCTCCAAAAAAAAAAAAAAAAAAAATTGAACCTTGTGGCTGCTGTTATTGTTATTCTGTTAGGATAAAAAAAAAACGCAGAGAAAAAGAAAAGAAAAAAGAACAGCATCATTGGAAATTTGTCTCAGCTAAGAATTCCCGTACTTCACTGCCTGGTAAACTTGCAAGAATTGTTTCTGCCTATTGGATTGGAGATTTGAGCTGAAATTTTTCAGGGAATCAAAAAACATGCTGAAGAGTATTTGAGAATTTTTCTGGAATTTTTGGAATTTTTCTCGATTTTTTTGAGCCTTGATTTCCGTGATTACTGAGAATTCCCGAAATCTCACTGCCTAGTAAACTTGCAAGAATTGTTTCTGCCTATTGGATTGGAGATTTGAGCTGAAATTTTTCAGAGTATCAAAAAACATGCTGAAGAATATTTGAGAATTTTTCTGGAATTTTTGGAATTTTTCTCGATTTTTTGAGCCTTGATTTCCGTGATTACTGAGAATTCCCGAAATCTCACTGCCTGGTAAACTTGCACGAATTGTTTCTGCCTATTGGATTGGAGATTTGAGCTGAAATTTTGTAGAGTATCAAAACACATGCTGAATAATATTTGAGAAGTTTTATGGAATTTTTGGAATTTTTCTCGATTTTTTGAGCCTTGATTTCCGTGATTACTGAGAATTCCCGAAATCTCACTGTCTGGTAAACTTGCACGAATTGTTTCTGCCTATTGGATTGGAGATTTGAGCTGAAAATTTTCAGAGTATCAAAAAACATGCTGAAGAATCTTTTAGAATTTTTATGGAATTTTTGAGGATTTCTTTTTGAAAATTCTTCGTTCATCCTATTTCTGCAATTTGTGCAAAATCAGTGTTCTTGTTTTCTTCCGAATCTTATTGTTTCTTTTTGTGTGCCTATCATTCTTTGACCTCTAAATTTCTTGTTTGCTTTGAATTGAGTTTAATTGCTTAACACAGGGGACTTTTGAGCTTGTCTTGATTAGAACTTGGGAAAAGTGCGGAGTGGAGTGAACTACTCATCAACCCTACTACTAAAATGAGTGTAGCCTTTATTGGTGTGTGAATTACTCGGGTTATTGGTTAGGGAAGTGAGGTAGGCTGTTTTGGAACTAATAACTGTGCAGGTTTTAAGTTCTTTCAAATGGCGACAAATCGGGCCAAAAGAGACAGAGGAGATTACGATTGATGACACCTTGAAGGCGTTACTCCTGTCGATTCGACAAATCAACACCGATTGGATCATCTTGAGTTATACATGGCGTCCTATCAAGCGTCCCTCAATAAAGATATTGGTTCTCTGACCAAGACCCGATGTCGGGCCAGTCTTGACCGAGTTGTTACCAAGGGAAAGAAGAAGAAAACTAGAAAAATGGAGTCTTCAAGTTGAGAAAATACCGGTGAGGAGAAACCGACCCTTCAATTCAGATCCTTCAAGTTCAAGTGAAGATGATGATCACAATACTAGAAGAAAAAGAAGGGGCAAAGGCGGTTTCAAGGCGACAATCTTGCCGGTATAAAGCGAAGATACACAGATTCCATGGCAAGAATGATCAGGAAGCATACATGGGTGGGAGGAGAAAGTTGTGAGAATATTTGATATCCATGAATATTCAGAAGAAGAAGGTTAAACTAAGCGATGGTAGAGTTTTACGGACATGCCTCAACATGGTGGAGAAAAATCATGCGTGCAAGGCAAGAGGAGATGAAGAGACCAGTGTCTTCTTGGGTTTCTCTCAAGAAACTCATGAGAAAGAGATATGTCCCACCTCATCACAAGAGAGATCTGCTTCAAAAGCTCCAAAGCTTATCTCAAGGGAGCAAATCGGTAGATGAATATTACAATGAGATGGAGTAAGCCATGATGAGAGCAAATGTGGAAGAAGACGAAGAGACCATTATGGCCAGATTCATGAATGGGCTTAACCGAAGTATAGCTCATCTAGTGGAGTTGCATCACTACAACGACCTTAATGAATTGCTGCAAATGGCGTTGAAGGTAGAAAAGCAACTCAAGAAAACCCCTCAAACTATGAGGAATACACCACCACTACCTCCATGGCAACGCAACACCAACAACAATCGGCGATTTGGCAGTTCCAATTCAGCAAATCCGACTAGTGGTCCATGGAAAGGAGCCTCGAGTTTCAATGATGGAGATGGGAAGAAGTTTACACCACAAACTTCTTCAAAGGTAACTAGCTCCAACACTTCATCTAGTTCAGCTTCTACTAAGTCTAGTGCTTCTGTTCAATGTTTTAGGTGCCTTGGCCGAGGACATGTAGCTTCTCAATGCCCTAATTCTCGAGCTATGGTGGCATTGGATGATGGAACATACAAGAGTGAAAGTGAAGGAGATGATGAATCGTATGCTGACATGCCACTTCTTATTGAAGAAGATGACGAAGAATGTGAACCACAACCTCAAGAAACTGAATGTTTGGTCACATTGAGAGCATTAAGTGCTCAACCCATTGAGGGAGATTCTGAAATCCAACGCAATAATATTTTTCATTCTAAGTGTTACATTAAGGATACGTGTTGTATGCTTATTATTGATGGTGGATCTTGCACTAATTTAGCTTCTACTTATCTTGTAGATAAGTTAAAGTTGAGGACTACTCTTCATCCCCGGCCCTACAAGCTGCAATGGATGAACGATGGTGGCGAGACCCGTGTCACTAGGCAGGTAATGGTAACTTTTAGAATTGGCAATTTATCTGATCAAGTGCTTTGTGATGTGGTTCCAATGCAGGCTAGTCATATACTTTTGGGACGTCCGTGAGAGTATGACTGTCATGCCAATCATGATGGGAGGTCCAACAAGTATCACGTAACCAAAAATGGTAAGAATTACACTCTAGCGCCTTTACCCCCAACCGCCATTGGTGAATTCCAAAGACAACATCGGGTCAAGCATTCAGAGTGGGTACAAAAGGTGAAAAAAGTTGAAGGCATCAAGACTAACACTCAATCCGAAGACATCAAGGAGGCCGAACCTCACAAAACTAGCTCGGATAGGTCTACTTCAACTACAAGTGGTAAGGCTGTTGTGAAATGTGAAATAGGAAAGCCTTCCAAAGAAAGGGTAAAAGGTAGTTTTTATGCCTCAATGCAAGATGTAGATAGAGCTTTAAATGCACATTGTGACTTTGTTTTGATTATGTTTCAAGAAGCTTTATTTACTACTGATGAACTACCTAGCCACTTGCCTTTGCAAGTCAAATATGTTTTGCAGGAATTTGAGGACGTGTTTAGCGATCTTCCTAAAGGGTTACCGCCTTTGAGGATTGAACACAGTTGACCTCATTCCTGGTGTGATTCCCAACCGGCCAGCTTATAGAGCAAATCTGAGAAGCGAAGGAGCTACAAAGCGAGTTGAGGAGTTGCTTGAGAAAGGTCATGTGCGAGAGAGCTTGAGCCCATATGCGATTCGGTTATTCTTGTTCCCAAAAAGGAAGGTACGTGGAGAATGTGTATTGATTGTAGGGCAGTTAATAAAATTACAATCAAGTATAGACATCCCATTCCACGCCTAGATGATATGCTTGAGGAATTGCATGATTCGAAAATTTATACTAAAATTGACCTTAAGAGTGGATATCATCAGATTAGGATTAAAGAAGGTGACGAATGGAAGACTGCCTTTAAGACTAAGTTTGGCTTGTATGAATGGTTGGTCATGCCATTTGGTTTAACTAATGCACCTAGCACATTCATGCGTTTGATGAATCATGTACTTAGGCACTTTATAGGCAAATTCGTTGTTGTATACTTTGATGATATTCTGATTTATAGCAAGAACTTGGATGAACATGTTGTGCACATTAAATCTGTTCTAAGTGTCTTGCGTGCTAATCATTTGTATGCCAACCTGAAAAAGTGTACCTTTTGTGTGGAAAGTGTTGTTTTTCTTGGTTTTGTGGTTAGTTCAAAAGGTATACAGGTTGACAAAGCAAAGGTTGAGGCAATCACCTCCTGGCCGAGACCAACAACTGTACATGAGGTGAGATGTTTTCATGGCCTTGCTTCTTTCTATAGGAGGTTTGTTAAAGATTTTTCTTCAAAAGCTGCTCCACTTAATGAACTTGTTAAGAAAAATGTTAAATTCGAGTGGGGTAATGAGTAAGAAAAAGCATTTAATCAATTGAAGAGAGATCTTACTACTGCTCCGGTTTTAACTCTACCTGATTTCAACACTACTTTTGAGCTTGAATGTGATGCTTCAAGTACAGGTATAGGTGCAGTTTTGAAGCAAGGGGGCGTCCACTAGCTTACTTTTCTGAAAAATTGAGTGGTGCTGCTCTTAACTATGCAACTTACGATAAGGAGCTCTATGCAATTATTCGGGCTTTGGAGACATGGCAACACTACTTGATGCCCAAGGAGTTTGTCATACATTTAGATCATGAATCTTTGAAGTACCTGCATGGACAAGGTAAGTTGAACAAGAGGCATGTTAAGTGGAGTTCATTCCTGGAGACATTCCCGTACGTAATTAAATACAAGCGAGGTAAGGAGAATGTTGTGGCCGATGCACTCTCGCGAAGGTCTGTTCTCTTAAGTTCTTTAAACACTAAGCTTTTAGGATTTGAGTACATGAAAGATTTATATGCTAATGATCTTGATTTCTCTAGTGTTTATGCAGCTACTGAACAAGGAGCCTTTAATAAGTTTTATAGGCACAATGGGTTCTTGTTCCATGAAAATAAATTGTGTGTACCTAGTTGTTCACTTAGGGAGTTGCTTGTTCGAGAGTCTCATTCTGGAGGTCTCATGGGTCACTTTGGTGTTTTGAAAACGTATGATATTTTAATTGAACATTTTTACTGGCCCAACATGAAAAGAGATGTAGAAAAGCTATGTAGTTCGTGCATTGAGTGTCGTATGGCTAAGAGTACATATCAACCTCATGGTTTATATACTCCCTTACCTGTTCCTTATGCCCCTTGGACTGACCTTTCGATGGACTTTGTGCTAGGATTGCCGAGGTCACAAAAGGGTAAGGATTCAGTTTTTGTAGTTGTGGACCGTTTTTCTAAAATGGCTCATTTTATTCCTTGCAGGAAATCCGACGATGCAAAGCATGTTGCTGACTTATTCTTTCGAGAAGTGGTTCGGTTGCATGGAGTGCCACGAACCATCGTGTCGGATCGCGATGTCAAGTTCTGAGCTACTTTTGGAAGGCGCTTTGGGGTAAGTTGGGTACCAAGTTCTTTATTTCTCCACAGCGGGTCATCCTCAAGCGGATGGTCGATGAGGTAACGAATCGAACTCTTGGTACTTTATTGCATGCATTGATCAAGAAGAATCTTAAAGGGTGGGAAAGCGCATTCCAATAGCTGAATTTGCATATAATCGTCTTTATTCATTCTACTACGGGTTATTCACTTTTGAGATTACTTATGGTTTTAATCCACTAACTCCTCTTGATCTAGTGCCATTGCCTAGCAATGAGCAAGTTAATTTAGATGGTGCGCAAAAGCAAAATATGTTCGTGACTTGCATGAGAAGGTGCATCTTGATTGTCAAGCGTAATGAACATTATGCTCGTATAGCCAATCGCGGGAGGAGGCAAGTTACGTTCGAACCGGTGATTGGGTTTGGGTGCATGCGCGAGAGCGGTTTCGGCTCAACGAAAGACAAAGTTGCATTCTCATGGAGATGGACCATTCCAAGTGGTGGCACGCATGGGCGACAATGCCTATAAACTAGACTTACCCGGAGATTATGGCGTTAGCGCAACTTTCAACGTGACTGATCTGTCCCCTTTCACGATTGATTTAGACTCGAGGACGAGTCCTCTTCAGGAGGGAGGGACTGATGAAGATAAGGGGATCGCCAACGGCCATAATGGAGAGAATGACGTACAAGCTGTGCATGATCAAGTGCCTATACCCACAAGTCGTTCTCACGACCTTTTAAGTGACATGAGTGGTCTAATGACGAGGTCACGTACAAGGAAAATGCAAGGAGCTTTGGCTCAACTCATATGTGAAGTACATGCCAAGGAGGAGAAGCTTCTTCAACATGGTGATCGTTAATGTACTAAGTGTTGTGGACAATCCATAATTTCGGTCATGTAATCATTTATTTTATTTTTATTTTATTTTGGTCTAGTAGTTATTTCTTTTTATGTGTTGGAATAGGATTTATTTATTAAGTCAGTCCTAGTTGGGTTAGGATTTAATTATTTATTTAGTGAGAGGGCTGAATTTGTCAATTAAAGGCAAGCAATCCAAACCCTAGTGGTCTTTGAATTAGCTTGGCCACACTTGTATCTTATTTAAAGGATATTCATGCCACTTTGAATACAACTTAAGAAAATTACAAACACGAGAGCCTTACGTGCTTTTCTTCCAGTTTAAGAAAGAACTTGTTTGGGTCTATTCGGGAGAGTCGATTAGATTCAATTCAAAAGCTGAATCCTTGAGTTTCTTTCTCTCAAGGTTTTGTGCGTACTTCTTGGTTCCGTTGGGTAGCTTCAAATCGTTGGGGTTTTGGGGTATTGCTCGTGGGGTTATAGAGGGCTATAGGCAGGGTTCAACCCACAGGTTAGGGTTGGGTGTTGCCTCAAAGAAAGCAGTCCAACAAGAAGGACGGTTCGGGAACCTACAACTCTGGTAAGATTTGGGTTTTACTCCTATTGGGGTAAGGTTCGTATCACTACTACTCTGTTTGGATGGTTTGTTGATGTCCATCCATTCAAGGAGAGTTAAATTTTTCAGCCCACCATAAAACCTCCATATGCTCTACTAGTTTTGAGAGAATTATCTTGAATTTCAAATTTGTCTGTTATGTAGTTTTTCTAAATTATTGGGCATGCCTTCGTGCCTATGCTCCCATGTGTAGGGGTGTTATATTAAAAATTAAATTTAAGTCCTTGCTTTCTAATCCCCTCAAGATATGATTCTTTCTCTCCAGCTCGAGAAAGATTCTTTTCTTTTAATGTCTAATGGCTCAATTGAAAGGTTTGGAAATATAAAAAAGAATTAAAATAAAAGAACTTGGAAAGAAAAAGCTTAGAAGAAAGAGCTGGATTGAAATGAGAGGAAAGAGGAGAATTAAAGAAGAAAAAAATATAATTGAGTAAGAAAAAAGAAATTGGAAAAACTTGAAGTTTTGAATTGGAGATGTAGAGAGAAATAGATGAAAAGTAAAGAGAATAAAATTTTCTATCTCCTTCCCACCACCCTCATTGTCACCCTATGGCAACAGTATTTATACCTTTCTTCTCTCCAAATTTGCACGTCCTAAAGTCCAAAGTAGTCAATTAGGCCACTTAAAATCCCTAAAATAGTAAAAGTAGATTTTAAAAATAAAAATTATAGGTTTGGACTTTCCTTTAGTTTTTTTTCCATTTTTCTTTTTTTCCCCTACTAGTACTATTTTTCATTTGGGTCCCTGATGGTTGATTCTGAGATGTGAGTGAGCGGAAGATTGATCATACTATTCGCCACTGGATGGATCTATTCAACTCTGCCGCCCAAGTGGAAGGGCCCATGGCCCATGGGGACCAACCAACGAAGTGGAAATAAAAACCTTTTGAACCGTTTGAGGCTATGATTTAAAACATTTGGTTGCAAATAAACCTTGCCTATGGAAGCTTTGAGTTGCCTTGGCGCTTTGCATTTCCCCTCATGTTTCCTCTGACTTTTCATCCCTTGGGGCCAACAATCTTTATTGATAGAGAGTTGTTGGTGTATGTAATAAGTTGGCTGAAAGAAATTTCAATTCTGGTTTTCATTATGCAAACTGGATTTGGGTGTCACAAAAGCTCTCACTGAATTTAATTTTAAAATATTCTATTGTTTTTAATTTCTTCAATGCCCTGTTGTGGTTGTAATTTAAGTAAAGTACAGTTTTATATATATATATACTTCACAACCTATTGAAAATTAATAATAATTATTAAATAATACAGGTAGGATTTTTTTTTTTGGTGAAGTCCACACTAGCCAATCAAATCATCAATAACACGTAAATATAATTTGTCAGCACCACATTTGTTTTCGCTTCTCTATCACAACCTATTGAAAATTAATAATAATTATTAAATAATACAGGTTGGATTTTTTTTTTGGTGAAGTCCACACTAGCCAATCATCAATAACATGTAAATATAATTTGTCAGCACCACATTTGTTTTCGCTTCTCTATCATCAAGCTAACCTATAATTTTTAAAGACTTATTAACAGAAATATTTAAGGTAAGATAACCCCATATTCTTTTAAATATATATGCTCCCCCATATTCTTTTAAGGTAAGATAACCCCAGTTTCGTGGTGTTCATAGTTTCATTTTAGTAAAATTAGTCTTCAAATATATATGCTCCCCTCTAGCTAAATAATTTCCTATAACTTCAAGGTTGAGAATTAAAATTTTAAAAATGTATAGTAAATATTTCAATTTCTAAAACTTGAAAACTGAAAGGCGAAAGCAACACAAGGCCGAGCGAGCAAATTAATCTCCCGCTTGTGCTTTTATTTACGCGTAAAGTGAGCAAAGTGACCGACAGTTCAGAAAAGGAGGGGTTTGTTGAATATCCTTTTGGCCGCGTGTTGACTTTTTGTACTATTGAGCTCTTCCTTGATTGCCCTTTTTGAACCATTTTGAGATGTTTCGGCGAATTTTCTGCAGATGAGAGTAGGAGGGAAAATGATGTAGGAAAGCCTCAGACCTTTTGACCTCCTATAAATTTGATTTGTAGCCCCGCCCTCCCCGCAGTCTGCGTATATATAAATGAGAGGAATGGAGAGGTAGGGATCAGTCACAGGGCTGAAGAAGACAAGTTTCAGTTGCTACCAATGGGAGAATTTCAGAGGGCATATGATTCGGTTCATAAAATGATGGAATCCATGCCTTGTGAACTAGAATGGGAGGCTATCCGGGGACGGTTCCGCATTGATTTCACTGTTTTTCGGAGCAAAAAGAAAGATGAATTATCACGTCTTCTGACTGACTCTTCCATCAGTACGTACCCTTTTATTCATGCTTAAAATCTCCTTAGCTTCACTTCGTTTATATTCTTGAGTGCTTAAGATTTTGTTGATTAAGGAGTGAATTAGTAACATAAATTGGGGGCGGATTGCCACGGGGTTCCTGACTGTGTTGGGGCACCCAGTTTTTTCAATTTCATTTCTTAGTCCCTAAATTAGTAAATTTGGCCCTCTAATCTTTTTTTTGTCTTAAAAGAAAAGAAACGAGAAAAACCTATGAGAATTTTAAATGAAAAGAAACGAAAAAAAAAGGCAAAACAAAATGTCATCACTAGAAGAATTTCTTAAAAAAATATTAAATAAAAAGAGAAAAGTGTAAAGGACAAAGACCATGAGAATTTTAAAAATATAGATTGAGGAAATAAATAAAAGAGTATATGTAAGAGTAAAGAAATAAAATTAAAAATATAAATTTAGAAATAACAAGTAAATCAAAATAAAAGAACTGAACAAATATACTAAAAGAAATAAAAGAAATATAGATTAAAAGAAATATAGAAATATAGAAATATAAAAGAACTGAACTGGATTTATTTATTTATTATTTTTTTTCATGGGTTCCTTTTTCTAAGTTTATTGTTTGTTAGCAGGGAAAAACTAACTTCCTTAGCCGTTTAACAATCGCCCTTTCCAAATGACTTTATTTTGCAGCTAACACCTGCACAGCCACTTCGGAATCATGCGTGGAGGATATAAAACGTTGCCTTAAATACCTAGGCATGGAAAACTTTTTGCTTCAGATTTGGGCACCAGTGACTGTTGGAGATAAGCGGTACTTAACGACTTCAGACCAACCTTTTGTTATGGCACAACTTGATAAGGGATTATGCTCATATAGGAGGCAATGTTTGGATTACTTGATTCCAGTCGATGACACGAGCACCGAAGAAGCACATGTTGGTCCTCCTGGCCGTGTTTTTCTAAATGGACAGACTGAAGTGTGCCTTGATGTGCATCATTACACTACTAAAGAATATCCTCAGCGCGATTCCGCTGTAACCGACGGTATCCGCTGTTACTTGGCTTTCCCGTTGTATAACTGTTTCTCGCAAGAGAATCATCACGTGGTTGAGCTCGTAGCCAATGGATTTCAGCCTCAAATGTACAGATTTGTCAACAAAATATATCCTGTGGTATGTATCTTTTGAACACCCTGGCTTATCTTTTTTTAGATGGGCAAGATAATATTTTTAGTAATAGTTGATGTCGTAGATTAATTATGAAATTTAGTCTCCGTTGGACACAACGTAAACAATACTCTCATTAAGAGAATTGACCCCGTGACAGTAGTGTCACCTTATATTAGAAAGCATGGTCAGTTAGCTACCGAGGCTAGACTAAATAAAAATTAATTGAAAAATAACATTGATTTAAAGTCATAAATAAATGTAATATGCTTGTACAATCTATTATATAAAATCAGCATAAAAGTTAAGTCAATTTATTTTAAAAACTTATAAACACTATATCAATTTTCAATGACCATTCCTATTTTCAATCCATTGGCAACACATGTGAGTCGCACTGGTTTGCGACGGGCTTCCGTCTTTGAGCATAATGTAGTCTCAAAAATTAATAGATCTTTTTTTTTTTAAGCATAAGCAAAAAAACTTCTATAGATCTGATTTTTTATTTATTTTTTTTTAAATTGATACTTTTAGTGTCCTTTTAGGCTAACAAAAAGTATAGTGACTAAAATTGGAATTTTGAAAAGTAAAGTGACTAGAAAATTTATTTACTCTTATTTCTATATAGTAATTCTTTACCTAAATTTTGATACAAGTTTACTAATTTTTTATCTAAATTTTATGATTTATGATTTAGAAACAAAAATTAGAAAATCAAAGAGGCCTAATAGATTTTAAAGAATCAAACACTAATGTATACAAACAATATTCACGCATAAAGAAAATCTTCTTATTTTGGAAAAAAAAATCATAATAAAGAAACATTGCCAATGATTTATGATCATGTGTACCAAAAACATAATATATAATACCAAAATTAGAATGCAAAAATTGTGAAGGAGACCTATCAAACGCAATATTTTAATTTTGAAGAATTTAATTACTTTCCAAGCCAGAATCTTGGCCAACCAAACAGACCTTAAGTGTAAAGTAGAGAGAATTCATAATCCTTTTGCCATAAAGGAACACTTAACAATTGAACAATAGGAGTCCTTGATGGTGTCCGTAAGTGGGTACATATATTGCTTGATAAGAATAGTTGTAGTCCCAAAGAATTTTATTGGGAAACTCATTCTATTATGGACACATTGCAGGTATTTCTATCTCCCCCGTCAATTCCCTAAAAGGAAGTGGATCTAAAATCTTCTATTATCTAACGTTTTTGCCATGCATTTTGAATTTATTTTTGTCTACGCTAAAATAATTCCTCCAATTTTGTCTCGGTGCCTAAAACATGTAATTCCTAAGTTTCCTTTAGGTTTAAAGCCAGTTCCTGAAATTCAAAAGATGTTGCTAGCGGTTTGTGAAACACATCAATTGCCGCTCGCACAAAGTTGGGTTACCAAGTACCAAAATGCAGTCAGGTATGAAAAAGCAGGATTACATATTGCAGACAATGAATTACGTGATTTCTGAAGCTTGTAGTATGTCTTACATAAAGAAGGGCGAGGTGTTGTTGGAAAGCATTTTCATCGAAGGGAGCATGTTTTGCAAAGACATAAGTCGATTAAGCATAAATGAGTATTCGCTAGTGCCCAGCAGCCGCAGCGTGGCTAATTTTGTTTTGCAATTTCCTTGCGGAACCTCTCTGGCGAGCGAGATTATCTTTACATCGTCGAGTTCTTTTTACCTAGCAAAGAAACTGAAAATGGTGACCCGAGAACCTTAATCAAAATGCTGTTGGCCGCGATGAAACAACAGCTCAAAAGTTTGGAGGTGACTTCTGGACAAGAATTGGGGGAGAAACTCTTTGTTGAGGTGATAAAAACTTCTCCAACTGATGAACTTGATTCTTTTGAAATTTGTGATCTTACTGGCGATGATTCTACACCTAATACTATGGGATATCCACATGGAGGAGAAATAGGGCAGCTTGACAGTACAATGGGCAATGCGGAGAATGCTCTTGGCGGTAAGGTCTTGCACATTCAATTTGTTTAAATTCTTCTAAACAACCCGCATTAGGGTTTTTAACTTTCTATAGAAATAGAGAAATGATATTGTTAATGAATTTTCATAATTAATTGTCATAGTGAATGATGTGGCATTGATAAAAAGGTAGAATTATCCCTACTCATATTACACTTTTTATGCAGTATGATGGATGACTTTCTCTTTTTGTCAATACCACATCATTCAATATGCAATAATAAGAGTATCATAAAACAGAAATAGAGCTATAAGAAAGAAACTAAGGTAATTAAAATAATTGCCCAACCCCTATTAATCAACTAATTTTGCTAAAAAATAACCTTATAAGAAAGAAACTAAGGTAATTAAAATAATTGCCCTTCTTAACCCCTATTAATCAACTAATTTTGCTAGAAAATGACCTTCTAATCTGATTATAGCTTCTTGATTAAGTCATAGCCATACCTGATGGAGTACTAAACAAATTCCAGGTGAATCTGGTGAGGTCCACAGAATGACATCTGTTCCTGCTTCTTCACATCCACCAGTACAAATAGGGCTTTCAATGCCTCTGCAGTTTGCCAGTTCTTCATATGATAATCATGGTTTTGCTAGAAAGATGCGTCAAGAAAGAACTGAAGCTTTTAAATTGCTCCATCCATTATGGATCCTTATCTTGTAAAGACAAAGCTAAGAGTGCATTGCATCATGAAGGAACGACTAATGTGTTACCGATGCAGATAATCTACATCAGGTACCTATTTATCAAATATATTGTCCCTCTAAGTAATCCACTTAATGTATCTTGTATTGGTTCATGCGTTTGGAGTTTCTTTCATGATGTTGCTCTAGTAGTCTAGCCTGTAACCGACTTCACAAGTAACATAACGAGTTCGTTGCCCATCAGGCATTCAATCTCTAGAAAACAATACTCTTTTCCTTCCTACCGATGAAATGAGATTGGTATAGACACCAACTTTTACTTTTAGCAGTCTTAGGTGATATCATTGTCCTGCTTTGAAAGTTAAGCCGTAACTTTCCTTTCGCCCTTCACTCCATTTTATCACCTCTATATTCTTTGCAGCGTGTTGATTTTATCGTCCAAAATGTCACCTTCTACGATAAATTTCTATCAACCTTTCTACCATAAATTTTTCCCTTAGGATTCACTACCTATGTGGTGGCTTTTGTGTTGTCTTTAGTCATCATAAGACCGATGCTTTCTTTATGTTTAACAAACTTTTTGGTTCTTCTTTATTTGTATCATGAATTAATCTCGTTTGCATTCTTGTTCCAAGGTATTCTCCATGCCCTCTGAAATTTGTATTATTGATTCTCCTTTCAGTTAGGTATTGCAATGGCATCCAAGGATACTTGGTTTTGTTTTTGATTAACTTCTACATTTCATATCTTCTAGGAATTTCAAATATAATTCCAATGTGGTTTGGGATGTTGCTTTTTAAGTTACATTGCATTTCTTGAGTTGCTTTTCCAAGATTTTGAATCGTGTGCCTTTATAAAAATTTGATGTGCCAATTCCCAAATTTAAGCAGAGTATGATGTGTTTTGATAGGAATGCACTGAACAAGTGTTGCAGAACAACAATTGAGATAGGAAAGAATAAGCATAGATGGACAATATGCTGAGTGAATTGGGATAAAGTTAAGGGATTCAAAAGAATTGGAGAAGGGGGGGGGGGGGGGTGGGGTTGGGCGGGCGTGTGGTTGGTGTGGTGAGGGATGAATAGTTGTCCTATTTCTTGTCAAAACTGAAAAAATAGACCATTCTCTGAATATTTTTTTTCTTTTTTATATACAATTGTCAAGAATCAATAAACTAACAAGAGAGATCTTGCAATTCCTCTACCAACTAAATCAATTTCCACCAAGCAGTTTGATAACTCAGTAAGTAGCCTGTAGATTCTACATTATTGTGCCAACTCTGCATGTTCGCACTTCTTCTTTTCTATCCCTCGCCAAGTCATAGCATTTTTTTTGCTTTTGTTATAAAATGCTGTACTTCAATTCCTGGACCATAACATAGTTCTGCGGACTTGCAGCATGGAAAAGTGGTGCATTTTGTTAGTGCTACGAGCCATGCGGAGAATGTCAATAACGCTGAACAAAACATTGACAGCATCGGAGAAATTGTGCAGCTTGATGATGCCACAAACAATACGGAAAATATGAATACTAATGTTGCTGAACAAAATGATAGCATGGAGCAGCGTGACACTAACAGCAACATTTCAGAAAATCGGAGGGCAATAAAGAGAATAGAAAGAGAAGATGAAATCACACTTGCTGATCTTCTGCAGCGTGCAGGAAAAAAAGCGGAGGCGGCAAATCATTTTGGTGGTAAGTTTGCAACATTCTGATTGTTACCTCAACATTACTTCAAACTTCAGAAAAGCTTTTGTTGGTTGTTAGTGTTGGAAATAATTTCAAATAATTATTAATAATTTATTGAAAAATTTAAATGTAGTAGTACAAAAAACAATTGAATCATTCAAATAAATTTTACTATTCTGAAAAATTATTTTGATGATTTTGAAATATCCTTCAAAATAAACAAAGAAAAAGGAAAAAGGCAGAAAGATTTATTAGTTTGTCGTTCTGGTTGATGCTTTTGAATTACTCCATCCCAAAAAAAAAAAAAAAATCGGTACAATTTTTTATTAATTATTAAGTGCAATACACATAATGTATTAATTTAATGTATAATTTTATATTTTTATACTTACTTTTTAATTGTGGGTATCCATAATTATTATTAATAAAGATATTTTAATAATTTGGTTTTAGATTCATCATCTCATCAACTGCCATTGGTATTAGATGATGTAAACAGAAGAAATCAAGCTGGTAGTGAACAAGATAACACCATAGGTTCAAGGAAAAAGGAGCAGTGAGAAAATTAGAAGAAGAATATGGAATTGATTGCAATATTTTTCACCAATATTCTGATAAAAAACTAAAAGATGTTGCACACATTCTTGGGGGTCAGATTCAAAATTCGTTAAACAATATTTTTTTCCTCAACGAAATTCATCATGGTCTATCTCCTTCCTCATCCATCATTCATAATAATGTTCTGACTAGTTAATATCACACCTGGGCTTGCCATTTTGCAGTCAGTCGCTCTACATTTAAGCGTATATGTAGAACGCATGGCATATTCCGGTGGCCACCTAGTAAAGCAAAGAAACTAAGGTGCACTCCTCAAGAATCTGTTCAAGCTGCTGAAAGAAATGTCGAAGATCAGAGAACAGTATATCAGTCTGTTTCCAACCTTCCGCATCTTACAAAAGATCCTTCTTGTGAGGCAAGAGCATTACAAGTGGGAAGATCAGTCCATGACAGAAGCAGCATGATGGTAAAGATATCATATGAAGATGACATTATTAAGTTTGAACTTTCACTTTCATCAAAAAAGTCGGATTTGGAGGAGAAAGTGTCAAGGAGACTGAATTTGTCAGTTGGAAGTTTTAACATTAAGTATCAAGATGAGGAGAATGAGTGGATTTTAGTAGCATGTGATGAAGACTTGAGAGCCTGTCTAAGTACATCAAGATCATTAGGGAATACTATTATCAGAATGAGGGTGGGTTAGAGTATGATGCCCAGCATAGACAAATGAAGATTATTTTTTTTCCCCTTGTTTTTTTTCATTTTCAAGTTAAGAACCCGATAATATTTCTCATTCCAATGAGGCGCAATAAAATGCCTTCATATGCATTTCTTTAAGTATCCATATTCAATCAATAACCCATCACATTGTGTTAAGTCTCATTTAATTTTAAATTTTTTTATGGAGTTTTAATTTTAATTCCCCTCCAATACTTTTTCACTCTCAAATAAAACGCAAACACGACTGCACAAGAATCTAATGCCAAGTTGTTCACTAAGGGTATTTTGTGATAGTCATTTTATTTTACACACTCTAATAACTTCATATAAATCCAGAATTCATATTATTGATATTTATTTTAGGCATAATAAATTTTAATAGGAAGAGTTTACTTTTTTTGTTGTTAGGTTGGATTTTTTAAATTTTTAAATTTTAAATAGAAAATATTAGAAAATATTATAAGATGTTGTTAAAATATAGAATTAATATAAAAAATATTAATTAGCTAGAAAATGAATACTAATAATATATATAAATTATAAAAGGAAATGTACTTTGAACTAATTAGATGCAAGTTTAAACCATTTGAACCATAATTAAACAATCTTTCTTCTAAAAAAAAATAAATTAAACAATGTTGTTTGAACCTCCTGGATACAACTGTATTGGAGTGCTTGAGCTTGTAGATGTGCCGCTGCTTGGATGCCAGAGTCTGTTTTACAAGTATGTTGTTGAACATTTCATGGAAATTCTTAAGGTATCTTTTTGAGCTCCTTTTACTTTTCTGGATTACTTTTTTAAGGGGATAATGGAGATTAACTGTGGGGAAGGCTGGAGTGGTATTCTTTTTAGCATTGTTTCATGAACTAGATTATGGATTCAGAGTCTTGGATGTTATGAAGTTGTTTTCTTATCTTGAAATCTTGGTAATTTTTAAATTAGGAATGAAGTTTGACACTATGCCTACTTTCTTTGGATATCTAGCCTCAAGTTCAATTTCCAATTGGACTTGTGAAATCAGAATTCAGCAATCTTTCTACAGGCTCATTCAGCAGAATGTAAACACGGGAGAAAATACTCACTTTAAAGAGTTACATAAAAGAAAATTCACTCCTTGATATCATCTACTCCGAAAAGAGCAAGTTCCTTTAGCTGTTTTGTGCGGAAAAGTGTTCGATTTCTCACATCATTTTGCAGACATTAAATATTAGAAGATAAGAACATCTTTTGCATTGACCCATAGATTTTATGCAGTATGAATCAATGTGATTTCCTCCCTAATTCAGGCTTTTTCTGTGTTTGCATGCTGAAATTCCAGAATTTTCTCTAATTTGTGCTGAAAAACCTGTAGCATAAAATTCAGGTTGCAGAATTAGGACTGGCGGAGCATTCACATTTGGCGCTATCATCTTTTCCCGTTTCCATTTGAGCATTGGAAAAATTCAATTTGCTTGTTATCAATTCCAGATAAAATTTGAAAATACTTATGTTTGATTAGGTCCTGAAATCTCTATAAAAAAAGTTTAAATTTGTAGAATTCAACAATGGCTCCAAAGGCCAAACCCAAGCCTTCTCCAGCTGCGGCGGCCGCAGCGACGAGTCCTGCGGTTTCAATCGAAGATCTGTTCACATCTCTTAATCGCCACATCCAACGCTCTGAATACGATCAAGCTGTGAAAGTCGCAGATCAAGGTGTGTGTATTTTTTTTTTTTAAAATTTTTAATTTTAGATTTTAATGCATACTTCCCTAAAAGTCGGATTTCGTTGAATGTGGAATTGGAAATCCAGTGCTTTCGATTTCACCGAGCGATGAGGACGCTTTACGTTGTAAAGTTGTGGCGTTGATTAAAAATGACAAGATTGATGAAGCTTTTCGGACAATTCAGGAATGCACAAAGAAGTTTGCTGTTGATTTTAACTTTCTAAAGGTATTCCTTTGTTATGTTTCGCTAGTTTATACAATGTTTAGCATTTATTTTTGAATGGTGATTCTGTTTTGGTAATTATTAATTCTTAGTCGTGTCATTGTTGTGGAAAAAGGAATTGAATTAAAATTTTAGATGAATGTATAGGTGAGTTCCACCAGAGAAAGAAAAAAAATAGAGAGAACTTATTACTGAGGGGACATAGAAATTAGGTGATGAGATACAAACAACAACTAAGAGATGAGTGCCCATGTTGAAATTAGTCTCCCTGTCTTTAGTTGTCAATTTTATTGCAAGGATTGCACACTGTAATGCATTCTCAGGCGTTAAATAAAATACCTTGAAGGTTTTGGGTTTAGAAAGGGAACTTTATTATTGTATTTGTCACTTAGAAGAGTTGCAGTGGCGAAATTTTTTCCTTTCTTTCTAATGTCCCTCTAATTCTACAGGGAAACTAATTTATCTGTATTATACTGTTATTTGAATAAGACTGCTTTTATAGATCAGATTGTTTCTAACAAAACAGTGATGATTTTCACTGTTATGAACTTAGTGTACTGTAGCAGCTACCATACCTGTCTTTTTTATCTTAAGAAGGAGCTAAATTGTCATGTGTTTCTTGTAGTTTATCTGGTTTGAACTGTCGGAGCTAAGAAGGAGCTAAGTTGTAATAGAAAGTGATAGCGAGATACGATCCATATAGCCAACCTTTTATAATAGGATAAACTGCTTAGTTGTTGTTGTATCTGGTTTAAATTGCATTTATGTTTTTCTTGAGAACATCACCTTATGGGAAATCTACGTATGGGTCACATTCATATTTTATACACGTCTTCTGTTTTGGAAAGTTTTGAAAGTTGGAAGTATCAACCAAACTGGCCAAAGGACTCTTGGTGCTGCTTGAGGGTTGTTTGTTGGGATTGATGAATGACAAATGGATGACACTAATATTGTACAATACAGCTTGTCTCCTAGTATCTGATAAATAGACTGCCAGTTGGATGATTTTGTTAAGATATCATAAAGCTCAAGTTCCTTGAGCTATTTCTTTGAGTTGGTTAATTGCCATCATTTTTAATCCTCTGATGTTACATATTACACATGTTATTGATACATTTATTTTCCTTGGCTTGATATTCTCTACGTAAAGGCATACTGCTTATATAGGCAAAATAAGTTGGACGAAGGACTGGATTTATTGCAAGGACAAGAGGAGAGTTCTGAAATTTTGCTGTTAGAATCTCAGATTTTATATCGTCTTGGAAAAGTTAATGCTTGTGTCGATATTTATCCAAAGCTCCTTAAGTCCAAGATTGAGTCTTTGGAAATTAATGTTGTTGCCGGTTTGGTTTCTGCTGGAAAAACTTCTGAAGTGCAAGGAGTATTAGACTCTCTGAGAGTTAAAGCAACAAGCAGTTATGAGTTGGCATATAACACAGCCTGCTCCATGATTGAAAGAAGCCAGTATAAAGATGCAGAGCAACTCCTCTTATCAGCTCAAAGGTGAATTTACTATTTCTTAGACCTGAAAGAGAATTGGCTTTATGTCTTTGCCAACAAGAAGGATGAGTTACCTTTCACAAATCTGATTTTTTCCTCCACATTTCTAAATTGTAATCTGATAGAATTGACGTGTTGTTCTGTCAATGTTCAAATTGAAGATCTAGAGCCAAAATAAAATGTTGATAGTTTAATGTTTTAGGTTATAGAGGACCATTTGAAAATTGGTAGTCCAACATTGTGGAGCAACTTTACATTGTAACAAGTATCATGTTCTGTGTGAGTTGTTAATAGATACTAGAAGAGTAATGAAGCAATTTTGAAACGCTAGGAGTTCTGAGTTTAGATTGCCTAGAAATGAATGCAGCTCTGCGCTTGATTGATTTGAATTTTGTTGATGGCTAAACATGCAATCTTTTTGTTGCTCAATTAGGTTCAATGCCTGTTTCATCTACCCTTTTCCTTCCTTATGCGTGTGGTTTCAATTATTGAGTAATTGAGGACTATGTTACCTGGACCCTTCCCATGACCTCAAAACACCCGTGTCGATATGATAAGACATGGGTGTGGGTGCGAGATATGCACCTGATTTGGTCAAAAAATTTTAGATACTTTGACCTAAAAATAGCAGTCAAAATTATTTTGACAGCAAAGTGGCAGTCAAAAAGACTGAAGGAGTGAGGGGGGAGGGGGAACTGGAAAAAGGGAAGAGAGAAGGAGAGGAAGAACTGGAAAGGGGGGAGGAGGAGCAGAAAGGGGGAAGAGGGAAGGAGAGGAAGAAAGGATAAGGTGGGAGATAATGAATTCTTATCCTTTTAAATTGGATGCTTTGAAGTTTTTGCACTTAGGTCATTGTTAGTGAATATGGAAGATGGAAGAGATGCCTCAACATCAAAAGCTTGCCTTGTCAGTTGTTACTGAGAGAGAAGTTAGCTACCATTGCCATATACTATTGCAGGAGAGCTGTCTTTTGGTTTCCCAAGAATAGAAAAAGAAACTAGCCGCTTAGCCGCCAGTATCAATAAGAAAAATATGTTAACTATTGATTGGAGGAGAGTTGAAGTGGCAAGGCTTTTATAGTTTTCGATTGGAGGAGAGTTGAAGCGGCTAGGCTTTTATAGTTTCTCAAGAATATGATAAATTAAATTTATGTTTCTTTTGCACAAATGAAGGAGAAGATAAGTTTGACTTCAAGTGATATACTTGGGTATGTGAAATTCTAAAAAAAAAAAAAAAAATAGTAATAAGTATTAATAATTTAGAATAGTAAATTCCTAATACGTAGTAACCAACAAAGCCAAAAACATTATTTAGCTATATAAGTAATTGTTTTTGATTAGTTTCTGTTAAATATTTTTAAATATATCAAATTTTAGCGACGTATCCCCATATCCATATCTGATACTTTAACTGTATCCCCTATCTTAAAATTATGAACTTTATATATCCGACACCCGTACCGGAGTCTAGGTAACATTATTTATTTGAGGATCTGTATGCTCTAGAATAGTATCTTTTGCCATAGAGAATGACATCGTATCTTTTGCCCAGGAGAATGACCTGGTTTTTCTGATCATTATTATTCTATCAGACTATAGGCTTCTTATTGCTAAATCTTTTTGGGGCTGAAAAATATTAGTCTAAGTAACAAATCATATTTGCATATGATGAACATTTTGCTGTGTCGTGAACTGTGTTCTTCCTTTTATGAATTCATGTTGCTCAAATAATCCCTAACATATTTGTGAAATCTGTTTTTGATATTAAAATTTGCCAGTGAAACAAAAGTAATTTAGCGTTAGCATTTACTATTTCAATGGTTCCCTGACTCACCTGTCTCTTATGTGGTTACTTTTCATGGTAAGAAAAGCATGCTGTGTCATGTACCTTCTATTTGTGGGGCAAGAATAAGAATTTAGCAAGTTTTCCCCCGAACTGAAAGAGCAGAATCTTTTATCTACTGTGGCATTAATTAAAGTATACTAGTTGCTTTGATTTTAAATGATTGAAGGTAAGGACTGAATAGAGATTTTTCAAACTTGTTATCAAGCAGTTTTAGCAACTTTTCTGTATTTACTACTGTTACCAGATAAATCTTCACTGTTCTTGTACAGATTTTCTTGTGTCATTCAATTATATGCTCCCTTATTTGGTCACTGTAACATATTGAAAAAGGATATTGTCTAGATTAGTTTATCAATAATTGCACTTACAGTGTTTTTATTATGTAATTTCTTGAAGCAAAAAAGGATGACCCAGATTTTTAAGTGGTCTGTATCATCAATTTCTCATGTGGTAGCTTTTTAATGTTACTCAGAGGTGCTTGGTACACTGTCCTTTAATGCCCTCAGAACCATAAGTTCCTAATGCTCAGGTGTTCAAGTAGGACTTTAAGTTCCTAATGCTCAAGTGTTCACGTAGGACTTCAATCTGTGAGTGCTCAAACTTTTGAAGTTGTATGTTGCTGAGTTTAATTGAAGTCAATTTGATCAGTTTTGCAGCTTAAATGATTTAGTGAATTTTTGGGGGGAACAAACAAGTAAAAAGCTCATAGTATGATGCATGATCTGTTAAAATTGTGATTTTAGGATAAATACTGTAGCCTTGATTTAATGGATGTAGCAAATCAGTAGTAGAGTCAGAATGTTTAGAATTTTGGTGAAGCTGTTTCTAATACTGTATGGTAAATTTTGATCGAATTCTTACTTGTTGAAACTTATGTGTATTTCTGCTGCTGTTTATGCACTTATCTTTGACATTTATTGATTCTCATTCAGTTATCTCTATCATACGTTGCTTTTCTAGCTTCTTGTGGCCTAGTAGTAGTGGCTTTTTACTTTATGTTCTTGTCATGTTATCTGAATTGGTCTGATTTAGTTGTCTCTAACATTCGTTGCTTTCTAGTGTCTTAGACCTAGTAGTAGTGGTTTTTTTACTATAATTTTTTGTAGCGTTCCTGAATTGAGTAGTGACCTATCCATTTAATGCAACCATTGGCTTTTGCAGAATTGGTCGGGAAACTCTGATGGAGGATAACTTTGCCGATGATGAGATAGAAATTGAGTTGGCACTTATATATGTTCAATTAGCATATGTTCAGCAGGTAAGAGAATTACTTAAGTAGCATTGGATCCTTTTAAATGTTGGAGTTCGCCTTATACAAAGTTACAATCTGCCTACTACAATGCAGATCCTTGGAAACACAGAATAAGCTTTTGCATCTTATGCTGATATTATCAAGAGAAATCTGGCAGATGATGAATTATCTATTGCTGTGGCAATAAACAATCTTATCGCTTTGAAGGGTCCTAAAGATGTCTCTGATGGTCTAAGGAAACTTGATAGGCTAAGTGAAAAAGGTGATGGATTACAAAGTTTTAAGATTGCTCATGCACTTGAACTCAAGCTTTCTACAAAGCAAAGAGAAGCAGTATACATCAATCGTGTGTTGTTACTACTACATTCGAATAAACTGGATCAGGTAAAACGTTAAAGCTTGTGCATTGGTTTTTTTAGGCTGACTTTTACATTCCCTTGTTACATTTATTTGGATTCAACCTTGTTACTTGGTTCTACTGTGTTTTGATTCAATATGCTGATGCTAATATTACAGGCTCGAGAACTAGTTGCTACACTGCCTGGCATGTTTCCTTCTAGTGTAATTCCAGTACTTCTTCAAGCTGCAGTCCATGTGAGAGAAAGTAAGGCAGGAAAAGCAGAGGAAATACTCGGGCAGTTTGCGAAAAAGTTTCCTGAGAAATCAAAAGTTATCTTGCTTGCAAGGGCACAGGTTGCAGCATCTGCGGGCCACCCTCAAGTTGCAGCTGAGTCTTTGGCAAAAATAGCTGATATTCAACACATGCCCGCAACAATTGCAACCATTGTCTCTCTCAAAGAACGAGCTGGGGACATTGATGGTGCAGAGGGTGTATTTGATGCTGCAATTAAATGGTGGTCGAATGCCATGACTGAAGACAACAAGCTTGATATGATCATGCAAGAGGCTGCTTCTTTTAAGCTCAAGCATGGGAAGAAGGAAGAGGCAGCACGTCTCTATGAGGATTTGTTTAAAAGCTGTGGAAGTAAGGGGGCTTTGGCCGGGCTAATTCAAACAGCTGCACAGACGGATGTTGAAAAAGCAGAAGCATACGAGAAGCAGCTGAAACCAGTACCTAATGTGAAGGCAATTGATGCGGATGCTTTGGAGAAAACTTCAGGAGCAAAGCCAGCTGACAGTAGTCTTAATCTGGGGAATAATGAACCAAGTGAACCCAAAAGTAAGGAGAAAACAAAGAAGAAGAGGAAGAGAAAACCAAGGTACCCAAAAGGTTTTGATCCTGCAAATCCTGGTCCTCCACCAGATCCTGAAAGGTGGCTGCCTAAGAAGGAAAGATCAAGTTATAGACCAAAAAGAAAGGACAAGAGAGCTGCTCAAATTAGAGGTTCTCAAGGTGCAGTGGTTAAAGAGGTTACCTCTAACGTGAATTCAAAATCTAACCAGACGTCCAGTTCTAAAGGTTCTTCACATAATACCATTGCGGAGCAATCTAAGCCGTCATCCAAGTCGTCAAGGAAGAAATCAAGGAATTAGATTGAGGCAACAGCAGCAGCTTCTCGGGCTTCTTCTTCTTCGCCATTTTTTTTTTATTTTTGGAAGACTTGACAGTTATTTTACATTTGTAACCTTATTAGAGCAAGCTGAGAGCTTAATAATTGTCGCCCTCTGCTAGTCGACAGCAGCATACGAGATCATTCTACACATTGATGTGCTCTGGGAAGTTGTGAAGTACGCTTTCAGGAGTAGGGCTTTTCAATGTCCCCATTTTCACGACAAATTCAGTTCTTTACGTCCTTACCCAAGGTGGATTAATTTTTGTCATCCGCAGGCTTTTGTCTGTCATTGAAATGTTAAATTGAGTTGGTGTTTCTTTCGACTTTTGCAGATCGCTTTCTATTTCCGTTGTAAATAATGTGTTTGTTTGTGCACTTTCTATATTTGGACTGTAGAGGCTTTTCCCTTTGTGTGATTGGAAAAAAAACAAAGGAAATTTGTAAGTTGGAAGAGGAAAGAGTTCCAAAAATGTGATGTTCGCATTTGTGAAATCGCCTAATTTTGGTAGCATTTCACAAATCGCGCTTTGGCGCATTTCACAATCGCTTTATCGGCCAGGCTGTGCATCAGGGCTGGCATTCAAGAAATGCGCCCTTATAGTAGGCGCATTTAAATGCGCCATATAAGGCGCATTCAAGGAATGCGCCACAAGGGCCAAGGTCGATAGGGCATGGTCCCATGGCGCTTGAATGCGATAGGTCAACAAGCGCTTGAGTTTCAAGCTCGGTTTGAGTCATGCAAAAATAAGAAGCATGTAAATTGATTCTATCGTTTGTTCCTTTGTTAATAATTATATACTTTCTTTTACTGAAAAAAAAACTTTTGATTTGATATAACATTTTAAAATTAAGAAATACAACATATTTAATCTACAATTAAATATATATTTTTATATTTTATCATTATTTTTATTTAAATTATATATATATTATCATTAATAATAAAAGTAACATAAGAATTTTACACTAAAAGTGAATTCTTTTTAGACAAAAAATATTTTTAAACTAGACATTTTTGTGGGGTGGAGGTAGTAATATTCACTATGTCATTGTTGATATTTCTTCAAATCTATTTCTAAGTTCATAACACTGTTTGTGTTACTTTTAAAAAAATCCAAATTGGAGGAACATACGATCACACCACAATGAACAAAGCACATTTGCTAATGAATGTAAAAGCAAAAAAAAAAAAAACTAAAACCTCATCAACTAGCACCTTCATAATGACCAAAATTTTCACAATTATAACACTAGATTTTTTATTTGTCTCACCTTTGAAAACTCTTCTCTTCATCATTGGTCATTGGTAGCTTGATATTTTCAGTAATTTTATACCTAAAACTTATAGATTTTAATTCAATTTAGTAGATTTTACTATGAAGTTAGTGTAGTTTTTACATTTGGTAGGATTGTTAACTAGTAAATAAATTGTTGGAAATATTAACCGATTAGGAAGATTTTTACTATGAAGTCAATATATGACTTGTCTAAAAATTGAAAGTTTATTTTTCCTCTTTCTGACACACACAATAAAATGGACAACATGACCTATTTGTAAGAATTACTAAAAACCCAACTTAACAAAATTTCTTATCTAATGTAAATCTAATTTAAAATAGAATTTAATCATTAAAACCAAATCTAAATATGAATCATTATCCAAAATCTAAACCCATTTGAAAATTTAGTTTAATTATTCTACAAATCAAATGGGCTCCCAAAAGGAAGCTCTGGCACATAGGGCAGTGGGCAGTTTCTTGAGCCACTTGGTTGGAATTCAACAATGGCAAGCACTTGCGAGGTGTTCCGATATTATGCAGACCATTTTTTGCAGATCAAATGATAAATGCAAGTTGTGTATGGAAGGTAGGCCATGAAATGGATGATGTATTGGAAAGGGAAGCATTGAAAGAACTATAAGAAGACCAATGGTTGGCATGCAAGGCAAAGAAATGAGGCAAAGTGTTGGGTATGAAAGAAAAGTTAGAAGCTGCCATGAAGAAAGGTGGGTTTTTCTCGTGAATCCTAACAGACCTGATAGTAGCCTCATTCTTAGCAAGAAAATGACAAAAGGTTTAGCTGATTTCCTGAGTCAATTACATATTGCATAGATGAGATTATGCAAATGTGTATACATGTCAGACTCCAAAATTGACCTTGTATTAGTATACACTGTGAGTTACATTCGAAAAAGATAAATAATTTGGAAAGTGAACTTACCCACAATGATTCGGACATCAATTAATATACCATCATGTCATCTCCAACTATCCTACTCCCAGCAGATATTGAGAAACACATAATCACACCATCGAGTTCTAAAAAATTTCCCCAATGCAATCACGGCAGTGGCTTCACTCGGCCCTACTTTTGTGGATCCCGGCGCGGCGGCGGACAAAATGGAGGCTGAAATTCTTGCAAGTGCAAGGAGGGCAACCGGAAAAAATGGAGACACTGAAATGTGCAAGAACAAAACTTCAAAGTGAGGGAGAGCCGGCGATGGAAATGGGTGAGGAAGCCGGACGAAATTTCACAGCCTCGTGGGAGAGGAGACCGGCGCCGGCGCTGCTATGGAGTCGGAAATGGGTGAGGAAGCCGGACGAAATTTCACAGCCTCGTGGGAGAGGAGACCGGCGCCGGCGCTGCTATGGAGTCGGAAATGGGTGAGGAAGCTGGCGGATTTACAGAAGTCTGAAGGATTTGGAGAGGGAGGCTGATGAGCTGATGGATTACTGAAGAAATTGCAGACGGCGGAGGCTGGAGGGCTAGATTTTATTTCTTTACTCCGGCGCATTTTACAAATGCGCCCCAATAACCCTAAATTATGCCCGCCCGTGACTCCATGGTTCAAAGGGTTCAAATGGTTACGGGCGCATTTGAGAAATGCGCCCATCAGGAATGGCGCATTTGTAAAATGCGCCCAAGCCCGTGCACAGTGTCGGGCCAAAATCTGCGCATTTGGCAAATGTGCCCAATTATTTGGGCGCATTTGCCAAATGCGAACAGCATATAATTAGAACACTAAGTCCCCCAAACCTACAAATTTCTCTCTTTTTTTTTCCCATCACACTATTAGAAAAAACTCCTGGACTGTAACACCATGGCCATGGGTGCATATTGCTCTACATTATTTTTAGATTGTTTCATCGAGATTAGTTGCCTTCCAAGACTTGCAAATTTCAGAAAACGAGGAATAAGAAGCAAAATTGGAACCTAGTGGATTATGCATATCTATTGAAATTACTGCATGATAATTAGTGCATTATGAATATCTATTGAGATCACATGATATTTTCACCTTGATCGATAAATTCCAACTTTTCATATTTGAGGATTAACAAAAGCCAAGCTCCAGTGAACATATATAAATTTATTTGGGTTACATTAAGCTCCAAATGATGAAATTAAGAGGAAAGACTCGAAAAAACAAAAGGATAGATGATAATAGAGCTCCATTGTGGAGGTATGATCTTGTACATGCATCTACTAAGGCGTTAATTGACATCACACGATCAATTTTCTAGGAAAGGATCACCAAGTTGGCCAACAATTGAAGGTGGTTCTTCCTATGATGATAATTCCAAATCTCACTCATGTCTAAATCACAAGTGAGGTCATTCGTCGGTTCCGGTCAAGTGATAGAGTAGAAGAGCCAAAGGAAGCTCGACATTGGCTAAACCAAATGAAATTCTTGGACAAACTCTCCTTCTGCACCAAATGATAGATAATGGAAGTTAGTTCCAGTGAAATCAAGACATAGAGTTTCGAATCTCTCCGTCCGAAGCTCTTGTGGTCTTCCAAGATACTTTGGATCTTTTCCAATGGCTCAAACATTTGATGGAAATGATATATCCATCCACTTCATATTCCTCTCGGTATTGTCTTGGAACCAGGAGTGGGATGATGGGATGTAGCCGTAGAGTTTCTTTAATCACTAACTTGATTCTTCAATTCCTTAACATCAGTTTCTTGGATAGTTTTCTTTCCACAAAGGCTCCCTTATTTCACCTGTGCCTTGGTCTACATTTTGGGTTTTCAACCATTTCGCCATTGCCCATTCCACAATTGAGGATGGATTCTTAGTTGCCCTATAAATACATCCTGCAACAATGTAATGTAAAGCAGAACTCTTTATTACTAAATACGAAACATGTTAGAAAATTTTAAGGTAGTACTATATATAAAGCAGAGTCCGAGGACTTGCCATGATAACTCCTTGGATGTTATCGTTGGTGATTGGGACTTGAAGATCATCACTTCTTAATTCTCAAAAGAACATCAACTAGATCTTCTTGACGACTACCATGCCCCTTTTTGTCTGGCGAAGTTTCACTATGTTGATCAAGTATTCTCGACATTTTCATCGCACTGCTTTGTATCTTCAAAGAACTCGGTCATCCTTGAAAGAAGGGATGAAGAATCTTAATTAAGTGATGGGGAAAAAAATCAATAACGTCCAAGGTGCTAGAAAGGAACAATGTGTCCTTCAATGTCTTTAGAAATGCACTGCCTTCTTCGCTTACTTTCCCAAATGCTACTCTAGAAACCATAGAACACGAAAATTGGCAGACTTTTATCTTAAATTGATAGGGACAACTCCACCAGTGCACTTGAATAGATTCAATGAGCGCAAAGCCTCCTCATGACGAATGGAGCGAATATCGGACATTTTCAGCACTAAGCTCCAGGATGCATATTTTATGCATTTGTCTCTAGTACTCACCATATGGAGATAATGCTATGTTTCAAAATTATACATTACGATTTTAGTAGCAAGAAATTGCATCCTATTTTCAAAGTCGAGATCATGAGTTTTCATCATCTCTTCGTCTAGCCCGCGGATGATATTACGACAATTGAAATTTCACCTAATCAGAGGTGCATTAGAGGCCCGTGCTTTTGAACTAAATTTCTAACAATACGGTGGGTGGCAAACTACCCATCCGATGGTGCAAGTTACCTATAAAAGGTAGCTTCCATGGAGATGGTGGCGCTTGTAGGCTACTTTGGATCTCTTCTATTCGGTGATTAAAGCTAAAATGAATGCAAGGAAAAAATGGATGAAACGGTTGAAGTGAGCATTCCATTTTTCAGGGAAGTAGAAGCATATTGCCTTCTCTTTCGGAGGCACTATCCTTACGGGAGGATAAGGCAAAGTGGTCATGTGACAAGTGCAGAACTTACTTGCTTACTGATGATCAATTCAAAAAGTGAAAAACACTGATGATTTGATTCTAAAGTATATCAACGAATAATAATAAATATTTCATTAAAACAAAGTACTCAGTTGACTACCCTCTTTATCTCTAACCAACAATTCTGAAAAAATTTGTACCCTATGGATCTATCAGAAATTTCATAAAATGAGTTTTTAAGAGATCTCAAACTGCTGATTTTCCCATGAATTGATAAGATGGACATCTATTATATACACACACACACACACACACATATATATATATATATATATATATAACAATGTCTTTTTAATCTAGTTTTGACATGTATATAATTTTAGTTAACACAATAAAGTCACCTGTTAAATTATATTATTATTTTAAAAGGTTAGACCCCAACCCTGAAGGGTCTCTCACCCACCAGTCCCTAACATAATAAAGTCACCTATTAAATTATATTATTATTCTAAAAGGTTGAACCTTAACCCTGAAGGGTCTTTAATCCGCCGGTTCCTAACATAATAAAGCCACCATTATATTATTATTCTAAAATGTTGAATCCTAACCCTGAAGGGTCTCTCATCGCCGGTCCCACAGTTGGCGAAAGATGTAAATCACAGATGTCCCCAGGAGCCGGTCCCACAATTGGTACAATTGGTGAGAGATGTAAATCACGGATATCCTCAGTAGGTGCGTGAGGGGGTTCGATCACGAGACCTTGAGACTACAGCCTAGAACTTACAATACTCCCTTACCACTAGGGCACTCACACGGAGACAATTATATTATTATTCTAAATTATACCACATGTAAGTTTCTTTCTAACTTAATATATTAGCCAAATTAGTGATCAAACTAAACCATATTATAGTTCAAATTATCTTATCTTGAGACTTATTTTTTATACTTGTTAAGGGATTATGCTCATATAGGAAGCAATGTTTGGATTACTTGATTCCAATCGATGACATGAGCACCGAAGAAGGACATGTTGGTCCTCCTGGCCGTGTTTTTCTAAATGGACAGACTGAAGTGTGCCTTGATGTGCATCAATACACTACTAAAGAATATCCTCAGCTCGATTCCGCTCTAAAATACGGTATCCGCTGTTACTTGGCTTTCCCGTTTTATAACGATATCTCGCACGAGAATGATCACGTGGTTGAGCTCGTAGCCGATAGATTTCAGCCTCTAATGTACGAATTTGTCAACCAAATATATCCTGCGGTATGTATCTTTTGAACACCTTGACTTATCTGTTTTTAGATGGGCGAGATAATATTTTTAGTAATACTTGATGTTGTAGATTAATTATGAAATTCAGTCTCCGTTGGACACAACGTAAACAATACTCTCACTAAGAGAATTGACCCCGTGACAGTAGTGTCACCTTATATTAGAAAGCATGGCCAGTCAGCTACCGGGACTAGACTAAATAAAAATTAATTGAAAAATAACATTAATTTAAAGTCATAAATAAATGTAATATGCTTGTACAATCTATTATATAAAATCAGCATAAAAGTTAAGTCAATTTATTTTAAAAACTTATAAACACTATATCATTTTTCAATGACCATTCCGATTTTCAATCCATTGGCAACACATGTGAGTCGCACTGTTTTGCGACAGGCTTCCATCTCTGAGCATAATGTAGTCTCAAAAATTAATAGATCTTTTTTTTTTTGTAAGCATAAGCAAAAAAACTTCTATAGATCTGATTTTTTTTTTTAAAAAAAAAAAATTGATACTTTTAGTATCCTTTTAGGCTAACAAAAAGTATAGTGACTAAAATTGGAATTTTGAAAAAGTAAAGTGACTAGAAAATTTATTTACTCTTATTTCTATATAGTAATTCTTTACCTAAATTTTGATACAAGTTTACTAATTTTTTATCTAAATTTTATGATTTATGATTTATGATTTAGAAACAAAAATTAGAAAATCAAAGAGGCCTAATAGATTTTAAAGAATCAAACACTAATGTATACAAACAACATTCACGCATAAAGAAAATCTTCTTATTTTGGAAAAAAAAATCATAATAAAGAAACATTGCCAATGATTTATGATCATGTGTACCAAAAACATAATATATAATACCAAAATTAGAATGCAAAAATTGTGAAGGAGACCTATCAAACGCAATATTTTAATTTTGAAGAATTTAATTACTTTCCAAGCCAGAATCTTGGCCAACCAAACAGACCTTAAGTGTAAAGTAGAGAGAATTCATAATCCTTTTGCCATAAAGGAACACTTAACAATTGAACAATAGGGAGTCCTTGATGACTGTCCGTAAGTGGGTACATATATTGCTTGATAAGAATAGTTGTAGTCCCAAAGAATTTTATTGGGAAACTCATTCTATTATGGACACATTGCAGGTATTTCTATCTCCCCCGTCAATTCCCTAAAAGGAAGTGGATCTAAAATCTTCTATTATCTAACGTTTTTGCCATGCATTTTGAATTTATTTTTGTCTACGCTAAAATAATTCCTCCAATTTTGTCTCGGTGCCTAAAACATGTAATTCCTAAGTTTCCTTTAGGTTTAAAGCCAGTTCCTGAAATTCAAAAGATGTTGCTAGCGGTTTGTGAAACACATCAATTGCCGCTCGCACAAAGTTGGGTTACCAGGTACCAAAATGCAGTCAGGTATGAAAAAGCATGATTACATATTGCAGACAATGATTTACGTGATTTTACAGAAGCTTGTAGTATGTCTTACATAAAGAAGGGGCGAGGTGTTGTTGGGAAAGCATTTTCATCGAAGGGAGCATGTTTTTGCAAAGACGTAAGTCAGTTAAGCATAAATGAGTATTCGCTAGTGCCCAGTGCACGAAAAGCAGGGCTAACTGGCTGTTTTGCAATTTCCTTGCGGAACACCTCTTGCCAGCGAGATGATCTTTTCATTGTCGAGTTCTTTTTACCTAGCAAAGAAACTGAAAATGGTGACCCGAGAACCTTAATCAAAATGCTATTGGCCACGATGAAACAACACCTCAAAAATTTGAAGGTGGCTTTTGCACAAGAATTGGGGGAGAAACTCTTTGTCGAGGTGATAAATACTTCACCAACTGATGAACTTGATTCTTTTGAAATTTGTGATCTTACTGGCAATGATTCTACACCTAATACTATGGGATATCCATGTGGAGGAGATATGGTGCGGCTTGATAGTACAATGGGCAATGCGGAGAATGCTCTTGGCGGTAAGGTCTTGCACATTCAATTTGTTTAAATTCTTCTAAACAACCCGCATTAGGGTTTTTAACTTTTTATAGAAATAGAGAAATGATATTGTTAATGAATTTTCATAATTAATTGTCATAGTGAATGATGTGGCATTGATAAAAAGGTAGAATTATCCCTACTCATATTACGCTTTTTATGCAGTATGATGGATGACTTTCTCTTTTTGTCAATACCACGTCATTCAATATGCAATAAGAGTTATCATAAAATAGAAATAGAGCTATAAGAAAGAAACTAAGGTAATTAAAATAATTGCCCTTCTTAACTCTTTTAATCAACTAATTTTGCTAGAACATAACCTTCTAATCTGCTTATTGCTTCTTGATTAAGTCATAGCTATATCTGATGGAGTACTAAACAAATTCCAGGTGAATCTGGTGAGGTCCACAGAATCACACACATTCGCTTCTTCACGCCCACCGGTACAAAGAGGCGTTCAATGCCTATGCAGTTTGCAAGTTCTTCATATGATAATCATGGTTTTGCTAGAAAGATGTGTCAAGAAGGAACAAAAGCTTTTCAGGCTGCTCCATCCATGATGGACCCTTATGCTGGTAAAGACAAAGCTAGGAGTGCATTGCATCATGAAGGAGCAGCTAATGTGTTAGCTGATGCAGATAATCTCCATCAGGTACCTATTTATCAAATATATTGTCCCTCTTAGTAATCCACCTAATGTATCTTGTATTGGTTCATATGTTTGGAGTTTCTTTCATGATGTTGCTCTAGTAGTCTAGCCTGTAACCGACTTTACAAGTAACGTGTACAGGTTCATTTCCCATCAGGCATTCAATCTCTAGAAAACAATACTCTTTTCCTTCCTTCCGATGACATGAGAATGGTATAGACACCAACTTATGCTTTTAGCAGTTTTAGGTGATATCATTGTCCTGCTCTGAAAGTTAAACCGTAACTTTCCTTTCTGCCTCACCCATTTTATCACCTCTATATTCTTTGCAACTATTTTTAGGGAGAGAAGTGTTGATTTTATCGTCCAAAAATGCTGTCAGCCTTCCACCATAAATTTCTATCAACCTTTTTACCATAAATTTTTCCCTTCGCTAGGATTCACTACCTATGTGGCTGGCTTTTGTGTTGTCTTTAGTCATCATAAGACTATTGCTTTCCTTTCATGCTTAACAAGCTATTTTGTTCTTCTTTATTTGTCTAATGAATTAATCTCGTTTGCATTCTTGTTCCAAGGTATTCTCCATACCCACTTAAATTTGTATTATTGGTTCTCCTTTCAATTAGGTATTGCAATGGCATCCAAGGATACTTGGTTTTGTTTCTGATTAAATTCTACATTTCATATCTTCTAGGAATTTCAAATATAATTCCAATGTGGTTTGGGATGTTGCTTTTTAAGTTACATTGCATTTCTTGAGTTGCTTTTCCAAGATTTTGAATCGTGTGCCTTTCTCAAAAAATTGATATGCCAATTCCCAAATTTAAGCAGAGTATGATGTGTTTTGATACGAATGCACTGAACAAGTGTTGCAGAACAACAATTGAGATAAGAAAGAATAAGGATAGATGGTCAATATCTTTGAGTGAATGGGGAGAAAGTTAAGGGATACAAAAGAATGGGAGAAGGGGGTTTGGGGTGGGCGTGTGGTTGGTGTGGTGAGGGATGAATAGTTGTCTGTTTCTTGTCAAAGCGAAAAAATAGACCATTCTCTGAATATTTTTTTTCTTTTTTATATATAATTGTCAATAATTAATAAACTAACAAGAGTGATCTTGTTATTTCTCTTCTAACAAAATCAATTTCCACCCGGTGTTTGATAACTTTCGATAAGTAGCTTCTAGATTCTACATTGTTGTGCCAACTCTGCATGTTCGCACTTCTTCTTTTCTATCCTCGCCAAGTCATAGCATTTTTTCGCTTTTGTTGTAAAATGCACTTCAATTCTGGACCATAACATAGTTCTGCGGTCTTGCAGCATGGAAAAGTGGTGCATTTTGTTAGTGCTACGAGCCATGCGGAGAATGTCAATAACGCTGAACAAAACATTGACAGCATCGGAGAAATTGTGCAGCTTGATGATGCCACAAACAATACGGAAAATATGAATACTAATGATGTTGAACAGAATGATAGCATGGAGCAGCGTGACACTAACAACAACATTTCAAAAAATCGGAGGGCAATAAAGACAATAGAAAGAGAATATGGAATCACACTTGCTGATCTTCTGACGTGCAGGAAAAAACAGGAGGAAGCTGCAAATCATTTTGGTGGTAAGTTTGCAACATTCCGATTGTTACCTCAACATTACTTCAAACTTCACAAAAGCTTTTGTTGGTTGTTAGTGTTGGAAATAATTTAAAATAATTATTAATAATTTATTGGAAAATTTAAATGTAGTAGTATAAAAAACAACTGAATCATTCAAATAAATTTTACTATTCTGAAAAATTATTTCGATGACTTTGAAATATCCTTCAAAATAAACAAAGAAAAAGGAAAAAGGCAAATGGATATGTCAAATTTCGATGACTTTGCCTTCTATTCATAGACCTTTTATTTTCAAATGGTTGTGAAAGTTACATTTTTTTAATAGTAATTTAAAAGAAAAATTTTGTATATTTAACTTGAGAGTTGCATGATTCTCGAACAAGAAAATAAATTTTGTAAATTAATTAAATGTTTTTGTGGAGGATAATTTTTTTTTGAAGTAATATAAAAAGAATTTTAGTAGAAATTTAAAATTTTAAATAGAATAAAAAAGTTGTTTGGAATTTTTTTAGAAAAAAAAAAATCATCTTTTCTTGCATTAGTGTTAATCCAAACATAGCCTAAAAATAAATATTCATAATATAATCTTCTAAAATACCCGTAAAAGAGTTAGTACAGCAACTTTCCATGCACTAGGTGATGCCTAGGGCTCATCATTGACACTACATTTTGTCATTGTAGTCAGCAGATCTACATTTAAGCGAATATGCGCAAAGATAAGATCTTCAGGTGGCCACCTCGTGAATTGAAACAGGATGATGCCCTCTCCAATACTGCTCAAGACTTGATTCAAACTTCCGAGAAAATTATGGAAGATTCTCATGTAAAAGATTTGCCGTTGCCTGTCAAGCCAGTTGAACAAGACCTAAACTCTAGGTCAGACTCCACCCAAACTGCAATGACAATCCAAAATGGAAGTAGCATAATAGTAAAGGTAACATACAGAGATGGCATGATCAAATTTCATCTTTCGGTTTCATCAGGAAAGATGGCCTTGGAAGAGGAAATTGCAAAACGGTTCTGTTTATCAATTGGAAGTTTTAGTATCAAATATTTAGATGAAGATGAGGATGAGATTTTGGTAACTTGTGATGCAGACTTGAAGACCTGTATAAGCAAAATGAGATCATTAGGCAAGAACACAGTCAAAATATTGGTCAAATTGTCACAAGATAACTGATTTAGGCAAATGATGCCATATATATATTTGGCAAGTGCATACTCATATTTCAATACATTTACTACTATTGTAACTCTAATCGGTCTTGTGTATCACTAGTTTAACTCTTTTTTTAAAGTTGGCATGCATGCATTGAAGACTTTTGAAGGAGCTTACATCTAAACTGCGGCTGATTTAGTACTGAATTTGTCTACTCCAAGAAATGTGTGATAATCATGTGGTTTTTTATTCTTATGTTATCCATGTAATACTGACATGGGAAAAGTTCTTGTCAAAAGTTGATCCTCAAAGCTTAACTTGATAAATTGTAGCAACAAGTGCAAAATTTTGTTTCCTCGCACCAAGCAAAATTTTACAATAGGATCAAGGAGTAGTGAACATTATAATCCACCTAAAGCTCAAGTTCAAATCTCACTAACTAAAAACAATATCACTTTGTGTTTGTAGTGAAAACAAATTTTATTATAAGCATAAAAATTCAAAGAAAGTATTATATTCGTCTTTAATATAATGATTAAATTAGTAACATTTTAAAATTTATAGAAAAAGTAGGAATTAAAAAAAATAGTAAATGCTTCCCCCCCCCCCCCTCCCCCAAGAAAGGAAAAAAAACTAAAGTTAGGAGTAAATTAGATATTTAGTATTTAGATTAATAATAATAATAATAATAATAATAATAATAATAATAATAATAATAAATGTTGGTTTTTAGAACCAAATGGCAAAATTAATATCAAACTAATATAAATTGAAAGAGATTATGATTTATCAGGATTATCTTAATAAATCACTTGTCAGACATCCAATAATTGCTTGTCAACTCAGATTTTTTTTACGATTCACTCTAAGTTAATTACTCCTCAACACATATAATACTTCTAACAAAAATCCATTCCACCAACAAAAATTGCAGCCTACACGAACACCCTGACAAAATAGAAGATGCTTCAAAGATGGAAAAGCATGCACAGAGTAGCAATCAAACTGGATTCTTTTGTAATTCAACAATTGCACGGATGAACTCTTGCTACGAATTGTTTTCCTAAAAACTCATTAGATCAATGAAGATATAAAAGCTCAACTCCTCAGTCGCCATGGCTCATGAATGTTGATAACATGGCAGAAATGAAGTTTTAACAAAACCCAAACAACAAACAATGCAAAAGGAATTGGGTTTTGCGTAGACGAATTGTGAATGTTGGTAGGGCTATTTAGGGATGACGACGGTATATAAATTTCCCTTTTTTCTCTCTCATTCTTTTTCGTTTGAATTCACTATGTTCTTAAAGCAAACTCCATTGCCCGTAGCTGTCAATTGGGCGTTGTGCAAAGTCGGCCTTTCTGAAAAATTTTGGGCCCAACTCAGCAATTTTCCGTGTCTGTGCTACTTCCACCTGGGCTCAGCTTTGCTGCCGAAATCGATTTGCCCTGACTTAGCAATTTTCTGCCTCTTGATTTTGGGTACTCGTTTTGATTTGGTGGAAGAGATTTTTGTTGGTGGAAGGGGTTTTTGTTAGAAGTATTGTATGTGGTGAGAAATAATTAATTTAAGGTGGATTGTAAAAAAAAATTGAGTTGGTAGACAATTATTAGATACCTGACAAGTGATTTATCAGGATCATCCTAATAAATGTTATTCTCTATTAAAGAAATGGTAGAAAAGAAGATAGAGGATAGAGAAATTGGTGATGTGGATTCTAAGGTTAGGCCATTAGTGTAGACAATTTTTTGATAATTGTAGTGTGAATAGTAAAGACCGTTCGTAAACTGATGTGATGTGACCTTAGTTTAACTATTTTTGAGACTACTGGTTCTGAGGCTGTTGTAGATGCGTATAAAAATTTTCAAAATTATAGATTTTTTTTTTAAAGAAATTTTAGAATTGGTTCCCAACCATAAGTAGTCAAAAATTGGAATTGGAGAGGTTCCCTAGCCATCTTTTTGCTTGCCATACTAATAGTATAGGAGATGTTATTATACTTACAATCATATTCAATTTGATGAAATTCTTTCATCTAAAAGGAGATCAATCTTTTATAATTCTATATGTGATGAATTATTTCTTGATTTGATTCAGTTATTGATAACTTGGTTATTGCATTAGAAGTAAGTCCTCATGGATGTAGTTGAAATCTTCCATCCTAACTAATGTATATTAACTATTCTTTTCTCTCTTTCTTCTCCCTTGAACAACAACCTCCCTGCAACACAACCGTACAACAACCTCTCTTTCTTCTCCCCCATTCTTCTCTTTGGGGAATGAGGGAGGTACTCTCTTTCTTTTCTCATTTTCTTCTCTCTTTTTAGTAATAGCAAGTAGTAGTCTCCTAGAAAAAATAAAAAATAAAAAATAAAAAGGAAAAATGGCAAATTTTTCTTCTCATCTTTATACTTGACATCTCTCATCCCCACATTCTCACAGGTTCTTCCCTCTGGGCATAAGAAAGATTTTCTGCTGGCTCCTCAGTATTTGAGCTCCTTTGTAGCGGACCAGTGCATTCTTGCTTTCTAGATTACAGATGGGGGCTATGGGGATTTTTGTTAAGGAAAAGATGGGATGATGATCACTCATCACAATAAGAAATTAGATTGGCTTTGACGGAGACAGAATTTAGGTGGTCTATGAAGGAGACGGTTGGGAAATGGGTGGCAGCGAATTGGGGTTAGAGGAGGAAAAATTTTAGGTCACAACTTTTTTTTTTTTTTAAGTGAGTCGTCTGTTCCTAGTAGGAGGGAACATACTCCTTTTGTAGGATTCCGGTCTCCTTCCGGAGGTTTTGTCCTCCTTATTGTTTTGTCCTCCTTATTGGAGGTTTTTTGTGGATCGAACTTGGATAGTGGGGTATTTGATGACAACAACATTGTAAAGAATGACGGCAAATGTTTTCTATTTTTTATTCAACAACTCTACATGTTGGTTGTGATACTCTTGTCCTGTAGAGGTCAACAAATTGGGTTTTCAACCACTTAACTAATATAGTTAGGTGATTTTATCTTTACTGTATTTTTGATTTGGTTAGCTTTTTTTAGTTTCCCTGTGAGAACTAAGACTTTGTCTTGCCAGTGGGCAATTGTGTATTTGTATTATGTTTCAATATAACTATCATTTTTGGCAAAAAAAAAAAAAAAAACTAACTAATGTATGTTAACTAGTCTTCTTAATGAAAGAACGTAGTTTTATTAAGATTATGGTTTAGACATTTTATGTTAATATTTAACATTTATTAATAAAACTAAATTGTTTTATAAGGTGTAGGGAATTAATGAAATTGAATATCCTATTTCAAAATTTTGAAATTAAGTGGAAATGAAACTTAATAGGATAAGAAACTCCCATACCATTGAAATACTATTAATATTTTTTAAATAAGGTGTAGGAAACTAATGGAATTAAATATCCTATTCCAAAATTTTAAAGTTAAGTGGAAATGAAACTTAATGGGATAAGAAACTCCCATACCATTGAAATACTATTAATTTTTTCTTAAAAAAAAATTATTTTAGGCGATGGCCACCAACTCCCAATTGACAATCCAGTTTAGATTGTTAGCCAGCCAACATCTTTTTAAAATAAATAATTTTATTTATTAATAATATATATAGTTATTAGAAAATTAAAAATAACATAAACTCTAATTATTCATTAATTACTCAACAATTATCTAATAACTTCCTATTTTAATTTTCAATTGGGAGCTGTGGGTCTTCCAATATTCATCCAATACAATTCTATCCTCACAAAATTCTCCCATCCACTCCTATGCTCCGATGTGTTTTTTCTTAACGGTGAGATTTAATAGGTCAGAGGGAGATAGATTAAAATAAGAGAGAGGGATGACATTGACATTAATGAGATAATCTAAATAATGAAATAATCCCCTTTTCTCCATCGTTGTTTGACTCTGTGCATTGAGCTGTGTATGATTTTGCAAGTTGCCTATTTTAAGTTTAAAAGATGAGAGGTGAGAAAGAAAATAAAATAAAATACAAGCAAAACCTCTATAAATTAATAATCTTGGGACCATTGCAAATTCTATTAATTTAAAGAGGTATCAGTTAATCAATAAATTAATAATCTATTAATTTGTCAATATGGCTTACATTACGAAGTAATACTCATATAATTAATTAAAATTTTATTTTATTTTATAAAAATATGAATTTAATATAAGGATTAAAAGTTGAAGGAATATAAACCAATCCATATCTACTTGATTGGCAAGTGTAATTTAATTTTATTAATATCTTCAATGCGACTGTTATCATTTTTCTATTATGAAGAGGTGAGAAGGCTTGGGAAGTTCAATGAGACTTCGGAATTGAACTTATCTCAATGCTGGCTTGGGAAGTTCAAGTTAAGACATGGAATTAAATCATTTCGACATTTTGGGGGAAGGGGATCAGTTGACATACAAGACACAGAAAAAATTGGAGTCTGCAAGGGAAAACAATAGACCAATTTGCCTTGAGAGATGTTTTTATTTTTAATATGGATGAAACAGGAGTGTTTTATATGTTGCGATCAGATCACTCTTGCAACAAAGCAGTTTGAAGGGGAAAAAAAAACAAGAGACAAAGAGAGGATTACAATTGTTGTTTGTGGTAATGAAGATGGCTCAGAAAAATTCCTCGGTGGATCATTGGATAGTATGTAAAACCACGTTGGTTCAAGAATGTAAACATGAATTCTTCGAATTGTCAATATTGTGCCAACAACAGGTCATGGATGACTGCAATGCTTTTGAGGAATACTGTACGTTCGATGGCTTGACGACAAAATGCAAGGAAAACAAATTCTCTTGATGATAGATAATCCAGCCTATCCAAAAAATATTGAAAGATTACAGGATGTTGAGCTAGTATTTCTATCTGCCACCCAACATGACATCAAAATCCAACCATGTGATTCGGGGATAATAAGAAACTTCAAGATGCATTATCTTAGAAGATTTTACCGTAAATTTTTGGAGGGCTATGAATTGGGGCAAATCAATCCGTAAAAGATGTTTTGGATGCAATCAATCATGCAGTCTCAGGTTGGACAATAGATGTTCATGCAAAGACAATAGTGAATTATTCTCTACATTGCAAAATCCATTATGTGGAATAAAACACTGGCTTAGAGAACTTAAATGATCCTTCAAATTAAAAAGATTAAATAAATAGCTCAATTCGTCCATCAATTTAGAATATTGATTCAATTTAGTTTCTCATTTTTAAAATATTTCAATTTAGTCCCTTAATTTATGATTTAATTTATGGTTTAAATTCTATTTGGTCTTTCTAATATAATCAAACCAAACATGATTAATACTCAATCAAGTAACTTATACATACTTAAAATAAATAAAATAAAGGGTAGTGGCTGAAACCAAAATAAAAAGAGTAAATTACGAATAATCATTCTTAATTTTTACGTTTTCATAAAATGCTCTCTAAAAGTTTTATTTCGCATGTTATCACCTCTAACTTTGTAATTTTCACAATGTATACTTTCTTATTAGTTGTCAGAAATATACTATAAATAGATAAAATTACCCTTTAACTATCTAAATTGCAAAATACTAAAATTAGAGGTGATTTAAATAATTGTGAATACAATTTAGATAAAATATTTATGAATTGTATAACTCAGTGATGGTAAGCATTAGGTTTTTATTTTGCATGATTCCATTAAAAGGATTAATAAAAACTAAATTTACAAGTTAAGAGACCAAATTGAATTTTTTTGAACATAAAAGGATGAAATCAAACTACGTCTGAAATTTCAGAGACAAATGGCACTATTTACACAAGATATTGATGAACTACAATCAATTATTTGGGCTAGCTACCATGAAAAAAATAGATGTTAATTACCTATTGAATTATCCTAGTAAAATGATAAAGTTGAGAGGTTTCGAGTATAGAATAAATTATTGCTACCAACGATGAAGATGAGGATACAGTAAATTTGGAGCCTTTTATGTGGAAGGAAGCACTCAAAGCATCAAAATAACTTTTTATTACAATATAACCAAAAAAGTTATGAAAGGTTTTCAAAAAAAATGATCTTATTATTATGTTGGAATTAGTAATTAAATTATTATTTTATAGAGATAATTAATTTATATAGTCTTAATTTATAGAAACTTTACTATTATTGTTGAGAGTTCAAGTGGTTAGGGTATAATTTTGGTTCAACGGATCGCTTGTGGCTTGTCATATGGGAGATGAAGAATCGAATCTCTGTATCGTCGCTATTGTGGTTTTGGGGCAGAACTGCATAGCCAGGAGAATTAGTCCCGCGACTTTATCATTCAAAATCTACGATTAATCTTAAAAATATGGCAAGGACATCTGGTACTTTTATTTAATTTATCTCTCCCAAATTCCTAGTGGTCTCAATAGTAAGATCTCCTAAAAATTAACAAAGTAAGGCCATGACTGGCTTGATGTCTTGCAGGTCAGATGCAAACAAGTAAAAAAAGCTTGAAAACAAATTGATACTGACTTCTGAATAACTTTCTACAAGTGCATAATACCTGATAGACCAATCCTGCAGACAAATTTTAATTTTGATGCATTACCAATTAAAACAATAGAATCCAAACCTGTCCATCAGGTAATACATGTTGCTCTTCCTGGCATGACATTTGGGTCTTTTCATAAGCAAAATCATCCTCAGCACAACAAGCATATTGCTCTTTTATTTTCTCTGCATCTGACAAATTGAGCTTCACTTGAGGGTTGGATTTTGCAAGTTTCTGTATTAGTAGATTTGTTAAGTCCAAAACCCCTAGCTCATATCTTCTAGATGCAATATGCTGAACTGCACCTTCAATCACTGGTGCTATATCTGCATAAACAATTGCCAGGTTAAAAGAACGAAACTCATCATATAAACAAAAATGATCTCTAAAACTACATTGTAACTTAATGCTCCATTATATAGAAAACCAACATTGATAGTCTAAATTTGATTTATGATTTAATTGACAAAGAAAACAGAAAAATCTCCATGTAGGGAAAGTAAAGGTTTGTGCAAGCAGAGCTAGTCTAAAAAAACTATGCAATTCACTCAGAATTCACATGAACTTCCATGTTGCTACGACAGAATCACAAAGTAATAAAATAGCATTCAGTCAAGGTGGAACAGCCATTATCCCCCTCCAAGGTATCACTTCTAAATCTTTTCTTCCCATTTTTCGTAAGTGTCAGTCATTAGATAATTTATTTGTGACCAAAAGAGAGCATTAAAAAAATCTACAAACAATATACGGGTAGTTAATCAACATACCTATCCTCCCATGACCAATATCAACTGTGCAGCCTGAGATGCGCCCTACAGCATAAAGTGATAATACTGCTTGTTCCGAAGCATAAAAGCCAGATATGTTAAAGGTTTCAAACATTAATTGCACCAACTGTTCTCTAACAGCCTGGAAGCATAGTAGCATGTTAATTTCTAAAAACTAATCAAAGCATCATCATGCGTCAGAGTAATATGTGTAGAAAATAATGTAATGCTCAACACAGATCTCCATAAGAGCTTGCATTTTGAAACCAAAAGCATGTTTCTTCAATATCAGGAAGATTTATTTCATGATGTCTTTTATTCTTTAAACATAACAAGTTGCCATAGTATCCACAGTATAATTCAAGAGGCCAATATTCTGATCAGCCTAAACTAAACAAATGAACATAGAAAAAAAAAATGTAATCCAAGCAACTTGTTTGACAAACAATTTTCCTCCACACAAGATCAACGATTTACCAAGAATCATATCGATAAACCTGAAACCATAACTGTATAGCAACATTATTCATTTTTTACAAAATGGTAGAGTTAGATATATGAACAATTGAATAAATAGAAATCATATATGAGTCAGAGGTATTGAGTTTATCCACATCTAACAAATATGTATATACCCGCATAGATTTGTGGACTTACTAGTTTTGAAATTCAAGGTATATATCTCTAAGTATACACATGAGTCTGTGTGTCTTTCATGTGCACACAAATACATACTCCACACACACAGACACACACACACACAGAGTCAAACCTTTGGGGTTGAAAGTGGATCCGTGAATAAAATTTGGCCTTCATTGCCTATTTCCCAACCAAGACCAGTATATAGAACATGGTGTAACAAATCTTCCACGGCATCCCAATCTTTCACAAAACCTCAGACAATTGGATCCACTGTAATGTCCTCATTCAATGATGGATCATCTAATGAAACGTCTTCAGGAATGCGTTTCATTTGTGTTGGAATTATCTGAATCATTTACCCAAACTAGTTAAAAGTCCTTCCTACAAAATATTTTTAGATATGAACCAAAGCAGAGAAAATCCTTGAAAATTCTCTTTCAAAACAACAATGAAAACCAGATAGCAGCTGTACAACCTATAATCACCATAAAGAAAAGAACATATTCACAAAAGGAATGAATTTTCGGACTCTTTTTTTAAAGTGAGAATTGGGTTACAAGCTCACACTAGATTAACACAAGATTTCATATAACAGAATCTACGTAAGAATTCGCTGGGATTCAATTACCACAGGAAAAACCCAAATTCGAAAACCACATTGCTAGCTTAATACAAAGTCATAATTGCGTGTAGTGAAGAATTCACACACCACTCCACATCAAAATCCTTCATTAAGGATACACTAAAAAGCAATTTAGTTTTTCACTTACCTATTCGTTTACTATATCAGAGATAACGTACCCAACTCGTAATGAATCTGAGGCTTTCTATTTCCTTTTTCTTATAAATGAAGATGCTTTTCACCAAAAATTGAAACTTTTCAGCAAAACAGCAAAAGGGTTTTGCTCCCCCTGCAATTTATGCACAAAGGGTTTTGCAAACGAATAGATTATCATGGTTTTCTATGAAGACAGCTCTTTGTTTTTCAAATTCTCAAAGACTCTGCATTTTTTGTGTGTATTTCTACTTCCATTCCTCTCACTTATTTTGCTTCTTTTCAAATTTTTTTCTAGCATCCCTTATATTGAAAAGGAATACATTCATGTATACATTGCAAGGATACAATAAGAAAAAAGAAGAAGCTGCAGACGGGGACAAAGTCGCAGCTTTCTCCAAATTCATTCACTAATTAAATTGGATTAACCAAATAAAGAGGAGACTCCATGGAAGAAAGAAAAGACTGTTTTTGCATACCATGGAAGGAGCCTGATCAGGGATGGCAAAGCCAGGTTTTAGAATCTTAGTACTGGCATCTACAACCACCGCCTCCATTAGCAGGGCGCAGCACAGTTGAGGAGGGAGGGAAGTGTAAGTTAGCTGCTGCCAAATTGGAAGGCGGGTTTAGCAATTAGAGAAGCAAAACGGGCTTAAGCGCACAATCGTTTTACGTTTTGCCTGCTTCATAAATGGTAGTTTTTAGTTTGCCCCCTGAGGTTTGGTTTAATATTACTTTACCCCGAATAAGTGTGAATATTATTTAGTTCGGTTCTTACGTATTTCATTCGTTTTTATTGAACATTTAAACTTTTAACTTGATTGATCCATTTGAAGGGAGGTTGGCCGCACCAATTTGAGTTGAGGGAGAAATGGAATTGTTAAAAAAAGTAATAATAAAAAAAAGAAGAAAAAAGAAAAAGAAAAAGAAAAAGAGGAGTAAATAGTATATTTGGTATTTTACAAATTGTTCTTTAACCTTTTTAGTTACAAAAATTTAAAAATAAGTCTTATTTTTTAATCGGTTAATAAGTTGAACGTGGTTTGACACTTTATGCAAAGGTAAAATAGTCGGATAATATTTTATTAAAAAAATTACCCTAAAATCAAGCATAATTAATCTCCCAAATCCTTAAAAGCCCGAATGGCAATAAGATAGGTTACAGCGAAAAAAGCCAAAGAAGCATATAGGGCAAGTAAATAAGGCCAGCTCGGCAAACCAAGAAAATCACCAGTATTGTAAGAACGAAAGTAGATGTGTTTCACAGCATAAAGATGTTGAAATTGTACTTGCTCATGATTACTTCGCCAGGCTAAGGTCTCTATTCGCTTTCTTGGTTTCGAAATTCAACCCCATTATATGTTATGTTATGTTATGTTATGTGTGTTGTCTGCATCTCTTTACCAAAAATCCCCCAGGAGGCTGGAGGACTCCTTGGTAAAGTAGCTGTGATAATCAAAACAGCAACCTCTAGAACGACATTGCGCATGTCTAGGGACAAATCATTTTTAAGAGACATGACCCCATATAAAGAGTTTCCAACACAGATTTATCCCTTCCCGACCTCGAAAAATCTGGCAAAGTTTTGTACTTTTTGGAGTCATTTTGCTGATCTACAACCTTTGCCTTGCAGTTTGGTTACCATCTGATTGCTTTATTTTCTCACTGCAATGTCCAAAGCTGATTTTGGGGATTTGAGGGTTTGATTATGCCAGATTTGGAGCAATTTTTTTAATAAAATGTTGCGAGACTGTTTTACTTTTCCATAATACATTATGCACTTGCTAACTTATTGACGGATCAGAAAGCCATTAAAAAAAATGTAAGGGATTTAAAAAAAGTTAAATAACAATTTATAAGGGACTAAATATATGATTTATTCAAAAAAAAAATGGTACTAATATTTTTAGATCAACAATTAGTTTTCAGTATTACATTTTTTTTTTTGCCGAGGTTACGTTAGTGGTTTTTTTTTTTTTTTTTGAAGTTCTCTCCTTCTTGACACACCAATGTTACACACTGTAGATGCATAAATAACCAAATGAAACTCTAATTTTTGGCCACCACATTTTTTGAGTCTCGTTAAACCACCTTGCAATCTCCAATTCAGAGTGTTTAATTTAGAGTATTTAATTTCATATTTTAAGTGTATTATTAAATTTTAATTTTAATGTAATGTAAAATTATTTTCCATTAATTATTTTTAATTATTTCATATATGATAAATACAAATTATAAATTTTATTATTAATATATATTGAATTTGATAAATGAAAAATAGATAATATTTTAAATAATTATTAATTTAAATAAGAAGTATTACATATATTAATGAGGAAACACCCAAAATCGTCCTCCACATTTCACCAAATAATCTTTTTCATCCTCCACTTTTAAAACGGGAACAAATAATCCTTCAAATTTCAAGGACCAAAATTTGAAGGAAAATTTCAGGACTAAACGTTCCCGTTTATGAAATTTAAAGGACTAAAAGTTCCCATTTATTTCACAAATAGTACCAAAAGTTCCAATTTATGAAATTTGAAGGACTATTTGTTCCCGTTTTAAAAGTGGAGGATGAAAAAGATTATTTGCTGAAATGTGGAGGACGATTTTGGGTGTTTCCTCTATATTAATAGATAATAACATTTATCAGGATAATTCTAATAAATCTCTTGTTAGATACCCAATACTATAGAGACATCTAGGATTTTTTTTAACTTCCATCTTAGGTTCATTAGCCTTAACCACACAAGAATATTTTTAACAATTAGAGTTTTTTTGATAAACCAAAAGTTTCTCCAGAATCTCCAAACCCAAAAGCAAAGCAGAAAGCCGAAAGTTGCACAAAATTTGTTGGGACAATTGAGTTGGGACAAAAGCAAAGCCGAACGAAACCCAAAATCAAAAAGGACAAAATTTCAATAGAAGAACAAATTGATTTGGAAAGCAAAATTGCATAGTACAAGGTCAGCGAATGAAATTACCCAATCGAGAAATTTGCCTGGCTGAGTATGAAGAGGGAGACAAAATATGTATTCTCCCACGCCACCACGAGTTTCACGTGACATGGGTAGATAAATGACTTAAAGAGATACGCGGGTAAGTCATCAATTTTCCTCTGAATCCTCCATTTCTTGTCTTTTTTATTCAACTTGGGTTTATTTTCATTTGATTTACTGGACATATTTTTATTATGATGCTTCAGCGTATTGCCTCTCTGCCGAGGAGATGTTCAAGAGGGTTTAAGTTCAAAAGAAGGTGCTATCTCAGGCTCAGGAGTCCATTAATTTTGGGATAGTTTATTTCCTAATGGAGAAAAATAGAAACACGTAGTCCTCACAAATTATTGGACCATTTCTGATTGACTACTAAAGGGTAAATATCGCTAGGTATCATTTCCAGTTGATAAGGCGGTTGAAGTTGTAGGAAAAGGATGTGTATTAGAATTACAAAACTGTGCTTCACTTTGTTCAATCTTTGTGTATGCTTGTATAGAGAAATTGATAACGATATGAATTCTGTACCACACGCATACAAAAATGAGAAGAAAAGATTCATTCTGTTGATATGTATGCTCGCTTTACTATGCATTTGAAACCTGGAAGTGCATGGAGCTAAAATGGCTAAAACCCCATGAGTTTAAAACTCAAATTGTCCCAACAAATTTTGTGCCACTTTCGGCTTTCGTCTTTGCTTTTGGGTTTGGAGATTCTGGAGAAACTTTTGGTTTATTAGAAAAAAATCTAATTATTAGAAGTATTCCTGTGTGGTTAGGACTAGAAGAAAAAAAAATACTATGTGTCTCTATATTATTGGGTGTTTGGCAAGGGATTTATCAGAATCATCTTGATAAATGTTATTCTCTATTAAATAAATGATGGAAAAGAAGATAAAGAAGAGAGAAATTGGTGATGTGGATTCTAAGGTTATGCTATTAGCATGGACAAGTTTTTGATGATGGTCATGTGAATAGTAAAGGCCGTTCGTAAGATGATGTGGCGTAACCTTAATCAGGCTATTTCTGAGGTTGCTGTGGATGCCCTTAAGAGTATATAAAAAATTTCAAAATTATAGAATTTTTTTTTAAAGAAATTTTAGAATTGGTTACCAGCGATAAGTAGTCAAAAATTGGAATTAGAGAGGTTCCCTAGCCATTTTTTTGCTCACTTGACTAATAGTATAGGAGATGTTATTATACTTACAATCATATTCAATTTGATGAAATTCTTTCATCTGAAAGAGATCAAGCTTTTATAATTCTGCATGTGATGAATTATTTCTTTATTTGATCCAGTTGTTGATAACTTGATTATTACATTAGAAATAAGGCAACAATATTTATACTTTTCTTTTTTTTTACCACCCCCATTGTCACCCAATGGCAACAGTATTTATACTTTTTTTTTTTTATCAAAACGATCGTTATATTTGCAATAGCAATATTTACATAACTAAAAAGGTTAATTGACTTTCGTGGTGTTGGATTTAACCAAACTCAAGAAAGAAGCCTTCGAAGAGGAAAAAACCTCCGAAGAGGATACAATATCTAATAAATAGGGACACCCTAACACGGAGGGATAGCACTAATATTATACAACACTAAGCTAATACTACAACCGACTAAGGTAGCTGGCTCGATTGGGTACCGCAAATGGAGTGTGATGAAAGAAACTGACCGCTAAGTTCCTAGCTCTTGTCCTACGCCGCTCGGAATGATCCTGCAAAATTGCATCCATTGCATAGCTCAACACCCACACTACTACCGCAAGTGTTGAATAGCCTGTTTACCAAACTGTGACCGCATACATTGAGGAGTTTGCAACCAAAGTAGTACGATGTACCTAAAAAAATAAAAAAAGGACAATTTTACACATTTCGCACCTTCAATCGCCTACACTGGTCGACTGAGGTGCGAAATGTGGCTTGCTTGTTTTCAACAAATTGAACCTTCACCTAGTGAAGGTGTAAAAATACGCACGCATGTGCGCTTGTATTTATACTTTTCTTCTCCCAAATTTGCACATCCTAAAATCCAAAGTAGTCAATTAGGCCACTTAAAATCCCTAAAATAGTAAAAGTAGATTTTAAAATAAAAATTATAGGCTTGGTCTTTCCTTTAGTTTTTTTTTTCTTTTCATTTTTTTATTTTTCCCCTACCAGTACTATTTTTCATTTAGGTCCCTAGTGGCTAACGCCAAGATGTGAGTGAGCGGAAGATTGGTCATACTATTTGCCACTAGATGGATCCATTCATCTCTGTCGCCCAAGTGGAAGGGCCCATGGGGACCAACCAACGAAATGGAAATAAAAACCTTTTGAACCATTTGAGCTATGATTTAAAACATTTGGTTGCAAATAAACCTTGCCTATGGAAGCTTTGAAAGCCTTGCGTATGGAAGCTTTGAGTTGCCTTGACGCTGTGCATTTTCCTTGATGTTTCCTCTGACTTTTTATCCCTTGGGGCCAAATTTATAGTCTTTTTTTTTACCAGTGCCATTATTGGTTTTTTATTGTTCTTTCTTTGCACCCACTAAATTTCTTTTTAAAATATTCTATTTTTTTAATTTCTTCAATGCACTGTTGCGGTTGTAATTTAAGTAAAGTACAGCTATTTCACAATCTATTGAAAATTAATAATAATTATTAAATAATACAGGTAAGATTTTTTTTCTAGGTGACGTTCACACTGGCCAATCATCAATAACATGTAAATATAATTTGTCACTGTCACGTTGTTTTCGTTTATGTATCATCAAACTAACCTATAATTTTTTAAAAAATTATTAAAAGAGTTATTTAATGTAAGATAACCCCATATTCTCTTAAACTTTCGTGGTATTCATTGTTTTATTTTAGTAAAATTAGTCTTCAAATATATATGCTTCCCTCTGGCTAAAAAATTTCCTATAACTTTAAGATTGAGAATTAAAATTTTAAAAATGTATAGTAAATATTTCAATTTCTAAAACTTGAGCCCGAGGTAGCAAATTAATCTCCCACTTGTGCTTTGTTTTATGCGTGAAGTGAGCAAAAGTGACCGACAGTTCAGAAAAGGAGGGGTTTGTTGAGTGTCCTTTTGGCTGCGTGTTGACTTTTTGTACTATTGAGCTCTTCCTTGATTGCTCTTTTTGAACCATTTGAGATGTTTGGGCGAATTTTCTGCAGATGAGAGTAGGAGGGACAATGATGTAGGAAAGCCTCAGACCTTTTGACCTCCTATAAATTTGATTTGTAGGCCCTCCCCGCAGTCTGCGTATATATAAATGAGAGGAATGGAGAGGTAGGGATCAGTCACAGGGCTGAAGAAGACAAGTTTCAGTTGCTACCAATGGGAGAATTTCAGAGGGCATATGATTCGGTTGATGAAATGATGAAGTCCATGCCTTGTGAACTACAACGGAGGGTTTCCTCATCATCCAGCTGCCATAGTTTCACTGTTTTTCGGAGCAAAAACAATGATGAATTATCACGTCTTCTGACTGACTCTTCCATCGGTACGTACCCTTTTATTCATGCTTAAAATCTCCTTAGCTTCCCTTCTTTTATATTCTTGAGTGCTTAAGATTTTGTTGATTAAGGAGTGAATTAGTAGCATAAATTGGGGGCGGATTGCGACTGTGTTCCTGACTGTGTTGGGCCACCCAGTTTTTTCAATTTCATTTCTTAGTCCCTAAATTAGTAAAGTTGGCCCTCTAATATTTTTTTGTCTTAAAAGAAAAGAAACGAAAAAACCTATGAGAATTTTAAATAAAAAGAAACGAAAAAAAAAAAGGTAAAACAAAATGTCATCACTAAAAGAATTTCTTAAAAAAATATTAAATAAAAAGAGAAAAGTGTGAAGGACAAAGCCTATGAGAAATTTAAAAATATAGATTGAGGAAATAAATAAAAGAGTATATGAAAGAGTAAAGAAATAAAATTAAAAATATAAATTTAGAAATAACAAGTAAATCAAAATAAAAGAACTGAACAAATATACTAAAAGAAATAAAAAAAATATAGATTAAAGGGAATTTTTTTAAAAAATGATATAGATTAAGGGTAAAAATTAAATAAATAAAAAGAAAAAGAGAAAAATGAAAACAGAAGAGCAATACAAAAAAATATATATATATTAATTTTGTTTTCTTATATTTTGTCCATTATTTTTGTCAAAAAAGAAATTAGTGCAATCTTTGTCTAGTAAGTAAAATGTTCTACTATTGATATTTTGACAAACTTAGGGGACGGAAAGGGTATCGATACAAGCATTTAAGAAAAAAATTGTTACAGGCCAAACTCAACATATCAAAGTGTTCTTTTCCTTTTTATTTTTAGGTTGAGTTGGCAAATGGGCGTTGGAATACTGGATTTATTTATTTATTATTTTTTTTCATGGGTTCCTTTTTCTAAGTTTATTGTTTGTTAGCAGGGAAAAACTAACTTCCTTAGCTGTTTAACAATCGCCCTTTCCAAATGACTTTATTTTGCAGCAGCTAACACCTACACAGGCACTTTTACCATGGAGTTAATAAAATTTCGGCCTGAAATTAAACGCATGAAAAACTATTTAGTTCAGATTTGGGCACCAGTGACTGTTGGAGATAAGCGGTACTTAACGACTTCAGACCAACCTTTTGTTATGGCACAACTTGTTAAGGGATTATGCTCATATAGGAGGCAATGTTTGGATTACTTGATTCCAATCGATGAAGGACATGTTGGTCCTCCTGGCCGTGTTTTTCTAAATCAACTGCCTGAAGTGTGCCTTGATGTACGTCATTACACTACTAAAGAATATCCTCAGCGCGATTCCGCTGTAACCTACGGTATCCGCTGTTACTTGGCTTTGCCGTTTTATAGCTATATCTCGCTCGCGTATGATGGCGTGGTTGAGCTCGTAGCCAATGGATTTCAGCCTCCAATGTACAATTTTGCCAACCGAATATATCCTATGGTATGTATCTTTTGAATACCCTGACTTATCTTTTTTTAGATGGGCGAGATAGTATTTTTAGTAATAGTTGATGTCGTAGATTAATTATGAAATTCAGTCTCCGTTGGACAGAACGTAAACAATACTCTCACTAAGAGAATTGACCCCGTGACAGTAGTGTCACCTTATATTAGAAAGCATGGCCAGTCAGCTACCGAGACTAGACTAAATAAAAATTAATTGAAAAATAACATTCATTTAAAGTCATAAATAAATGTAATATGCTTGTACAATGTATTATATAAAATCAACATAAAAGTTAAGTCAATTTATTTTAAAAACTTATAAACACTATATCATTTTTCAATGACCATTCCTATTTTCAATCCATTGGCAACACATGTGAGTCGCACTGTTTTGCGACGGGCTTCCGTCTCTGAGCATAATGTAGTCTCAAAAATTGATAGATCTTTTTTTTTTTTTAAGCATAAGCAAAAAAACTTCCATAGATCTGATTTTTTTTTTTTTAAATTGATACTTTTAGTGTCCTTTTAGGCTAACAAAAAGTATAGTGACTAAAATTGGAATTTTGAAAAAGTAAAGTGACTAGAAAATTTATTTACTCTTATTTCTATATAGTAATTCTTTACCTAAATTTTGATACAAGTTTACTAATTTTTTATCTAAATTTTATGATTTATGATTTAGAAACAAAAATTAGAAAATCAAAGAGGCCTAATAGATTTTAAAGAATCAAACACTAATGTATACAAACAACATTCACGCATAAAGAAAATCTTCTTATTTTGGAAAAAAAAATCATAATAAAGAAACATTGCCAATGATTTATGATCATGTGTACCAAAAACATAATATATAATACCAAAAATAGCTATTGATATGTATAAAAAAAACAAAAAACTTACCAGATGATGATAAAACCTTGGAGAGCACAAAATTAGAATGCAAAAATGGTGAAGGAGACCTATCAAACGCAATATTTTAATTTTGAAGAATTTAATTACTTTCCATGCCAGAATCTTGGCCAACCAAACAGACCTTAAGTGTAAAGTAGAGAGAATTCATAATCCTTTTGCCATAAAGGAACACTTAACAATTGAACAATAGGGAGTCCTTGATGGCTGTCCGTAAGCTGTTACATATCTTGCTTGATAAGAATAGTTGTAGTCCCAAAGAATGTTATTGGGAAACTTATTCTATTATGGACACATTGCAGCTATTTCTATCTCCCCGTCAATTCCCTAAAAGGAAGTGGATCTAAAATCTTCTATTATCTAACGTTTTTGCCATGCATTTTGAATTTATTTTTGTCTACGCTAAAATACTTCCTCAAATTTTGTCTCAGAGCCTAAAACTTGTAATTCCTAAGTTTTCTGAAATTGAAGAGATGTTGCTCGTGGTTTGTAACACACATCAATTGCCGCTCGCTCAAAGTTGGGTTTCCATGCCCTACTCCTCATTGTACAACAATGAAGTCAGGTATGACAAACAAGGAACACATATTGCAGACATTGAATTACGTGATTTTACAGAAGCTTGTAGTATGTCTTGCATAAAGAAGGGGCGAGGTGTTGTTGGGAAAGCATTTTCATCGAAGGGAGCATGTTTTTGCAAAGACGTAAGTCAGTTAAGCATAAATGAGTATTCGCTAGTTCCCAGCGCACGAAAAGCAGGGCTAACTGGCTGTTTTGCAATTTCCTTGCGAATCATCTCTGGCGGGCTAGATTATCTTTCCATCGTCGAGTTCTTTTTACCTAGCAAAGAAATTGAAAATGGTGACCCGAGAACCTTAATCAAAATGCTGTTGGCCACGATGAAACAACAGCTCAAAAGTTTTGAGGTGGCTTCTGGACAAGAATTGGGGGAGAAACTCTTTGTCGAGGTGATAAAAACTTCTCCAACTGATGAACTTGATTCTTTTGAAATTTGTGATCTTACTGGCGATGATTCTACACCTAATACTATGGGATATTCATATGGAGGAGAAATAGTGCAGCTTAACAGTACAATGGGCAATGCGGAGAATGCTCTTGGTGGTAAGGTCTAGCACGTTCAATTTGTTTAAATTCTTCTAAACAAGCCGCATTAGGTTTCTAAACTTTATATAGAAATAGAGTAATGATATCGTTAATGAATTTGCAAAATTAATTGTCATAGTGAATGATGTGGCATTGTTAAAAAGGCAAAATTATCCCTACTCATATTACACTTTTTATGCAGTATGATGGATGACTTTCTCTTTTTGTCAATACCACATCATTCAAAATGCAATAATAAGAGTATCATAAAACAGAAATAGAGCTATAAGAAAGAAACTAAGGTAATTAAAATAATTGCCCTTCTTAACCCCCATTAATCAACTAATTTTGCTGGAAAATAACTTTCTAATCTGATTATAGCTTCTTGATTAAGTCATAGCTATATCTGATGGAGTACTAAACAAATTCCGTGTGAAACCGTGAGGTCCATGACGACACTGCTCCTCGCTTCTTCACATCCACCAGTAAAAATAGGGCTTTCAATGCCTATGCAGTTTGCCAGTTCTTCATATGATAATCATGGTTTTGCTAGAAAGATGCGTCAAGAAGGAACAGAAGCTTTTTCGGCTGATCCATCCATGATGGACCCTTATGCTGGTAAAGACAAAGCTAGGAGTGCATTGCATCATGAAGGAGCAGCTAATGTGTTACTTGATGCAGACAATCTACATCAGGTACCTATTTATCAAATATATTGTCCCTCTTAGTAATCCACCTAATGTATCTTGTATTGGTTCATATGTTTGGAGTTTCTTTCATGACGTTGCTCTAGTAGTCTAGCCTATAACCGACTTCACAAGTAACGTAATAGGTTCGTTTCCCATCAGGCATTCAATCTCTAAAAAACAATACTCTTTTCCTTCCTACCGTTGAAATGAGATTGCTATAGACACCAACTTATGCTTTTAGCAGTCTTAGGTGATATCATTGTCCTGCTCTGAAAGTTAAACCGTAACTTTTCTTTCTACCCCTCAGCTCCATTTTATCATCTCTATTATCTTTGCAATATTTTTAGAGAGAGAAGTGTTGATTTTATCGTCCAAAAATGCTGTCAGCCTCCTGCCATAAATTTGTATCAACCTTTCTACCATAAAATTTTCCATTCGCTAGGATTCACTACCTATGTGGCTGGCTTTTGTGTTGTCTCTAGTCATCATAAGACCAGTGCTTTCTTTTTTATGTTTAACAAGCTATTTTGTTCTTCTTTATTTGTCTCATGAATTAATCTCGTTTGCATTCTTGTTCCAAGGTATTCTTCATGCCCTATGAAATTTGTATTATTGGTTCTCCCTTCAATTAGGTATTGCAATGTAATATAAGAATACTTGGTTTTATTTCTGATTAAATTCTACACTTCATATCTTCTAGGAATTTCAAATATAATTCCAATATGATTTGGGATGTTGCTTTAGCTTCTAGATTCTACATTGTTGTGCCAACTCTGTATCTTCCCACTTCTTCTTTTCTATCCCTTGCCAAGTTATAGCTTTTGTTATAAAATGCTGCACTTCAATTCCTGAATCATAACATAATTCTGCGAACTTGCAGCATGGAGGAGAAGTGGTGCATTTTGGTAGTGCTACAAGCCATGTGGAGAATGTGAATAATACTGAGCAAAATATTTTCAGCGTGGAGCAATATGACATTGACAGCATCGGAGAAATTGTGCAGGTTGATGATGCCATAAACAATACGGAAAATATGAATACTAATGTTGCTGAACAGAATGATAGCATGGAGCAGCGTGACACTAACAAAGAACATTTCAAAAATCGGAGGGCAATAAAGAGAATAGAAAGAGAATATGGAATCACACGCAGCTAATCTTCTCGCAAAGACTGGGAAAAAATGTATGAGGCTGCAAATCATTTTGGTGGTAAGTTTGCAACATTCTGATTGCTACCTCAACAGTACTTCAAACTTCAGAAAAGCTTTTGTTGGTTATTAGTGTTGGAAATAATTTAAAATAATTATTAATAATTTATTGGAAAATTTAAATGTAGTAGTATGGAAAACAACTGAATCTTTCAAATAAATTTTACTATTCTAAAAAATTATTTCGATGACTTTGAAATATCCTTCAAAATAAACAAAGAAAAAGGAAAAAGGAAAATGGATGTGTCAAATTTTGATGACTTTGCCTTCTATTCATAGACCTTTTATTTGTCAAATGGATGTGAAAGTTACATTTTTGTAATAGTAATTTAAAAGAAAAACTTTATATATTTAACTTGAGAGTTGCATGATTCTTGAACAAGAAAATAAACTTTGTAAATTAATTAATTTTTTTTATGGGGGATAAAATTTTTGAAATAATATAAAAAGAATTTTAGTGAGAATTTAAATTTTAAATTTGAATTTTTAAATAGAATAAAAAAGTTGTTTGGAATTTTTTTAGAAAAAAAAAATCTTTTCTTACATTAGTGTTAATCCAAATATAGCCTAAAAATAAATATTCGTAATAGAATCTTCTAAAATACCCGTAAAAGAGTTAGTACGCAACTTTCCGTACGCAAGATGATGCCTAGGACTCATCATTGACACGACTTTTTGTCATTGTAGTCAGCAGATCTACATTTAAGCGAATATGCAGGCAGCATCAAATCTCCAGGTGGCCACCTCGTAAATTGAAACAGGATGATGACCTCTCCAATATTGCTCAAGACTTGATTCAAACTTTTGTGAAAATTATGGAAGATTCTCGTGTAAAAGATTTGCTGTTGCCTATCAAGCCAGTTGAACAAGACCTGAACTCTAAGCCAGACTCCACCCAAAATGCAATGACAGTCCAAAATGGTAGCAGCATAATAGTAAAGGTCACATACAGAGATGACATGATCAAATTTCATCTTTCAGTTTCATCAGGAAAGATGGCCTTGGAAGAGGAAATCGCAAAACGGTTCTGTTTATCAATTGGAAGTTTCAGTATCAAATATTTAGATGAAGATGAGGATGAGATTTTGGTAACTTGTGATGCAGACTTGAAGACTTGTATAAGCATAATGAGATCATTAGGCAAGAACACAGTCAAAATGTTGGTCAAACTATCACAAGATAACTGATTTAGGCAAATGATGCCATATATATATATTTGCCGAGTGCAAGCTTGGCAGGTTTGTCGAAGCCTCCAAAATTAATTACTGATCCTCTAATTATTTGTAGCAAAAAGTGGACCAGGTCGATCCCATAAGGAAATCTGTAAAGTTCTTAGTCACGTAAAAGAGAAAGGTGTTTGAAATTGATTACTAGCTAGGGAAATTTAAATAAGGAAAGTAGACTAACTGAATTAACAACAAAATAAATGACGGACTATAACACTCTTACCAAAGCTCTGACCCAGGGAATGTGATTTCTGTCAATGTTTCTCGATCACTGGTTTCATGCAATATTCTCATTACTTTAAACATTTAACCAAAAATCCATTAGATAGCTAGAAGATTTTGTGTTTTCCGAATTTATCTGTTTGAACCCAGCATCCAAACAAACCTAACTCTCAACCAACTGGGCACGATAGCGTTCCATATCGAATTGAAAGCAGCATTAAGCCGGAGAAAACGGCTAAATCAAATCCAAACAACTGAGATAGCTACAGTTCTCTAGATTTGGTTCATTAATTCTTCCTTAACTAAACTACATGATTGCTCTCACTCTACACATGCAGATTAGTCTCGGTGCTCTTGATTCCAAATGATTTTAAACAATTACGGATTTAGATCATATGTAAAGCAATTGAAGAATTAGAACTAGTTGAGTCGTCAATTCAAATAATCCTAATTGTTCCTATCAATTCTATCAAAATCAACGAACATCCAAACATAACAAGAAATTAATTAAACCATAACCTCATGAAAAAAACATTGACTTCCATCCCTCTGGATCAGAAATAATTATTTAGCCACTCATGGTGGTGTTGAACATCCTTCAATTGAAAAGAAAACAAGAAACCAACGTGTGTTCTTGGAGGAGTGGAACGACGGCTGTTTTTTTCTTCTTCCTTTCTTGGATGATAGATCACCCCCTCTCTCTAGGTTTTTTCCATAGGAATCCTATTTAAAATAAAACTAACTTCCTAATGTGTAGGAATTCCCATAGGAGTAGGATTCCTAATCCTAATTTATTTCCTAAAAAGACAACACTATTAATAAATGTCTTGGTACTAATTTAAGACGGAAAAAGGAAATTGAGAATATTAATTGCCAATTATGAAATAGGTCTTGACTCCTTCCAAAAATTAACTGCAATGCCTTTGATGTAAGGCGAGACCTCGCCTTAGTTGAAGTCCATTGCTGAGTTCTGCTTCCCAGTGCACAAATGATAGGGCAAGACCACGTCCTAGTGAGACGGCATTGCTGATTTCTCCTCCCATTCAATTCCTTCCAACTTTTATGTGCTCCAATCCACTTGTAAACAAAATTTCACCAATTACTGCTTGTAACTCCTAACATCACAATTTTAGCAAATAAACACCAATTAGTTCAGATTCGGCCAGAAATAAAGTGATAATTAACATAAAAAACAGGCACACTTATCACTTTATCACACCCCCACACCAAGATTTTGCTTGCCCTCAAGCAGTTAAAAGATAGACTTAAAAAAAAAACACTCACCCACACCAATTTTCAAAACATTTAACAAAACATCAAATGTCATGCACAACTACGTCAAATCAAACACCCTCAAAATAACAAGCATGTCGCAGCACCCCTGCACCCGAACAAGTTATACTCCCCAACAATCCTTCCAGAATCAAAGAATAAACATGATTCAATCATTGTCTCACGATACCACTCAAAGCACTCAAAGTGTATAGGGACATTTATAAGCACTCAAAACAACACAATAGCTTGACATCACCATAGGCTTGCAAATATACCACATCTCCACCATCAACTATGAATTCAATACAATAATCAAAGGGTCTTTTCAAGGTTGTAATGGGGCTAGGGTCAAGGTGTGATAAAAGGAATTTTAGGGTTAAAAACATTAAAGAGAATGTAATGACCAGTGGCAAAACTTGAAACTTCTCCCACTCGTGATGCAACTTTCACCTGCTACATATGCCCAAAAACTTCCTAACATAATTACGATACAACTCGCTCAGTAATCAAATTCCATCTCTTCTTTTTTTTCTTTTGTTTTTTTTTGTTTTGTTTTTTTTGTTTTGTTTTTTTTGTTTTGTTTTTTGTTTTGTTTTTTTTACGAAGAAATTATTCTTCAGCAACAACGATACAAAATACAAGGCATATCGAAACACTAACCATGCACCCCACAAACGTGCAACAAGGAAGACATATATTGCTCAACTTGATGCCACCAATCACCACACCCCTTCAATGTATAGGGTCCAAGAAAGGTCAAAAATAAAAAGTTCAAAGTTAATATGTAGTGGTTAAAAATCAAAGAAAAAGTCAAGGCTCGAAATAATTCACTAATGGTTAATTCACAATGGTTGGCCTTTTACTAAGTTATATTGAAAGGATAAAACCTAAATGCCCTTGTCATTTTATTGCACAAATCCAAAGATGATTTTGACATGCATAACAAAGCAAGTTCTAGCTTAATCAAACCATGTGTGTATCACTCATCAAAGAAATTTGAGCACAAAAGAATGGATTGCTCATTTTAGGCTCAAAACTCACAATAAGCAAGTTTAGGTCAAATCATGCTATTGATCATCCAGATTAATTGTCAAGAAGGTGGTCACCCACCAAGCAACAAGAGTAACTACTAATGCTTGAATTTTTAGGTAATTCAATTCAACTTCATAATGCGTGCCACACACAAAAATATAAAACAACTTTTAGAAAACAAGTAGAAAACACACAAAATATATTATTTCAATGTTTTATGCAACAAAACACACAAAATACCCTAAACACACAAAATATATTCGAAACTTCCTCCCCCACACCAAAATCATACATTGTCCCCAATGTATGCACACAAAAGACAAGAAATAAAAGGCATAATCATAAAAACACAAAAACTTCCCTGAAAAACTACGTGTTAGGAGGGAAAGGTGGGATGAATCCATTGTGTTGGAAGAATGCATCTAAATTTGCCTTCATTTGATTAACGATGTCGGTTAGGGAGTAGAGTTGCATTCTCACTGCTACAAGTTGGCCCGCGTCATTCGTGGAAGGGGACGACGGTATTGAACGGACAGGAACGTTATCAGGGGATGCATCCGGCTCGTCATCACTGAGTTGAGCATTGGAACGTGCCGTTGTCTTGTTGGAGAGAGGAGGACGAGATCTGGAAAAATGATAAATGCCTTGCATCTTGGAGAGCAACCCCATATCTGTTAAACAAACTATATCCAAGGGAACCATCTCACAAGCAATATGGAGGTTAGTAGTGGAAATGTCAATTAAAACATTATGTACAACCAATTGAGTAATCAAGGAACCAAGAATTAAAGGTCTATTTCGGATTATCACGTCCTGAAATTGGTTAGCGAGCCACCAACCCAAGTTAACTTTTTTACCCACTTGCATGCACCATAGAAAATAAAACTCAGTTTTAGACAAAAGGTTAGCCCGTTTTTGACGACCTGAAAATGTATATGCCAGAAATCGATGCACATATTTCAAAACAGGGTCGCTCAAGAAATTAACCAAAGAGTGACTCGGGTGATAGAAAGCAGACTTGGAGTTACACCATTGCCTATAAAGGGTAATTGGATTAAAATCAGGACTAAAATCACATAAGTTGCTCAAATATGCGTCAGTTTGAGTATATTCAGATGAAACAAACCCAAATGCCACATTAAAACCAGTTAATGACAACTTAAATTCTTTACCCATCAACCTAAAACGAATTACACCAGGAGATGACAAAGTTGATGTCTTAACTTTATCATAAGAATATGTAGCATAAAACTCACGGCATAATTCAATATAAGCAGGAAAATTGATATTAAAGTATGTTTCCCAACCTATATTGGCAATTAAGTTAAAAACCGCGCATCCTTGATACCCAATTGCTCCATAGTCGGAATATGTAAACTTCTACAAGGGACAATGGGCATAGAAGAAACAACTTTATACCTTTCCTTGGCAGCTTTCCCTATATATTTAAGAGAACCCTTCAAATCCGATTCCGACGGAGGAAGCGTGGCCTTTCCTTGTCCTAGGCGGTTGCGTTTCCTAGCAGATGAAGACTCCCCTTCCATGGCAGATTCTGCGTAATAGTGGCAGAGCAGCGGTGGTGGATGGCTGCAGACCTGAAGGGACAGCTGCGAACGGTGGATTGGGTCTGCGTGGTCGGCGGCTTCGCGATCAGCAGCTGTGCGGGGTACCTGCGTTGAGGACGGCACTGGTGGTTAAAGGTTGTGTGGAATTGGGTGGTCAAGACTGGTGGGTTGAAGGGTTACTGGAATTGGGGAAAAAAAAGGAGTTATATTTTTTTTTCTGGTTGCGCGTGTGGCTGCAGTCCCAAAGGCCCAGAGGTGCCATGAGCTTTAAGTGAGGTCTCGCCCTATTTGCGTTCCATATCTGGAGTCACGCAAATAAAAATCGAGTAAAATGCTTACTACTTTCCTTTCTCCTCCAAAGGTTGCAAGAGTGAATAGGCGAGGTCTCGCCTTAACGCACCTTCATGTCTGTAAATCACACCAAAACAAACAATAAAAAGAGTAAAATTAAAGCAAACGTTCCCCTTTTTCTTTTTTTTTTCATCTCCTACTTTTTTTTTCTTTTTCAAATATTGTAATCCTAATTAAAAACAAGAAAAATCAAACAAATAAAAATTGGGTTGCCTCCCAATAAGCGCAAGTATTTAACGTCGTATGCCCGACAACCTGTTATTCATTCAATTTTCGAAATAATTAGGCACCATCAATTGAGTGCCCTCCGTCGTGGATGCATCAATACCTTCATAAAACTGCTTTAAACGATGACCATTCACCTTAAAAATCTTGTTCATATCCACACTTTTTATTTCCACTGCACCATGTTGAAAAACGTTAGTGACAACAAATGGTCCAATCCATTTAGACTGCAACTTACCTGGCATGAGCTTCAAACGAGAATTATAAAGCAAAACTTTTTGACCAATTTCAAATTGCTTCCGCAGGATCATTCTATCATGAAACAACTTGGTCTTCTCCTTGTAAAGTCTTGAATTTTCATAAGCTTCCAATCTCAATTCTTCCAGCTCCTGGAGTTGCAATTTCCGTTCTTCTCCAGCCTTCTCCATGTCCATATTACATTTACGCACTGCCCAGTAAGCTCGATGCTCAATCTCCACTGGCAAATGACAATACTTCCCAAAAACTAACCTATAGGGGGACATCCCTATAGGAATTTTGTAAGCTGTTCGATATGCCCAAAGTGCATCATCTAGGCGTAAACTCCAGACTTTCTGCCCTAGATTGATTGTCTTCTCTAGTATGGATTTTACCTCACGATTCGACACCTCAGCCATGCCATTTGTTTGGGGGTGATAAGCTGTAGCTACCCTATGATGGACTTCATATTTCTTCAAAAGGGTTGCAACTACATGATTGCAAAAATGACTTCCTTGATCACTGATAAGTACTCTTGGAATTCCAAACCTGCTTAGATGGTCTGCCACAGAATTTTCAGCTCCTGGACGATCCTTTATCTCCAAATCAAATTCTTGGAGTAACAAAATCCACCGAATGAGCCTTGGTTTAGATTCCTTCTTTGCCAACAAATATTTCAGAGCTGCATGGTCAGAGAACACAATTACTTTAGAGCCTAGCAAATAAGATCGAAATTCATCTAAGGCGAAAAAAATTGCTAAAAGCTCCTTCTCTGTGGTGGTGTAGTTGCTTTGAGCTGGATTCAAGGTTCGAGATGCATAGTATATCACATGGCTTCTCTTATCCACTCGTTGGCCTAGCACTGTTCCCACGGCGAAGTTACTAGCGTCACACATAATCTCAAAGGGCAGGTTCCAGTCTGGTGGTTGAATAATCGAAGCCGTGGTCAACACCTCCTTAAGCTTGTCAAATGCTTCCTTACACTTCATTCCAAACTCAAACTCCACATCCTTTTGGAGCAAATTAGTTAAGGGTAAGGCTATCTTCGAGAAATCCTTTATGAGTCTGCGATAAAAGCCTACATGACCAAGAAAATAACGAATTCCCCTAACATTTGTAGGGTAAGGTAAGCTCACAATTAAATCAACATTGGCTTTATCTACTTCTATTCCCCGAGAGGATACAACATGCCCTAAAACAATCCCTTCAGTGACCATGAAATGACACTTTTCATAATTCAAAACTAAGTTGGTTTCTATGCATCTTGTTAAGATTCTATCCAAATGAATTAAACATTCATCAAAAGAATCACCATATACAGTAAAATCATCCATGAACACTTCAATGCATTTTTCAATATAATCAGAGAAAATGCTCATCAAGCATCGTTGAAATGTACCTGGAGCATTACATAACCCAAAAGGCATTCGTCTATATGCGAACGTGCCAAACGGACATGTAAAAGTGGTTTTCTCCTGATCTTCTTGGGCAATCACAATTTGATAGTAACCAGAAAATCCATCAAGAAAACAAAAGAAAACCTTACCAGCCAAGCGTTCCAACATCTGATCTATGAATGGTAGTGGGAAGTGATCTTTCCTCGTCACCAAGTTGAGCTTCCTAAAATCAATGACCATTAGCCACCCACTTTGGACTCTAGTGGTTACTAACTCATCACGTTGATTCTTCACCACAGTGAATCCAGTCTTCTTAGGCACCGCGTGGATTGGACTCACCCATTCGCTGTCTGAATGGGTAAATAATGCCCTCTTCTAGGAGTTTCAAAATCTCCTTCAAAACCACTTCCTTCATTGTCGGGTTGAGCTTCCTTTGTGCTTCTCTGACTGGTTTAACATTATCCTCTAGATGAATCCTGTGCATACAAATTGATGGACTGATTCCTTTGATATCTGCTAAGATCCACCCAATTGCTATTCGGTGCCTCCTCAAAACTTGAATCAACCGTGCTTCTTGTTCCTCCTTCAAGCCTTTTGCAATAATCACGGGTAAGGTCTCCTTGTCACCTAAATAAACATACTTAAGGTGATCTGGTAAGACCTTTAACTCCAGCTTAGGTGCCTGCAACACGGAAGGCATAGTTGACTTATAAGAACCGAAATTCTCAATATTCAAACAAATAGAGCTAGTTGGGGTTTTAAAATGAAAATCGTGAGCCTCATTTGTCTTATTTCCTGTAGTATTATCCTCCAATTGCTCATTAATTTCCAAATCAACATCCCCATCCCTTTCTTCAAAGATTTCCTGTACAATTATTTCAACGACATCCATTGAACAAAGTGAGTGAGATTCAGCAGGAAATTTCATGGAATCGAAAATATTAAATTTAACTATGTCCCCATCAAATTTAATCAAACTGCTCTCCTCATCTAAATCAATATTTGTCTTGGTCGTTAGCATGAACGGTCCTTCCTAATGTAAGGGTAGTGAATCTTGTGCATCACCATCGCTATCCTCGCCTTCATGATAAAGAAATCTGCTGGGAAGATCATCTTATTCACCTGCACTAAGACATCCTCTACAACACCCACAGGGTGAGTTTTAGATCTATCAGCAAGTTTAATAATGACGCCCGTTTTCTTCATTGGACCCAAATTCAATTTGCAATATACAAAATAAGGCATGACATTTATTGAAGCTCCTAAATCGAGCATAGCACGCTCAATTCTCTTATCTCCAATTACACAGGGTATTGAAATCATACCTGGGTCACAACATTTTTCGGGCATTTTCCTCAAAATTATTGCAAATGCAGTCTCTCCCATGCTACCCCTTCATTGTTGGATTGACTTTCTTGCAACTCCTTGCCACTCCTTAGAGTAATAGCAATTACGTTCTCTTTCGGATTTACCACAGCCTGAGAAGGTAGTTTTCCTGAATACTGAGACTCCAGTTTACCCATACTTGTGGCTAGTTGGCTCATTTGATTCTCTAGATTTCTAATACTCGCCCTTGTCTCCTGTTGAAATTGCTGAGTATTAGTTGCGAGGGCCTTAACTATGTCATCTAAGGTCACACCTGAATTTGGAGGTGTGGCTTGTGTCGATGAAGAAGGAGGTCTGAATTGGACTTGAGGCTGATATCTTGGTTGGCATCCTTGATTCCCGTAACTGAAATTGGGATGGTTCTTCCAACCAGGATTGTATGAGTTGGAAAACGGATCATACCTCCTTTGAGGCTGATTGGGATATCCACCAACTGCATTAGCTTGTTGAACTGGCCCCTCTTGCAGTGTTGGACACATGTCTGTAGGATGCCCAGACATTGAACAAATTCCGCATACTCTGGCATTTTGCATTTGACCTACAGCTACCTCAAAGCAAAGTAGTTAAGTCAGAAATTTGATTTTCTAAATTGGAAGAGTTTACCTCATTAATCCTCCTGGTGGTTCTGTCCAGCCTTGTACCAAACTGTTGAGAATTCTCTGCCATGTTAGAAATCAACTGCTTTGCTGCTGCAGGGGTTTTATTAACTAATGCTCCTCCACTAGCTGTGTCTATCATACTCCTGTCCATGGGCAATAATCCCTCATAGAAATACTGAATCAATAGCTGCTCAGGAATTTGATGGTGCGAACAACTAGCACATAGATGCTTGAAGCGCTCCCAATATTCATGTAAGATCTCACCATCGAATTGTCTAATGCCACATATATCCTTCTTGATATTAGCAGCTCTTGAGGCGAGAAAGAATTTTTCTAAAAATAACCGCTTTACCTCATTCCATGTATTAATTGATCCTTCAGGAAGATCATAGAGCCAATCCTTTGCTTTATCTCCCAAGGAAAACGGAAAGGCTCTTAATTTGACCTGTTCTTCACTGACATTCTGTGGCCTTAAAGTGGAGCAAACCACGTGAAACTCTCTCAGGTGTTTGTGAGGATCCTCACCTGTAAGACCACGAAAAATAAGGAGTAAATGTATCAGTCCAGATTTTAATTCAAAAGCGGCCTCCAAGTTTGGATAAGTAATGCATAATGGTTGCTAGTTAAGGTGAGGAGTAGCTAGCTCTTTCAAGGTTGGATCTCTAGCAGCCATGAGGATGTCAATGTCACTTCTCTCGTCAACAAATGGAGATTCTCTAACCAGTAAGTCGGTTGGCAAGGTCTCTAACTCAGTGATGGATGCTGCTTCTTGTTTAGTCCTTTTTCTCAACTCCCGTGCTAACTTCTCAATTTCTAGAATGTATTCTAACTCTTCTTCTTTCTGAGAAGCACGAGTTAACATCAACGGAAACAAAAAAAAAACAAAGAGTAGTGACTTTGGGAACTTTCACAAGTCTCCCCAGCAACGGCGCCAAAATTTGGCAAGTTTGTCGAAGCCTCCAAAATTAATTACTGATCCTCTAATTATTTGTAGCAAAAAGTGGACCAGGTCGATCCCACAAGGAAATATGTAAAGCTCTTAGTCACGTAAAAGAGAAAGGTGTTTGAAATTGATTACTAGCTAGGGAAATTTAAATAAGGAAAGTAGACTAACTGAATTAACAACAAAATAAATGACGGACTATAACACTCTTACCAAAGCTTTGACCCAGGGAATGTGATTTCTGTCAATGTTTCTCGATCACTGGTTTCATGCAATATTCTCATTAGTTTAAACATTTAACCAAAAATCCACTAGATAGCTAGAAGATTTTGTGTTTTCCGAATTTATCTGTTTGAACCCAGCATCCAAACAAACCTAACTCTCAACCAACTGGGCATGATAGCGTTCCATATCGAATTGAAAGCAGCATTAAGCCGGAGAAAACGGCTAAATCAAATCCAAACAACTGAGATAGCTACATTTCTCTAGATTTGGTTCATTAATTCTTCCTTAACTAAACTATATGATTGCTCTCACTCTACACATGCAGATTAGTCTCGGTGCTCTTGATTCCAAATGATTCTAAACAATTATGGATTTAGATCATATGTAAAGCAATTGAAGAATTAGAACTAGTTGAGTCGTCAATTCAAATAATCCTAATTGTTCCTATCAATTCTATCAAAATCAACGAACATCCAAACATAACAAGAAATTAATTAAACCATAACCTCATGAAGAAAACATTGACTTCCATCCCTCTGGATCAGAAATAATTATTTAGCCACTCATGGTGGTGTTGAACATCCTTCAATTGAAAAGAAAACAAGAAACCAACGTGTGTTCTTGGAGGAGTGGAACGACGGCTGTTTTTTTCTTCTTCCTTTCTTGGATGATAGATCACCCCCTCTCTCTAGGTTTTTTCCATAGGAATCCTATTTAAAATAAAACTAACTTCCTAATGTGTAGGAATTCCCATAGGAGTAGGATTCCTAATCCTAATTTATTTCCTAAAAAGACAACACTATTAATAAATGTCTTGGTACTAATTTAAGACGGAAAAAGGAAATTGAGAATATTAATTGCCAATTATGAAATAGGTCTTGACTCCTTCCAAAAATTAATCGCAATGTTTTGATGTAAGGCGAGACCTCGCCTTAGTTGAAGTCCATTGCTGAGTTCTGCTTCCCAGTGCACAAATGATAGGGCTAGACCACGTCCTAGTGAGACGGCATTGCTGATTTTTCCTCCCATTCAATTCCTTCCAACTTTTATGTGCTCCAATCCACTTGTAAACAAAATTTCACCAATTACTGCTTGTAACTCCTAACATCACAATTTTAGCAAATAAACACCAATTAGTTCAAATTCGGCCAAAAATATAGTGATAATTAACATAAAAAACAGGCACAATTATCACTTTATCAAAGCTCATATTTCAATACATTTACAACTATTGTAACTCTAATCGGTCCTGTGTATCACCAGTTTAACTCTTTTTTTAAAGTTGCCATGCATGCATTGAAGACTTTTGAAGGAGCTTACATCTAAGCTGCGGCTAATTTAGTACTGAATTAGTCTACTCCAAGAAATGTGTGATAATCACGTGGTTTTTTATTCTTATGTTATCCATGAAATATTGACATGGGAAAAGTTCTTGTCAAAAGTTGATCCTCAAAGCTTAACTTGATAAATTGCAGCAACAAGTGCAAAATTTTGTTTCCTCGCACCAAGCAAAATTTTACAATAGGATCAAGAAGTAGTGAACATTATAATCCACCTAAAGCTCAAGTTCAAATCTCACTAACTAAAAACAATATCACTTTGTGTTTGTAGTGAAAACAAATTTTATTATAAACATAAAAATTCAAAGAAAGTATCATATTTGTCTTTAATATAATGATTAAATTCGTAATATTTTAAAACTTATAGAAAAAGTAGGAATTAAAAAAAATAGTAAATGCCCTCCCCTCCACAAACCCCCCCCCCCGCACCCCACCCCACCCAAAGAAAGGAAAAAAACTAAAGTTAGGAGTAAATTAGATATTCAGATTAATAACAATAATAATAATAATAAAAATGTTGGTTTTTAGAACCAAATGGCAAAATTAATATCAAACTGATATAAATTGAAAGAGATTATGATTTATTAGGATCATTCTGATAAATCACTTGTCAGGCATCCAATAATCGTTTGCCAACTCAGATTTTTTTTACGATTCACTCTAAGTTAATTACTCTCACCACATACAATACTTCTAACAAAAACCCATTCCACCAACAAAAATTGCAACCTACACAAACACCCTGACAAAACAAAAGACGCTTCAAAGACGGAAAAGCCTGCACAGAGTAGCAATCAAACTGGATTCTTTTGTAATTCAACAATTGCACGGATGAACTCTTGCTACGAATTATTTTCCTAAAAACTCATTAGATCAACGAAGATGTAAAAGCTCAACTCCTCAGTCGACATGGGTCATGAATGTTGATAACCAAGCAGAAACGAAGTTTTAACAAAACCCAAACAACAAACAATGCAAAAGGAATTGGGTTTTGCGTAGACAAATTGCGAACGTTGGTAGGGCTATTTATTGATGACAACGGTATATATATTCCCCTTTTTTCTCTCTCGTTCTTTTTCGTCTGAATTCACTGTGTTCTTAAAGCAAACTCCATAGCCCGTAGCTGTCAATTGGGCGTTGTGCGAAGTTGGCCTTTCTGAAAAATTTTGGGCCCGACTTAGCAATTTTTGGTGTCCGTGCTACTTTCACCGCACCGCCTTGTTGGGCTCAGCTTTGCTGCCAAAATAGATTTGCCTTGACTTAGCAATTTTCCGCCTCTTGATTTTGGGTACTTGTTTTGGTTTGGTGGAAGAGATTTTTGTTGGTGGAAGAGGTTTTTGTTACAAGTATTGTATGGTAAAACACCGCCTCTCAGGTCCCCCGACTTATTTTACCATAGAGGCCAACGATAGACAATAACTCCCCCTAAACACAGCTTACAACTTTCATCGTACTGTGCTCTCCAAAGAGCAACTCTTCTCAAATCTCACTCAAAAGGTGCTAAGTTGGAATCCCATTCTAACTAAGGATTCTTGTGGTTCGGGAGGCTCCAGCTACAGGAGAACCAGGAACGGATAGCTTCCCCCCCTTTTCCGCCCGACTCTTTGGTCGTTCTTAAGAACGCTGGTTTTAAGAATGAGTGATTGCCCTTCTCGGACCCTTACTCCCAACCCGAGAGCGGACAGCTCATGTGTTCCACTTATTGAACAGGGTTCTATGGTCGGTTTGTGACCCCTAATTAATTTAAGGTGGATCGTAATGGGATAAGAAACTCCCATACCATTGAAATACTATTAATTTTTTTTTTAAAAAAAATTGTTTTAGGTGATGGCCACCAAATCCCAATTGACAATCCAGTTTAGATTGTTAGCCAGCCAACTTCTTTTTAAAATAAATAATTTTATTTATTAATAATATATATAGTTATTAGAAAATTAAAAATAACATAAACTCTAATTATTCATTAATTACTCAACAATTATCTAATAACTTCCTATTTTAATTTTCAATTGGGACGTGTGGGTCTTCCAATATTCATCCAATACAATTCTATCCTCACAAAATTCTCCCATCCACTCCTATGCTCCGATATGTTTTTTCTTAAGGGTGAGATTTAATAGGTCAGAGGGAGATAGATTAAAATAAGAGAGAGAGATGACATTGAAATTAATGAGATAATCTAAATAATGAAATAATCCCCTTTTCTCCATCGTTGTTTGACGCTGTGCATTGATCTGTGTATGATTTTGCAAGGTGCCTATTTTAAGTTTAAAAGATGAGGGGTGAGAAAGAAAATAAAATAAAATACAAGTAAAACCTCTATAAATTAATAATCTTGGGACCATTGCAAATTCTATTAATTTAAAGAGGTATCAGTTAATCAATAAATTAATAATCTATTAATTTATCAATTGAGCTTACATTACGAAGTAATACTCATATAATTAATTAAAATTTTATTTTATTTTATAAAAATATGAATTTAATATAAGGATTAAAAGTTGAAGGAATATAAACCAATCCATATCTACTTGATTGGCAAGTGTAATTTAATTTTATTAATATCTTCAATGCGACTGTTATCATTTTTCTATTATCAAGAGGTGAGAAGGCTTGGTAAGTTCAATGAGACTTCGGAATTGAACTTAGCTCAATGCTGGCTTGGGAAGTTCAAGTTAAGACATGGAATTAAATCATTTCGACATTTTGGGGGAAGGGGATCGGTTGACATACAAGACACAGAAAAAATTGGAGTCTGCAAGGGAAAACAATAGACCAATTTGCCTCGAGAGATGTTTTTATTTTTAATATGGATGAAACAGGAGTGTTTTGTATGTTGCGACCAGATCACTCTTGCAATAAAGCAGTTTGAAGGGAAAAAAAAAAAAAAAGAGACAAAGAGAGGATTACAATTGTTGTTTGTGCTAATGAAGATGGCTCAGAAAAATTCCTCGGTGGATCGTTGGATAGTATGTAAAACCACGTTGGTTCAAGAATGTAAACATGAATTCTTCGAATTGTCAATATTGTGCCAACAACAGGTCATGGATGACTGCAATGCTTTTGAGGAATACTGTACGTTCGATGGCTTGACGACAAAATGCAAGGAAAAGAAATTCTCTTGATGATAGATAATCCAGCCTATCCAAAAAATATTGAAAGATTACAGGATGTTGAGCTAGTATTTCTATCTGCCACCCAACATGACATCAAAAATCCAACCATGTGATTCGGGGATAATAAGAAACTTCAAGATTCATTATCTTAGAAGATTTTACCGTAAATTTTTGGAGGGCTATGAATTGGGGCAAATCAATCCGTAAAAGATGTTTTGGATGCAATCAATCATGCAGTCTCAGGTTGGACAACAGATGTTCATGCAAAGACAATAGTGAATTATTCTCTACATTGCAAAATCCATTATGTGGAATAAAACAATGGCTTAGAGAACTTAAATGATCCTTCAAATTAAAAGATTAAATAAATAGCACAATTCGTCCATCAATTTAGAATATTGATTCAATTTAGTTTCTCGTTTTTAAAATATTTCAATTTAGTCCCTTAATTTATGATTTAATTTATGGTTTAAATTCTATTTGGTCTTTCTAATATAATCAAACCAAACATGATTAATATTCAATCAAGTAACTTATACATACTTAAAATAAATAAAATAAAGGGTAGTGGTTGAAACCAAAATAAAAAGAGTAAATTACTTAATAATCATTTTTAATTTTTACGTTTTCATAAAATGCTCTCTAAAAGTTTTATTTCGCATGTTATCACCTCTAACTTTGTAATTTTCACAATGTATAATTTCTTATTAGTTGTTAGAAATATACTATAAATAGCTAAAATTACCCTTTAACTATCTAAATTGCAAAATACTAAAATTAGAGGTGATTTAAATAATTGTGAATACAATTTAGATAAAATATTTATGAATTGTATAACTCAGTGATGGTAAGCATTAGGTTTTTATTTTGCATGATTCCATTAAAAGGATTAATTAAAACTAAATTTACAAGTTAAGAGACCAAATTGAATTTTTTTGAACATAAAAGGATGAAATCAAACTACGTCTGAAATTTCAGAGACAAATGGCACTATTTACACAAAAGATATTGATGAACTACAATCAATTATTTGGGCTAGCTACCATGAAAAAAATGGATGTTAATTACCTATTGAATTATCCTAGTAAAATGATAAAGTTGAGAGGTTTCGAGTATAGAATAAATTATTGCTACCAACGATGAAGATGAGGATATAGTAAATTTGGAGCCTTTTATGTGGAAGGAAGCACTCAAAGCATCAAAATAACTTTTTATTACAATATAACCAAAAAAGTTATGAAAGGTTTTCAAAAAAAATGATCTTATTATTATATTGGAATTATTAATTAAATTATTATTTTATAGAGATAATTAATTTATATAGTCTTAATTTATAGAAACTTTACTATTATTGTTGAGAGTTCAAGTCGTTAGGGTATAATTTTGGTTCAACGGATCGCTTGTGGCTTGTCATATGGGAGATGAAGAATCGAATCTCTGTATCGTCGCTATTGTGGTCTTGGGGTAGAACTGCGTAGCCAGGAGAATTAGTCCCGCGCCTGTTTAAGGGTGGGATAGGGGCAGTGACACTTAACTGATGCAAGTAAGGCTCTGTGAGATGCTGCAAGTGAAGGGTTTGTGGAGCTTAATGTCATATTTGGAAAACAGTGAATGTGGGGATATCACTTGTGGGAAAAAAAAAGAAGAAGAAGTTAATTGTTACTTTAAGAATAAGCGTAAAATGAAGAAAATGATGCTCTATTTTTTTGTTTTAGTTTTTTTTTTTGGGTACCCTAAGTGATAGAATGGTACACATTTTTTTAAATTTTTTTTTCAAAGAAGCACTTAAAACACATTTCAATTGTTCTGTAGAAGGTTTTTTCTAAAAAAAAAATATTTTATGCATTTGTTACACCACGACAGATTGTGCAATCATATACAATGAGGGGCTAACTTATAAATTAGGGGGGACAACCCATATACATAATAGGGGGTAAAAAAAAAATAGTTAATTGATTTATTGCACTAAAAATAAGGATGCAGTAGATGTGTTGATAAGGGTTAAAATGGTCCTTTTTCTTGTTAATATTTTCTCATTATTATTTTGATTTTAAGGAAATATTATTTGATTTTGGTATGTTTTTGTTCTAGGAATGGAAAATGTTAATTTGAAGAAAAAAAGAAGAAATCCCAGAAACTTCATATTTTTTTTAGCATTAGAAGTTGGGCTTGGATGATTTGTATAAAAGAGGAAGGCTTCATCCATTGATAGGAAACAAACAAAAGAAAGGAAAGAGAGTGCACTCCAAAGAAGAAGTTTGGAGTCAACAAAAGAAGACAAAAGGAAAAGACAAACAAAGGAAAGGGAATTGAGAGTGTGACTTTGGGCAGAATTGCAAAGTGGCAAGAATTGTGCACAAGACAAAAGAGCCAACCTTTGGACTTGCGTGGGAGAGGAGGAAGAAAAGGACGAAAAAAAATAACAGGGAGCCGAAGCTAGAGGAACCAGGGAACAAAAGCTGAAGAACAGCACAGAAGGACCAATCACCTACGGATTTTAGCTTAGCTTTTATCTTTTATTTTTTTTCTCTTTTCAATTATGTTTAAGAATTTGGTGATAATCTCTCATATTATCATGAACTAATTTATTTTTCTAAGGCTACGATGTAGTCTAATTATGAAGTCTTTTTATTTTTCTATTAACATAGTTTAAATTATTTTTTTATGGTTGAGTGTTTATCTCTGTGTTTAATACTTCTAATTACTTGATCAATAATTATATGATTTGTTAATCATAAAAAACTGGAAGGGGAGTTATGTGTCAAGTTCATTAGGATAAATGCCATGAATTGCATGTAGAATAGGAATATACCTGCATGGTTTGTGTAGTCGCTATATGGGAATTCATAAAATTTAATGACTTCATAATTGTTGTAATTCACATAGGAATATAGTGAATTAGCAATTAGGGAGATTTTTATTAGTTCTCGAGAGAAATTAGTAAATAAGTTAGGAATCCTGACTATCAACCAGGAAAATAAGTTAGACTATAGAGATAGATTAATACTAAAATGGATTAGTTATGGTGAAATTGAAAACCCTAGAGCTTTAGTCATCTTGATTCACTACTTTGCTTAGTTTAATTTAGAAATTAGTTTTAATTTAGTTTAGTCATACAATATCTTTTTAATCGTTTAAATAAAGTTAGAATTAATCGAATTTTGGTAGTTGATAAACAATTAGTCCTTGTGGGAACGATAATTTATATTCACTCTTTCTTACTTGTTAACGATCACGTGCACTTGCGTGTGTAAAATCCGCAACAAGTTTTTGGCGCCGTTGCTGGGGACTAATTTGTTTTTATTAATATCGATACCAAGTAATTCTAGCTTTAATTTGAACCTTTATTTTTATTTTTTTATTTTTATTTTCTTTTGTTAAATTGTTCTTTTATCTTTTCAGATATTGTTTTGTAGTGCATGAGAAAGTTTAGAAGCAATAATCTACTCCCATTTGATCCAGAGATAGAAAAAACCTATCGTTTGAATAGAAAGGAGAAGAGAAAAACTTCTGCACAATCCATAACACTATGGCTGAACATGAAGAGAACGCTATCCCTGTCGCTAATGCAAACACCAAGCATTACGTGATTATACTTTGCCTACTGCCACCTATGATCTCCACAGTGTCATACCTCCACTTGTTGCTGTAAATAATTTTGAATTGAAAACGGGCATAATCCAGATGGTCCAAGCTAATCAGTTTACTGGGTTGACACATAAGGATCCTAATGCTCATATCATAAATTTTCTTGAGATTTGTGATACATTGAAAATGAATGGTGTTTCTGATAATGCCATTAGACTAAGGCTTTTCCCATTCTCACTAAGGGATAGGACAAAGAGTTGGTTGCTTTCTTTGCCATCAGGAGCAATCACTACATGGGACATGTGTAGGCAGAAATTTTTGACAAAATACTTCCCACCTACCAAAACTTCAAAAATGAGGAATGAGATCACCACATTCACCCAGCATGAGATGGAATCACTTTCTAAAGCATAGGAAAGGTATAAAGATTTGTTGCGAGCATGCCCACATCATGGTATCCCAGATTGGTTACAGTTGCAGACATTTTATAATGGGTTGACTCGATCAACCAAGATACTTGTAGATGCTACAGAAGGAGGTTCATTAATGAGGAAAACATATGTGGCTGCTTATGCACTATTGGAAGAGATGGCATCTACAGATTACCAGTGGTCTTCAGGGAGATCCACACTGCAGAAGAATCATGGTAAGTATGAGGTTGATGCTTTTATTGCACCATCAGCCCAGGTTGCTACACTGTCAAAGCAACTTAGTATACTCAATGCAAATGCTATCCATATTCCTCCAGAATCTTGTGATATTTGTGGTGGACCTCATCCTAGTGTTGATTGTCAAGTGGGAAATCCTTTTACTCAATCTCAGATGGAACAAGCTTAGTTTGTGGGGAATTCAAATAGACAGTATAATCCCTACTCCAACACTTACAATCCAAGATGGAGAAACCATCCTAACTATTTTTGGAGAAATAATCAGCCTGTTGATAAACTCCAGGGATTTCAGCCTTCACAGCAACTTCAATCGCCAGCACAAAAAGTTTCTTTAGAAGATGCTCTTGCTCAATTGAGCATGAACACGTCTCAATTCATGACTAAGACTGAAGCAACATTGCAAAATCAATCAGCATCCATATGAAATTTGAAGGTTCAGATGGGACAACTTGCTCATTCATTGAATTCTAGACCACAGGGGTTTTTGCCTAGTGACACGGAAACCAACCCTAAGGAACATGTGAAGGCAATTAAACTGAGAAGTGGCAAAGAGTTACCTGAAACTGTGCCACAGAAAAAATCAGAACAAGAAGAAGTGGAAGTGCAGTTCAAAAAATCTAGGGAACAAATTGAATAAGATGAGAGACCCAAATCGAAGTTGTTTCCAGATAATCCACCACCTTATGTGCCATCTATGCCATATCCTCAGCGATTTCAGAAGCAAAAGGTAGAGAAGCAATTTTCTAAATTTCTTGATGATTTTAAGAAATTACATATTAATATTCCTTTTACTGATGCTTTGGAACAGATGCCTAGCTATGTGAAGTTCATGAAGGAGATCCTCTTCAACAAAAGAAAACTAGAAGAGTATGAGACTGTTGCACTTACTAAAGAGTGCAAGACTATTCTGAAAAAGCTTCTTTCTAAGCTTAAGGATCCAGGGAGTTTTACTATTCCTTGCACTATAGGAAAATCTTATTTTGATAAAGCTTTATGTGATCTTGGTGCAAGTATTAATCTTATGGCTCTCTCTGTTTTCAGGAAACTTGGTTTAGGAGAAGCCAAACCCACCACAGTTACCTTGCAATTAGCAAATAGATCATTAAAATACCCAAGAGGTGTTATAGAGGATGTGCTTGTCAAGGTGGACAAATTCATCTTCCTAGCTGATTTCATTGTACTTGACATGGAGGAAGACCAAGAGATTCCTATTATTCTTGGTAGACCTTTCTTGGCTACGAGGAGAACACTAATAGATGTGCAAAAAGGGAAACTAACCATGAGGGTTCAAGATGAGCAAGTCACCTTCAATGTCTTCAAAGCACTAAAATTTCCAAGTGAGATAGACAATTGTATAAAGGTGGATACAATTGATGGGTTTACTAAAGAATTCCAAGCTAGCCATAAAAAAGATCCCATGGAAGCATGTCTTGTGGGGATAGAGAATCCTAAAAATCAAGAGGTAGATACATGCTCCAAACAACTAGAGGTCTTGGCATCTGTGTTCATTAAAAGGCCATTTGAAGAGCTTGGAAAAGGTATTTCCAAACCACTACCTTCAGTTGAGAAGCCTCCACAATTATACCTCAAGTTACTTCCCAAGCATCTAAGGTATGCCTCTCTAGTTGGTTATTTAGGGTATAACCAGGTTTCCATAACCCTAGAGGATCAGCAAATGCAAGTGTGGTCCAAAAGACTGGTGAAAATTTAATAACTTGAGCAATAGAGGACGTCGGGCATAAAGACGTTAACCAATTGCGCTGTTTGGGAGGCAACCCAAAGACTTCTTATTTATCTTCTTGTTTATTATTTTTTTTTCTTAATTTTATAATGTTTCTTTTCTTTTCTTTTCTTAGCTAATGCTTTTAATTGTTTTTGTAGCAGGAAATTCAAAAAAAAAAAAATCTTCTCAATAATGGTTTTTAACTAACCTACTTTTTCCTATTTATCTTTCTGCTTCAACATTCTAGCAGCCACATCTCTTCCGCCTCTCTCTCCATCACAGCTCCGCCACACCGGTCACCATTCTTGCAGCCTTGCCGCACTGTAGTTTCTCCAGCAGCGTCGCCTAACCTCCGCACCAAATTCCCCGCAGAAGCTCGAGCACCGCCGTCCGCGCCTATGCTAGAAACTCCAAAGATCGCCGTGTTGCGAGCTCCATCACCTCCATTGCTCCATGGCTTCGAAACTCGACTGAACTCTAGTGTTTTTATTCTTTATCTCTTCTTTTCTTTCCCCGTCTTTGCAGTTTTACAGTCTGCCCATTGCTTTTTATTATTGTTTTTCTTTATCAATTCCTGCAATTTTGTTTTGAGGGTGTGCTTTACTGAATATTATTACGGGCAAAATAGTTTAATTTGTGGAATAGTTAATCATTAATATTTTATGTTCATCCTTCAGTGAGTTTTCAAGGGCTGCGTATTATAATTTTGATTAGAATGGAATCCAGTGGTTCTTCTTGGTTTACAAATATTTTTGTTTCCTTGTTATTTTCATTTTCTTTCAGTGAGTACAAATTTGTAGTTCCTCCGCCCATCCGCTTTGAACCCTCATCCAACTCAGATATGGATCGTCGTATTAGGAGATTGGAGGCCAATCTAGATGCCTTTTTCAAACATGTTGGGTTCGAGCCGCCCTACCCACTCCACCATAGTCCTCAACATGTTGCTTGAGCCGCGATTCAGGGAAGTTTCATTTACCCTTGCCTTTTCTTTTCTGAATTGTGAGCCTATTTTCCATACATTGAGGACAATGTATGAGTTAAATGTGAGGGGTGTCCTTGTGCTTTCATGGTTAAATTTATGCTTGATACTTTGAATATCTTCCTTGAAGTTCCTTCCTTTTTTATGCTTGTTTCGAATAGCTCTTGGTTAATGTGCATTAGTAGTTGAGTTGGAAAGCATGAAAAAGAGCGAGTATGATTAGCCTTTGTTTTGAAAATTGTGTTGAAAATTTTGTTTAAGCAACTCGTTGATTTTGATGATTGAATTGAATGAGAATGTGCATAGTTTGATCCGATGAACCTCTTTTGTGAGGATTTGAGCCTAAGAGTTTTTTCTTTTCCTTGCTCACATTTTTCTTAGTTGAGTGATGTCAAATATGCCATGTTTATTCTAGAACTTGCTTTGTTATGCATGTCGAGATCACAGTGTGGATTCATGTTTTGAGATGACAAGGGCATTTAGGATGAGCCATTTAAACTTTCTAAAAAGCTTACTGTCTATACATATACCCCTAGTTGACTAGTTTGAGCCTTGAATTTTCTTTGTTTTTAACACCATATCATTAGCCTTAAACCGTTGTTTTTTGTTTACCATCATTGAACCCTTTTCTCAAGAGTATGTGAGAATGAATTGCCTGATAAAATTTCTATTCATTCCAAAGAAAAGAACCACTGAAAAAAAAATGAAGAAAGAAAAGTGTGAGAAAGAAAAAAAAAAATAGGAAAAAGTGAAAAAATATTCCCTAAAAAGTTTGGACAAAGTAAATGTTCTCCATTGTATACAAGATTGTCCAACTATATGGTGAGGTTGAAAAAAAAAAAGAAAAAAAGAAAAAAGAAAGGGGATATCGATCTTGAAAAGAAAGTGGTTCAAATATGTACTTGTATTGCTTTTTGAATCTTGCAAGGAAGTTCCTACATATTTTGAGTTGTGTAACCTACATTTTCCTTATGTTTACCTACCTTTACCTAAGCCCCGTTAGAACCTTTTTAAGTCCATTTGATTTTTGTATGGATTCATACTTATTATTGGTGGAGATTTGATATATAAGCAAGCTTATGGTAATGACATGTTATATTTGATTTGAGTGCTAAATGAACCCCTAAACACTTTGAGTGATTAGAGTGCAACCTATGAGAGGTGATCAAATTTTGTGCATTTGATTTCGATAAACTTGTTGGGATTAATGAGGTACTTATGTTTTGTGAAGAAAAAGGGCTATGCATATTTGTTCTTTGACTTGTCATTCCAACTTTGATTGCTAATGTGTGATAACTTTGGATTATTTGTGAATGGGTTAAAGAAGGGAAGGGAATGGAGAGGGAGATGTTGAGTTAATGTATGCTTGAGGACAAGCATGGTTTAAGTGAGGGGAATTTGATAAGGGTTAAAATGGTCATTTTTCTTGTTAATATTTTCTCATTATTATATTGATTTTAAGAAAAAATTATTTGATTTTGGTATGTTTTTGTATTAGGAATGGAAAATATTAATTTGAAGAAGAAAAGAAGAAATTCTAGAAACTTCATATTTTTTTAGCATTAGACGTTGGGCTTGGATGATTTGTATAAAAGAGGAAGACTTCATCCATTGATAGGAAACAAACAAAAGAAAGGAAAGAGAGTGCACTCCAAAAAAGAAGTCTGGAGTCAACAAAAGAAGACAAAAGGAAAAGACAAACAAAGGAAAGGGAATTGAGAGTTTGACTTTGGACAGAATGGTAAAGTGGCAAGAATTGTGCACAAGACAAAAGAGCCAACCTTTGGACTTGCGTGGGAGAGGAGGAAGAAAAGGACGAAAAAAAATAACAGGGAGCCGAAGCTAGATGAACCAGGGACCAAAAGCTGAAGGACAACACAAAAGGAGCAGTCACCTACGGATTTTAACTTAGCTTTTATCTTTTATTTTTTTTTCTCTTTTCAATTATGTTTAAGAATTTGGTGATAACCTCTCATATTATTGTGAACTAATTTATTTTTCTAGTGCAACGATGTAGCCTAACTATGAAGTCTTTTTATTTTTCTATTAACATAGTTTAAATTAATTTTCTATGGTTAAGTGTTTATCTTAATGCTTCTAATTATTTGATCAATAATTAGATGATTTGTTAATCATAACGAACTGGAAGAGGAGTTATGTGTCAAGTTCATTGGGATAAATGCCATGAACTACATGTAGGATAGGAATATACCTGCATGGTTTGTGTTCTCACTACATGAGAATCCATAGAATTTAATGACTTCATAATTGTTGTAATTCACATAGGAATATAGTGAATTAACAATTAGGGAGAATTTTATTAGATCTCGGGAGAGACTAGTAAATAAGTTAGGAAATCCCGACTATCAACTAGGAAAAGAAGTTAGACTATAGAGATAGATTAATATTAAGATAGATTAGTTATGGTGAACCTAGAGCTTTAGTCATCTTGATTCACAACTTTGCTTAGTTTAATTTAGAAATTAGTTTTAATTTAGTTTAGTCATACGATATCTTTTAATCGTTTAAATAAAGTTAGAATTAATCGAATTTTGGTAGTTGATAAACAATTAGTTCTTATGGGAACGATAATTTACATTCACTCTTTCTTACTTGTTAACGATCACGTGCACTTACGTGTGTAAAATCCGCAACATTTGTGCAACATTTTTTCCTTTTCTAATACCTTTTGAAAGAATAATTTTTGATTTTGTCCAAATACTATTTTGAAAGAACATGTTTTTAAAATCTTTTTATGAAATGTTTATCCAAACACGACTTTAAATAAATATTGATATATAAAATTCTTAAAATATTCTACTAGGCCTTGTCCAAACAGAACGTTTAATCCTTGAGAGGTAAATTTTCTAGTACTATTTTTAAGGAAATGAAATTTCGTTATCTCTTAAAACAACCAATATAATAGTGAAGTACATGGAGGACAGCTCCACTAAATTTAAGAATAAAAAAAATGAATTCTTTGGAGCTATATAATGAGCAGTTTGATTACAATTTGTCTTTGCTCAATTAATCCCATTGATATTAATATAAAGAGTTAACACAAAAGTCTAATTTTATTAGCAAGACTTTCGATTTCAAATTCTAGATAGATTATCTTGATTGACTTCATTGCACAATTTTTAGCGAATTCCTTTCCATAATGCAACTTCTTCAAGACATACTATTTTAACAAAATATCCCAAGTTATCTCATCTCTACTGTTTCAAGAGAGACCAATCTATAAATCTGATAACAAAATTTTACGTCAAACCTCCTTTTGTGATCCATTGTCACTATTTTCAACCCACAAATCTCTAACAAAAATTGCCCATTCAGAATTAACCTTTTAATCAAATGAAAGAGAGGATGAGACCTTCAAAACCTACATATCTAATTTTCCATAGATGGAGATAATATTCTTTGCTTTCCCAAAAAAAAAAAAATTTCCCTTTTCATATAAAGAGTTAATACTTTTTATAATTAATAATTATGTTTGACTTACAAATAAATGAGAACAAAAGTGTATAATTATATATTAATTACATATTTTACAATATGTAGCTTTCAATTAGGGGTGGTCATGGTTTGGTTAAACCGAATAAACCGACCGAAAAAATCGAGTCGAAAAACTAAAAAAACCAAACCGAAAATGAATTCGGTTTATTCGGTTCGGTTTTAACCAAACCGAATAAGTTATTCGGTTTTCGGTTCGGTTTTTGGTTTGGGGTGCTGAAAACCGAACCGAACCGAATAAACCGAACCGAATAAGGAAACCGAATCGAATAAGAAAACCGAACCGAATAAACCGAATAAACCGAATAAACCAAATAAAACCAAATAAAACCGAATTTCAAAATTTATAAATATATTTTATATATATAAGTATAAATATAAATATATGTTATTTTATAGAATAGATATGGCTGTAGGCTATATAGCGTACTAGCGTGTAACTATATAGCATGCGATTAGCCGATTATTATGTTTTATATATTTAATTAGAATCAATATCATATATTCATAATATCATCAATTATTCAATATAATAGTCAATAATTAATAACTTATTGTTGTTAACTAAGTGATTACTAAGTATTAACTATTAAATGACTGAGTGTTGAGTTTTTGAGTAATCAATTATAACTATATAATATTTACTAACGGTTATTTATTCAAAATTATAAATTATTTATAATTTGCAAATTAATTATACGTATTTAAATCGAGTCAAATATCATAATAATTAATACTTATAATTAGTTATTATTGATCAAGTAATTATTATTACAACTAAATACTAACCTAGTTAAACTTATAATACTAAGAAGTACTAACATGTTACATAGTTAATACTTAATACTAACTTAGCTATAGTAATATGTTAATAACTAATAATGATTAATGAATAATGAGTACTAAGTTTATTAACGAACTAAGCACTAAATTAGTTAGTACTTATTTAATACTAACTTAGTGTTGAATAATACTTAATATACATAAGTTAATACTAACTTAGTTAACACTGATAAGTGATAAGTAAATAAGGAATAAATTACTAATTACGCATTAACTTAGATAATATAATGCAGCTAATGCTTTGATTTTGTTTATAGTTTGTATTTTGTAATGTTTTGGTTTGATGAATGATGAGTACTGAGTCATAACTGATAAGGAGTTAAGGAAGTTTGTAAATTTGTAATGCTTTGTGAATGTTTGTTTTATGTTTGAAACCGAATTTGAAAAAATTATTTGTGAATGTTTGATTTGAAACCGAATTATTTAATTTATTTGTGAAGTTTTGAAAAAAAAAAAGAAAAAAAAGAAATTCGGTTTATTTGGTTAACCAAATTCCTTATTCGGTTTGTGAAACCAAATAAAACCGAATAAACCGAATTGAATTCTTATTTGGTTTTATTTGGTTTAAACCGAACCGAATCGAATTCTTATTTGGTTTATTCGGTTTATTTGGTTTGATTTATTCGGTTTTATTTGGTTTTCGGTTTGAGGGTTCCAAAATATCAAACCGAATAAACCGAACCGAATAAACCGAAAACCGAACCGATGACCACCCCTACTTTCAATTATGAACCTTTTTCTGGGAGGGAGGTGTAAAGTGTGAACATAATTTGTTGATTTGAACTTCACCTTGGAACTCGGCAACAAAATGCTAATCGAAGACATCCACTCCTCTTGGAACTCAGCAACAAAATGCAGATCAAAGACATCCACTCATCTTGGAACTTGGCAACAAATGTTGATCAAAGACACGGCATTCCTCTCTTTCTCCACCTATAAAAAGGAGAGGGGGGGGGCATTAGACGGGTGTGCAGAAAAATTGTGGAGTGTTTGAGGTGTAAATGTAAGCAAGCGTGAGGCTTGGAGAGAAAGAAAAAGGTAGTGGTGTGAGGTGTGTGCGAGAGTGCATGCAAGAGAAGAAAAGAAGAGAGTGATTCTTGTGAACTTGTACATCATATGTATCATTTTTTCTCTCTTCATCATAGTGAATTTGCAAAGGCACAAGACGTAGCATTTGTTGAATGCACCTCGATAAAAAAAATTTGTGTTCTTTTCCTCTTTATTTTATTTGTTATTTCATTTGAGACAATTTTGAATCCTTAACAGGAGGGGGCAGAGGGAGAGATGGAGGGAGTTTTAGTTATTGCAGTTATTTACTTAATGCTCTGTTGTTGCACTTAATTATTTGTTGTAATTGATACAGTTAAAGAGTGTCAAGAGTAAAAAAGTAAAGTATCAGTATATGCTGCATTGATATTGACACAAAATTTAGTTCACTGAAATAAATTCAATGTTCCTTAATTTTCATTTTCAAAAATGAGATCACTAAAATTTTATTCCGATGTACTGAAGCCATTTTGCTGAATTTTTCAGTTCAAAGTTATTTCTAAGTGAAAACGTAGATATCACGATGTTAGAGCATATAGTGTCAAAAGTTTAGATGATTTAAAGCAAGAAAATTGGAAAACATGTGTAGAGAAATCTGGAGAGATTAGGGGAGAGAGATGGAAGAGACTCAACAAGCAAGAGGGAGAGAGATATTGTGTAATGCTTAGAAACTAGTAGAGATTAGGAGGGAGACAGAGAGACTAGCAAGCATCTAGTATCAAGCCCATCCTAGGGAGCAATGAAATTTCATAAATTCTTTTGTTTAGATGTAAGTGGTTCTAATCTTTTAAAATGTCTATCTCATCAAATCTCTTTTCATACAATATTCAAATCATTATGCCTTTGTGCAGATCAAAATTACTGGACAAGAATTTTCACTACTTTATGACCGTCATTAACTTTTGTGACCTTCCGTATCGACCTAGCATCACTTCATACATAGAGTACAAATCATGCCTAGCTGGAGGTTCTCAAAGATCGCCTTCAGCTTGGCTTCATGATCATGTGCAATGCCTGGCTTTCTCGTAAATTTTTAACACGAGTGACAAAAATACACAGATCGTAAATACGCATATTTCTCATTTGTGTAGCGCTACAACATTCAACTTGGGCTCACAAAACTTGTTAGTTTCATCCTAGTAAAGCAAAACCACAGTAAGTGACCCAATATTTGAAAAATTACCAAATTGATTCAATCATAAGCCAAGTTCCCGAATGAAAATGCGTTAGAAACCTTCCGAGAATCAATAAATCATTTCAATCATTGGTTACTAAAATTTTGTACTAAGAATCGATCTATCTATCAAGCATTTTACATGCACAATGGGAAGAATTAGACGAAATTGAAGCCATAAAGAAGCGAGGCTTAAAGTAGTGGACCCTGCAAATGTCTTTGGAGAAAGAGGAATATAGTCTCCCATTGTTCAATCTCCTTTTCATTTGATTGGCCAAATATTTGGCTTTACACCCAAAGGATGATCAGTTTGACTTCACTCTTCAATTGATCAAAAATCAAATGCAAATACATGTAGATTAGACTACGCAAAGAAAATAGGAAGACACATTGGATGAGAGGGTGAAGAGATTACAAGATAAGCTAGAGGTTTGAAAGCTTACTTGATGATTGTATCAATAGAAAAACGAATCTAGGGAAGGTGAGAAATTTTGGACCACTCGAATCGGGCCCGCTCTCAGACAACATCTTTCCTTTAACAGAGGACACTTGATAGCATAAAGCCATTGTAATTTGGTACGGCATCTCATGGCAGCAAATGAGGGTAAATACAAGCTTTTGACATTCAAAGATTAGAATTTGAAGAGACGCAAGACTCTAACCATTCCGTAAAGCTTCTAATGATCCAAAACCAGAGAGAAATAAAGTTTCCAATGAAGTGAAGTGTTGTAACCAATCCGGTAGCGTAGACTCCATGTGATGCAATATTAGTTGATCGAGTGTGGAAGAACAAGATGTTAACCCACACCAATCAAACAATTCCAATAAACAATCATCATTTGAGAAGGGGCCAATAGTCATTTACGTAAGTTTGTGAGATGATCAAATCCTCTGGGCATATTGTTTTTATCAGAAATCAAGAATTGAAAGGAGAACAAGTTTAAGATCGAGAAAATTCTGTCATACTTCTTCATTAATCTCAACAAGATTATATACAGAGTATAACCCTAAACTACCTCCTTCAAAACAGAAACAAATACGCATAAAACAAAACAAGATAACCATACAATCTTATTATTATCTCCTAAAATATACATTATCTCCCAATATACGTCCTTATGCCAACACTCCCCCTCAAGTTGATGAAAAAATGTCTTTGATACCCAACTTGCAAAGTGAGCTATGGAAGTCTTTTCCTAATACAGCTTTAGTGAGCATGTCGGCCAGCTGAGCATTGGACCTGATGAAGGAAAGTTGAATAACTCCTTCTTCAAGCTTCTCTTTGATGAAATGACAATCGATCTCCACATGTTTTGTCTGCTCATGCCGAATCGATTCTCAAAAATACTAATAGCTGCCTTATTGTCACAAAAGAGGTCCATGCCTTCCTTAGGTGGGTACCCAAGTTCGGTCATTAATCTTTTCCACAAAATTCATTCACAAACTCCTTTTGTAATCCCTCGAAATTCAGCTTCATCACTTGAAAGAGATACAACCTTTTGCTTCTTACTTCTCCATGTAACAAGATTACTGCCTCACCATAGTAAGATATCCAGAAGTGGATCGTCTATCACTCATACTCCCTGCCTAATCAGCATCCGTGTACCCTTCAATATCAAGATGGTTATGCTGTCCAAAAAATAATCCTTTTCCTGGAGCTACCTTTAAATACGCAAGATTCTAAACACAGCAGCCATGTGATTCTCTGTTGGGGCATGCATAAACTGACTGACCACACTAACTGCATAGGTAATGTCAGGTCAGGTATGAGACAAATAGATCAGTCGCCCTACAAGACGTTGATACCGATCTTTATTTGCAGGACTTTGGTCTGGACTGTCGTGAAATCTATGATTCTGCACTATGGGAGTATCACTTGGTTTCATTCCAAAGATTCGACTTCAAAGAAGCAAATCGAGCACATACTTCCGTTGAGACAAGAATATTCCCTTCTTTGATCGTGCTACTTCAATGCCCAAGAAATACTTCAAGCCGCCAAGATCCTTCTTCTCAAAGTCACTCTTACGTCTTGCCATGAGCTTTGTTCTTTCCACATGGTCATTCCCTGTAATAATGATATCATGGACATATATAATGAGGAAAGTGATCTTGTCATGTTGTCGCTTTAAGAACAATGTATGGTCAGCATTCCTTTGCTGATATCCATATTGCTTCATGGCCACGGAAAAGCGTCCAAACCACGCTTGGGGAGACTGTTTTAGTCCATAGAGTGACCTTTCTAACTTGCACACTACATTTTGGTTACCATTACCCCGATATCCTGGGGGGATGGTCATGTAAATTTCTTCATTTAAGTTGCCATAAAGAAAAGCATTCTTCACATCAAGTTGATGCAGAGGCCAATCTAAATTTGCTGCCAAAGACAGCAAAACCCGCACCGTATTCAATTTGGCCACTGGAGAGAATGTTTCTGTATAATCCACTCCATACATCTGTGTATATCCTTTTGCCACAAGTCGGGCCTTATACCTTCTAATGGATCCATCATAATTATATTTGATGGTAAAAACCCATTTACAACCAACTGCCTTTTTCCCTTCTGGAAGAGTTACAAGTCTCCAAGTTGCATTATTTTCAAGTGCATTCATCTCCTCTGTCATAGCAACCACCCATTTTGGATTCTACATTGCATTTTTCACCTTGGTGGGAATGTACTTACTGAGACATTTGTAATAAACGCCTTGTAAGTGGGTGATAAATTCTCGTGAAAACATAGTTGGCAATAGGATAGATAGATTTGCGCCATTGATCTCAGTGAATATCTATCGGTGGTTTGCCACTACTGTGCTGGCTGTGAGAACATATTGTTTGCCAACATTTAAATGGTCAAGAAGAAGAAATAGTTACCTCGTGGGACATTCGTAGGAGTGAGGTCGGGTACAAAGGAGGAGATGGATAGATTGGGTCTTGAGCACGATCATCTCCAAAATTCTCAGTTTGGCTGACTCAGACATTTCAAGTTCATCATGCAATTATCTCGCATAAAACCCCATCTTGGATTAGCCAAGAAGAATTCCCATTTCGGCAAGATGAAGGCTCAATTCGAGTTGGTGAGAAGTACCTCATATTGGATAAGCTTAGATGAATCCTTATCACGGTCGTAACTAGTTGAAATCCCAATTCGGATTGGTTCCTCATTTCGAGAAGCGGAGATGAACTGGTTTCGGTCAAGAAGTCCCATCTCGACTCGAGGTGAAATATTTCCCCAAGATTTAGTCAGTTCGTCTTCTTCAATATAAGACTGAGCTGAAGTCGGATAAAAAAATTCAGTTTCAAGGAAGGTAACATCAAGGGTAACATAAAGCTTCTTGGTATTAGGGTTATAACAGCGATATCCTTTCTGATGGGGTCTATAACCAATAAAAATATATCGCTCAGCACAGGAGTCAAGTTTGGTCCTCTAGGTTTTATGTAAGTGAACCATAGCCACACACCCGAATACTTTGGGAGGTAGAGTTAGGACGCTAGGAATAGTCACAAACTGAGCAAGACTTTGTAAAGGGGTACGGAAATTCAACACTCGTGAAGGCATTCGGTTCATCAGATAAACCGAGGTTACTATAGCAGCATCCCATGATCTTTTCGGCACATTACGACCTATAAGTAGAGCTCTTGTAGTCTCAAGAATATGTCTATTCTTGCGCTCCCCAACTCCATTCTGTTGTGGAGTTTGAGCACATGATGTTTCATGAATAATGCCATGATGAGTAAAATAAGTACGAAGTGCATAGTTCACATACTCCCCCCTATTATCAGTGCATAGGACTTGAATTCGAGCATCAAATTGTGTTTTAATCATGGTATGAAATTGTTCAAAAATAGGTGTAACTTCATCCTTGTGTTTCATAAGATAAAGCCAAGTCATACGAGTACAATCATCCACAAAAGTAACAAACCATCTAACACCCGACATTGTAGATAGAGGGGATGGTCCCCAAACATCAGAGTGTATACGTGAAAAGGGATTAGTACTTTTATTAGTGCCTGGAGGAAAGCTAACACGATGACTCTTAGCTCGTATACAAGTTTCACATTTAAACACGGACTCATCAAACTTATGAAATAATTCTAGAAATAAAATTTTCAAATACCCAAACGAAGGATGACCAAGACAGCGATGCCATAACCACACCAAATTTCACTCTCTGTCTCGATGGCTTGAGTATGAAAAACTCGTTCGAACCGAGGTCCAAACCCATCCAACATATACAATCCATCCCTCCTAGTACCACGTCCAAAAATCTCCTCTATACGAATGTCCTGAAAAAGGCAAAATTCAGGATACATTAGAGCACAACATTGTAAATCTTGAGTCAATCATTCAATCGAAATCAATTTATTTGATAAAGAAGGAACAAGGAGTGCATTTGGCGTAGAGAAAGAATCGAAGTGCAACACTTCGCGCTATCTACAAATGATTGATGACCATTGGCATTAGAAATCCAAGATCGCCTTGAGGAAGTAGTGGAAGTGAAATCATTAGGATCAAATGTCATGTGATTAGTGGCTCTAATCAATAATCCATTCTTTAGATTTATTCATGTGTGAAACAAAAAAAACACAGCCGGATTACCTTGAGGATCTTCACTAGACCTCCGATTTGCTATTAATGAAAAATCAGTACCTGTAGCCGAAGCTAAGGTTGTTTGCCCACTAGGTGCATCTTTCTCTGCCCCTTTGTCCACTTCAGCTGAGACCAGGGTTACTTGACCACTTTTTCTTGCCTCTTTTCCCCTCTTTCGTTTCTGGAAAGCATTCCACCATTTTGGATACCCATGAAGTCGGAAACAGGTATCTTTGGTATGTCGGGAATTTCCACAGTGTGTGCATCCTCCAGCAGTAGCGGAAGTCAGCTGTCCCTTTGAACGATTCTCTCTTTTTGGTTTCTCGCTCGAAGTGAGGTTCAGCCGAGGAAAATCCCCATCTCGGCGTGATATCAATGCTTTACCAGATATGCCTTGTTCATGAGATGAGAGCATTACAGTCTGTCGGGTTTCTTCACGCCTCACCCGAGCATAGGCTTGTTCAATGTATGAAATGGTCAGATTTGCAACACATCAGCCCTTACCTTGTCCAATCTATCATCCAAACCATCAAGAAAAAGATAGACCCTATTTTCCTGAATTGCAGAGTTATAAATCTGAATATCATCGATGCACACCATGGGGTTTGGTAGCCAAAAATCAATCTCTCTTCAAAGTGCTTAGAGACTGTAGTAATAGGTCTCAATAGGGCCACCATTCTGCTTCAATCGTGACACCTTCCGTTTCAAGTCATACACCTGGGAGGTATCAGATCCATCAAACTATGTGGTAGCAACAGAATCCCAAACCACCTTGGCTGTAGGAAATCATATAAAATTTCCAATCAAAGCGGGTTCCATAGAGTTTATGAGCCAACTCATCACAGTGGCATCGTCGGTCTTCCATTTGCGATACGCTAGATCCGTTGGGGCAGGTTGAGGGATGTCACCAGTCAAATACCCCAACTTGTCTTTCTCGGAGACATACATGTCAACTACTTGGGACCACAAACCATAGTTCATGCCGTTGAACTTGATGGTAATACCAGAAGCAGAAGACGATTCTGATGAAGGAGACTACTGCCAAACAAGTTGTTTCATGGCAGCAGTCAAAGATTCAAGGATGGCAGTAGTAGTCAATCCATCACCCTGTGATGGTGTTATTGCCTGTCCCTTCATGGCACACTCACGATTCCTGCTCTGATACCATGAAGAATTGAAAGGAGAACAAGTTTTAGACTGAGAAAATTCTGTCATACTCTTTCATTAACCTTGAAGAGTATTATATACAGAGTATGAACCCTAAACTACCTCCTTCAAAATAGGAAACAAATACGCACAAAAGGAAACAAGATAACTATACAATCTTGTTATTATTATCTCCTAAAATATACATTATCTCCTAATATACATCCTTATGCGAACATAAACAATTTGGGACATTCATATAATGAAATGAATGAGAGAGAAGGAGTTTGTTGCAAGTTTAGTGGGAAGGATATGAGATTAGGGCAATTAAGCATAATTAGGCACGAGAGAGACGTACAGCTCTCTAGCGTTTCCCTTGGGATATTGATCAAACCTTTACAATCCAAAATTTTGAATTGTTTGAGAGACGTCAGGAGTTTATTAGTACTTTGAGAAGGACCTACTCGTAGAAGTCCAGGGCATCTACTTATTTCTAACACACGTAGTGCCGCTATCGACACAATTCCATCACATTGAACTCCATCAAACTGGGACAATTGACAAGTTTCAATATCTCAAGAGAATTGAAGCAACCACCCAATAAGACATCAGGAAGACAAGTAAGCCCATCAATACCATTAAAACCAAGGCGTTGAAGAGTACTACTCACCCTGCTAAGAATGAGGTTTACCACCGAGACTTGCGCATTTATAATTTGCAATTCTTTGACACTTGGAAAGTGGGTTGGAGTGGTGGTCAGTTGGGAGCAACCATCAATGGTCAATTTCTCAAGGACTGGAAACACAACATCGTCATCAGAAACTTTTGCTTCCTGCCATTCAATCAAGCTCTTCATAGATTTCAGCACGAGATATTTAAGTGATGGAAACAATGTTTTCCTTGACACGGCTACTTGACCACCACCGCAACTGCTCGTGTAATGACGCAGCGTTCAGCATAAAGAAGCACTTGGGCTAAAATTAATTCCCAAAATAATAATAATTTATTATCCTCTAAAAGAAACTTTAAACAAATTTATAAAGGCTTAAACACAGTCTTATTAGGTTTAGGACACTAAAATCATAAAATTATTAAATTCCCTAAAATATAATAAAATATGAAAAAAGAAAGAAAAATAGAAAACTTTAAGTAAACGATCCCGAATCGCCGAAATCCATCGTACGTCATGGCAAAGCGATGAGTATTGATCCCCACGCCATTTCGCTTCAAACGAACGATTTTGAGCCCGAACTAATGTCGTCAACCCGGTCTGCAGTTCTTGACGCCATACCGTTTCACCTTCCAGTTGGACTTCTTCCTATCGAATTGATCTAGAAATGCAGCACTAATACATTCCACATCATGCAAGCATCAAGCCCATAGAATGAAACCCCAATGCAACTTAAGTTTTCCATTTCCAATCTAAGGGGTTGCCTGGAGCGTCGGTTTGATTAGGGGGATATGGGTTTGATAGTATTCTTGCTGCCTGGTTCAAAGAAATGGAATTCCCTGCCCACTTTTTCCCACTTTTCATTTCCCCATATGGGGTAATCCTCATACCCAATGCTAATTATTTTTTAATTAATTTAATAATTAATTAATACTAATTTATTTATTTATTATTAACTTATTATTATTAAAAGTAATAATAAATTATTTAATCAAGATTAATTTAATTAATCATTCATTTACTTTATATTATAAATAAATTAATAATTAATTAATCTCATTTTATTAAGATTAATTATTATAATTAATTTATAAATAAATAATTGATAATATTAATTAATTACTAATTATTACTAACTAATTAATTCACTAAAACTAATTAATTAATTAATATCATTTATTATAATTAATAATAATTAATTAACTAATACTAATTAAGTAATTAATATTAATTATTATAATTAATATAAATTAATTTATTATTAACTTATTATTAAGTAATAATAAATTAACTAATTAAGATTAATTTAATTAATCATTCATTTACTTAATATTTTAATTTAATATTATAATTAATATTAATTAATCTCATTTACTAATATTAATTATTACAATTAATATTAATTAATTACTTAAAATTAATTTAATAAATAATATTTTTATTAATAATTAATTAATTAAATATTATAATAAATAATTAACTAATAATAACTAATTAATTAATACTAATTATTACAATTAATTTATAATCATTTTCAGACCCCCTACTATCATTTTAATTATCTTTCCCATTCCTGTCCCCCAACCAAGCGCCCCTGAGATATTCAAGACATGGAAGATGCCCTAGCGCAAGAAGTTCTATACATCTCTTACAACCTGGCAACTCCAATCTAACCAACTTTGACAAATTCGAAACCCATTGAGGAAATCGATCACCCATGAAATTTTCAATGTTTAACACTTCCAAATACTGGTGAGATTTGAGGCCTTCCAACACTTGTTCATTGTAGATTTCAACACCTTCTCTATCCCTACCACCCCAATGAAATTTCAACCCTATCAGATTTTTCTTTTCTAACAAATTTGTCCTTCCGGCTCTTTCTTTATCCTTTACAAGTTGAAGATTGCGAATCTCAATTTTGCCTTTTAGGTATTTCAAGCGTCCAAGCTCTTCAATTTGATGACCCTTCTCTTCACCTACATTATAAAACTTCAGCATCTGAAGACAAATCAATCGTCCCATCTCTGGTGGCATCTGAAACTCAATATCATAGTTGAAATAGTGCAAATGCCTCAAATTAATCAAGTCGTTCATCCCTTGTGGAAGGCCTTCTCGACAATTGCAATCCTGCATCCTCAAAGTTTGCAAATTATAAAGCTTGCAAATAGATTCGCAAACTTTTGATGTCGAATTTGAAATGTTAAGAAACCTTAAATGCTTTAGTTCGCCAATAGAGCTTGGCACTCAAATTTCTCGCATGGACAAATTTTAGAACGTGTAGACGCTTGAACTTCCATAACATATTGTTGGCGATGCAGCTACTCTACAAAATTAATGTTGACCCATCATTCTATGTCATTATTTCTACAGAGTTGGGTATTGCAAGGTGTCGAACTTGATCATGGCTATAGTTTATGACAGCGCCTCGAATTAAAGCCTTGGAGCTTGGAAATCGCTTGTGCGAGGTCATGAACAAGATCATGCAATTTATAATAGTTCTCCTTCTCTCTACTTTTTCTAACAAGGAACTCTGCAATAAAATACTGAGATACTTACCCCCAGTTTCCTCCATCAATATTTCATTTTGAAGGTCTGGTTGGAGAAATCCCTCTGCCATCCAAAGTTCAATTAGTAGATCTCTTTTGATCTCAGTATCTTTGTCAAATAAAGAACAATATGCGAAACATTTTTTAATTGATGGAGATGGCAGATGATCAAAACTCAACTTCAGTATTTGCTTGATACTACTTTCATGATCTCCATTAATGTTCAAAAGCCCATTCTCCACAATTGAGGGCCGGTCACCTTTTCTTCGCATACGTAACAAATCTCTAATCACATTTGCAGCTAGCGGTAAACCATCACATTTTTTTTACTAGATGGGCTCTTACTTCCATTCAACTCTTCTGGTATTTCTCCTTTACCAATTGCCTTTTCTTTTATAATAAACCAACACTCATCACCTGATAGCTTTCCTAACTCGTAGGGAGGATGTCTAGACACAATAGATGCCACATTTCGGCCACAAGTAGTGACAAGGCATTTGCTTCCGGTTTCCGTGCTTAAGCCCAACAATGAATCGAAAAAATTCTCCCATGGTTCTGGAACTTCATTCTAGACATCATCAAGAACCAGGAGATATTTTTTCCCATCTAGCTTCTTCCGAATTTGTTGAACAACATCATCCTACTTAACATTTCAACTTTGTCTCCCCCCAGGGATTTTAAAGTCACTTCAAAATTTTCAGACACAAAAACCCAAAATTTCCTATTAAAATGGCCATGAATTTGTCGATTGTTGTAGACCGATCCCCAAACCACCCATGCCGAGTATGGGAATGACAGACACACAACATGGCACAACATCGCGTGAAGTTTTTTCACACCTTCACTAGGTGAAAAACTTGAGACTGGTCAAAGCATTTAGCCTCTCTGTCATTCTCTGGCTCCTCTCCGTCAAGCCCAACCTTTTCTCTGTTTTTTTCTCAGTCTCTCTGCAACTCAACCTTTCAACAACACTTCTTTCTTACTCTCTCATTCTCTATTTTGGAGAATGAGGGAGGTACTCTTTTTTTTCTTTTTTTTTTTGTAGTTTTAAGTTCTCTTTTTTCAACCCTCAAGATCTGCATAGAAGTGTTGCTGAAGCTGAGATCTGTTCAACCCACGCCCAAGATTTGCGTTTAAGTTTATTGAAGTTGAGATTTGATCCACCAATAGAGGGGTTGTTTGTCTAGGATGTTAGCTCCCCCGTTTGTTTCTCAGTCCATGGAGTCAGAGGTCTGCTTAATGATTTAAAAGAAGAAGCAATCTTGGTGGCTAGTTGGAGGGACCATCAATTTTGTGTGTTTCAACAGGGGTGGTGGCGGCGGATTGAGGAGAGGGCGAAGAAGAAAAATTTAGGGCATGTTTTTATTTTATTTTATTTAGGGTTATGTTTCTATTAAGAGGGGTTGTATTCATTCTTTTTTAGGATTTTGTCCTCTTTGGAAGTTGGTTACGAGGCTCCCGTAAAGATCAGCAAATTAGGTTTTTAGTCGAATAGCTAGTCTAGTTAGGCAATGTTATTACTGATTATTTGCATTGATTAGATGTTCTTAGTTTCATTTTGTGAACTAAGGTCTTGTTTTTTCAGTAGGCAAGTTTGTATTTGTATTATTAGTTTATATTAATATAACTATCTTTTTTTGGTAAAAAAGAGTATGGAAATGACAAGAGAGAACTTCTTCAGAGGAGTTCAACAACATTTCCACAATCTTAGACTCATTGCAACTCCAATAGTGGTAGGGGGCAGTGGAGGTGCCATTTTGATCAATCCATATCCGGCTGCTTCTTGATTGATGCTTTTCAACCGGGTGCTAATATCCCTAACCTTAGAAGCCATTCGCCACCGAAAAGAAATATCATCTTTGGAGAAGAAGAAAGCATACCTTCCCCTTGAGTTGGTTCCTGGATTTCACCTTGCCACGAAGAATTTCGTAGTTGAGCTCATCCAACACATAATAAGCGTCAGAAGCCACTCCTTCAAGCCTCTTGAGCCAAAGTTGTACAAGCTGGTTTTGTCTCTGCTTATCCTCAGCATCAGCCATCACTGCTTGGATCGTCTCAGCAGATTGTTTGAGCTTCTCCAAATCCTGCTTGAAACCAAACGCAAGACCGATCCGGTCAATGGCAAGGGAAAGTACTTTCTCCAAGAGAACTTGCACGGGAACTGATAATTGCATCGGCCATTTCTTAGTCTTCCTTGGATGATAAACAAGCGATCGATGAGGAAGCTTAATTTTTCGTAACATAAAAGAGAGTGTAAAAGGACTTTTTCCGTAGCTGAAATACGCTCCTATCCAACACAAATGTTGTTGGAGAGCGATGGTCAATTTCGTCCACTCAAAATCTAAGACTATTGGGGAGAAAGTGGATTGCTGTTTCCATAATTTCGTTCATAATTTCTAAATAATGCCCCGCCTAGGTCAGGCTGGCATACGATGGGAGCCAAAACAGTACTCCTTGTACCGTGGATCGTGAATTTGAAACTCGGCAATTACTGTAGTTGTAGTGCTTGGGCAAAAGTACTGATGACTCAAGAGACAACAATAGAAGTATACATACATTTTAATTCAGAAATTATTTCAAAGGAAAAAAATATTAGATAAATATTATTTTACAATATCTTAATTAATAATATTTTTTTGTTTAGATGAATAATCGAAAGAACTCCTTTAAATAATAAATATTAGTTAACTTTTAAAACGAAAAATTTCAAATAAATTAAGACATTACTTATTGTCAAAAATATAATACGTGACAAAACAAAATCAAATTGGCTAATTATAAATATGAAATTGAGTTTTTTTTTTTTTTTTTTGGATTGGTTGTTAAGAAACACAAAATAAATGATAAAAAGAAATATCAATTGAAAAAAAAATTACAACATAGAATTTATTTGAATCTAAAGTATCAATTTTAACAATCATTAAATTTAACAAAAAAATCAATTTATTTATACCAAAATGATTTGATATAAGAATTATTGAAATTTGTTACTTGTTTAAATTAAATACATACATACATATAAAAAACCTTAAATAGAGTTTTGTTTTATAGTTGTTCTGCTCGGTTTGCTTTGGCTCGAATAAGCCTTTGATGTAAAACACGAAATTTTTTATGAAGAGTCGCTACCAAGTTATACTTAAGGACAGTGAAATGAAACCCAACTCTCCACAGATTCCTTTGATGATTGTGCCTGAATAACATTCCATTGGTTTACATCAACGGTAAGTCCCATTCTTCAAATACCCTACAATAAACTATATCATTATGTACAAAAAAATAACTAAAATGTACAAGAATTTAAGATTTTTTTTTCTTTCTAACAACATGTAGAATTATTTTTACAAGATAGATTTAGAATTATTGAATGTAAAATAAATAATAGGATATAGTGAAGAATATTTCATGTAAAATGGACTATATTTAAAATGAAGTAAAAGAATGCTAAAGGTTGTTGCATGATGATTATTATGATCATCTTTAGGGTAATTCCTACTTAACTATTGAATATGGGAAAAGTTGATAACATCATTGAAAAGACTTTTCAATGATATCTTAAAAAGTTTCTTTCTTTTACTTTTAAGAGAATATCATTTGTCAAAATTATTTTGATAAATTCTTTGTTGGATATTCAATAACATAAAGACACTTAAATTTTTTTTAACTTTCATTTTTGTTTCATTAGTTCTAACAAAATAAGAATATTTCTAACAAAAATATTTTTAAAACTTATTAGCTCTTAGTTTTCTTTTCTTCATATGAAACTTAATTTTCTCAAAACTACTCAATTTTTCCGCACCTTTAACCAATATATCTTCTACAGTACCACTAAAAATAGAGTTTTTGAAATTCATATTCACTTAGGAAATTATTAGGATATAGTTTGTGGCATCTTTTCTGTCAAACCACTTTTGAATTTCCAAATTTTCGTTATGTTCTTCTCCAAACTGATCAATTTTCTTGGTTTTTTTTTCTTACTTTTTGTTGGGTTGCTGAAATTACGATATAGTATAACTTTAATCAGAATTTGGGCACAATTAGGGAAATCCCTAAATTTTGATTTGTTTAAATTTGTTGTCTAGATCAAGGAGACAATAGTAAATTCAATTTCTATGGAGATTATTGTACAATATTACTACTTTAAAGAACAAATTATCCACAACATTGTTGTCAATCAAGAAACAACCCCCTCTAGCCCCCAGGGGCATAGGCAAGTTGGTAAGTTTGAGGTGACGTGGGGAGAAATCCTCCGGCAACGCAGATTCAAACCTCTCATAGGGCAGATTTTTCGCTGAAATATTGTGGAAGTCTCTTCCAGGGGTTGGCCTATTGGCTCTCTCTCTTAGGCTTATGCCAACTCGTGCACATCTCTCGATTTATATCCGCCTGGCTAAGGGGCCTCTAGTACAGGTGGGGGAGTTTCGCCTTCGGGACTTTCTCCTAAAAACAAAGAAACAACCCTTTCTAACATTTGTATTGATTGTTTGCAACCAAGCTTTTGCCTAATTTGTTAATTAATTTTGGGCATCCAAGATCTGTATGCATCCGAAGGGTTTTCAATCATATAATTTTGGTACGTTTGGGTTTATTCATTTAGAAATATTTTTGTTAGAAGTATTCTTATATGATTAGGACTAAATGAAATAAAGATGGAAGTTTAAAAAAATCCTAAATATTCCTATATCATTGAGTGCCTATCAAGGGGTTTATTAAGATCATTCTGATAACAGATATTTTCTTGCTTTAAATATTTTCCGACAATATATAAAACTATTTACTTGACAAATGATTAGTTAGGCACTAAAAATAAATTAAATAAAATATGTTATTTTTTGGGGATATAAATGGAAATTAAGATAGTAAAAGAGTATGTTTTTAAAAAAAATTGCTAAGTAAGCATATCATGAAAAATGAATTTTTTAAAGCATATTTAAGTAATAATTTAACATGCCAAATAGAAAAGAAATTATTGAAATGTTTATTATTTTTTCAATTTATGATTTCTAATTTGAATGATCATATTAATACTTTATTTGAAAGCAAGGATTCTCACAAATAACAAATTCATTGATGAAAGATTAAAAAAAAAAAAAATCTATCCTAGCATGTATTCCATTACGATAAGAAAAAAAAGTGACAGCATACATTAAATTTAATCTATCATTAAAATTTAACAATAAAAATTATTTGTTTAATGCCACATGGCATATAAAGGGATGAGCCATATAGCAATTTGAAATTTAAAAAGTGACTATAGCATTATATAAATATTGTTATACAAGATTGTGTCACAAGTATATAATAGAACAAAATAGAGAGAAAATATATAATAGAGAAAACAAAAAGACACTAAAGATAGTTGAGAAAATCATAGGAGAAATTCTTATTTCACTTTTCTTCACCACACCTCATAATGACCAAATTATACTCCTATTTATAGAAAAACCATGATTCACTTATCAATGTATTTGGATAAATACATACATTAGATAAGGATAAGTGCTTACATTAGATAGGGATATGTACCTACATTAGATAGAGATAAGTGCATTCATTAGATATGATGAATATTAATTAGATATGAGGAATATACATTAGATAGGGATATAAAGAAATATTAGATAGGGATAAATATAATGAATATCATTCATGTATTTCATAACACTCCCTATTGGATATTCATTGTTTTCATTATTTTACAAATGTGCATGATACTGCCTCATTAAAAACCTTAAGTTGGAAAAACCCAATGGGACAAAAAAAAATCGGACAAGAAGGAAAAAGAGTACAGAGCACAAATCTTATGATATCCCCCTTTTATGGATGCATTAGTTGCCTCGTTAAAAACCTTAAGTCTAAAAAACCTTGTGGGGAAAAACCGATCAAAAGAAAAAAAGAGTGCAATGCAGAGTTCATAATATCTCCCCCTCAATTAAACTATATAGCCACTGTTTGGGCTAGTCAATCTTGCATCTTATGAACTTGTCGCATACCAATGTCATATACTAATTTCTCAAAAGTTGATGTTGGTAATGATTTGGTAAAAAGACATGCAAGATTCTTTATGGATTGAATCTATTTAACATCAATTTATCGATTTTCTTGGAGTTTATGAGTATAGAAAAATTTCAGCGAGATATGCTTGGTTCTATCACTTTTGGTATATCATCCCTTAACTTGTGCAATACAAGCAACATTATCTTTATAAATTATAGTGGGAGAATTTGTAACCGATGTTAAACAACAAGAATTGTGATATGCGTTATAACAGATCTTAACCAAACACACTTTCTTCCAACTTCATATAAAGCAATAATCTCATAATGGTTAGAAGATGTTACTAGCGATTGCTTCGTAAAATGCCAAAAAATGGCGATGTCGTTATAACAAAATAAATAAGGGGGCTTGAGAGCGAGCTTTATGTGGATCAGATTTATATCCAGCATCAGCATATCCAACTAAACCAAAAGTAGTGGGATTTTTGGAATAATATAATCCCAAATCCATGGTTTCTCGAAGAGTACGGAAAATATGTTTAACCCCCTTCCAGTGTCTCCGAGTTGGCTTAGAACTATAATGTGCCAATAAATTTATCATAAAAGTGATAATTTGGTCTCTTACATTGTGCCAAGTACATCAAAACCCCAATTGCATTGAGATATGGTACTTCAGGACCAAGTATCAGATTCTCTAGGACGAAACTGATCTTTTTGGAGATCTAGAGGCCTTATAACCGTAGGAGTGCTCAATGGGTGAGCTTTGTCCATGTTGAAACGTTTAAGTAATCTTTCAATGTATGCTGATTGATGGACAATTATTCCATTTGCTTTATGTTCAAGCTCTAAACCAAGACAAAGTTTGGTTTTATCCGAATCTTTAACTTCAAACTCCCTTTTCAAATATTCAGTAGTTTTAGCTAACTTTTCTGGAGTTCCAATTAAATTCATATTGTCGATATAAATTGCTACAATAGCAAATCCGATTTCTGATTTCTTAATAAACACACATGGGTAGATGGGATCATTCTTATACCCTTCCTCAATTAGGTACTCATGTAGGAATTAATGCCACATGTGATTGGACTGCTTTAACCCATATAAAGATCTTTGCAACTTTATTGAGAATAAGTTGTGAGGAGTGTATGCATCAGGCATTCTGAATCTCTCGGGAATTTTCATATAAATATCAAAATCTAATGAGCCATATAGATATGCTGTCACAACGTCCATAAGATGTATTTCCAATATTTCAGAGATGACTAAGCTAATTAGAAAACGAAATGTAATTATATCCATCACAAATGAATATGTCTTATCATAATCAATCTCGGTCTTTGAGAAAAACTTTGGGCAATGAGTCGGGCTTTATACCCGATAACTTTGTTTTTCATTTCGTTTTTGGACAAATACCCATGTATATCCATCGGGCTTTACATTATCAGGGATTCGGGTTATGGAGCTAAAAACCTCTCGTTTGGTTAGGGAAGCCAATTCAGTCTTAATTGCTTCCTTCCACTTTGGGAAATCTTGCCTTTGACAACAGTCAATAGTAGATTGTGGCTCACAATCATCATCTATAATTTTATGAGCAACTGAAAATGCAAAAATGTCATCAATGATGATTTCATTTCTATCCCAAATTTCATTACAATATGTAATGAAATTTTCAATATTCCCAAGATTAATGATTTTTACGTAGGTTTGTGCCTCATTAGAAGCAATAAGCTCTTAGGGAGCAAACACAACATCAAACTCTTCTAGAACAAATTCCTGATTCTTGGGCTCTTCTGGAGCTAATTTATAAATCTTTCCCTTTCATTTTCGAGAAATAGTATATTTTGATCCCATTGGTCTCCCACGCTTTAAGTGCGAGGGATTTTGATCCATTTTTGCTTGTTTTTCGGGAACAACTATCCCAGCTGGAGCATTTGGAACTGGAATATGAGAATTCGTTACCTGAACAGTATCATTAAATGTATCAGGAAGTCTATTAGCCATAGCTTGTAAATGAATTATATGATGTAGCTCGTTTTCATATTCTGAAGTTTTTCTAATTGAGATAAATTTTTCTCATTCCAGGAGATAACCTTAATTGGTTTTTTCTTTTCAGCCATGGAAGTTGTAGGTTTCCCAATTGATGAAAACACCATCTTATCAAAATGACAATCTGCGAATCTAACAGTAAAAAAATCACCAATTGTTGTTTCCAAGAACCTAATGATGGATAGTGAATTAAACCCAAAATAAATGCTCAAAAGGCGTTAGGGACCCATGTTTGTTCTGTTTGGTGGTGCTACAGGTACTTGTACTACACAGCCAAATGTGCGTAAATGTGAAATATTAGGTTCATAACCAAGAACCATTTGAAAGGGATATTGTAAGAGACTAGCAGTGGAGCGTAATCTAATTAGAGCTGCCACATGCAAAACTGAATGACCGCATGCTGTATCGTTGAGATTTGTTCTCAATAATAGAGTTCGGGCAATGATTTGGATACGTTTAATCAAAGATTCTATTAATCCATTTTGAGTATGAACATTTGCAACAGGTGCTCAACCTCAATTCCGAGTGAAGCACAATACGTATCAAAACTCTTAAATGTAAATTCACCAGCATTATCCATACTTATGCTTTTAATTGGATAATAAAGGAATTGAGCTTGAAGCTTTATAATCTACGAAAGCAAATGTCCAAAGGAAACATTGCGCGTATATAATAGGCAAACAAGGGACCATCTACAGGATGCGTCAAGTAGTACTATAAAATATCGAAACGGTCTATTTGATGGTTGTATTAGCCTACAAATATCACCCTGAATTCTTTGCAGGAATAAAGGAGATTCAACGTTAACCTTTGTTATAGAAGGTTAAATAATAAATTTTCCTTGTGAATAAGTTTCACAATTATAATATTTGAACAATAGTATAGTACTTTTGTTAGGATATATTAATAAAGCCCCAACACCTTCTTCCTCCTTAGGACACGTGGACAAAAACTCCCCCTCCTCGGGCAGCTTTGGCCTCCCACGTTGGCCTTCCACGTAGGCTAAAACAGAAGTTGTGGCATGTACATCCTCTCTCCTCCCATCTTTCTTCTCTAGGTTTTCACTCTTTCTTGCCGCCGCACCTCTATTTTCCTCTTCTTCACCTCTTTCTTTCCTATCTAGGGTTTTTACCCTTTCCTACCGCCAGTTTTGATCATCCTCCTTGCGCAAGTTTGTGTTCCCACGTTGGCTTTCCACATTTGCTAAAATAGCCCTGTTTGTGTAGAGGTGAGTTTTTCTGCTTCTTCGCGCTGGTTTGGGTAGACGTATTGGTTTTTGCTTCTGTTTTAAAGCTGCTTCTAGCCTTGAAAACTCAAGCTCTTAATCCTAGAATAAGGTATTCTAACTCTACTGCCTTCCTCGAATCTATCCATAAAATCCCGAAGATTTTCGGATTCTGATAAAGTAAAAGCGGGTTTCAGAAATTTCTGCATTTATTTTCGGATTCTGTTGATTTAATCCTTATTCCAAGTTCCCACAAACCTAATTCTTGTGGGTTTACTCTAATTTCTATGGGTTATTCCAATTTGCTGAATTTGTTCGTGATTTTCTGGATTTTTTGCCGAATTTTTTCTGGATTTTTGCTAAATTTTTTTTCATGGGTTTCTGGTTATTGAATTCCGTCTCTCCCCCCATACTTTGCTGAATTCAGCACTTCAAAACCATGGGAAAGAAGAAAAAACCAACCTCAATTGCTAGGAAACATGGTAGAAATCCCACAAGCCGGACGATTTGTTCCAAGAAACCCGTGGCAGAATCTTCTTCAAATTGCAAGATGAATGTTGGTTTTGATTCTAACTTATCTGATTTTGATTCTTATTTTACCAATTCTATTGATGATAATTGTGGTAATATTGCTGAATGTGAAAATAACGGCCCAACCGATGTTAGAATTTCTGATAACACAAATGTTGTTATGAATGAGGACAAGGTGCTTGACAAAACGCCTCAAAAGGAACTTAGTGTGCACCCTGTAGCCGTTTCCCTTCAAATTTGAATTTTTCATTTGTTTTCTTTTTCCTTCTATTTTTGTCTCTCTTTTTTTTCTTTTTAACCATTTTTTTTCTTATTTTGTGTGTAGATGGAAGAATAAATAGGACATGCAAGAAATGAAGATGACTGGTGGTTTTTGCCATGAAAACACCAATTTGTGTTCGGTGTAGTTTTTCCTTTTTTTATATTTATCGTTGCTGCCCTCATCGAATTTACTTTTCTATTTGTAAGGTTGGATTTTAATGCCTAAAATTTTGTTAGATTTTCTTACCAAAATGCTCTTGCTTTGGTTGATCCTCCCCTATTGCTTTGTACCCTATTGTTTTGTTCTAGGCTGCTCCTATTCTGTGCTGACTTATGTGGTCATTTTGCTGGCATTTCCTTGCTTACTTTTATAGGGGCGGTCTGATTTGTTTCCTCTTGCCTTTGTTCAGTTACTATGTTTCTTTTTTTGGAATGTCTTTCACCCATTTGTTAGTGTTGGTTGTCTGGTTGGATTTGTGACTCTTGTTCCTTCGGATTTTGTCCCTTTTTTCTCATTCTTTTTTTCGGGATTTCATCCCTTTTTTTCTTGTTTTTGTTTCTTTTTTTCCCCCACATTTTCCTTTCTTATTTTGTGCATAGATGAAAGAATAGAAAGGAGATGCAAAAAAGGGAAGATGATTTGTCGTTTTCGGCATAACACGCTTCTGTTCGTTTGCCTTCAAATCTGAATTTGTCATTTGTTTTCTTTTTTCTTCTGTTTTTGTCTCTCTTTTTCTTTCTTTTTAACCTTTTTTTCTTCTTATTTTTTGTGCAGATGAAAGAATAAATAGGACATGCGAGAAAAAAGATGATTGGTGGTTTTTGCCATGAAAAAACTAATTTGTGTTGTGTAGTATTTCCTTTTTTTATATTTATCGCTGCTTCCCTCATCGAATTTACTTTTCTTTTCGTAATGTTGGATTTTAATGTCTAAAATTTTGTTAGATTTTCTTTCCAAAATGGCTCTTGCTTTGGTTGATGCTCCCTTATTGCTTTGTTCTAGGCTGCTTCTATTTTGTGCTGACTTATGTTGTCATTTTTGCTGCCATTTCCTTGCTTACTTTTATAGGGGCGGTCTGATTTGTTTCCTTGCCTTTGTTCAGTTACTATGTTGCTTTTTTTGGAATGTCTTTAACCCATTTGTTAGTGTTGGTTGCCTGGTTGGATTTGTCACCATTTTTCCTTCGAATTTTGTCTTTTTTTTCTTGTTCTTTTTTTCCAAATTTCGTCCTTTTTTTCTTTTCTTTCCACATTTTCCTTTCTTATTTTGTGCATAGATGAAAGAATAGAAAGGAGATGCAAAAAAGGAAGATGACTGGTGTTTTTCGGCATAACACACTTCTGTTCGTTTGCCGTCAAATCTGAATTTTTCATTTGTTTTCCTTTTCCTTCTATTTTTGTCTCTCTTTTTTTTTTTAACCTTTTTATTCCTTTATTTCCTGTGCAGATTAAAGAATAAATAGGACATGCAAGAAAAGAAGATGACTGGTGGTTTGTGCCATGAAAAAACCAATTTGCGTTGGGTGTAGTTTTCCTGTTTTTTATATTTATCTTTTCTGCCCTCATCAAATTTAGTTTTCTATTCATAAGGTTGGATTTTAATCTCTAAAATTTTGTTAGATTTTCTTTCCAAAATGGCTCTTGCTTTGGTTGATCGTCCTCTATTGCTTTGTGGCTTGTTACTTTGTTCTAGGTTGCTCCTATTCTGTGTTGACTTATGTGGTCATTTTTGCTGGCATTTCCTTGCTTACTTTTATAGGGGTTGTCTGATTTGTTTCCTCTTCGCTTTGTTCAGTTACTATGTTGCTTTTTTTGGAATGTCTTTCACCCATTTGTTAGTGTTGGTTGCCTGATTGGATTTGTGACTTGCAGTTATATGGCCTTAGCTAATTTATTTCCTCTTCAACCCATCTGGTTTCAGCCATATGTTCCTTTTTTGTGTAATGTGTTTCGGTTCTTTGTTAGTGTTGGTCCCCTAACTGGTTTTGTGTCTTATAGTTATATGGCTTTGACAAGTTTATTTCCAGTTGGACCCATCTTTTGTTTTTAGATTTACAGATAAATGTCAGGCATATGTTTTGGTTGTTGTGAAATGTCTTTCACTGATTGGTCAGTGTTGGTCCCTGTGTTTTATTTCCTTTTTTGGTTTTGACATGGACATTATACTTTCTCACCATGCGCACCTGTAGCTTGCCACGTTTGCTGAAATAGAGTACTTCACTCAGAACGTGTGTACTATGCTTTCCTTGTTTCTTTTCGTTGCATCGTAACTATTTTCTTTCCTTCTATGTGTGCATTGAATGTAAAACATTTGTTGATGAGTGTTGAAAAACTAATCGGCTGATAAAGTTGCGCTTTAATAGGTAAAGTTTCTATTGATATTTTTCCTTCCTGTGCAATTTGGTGCTGTGTGTGGTTTTGCATACAAATGTTTTAACCTCTCACTTTCATCATTTCAAAATTATCACAGCTCGAAATTTTTAATAGGAATTTATTTTCCCTTTGTTTTGTAGCGGTGAGGTGCTATAGCCAATCTTTATCAATGGAAAAGGTAAATGTATTGCAATATCTTATAGATATTCAGTAGTTTGACCCTGTTTCTATTTTGCTATTTTTTATTTGCCTGAACAATAATTATCCTCAGATGTCTTACATTTGTCAAATAGGTTATCTCCATTCGGTCTTGTACTTCCCATTATGTTGGGTTTATTTGTTTACTGTATGTGCTAAGACCAAACAAGAAAAGTTTCTATTCCTAAAAACATTTTATACAGTGAATTTTTTTTCCAGAAATTATATGATGGATTTTAGTTATGTCTATATTTGCATTAGCTGAGTTACAGTGCTGAACTCTTTTTCCAGATAAAAATGAAGGTTAGCAGATCACTTAAGCTAATGAGGGGTGCGGGGCTCCGCACAAGGAAATTGGCCAGAAACATGCTTGTATATTGGAAGAGAGTAGATAAGGAGATGGTAGCTTTCTTTTTCTTTTGGAACTCAAAGCTCAATTTGTTTCAAGCAGTTTTATTTTCATTTGAATGCGAACTGGGAATGGGGAGGAATAAATCATTTTTGCTAATGAACGGGATAGAATGCAAGAGAAAACATGGTAATTTCTTTATTGACTTGGTTTTCGGGTGGACTTCCACTAATCATTGGACATTGCTTTTGTTCCCTTTATTTTTGCTACTTTGCTTGGCTTTTATGCGTCTGCCTCATGTCCACTCTACATATAATGGCCTTCCTCCTGGATTACATTTTTTGTTTTGGGGTGTAGCTTTGTATTTATGAGATGAAGCTTGTTTGAAGCATAATTCTTATAAAGGGCTGCCATCAGGTGAGCCAAGCGATACTAACATGATGAGCCTTAGTTTGATTGCATTTAAATTGATGTTGATTCAATCCTTTAATACTTTGTTTTCTACCCTAGGACTATATAATTTAAATTTAGAACAAGTTAAAATATATTTTTTGCATTTTACTTTTACGTTAATTAACTCTTACTATATAATTCTTTATGTTAATTCCTTATTTTGTGTGCAGATCAAAGAATAAATAGGACTTTTCTGGATTTTGCATTTTTATATGATTCCAAATTAAGTTATTAGGCTTTTTTTCTTTGTGAATTTTAGCTGGGTAATTGTTGATTGGATGAAAAATTTGTGAGACAAATTTTCTTGTTTGGTATTGGCTTATATGTTTTGTTAGTTTTTCATTTTAGACTTAAATATGTAGAAGGTTTTAGTACATATGTGTTTAATCTGAATTGGATATAACCAATTGAAACAATACGAGGCTCACTTGTTTATTAAGCATATTGACAGACTATTTATCCTGCATCTGTGATAAATGCACAGAACCGCAAGTACTCAAATTTGGTTGTGCATGCTTATTAATTGATTAGTAAAGATTGAACCCAAATCTATGAAGTCATCATTTATTGGAGATTTGAGCCAAACTAGAGAAGTCTAATTTTCTGCTCGGCCAAGTTGAATTTAATTAGAATGGTAATGTTTGGCTTCTTGTCAAACAACTTGAATGTGACTTTGAGTTCCAGATAGATATGAGTTTTAGTTGACAACCTAGATTTTGAATTATTTGCATGCCTGTATATAGTATAGTGCTTCATTTGAGAATTGTTTGTAGAAGTGAAGTAATTTTTCTTTTCATGACTTTCTGTTGACTGACTGCTACTTTTTTGTCTTTCAGGCTGCTTCTCCCAAAATATTTCCCTTAAGGCATGAATCACTGAAAATTGGTCGCAATTTGGGACCTTTTATAATACGAGATTATGCGATTAGGCCTAAAGAAAGGTTTATCTTCTTAAAGTGCAAATCCTGTTTAAGGTTAGAGGCCTTCTAGCTCTTTGGTGTATTTTTGTGTCTCTGATTCTGTTTATGTGGTAAAGATTTTGTTTCAATGTTTGATAGGATTCGGCAGCATTATTATGCCACTTTCTTTCTAATCACTCTTTTCTCATTATCCGTTGTTTTTTAGCTTCACGAGCCATCTCCTCTTCTTTTTTTTTTTCTTATTTCGCCATCATTTTTGCTACTTCTCTAACTCTGTGTTTTGGGTTTGCCTTAGCCTTTTTCATTGTGTTTAGGTATGGTTTTGTTTCTCTTTTTCCCTAATCCTTTTCTTCCCATTGTTGTCTGCATTTTTTGCCTTACTGGTATTAATGTTGTCAGTTGTTTCTTTTTGCTGCATTCTAACTGTTTTTTTTACTTCTGTATGTGCATTGAATGAAATGTGATTGTCAATAGATGTTGAAAACTGATCGGCTGATATAGTTGCACTTCAAAAAGGTAATGTTACTCTTGCTCTCTCTTTCCTTTCTGTCCAATTTTGCTACTGCATGTGTTTTTTGCATTTTACTCTTCATTTTTTAAATATAACGCTTGTGTGTATGAAATGAAGTATAATAAATTATTTTGTTCCTGTCATGACATTGTTTATTTGATAAATGCCCTGTTTACTTTCAATCTAATGACTTAAAAATGTTCATGTCGCTTGAATAGAGTTTGCCTACTGAGCTGGTTATCGATTTGTGAAAACATATTATTCTTGCAAGAACTTTAATAGCTGATAGAAAATGTTGCTTATTTTTTCCTTGTTTGCCCGTGTACAGCTAAATGATGAATGTTGACCTTCTTTATTTTCTTTTTTGTTAGTTACTTTATATCAGTGATAATTATTCAAATATTTCTATGATTGTGTCTATAAACTAGATTCGAATAGAACCTGAAAATTGTTACTACTCAACTGGTTTTTGCTTTGCGAAAACATATTACTGATGCCACTTTACTTTTCCAATGGCTGTGTTTTTACCTTTCTTTGGGGCCATGTGTATCTACATAATAAGTGTTTGGTTCCTATATGTTTTTTGTTTCTTACTTAGTTTAAACAATCAGTCTTTTCAATATTCTAGGTTCTAAGCAATTTTTGCTTTTCATGCATTCTTTCCAATGGGTTTCAGTGTCCATACTGTTTGTGTAATTGCTTGGTTACTAGCTTTACCTATGTGATTTGAAGTGTGGCTGTATGCTGGATTCTAACCAATTTTATTAGGATTTGTCGTGCATTTCACTCCTGCATTCTGTCTGCATATTATTTTCTCTTCTGTGTTGCAAATTTTCTGTGATCTCCTGTGGTAACTGTAATAAATTGGGGTGTTTTTGGCCTCGAATACAAAACCTTGTGCTTTTACTTTCTAATCACTCGTATTGTTTGTTCCTTTTTCCTCATTGTTTTTATTCTAGAAATATTATCGAAGATTTGATGTTGTGCAAGGATATTCGTTTCTATATTCAAAACATATTTATATTTTTGAGCGTTTATAGATTATTCAGTCCCGTTGAGATTACTTGCAAATAAGTTAGCTATTAAGTTTTGGCCTTTTTTTTGTGTAATTTTCTTTGGTAACTTAGTAATGACGATAATCATGATACAATCAACTATGAGTTATCTTGGCTAGCTAACATTATTTACTTCTTTTATGTTTCGGTTATTTTAGGCCCTTGCAGGCAAACACCTTTGGGGTATCAGTATTGTATAACTGCTCTAAATGAATTGTTACCTCTGTACTTGATTTTCATGAAGCTTTTCTTCCTTGTGTAATTCTTCCTTATTTAAAGATAGTCTGTGTTTTGATTTTTCTGAATGAATCAGTAAAGACTGCAATATTTTCTGCTACTTTTTTTGAATAGTGATCACCGCTGTTATTGATTCATCAAGTTCCTCAAAACGTGCCAGATGTTCATCCTCCAATTACATGAAGCTTTTTCTCATGCAAGCATATTTGGGTTGTTTATCAATTGCTCCTTATGAATGCCCAGTGCATACTCTCCTAAATTTGTTTATGCTTTCATGTCTGGTGTTCTGTGTATATATTAGCATTTATATGTAACTATGGTTGTTCAAAATTTACACAATTATGTGAGCTGATGATATCTTTTTTTTCATTTTTAACATGCTTAGGTGGTGAAAGTTTTCGAACGAATCAAGACAAAAGTAGCACAATTTTAGCTCTTTAAATGTTAAGCACTAGAGAATTTCTATAGTCCATCTAGCGCTCATTAATGCTTTTCGTTTCGATACAAACTGTAGTAAAATTTAACTTACGTTCTTTTGAGAGAACCTCACCTCTTACCCTGACATCACTGTTTACTGAAGAATCTAGCATGGCATCATCAGGTCTCTGCCAGTTTTATTTTCATGAGTTTTCTGATTTGGTTATTAGTCGTCTTGGGGGTTCTGCGTTTCAATTATATGGTATGATCATTATTTTTTTTGTGATTGATGGTATTTTGATGTTATTTTAGGGCTTCCAGTGAGCATATCTCAATTATAGATCCAAGGAGAGAAAACTTGAATGCAGGTCAGGGTTTGAACAGTTTTACTATTTGCTTGAAGGATTTTTTCCCCCAAAGTTAATTTAAGTGGTTGTTCTATGGCTGACTTCGCTAGATCTGCATCTGTTTTTATTTCCTCATAGCATCTTACGTTCTTAAGTAATATTTTTGATGATCTTTAGGGTTGTAAGCCATTAAAATGATGTCAGATCTAGATTTGTAAAAGCTAGAAAATTTTAGGAAAAAAAAATCCATTGAACAGGACAGTGGGATTCTTTATTAATTGTTATTGAAGTCTATAAATTTGTGGGATGGATAATATCTTTAAATTATACTTAGAAAGAATGTTATTTGATGAGTAAATTGAATAATATTTGGTGAAAGATCTTGTCCTTTAATTGCAATGTCAAATTGGGAAAGATCCTCAAATTTTGCTTCTTCAAAGATAACTACAGAATTTTTTCCCCAAAAGGGGAAAAAAAATGATATAACTACATTGTAATGGAGTGAACCATTTTGATTGTTCGATTAAATATTTTTCCTTAGTAAAGAAATTATTGATTACCAAAGACTTCACAGGAGGTTGCATCTCTCTTAGAGATGTTGTGGTTAGTTAAGACTTGAAGGCAACTTTTGAGGAACTGCTAGGCCTTTGATGTCCTGATGTGTATTCAGCTGCAAATCTGGGCTTACTCAAAAAGAAGGAAATGAAGGCTTATTAAATGTAGGAAATTTTCATGTTTGCCTTTCATGTTTATGGCATTTTGACATCTCTGCATATGAAAGCATCATCTACAAAGATAATCTCCAACCTAAAACATAAAACACGCCATTGCACATAAAAAACAAGATAGCCAACAGCTGAAGCCTTGTCCCACATTAACTTCTTTGGTGCTTTGTGAAAGAGGAAAACCTTCTGTCAAACTTAATATCTTTCGTTTGTCATGGAAGGTCAAAATTTCACCAAAGTTATCTGGCCTGTTCTCTTCTGGTTTTGAATCACAGTACATATCACTGAAAGTGAAGCTCAAAGTATTATCTCTTTATTCTCTCTCTTCTTCTTTTTCCTTTTTTTTTTGGGGTGAGTTTTGTTCTGGATGTATTGAGGCCTCAATTTTTTCTTTGTTTTGCTGCCCTTATGTGTATTTAAGCTATGCTTAGGTTTATGCATTTATGTTTGGTCTTGGAATTGTATTTCTAGAGAGCATCGCTCAAAAAAATAGAAAGTGTGTATTTGTCTGTTATGTAATTTTCTTTTTAGATATTTCTTTCTTTTGTAATAGCATTGTGATTTTATTTTTTCAACGTTATCTTAATTTTATAATCACTATACAATACAATGGGACTGTCATGGCATAGAAAAAAATTATCCATGGCAATTTAAATTTACAACAAAATAGATTCTCATTTTGTCCATTGCACTTTTATATTAATAAACTCTTATTATATAATTCTTCATTCCAAATTTTAAATTTTCTCAATTCTTAGTTCTACTATTAATTTATTCCCCCAAAATATCATTATTATCTTTTCAAATTGTCTATTCTTTATACAACCCAGTGGGCATTCAAAAAACTGCGCAAAGCGCAGTATTGCCTGCTAGTATCCTTTAAAGGGTGTCATTTTGTATTTTGAATTATTCTATGCATCATTGATGCACCAGGGTGACCAAGATGATCATGCCACAATCCAAATTGGTCAGGGTTTACCAATTTCCAGGATATGGTAGTATAGGTTTCAACAGCCTTAATCATGACACAATACAAACCCATAGAAGAAGCTTCCAGCTTCTCATGGATGGTCTTCAGGCCCATCTTATAAGAAATAATACCAATATATTTATTATTTTGCTCATAAATAGTCTCAATATGTTACCTATTACGGTGTACATTTTTGAAATTGAGCAAATTCTTTTTTGATCTATTGCTTAGAAATGCATCCTCAATATGGAGGATAGTGCCATTTGGCAAAATAATAAATCAATTAACTCAATAATGTGAGAAAGATGGCAGTTTTGGATTTTAGTTATGATATTTTGTTGAGTGAATAAAATCATAAATATTAACTTTTGGTACTTAAAATTCTCTGCACAATTTAAACACTCCTTAATCAACATAAACTATTTCTTAAACTATTTCTGGACGATAGGGGTGATTGTTGGAATGTTGAGTTAGTGTGCCGGCTTTTTAGTCCACTTACTACTACGGCTATCATCTCTATTCCTCGATCTCTGTCCCTGGTTGATAGTAGGGACAAACTTGTGTGGCAGTTGTCGGGCCAAGGTAGCTATACGGTCAAGGCAGCCTATTTTCATGCTTTAAAGGAGAAGCAGGCTATGCTTTTTTGTCCAGAGAGTAGCTCGGCTAGGGGGGTTATGAGAGGGATTTGGAAGTGTTTTTGGAAGATTGACATTAAGGGAAAGCTTAAACATTTTATATGGCTCTGTTGGCATAGTATTCTTCCAACTAAGGATCAACTATTAAAGAGAGGCATTTGCGAAGATCATATATGCGAAATGTGTGGGGAGATGCCGGAGAATCTTGAGCATGTCCTGCTTTATTGTTCTAGGGTGATGTTGGTGTGGAAGATTGCGAGGCTTAGGTGGCCGCTTGTGGGGGATTCTAGTTTTAGACATTGGTGGCTTCAGATTTGTAGTGGGAGAAAGGATGAGCAGTGGCGGGACAGAGTTGGTTTGGCAGTATATATTTTATGGATGCTCTGGAAGATTAGGAATCTATGGATCTTTCAGAGGGAATGAAGAGAAGAGAAAGTGGTGGATCTAGCTTTGGAAGAATGGCTGGAATTCAAGGAAGTTGGTATGGTACGACGGTGCTCGAAGGCATGCGAGTGACTGGAGTTGATTTCTTATGGTTAGTGGTTATTCATTTGCTTGTCTCTTCTATTTTTGTGATTGGATGAGGTTGTTAATATTGTATTCTTTTGTGCCTCATCGACTAGTTATTGTGCCAAATATGGTTCATGGTATGGAATTCCCATGTCTTGGGTATTCTATATTGTCTGACTTAGTCTCTGTATAAGAGCTAAGGTCCCTATAGCCAGTGGGCTATTTTGTATATGTGTTACTTTTAGATGTATATATGACGATCGTTTCTGGGGAAAGAAAAAAAACTAAAAAGTTCATTAAACATTAAAAGTTAATTCTTAAGAATTGCTTAATTTTTATAGAAAAATTTAAATACCAAAAGTTAAATTAATGCTTATCACTTGATATATGTTTTTAAAGATTTTTTAATAATTTGTAATCAATTTCTAAATTTATCCTCTTTTGTTACATCATTCAACAAAGTTATTTATTTTATCTTTTAATTATAAATAACCCCATTTATATTACTCCAGTTTATATTTTTTTTCCTTCTTTCTCATAGCTTGTACTTTCAAAAATGTTTTTTTCATTCTGTTTCTTTGCAAAGTGTTAAATAAATTTCAATAATTTATATTTTATTTTTTTGTATTAAACATTAATTCTAATGGATTATATTTCTACATATAATTACAAGGAAAAAAAACCAATGGACGAGCAAAAAGTACAATTTCAGTAATTCATCATTTAGATCAAATTTTTATCAAATAATATTAATTGGTTTAACATTCAAAATTCAATTTTAAGAATATAGTTGTTGGCAACTTAATTTATTCAACATTCAAATTTTAACATTTAGTTTTAAGTAGACTTAAATTTTTTTTACTCCCTCCATACCACAAAAAAAAAGTCTAATTGAAGTTGAATATAACTCTGTTTTCTGTTATTACATAGAACATACTTAATGCATGATTAAATGCATAAATTTATATTTATATTTATATTTTTTTATTATGAACTATATATAATTATTATTGTATAGGAATTAATGTCAAAAGTAGACTCTTTGTTTGGAAGGAAGAAATTTTTTCCAAATCAACTATTTTTCTAGAAGAGAGCAAATATCAAATAACTCAAAAAAAAATCTCTTAATTTAATAATTTTAAGCATTATTTTCTATCATCAAAGAGGCCCTAAGCCTTTGCTCTCGCAAAAAATGTCTTATATTCATGTTATAAGAGTGCCTACAATTTTGTAAGCTCTATCCTTTCCAAATTAAAGCTGTCTTTTTTAGGTCAAATAAAAAGATGATAATCGTCAAATTGAGTTATATTGTAGATGATAATCCTGTTTAGTTTATGTTGAATAGGTGAAAAAACTTTTACCAACTCCGGAAAAGGGAATAATCATTCCATTCTAATTGAGATTGCTTAATATAAAATGACTAATCATGCCTTTCTCGGATGAAGCCATGCTGTACAAAAAGGAAAATTCGACATCTTTTCACTTAATTTGCTAAATTTGTTAACTCTCTATATTGTTCTTATCCTGTTATCCATGCATACATTATAAGACACTTTTTTTTTTCATGAGTTAATTACAAATAACTTATCGTCAATTTGTTCTCCCCCACTTTTCAAAACATATGCATATATAATTTCAGGTCAATACCTATTTTTGTGGTTTTTAATTGCTTCTCTTGATCAAATGTTGAAAGGAAAAAACAACCAAAAAGTTTTTACTGTAACAAATTAAAAAAATCTTTTCTAAAATTAATAGTGGTTCATTAATTTCTCATACTTCTCAAAATCTTTCCAAAATCTTTTCTAAAATATCAACCCATAAAATAATTTAAAATTAATTTGTCAAATATGCTGTTAAAAGGAAAAAAAAACATTAAAAACTTTGTAATAAAAGGGAAAAGAGGCGCACTGGCTGTCATATATAGCCTTCGGAACTGATGAAAAACATAAATTCAATAATCCACAGTTTGCCTCTGAATTAATTAATCACTAAATAATAATGCCAAAGAATAATATTTTAATTTTTGTTAGTCAATTAGTTTATCCATAGGGATTGATCCTCCGAGAGTTAAGAATCGACTCCACTCTTCGTTCCTTTTCTCCCGCGGCATATCACGCTTTCTATCTTCCAAGTCAAGAAGCTGCGCAGAATCCGTACTCACGGCTTATTGGAGTTGTTTTTCCACGCTTTTTATTTCTTCTTCCACGATTTTAAGTGTTCTACTGCATTCGGCAGCGTTATTGTTGTCCATGACTCGATTTCCCTCTGTCCAAACCAAATTATTGAGACCTAAAGTATAATTAATTTACAGAATTTGTATTGTGTTACCTACATTATGCGAGACAAAAAATTTGTTCCATATAATAAAAATATATTTGGAAAAAAAAATTGCTACGGAAGCGAAAATACATCCTTCACAATTTTTAATCATGGAATTTTATATAACTAGAAAGGTAAATATATTTTTCAGTCATTATACTTCTACTTAGTTCCAACATCAATCATTATATTCTTTTTTTCTCAGAAAATATCACTAAATTCCTAAAAATACTCCAAAGTCAATCACTCCATTTAATACTTCCATTAAGTGTTGATAAATGCCAATTTTTATTGAAAAAAAAAACCATTTCATATTAAAAAAGAATTATTTAATTTCTTTCATTTTCATTTTCATTTTCTTTTCTTCTCTCTCCCTTTTCTTTCCTTTTCTCTTCTTCTAATTAGTTTCTTTCCTTCTTCTCTCTCCCTTTTCTTTTCTTTTCTGGTTTCCGACTACACCACCTTTACTACATTATCTCATAAGTATAAAAATGTTTTGGATTCTTCTGCCAGATCCTGCCAGCTTTATTTGGAATGCCCACGCCAAAACTATAATCGCTGTTTAGCCCCAAAATAATATTAGTATAAAAATTTGAACATCGATTATACATATAAAAAATAATGTCCTTCTATCTCAAATTTTGCCACACGCACACATACTACTATTTTAAATTATGTCATATGTCTTAAGTTTGCATCTTAATTTTCTTCATAGCTTAATGCATTCGTCAAATTAAACTAAACTAGATTATGGCTCAAAATTGTTTTATCTCTTAATATTTTAATTTAATTCTTTATCTTTATCTCTTAACATTTATTGTCTTATTCCTTAATATTTTAATTTAATTCTTAATCCTTATCTCTTAACATTTCAATTCAAATCTTAATCATTATTTATTGATTTTGAATTAAATTCTTACTGTATTCCACTTCAATTTATCTTAATCTCTTCAATTTATATCTTTTGAGAATCAATTAATAAGACAAAAAATGCAAATTGTCATCATTGTGTGGCTCAACAATATAATAGAAACATAGTTAATTTTTGGTGTTTAGTAATTCAGTCCTACTAAAATGAAAATTAGCAAGGTGCCATATATGTAAATTATATCCGTTTAAAATATGCATATATTTTTTAGATAATACAACTTAGTATTATTTTTTCCGTGAAAATTTTAATATCTTATCTAATTTAATATCTTATCTAATAAGTTCACAATTAAAATTGAAAATTTCTTATCCATTTATAGTCATTCTCATAATTACAATATAAAATCACGAAAACACATTTTTCAATCTTAACTCTTTATTCTTCTTCTTCTAACCTCTGAAATATGCTAGCTTTGATTTTGTATTTCAATTGAGACACTATTTTCTAAAATTGATATAGAACAAAAATTTCAATTATTTAATATTTTATGTAAATTTGTTGGAAAAGTCCTAACTTTAAGTGTTTACATGATAAATTTTGTAATTAAATTATATATGTTTTTGTTTTCATGTATTATTCTTACATTTCGATTGTCGTTTAACTTAGTTTTTGATCTTATATTATTGATAGATTTTGCTGTACCCAATTTCATCTACTTATGCAAATGGTAATTATGTGCTAATATGTGATAATATGAATCTTCAAAAGCAAGCTATGTTTTTTTTTTTTTTTGTAATTTCAATGATATTTAAGTATCTTAAAGAACCCATGCATATATCGTGAGAATTAAGCCATTAAAATTACTTTTACATTTGCAGAATTACATGTGCTATTGAGTGATATTTGTTCAAAATAATGAACTTTTCTCATTTTTTAAGAGCTAATCCAAGATTCACCATGTCATTTCAATAATTTATGTAGAAAGGAAATTACCTTTTATCTCACCAATCAACTAATATTTGACCGATGATGATGACATGAGACACTCGTACCCTTACTCAAATGTTGACCCAAAAATGTGTTTGAAGTCTTGGTGCAAATTTTTAATGCCGTATCCTTACCATGTTTAAAGGCCTTCACATACAAATTCCTATTACATGGAATATTTAGCTACGCTAAATTATTTTCTCCTTTGACTATTAGCTTTTTCTCATACAAATTCCTATTACATGAATGTTTAGATTTGATATGTTAATAGATTTAAACAATATTGTTTTATCTTCTTTGTCATGTCTTGTTTGTTTGGCAAGATTGAAATTCTAACTTTTTCAAGATGAATCAAATATTAGAAAAGTAAAATTAGATCACAATATCATTTGGAAAGAATAATGAGCTTTTCATTGTTCTTTTGAAATATTTTTTAGCATGAAATAATCAAACTATAATAAATGACATCATCATTTATTTCCCTAAAGTTTTCTTCTCCCTACAATTGATGCCTCACATTGTTTTTCCTAGTGGATGTGAATAGGATATCTATTTGTTTGTTTATTATTTATTTTTTAAATTTAAATATGGTGACCGGACAAAAATGGCTGATCATGTGATTGTTGAAATACATTTTGGCCTTGAAAATTTGAAAGTGTCATTGGTATTTGGAGACTCTCACTAACAATCATTAATGCACAACAAGAAATGTCACGTACATTGGCAATAACTGATCTCAAATCTATCTCCAAATTGTTGAGTGTATTATTGATCAAATCATACACTTGCCCCCAACATTCACTTTGTAAATAAAAGAGCAATAGCAATTAATGAGTTGAATTGCAATAATAAAAATATCATATACATATCCAAAATTCTACAACCGATGCAACTAGATGAACACTTTGCATAAGGCAATGCTGGGAATTACCTATTAGAATATGAGTAATTTAGTGATGCCAAATCATTTACTCTGAAAATACTCCATAGGTCCACTTGTAGGAAATCCATGGGCAATGCTATCCTTTAGCCTAATCCATTTATCAATATGATGTGCATGAGAAGCTATCCAATTAACGTCTCTTCTACCTCGACGATTGGTCCTATGAATTCTTAAATCCGTGTCAACTGTAGGAACATTCTAATGATAGTCGAATTGCCTCATAAACCGCTTAGGTAAATGCAGTTCAACCACATCAAAGTTAATAAGAGGCACACTTGCACACCAAATATCTCACCCTTGTAAGCAATAATTTGGCAACCAATATAAATTCCCATCTGAATACAGCTGCCAAATAAACTATAATATAACAAAAGATAATTGTAATTATCATTTCAATGAATATTGATAGAGTGTATAATTGCATATTTATTGGATCAATTCTCTTGTATTTTAATTGATTAAAATGCTTGTTTATAAGGATATTAATTATTTTTGTGATTAATGGTTAGATGAAGCATTTTGCCTAAAGAATGTAGCCTCACAAGACAAGTGGCACAAGAAAGCCTTGAATTAAGGCTTGAATTGAGGAAAAGCAAATCCTTGAATTAAGGAAAGGCAAATCCTTGAATTAAGGAAAGGAAAAGCCTTGAATTAAGGAAAAGAAAAGCCTTGAATGAAGGAAAAGGAAAGCCTTGAATTAAGGAAAAGCAAAGCCAAATGTCTTGAATCCTTGCCTATAAATAGGCAAGGTTTGGAGACAATCAAGGCATCCCATTTTGTAGGCTTTCCTAGTTCAATAGAGAGGAAAATAAGGTTTGAAGATGAGAAGGAAGAGGAGGGAATGAATTTTCAACCACAATTCATCCTTTCATGGAGTGAGCTACGGCCGAAGAAGACGAAAGCCGCGGATCGACAAAAGAGGCGATCATTTGATTTTCTTTGTATTTTCTTTTAATTATGTTTAGCTAAATTTTTATTTTCCAATCAAGTTTAATTAAGGTTTGATTCCAACAATTTTGAGATTCGTAATTTTATTATTTCTTTTATTCTTGAGTATTTATATATTTTCTATGCTTCATTATATTATTGAATTGAATTGTTAGACAAGAGGCCTATTGTTTGATAGTTGAATTCAATATATAGTTATTTAGAATAATTAATCTTTTGTTGATTGTTCTAATTCAAGTGACAAATAACAACATCGAAAGGTAATCAACGCCTTAGATTGTATGTTATGAAAATATATAATCTAGCTTAAATAAACACGGCGTTTCCGGGTTTACTGGTTAGTAATTGGGTCTTTTTGAATCTTAATGCAATTAATAGATATAACTCATAGGACGGATCCGAAGGTTGTGTTTGTTAATTAGAGAAATAACTCATAGGACGGATCCGAAGGTTATCGAAAAAGTAAGAAAAGATTGGTTGTTAGAGGACAGATCTTCAACAACTATAACCAATTTATTCAAGATAAAAGAACCTATCTTTTGAATCAATGATCAATTTGAGGAATCAATACCAAAATTAATTCTTGATTGGAAGCTTCTCTTTATTAATTTTTCCTCATATTTTTAATTAGTTATTTAATTTGGTTGGTGTTTTTAATTAAATCTTGTTTAGTTTCATAATACAAACCCCCCCCCCCCTCTTTATTTTATTTTGTTCAAGGAATAAATCTAACCAATCTCTGTGGATTCGACCCTCTCACTGCTATCTACAAAGCTTAGCCCACAGAAGGATTATTTTTGGTGGTTTCGACACCCATCAAATTTTGGCGCCGTTGCCGGGGATTGGTTCTTAAATTTGTTTCTTTTATTTTTATTTTATTCATTTATTTATTTATTTATTTTTATTATTTTTCTTTCCTAACTTTTCTTCCCTCTATTGTTTGGTTTATGCCACGATCTAACCGTACAGGCAAGCTCGTTCTGATTGGAAGTCGAGAGGACTGCTCGGAGATTAAGGAAAGAAGCCAAGCAACATTCTCAGGGAGTATCTTCTTCTTCTTCACTTACTGATTTTGGTTTAGATAACTTGTTTAAATTTGAAGAAGAAACAATGGCAGAACGAACATTAAAAAAATAGCCATGCCAAATTTGAACCAACAGCCATTATGTATTGAATACCCAGCTCTTGAAGTGGCTTTTGAATTAAAATCTGGTTTAATTCACTTACTTCCGAAATTTCACGGTCTTGCAAGTGAGGATCCACACAAGCATCTAAAAGAATTTCACGTGGTATGTTCGACAATGAAGCCACAAAATGTGGCTGAGAAGCAAGTAAAGTTGCGAGCCTTTCCGTTTTCATTAGCTGATAAAGCGAAGGATTGGCTGTACTACCTACCTTCTGGCTCAGTGACCACGTGGAATGAGATGAAAAGACAATTTCTCGAGAAATTTTTTCCTGCATCCCGAGCTGCTACCATCCGGAAAGACATTTGTGGAATCCGACAATATAATGGAGAAACTCTCCATGAGTACTGGGAGAGGTTCAAGCAGTTGTGTTCCAGTTGCCCCGAACATCAGATTCCTGACCAGCTGCTAATTCAATATTTCTATGAAGGGCTATCCAACATGGATAGGAACATGGTTGATGCTGCTAGTGGAGGTGCTTTAGTGCATAAAACCCCAACTGAGGCTAGGACCTTGATTTCCAATATGGCTGCCAATACACAACAGTTTGGTGTGCGACGTGATGATCCACCAAGAAAAGTGAATGAGGTAAATGTGTTTTCTATTGACCAACGATTAAATAATCTCACTACTCTTGTCGAAAAATTGGTTGCAGGGGGCATTCAACAGGTGAAGGCTTGTGGGATATGTACTCAAACGGATCATACTACTAATATGTGCCCGACACTTCAAGAGGATTCAACTGAGCATGCCAATGCAGTTGGTGGATTCCCAGGGGCACCACAAGGGAAATATGATCCCTATTCGAATACATACAATCAAGGGTGGAGGGATCATCCAAATTTCAGCTATGGGCCTAGACCGAATAATTCCCAACCACAGTACCAACCACAGTACCAACCCAAGCTGATAAGTCAACAATTTCATCAACCTCCTAAACAAGGTAAATCTCTTGAGCAATTAGTTGAATCTCTTGCTAATAGTTCTATTCAATTTCAACAGGAAACCAGGTCGAGCATTCGAAATCTGGAGAACCAAGTTAGTCAGCTTGCATCTTCACTTAGCAAGTTTGAGAACCAAGGAAAATTGCCCTCACAAACAGTGGTAAATCCAAATGAAAATGTGAGTGCAATTACCTTGAGAAGTGGAAAGGTATTGGAAGAACCTGTTCCTCGTGAGATAGATCTAAAAAAAGAAAAGGAAAAAGAAGTTGCACGCCCTCCACCATCAGTAAGTCCAAAGGTAACGCCTCCCCCATTTCCCACACGATTGTCTCAATCTAAGAAACTTGAAGAAGAAAAAGGAATTCTTGAGACATTTCGTAAAGTTGAGGTAAATATTCCCTTGCTTGATGCTATAAATCAAATTCCTCGTTATGCAAAATTTCTTAAAGATTTATGCACAAACAAAAGGAAGTTGAATGGTAATGAGAAAATAAGTGTGGGGGAGAATGTTTCGGCCATACTACAAAAGAAGTTACCTTCAAAATGCAAGGATCCAGGTATGTTTCTCATTCCTTGTAAGATAGGTAATAAAAATGTTGGAAACGCTATGTGTGATTTGGGTGCATCAATTAATGTTATGCCTTTATCTATTTATAAATCTTTGAATGCTGGACCATTAAAAGATACTGGCATAATCATTCAATTAGCTGATCGATCTAATGCATATCTGAGGAGTATTGGAAGATGTTTTAGTGCAGTAAATGGACTAGTTTTCCTGCAGATTTTTATATACTTGACATGGAGGATGATTATTCACCTAATTCAAGTATAATTTTATTAGGGAGACCTTTCCTGAAAACATCTAGAACAAAGATTGATGTGCATGATGGTACATTAACAATGGAATTTGATGGTGAAATAATTAAATTCAATATTTATGATGCCATGAAATTTCCTAATGATATATGTGCTGTTTATGCATTTGATGGTGTTGACACTATAGCTCAGCATACTTTTGATTTTTCTCATGAGGATAAGCTTAAAGTTGCAATTGCTCATAGCTTGACCGACACAGAAGTCCAAGTTGCCTATCCAGAACTTGAGATTGATAATGAATTGCAAGAATTTGTTTTTGAACTAGAAACTTACATCGATGAAGTATGATGTGCCATTCTGTATTGCTTTCGATACAACACTTTTACCGTCTATTGCATGTGCTCCCCAATCTGGGCCAGAAGACATTACGGATCACCTAAAATATGTATTTTTGGGTGATAGTAACACACTTCCAGTAATAATTTCTAGTAAGCTCAGTGTTGAGGAAGAAGAGAAATTGCTTAGCGTACTTCGGGCGCACAAAGAGGCCATAGGATGGACCATTGCTGACATCAAAGGGTTAAGCCCCTCCACTTGTATGCATAAGATCCTACTTGAAGATAGTAGCAAACCCAATAGGCAAGCTCAGTGTCGACTAAACCCACACATGATGGAGGTAGTGAAAAAGGAGATTCTTAAACTCCCTGATGGAGGTATTATCTATCCCATCTCAGATAGTAAATGGGTAAGTCCAGTCCATGTTGTTCCAAAGAAAGCGGTATCACTGTAGTTCAAAATGAAAAAGGTGAGTCGATACCCACCCGAGTGCAAAACGGATGGAGGGTTTGTATTGACTATCGTAAATTGAATGCATTAACTCGGAAGGACCACTTTCCCCTTCCTTTCATTGACCAGTTGCTTGAACGTTTAGCAGGCAAATCTCATTATTGTTTTTTGGATGGCTATTCAGGTTTTCATCAAATTCCAATAGCACGAGAGGATCAGGAGAAAACCACCTTTACTTGCCCTTGGTACATTTGCTTATCGAAGAATGCCGTTCGGACTTTGTAATGCCCCTGCTACATTTCAAAGATGTATGGTTAGTATTTTCTCTGATTATGTAGAAAACATCATAGAGGTATTTATGGATGACTTTACAGTATATGGTGACTCTTTTGAAATGTGCTTGACTAACCTTACTAAGGTGCTACAGAGATGTCTTGAAGTTAACCTGGTCCTAAATTATGAAAAATGCCATTTCATGGTAGATCAAGGACTTGTACTTGGGCATATTGTTTCTGCTAATGGTATAGAGGTAGATAAGTCTAAGATTGACGTTATTAAATCTTTGCCTTACCCCGTAACTGTACGGGAGATTCGCTCTTTTCTTGGCCATGCAGGATTTTACCGTCGCTTTATTAAAGACTTCTCTAAAGTTACGCAACCCTTGTGTAAATTGTTACAAAAGGATGTGGCTTTTGAATTTGATGGAGCGTGTAAGAAAGCTTTTGATACATTGAAAGACAAGTTAACTTCAGCTCCCATCATCAGAGCACCGGATTGGAACCACGAGTTTGAGATCATGTGTGATGCCAGTAATCATGCCGTAGGGGCTGTTCTTGGGCAGAAGATTGGACGAGAATCTCATGTCATTTACTATGCTTCGCGAACCCTTGATAATGCACAATGCCACTATACCACTACAGAGAAAGAGCTTTTAGCTGTTGTTTTTGCATTAGAAAAATTTCGATCTTATTTATTGGGCACTAAAGTTGTTGTCTACTCTGATCATGCAGCTTTGAAATACTTGCTTTCGAAGAAGGATGCGAAACCTAGACTAATTCGTTGGATACTCTTGCTTCAAGAATTCAACTTGGAAATTCGTGACAAGAAAGGTGCTGAGAATCTAGTTGCCGATCACTTGAGTAGATTGACTACGGGTGAGGACCCATCTCCTTTGCAAGACAACTTTCCAGATGAGCATCTCTTTTCTATTCATGATTCTACTCCTTGGTATGCTGATATAGTTAACTATCTAGTTACTAGAAGCATACCTAAAGGAATTGACTAGAACGTAAAGATAAAATTAAAAGTGATGCCAAATATTATGTGTGGGATGATCCATATCTATGGAAGCATTGTTCAGATTCTATAATTCGTAGGTGTGTTCATCAACAAGAAATTTCATCCATCTTATCATTTTGTCATTCACTTGCTTGTGGTGGACATTTCGGTCCAAAGAGAACAGCTCAAAAGGTATTAGAATGTGGGTTATTTTGGCCGACTTTATTTCGTGATGCATATTTATTTTGTAAGTCATGTGAACGTTGTCAAAAGACTGGGAATTTAGGATCTAGAGATCAAATGCCTCTCATGCCTATACTTGTTTGTGAAATTTTTGATATTTGGGGCATAGATTTTATGGGTCCATTTCCTACATCTTGCAATTACGTTTATATACTTCTTGCTGTAGATTATGTATCAAAATGGGTAGAAGCTAAAGCCACCCGTACTAATGATTCCAAAGTTGTTGCAGATTTTCTCCAATCTCACATTTTTACTAGGTTCGGCATACCAAGGGCAATCATTAGTGACCGAGGGACTCATTTTTGCAATAAAAAGATTGAAGCATTGTTTCGAAAGTATAATGTCATGCATCGTACTTCCACTGCATATCACCCACAGACAAGTGGGCAAGCTGAGGTGTCAAACCGTGAAGTGAAATCCATACTTGAAAAAACTGTCAATCCGTCGCGAAAGGATTGGAGTTTGAGACTTCATGATGCATTATGGGCGTACAGAACAGCTTATAAAACACCCCTAGGTATGTCTCCTTACCGTTTGGTGTTTGGTAAAGCTTGTCATTTACCTGTAGAGTTGGAACACAAGGCTTATTGGGTGTGAAGCAATGTAATATGGAAATGGAGGCGATGAGGGACAACAATGAAAGCTTGATTGCAAGAATTAGAAGAGATTCGAATGATGCCTATGAGAACTCAAGGATTTACAAAGAGAAGACAAAGGAATTTCATGATCGACAATTGAGAGGTAAGCACTTCACGATTGGTCAAAAAGTTTTACTTTACCACTCTAGACTAAAATTATTTCCAGGAAAATTGCGTTCTAGATGGTTAGGGCCTTTTGTTATTACTAATGTTTTTCCTCATGGTGCAGTTGAAATTGAAAGTTTAGATTCTGGAAAAATTTTTAAGGTTAATGGGCATCGATTGAAGCCGTTTTATGAAGGTTTTTCGGTTCATAACATTGACATTGAACTGGCCATGCCAGATTATCAAGTTTGACGATGCATGATGTCTAGCCAAAGACGTTAAATGAAGGCACTTTTGGAAGGCAACCCAAAATTTTTAATTTATTTTTTTTCTTGTTATTTAAGTTTAATTTGATTAGTTATCTTATTATGTTTACTACTTTGTTTTATTACAAAGTAGCATAAAAAAAAAAAGATTTGAAATTCTATTTTGGTTTTTTCTTTTTATTTTCATTTTCATTTTCATTTTCATTTTCTTCTACCAACCAATGCTCAGCCATGGCCATAACATCGTCTGATCCTTCATACTCTCTTCACTCATAAAGGATATCCCTCATCTTCACCACAGCTCCAATTGTCTACCGCGGTTCAGGGAAGTGTCTTGTTCCCTTGTCTTTATTTTATTTTCTTTCTTGTCCGCATAAGATATTTTCCATACATTGAGGACAACGTATGATTTAGGTGTGGGGGGTGTCTTGTGCTTCATTGATTATTTCTAAATTTTTCATAAAAAATGAAGAAAGTCCTTCCAAGTAGGTTTGACATTCTGATATCTTCTTTGAAATTTCTCACTCTTTTGATGCTCATTTAGAATAATTTTGAGTTATATGCATTGGTGATTTGGATTGGAATATATGAATGAGATGAGTATGATTAGCCTTTGTTTGGAAATTTTTAAAGCATCTTGTTAATTTTAATAATTGAATTGAATGAGAATGTGCAATATTTGATACATTGAAACCATTGTGAGTATTTGAGCCTAAGAGCATTTTCTTTTTCATGCTCACATATTTCTTTGTTGAGATTGACAAATATGGTATGATCATTCTAGAACTTGCTTTGTTATGCATGTTGAGATCACATTGTGAATTCATGTTGAAAAATGATAAGGGCATTTAGGATTACCAATTTTAAACTTTCTACAAAAAAAAAAAAACAGAAAAGAAGCAACCTTATATTACATATACCCTTAGTCACCCAATTTTGAGCCTTAGCCTTTCTTTATTATAACACCACATTGTTTACCATTGTTGAACCCTTGGTCAAGAGTATGTGGGAATGAATTGCATGATTCTGATGATTCCAAAGAAAAGAACCACTGAAAAATGAATGAAAAAAAAAAAGAGAAGAAGTGAAAAGTATTTCCTACAAGGATGCTTGTCATGTGGAATAAAGAAATTGGTTCTACTATGCTATTTGTTACTTTTGAGTCATGCAAGGAAATTCCTATATATCTTGATATCTGTAGCCTATAGTTTCCTTTCTTTTACCTAGCTTTACCTAAGCCCGTTACAACCCTTTTAAAGACCCTTTGATTTTTGTATGAGTTCGTATTATAAGTGGTGGAGATGTGATATATAAGCAAGCCTATGGTAATGACATGCTATGTTTGATTTGAGCTGAATGAACCCTAAACACTTTGAGTGATTAGAGTGCAACCTATGAGAGGTTATCAAATTTTGTTGCATTTGATTTCGATGAAATTATTGGGATTGATGAGATGCATATGTTTTGTTTTGAAAAATCAGGCTATGAATACTTATTCTTTGATTTGTTATTCCAATTTAGATCTTTAATGTGTAATGACTTTGAGTTCTTTGTGGATGGGTTGAAAAGGGTGTGGAATAGAGAGGAAGATGTTGATCTAATGCAAGCTTGAGGACAAGCTTTGATTTAAGTGTGGGGGAATTTGATAGAGTGTATAATTGCATATTTATTGGATCAATTCTCTTGTATTTTAATTGATTAAAATGCTTGTTTATAAGGATATTAATTATTTTTGTGATTAATGGTTAGATGAAGCATTTTGCCTAAAGAATGTAGCCTCACAAGACAAGTGGCACAAGAAAGCCTTGAATTAAGGCTTGAATTGAGGAAAAGCAAATCTTTGAATTAAGGCTTGAATTGAGGAAAAGCAAATCCTTGAATTAAGGAAAGGCAAATCCTTGAATTAAGGAAAGGAAAAGCCTTGAATTAAGGAAAAGAAAAGCCTTGAATTAAGGAAAAGGAAAGCCTTGAATTAAGGAAAAGCAAAGCCAAATGTCTTGAATCCTTGCCTATAAATAGGCAAGGTTTGGAGACAATCAAGGCATCCCATTTTGTAGGCTTTCCTAGTTCAATAGAGAGGAAAATAAGGTTTGAAGATGAGAAGGAAGAGGAGGGAATGAATTTTCAACCACAATTCATCCTTTCATGGAGTGAGCTACGTGAAGAAGGCAAAGCGCCGCGGATCGACAAAAAGGCGATCATTTGATTTTCTTTGTATTTACTTTTAATTATGTTTAGCTAAATTTTTATTTTCCAATCAAGTTTAATTAAGGTTTGATTCCAACAATTTTGAGATTCCGGTAATTTTATTATTTCTTTTATTCTTGAGTATTTATATATTTTCTATGCTTCATTATATTATTGAATTGAATTGTTAGACAAGAGGCCTATTGTTTGATAGTTGAATTCAATATATAGTTATTTAGAATAATTAATCTTTTGTTGATTGTTCTAATTCAAGTGACAAATAACAACATCGAAAGGTAATCAACGCCTTAGATTGTATGTTATGAAAATATATAATCTAGCTTAAATAAACACGGCGTTTCCGGGTTTACTGGTTAGTAATTGGGTCTTTTTGAATCTTAATGCAATTAATAGACATAACTCATAGGACGGATCCGAAGGTTGTGTTTGTTAATTAGAGAAATAACTCATAGGACGGATCCGAAGGTTATCGAAAAAGTAAGAAAAGATTGGTTGTTAGAGGACGGATCTTCAACAACTATAACCAATTTATTCAAGATAAAAGAATCTATCTTTTGAATCAATGATCAATTTGAGGAATCAATACCAAAATTAATTCTTGATTGGAAGCTTCTCTTTATTAATTTTTCCTCATATTTTTAATTAGTTATTTAATTTGGTTGGTGTTTTTAATTAAATCTTGTTTAGTTTCATAATACAAAACCCCCCCTCTTTATTTTATTTTGTTCAAGGAATAAATCTAACCAATCTCTGTGGATTCGACCCTCTCACTGCTATCTACAAAGCTTAGCCCACAGAAGGATTATTTTTGGTGGTTTCGACACCCATCAAATATAAGTTTTTTAAAAGAATAAAACAAATAAGTATTAATATTATATTACTTACAAAGACTCTATCAAATAGTTCAATCGATCTTGATACATACGCAATACAAGTGAACCAACTTCGGCAAAACTCAAATTTGTGCTCCACTTGCAATGAATTGGGCATGTCAATATGGAATATAAGATACAATGAGAAAAAAAAGAGAAATGTTAGACGCAAAAATTAGAAAAACGAACATGCAAGCTCTAGATCCATTAGGCATGTCGAAAAAAATGAAAATGGGATGAGTCTGCACATGACGTTGCGATTTGATCATCGGTAGTTTCTTCCATGCCCACAGATGCAGAATGCATAATGGACCAAATATAGTAGTTATATCTCTCTATGATGCCCAATACAATACTTTATACAGAGAGGCTAAAACAGTGCTATCCTAATTATATTTTGATGCATCATCAATGTCTCTCAATAATAATATATACATTAGCTTGATTTTAGTTCTTCATTTATCATCTATAATAGATTCTATAATCTGATCATCTAGCATCTAGCATGCTATAATACCTAAACATCTGTGGTTTCAAGCATCAAAGAGCGAAACTCTAAATATATGGAAATACTCTTTAACTTCAGTTGATCCCACCAAATTCTTAGGATACGACATGTAACCCAAAAGTTCTAAACATATAGCCCGTCACTTGTCAATCATATAATTAGGGTCTGGACCGATCATTGCATCTCCATCTATTAGTAAATTCCACAGTACTGCAACATCTTGTAACATCATGGTCACTTCACATACTGGGAGGTGAAAGGTATGAGTCTCCTGTCGCCATCTCTCTACCAGTACTGTAATCAATGAATGGTTTATCTATATAAACCTTGTTATATATACACCATAAAATGCTACTCGAAGTACGATGGTCTGCACTCTAATGTTGAGTGGGATAGCTCTCCAAAACTTAGAATCCGACGTATGTATTTTAAATAGGAGCAAATTAGGGTCTCCCAAACAATTTCTGATTGATGAAATGATTGTAATGTCAATACATCTAGCTTGCGAGTCTTGGAGAGTGGTAGCTTGCATAAAGTCTCTTCACTTTCCATCACCTAAATGACATATTTAAAATTAAATATATTAAACGATTATTTTGTACATAATATTAAAACAAGTCATTTAATGTACATCAAAGCTGAATTTTGTAATAGTGCACGAATCGTACTAATAGTGTAAACAAGCATATAAATTTAAATACAATAATATCACATGCACAATCAATGTAGCAAAAGTTCCTTAGATAATGTCATTCAACAATGTACTTTCAAATTCAAATACAAAACTTACATAAAACTCTAAACAACAATCAACTCAAAAGCTACTATACCACATTATGAATGCATGGCTACCATATCCCTAAACCTATTCATATTTGGACAGGCTCTCCAATTATGTTCATTTTCTGCACATACCTCGCATCTCTATCTCTGGACCCGATCCATTTCATTTCTTATACAGTGAATCTTGGACAACTGAGTCGATTATTAACACGATTTTAATATGCCACAATATGAAAATGTGCATGTGGACAATAATCTTCGTGGGGCATAGGGTAGAAGTTTGCAAAGTACGTTTTAATTATTTTCTGTGATGTATATACACTATCAACAAGTGCTAAAGATATCCTTCCCATTTTCTCACAAACCTTTACCGCATGGGAGCAAGAAAGTTTGTAAATTTCACATTTTCTGCACGTGCAAGTGCTATTGTTAATATGTATTGTATGCACATTGTCTCGTTTGTCACCATGTACTCTAGTGGTGATTTGGTACAATCCTTCTTTTTGCACAAATGCTATGACCTAGTGGTATTTGGACTTGTACTTATTTTGAAGAAACTTTTCAAGCATATTTGATGGCTAAGGGTTTTCATTAGCAACGTGTTTACAAGTCTCAGTTCAATACGAATCAAAATATTTAACCATCCAATAAAAAATCGCTTATACACAAGTGATAATAGACGACTTCTTAGCACATTTCAAAACACTGTCGAATGATTCAAATTGATTAGTTGTCATTGTACCATACCAAACCCACCATCATAGCACTATGCTCATTTCTCAAGAGAAATATCAATTAGCAATTTATAGGCATTTTTCATTTAGTTCTCGAATTGATTATATTATTTAGGCAAATTTTCTTTGTTGGTGTGAACAAGCAACACGGTGCATCAATTCCGTCAAAGTATTGTTATTGATATGAGCACTGAAATTAGTTTTGACATGTCACAAGCAAAATTTGTAATGAACAAACGGCGGTGGTGACTCACGGTTGTTCTCAATTGATTGTATTATTCCCCTTACTCGATCCAAAATCAAGAAAATCCCTTGGTGGCTACAAATAACATTTCGTGATAAATTATACAAAAATCACAACCAATTTGCTAGACTTTCCTCATCAATAATAGCAAAAGTTAGGAGAAAAATATATTCAACTGCATCAGCACCGACTAAAATGAGGATTTTTTTTCTTGAATTCCCGTATTGAAAGGTTCCGTCAATACTAATCATGAGACAACATATTTGAAACCATCAATACAAGGCTTAAATGCTCAAAACACTAAATGAAAAATGTTAAAATCTCCAATACTATTTTCAATGTGTCTTTATTCCACAATTATTCTTGGATTACAAGATTAAAGTGCAAGTAAGAATTTTGGCAATATGGTGTACGATGACTTCCAATTACCATACACCATTTCAATGGTTTTCCTTCTTTCTAACCAGGTTTTCTTCAATGATATGTTTCACCCCAAGAGAGTGTACATTCTTGACTATATCAAGGACCTTGTAAGAAGCATTTTTCTTAATATTATTCTGAATCAAACGATCAACCAGGCCATAATCTAATTTGGATAATCCTCTGGTTGTACCTTGGGGAAATACATGTACTTCAAGTGCATCTTTGTGATATCAAAGAAGCCATTTTGCTTCTTCAACTTTGTTTGAACCCTCTATAAATAATTTTTGTCTTTATAATAAAGACATTGGACAAACCAACTAGTAGGGTTACTTTCACACTTTGAAATACCTTTATGCACGAATAGAAGAACATTTAACAGCATTTTGTACCCATTCTTTACTCTGAAAAACTATTCCAAACTTTAACTCCCAAGTTTAATCATCAACCCAAACTAGTCGTTGATAATCATCGAACTTGTCTATCGTAGAATGTTTCTCATCACCAATATCTGAGTGAAATGGAATATTGGCCACTGCATCATCCATATTAGCATCGATAGTTGAGTTCAAAATCCTTCTTTCATGTTCACCACCACCCATTTTCCTTATCACTCAGATGAACCACCATCATTTTCCACCCAATCCTCTATTAGATCACCATGATGATACACATCATGACTTGTGCTTGCAAGTGGTTAGCTATTTATAGCTCGTCCACTTGGCTCAGAAGTACAAACTCACTCGTTTAAGGTTGCACCACGTGGTCTCTCATTCAAATTGGCATCACTTGGACTCTTGTGGACAAAAGAAGGCCCCTGTACAATCCTTGCTTGTCACAAACATATGTCATTTGATATGAATGCAGCATAATGATACCATGGATCATTAAAAATTCCCTTTCCACCTTTATTGTTTAGCAGTTGCATGAATGACCCACTACTTGTTTGGAGAACAGATGATAAATTGTCCTCAGAATCAAAGTGATCAAGAGCAAATTCTTGACCTATGTACAATTTGATGTCATCAAGGGCAGGAAATCTCCTTGAAATGCACAACATCTCCCTCAATATATCATCATCTTCCACTGGAACATGTATATACATCATTGTATGAGAGGTGATGCTAACATGATAGCGGCACATCAACTTTATCCTAAATTGCCTTACATCAATTCCAGTGACTTGATGTAAAGTGCCCAAAAGTTCTATCAAGCTAATTTTATGATCTATGACAATAAATCGTTTTGGATTAATGCTGTATTGGGACTTATTCACGCTACTAGTTACTTCTGTGTCCCAATATAATACAAATCTCACACGATCCTTTCCCATATCTATATTCTACAAGATATCAATAAAAACAAAATTGTTATCATTTGAATAGTCAAAGTTTTCAAGTAATCATTACAAAAATGTGAATTTACTGAATTTTCATTAACATACAGTGTAATTAAAACAAGCAAACACATAACTTTCACCCACTAATATAGTAAAATCACGTCTTACGCCTTCTTTTGATGCATTCTATCACAAACAGCACCAATACTTCTTCCACTCATTTTGTTAATCACTTAATTTTTAATTAAATATTCAAAACTATATCACATCACATTCAATCATTATTTGTCAACATCATGGTCAACAAAACCATTATTCACAGTAAATATTCAATAATCATAAAATATTTGCAACAAAATTATTATTCACAACAAATCATTCCAACAATCATACAATATTAACAACAAAATCATTATTTCTGACAAGTCGGTCAAAATTATATAATATTTGAAATATATTACAAAATAAAAATATTATACATGGATAACCTACAATAGAAAATAAATTACCTTTGTCCGATTTTTTTGCCTCCTACTTTTGTTTTTTTCCCTCAAAATGTTGGTTTTCTTTGTCTTTTGGGTATAAAATGGAAGTTTTGAGGGCCTACTTATGTTTTTCTCCTAAAAATATGAGTTTTTCTTTTCTTTAGTTTGCAATGAGAAAAAAATTTTGGGAGCAAAGGAATGTTCTTCTGAGAGAGTGAGAGGAGGGGCAAGAACGAGGTTTGAGGACAAGGGGTTGGTTAGGGGTGGAGTGTGGTGCTAAGAAACTCTAATTTTTGTCCACCACTTTTTTTGAGTCTCGTTAAATCACCTTGCAATCTCCAATTCAGAGTGTTTAATTTAGAGTATTTAGTTTCATATTTTAAGTGTATTATTAAATTTTAATTTTAACGTAATATAAAATTATTTTCCATTAATTGTTTTTAATTATTTCATATATGATAAATACAAATTATAAATTTTATTATTAATATATATTGAATTTGATAAATGAAAATAGATAATATTTTAAATAATTATTATTTTAAATAAGAAGTATTACATATATTAATAGAGAATAACATTTATCAGGATAATCCTAATAAATCCTTTGTCAGATACCCAGTACTATAGAGACACCTAGGATTTTTTTTTAACTTCCATCTTAGGCTCATTAGTCTTAACCACACAAGAATATTTTTAACAATTAGATTTTTTTTTTTTTGATAAACCAAAAGTTTCTCCAGAATCTCCAAACCCAAAAGCAAAGCAGAAAGTCGAAAGTTGCACAAAATTTGTTGGGACAAAAGCAAAGCCAAACGAAACCCAAAATCAAAAAGGACAAAATTTCAATAGAAGAACAAATTGATTTGGGAAGCAAAATTGCATAGTACAAGGGTTGCGAATGAAATTACCCAATCGAGAAATTTGCCTGGCTGAGTATGAAGAGGGAGACAAAATATGTATTCTCCCACGAAACCACGAGTTTCATGTGACATGGGTAGATAAATGGCTTAAAGAGATACGCGGGTAAGTCATCAATTTTCCTCTGAATCCTCCTTCATTTCTTGTCTTTTTTATTCAACTTGGGTTTATTTTCATTTGATTTACTGGACATATTTTTATTATGATGCTTCAGCGTATTGCCTCTCTGCCGAGGAGATGTTCAAGAGGGTTTAAGTTCAAAAGAAGGTGCTATCTCAGGCTCAGGAGTCCATTGATTTTGGGATATTTTATTTCCTAATGGAGAAAAATAGAAATACGTAGTCCTCACAAATTATTGGACCATTTCTGATTGACTACTAAAGGGTAAATATCGCTAGGTATCATTTCCAGTTGATAAGGCGGTTGAAGTTGTAGGAAAAGGATGTGTATTAGAATTACAAAGCGTGCTTCACTTTGTTCAATCTTTGTGTATGCTTGTATAGAGAAATTGATAACGATATGAATTCTGTATCACACGCATACAAAAATGAGAAGAAAAGATTCATTCATTGATATGTATGCTCGCTTTACTATGCATTTGAAACTGAAGTGCATGGAGCTAAAATGGCTAAAACCCATGAGTTTAAAACTCAAATTGTCCCAACAAATTTTGTGCCACTTTCGGCTTTCGGCTTTGCTTTTGGGTTTGGAGATTCTGGAGAAAATTTTGGTTTATCAGAAAGAAATCTAATTGTTAGAAGTATTCTTGTGTGGTTAGGACTAGAAGAAAAAAAAAATACTATGTGTCTCTATATTATTGGGTGTTTGACAAGGAATTTATCAGAATCATCTTGATAAATGTTATTCTCTATTAAATAAATGATGGAAAAGAAGATAAAGAAGAGAAAAATTGGTGATGTGGATTCTAAGGTTAGGCTATTAGCATGGACAATTTTTTTATGATGGTCGTGTGAATAGTAAAGGCCGTTCCTAAGATGATGTGGCTTAACCTTAGTCTGGCTATTTCTGAGGTTGCTGTGGATGCCCTTAAGAGTATATAAAAAATTTCAAAATTATAGAATTTTTTTTTTTAAAGAAATTTTAGAATTGGTTCCCAGCGATAAGTAGTCAAAAATTGGAATTAGAGAGGTTCCCTAGCCATTTTTTTGCTCTCCTGACTAATTGATAACTCTATTTTATATAGAGTTTTCTTATTAATTTTGGTTAGAAATTGGCTTGTGTTTTAATTTGTTTTTACATATTTTGGCCAAATTATCCTTTGAAAACTCACTCATCTTCCGGAGTTCATAACTCTTGATACAGACGTCCAAATGAGATGATTCCAGATGATATGGAAAGCTAAGAAAGAGAGCAAAAACTTTCATGAAGAAAGTGTTCTCAAATTCCGGAAGCAAAAAGGACCAAAACTGGACAGAAACTTGAAGAAAAATGTTCGGCTTTTCTGAAATTTTCTTCAGCTACGGGTTCAGATTTATTGAAGCAGTTTGCTTCACGTTTTGCAGCACAAATTGATAGTAAATTTCAAGAATAAGAAGCCTTCTTACTCAGGTAATAATCACACGAAGGTATAACACAAAAACTGAACAGAAAACTGGGGCTCAAGAACAAGGTAGATTTGGTTCTTCTTTTCTGAATTTTTTCTTCAGCTACGGGTTTCAGAAATTGGCACACTTGGTTTCTCACTTTGGGTAGCATCAATCAACAACCCAAAGTCTCCATAAGAAATCAATATTCACACAAAGAGCAAAAGCACAGAACCAAGTTGTAACACAAGAAAACAGCATATGCTGCCAGCCTTTCATTTGAGTGAAAGAGAAACATCCGCACATGAAGGCTTGGAGACTAGCTGCCATCTTTTCTTTTTCTGAAGAAAGTCTCACATGGACAGCAAGAAAGTATCTTCAAAATGCAGTATTACATGGGCAAAAGAAAGGAAAAATAAAAATACAGAAAGAAAGAAAGCTGGACAGCCGAAAGAGAGAAGAAAAAAAATTCCAGCAGCTGCATTTCTTGGGCCATCCGAACAATTCTTTCTGCATGAAGAGAGAACATGCATTCAACAATTCTTTTATGGAGATGAGCTACAAAGGATCCTTTTATTTGCTGTAAAATAAACTGAGCACATGGAAGACAACAACACATGTTTGTGGCTGCAAAAAGAAAGAAACAGCCGTGAAGCACACTAAGAAAGAAAAAGAAAAAGGAGAGGAAAGCTTCGGGAAGCAAGAATGACATTTGGAAAGCAAAGCTTGGGCTGCTTTCTTTGCTGTAAAAGATGACAAGCACATGGATGACAACAACACAACACCTTCGGCAGAACAAAGAAAGAAACAAGAAAAGAAAAAATCTGGACAAAGGCTTGCCTATAAATAGCGCAGCTTGGAACGGAGGAGATCATTCCATTTCAGCTGATCCCATTCTTTAGAGCAGCATTTCTTTTCCTTTGGTTTTCTTTTCTTCCTTTAGTTTAGGTTCAGCAGCAATTTCTGTTTACTTTCTTTTCTTTTCTTTAGTTTAGTTTTGCTCTTAGCAGAATTTCGGACAGCAGCACTTCATTCTTTTCTTCTTTTTCTTTCTGTTTTCTGTTTCGTTAGTTAGAGAGCAGCCAGCCTTCTTTTCCTTTGTTTTTCTTGTTTCTCTTCCTTGGGTTTTTCTTCAGAAATTTCAGTTGTACTTCCTCTCGGTTTTCTTAGCAAAATTTCAGCTACCTCTTGTGTCTTCTTCCTGCTTCTCCCGTAAATTTCAGTCTTTCTTCTTGTTTGTTTTATTTAGTTTAGTAAGTATAGCTTTTGCAGCCGCCAACTTGGACTTGAGAGAAAACAAAAGTCAGCAACCAACTTCTTTTTCTTTGGAAGCTCACGGGCAGAAAAACAAAACACAGCAGCCGAACAAGTTTTTGACTTCAAGTCTTCGGGTTTTGTCTTTTCTTGTTTTTCTTGAATTAGTTTTGTTTAGCAAATTTAGTTTCTTGTCTTGTTTTTCTTTAATTAGTTTAATTTAGTAATTTTAGTAGTTTTAATTCTTGTGTTTTGTTATGAAATTTTTGGCCAAGTATTATTTTTAAGTACCAAGCATCTACGGCTTTTGTTTGGATTTTATCTTTTATTTTTCTTTTCAATCATGTTTAAATTTTTTGTGATATTCTTTTATATTAATATGAACTAAATTCTTTTTCTAGGGTTTAGATGTAGCCTAACTATGAAGTCTTAATATTTTTCTATTAATATAATTTGATTTAATTTTCTATGGTTGAGTATTTATCTTTGTGCTTAATGCTTCTAATTACTTGATCACTAATTAGATGATTTGTTAATCATAACGAATTGGAAGAGGAGTTATGTGTCAAGTTCATTGAGATAAATGCCATAAATTGCATGTAGGATAGGAATATACCTACATGGTTTGTGTAGTTGCTATATGAGAATCCATAGAAATTAATGACTTCATAATTGTTGTAATTCACATAGGAATATAGTGAATTAGCAATTAGGAGGATTTTTATTAGATCTCGGGAGGGACTAGTAAATAAATTTGGGAATCTCGACTATCAACCAGGAAATTAAATTAGATTATAGAAATAGATTAATATTAGGATGGATTAGTTATGGTGAAATCGAAAACCCTAGATCTTTCGTCAACTTAATCTATTAACTTGCTTTGTTTAGTTTTTTTTTTTAGTTTTAATTAAGTTTTAAAATTACTTTTAATTTAGCTTATCCATAAAATATTTTTTCCTTCAAATAAAGTTAGAACTATTTTAATTTCGGTATTTAATAATTCATTAGTCTCTGTGGGAACGATAAATTATATTCATTCTATATTACTTGTTAACGATCACGTGCACTTGCGTGTAAAAATTCGCAACACTAATAGTATAAGAGATGTTATTATACTTACAATCATATTCAATTTGATGAAATTCTTTCATCTAAAAGAGATCAAGCTTTTATAATTCTGCATGTGATGAATTATTTCTTTATTTGATCCAGTTGTTGATAACTTGATTATTACATTAGAAATAAGGCAACAATATTTATACTTTTCTTTTTTTTTTACCACCCCCATTGTCCCCCAATGGCAACAGTATTTATACTTTTCTTTCTTTTTTTTTTTTATCAAAACGATCGATATATTTGCAATAGCAATATTTACATAGTTAAAAAGGTTAATTGACTTTCGTGGTGTTGAATTTAACCGAACTCAAGAAAGAAGCCTCCGAAGAAGACACAATCCTTAATAAATAGGGACACCCTAACACAGAGGGACAACACTAATTCTATACAACACTAAGCTAATTAATACTACAATCGACTAAGGTAGCTGGCTCGATTGGATACTGCAAATAGAGTGTGATGAAAGAAACTGAGCGTTAAGTTCCCAGCTCTCGTCCTACGCCGCTCAGAATGATCCTGCAAAATTGCATCCATTGTATAGCTCAGCACCCACACTATTACCGCAAGTGTTGAATAGCCTGTTTACCAAACTACGACCGCATACATTGAGGAGTTTGCAACCAAAGTCATACGATTTACCCAAAAAAAAATCAAAAAAGGACAATTTCACACATTTCGCACCTTCAATCGCCTACCTTTGGTTGGTGAGGTGCGAAATGTGGCTTGCTTATTTTCAACAAATTGAACCTTCACCTAGTGAAGGTGTAAAAATACACACGCATGTGCACTTGTAATTATACTTTTCTTCTCCCAAATTGGCACGTCCTAAAGTCCAAAGTAGTCAATTAGGCCACTTAAAATCCCTAAAATAGTAAAAGTAGATTTTAAAATAAAAATTATAGGCTTGGTCTTTCCTTTAGTTTTTTTTTTCTTTTCATTTTTCTATTTTTCTCCTTCCAGTACTATTTTTCATTTAGGTCCCTAATGGCTAACGCCAAGACGTGAGTGAGCGGAAGATTGGTCATACTATTTGCCATTTGATGGATCCATTCATCTTTGCTGCCCAAGTAGAAGGGCCCATGGCCCATGGGGACCAACCAACGAAATGGAAATAAAAACCTTTTGAACCATTTGAGCTATGATTTAAAACATTTGGTTGCAAATAAGCCTTGCGTATGGAAGCTTTGAAAGCCTTGCGTATGGAAGCTTTGAGTTGCCTTGATGCTTTGCATTTTCCCTGATGTTTCCTTTGACTTTTTATCCCTTGGGGCCAAATTTATAGTTGCCTTGACGCTGTGCATTTTCCTTGATGTTTCCTTTGACTTTTTATCCCTTGGGGCCAAATTTATAATCTTATTTTTTACCAGTGCCATTATTGGTTTTTTATTGTTCTTTCTTTGCACCCACTAAATTTTATTTTAAAATATTCTATTGTTTTTAATTTCTTCAATGCACTGTTGCAGTTGTAATTTAAGTAATGTTTAGCTATTTCACAACCTATTGAAAATTAATAATAATTATTAAATAATACAAGTAGGATTTTTTTTTAGGTGACGTTCACACTGGCCAATCATCAATAGCATGTAAATATAATTTGTCACTGTCACGTTTGTTTTCGTTTATGTATCATCTAACTAACCTATAATTTTTAAAAAATTATTAACAGAATTATTTAATGTAAGATAACCCCATATTCTCTTAAAGTTGTTCGTAGTATTCATTGTTTTATTTTAGTAAAATTAGTCTTCAAATATATATGCTTCCCTCTGGCTAAAAAATTTCCTATAACTTTAAGATTGAGAATTAAAATTTTAAAAATGTATAGTAAATATTTCAATTTCTAAAACTTGAGCCCGAGCTAGCAAATTAATCTCCCACTTGTGCTTTGTTTCATGCGTGAAGTGAGCAAAAGTGACCGACAGTTCAGAAAAGGAGGGGCTTGTTGAGTGTCCTTTTGGCTGCGTGTTGACTTTTTGTACTATTGAGCTCTTCCTTGATTGCCCTTTTTGAACCATTTGAGATGTTTGGGCGAATTTTCTGCAGATGAGAGTAGGAGGGAAAATGATGTAGGAAAGCGTCAGACCTTTTGACCTCCTATAAATTTGATTTGTAGCCCCGCAGTCTGCGTATAAATGAGAGGAATGGAGAGGTAGGGATCAGTCACAGGGCTGAAGAACAGAAGTTTCAGTTGCTACAACATTCTCGCTACCAATGGGAGAATTTCTTACGGAATATGATTCGGTTGATGAAATGAAGGTTTCCTCAGCATCCAGCTTCCATAATTTCACTGTTTTTTGGAGCAAAAACAAAGATGTATTATCACGTCTTCTGACTGACTCTTTCATCAGTACGTACCCTTTTATTCATGCTTAAAATCTCCTTAGCTTCCCTTCTTTTATATACTTGAGTGCTTAAGATTTTGTTGATTAAGGAGTGAATTAGTAGCATAAATTGGGGGCGGATTGCGACTGTGTTCCTGACTGTGTTGGGGCACCCAGTTTTTTCAATTTCATTTCTTAGTCCCTAAATTAGTAAAGTTGGCCCTCTAATATTTTTTTGTCTTAAAAGAAAAGAAACGAAAAAACACTATGAGAATTTTAAATAAAAAGAAACGAAAAAAAAAAAGGTAAAACAAAATGCCATCACTAAAAGAATTTCTTAAAAAAATATTAAATAAAAAGAGAAAAGTGTGAAGGACAAAGCCTATGAGAAATTTAAAAATATAGATTGAGGAAATAAATAAAAGAGTATATGAAAGAGTAAAGAAATAAAATTAAAAATATAAATTTAGAAATAACAAGTAAATCAAAATAAAAGAACTGAACAAATATACTAAAAGTAAAAGAGGAATGAAAAAAATATAAAAGAAATATAGATTAAAGGGAATTTTTTAACAAATGATATAGATTAAGGGAAAAAAAATTAAATAAATAAAAAGAAAAAGAGAAAAATGAAAACAGAAGAGCAATGCAAAAAAAAAAAAAAAATTAATTTTTTTTTCTTATATTTTGTCCCTTATTTTTGTCAAAAAAGAAATTAGTGCAATCTTTGTCTAGTACGTAAAATGTTCTACTATTGATATTTTGACAAACTTAGGGGACGGAAAGGGTATCGATACAAGCATTTAAGAAAAAAAATGTTACAGGCCAAACTCAACATATCAAAGTGTTCTTTTCCTTTTTATTTTTAGGTTGAGTTGGCAAATGGGCGGTGGAATACTGGATTTATTTATTTATTATTTTTTTTCATGGGTTCCTTTTTCTAAGTTTATTGTTTGTTAGCAGGGAAAAACTAACTTCCTTAGCTGTTTAACAATCGCCCTTTCCAAATGACTTTATTTTGCAGCTAACACCTGCACAGGCACTTCACCCATGAACGCTATAGAATTTTGCCTTGGATCTCTACGTATGGAAAACTATTTAGTTCAGATTTGGGCACCAGTGACTGTTGGTGATAAGCGGTACTTAACGACTTCAGACCATCCTTTTGTTATGGCACAACTTGTTAAGGGACTATGCTCATATAGGAAGCAATGTTTGGATTACTTGATTCCAATCGATGAAGGACATGTTGGTCCTCCTGGCCGTGTTTTTCTAAATGGACAGCCTGAAGTGTGTCTTGATGTGCGTCATTACACTACTAAAGAATATCCTCTGCGCGATTCCGCTGTAACCTACGGTATCCGCTGTTACTTGGCTTTGCCGTTTCGTAACTATATCTCGCACCAGAATGATTGCGTGGTTGAGCTCGTAGCCAATGTATTTCAGCCTCTAATGTACGGATTTGTCAACCGAATATATCCTGTGGTATGTATCTTTTGAATACCCTGACTTATCTTTTTTAAGATGGGCGAGATAATATTTTTAGTAAGAGTTGATGTGTAGATTAATTATGAAATTCAGTCTCCGTTGGACACAACGTAAACAATACTCTCACTAAGAGAATTGACCCCGTGACAATAGTGTCACCTTATATTAGAAAACATAACCAGTCAGCTACCGAGGCTAGACTAAATAAAAATTAATTAAAAAATAACATTGATTTAAAGTCATAAATAAATGTAATATGCTTGTACAATCTATTATATAAAATCAGCATAAAAGTTAAGTCAATTTATTTTAAAAACTTATAAACACTATATCATTTTTCAATGACCATTCCTATTTTCAATCCATTGGCAACACATGTGAGTCGCACTGTTTTGCGACGGGCTTCCGTCTCTGAGCATAATGTAGTCTCAAAAATTGATAGATCTTTTTTTTTTTTTAAGCATAAGCAAAAAAACTTCTATAGATCTGATTTTTTTTTTAAAAAAAAAAAATTGATACTTTTAGTGTCCTTTTAGGCTAACAAAAAGTATAGTGACTAAAATTGGAATTTTGAAAAAGTAAAGTGACTAGAAAATTTATTTACTCTTATTTCTATATAGTAATTCTTTACCTAAAATTTGATACAAGTTTACTAATTTTTTATCTAAATTTTATGATTTATGATTTAGAAACAAAAATTAGAAAATCAAAGAGGCCTAATAGATTTTAAAGAATCAGACGCTAATGTTTACAAACAACATTCACGCATAAAGAAAATCTTCTTATTTTGGAAAAAAAAATCATAATGAAGAAACATTGCCAATGATTTATGATCATGTGTACCAAAAACATAATATATAATACCAAAAATAGCTATTGATATGTATCAAAAAACAAAAAACTTACCTGATGATGATAAAACCTTGAAGAGCACAAAATTAGAATGCAAAAATGGTGAAGGAGACCTATCAAAGGCAATATTTTAATTTTGAAGAATTTAATTACTTTCCAAGCCAGAATGTTGGCCAACCAAACAGACCTTAAGTAGAGAGAATTCATAATCCTTTTGCCGTATAGGAACACTTAACAATTGAACAATAGGGAGTCCTTGATGACTGTCCGTAAGTTGGTACATATATTGCTTGATAAGAATAGTTGTATTAGTCCCAAAGAATGTTATTGGGAAGTGGATCTAAAATCTTCTATTATCTAACGTTTTTGCCATGCATTTTGAATTTTTTTTTGTCTACGCTAAAATAATTCCTCCAATTTTGTCTCGGTGCCTAAAACATGTAATTCCTAAGTGGGGTTCAGGTTCAATGGAGATAGTTTCTGAAATTCAAAAGATGTTGCTAGCGGTTTGTAAAACACATCAATTGCCGCTCGCACAAAGTTGGGTTTCCATCCACCAAAATGAAGTCAGGTATGAAAAAGCAGAATCATATGTTGCAGACATTGAATTACGTGATTTTACAGAAGCTTGTAGTATGTCTTTCATAGAGAAGGGGCGAGGTGTTGCTGGGAAAGCATTTTTATCGAAGGGAGCATGTTTTTGCAAAGACGTAAGTCAGTTAAGCATAAGCGAGTATTGGCTAGTGCCCAGTGCACGAAAAGCAGGGCTAACTGGCTGTTTTGCAATTTCCTTGCGGAACACCGTTAGCTGGCTAAATGATCTTTACATTGTCGAGTTCTTTTTACCTAGCAAAGAAACTGAAAATGGTGACCCGAGAACCTTAATCAAAATGCTATTGGCCACGATGAAACAACAGCTCAAAGGTTATAAGGTGGCTTCTGGACAAGAATTGGAGGAGAAACTCTTTGTCGAGGTGATAAAAACTTCTTCAACTGAAGAACTTGATTCTTTTGAAATTTGTGATCTTACTGGCGATGATTCTACAACTAATTCTGTGGGATATCCATATGGAGGAGAAATGGTGCAGCGTGACAGTACAATGGGCAATGCGGAGAATGCTCTTGGCGGTAAGGTCTTGCACGTTCAATTTGATTCTTCTAAACAAGCAGCATTAGGTTTTTAAACTTTATATAGAAATAGAGTAATGATATTGCTAATGAATTTTCATGATTAATTGTCATAGGGAATGATGTGGCATTGATAAAAAGGCAGAATTAACCCTACTTATATTACATTTTTTATGCAGTATGATGGATGACTCTCTCTTTTTGTCAATGCCACATCAGTCAATATGCAATAAGAGTATCATAAAACAGAAATAGAGCTATAAGAAAGAAACTAAGGTAATTAAAATAATTGCCCTTCTTAACCCCTATTAATCAACTAATTTTGCTGGAAAATAACTTTCTAATCTGATTATAGCTTCTTGATTAAGTCATAGCTATATCTGATGGAGTACTAAACAAATTCCAGGTGAATCTGGTGAGGTCCACAGAATGACACCTGTTCCTGCTTCTTCACATCCACCAGTAAAAATAGGGCGTTCAATGCCTATGCAGTTTGCCAGTTCTTCATATGATAATCATGGTTTTGCTAGAAAGATGCGTCAAGAAGGAACTGAAGCTTTTCCGGCTGCTCCATCCATGATGGACCCTTATGCTGGTAAAGACAAAGCTAGGAGTGCATTGCATCATGAAGGAGCAGCTAATGTCTTACTTGATGCAGACAATCTACATCAGGTACCTATTTATCAAATATATTGTCCCTCTTAGTAATCCACCTAATGTATCTTGTATTGGTTCATATGTTTGGAGTTTCTTTCATGACGTTGCTCTAGTAGTCTAGCCTGTAACCGACTTCACAAGTAACGTAATAGGTTCGTTTCCCATCAGGCATTCAATCTCTAGAAAACAATACTCTTTTCCTTCCTACCGTTGAAATGAGATTGCTATAGACACCAACTTATGCTTTTAGCAGTCTTAGGTGATATCATTGTCCTGCTCTGAAAGTTAAACCGTAACTTTTCTTTCTACCCCTCAGCTCCATTTTATCACCTCTATATTCTTTGCAATATTTTTAGAGAGAGAAGTGTTGATTTTATCGTCCAAAAATGCTGTCAGCCTTCTGCCATAAATTTGTATCAACCTTTCTACCATAAAATTTTCCTTTCGCTAGGATTCACTACCTATGTGGCTGGCTTTTGTGTTGTCTTTAGTCATCATAAGACCAGTGCTTTCTTTTTTATGTTTAACAAGCTATTTTGTTCTTCTTTATTTGTCTCATGAATTAATCTCGTTTGCATTCTTGTTCCAAGGTATTCTTCATGCCCTATGAAATTTGTATTATTGGTTCTCCTTTCAATTAGGTATTGCAATGTAATCTAAGAATACTTGGTTTTATTTCTGATTAAATTCTACACTTCATATCTTCTAGGAATTTCAAATATAATTCCAATATGATTTGGGATGTTGCTTTAGCTTCTAGATTCTACATTGTTGTGCCAACTCTGTATCTTCCCACTTCTTCTTTTCTATCCCTTGCCAAGTTATAGCTTTTGTTATAAAATGCTGCACTTCAATTCCTGAATCATAACATAATTCTGCGGACTTGCAGCATGGAGGAGAAGTGGTGCATTTTGGTAGTGCTACAAGCCATGTGGAGAATGTCAATAATGCTGAACAAAATATTTTCAGCGTGGAGCAATATGACATTGACAGCATCGGAGAAATTGTGCAGGTTGATGATGCCATAAACAATACGGAAAATATGAATACTAATGTTGCTGAACAGAATGATAGCATGGAGCAGCGTGACACTAACAACAACATTTCCAAAAATCGGAGGGCAATAAAGAGAATAGAAAGAGAATATGGAATCACACGTGCTAATCTTTTGCAGCATTCTGGGAAAAAACAGGAGGAGGCTGCAAATCATTTTGGTGGTAAGTTTGCAACATTCTGATTGTTACCTCAACAGTACTTCAAACTTCAGAAAAGCTTTTGTTGGTTGTTAGTGTTGGAAATAATTTAAAATAATTATTAATAATTTATTGGAAAATTTAAATGTAGTAGTATGAAAAACAACTGAATCTTTCAAATAAATTTTACTATTCTGAAAAATTATTTCGATGACTTTGAAATATCCTTCAAAATAAACAAAGAAAAAGGAAAAAGGAAAATGGATGTGTCAAATTTTGACTTTGCCTTCTATTCATAGACCTTTTATTTGTCAAATGGATGTGAAAGTTACATTTTTGTAATAGTAATTTAAAAGAAAAACTTTATATATTTAACTTGAGAGTTGCATGATTCTAGAACAAGAAAATAAACTTTGTAAATTAATTAAATTTTTTATGGAGGATAAAATTTTTGAAATAATATAAAAAGAATTTTAGTGAGAATTTAAATTTTAAATTTGAATTTTTAAATAGAATAAAAAAGTTGTTTGGAATTTTTTTAGAAAAAAAAATCTTTTCTTACATTAGTGTTAATCCAAATATAGCCTAAAAATAAATATTCGTAATCGAATCTTCTAAAATACCCGTAAAAGAGTTAGTACGGCAACTTTTCGTACACAAGATGATGCCTAGGACTCATAATTGACACGACTTTTTGTCATTGTAGTCAGCAGATCTACATTTAAGCGAATATGCAGGCAGCATCAAATCTCCAGGTGGCCACCTCGTAAATTGAAACAGGATGATGACCTCTCCAATACTGCTCAAGACTTGATTCAAACTTTTGAGAAAATTATGGAAGATTCTCGTGTAAAAGATTTGCCGTTGCCTATCAAGCCGGTTGAACAAGACCTGAACTCTAAGCCAGACTCCACCCAAAATGCAATGACAGTACAAAATGGTAGCTGCATAATAGTAAAGGTCACATATAGAGATGACATGATCAAATTTCATCTTTCAGTTTCATCAGGAAAGATGGCCTTGGAAGAGGAAATCGCAAAACGGTTCTGTTTATCAATTGGAAGTTTCAGTATCAAATATTTAGATGAAGATGAGGATGAGATTTTGGTAAATTGTGATGCAGACTTGAAGACTTGTATAAGCATAATGAGATCATTAGGCAAGAACATAGTCAAAATGTTGGTCAAACTGTCACAAGATAACTGATTTAGGCAAATGCTACCATATATATATATTTGCCGAGTGCAAGCTCATATTTCAATACATTTACTACTATTGTAACTCTAATCGATCCTGTGTATCACCAGTTTAACTCTTTTTTTAAAGTTGGCATGCATGCATTGAAGACTTTTGAAGGAGCTTACATCTAAGCTGCGGCTGATTTAGTACTGAATTAGTCTACTCCAAGAAATGTGCGATAATCATGTGGTTTTTTATTCTTATGTTATCCATGTAATACTGACATGGGAAAAGTTCTTGTCAAAAGTTGATCCTCAAAGCTTAACTTCATAAATTGCAGCAACAAGTGCAAAATTTTGTTTCCTCGCACCAAGCAAAATTTTACAATAGGATCAAGAAGTAGTGAACATTATAATCCACCTAAAGCTCAAGTTAAAATCTCACTAACTAAAAACAAAACCCATTCCACCAACAAAATTGCAACCTACACAAACACCCTGACAAAACAGAAGACGCTTCAAAGACGGAAAAGCCTGCACAGAGTAGCAATCAAACTGGATTCTTTTGTAATTCAACAATTGCACGGATGAACTCTTGCTACGAATTATTTTCCTAAAAACTCATTAGATCAACGAAGATGTAAAAGCTCAACTCCTCAGTCGACATGGGTCATGAATGTTGATAACCAAGCAGAAACGAAGTTTTAACAAAACCCAAACAACAAACAATGCAAAAGGAATTGGGTTTTGCGTAGACAAATTGCGAACGTTGGTAGGGCTATTTATTGATGACAACGGTATATATATTCCCCTTTTTTCTCTCTCGTTCTTTTTCGTCTGAATTCAATGTGTTCTTAAAGTAAACTCCATAGCCCGTAGCTGTCAATTGGGCGTTGTGCGAAGTTGGCCTTTTTGAAAAATTTTGGGCCCGACTTAGCAATTTTTGGTGTCTGTGCTACTTTCACCGCACCGCCTCATTGGGCTCAGCTTTGCTGCCAAAATAGATTTGCCTTGACTTAGCAATTTTCCGCTAAGTAAAAAAAAATATGACAATTAATTTAAGGTGAGAAGTAATTAATTTAAGGTGGATTGTAAAAAAAATCTGGCAGTTATTGGATACCTGACAAGTGATTTATCAGGATCATCCTGATAAATGTTATTCTCTATTAAATAAATGGTGGAAAAGAAGATAAGGAGAGAGAAATTGGTGATGTGGATTCTAAGGTTAGGCCATTAGTGTGGACAATTTTTTTATGATGGTTGTGTGAATAGTAAAGGCCGTTCGTAAGCTGATGTAGTGTTGTGACCTTAGTCTAACTATTTCTGAGGCTGCTGGTTCTGAGATTGTTGTAGATGCCCTTAAGAGTGTATAAAAAATTTCATAATTATAGAATTTTTTTAAAAGAAATTTTAGAATTGGTTCCCAACAATAAGTAGTCAAAAATTGGAATTGGAGAGGTTCCCTAGCCATCTTTTTGCTTGCCATACTATTAGTATAGGAGATGTTATTATACTTACAATCATATTCAATTTGATGAAATTCTTTCATCTAAAAGGAGATCAATCTTTTATAATTCTGCATGTGATGAATTATTTCTTGATTTGATCCAGTTATTGATAACTTGATTATTGCATTAGAAGTAAGTCCTCATGGATGTAGTTGAAATCTTCTATCCTAACTAATGTATATTAACTATTCTTTTCTCTCTTTCTTCTCCCCTGAACAACAACCTCCCTGCAACACAACCGTACAACAACCTCTCTTTCTTCTCCCCCATTCTTCTCTTTGGAGAATGGGGGAGGTACTCTCTTTCTTTTCGCATTTTCTTCTATCTTTTTAGTAATAGCAAGTAGTAGTCTCCTAAAAAAAATAAAAAGGAAAAATGGCAAATTTTTCTTCTCATCTCTATATTTCGGCATCTCTCATCCCCGCATTCTCCTGGGTTCTTCCCTTTGGGCATAAGAAAAATTTTCTACCTGGCTCCCTACTGTATTTGAGCTTCTTTGTAGCGGAACAGTGCGTTTCTGCTTTCCAGATTACACATGGGGGCTATGGGGAATTTTGTTAAGGAAAAGATGGGATGATATTAGATTGGCTTTGACGGAGATGGAATTTTGGTGGTCTATGAAGCAGACGGTTGGGAAATGGGTGACAGCGGATTGAGGTTAGGGGAGGAAAAATTTTAGGTCAGGACTTTTTCTTTATTATTATTTTTTTAAGTGAGTCATCTATTTCTAGTAAGAGGGATGGTACTACTCCTTTTGTAGGATTTTGGTCTCCTTCAGGAGGTTTTTGATAAAGTGATAATTGTGCCTATTTTTGATGTTAATTATCACTTTACCTTTGGCCGAATTTGAACTAATTGGTGTTTATTTGCTAAAATTGTGATGTTAGGAGTTACAAGCACTAATTGGTGAAATTTTGTTTACAAGTGGATTGGAGCACATAAAAGTTTTAAGGAGTTGAATGGGAGGAGAAATCAGCAATGCCGTCTCACTAGGACGTGGTCTAGCTTTATCATTTGTGCACTGGGAAGCAAGAACACAGCAATGGACTTCAACTAAGGCGAGGTCTCGTCTTACATCAAAACACCACTGATTAATTTTTGGAAGGAGTCAAGACCTATTTCAGAATTGGCAATTAATATTCTCAATTTCCTTTTTCCATCTTAAATTAGTACCAAGACATTTATTAATATTGTTGTCTTTTTAGGAAATAAATTAGGATAGGAATCCTACTCCTATGGGAATTCCTACATTTTAGGAAGTTAGTTTTATCTTAAGTAGTATAAAGGAAAAGAAAACCTAGAGGAGGGGGTGATCTTATCATCCATCGAAGAAAGGAAAAAAAGGCAGCCGCCGTTCCACTCTTCCAAGAACACACGTTGTTTTCTTCTTTTCTTTTCAATTGAAGGATGTTCAACACCACCATGAGTGGCTAAACAATTGTTTATGATCCAGGGGGATGGAAGTCAATGTTTTCTTCGTGAGGTTATGGTTTAATTAATTTCTTGTTATGTTTGGATGTTCGTTGATTTTGATAGAATTGATATGAACAATTAGGATTATTTGAATTGACGACTCAAATATTTCTAATTCTTCAATTGCTTTACATATGATCTAAATCCGTAATTGTATAGAATCATTTGTAATCAAGAGCACCGAGACTAATCTGCATGTGTAGAGTGAAATGTTTGGATCGAGACTAATTCTTCTAGCTATCTAGTGGATTTTTGGTTAAATGTTTAAACTAATGAGAATATTGCATGAAACCAGTGATCGAGAAACATTGACAGAAATCACATTCCCTGGGTCAGAGCTTTGGTAAGAGTGTTATAGTCCGTCATTTATTTTGTTGTTAATTCAGTTAGTCTATTTTTCTTATTTAAATTTCCCTAGCTAGTAATCAATTTCAAACACCTTTTTCTTTTACGTGACTAAGAGCTTTCCAGCTTTCCCTGTGGGATCGACCTGGTCCACTTTTTGCTACAAATAATTAGAGGATCAGTAAGTAATTTTGGAGGCTTCCACAAACCTGCCAAATTTTGGCGCCGCTGCCGGGGAAACTTGTGAGAGTTTCCTAAGTCACTACTTTTTGTTTTTTTTTTGTTTGTTTTCGTTGATGTTAACTCGTGCTTCTCAGAAAGAAGAAGAGTTAGAATACATTCCAGAAATTGAGAAGTTAGCACGAGAGTTGAGAAAAAAGACTAAACAAGAAGCAGCATCCATCACTGAGTTAGAGACCTTGCCAACTGACTTACTGGTTGGAGAATCTCCATTTGTTGACGAGAGAAGTGACATTGAAATCCTCATGGCTGCCAGAGATCCAACCTTGAAAGAGCTAGCTACTCCTCACCTTAACCAGCAACCATTATGCATTACTTATCCAAACTTGGAGGCCGATTTTGAATTAAAATCTGGACTGATACATTTACTCCCTATTTTTCGTGGTCTTGCAGGTGAGGATCCTCACAAACACCTGAGAGAGTTTCACGTGGTTTGCTCCACTTTAAGGCCACAGAATGTCAGTGAAGAACAGGTAAAATTAAGAGCTTTTCCGTTCTCCTTGGGAGACAAAGCAAAGGATTGGCTCTATGATCTTCCTGAAGGATCAATTAATACATGGAATGAGGTAAAGCGGTTATTTTTAGAAAAATTCTTTCCCGCCTCAAGAGCTGCTAATATCAGGAAGGATATATGTGGCATTAGACAATTCGATTGTGAGATCTTACATGAATATTGGGAGCGCTTCAAGCATCTATGTGCTAGTTGTCCACACCATCAAATTCCTGAGCAGCTATTGATTCAGTATTTCTATGAGGGATTATTGCCCATGGACAGGAGTATGATAGACGCAGCTAGTGGAGGAGCATTAGTCAATAAAACCCTATGGCGGCAAAGCGGTTGATTTCTAATATGGCGAGAATTCTCAACGATTTGGTACAATTTGGATAGAACCACCAGGAGGATTAATGAGGTAAATTCTTCCAATTTAGAAAATCAAATTTCTGACTTAACCACTTTGCTTCGTCAGGTAGCTGTAGGTCAAATGCAAAATGCCAAAGTATGCGGAATTTGTTCAATGCCTGGGCATCCTACAGACATGTGTCCAACACTGCAAGAGGGGCCAGTTCAACAAGCTAATGCAGTTGGTGGATATCCCAATCAGCCTCAAAGGAGGTATGATCCGTTTTCCAACTCATACAATCCCGGTTGGAAGGACCATCCCAATTTCAGCTATGGGAATCAAGGAGGCCAACCAAGATATCAGCCTCAAGTCCAATTCAGACCTTCTCCACCACCAGCACAAGCCACACCTCCAAATTCAGGTATGTCCTTAGATGACATAGTTAAGGCCCTCGCAACTAATACTCAGCAATTTCAACAGGAGACAAGGGCGAGTATTAGAAATCTAGAGAATCAAATGAGCCAACTAGCCACAAGTATGGGTAAACTGGAGTCTCAGTATTCAGGAAAGCTACCTTCGCAGGCTGTGGTCAATCCGAAAGAGAACGTAAGTGCTATTACTCTAAGGAGTGGCAAGGAGTTGCAAGAAAGTCAATCCACCAATGAAGGGGCTCAAAGGAAGGATGAAAGTGAGGAAAAAGAAGAAAGTGCAAAAGAAAACAGTGAGGTAAAGGGTGATTCTTCATTACCTAATATTGCACCTTTCCCTAGTAGGTTAGCGAAAAATAAAAAAGAAGGATATGAACAAGAGATCTTGGAGACATTTAGAAAGGTGGAGATCAACATACCCTTGTTGGAAGCCATTAAGCAAATACCAAGGTATGCCAAATTTCTAAAAGAGCTATGCACTAATAGGAAGAAGTTGAAGGGTGATGAGGTAGTTAGCATGGGAGAGACTGCATCGGCAATAATTTTGAGGAAAATGCCCAAAAAATGTTGTGACCCAGGTATGATTTCTATACCCTTTGTAATTGGAGATAAGAGAATTGAGCGTGCTATGCTCGATTTAGGAGCTTCAATAAATGTCATGCCTTATTTTGTATATTGCAAATTGAATTTGGGTCCAATGAAGAAAACGGGCGTCATTATTAAACTTGCTGATAGATCTAAAACTCACCCTGTGGGTGTTGTAGAGAATGTCTTAGTGTAGGTGAATAAGTTGATCTTCCCAGATTTCTTTATCATGAAGGCGAGGATGACAATGATGATGCACAAGATTTAGCTACCCTTACATTAGGAAGACCGTTCATCTTGTGACCAAGACAAATATTGATTTAGATGAGAGCGGTTTCAGTTAAATTTGATGGGGACATAGTTAAATTTAATATTTTCGATTCCATGAAATTTCCTGCTGAATCTCGCTCACTTTGTTCAATGGATGTCGTAGAAACAATTGTACAGGAAATCTTTGAAGAAAGGGATGAGGATGTTGATTTGGAAATTAATGAGCAATTGGAGGATAATACTACAGGGAATAAGACAAATGAGGATCACGATTTTCATTTTAAAACCTCAAATAGCTCTAATTGTTTGAATATTGAGAATTTCGGTTCTTATAAATCAACGATGCCTTAGTGTTGCGAGCACCTAAGCCGGAGTTAAAGGCCTTACGGATCACCTTAAGTATGTTTATTTAGGTGATAAGGAGACCTTACCGTGATTATTGCAAAAGGCAGCGGAGGAACAAGAAGCCGCGGTTGATTCAAGTTTTGAGGAGGCACGAACGGCAATTGGGTGGACCTTAGCGGATATCAAAGGAATCGGTCCATCAATTTGTATGCAGGATTCATCTAGAGGATAATGTCAAACCGATCGAGAGAAGCACAAAGGAAGCTCAACCCGACAATGAAAGAAGTGGTTCTGAAGGAGATTTTGAAACTCCTAGAAGAAGGTATTATTTACTCAATTTCAGACAACGAATGGGTGAGTCCAATCCACGTGGTGCCTAAGAAAATTTGGATTCAACGTGGTGAAGAATCAACGTGGTGAGTTAGTAACCACTAGAGTCCAAAGTGGGTGGCGAATGGTCATTGATTTTAGGAAGCTCAACTTGGCGACGAGGAAAGATCACTTCCCACTACCATTCATAGATCAGATGTTGGAACGCTTGGCTGGTAAGGTTTTCTTTTGTTTTCTTGATGGATTTTCTGGTTACTATCAAATTGTGATTGCCCAAGAAGATCAAGAGAAAACCACTTTTACATGTCCGTTTGGCACGTTCGCATATAGACGAATGCCTTTTGGGTTATGTAATGCTCCAGGTACATTTCAACGATGCATGATGAGCATTTTTTCTGATTATATTGAAAAATGCATTGAAGTGTTCATGGATGATTTTACTGTGTATGGTGATTCTTTTGATGAATGTTTAGTTCATTTGGATAGAATCTTAACAAGATGCATAGAAACCAACTTAGTTTTGAATTATGAAAAGTGTCATTTCATGGTCACTGAAGGGATTGTTTTAGGGCATGTTGTATCCTCTCGGGGAATAGAAGTAGATAAAGCCAAGGTTGATTTAATTGTGAGCTTACCTTACCCTACAAATGTTAGGGGAATTCGTTCTTTTCTTGGTCATGCAGGCTTTTATCGCAGATTCATAAAGGATTTCTCGAAGACAGCCTTACCCTTAACTAATTTGCTTCAAAAGGACGTGGAGTTTGAGTTTGGAATGAAGTGTAAGGAAGCATTTGACAAGCTTAAGGAGGTGTTGACCACGGCTCCGATTATTCAATCACCAGATTGGAACCTGCCCTTTGAGATTATGTGTGACGCTAGTAACTTCGCCGTGGGAGCAGTGCTAGGCCAACGAGTGGATAAGAGAAGCCATGTGATATACTATGCATCTCGAACCTTGAATCCAGCTCAAAGCAACTACACCACCACAGAGAAGGAGCTTTTAGCAATTGTTTTCGCTTTAGATAAATTTCGATCTTATTTGCTAGGCTCTAAAGTAATTGTGTTCTCTGACCATGCAGCTCTAAAATATCTGTTGGCGAAGAAGGAATCTAAACCAAGGCTCATTCGGTGGATTTTATTACTCCAAGAATTTGATCTGGAGATAAAGGATCGTCCAGGAGCTGAAAACTCTATGGAAGACCACCTAAGCAGGTTAGTAAGAGAACCAGATTGTTTGCCCATTTCCGAACTATTCCCTGATGAGCAATTGTTTCAACTAAAAGGTATGATCCCTTGGTATGCTGACATTGTGAATTATTTGGTTACGGGATATTTGCCTAGTTTCATTAGTAAATCTAGGAGAGCAAAGATTAGAAGTGAGGCCAAATATTATGTTTGGGATGAACCTTTTTTGTGGAAATTTTGTTCTGATCAGATAATTAGGAGATGTGTGCCGGATGGTGAGCATAAATCCATACTATCCTTTTGTCATAATTATGCATGTGGGGGACACTTTGGACCTAAAAGAACAGCTAGGAAGATTTTGGATAGTGGGTTCTATTGGGAAACTATTTTTCAAGATGCATATCAATATTGCAAGACTTGTGAACGATGTCAACGCACTGGTTCCATATCCCGTAGGAATGAGATGCCACAATTTCCGGTCCTTGTTTGTGAAATATTTGATGTATGGGGAATTGATTTTATGGGACCCTTTCCTTCCTCCTTTGGTTTTTCCTACATTCTTTTAGCTGTTGATTATGTGTCCAAGTGGGTGGAAGCGAAAGCCACCAAGACTGACGATTCCAAAGTTGTTGTAGGTTTTATCAAGTCTAACATTCTTAGCAGGTTTGGAATTCCAAGAGCACTCATCAGTGATCAAGGAAGTCATTTTTGCAATTGTGTAGTTGCAACCCTTTTGAAGAAATATGGAGTCCATCATAGGGTAGCTACAGCTTATCACCCCCAAACAAATGGCATGGCCGAGGTGTTGAATCGTGAGGTGAAATCCATACTAGAGAAGACAGTCAATCCAGGGCGGAAAGACTGGAGTTTACGCCTAGATGATGCACTTTGGGCATATCGAACAGCTTACAAAACTCCTATAGGGATGTCCCCCTATAGGTTAGTTTTTGGGAAGTATTGTCATTTACCAGTGGAGATTGAGCATCGAGCTTACTGGGCGGTGCGTAAATGTAATATGGACATGGAGAAAGTTGGAGAAGAACGGAAATTGCAACTCCAGGAGCTGGAAGAATTGAGATTGGAAGCTTATGAAAATTCAAGACTTTACAAGGAGAAGACCAAGTTGTTTCATGATAGAATGATCCTGCGGAAGCAATTTGAAATTGGTCAAAAAGTTTTGCTTTATAATTCTCGGTTGAAGCTCATGCCAGGTAAGTTGCGGTCTAAATGGATTGGACCATTTGTTGTCACTAATGTTTTTCAACATGGTGCAGTGGAAATAAAAAGTGTGGATACGAACAAGATTTTTAAGGTGAATGGTCATCGTTTAAAGCAGTTTTATGAAGGTATGGATGCATCCACGACGGAGGGCACTCAATTGACGGTGCCTAATTCCTTCGAAGATTGAATGAATAACAGGTCGTCGGGCATACGACGTTAAATACTTGCGCTTATTGGGAGGCAACCCAATTTTTATTTTGTTTGATTTTTCTTGTTCTTAATTAGGATTACAATATTTGAAAAAAAAAAGAGATAAAGAGAAAAAAAAGGGGAACGTTTGCTTTAATTTTAATCTTTTTATTGTTTGTTTTGGTGTGATTTACAGCGATGAAGGTGCGTTAAGGCGAGACCTCGCCTATTCACTTCTGCACATCTGGAGGAGAAAGGCAAGTAATAAGCCTTTTACTTGATTTTTATTTGCGTGCCTCCAGCTATGGACCACAAATAGGGCGAGACCTCACTTAAAGATCATGGCAACTCTGGGCCTTTGGGATTGCAGTCACACGAGCAACCAAAAACAAACAAATTAAAACTCCTTCTCTTCCCCAATTCGAATAACCCTTCAAACCACCAGCCTTGACCCCCCAATCCCACACAACCTTCAACCACCAGTGCCGTCCTCCACGCAAGTACCCTGCACAGCTGCTGCTCGCGAAGCCGCCGACCACGCAGACCCCAACCGCCGTCCGCTGCCGTCCCTTCCGGTCTACCGCCGTTGCGCCGCCATCCACCACCGCTGCTCTGCCGCTGTACGCAGAATCTGCCATGGAAGAGGAGTCTTCTTCTACTAGGAAACGCAACCGCCTTGGACAAGGAAAGGCCACGCTTCCTCCATCGGAATCGGATTTGAAGGGTTTTCTTAAATTTACAGGGAAAGCTGCCAAGGAAAGGTATAAAGTCGTTTCTTCTATGCCTATTGTCCCTTGTAGAGGTTTACATATTCCGACTATGGAGCAATTGGGTATCAAGGATGCGGTTTTTAACTTAATTGCCAATATAGGTTGGGAATCATACTTTGATATCAATTTTCCTGCTTATATTGAATTATGCCGTGAGTTTTATGCTACATTTTCTTATGATAAAGTTAAGGCATCAACTTTGTCATCTCCTGGTGTAATTCGTTTTAGGTTGATGGGTAAGGAATTTAAGCTGTCCTTAACTGGTTTTAATGTGGCATTTGGGTTTGTTTCATCTGAATATACTCAAACTGATGCATATTTGAGCTGCTTATGTGATTTTAGTCCTGATTTTAATCCCATTCTCCTTTATAGGCAATGGTCTAACTCCAAGTCTGCTTTCTATCATCCGAGTCACTCTTTGGTTAATTTCTTAAGCGACCCTGTTTTAAAATATGTGCACCGATTTCGGGCATATACATTTTCAGGTCGTCAAAAAAGAGCTAACCTTTTGTCTAAAACTGAGTTTTATTTTCTATGGTGCATGCAAGTAGGCAAAAAGGTTAACTTGGGTTGGTGGCTCGCTAACCAATTTCAGGACGTGATAACCCGGAATAGACCTTTGATTCTTGGTTCCTTGATTACCAAATTGGCTGTACATAATGGTTTAATTGACATTTCCAATACTACCCTCCATATTGCTTGTGAGATGGTTCCCTTGGATATAGTTTGTTTAACAGATATGGGGTTGATCTCCAAGGTGCAAGGCGTTTATCATTTTTCCAGATCTCGTCCTCCTCCTTCCAACAAGACGACGGCACGTTCCAATGCTCAACTCCGCGATGACGAGCCAGATGCATCCCCTGATAACGTTCCGTTCTGTTCAAGACCGTTGTCTCCTTCCACGAATGACGCGAACCAACTTGTAGCAGTGAGAATGCAACTCTCCTCTCTAACCGACACCGTTAATCAAATGAAGGCAAATTTAGATGCATTATTCCAACACAATGGATTCATCCCACCTTTCCCTCCTAACACGTAGTTTTTCAGGGAAGTTTTTGTGTTTTATTTTATGCCTTTTCTTTCTTGTCTTTTGTGTGCATACATTGGGGACAATGTATGATTTTGGTGTGGGGGAGGAAGTTTCGAATATATTTTGTGTGTTTAGGGTATTTTGTGTGTTTTGTTGCATAAAACATTGAAAAAAAAAAATTTCGCCTTCTACTTGTTTTCTAATTTTGTGTGTGGTACGCCTTATGAAGTTGAATTGAATTACCTAAAAGTTCAAGCATTAGCAGTTACTCTTGTTGCTTGGTGGGTGACCATTTTCTTGACAATTAATCTGGATGATAAATGGCATGATTCGATCTAAACTTGCTTATTGTGAGTTTTGAGCCTATAATGAGCAATCCATTCTCTTGTGCTCGAATTTCCTTGATGAGTGATACACATATGGTTTGATTAAGCTAGAACTTGCTTTGTTATGCATGTCAAAATCATCTTTGGATTTGTGCAATAAAATGACAAGGGCACTTAGGTTTTATCCTTTCATTTAACCTAGTAAAAGGCCTACCATTGTGAATTAACCATTAGTGAACTATTTCGAGCCTTGACTTTTTCTTTGATTTTTAACCAATACATATTAGCCTTGAACTTTTTATTTTTGACCTTTCTTGGACCCTAAACATTGAAGGGGTGTGGTGATTGGTGGCATCAAGTTGAGCAATATATATCTTCCCTGTTGCACATTTGTGAAGTTGCATGGTGATTGTTTCGATATACCTTGTATTTTGTAGCGTTGTTGCTGAAGAATAATTTCTTCAGGAAAAAAAAAAAGAGAGAGAGAAAAAAAAACACCTCAAGAAAAAAAAAAAGCAAACGAAAGGAAAAAAAAAAAAAAGAGAAAGAGGTGGAATTTGATTACTGAGCGAGTTGTAATTGAGTTATAAAGTTTTTGGGCATATGTAGCAGGTGAAAGTTGCATCACGAGTGGGTGAAGTTTCAAGTTTTGCCACTAGTCATTACATTCTCTTTAATGTTTTTAACCTTAAAATTCCTTTTATCACACCTTGACCCTAGCCCCATTACAACCCTGAAAAGACCTTTTGATTATTGTATTGAATTCATAATTGATGGTGGAGATGTGATATATTTGCAAGCCTATGGTGATGTCAAGCTATTGTGTTGTTTTGAGTGCTTTTAAATGTCCCTATACACTTTGAGTGCTTTGAGTGGTACCGTGAGACAATGATTGAATCATGTTTATTCTTTGATTCTGGAAGGAATGTTGGGGAGTGTAACTTGTTGGTGCGAAGTCTTTGCGACATGCTTGTTATTTTGAGGGTGTTTGATTTGACGTAGTTGTGCATGCCATTTGATGTTTTGTTAAATGTTTTGAAAATTGGTGTGGGTGAGTGTTTTTTTTAAAGTCTAACTTTTAACTGCTTGAGGGCAAGCAGAATCTTGGTGTGGGGGTGTGATAAAGTGATAATTGTGCCTATTTTTGATGTTAATTATCACTTTACCTTTGGCCGAATTTGAACTAATTGGTGTTTATTTGCTAAAATTGTGATGTTAGGAGTTACAAGCACTAATTGGTGAAATTTTGTTTACAAGTGGATTGGAGCACATAAAAGTTTTAAGGAGTTGAATGGGAGGAGAAATCAGCAATGCCGTCTCACTAGGACGTGGTCTAGCTTTATCATTTGTGCACTGGGAAGCAAGAACACAGCAATGGACTTCAACTAAGGCGAGGTCTCGTCTTACATCAAAGGCACTGCAGTTAATTTTTGGAAGGAGTCAAGACCTATTTCAGAATTGGCAATTAATATTCTCAATTTCCTTTTTCCGTCTTAAATTAGTACCAAGACATTTATTAATATTGTTGTCTTTTTAGGAAATAAATTAGGATAGGAATCCTACTCCTATGGGAATTCCTACATTTTAGGAAGTTAGTTTTATCTTAAGTAGTATAAAGGAAAAGAAAACCTAGAGGAGGGGGTGATCTTATCATCCATCGAAGAAAGGAAAAAAAGGCAGCCGCCGTTCCACTCTTCCAAGAACACACGTTGTTTTCTTCTTTTCTTTTCAATTGAAGGATGTTCAACACCACCATGAGTGGCTAAACAATTGTTTCTGATCCAGGGGATGGAAGTCAATGTTTTCTTCGTGAGGTTATGGTTTAATTAATTTCTTGTTATGTTTGGATGTTCGTTGATTTTGATAGAATTGATATGAACAATTAGGATTATTTGAATTGACGACTCAAATATTTCTAATTCTTCAATTGCTTTACATATGATCTAAATCCGTAATTGTTTAGAATCATTTGTAATCAAGAGCACTGAGACTAATCTGCATGTGTAGAGAGAGAGCGATCGTGTAGTTTAGTTAAGGAAGAATTAATGAACCAAATCTAGAGAATTGTAGCTATCTCAGTTGTTTGGATTTGATTTAACCGTTTTCTCCAACTTAATGCTGCTTTCAATTCGATATGGAACGCTATCGTGCCCAGTTGGTTGAGAGTTAGGTTTGTTTGGATGCTGGGTTCAAACAGATAAATTCGGAAAACACAAAATCTTCTAGCTATCTAGTGGATTTTTGGTTAAATGTTTAAACTAATGAGAATATTGCATGAAACCAGTGATCGAGAAACATTGACAGAAATCACATTCCCTGGGTCAGAGCTTTGGTAAGAGTGTTATAGTCCGTCATTTATTTTGTTGTTAATTCAGTTAGTCTATTTTCCTTATTTAAATTTCCCTAGCTAGTAATCAATTTCAAACACCTTTTTCTTTTACGTGACTAAGAGCTTTCCAGCTTTCCCTGTGGGATCGACCTGGTCCACTTTTTGCTACAAATAATTAGAGGATCAGTAAGTAATTTTGGAGGCTTCGACAAACCTGCCAGTTTTGTCCTCCTTATTGGAGGTTTTTTGTAGATCAAACTTGGACGGTGGGGTATTAGATGACAACAACAGTGTAAAGAATGACGGCAAATGTTTTCTATTTTTCCTCCGGCAACTCTACATATCGGTTGTAATGCTCTTGTCTCGTAGAGGTTAACAAGTTAGGTTTTCGACCACTTAACTACTATAGTTAGGTGATTTTATCTTTATTGTATTTTTGATTTGGTTAGCTTTTCTTAGTTTCCTTGTGAGAACTAAGACTTTGTTTTGCTAGTGGGCAATTGTGTATTTGTATTATGTTTCAATATAACTATCATTTTTGGCCAAAAAAAAAAAAAAACTAATGTGTGTTAAGTATGTCTTTTTAATGAAAGAACGTAGTTTTATTAAGATTATGGTTTAGACATTTTATGTTAATATTTAACATTTATTAATAAAACTAAATTGTTTTATAAGGTGTAGGGAATTAATGAAATTGATTATCCTATTTCAAAATTTTGAAATTAAGTGGAAATGAAACTTAATAGGATAAGAAACTCCCATACCATTGAAATACTATTAATATATATATATATATTTTAAGGTGTAGGAAATTAATGGAATTAAATATCCTATTCCAAAATTTTAAAGTTAAGTGGAATTGAAACTTAATGGGATAAGAAACTCCCATACCACTGAAATACTATTAATTTAAAAAAAAAATTATTTTAGGTGATGGCCACCAAATCCCAATTGGCAATCCAGTTTAGATTGTTAGCCAGCCAACATCTTTTTAAAATAAATAATTTTATTTATTAATAATATATATAGATATTAAAAAATTAAAAATAACATAAACTCTAATTATTCATTAATTACTCAACAATTATCTAATAACTTCCTATTTTAATTTTCAATTGGGACGTGTGGGTCTTCCAATATTCATCCAATACAATTCTATCCTCACAAAATTCTCCCATCCACTCCTATGCTCCGATATGTTTTTTCTTAAGGGTGAGATTTAATAGGTCAGAGGGAGATAGATTAAAATAAGAGAGAGGGATGGCATTGAAATTAATGAGATAATCTAAATAATGAAATAATCCCCTTTTCTCCATCGTTGTTTGACGCTGTGCATTGATCTGTGTATGATTTTGCAAGGTGCCTATTTTAAGTTTAAAAGATGAGGGGTGAGAAAGAAAATAAAATAAAATACAAGTAAAACCTCTATAAATTAATAATCTTGGGACCATTGCAAATTCTATTAATTTAAAGAGGTATCAGTTAATCAATAAATTAATAATCTATTAATTTATCAATTGAGCTTACATTACGAAGTAATACTCATATAATTAATTAAAATTTTATTTTATTTTATAAAAATATGAATTTAATATAAGGATTAAAAGTTGAAGGAATATAAACCAATCCATTTCTACTTTGATTGGCAAGTGTAATTTAATTTTATTAATATCTTCAATGCGACTGTTATCATTTTGCTATTATGAAGAGGTGAGAAGGCTTGGGAAGTTCAATGAGACTTCGGAATTGAACTTATCTCAATGCTGGCTTGGGAAGTTCAAGTTAAGACATGGAATTAAATCATTTCGACATTTCGGGAAGGGGACCAGTTGATATACAAGACAGAAAAAATTGGAGTCTGCAAGGGAAAAAAAATGGACCAATTTGCCTTGAGAGATGTTTTTATTTTTAATATGGATGAAACAGGAGCGTTTTATATGTTGCGACCAGATCACTCTTGCAACAAAGCAGTTTGAAGGGGGGAAAAAAAACAGAGACAAAGAGAGGATTACAATTGTTGTTTGTGGTAATGAAGATGGCTCAGAAAAATTCCTCGGCGGATCATTGGATAGTATGTAAAACCACGTTGGTTCAAGAATGTAAACATGAATTCTTCGAATTGTCAATATTGTGCCAACAACAGGTCATGGATGACTGCAATGCTTTTGAGGTGTTAAAGATAAATTAGATTTTTCCAAGTATATCACATAGAATATTTTCTGTATATCCTGTATATCATTTTTGATTTGTAATTATCTAATTACCTTATTTAGCTTAGGACTCAAGATTATAAATATACAATAATTCATTGTATAGAATACAAGTCAATACACAGCAATTATTCAACAAAACTCTCTGGTTTTATTTTTCTTACATGGTATCAGAGCAAACGATTTATCATTGCTTTTGCTTCAATTTTTAAAACCATCAGTTAGAGTTTTTTTTTTTTTGGCTGTTTTTTCCTTTCCTTTTTTATTTCTTGGCCAATTCTGCATCAACTATCAATGGGCCCAATGGCCCACGCCTATTTTGCACCCATTGCAAGAAACCAGGCCATGTCCGTAAGGCCTGCTTTCTTCTTGTGGGCTATCCTCCGAATTGGAAGCCCAAGCAGTGAGGTGGCCAAAAGAAAAAACAATCTGATTTTGGGCCCCTAGCCCATAACGCTGCCATTACTAGGACGCCTCCTCTACCTGGATTTGGGCCTCTTCCCACTCCTTTTGGTACTAAACCATATCCTTATTCCGGTGTAGGTATCTTGGGATTTGCGACTCCTAGCCCCAGCAATGTTTATGGCGGCTCATCTGGGCTTCACCTCACAACGAATCAGCAACAGAAACTTGTCGCCCTTCTGAATCAAATGGGGACTTCGGATTCAACTGCCAACTTCTTAGGTATTACTTTACCTTCTAATTCCCTTTCATCCGTTTGGGTTATCGATTCAGGTTCTAGTGACCACATAACTTGTAGTTTCACTATTTTAGATTCATTTTTTCCCTGTAAAACACCCATTTCCATTAGTTTGCCTGATCAATCCACTAGTCCTGTAACACATATTGGTCATTACCGACTCTATCCTAATTTGCACCTCACACATGTCTTATATGCTCAAGACTTTAAATATAATTCGTTATCTGTTCGTAAACTCACTCGAGATAATCATTGTGTAGTCAATTTTTTTCGATGACTTTTGTGTCTTTCAGGACCGTACAACTGGGGCTCTGATTGGGTTCGGCAAGGCTGATCGGGGATTATACTTTTTATGTTCTTCCATTCCCAACTCATTTTATTTAGTTTTTCAAGGTTATTTAAATTCCCTAAAGAATACTTCATGTATTCCAAAAAAATTTTCTAGTTGTAATTCGATTTTTGCAATAATATTAGTTATGATATTTGGCATCGTCGTCTTGGTCATTCTTCTTTAAAATCTTATAATGCACATGGTCAATCAATTTCGTGTCCTCCATCTTTTTCATGTCCAATTTGTCCTCTGGCCAAACAAACTTGCCATGCTTTTCCTACAAGGACTAATGCAACCACCTCCACATTTGAATTAGTCCACATGGACGTTTGGGGTCCTCATCAGACTACCAATCATGATGGTTCCCGTTATTTTCTCACCATTGTCGACGATTTTTCCCGTGCCACATGGACCTTCCTTTTACACTCAAAATCTCAAGTTTTTTTCAAAATTTAGCATTTTATATCTATGGTGTTCACCCAATTTGGCTCCATTGTCCGTCACATCCGCTCTGACAATGGAACCAAATTTTTTTCAAATGAGTGTCGCTCATTCCTTGCTAGTCAAGGCATTCTTCATGAGAGCTCATGCGTCTACACTTCTCAACAAAATGGAGTTGTTGAATGCAAACATCGTCACTTATTAGATGTTGCACGAGCTTTGATGTTTCAGGCCAACATCCCACCTCACTTCTGGGGTGACTATATCCTCACTGCAACCTACATCATTAACCGGTTGCCTTCATCCTCCATTCATGGTCTAAGTCCTTTTGAACTACTGTTTAGGAAACCACCCATCCTTGACCATCTTCGTGTTTTTTGATGTCATTGTTATGCTACCACCCTAGGTGCCCGTGATAAATTCAGTCCACGTGCAACTCCTCGCATTTTCATGGGTTATCCTCTTAATCAGAAGGGTTATCACCTATATGACCTCACTTCAAGAAAATTTTTTGTTAGTCGGGATATGCTCTTTCAAGAAAATATTTTTCCCTTTTCTTCTCCCTCTTCAGTGATGTCCCCCATAGTTTCGTCCGATCCGACACCTCTAGCTGTATGGTCCGATGAGACTTTCACCACGTTTAATCTCCCTGTAGATACACCGACTTCTCCAGCTAAGTCTATCACTCCAGCATCCTCGGCTGATCCTATTTCCTCTCCAGACACTGAACCCTCATCCTCCACACATTCAGATATACAAGATCCAAACTTAGCTATATCTCTCCGCCGTTCCTGCCGTCCTTCTCGACCTCCCATCTGGAGTTCTGATTATCTTCGCCCTACCTTACCTTCAGCCTCTTGCACCTCTCTCTATCCCATTTCAAACTACATCTCCATGGATAATTGCCACCCTCCATACAAGCACTTTATTGCTTCTATATCTGCCATCCCAGAACCCACTACTTTTCAGGACGCTCTCACTAATCCCCATTGGGTTACTGCCATGGAAAATGAACTCCTTGCTCTTCAAGCCAATCATACTTGGGATGTGGTTCCGTTACCTCCTGATTGTCGTCCAATCAGATGCAAATGGGTTTACAAGGTCAAGTATTATGCCGATGGCACTCTTGAGCAGTACAATGCCCGCTTAGTGGCTAAAGGTTTTAATCAACGAGAAGGAATCGATTATCAAGATACCTTTTCTCCTACTGCTAAGCATGTTATTGTTTGTCTTCTTCTCACCCTTGCAGCTATCCATGATTGGCCTCTTTATCAGGTGGATGTGCAAAATGCTTTTCTCCATGGTGATCTTTCAGAAGAGGTGTATATGGAACTGCCCCCTGGATTTCGCACTCAGGGAGAGAATTTGGTATGTCGACTGTGGAAATCCTTATATGGGTTGAAGCAAACATCTAGCCAATAGAATGCCAAATTCACTAGTGCTCTCCTTCAGCATGGCTTTCACTAGTCTCGCTATGACTATTCACTGTTCACCAAAATTCAGGGTACTTCTTTTGTTATATTGCTTTTCTATGTTGATGAAATACTCATTACAAGCACCAGTCAAGCTGGTATCACTGATCTCAAACAATATCTAAATGCCACATTTTTTATGAAAGATCTTGGTCAGTCCAAATTTTTCCTTGGTCTTGAGATTGCTCGCTCTCCAGATGGTATCTCAATAAGTCAGCGCAAGTACACATTGGAGCTGATATCTGAGGCTGGCTTAGCAGGTTCTAAACCTTCAATTATCCCTATGGAACAGAATAAGAAGTTCACAAGCATTGAATATGACACTGGTTCAAATCAGCAAGTCAATGATCCACTTCTTGAAGATCTTTCAGTATATCAAAGATTAGTTGATCGACTTATCTATTTGAATCTCACCAGGCCAGATATTACGTTTTCAGTTCAACTTCTCAGTCAAGTCATGCACAATCCGAAACAATCTCACATGGAAGCCGCTTTAAAAGTAATAAAATATCTGAAGAGTTGTTTAAGTCTTGGTCTTCTTCCTTCCTCTTCAAAGTTTGAATTACGAGCCTTCTGTGATTCAGATTATAGCACGTCTAATGACAAGGAGATCCACCACCGGTTTTTGCATCATGCTTGGGGATTCTTTAATATCTTGGCGTACAAAAAAGCAACCCACAGTTTCATTATCATCAGTTGAGGCAGAATATTGAGCCATGCAGGTTACAACCAGTGAAATAGTGTGGATCATGGGACTTCTAAAAGATTTTGGTTTTCATATGAAGAAACCTGCTTTACTTTATTACGACAATGAAACTGAAGAAAAAATAGAGGTAAATCCGATTTTTCTTGAGCGCACTAAACACATTGAAGTGGAATGTCATTATGTAAGAGAAAAGATCCAGCAAGGTGTCATTGCAACATGCCACATAGCTACCAAGAAGCAACCAGCCGATTCGTTAATTAAAGCATTAAGCAGTGGACAGCACTGGCATCTTCTTTTCAAGCTTAAAGTATTTGACGTATACAAATCTCCAGCTTGAGGGGGAGTGTTAAAGATAAATTAGATTTTTCCAAGTATATCACAAAGAATATTTTCTATATATCCTGTATATCCTTTTTGATTTGTAATTATCTAATTACCTTATTTAGCTTAGGACTCAAGATTATAAATGTACGATAATTCATTGTATAGAATACAAGTCAATACACAATAATTATTCAACCAAGTCAATACACAGTAATTATTCAACAAAACTCTCTGGTTTTATTTTTCTTACATGAGGAATACTGTACGTGCGATGGCTTGACAACAAAATGCAAGGAAAACAAATTCTCTTGATGATAGATAATCCAGCCTATCCAAAAAATATTGGAAGATTACAGGATGTTGAGCTAGTATTTCTATCTGGCACCCAACATGACATCAAAAATCCAACCATGTGATTCGGAGATAATAAGAAACTTCAAGATGCATTATCTTAGAAGATTTTACCGTAAATTTTTGGAGGGCTATGAATTGGGGCAAATCAATCCGTAAAAGATGTTTTGGATGCAATCAATCATGCAGTCTCAGGTTGGACAATAGATGTTCATGCAAAGACAATAGTGAATTGTTCTCTGCATTGCAAAAATCCATTATGTGGAAGAAAACAATGGCCTTCGAGAACTTAAATGATCCTTTAAATTAAAAATGATTCTTTAGGTTTGAGTGCTGATTTGTTCATTAGTGTCTGTGAGGTTAGTTAACCTTAGTTATCAGTGCCCTTTAGTGTACCTTGAGTGTTCTAACTTAACTTAACTTTGATTTCCTTAAAAAAAAAATTAAAAAGATTGAATAAATAGCATAATTCGTCCATCAATTTAGAATATTAATTCAATTTAGTTCTCATTTTTAAAAAATTTCAATTTGGTCCCTTAATTTACAATTTAAATTCTATTTGGTCTTTCTAATATAATCAAACCAAACATGATTAATATTCAGTCAAGTAACTTATGCATACTTAAAATAAAGGGCAGTGGTTGAAACCAAAATAAAAAGAGTAAATTGTGAACAATCATTCTCAACTTTTACTTTTCCATAAAATGCTCTCTAAAAGTTTTATTTTGCATGTTAGCACCTCTAACTTTGTAATTTTCACAATGTATACTTTTTTTATTAGTTGTCAAAAATATACTATAAATAGATTTAACTATCTAAATTGCAAAATACTAAAATTAGACGTGATTTATTTAGATAAAATATTTATGAATTGTATAACTCTGTGATGGTAAGCATTAGGTCTCATTTGGCATGATTCCATTAAAAGGATTAATTAATTTATCTAGTATTAATTTATAAAAACGTTACTATTATTGTTCAGAGTTCAAGTGGTTAGGGTATAATTTTGGTACAAGTGAAAAAAGTTACTTTGGAAGTTAATTGTTCCTTTAAGAATAAGAGTAAAATGAAGAAAATGATGCTCTGTTTTTTTTTTTTTTTGCGTACCCTAAGTGATAGAATGGTGCACATTTTTTTAAATTTTTTTTTTTAAAGAACCACTTAAAACACATTTCAATTGTTCTGTAGAAGGTGTTCTTTAAGAAAAAATATTTCATACATCGATTGCACCATTTAAAATTGTGCAGCTATATACAATCCGCGGCTAGCCTATAAATTAGGGGAGACAGCCCATACACATAATAGGAGGCAAAATATATATATATATATATATATATATATATATATATATATATATATATATATATATATATATAAATTAGGGGAGATAGGCCATATACATAATAGGAGGCAAAAAAAAAAAATTAATTGGCTTGCTGCACTTAAAATAAAGATGCAGTAAATGTGTGCAATATTTTTTCCTTTTCTAATACCTTTTTCAAAGAATAATTTTTAATTTTGTCTAAATACTGTTTTGAAAGAATATGTTTTTAAAATCTTTTTGTCAAATGTTTGTTCAAACACGACTTTAAATAACTATTGATATATAAAATTCTTAAAATATTCTACTAGGCCCTGTCCAAACAGAACGTTTAATCCTTGAGAGGCAAATTTACTAGTACTATTTTTAGGGAAATTGAAATTTCATTATCTCTTAAAACAACCAATATAACAGTGACGTACATGGAGGACAGCTCCACTAAATTTAAGAAAAAAATAATGAATTCTTTGGAGCAAAATAATGAGCAGTTTGATTACAATTTGTCTTTACTCAATTAATCCTATTGATATTAATATAAAGGGTTAACACAAAAAGTCTAATTTTATTAGCAAGACTTTCGATTTCAAACTTTAGATAGATTATCTTGATTGACTTCATTGCACAATTTTTAGCGAATTCCTTTCCATAACGCAACTTCTTCAAGACTTACTATTTTAACAAAACTTCCCAAGTTATCCCATCTCTATCGTTTCAAGAGAGACCAATCTATAAAACCGATAACAAAATTTTACGTCAACCCTCCCTTTATGATCCATTATCACTATTTTCAACCCATAAATCTCTAAAGAAAATTGCCCATTCAGAATTAACCTTTTAATCAAATGAAAGAGAGGGTGAGACCTTTCAAAACCTAAATATCTAATTTTACATAAATGGAGACAATATTCTTTGCGTTCCAAAAAAAAAAAAAAAAGTTCCCTTTCTATATAAAGAGAAACTTTTTACATCTATAATATTTTTTATAATTAATAATTATGTATGACTTACAAATAAATGATAAAATAAAAGTGTATAATTATATATTAATTACATATTTTAAAATATGTACCTTTCAATTATGATTTTTTTTTTTTGGGAGGGAGGGGGCAGAGGGAGAGATGGAGGGAGTTTTAGTTATTGTAATTATTTAATTAATGCTCTGTTGTTGCACTTAATTATTTTTTGTAATTGATACAGTTGAGTGTCAAGAGTAAAAAAAGTAAAGTATCAATATACATTGATATTGACACAAAATTTTAGTTCACAAAAATAAATTCAATGTTCCTTATTTTTCATTTTCAAAAATGAGATCACTAATATTTTATTCCGAGATACTGAAGCCATTTTGCTGAAGTTTTTCGCTTCAAAGTTATTTCTAAGTGAAAACTAAGATGTCACGATGTTAGAGCATGTAGTATCAAAAGTTTAGATGAATTAAAGCAAGAAAATTGGAAAAATGTGTAAAGAAAACTGGGAGAGATACTCAACAAGCAAGAGGGAGAGAGATATTGTGCAATGCTTAGAAACTGAGAGAGATTAGGGAGGGAGACAGGAGATGTTGTATATTTCAAAATATATAATTTCACATTAAAAGATTACAAAATTTCTTAACATTTTATATTGAATTTCTTATGAATGGGTTTGTAATCAAAAGAAAGGGTAGTGGGTTTGCACACAAAAAAGAGGGTTAAATTGGGCTAATCCAGTTCAAAGCGGTGGATTAATCTCCTCTGCGCATAGGTTAAATACTGTCCAACCCAAGTTTTACTGGTTTTCTTTTTGGGGCTTCAAAATTATTTTTTATACTACTAGTTGATTGAGTCTTTTACCAGTTTATCGTTTTACTAAGTTAGCAGCCATCTCACCCTTTTGTTGACCATGTATCAACCTTATCCGCATAATTCTTGCTGAACGTTACCATAGAACGTTACCATAGTGTTGACCACATGGGTTAACCATGTACCAATGTTCCATGCATGATTCTTGCTGTACGACTCCAGCATTCACCTTCTTTTTCTCATTTTTTATTCCATGCAGCACTATAAATAGTACTACTACCTACCTCCAAAGACACAATTGAACAAGTTTCCTTCCTCTTTAGTAAGCTTCTTTCCTTCTTCTTGAGCAAGCTTTCTTTCTCCTTCTCAACCTTCCTTTCCCTCATTCTGTTGGTTTTATTTCAATTTTGTTGTTCTTCCTACCCTCTACTAGGAAAGCTTGTTTAATCCTAGGAAAACATTTCATAAACTATTGAAATAGTTTCTTTAGAACAGTGTAATATTGCACGACTCAAGTTTTCCAACTATTATTAATTTTATCTATTATAATCTAAAGAAACTATGGCTACCTCCTATACAAATACACCCAATCCTACTACAAATGTTACTCCCACCAATGCCATTCATCCTACCCAAGTCGACATTCTACTCACTCAGTTTGTTCCTATTCAATTGCCTGACGCCAAGCCTTTTCCTGATGTCTCAAATATTCATATATTTACCGATGAAAATTTCAAACATTGGCAAGAAAGGATTTTCTCCTTATTAGATATTCATGGTGTAGCACATGCCTTAGTAAAACCCAACTATTAATACCAAATTCAACAATTATGGCAACATGCCAACAAGGTATGTCATTATACGGTTTACAAACTATATCTAACGAACTGTTTGATATTTTCTGTCCTTACAAGGATGCAAAGGCTATATGGGAAGCATTAATAAAAAGGTTCACTATCGAAGATACCACCAAGCAAAAGTTTGTGGTTGGAAAATTCTACCACTAGCAAATTGTTGAAGATAAAGACATGAAAAGTCAAATTAATGAGTATGAAAAATTACTCAAAGATTTGAAAGCTAAAGACATAGTTCTCTCAAACAAATTTGCAGCCGACCTATTAATAGAAAAGCTACCAGACTTCTGGAGTGACTACAAAAATAGTGTGAAGCACAAACAAAAGTCTTTCACCATCGATTCTCAAAAATGAGATCACTAATATTTTATTCTGAGGTACTGAAGCCATTCTGCTAAATTTTTTCAATTCAAAGTCATTTCTAAGTGAAAACTAAGATGTCACCATGTTAGAGCATGAAGTATCAAATGTTTAGATGAATTAAAGCAAGAAAATTGGAAAAATGTTTTAAAAAAACTGGGAGAGATTAGGGAGAGAGAGACAGGAGAGACTCAACAAGCAAGAGAGAGAGAGATATTGTGCAATGCTTAGAAACTAGGAGAGATTTGGGACTAGGAAGCAATGAAATTTCATAAAGTTTTTTGGTTTAGATGTAGGTAGTCCGCATCTTTTTAGAGTGTATATCTTGTCGAGTCTCTTTTCTAAATAGTGCCCAAATCGTTGTCTTTTGTATGGATCATAATTTACCGGACAAAAATTTCATTACTTTATGATCGTTGTAATTACAGTTGCCGGTCACCGGAGTTTCAATCGTCAACTCCCCTATTTTTAAGTCATTAACTTTCTTGACCTTCCGCCACTGACCTAGCGTCAGCCCCCATACATAGGGTACAAATCATGCCTAGCTGGAGGTTCTCAGCATCAGCTTCAGTTGGCTTCATGATCACGTGCAATGCCTGGCTTTCCTCAGAAATTTTTAACACGAATGACAAAAAATACACAGATCAGAAATACGCATATTTCTCATTTGTGTAGCGCTACAACATTCAACTTGGCCTCACAAAGACTTGTTAGTTTCATCCTAGTAGAGCAAAAACCACAGCAAGTGACCCAATATTTGAAAAATAACCAAATTGATTCAATCATAAACCAAGTTCCTGAATGAAAACGCGTTAGAAACCTTCTGAGAATCAATAAATCATTTCGAATCATTGGTTACTAAAATTTGGTACTAAGAACTGATCTGATCTACTGAAGCATTTTACATGCACAACTGGGAAGAATTAGACGAAATTGAAGCCATAAAGAAGTGAGGCTTAAAGTAGTGGGCCCTGCAAATGTCTTTGGAGAAAGAGGAATATAGTCTCCCATTGTTCAAGATCCTTTTCATTTGATTGGCCAAATATTTGGCTTTACACCCAAAGGATAATCAGGCAGGGTTGACTTCACTCTTCAATTGACTGAAAAAATCAAATGCAAATACATGTAGATTAGACTGCGCAAAGAAAATAGGAAGACGCATTGATGTATTGCTAAATTGAAAATGATCTGCTCATCCAGCTTGGCTATAAGAGAGAATCACAAAGTTTGATCCAAGTTATTATTACTCCACACAGGCACAGTAGCATTTACGTAAATCAGACTCCTCACACTTCCGTTGCGTACTTCCAACAATGCACGGCATTACGCAATTGGTGAAATTGTATGCGTAGTTTTGTTTTTAAATTGAACTAGACAAATCGAAGGTTCAACGCTTCAGAATGGAATTGAAGGATGTGAAGCTTTATGCAATTGGTGAAATTGTATGCACAGTTTTGTTTTAAATTAAATTAGAGAATTTGAAAGTTGAAGGTTGAAAGCTTGAGATGGTTCTCTGTTCCCCAGATATTACAACTATTGCAAGACTTATGCCCATATAATTTGGAAAACAAGGCAATGAAAGGGAAGTTCATCCCAAGACCTCAAACAGAAGAAACAAGTCAATAAACTTGAAAAGGTTAACAAAGTTTGTAGGAAGCTGGCGAAATATATGAAGTGAAGAATAAAAAGCATAAAATAGTATTACCTCAGAATATGATTCCGAGAGTAGAAACCGATCGAGTATACTTCAAAGCAACCAAACCATCACAATACAATAGGGGATCTCAAACTCTGACCAAGTGAGCTTAGTAGGGAGAAATGCAAATCAAAGAGAGTCCATCCCGGACAATTTTTGTAGAATGAAACGGGGTGTGTTCCAGCAAAGGTTGCATAAAATCCCGGAGGACCACTGCGAACTAGTACACCCACTCTTAGGGTTAGAATATAGCCAAATATAGAATCGTGGAGAAAATTTGCATTTGGTATTAACATCTATGAAATCCATATTTGAAGAAATAGACTATGAAAGTTTCTTTTGAATGACGAACCATACAGGGCAGACATAATGACGGCCATCAGCATGGCATTGCTAGAGCAAACAAAATTTTTTAATGGAAGGGCCATCAGCTGTCACTTACATTTAGTTATTTCGTATAGTGAAGGGGATAATTAACTAATACCATGCTTTCAATTTGTGAAAAGAAAATGGAAGGACCGAAATTCCATAATATATTAGCCGATTTTGTTGCATTATTTTTTTTAAAGAATTTAAAAGATAAACGAATCAATGAGAACAGCAACAAAAAAAAATGACTAAAAAAACAAAAAACATATGAGAATGAGAGGGTGGAGAGATTACAAGATAAGCTAGAGGTTTGAAAGCTTACTTGATGATTGAATCAATATTTATAAAAAACGAATCTGGGGAAGCTGAGAAATTTTGGACCACGCGGAATCGGGCCCGCTAACAGGACAGCAGCTTTCCTTGATAGCATAATGCCGTCGTAATTTGGCAAGAAATCTCATTGCAGGCAGTGAGGGTAAATACCGAAGCTTTTGACAATCATTCAGCATTAGAATTTGAAGAGACTCAAGACTCCCAAACCATTCTGGTAAAGCTTCTAATGATCCAAAACCAGAGAGAAATAAAGTTTCCAATGAAGTGAAGTGTTGTAACCGATCCGGTAGCAGAGACTCCATGTGATGCAATATTAGTTGACGGAGTGTGGAAGAACAAGATGTTAACCCACACCAATCAAACAATTCCAATAAACAATCATTATTTGAGAAGGGGCCAATTGTCAGTTTCTGTAAGTTGCTGAGATGATCAAATCCTCTGGGCTTATTTTTTTTATCGGCAAACAATTTGGGACATTCATCTAATGAAATGAATGAGAGAGAAGGAGCTTGTTGCAAGTCGAGTGGGAAGGATATGAGACTATGGCAATTAAGCACAATTAGGCACGAGAGAGATGTACAGCCCTCCAGCGTTTCCTTTGGGATATTGGTCAAACTTTACAATCCAAAATTTTCAATTGTTTGAGAGAAGTCAGGTGTTTATTAGTGCTTTGAGAAGGACCTACTCGTAGAAGTTCAGGGCATCTACTTATTTCTAACACACGCAGTGCCGCTGGTTGACACAATTCCATCACATTGAACTCCATCAAATTGGGACAACTGACAAGTTTCAATATCTCAAGAGAATTGAAGCAACCACCCAATACAACAACAGGAAAACAAGTAAGCCCATCAATACCATTAAAACCAAGGAGTTGAAGAGTACTACTCACCCTGGCTAAGAATGAGGTTTACCACCGAGACTTGCACATTTATGATTTCCAATTCTTTGACACTTGGAAAGTGGGTTGGAGCGGTGGTCAGTTGGAAGCACCCATCAATGGTCAATTTCTCAAGGACTGGAAACACAACATCGTCATCAGAAACTTTTGCTTCCTGCCATTCAATCAAGCTCTTCAGAGATTGCACGAGATATTTAAGTGCTGGAAACAATTTTTTCCTTGACACGGCTACTTGACCACCACCGCAACTGCTCGTGCAAGCAGCAAGCCCATAGAATGAAACCCCAATGTGGTGCAGCCTTTGATTGGCTACTCAAAAAAAAAAGAAAAGAAAAGGATCGGGAGAGTAACTTTGTTGGCCGGTTAAAGTAACAAAATAGTTAGAACCGTTGTTGGATGTTCTTCCAGGCTTCCAAGGAAATAGATAGGACAACGATTCTTCCAGATCGTTGACTACAACTCTTCAAGGTTGCAGATTTTGGAAAGCTCCGACTCTACAAGGACGGAGTGAAAGCTCTTCTAGACTTTCAAGGTTGAACTCTTCAAGGTTCATAGAAGCACAAGGCAGTTTTTATTTCTTCCAAACTCGTCTTCCCAATACACAAAGTAGATGGCCTTTTATAGCCAAGGAAAAAACAAACTCAAGCAAATGAAGAGACTAGACTCTTAGGAATTAAACTAAGACTTTTCGGTAAACAAAGACTAGGCTCTTAGAAATTAAACAAAGACTTATTGGGAAAGACAAAGACTTAGAAAAAGACAAGGACTTTATGGACTCAAGAATGAGACTTTTGGATATCATCAACTTGACCTCCTTGGTTGACTAGACGAGCTTGGATGCGGATGGACCTCCTTGGTTGTGTGAGCTTATCTTCATCATCAACCGGGTCTGCATCACAATGCAACTTAAGTTTTCCATTTCCAATCTGAGATATTCAAGACATGGAAGATGCCCTAGCGCAGGAAGTTCTATACATCTCTTACAACCTAGCAACTCCAATCTAACCAACTTTGACAAATTCGAAACCCATTGAGGAAATCGATCACCCATGAAATTTTCAATGTTTAACACTTCCAAATTCTGGTGAGGTTTGAGGCCTTCCAACACTTGTTCATTGTAGATTTCAACACCTTCTCTATCCCTACTACCCAATTGTAGATTTTTCTTTTCTGACAAATTTGCCCTATCCGCTCCTTCTTTATCCTTTACAAGTTGAAGATTGCGAATCTCAATTTTGCCTTTTAGGTATTTCAAGCGTCCAAGCTCTTCAATTTGACGACCCTTCTCTCCACCTACATTATAAAACTTCGTCGAAGACCACCAATTGTCCTATCTCTGGAGGCATCTGAAACTCAATATCAGAGTTGAAATAGTGCAAATGCCTCAAATTAATCAAGTTGTTCATCCCTTGTGGAAGACCTTCTCGACCATTGCAATCCTGCATCCTCAAAGTTTGCAAATTATAAAGCTTGCAAATAGATTCCGGCAAACTTTTGATGTCAGAATTTGAAATGGTAAGGAACCTTAAATGCTTTAGTTCGCCAACAGAGCTTGGCAGCTCCATAATTTCTGGCATGGACAAAATTAGAATGTGTAAACGCTTGAACTTCCAAAACATATCGTTGGATATGCTGCTACTCTTCAAAATTTATGTTGACCCATCATTCCATGTCATTATTTCTGTAGACTTGCGTAATGCAAGGTGTCGAACTTGATCGCTGTTGTTTATGACATCGCCTCGAATTAAAGCGTTGGAGCTTGGAAATCGTTTGTGAGGTCATGAACAAGATCATGCAATTTATAATAGTTCTCCTTCTCTCTACTTTTTCTAACAAGGAAATCGCAATAAAATACGGGATAATTACCCCCGCTTTCCTCCATCAACATTTCATTTTGAAGGTCCGTTGGAGAAATCCTCCGCCCTCAAAAGTTCAATCACAGATCTCTTTCGATCTCAGTATCTTTGTCAAATAAAGAACAATATGCGAAATATTTTTTAATTGATGGAGATGGCAAATGATCAAAACTCAACTTTAGTATTTGCTTGATACTACTTTCATGATCTCCATGAATGTTCAAAAGCCCATTCTCCACAATTGAGGGCCAGATCCTCTTTTCTTCGTGATACGTAACAAACCTCCAATCACATTTGCAGCTAGCGGTAGACCATCACATTTTTTTACTAGATGGGCTCTTATTCCATTCAACTCTTCTGGTATTTCTCCTTTACCAATTGCATTTTCTTTTATAATAGACCAACACTCATCACCAGATAGCTTTCCTAACTCGTAGGGAGGATGTCTAGACACAATAGATGCCACATTTCGGCCACGAGTAGTGACAAGGCACTTGCTTCCAGTTGCCGTGCTTAAGCCCAACAATGAATCGAAAAAATTCTCCCATAGTTCTGGAACTTCATTCCAGACATCATCAAGAACAAGGAGATATTTTTCCCATCTAGCTTCTTCCGAATTTGTTGAACAACGTCATCCCTACTTAACATTACAACTTTGTCTCCCCCAGGGATTTTAAAATTAGTTCAAAAAGTTTTGTCACTTCAAATTTTTCAGACACAAAAACCCAAAATTTCCTATTAAAATGGCCATGAATTTGTCGATTGTTGTAGACCGACTTAGCCAGAGTTGTTTCCCCAAACCACCCATGCCGAGTATGGGAATGACAGAGAGAACTTCAGAGGAGTTCAACAACATTTCCACAATCTTAGATTCATCATTACACCTTCCTACAACAATTGGAGCAACAATAGAGTCAGTCTAACGACTCATTGCAACTCCAATAGTTGTAGGGGGCAGTGGAGGTGCCATTTTTGATCAATCCATATCCGGCTGCTTCTTGATTGATGCTTTTCAACCGGGTGCTAATATCCCTAACCTTAGAAGCCATTCGCCACCGAAAAGAAATATCATCTTTGGAGAAGAAGAAAGCATACCTTCCCCTTGAGTTGGTTCCTGGATTTCACCTTGCGACGAAGAACTTTGTAGTTGAGCTCTTCCAACACATAATAAGCGTCATAAGCCACTCCTTCAAGCCTCTTGAGCCAAAGTTGTACAAGCTGGTTTTGTCTCTGCTTATTCTCAGCATCAGCCATCACTGCTTGGATCATCTGAGCAAATTGTTTGAGCTTCTCCAAATCCTGCTTGAAACCAAACACAAGACCGATCCGGTCAATGGCAAGGGAAAGTACTTTCTCCAAGAGAACTTGCACAGCGGAACTGATAATTGCATCGGCTATTTCTTAGTCTTCCTTGGATGATAAACAAGTGATCTGACGAGGAAGCTTAATTTTTCAGAACATAAAAGAGAGTGTAAAAGGATTTTTTCCGCAGCTAAAATACGCTCCTATCGAACACAAATGTTATTGAAGAACTGATGGTCAATTTCGTCCACTCAAAATCGAAGACTATTGGGGAGAAAGTGGATTGCTGTTTCCATAACAGTTTGCCTAAGGTTATGCACAGAACTCCCTGACCATGAAACACCGTGAAGTGGTCATGCACAGAACTCCCTGACCATGAAACACATGCACAGAACTCCCTGACCATGAAACACCGTGAAGTGGTCATGCACAGAACTCCCTGACCATGAAACACCATGACCACTTCATGGCACACTATATCAGCGTCATATCAGCTCATAACTTAGTCTTTACTATTTATGCAGCCACCCTAAAAAATTGACTCACACTCATAAATCTGGTATTTATTATTAACACAACCATTATTAATTTTTTTATATTAATAATATAATTTATAATTTTAATTATCATATATTAAATATTTAAAAACAATTAATAGAAAATAATTTTTCATTACATTAAAATTAAAATTTAATAATACACTTAAAACATGAAAATAAATATTCTAAATTAAACATAAAATACTTAAAAAAATTAATGAAAAATAAATTTACATCACATTAAAATTAAAATTTAATAATATACTTAAAATATTTGGATAAATACGATAAATTAAACATAAAATTTTTAATAGTTTGGGTAATTTTTTTGTGATGGTTGTGTGAATAGTGAAGGCCAAACCTTGAAACATAGGCCTGACATTTACTATTCACACAACCATTGTCAAATTTTTTTAGATTAATAATACAATTTATAAATTTAATTATCATACATTACATACTTAAAAATAATTAATTGAAAAAAAATTTCATTACATTAAAATTTAAATTTAATAATACACTTAAAATATGAAAATAAATACTTTCTAATTCAACTATGAAATACTTTCTAATGAAAAATAATTTTACATTACATTAAAATTAAAATTTAATAATACACTTGAAATATTTGGATAAATACGATAAATTATACATAAAATATTTAAAAATTAAACATTCTACGCTAAAACATACTAAACTACATATTGCTTCTAGTATCATGTGTGATTTCCACCAAAACGCAATCATATGTGTTCAATCAAGTCCTTTTTCAACTCATTGTGGATTTCTCTGCTGTGAAATTGATCCTTGATAATCAAATAATTATTCATGTCAATTAATCTTCTTGTCGAGAATTGTAGTGTATTATTATCTCCTCCCGATCTGTTGTTACTTTCTGGTTGCTCCGCAATGAATGTTGAAAGATCAACGTAATGTTGATAGTTAATCCGTTCATCCTCGACGATCATATTATGCATTATGATACATGTATTCATGATACGATGTAATATATCTATATCCCACACGAGTGCCGGATTTTTAATTATTCGCCAACGTGCTTGTAGCACTCCAAACGCCCGTTTAACATCCTTTCGAGCAGCTTCTTGACATTGGGAAAATAGTCTATGTTTATTTGTCTGTGGTATTGGGATTGATTGGATGTAAGACGCCCATTTTGGGTATATACCATTCTTTAGGTAGTATCCCATGTCATATTGATGTCCCTTAATCGTATATTGAACGGTCGATGTCCTACCATGTAATACATCATCAAACATAGGTGAACGATAAAGCACATTTAGATCATTACACCAGCTTAGAGTACCGAAGAATGCATGCCAAATCCATAAATGTTGAGAAGCTACAGTCTTGAGTATTAATGTAACTACGCCATCACGCTCTTGATACATTCCCTTCAATGACGTTGGACAATTTTTCCACTCCCAATGCATGTAGTCAATGCTTCCAATCATGCTTGGAAATCCGTAGATTTCACCAATATGCAATAGCCTTCTTATATTCGCCGGTGTTGGCCTCCTTAGGTATTCAGAGCCAAACACATCCATAATGCCTTGACACTTTCTAGACGTACTTGCACCAATGCGCAAGTACTCATCAATTGAATTTGCAAAACTACCGTAAGCCAACATTCGTAATGCAGTTGTGCATTTTTGTAAAGGTGTAAAACCCATTCTAGCAGTTGCATCAAGACATTGTTGAAAGTAGTGAAAACTTTGTAGCCCTTCCACTATATGTAAGAAAACATTTTTATCTATTCTGAAACGAATTCTGAACAGCCTGTCATCATAGATAGGATGCTCGGCAAAATAGTCATTCCAAAGGCGGATATGACCAACTTCTCGATCCCTATCAAGATAACGATCGGGATTGTCGTTACGTCTATGCATTCTTCTGGCCCTTGTATTACATTCTATATTCTCCGTATTCACAGTATCTTCCATGAGTTGCTTGAAAGTTTCTTTGACTTGTCGAATTCTGCATTGATTGAGTCATGGTCATACGAATTTGGATCTATTTTCAGGAAGAGAAAAGAGATTTTAGGAGAGTTTGGGAGATAAAAAATGTAAAGGGATTTTGAGAAAGTTTGGGATAATATAAAGGGATTTTGAGGGAGTTTGAGAGATATGGATATCAGATTTTGCACCCAAAATAGGCAAAATGCATGTCAATTTATACAGAAAAATATTTTCTGTCCGTTGGTAATTTTTTTTTTTTTAAAAAAGGCTGAAATGCTGTTGCAAATTGTTGCATGGTTTGCAAAGGGAAGTACACGTGGCTACAGGTGCTAACAGGCGTGCCTTTTTTTTAAAAAAAAAATTTAAATGACACCATTTTTCGAGACGTTTCCAAAAAAAAAATGGCGCTGACATGCTGACTATCAATGTGTCAGTGCGGACCGTTGACACACTGACCAAAACAACGCCGTTTTGCATTTTATCATGACTAGGGCATGGGGAGTGATTTGCGAATGGTCACTCCCCATGGCCATTGTTGTACGATGGCCATGCCACATTAGCCACTATGTTGATGTGGCGTAGTCGTGAACACCCACGGCCAGCCCAAAAAGGGCTGTTGTGGGTGGTCTAACATTTTCGCTCATAATTTCTAAATAATGCCCTCAACTAGAGTAGGCAGTCATACGGAGTCAAAAACACTCCTTGTGCCATAAATTGTGAGTTTGAAACTCTATAATTACCATAGTTGCCAGTGATAGGGGCAAAAGTACTGGTGACTCAAGAGTATTAGTCCTGCATCTGTTCCAGGATGAGGTGTGGTTCAAATTGACTTAACATGAAGCCTATTGTGAAGCCTATTAATTTGAAAGTACTATGGAGAGCAATAGAAGTCCACATACCTCCTAATTGACACCAACAAGTAAAATGTGAATGTGGGAAGTGAAAAAAAATCCAAAATAATGACCAAGAGGTCTACTCTACAAATTATTGCCCCACTTTTTTTCTTTTTAATATGTGGCCAAGATTGCTACAAGCCTACATGGTTGGTGGGCGACATATTTATTGTTATTGAATTTAAAAATATATAGAAAAATTAATTTAAATTATTTTGAATGAAAAAATATTAGATAAATATTATTTTACAATATCTTAATTAATAATATCGTTTTGTTTAGATGAATAATCGAAAGAACTCCTTTAAATAATAAATATTAGTTAACTTTTAAAACGAAAAATTTCAAATAAATTAAGACATTACTTACTGTCAAAAATAAAATAATTGAGAAAAAATATAATAATCGCCGTGACAATAGTGTGTGAGGCTGTTTAATTTTTTTTTTTTTTGGTTGCAGGTCATTCCCGCTATATGCGGTGGTAGTTTGCTTGCTAGACTATTAAACATCTGCAGGGATCATCACGAAAGGCATGGGAAGAGAGTTAGGAACTTCATGTTCAGTTTCTTTGAACGTGTGCTTTTTCCAATGCTCCAGTTGAACCCATTACCTTAATTTAGTTATTGTAGTAGTCTTTCCTGATTTATTCAGACTTTTGTTAACCCTTGTGGTCGCTTTTGTAGGCCCTTGTTGATAGAGTGTATAATTGCATATTTATTGGATCAATTCTCTTGTGTTTTAATTGATTAAAATGCTTGTTTATAAGGATATTAATTATTTTTGTGATTAATGGTTAGATGAAGCATTTTTCCTAAAGAATGTAGCCTCACAAGACAAGTGGCACAAGAAAGACACAATTGAGGCCACCAAATTCCACAACAAAATGTTGGCCATTAAAGAAAAGCAAAGCCTTGAATTAAGGAAAAGAAAAGCCTTGAATTAAGGAAAAGCAAAGCCTTGAATTAAGGAAAAGAAAAGCCTTGAATTAAGGAAAAGAAAAGCCTTGAATTAAGGAAAAGAAAAGCCTTGAATTAAGGAAAAGCAAAGCCTTGAATTAAGGAAAAGCACAACCAAATGTCTTGAATCCTTGCCTATAAATAGGCAAGGCTTGGAGACAATCAAGGCATCCCATTTTTAGGCTTTCCTAGTTCAATAGAGAGAAAAACAAGGTTTGGAATTCTCAAGCCACAATTCATCCTTTCATGGAGTGAGCTACGGCCGAAGAAGACGAGAGCCGCACGGGATCGACAAAAAGGGCAGTCATTTGATTTTCTTTGTATTTTCTTTTAATTATGTTTAGCTAAATTTTTATTTTCCAATCAAGTTTAATTAAGGTTTGATTCCAACAATTGTGAGGTTCCGGTAATTTTATTATTTCTTTTATTCTTGAGTATTTATATATTTTCTATGCTTCATTATATTATTGAATTGAATTGTTAGACAAGAGGCCTATTGTTTGATAGTTGAATTCAATATATAGTCATTTAGAATAATTAATCTTTGGTTGATTGTTCTAATTCAAGTGACAAATAACAACATCGAAAGGTAATCAACGCCTTAGATTGTATGTTATGAAAATATATAATCTAGCTTAAATAAACACGGCGTTTCCGGGTTTACTGGTTAGTAATTGGGTCTTTTTGAATCTTAATGCAATTAATAGACATAACTCATAGGACGGATCCAAAGGTTGTGTTTGTTAATTAGAGAAATAACTCATAGATGATCAGAAGGTTATCGAAAAAGTAAGAAAAGATTGGTTGTTAGAGGACGGATCTTCAACAACTATAACCAATTTATTCAAGATAAAAGAACCTATCTTTTGAATCAATGATCAATTCAAAGAATCAATACCGAAATTAATTCTTGATTGGAAACTTCTTCTTAATTTTTTTCCTCTTATTTTTAATTAGTTATTTAATTTGTTTAGTTATCTTAATTGATTCTTGCTTAGTTTCATAATACAAAACCCCCCCTCTTTTATTTTATTTTTGCTCAAGGAATAAATCTAACCAATCTCTGTGGATTCGACCCTCTCACTGCTATCTACAAAGCTTAGCCCAGAGAAGGATTATTTTTGGTGGTTTCGACACCCATCAAATTTTGGCGCCGCTGCCGGGGATTGGTTTTTTAGAATTTATTCCTTTTATTTATTTATTTTCATTTTTATTTTTTCCTTTATAATTGTTTGGTTCTTTTATGCCACGTTCTTCTCGCACAGGTCAACTCACATACGATCCAGAGATAGAGAAGACAAAGACGAGGCTTAGAAAAGAAACCAAACAACGATCTCAGGGAGTATCATCTTCTTCATCTTTTGAATATAATTTGTCTGAATTATTTAATAGTGAAGAAGAAAACATGGCTAGAAATAATGAACGAACTTTAAAGGAATTAGCTATGCCTGATTTAAACCAACAACCGTTGTGCATTGATTATCCTACTTTAGAAGTGCCTTTTGAATTAAAATCAGGATTGATTCACTTACTCCCCACTTTTCATGGCCTTGGTGAAGATCCTCATAAGCACTTAAAGGATTCCATATGGTGTGTTCCACGATGAAACCGCAAGGAGTGATCGAGGATCAAATTAAGTTGCGAGCTTTTCCTTTTTCTTTAGATGGAGTTGCTAAAGATTGGCTATACTACTTGCCCTCCGGTTCAATAAACACATGGACCGAGATGAAGAGGCAATTTTGGAAAAATTCTTTCTGCCTCACGAGCTACAATTAGAAAAGATATATGTGGTATAAGGCAGCAACATGGAGAAACTATGCATGAATATTGGGAAAGGTTTAAGCAATTATGTGCTAGTTGTCCTCAACATCAAATTCCTGATCAACTTCTTATCCAATATTTTTATGAGGGACTACTTTGATGGATAGGAATATGATTGATCTCGCTAGTGGAGGTGCATTAGTGCACAAAACTCCAACCGAGGCAAGGACTTTAATCTCCAACATGGCTGCCAATACACAACAATTTGGCATCAGACGTGAGGATACATCTAGGAAGGTAAGTGAGGTAAGTACTTCCTCTATTGATCAACGTTTAGACAATTTGACTACTTTAGTGGAAAAGTTGGTTGTAGGCAATATTCAACAGGTAAAGGCTTGTGGTATTTGCTCCAATTCAAATCATCCCACTGACATTTGCCCGACGTTGCAAGAAGGTCAATTTGAGCATGCTAATGCCGTTGGTGGATTTCCAGGGCCACCACAAAGGAAGTATGACCCTTACTCAAACACCTACAATCCGGGATGGAGGGATCATCCCAATTTCAGTTATGGGCCACGACCTAGTGGATTTCAAGCTTGGCAGCAAAACCCACCATATCCACCGCCTTCCAAACCAAGTAAGTCCCTTGAAGAGTTAGTTGAATCACTTGCTAATAGTTCCCAACGTTTTCAACAGGAAACTCGAACCAGCATTCAAAACTTGGAAAATCAAGTGAGCCAATTAGCATTTTCTGTGAGCAAATTGGAATCTCAAGGTAAGTTACCTTCTCAAACGGTTGTTAACCCAAGGCAAAATGTTAGTGCAATGACTTTGAGAAGCGGAAAGGTGTTGGAAGAGGCCAAAACACGTGATCATAAAGAGGTGGAAAAAGAAGTAACAACCCCACAGCAGCCTAAGGTAATCGAGACAACCCCTCCTTTCCCTACAAGATTGGCCAATTCGAAGAAAGATGAGGAAGAAAAGGAGATTCTTGAGACTTTTCGCAAAGTAGAGGTAAATATTCCTTTAATTGACGCAATTAAACAAATACCTCGATATGCCAAATTTCTCAAAGAATTATGCACCAACAAAAGAAAATTGAAAGGCAATGAAATTTTAAGTGTGGGGGAGAATGTCTCGGCTGTGCTACAAAAGAAGTTGCCTTCAAAATGCAAGGATCCAGGTATGTTTATCATCCCTTGTAAAATAGGCAATATGAAAGTTGAAAAAGCCATGTGTGATTTGGGTGCTTCCATAAATGTCATACCGTTATCTATTTATAATTCTTTGAATTTGGGACCTTTGAAAGAAACGGGCGTGATAATTCAACTGTTGATAGATCTAATGTTTATCTGAGGAGTATTAGAAGATGTTTTGGTGCAAGTGAATGGATTAGTGTTTCTGCAGATTTTTATGTACTTGATATGGAGGAAGATCACTCTTCTAATTCAAAGTTAATTTTATTAGGGAGACCTTTCTTGAAAACATCTAGTGCAAAAATTGATGTGCATGATGGTACATTAACTATGGAATTTGATGGTGAGATTATTAAGTTTAACATTTATCTGCCATGAAATATCCTAATGATGTATGTCTTGTTTATGCTTTTGATGCTATTGATACTCTAGCTCGAAACATTTGATTTTTGTGATAAGGATAAATTAAAAATTGCACTTGATAATAGTTTGACTCCTAAAGAAGTGCAAATTTTTGAGCAAGAATTTGTGATGGATGGCGATATTCAAGACACGGTTTATGACTTAGAGTCACTCAAACCTATGAGGTATGAAGTGTCTTATGTTGAATTACTGTGTCTAATACAAAACTCCTACCATCTATTGTGCAGGCCCCAAGTTGGAACTTAAAACATTGCGGATCACTTGAAGTATGCATTTTTGGGAGATAATGATAACCTCCCTGTGATAGTCTCGAACAAACTCAATACTTTGGAGGAAGAAAGATTGATTCGAGTGCTTCGAGAACATAAAGAGGCTATTGGATGGACTATAGCAGATATCAAGGGATTAAGCCCCGGTACAGGCTTGCCCAAAATTTTGTTGCAAGAAAATTGCAAACCATCTAGAGGAGCTCAGCGCCGCTTGAACCCACCTATGATGGAGGTAGTAAAAAAGGAGATTTTAAAACTCCTTGATGCAGGTATAATCTATCCAATCTCAGATAGTGAATGGGTAAGTCCAGTTCAAGTGGTTCCAAAGAAAACGGGCATAACTGTGATAAAAAATGAAGAAGGTGAGTTGGTGCCCACCCGAGTGCAAAATGGGTGGCGGATTTGTATAGACTATAGGAAATTGAATGCATTAACCAGGAAGGATCACTTCCCTCTTCCTTTCATTGACCAAATGCTTGAACGTTTAGCTAGAAAATCTCATTATTGTTGTTTGGATGGTTATTCAGGTTTTCATCAAATTCTAGTTGCGCCAGAAGATCAAGAGAAAACAACTTTCACCTGCCCATTTGGTACGTTTGCATATAGGAGGATGCCCTTCGGACTTTGTAATGCCCCTGCCACTTTTCAAAGATGTATGGTTAGTATATTTTCTGATTATGTTGAGAACATCATAGAAGTGTTTATGGATGACTTTACAGTTTATGGTGACTCTTTTGATATATGTTTGACTAACCTCACAAAAGTGCTTCAAAGATGTATAGAGGTAAATCTTGTTTTGAACTATGAAAAGTGCCACTTTATGGTGGATGAAGGCCTTATTCTTGGACACATAGTTTCTGCCAAAGGTATAGAGGTTGATAAGTCTAAAATTGATACAATAAAATCCTTGCCTTACCCCGTGACTGTGCGGGAAATTCGCTCTTTTCTTGGTCATGCAGGATTTTATCGTCGCTTTATCAAAGACTTTTCAAAGATTAGTCAACCTTTATGTAGGCTACTACAAAAAGATGTGGCATTTGAGCTTGATAAAGCTTGCAAAGAAGCTTTTGACAATTTGAAAGAGAAATTGACTTCAGCCCCTATCCTTCGATCACCAGATTGGAATCACCCTTTTGAAATCATGTGCGATGCAAGTAATTATGCAGTGGGAGCTGTTCTTGGACAAAAGATTGGACGGGATTCCCATGTCATCTATTATGCTTCAAGAACTCTTGACAATGCTCAATTCAATTATTCCACAACTGAAAAAGAACTATTAGCTGTTGTTTTTGCTTTAGAAAAATTCCGTTCTTATTTGCTTGGCACTAAAGTAGTTGTTTATTCTGATCATGCAGCTCTAAAATATCTGCTTTCAAAGAAAGAGGCAAAACCAAGGCTGATTCGTTGGATACTCTTATTACAAGAATTTGACTTGGAGATCCGCGACAAAAAAGGTGCCGAAAATTTAGTCGCGGACCATCTTAGTCGACTGATTGCAAATGAAGAATCATCACCATTACAAGATAATTTTCCAGATGAGCATCTCTTTTCTATTCATAAAAGTATTCCTTGGTATGCTGACATAGTTAACTATTTGGTTACTAGAACTTTACCTAAGGATTTATCTAGAGCTCAGAAAGACAAAATAAAAAGTGATGCAAAATATTATGTATGGGATGATCCTTACCTATGGAAGCATTGTTCAGATTTGATTATTCGTAGATGTGTTAATCAACAAGAGATTCTTTCCATTTTGCAATTTTGCCATTCATATGCTTGTGGAGGGCATTTTGGTCCAAAGAGAACAGCTAGAAAGGTTTTAGAATGTGGATTATATTGGCCAACTTTGTTTCATGATGCATATAGATTTTGTAAAACTTGTGAGCGTTGCCAAAAGACTGGGAACTTAGGACATAGAGATCAATTACCACTTATCCCTATACTTATTTGTGAAATATTTGATGTTTGGGGTATAGATTTTATGGGTCCTTTTCCCATTTCTTATGGTAATTCTTACATTATTCTTGCTGTGGATTATGTCTCAAAGTGGGTAGAAGCTAAGGCTATCCGAACTAATGATGCCAAAGTGGTTGTGGACTTTGTCAAGTCTCAAATTTTTGTCAGGTTCGGTACACCAAAAGCAATGATCAGTGATAGAGGCACTCATTTTTGCAATAAAGTGATCGAAGCATTGTTCAAGAAGTATAATGTCACTCATCGCACTTCCGCGGCATACTATCCACAAACAAGTTGACAAGCGAGGTGTCTAACAGAGAAGTCAAGTCCATACTTGAGAAAATCACAATCCAAATCGAAAAGATTGGAGTATGCGACTTGATGATGCATTATGGGCTTATCGGACGACTTACAAGACACCAATAGGTATGTCTCCTTATCGTTTAGTGTTTGGTAAAGCTTGTCATCTTCTGTAGAGATGGAACATCGGGCATATTGGGTGTTAAGCAATGTAACATGGAGATGGACAAGGTGGGTGAACAACGTAAGCTTCAAATACAAGAGTTGGAAGAAATTGCAATGAGGCTTATGAAAATTCACATCTACAAAGATAAGACAAAAGCATTTCATGATCAACCTTTGCGTGGTAAACAATTCAAAATTGGTCAAAAAGTTTTACTCTACCACTCTAGATTGAAATTATTTCCTGGAAAATTGCGCTCTAGATGGATAGGGCCTTTTGCTGTTACTAATGTTTATTCTCATGTGCGTTGAAATTGAAAGCTTAGATTCTGGAAAACTGTGTAACGTGAATGGACATCGCTTGAAACCTTTTTATGCAGGTTTCCAAGTGCATAATCTTGAAATTGAATTGGGCTATCCAGTGTACGAGGATTGAGAATGCATAACGTCTAGCCAAAGACGCGTTAAATGAAGCGCTTTTGGGAGGCAACCCAAAATTTTTAATTTAATTTTTTCCTGTTATTTAAGTTATACTACTTTGTTCAGTTTCTTCTACCAACCAATGCTCAGCCATGGCCATAATAACGTCTGATCCTTCATGCCTTCTTCACTCATATAGGATGTCCCTCACCTTCACCACACCAGCTTGTTCACCGCGTTCAGTGGAAGTGTCTTGTTCCCTTGTCTTTATTTTATTTTCTTTCTTGTCCGCGTGTGCATATTTTCCATACATTGAGGACAACGTATGATTTAGGTGTGGGGGGGAGTCTTGTGCTTCATTAATTATTTCTAAAGTTTTCTTGTGCTTCATTGATTATTTCTAAAATTTTCATGTAAAAATAAAAATGAAGAAAGTCCTTCAAGTAGGTTCGACATTTTGATATCTTCTTTAAAATTTAATACTCTTTTGATGCTCATTTAGAATAATTTTGAGTTATACATTGGTGATTTGGATTGGAATATATGAATGAGATGAGTATGATTAGCTTTGTTTGGAAATTTTTAAAGCATCTTGTTAATTTTAATTGAATGAGAATGTGCAACATTTGATACATTGAAATCATTGTGAGTATTTAAGCCTAAGAGCATTTTCTTTTTCATGCTCACATATTTCTTTGTTGAGATTGACAAATATGGTATAATCATTCTAGAACTTGCTTTGTTATGCATGTTGAGATCACATTGTGAATTCATGTTGAAAAATGATAAGGGCATTTAGGATTACCAATTTTAAACTTTCTAAAAAAAAAAAAAAAAAAACTTAACCTTATATTACATATACCCCTAGTCACCCAATTTTGAGCCTTAGCCTTTCTTTGTTATAACACCACATTGTTTAGCCTTAAATCCTTATCTTTGTTTACCATCGTTGAACCATTGATCAAGAGTATGTGGGAATGAATTGCATGATAAAATTTCTGTTGATTAGAAGGAAAGAACCACGAGAAAAAAAGAAAAAAAAGAGAAGAAGTGAAAAGTATTCCCTACAAGTATTGGACAAAGTAAATTCATTGTGTACACATTGGTCCAATTGAATGGTGAAGTTGTAAAAAAAAAAAAAAAAAAAAAAAAAAAAGGAATGCATGTTATGTGGAATAAAGAAAGTGGTTCTACTATGCTATTTGTTACTTTTGAGTCATGCAAGGAAATTCCTATATATCTTGATATCTGTAGCCTATATTTTTCTTTCTTTTTACCTACCTTTACCTAAACCCCATTACAACCATTTTCAAGACCCTTTGATTTCTGCATGGATTTATATTATAAGTGGTGGAGATGTGATATATAAGCAAGCCTATGGTAATGACATGCTATGTTTGATCTGCTTGAATGAACCCTAAACACTTTGAGTGATTAGAGTGCAACTGTGAGAGGTTATCAAATTTTGTTACATTTGATTTCGATGAAATTATTGGGATTGATGAGATGCATATGTTTTGTTTTGAAAAATCAGGCTATGAATACTTATTCTTTGATTTGTTATTCCAATTTAGATCTTTAATGTGTAATGACTTTGAGTTATTTGTGGATGGGTTGAAAAAAGGTATGGAATTGAGAGGAAGATATTGATCAAATACAAGCTTGAGGACAAGCTTTGATTCAAGTGTGGGGGAATTTGATAGAGTGTATAATTGCATATTTATTGGATCAATTCTCTTGTGTTTTAATTGATTAAAATGCTTGTTTATAAGGATATTAATTATTTTTGTGATTAATGGTTAGATGAAGCATTTTTCCTAAAGAATGTAGCCTCACAAGACAAGTGGCACAAGAAAGACACAATTGAGGCCACCAAATTCCACAACAAAATGTTGGCCATTAAAGAAAAGCAAAGCCTTGAATTAAGGAAAAGAAAAGCCTTGAATTAAGGAAAAGCAAAGCCTTGAATTAAGGAAAAGAAAAGCCTTGAATTAAGGAAAAGAAAAGCCTTGAATTAAGGAAAAGAAAAGCCTTGAATTAAGGAAAAGCAAAGCCTTGAATTAAGGAAAAGCACAACCAAATGTCTTGAATCCTTGCCTATAAATAGGCAAGGCTTGGACAATCAAGGCATCCCATTTTTAGGCTTTCCTAGTTCAATAGAGAAAAACAAGGTTTGGAATTCTCAAGCCACAATTCATCCTTTCATGGAGTGAGCTACGGCCGAAGAAGGCGAGACGCACGGGATCGACAAATAGGACTGTCATTTGATTATCTTTCTATATTCTTTTAATTATGTTTAGCTAAATTTTTATTTTCCAATCAAGTTTAATTAAGGTTTGATTCCAACAATTGTGAGGTTCTGGTAATTTTATTATTTCTTTTATTCTTGAGTATTTATATATTTTCTATGCTTCATTATATTATTGAATTGAATTGTTAGACAAGAGGCCTATTGTTTGATAGTTGAATTCAATATATAGTCATTTAGAATAATTAATCTTTGGTTGATTGTTCTAATTCAAGTGACAAATAACAACATCGAAAGGTAATCAACGCCTTAGATTGTATGTTATGAAAATATATAATCTAGCTTAAATAAACACGGCGTTTCCGGGTTTACTGGTTAGTAATTGGGTCTTTTTGAATCTTAATGCAATTAATAGACATAACTCATAGGACGGATCCAAAGGTTGTGTTTGTTAATTAGAGAAATAACTCATAGGACAGATCCGAAGGTTATCGAAAAAGTAAGAAAAGATTGGTTGTTAGAGGACGGATCTTCAACAACTATAACCAATTTATTCAAGATAAAAGAACCTATCTTTTGAATCAATGATCAATTCAAAGAATCAATACCGAAATTAATTCTTGATTGGAAACTTCTTCTTATTAATTTTTCCTCTTATTTTTAATTAGTTATTTAATTTGTTTAGTTATCTTAATTGATTCTTGCTTAGTTTCATAATACAAAACCCCCCCTCTTTTATTTTATTTTTGCTCAAGGAATAAATCTAACCAATCTCTGTGGATTCGACCCTCTCACTGCTATCTACAAAGCTTAGCCCAGAGAAGGATTATTTTTGGTGGTTTCGACACCCATCACTTGTGGCCACTCTTTTGTTGACTAAGCAACACGCAGCTGCTACCAAGGGTACGCACTGGGTAAATCCTGCCCCTATGAAATAGCCCGCAAAGCACACAGGAGATGTAAACCACACTGGGCAAGCCTTGTGTGACGAGCTCGACCGAGAAGGTGTTGACAAGGAAATTTAAACTCATGACCTTATGAAAGTGCATACAGGATAAACCCTACCCCTGTGTAATAGCCCGCAAACCACATAGGAAATGTAAACCGCATTTGGCAAGACCTTGTAGCCACTCTTGTCTGCCCCTGTGGTTGCTATTGTAGACCTTTATGGTTACTTTTCCTTCGTGGGTTAGTTCAAACACCACAAAGATCATTTAGTCTGTTTGGCTATGTACTTTTGCGATTTATGCAATACATCTATCTTTTTTAGAAAAGAAAAACAAAACAAAATCGAATTGGCTAGTTATAAATATGAAATTGATTTTTTTTTTTTTTGGATTGGTTATTAAGAAACACAAAATAAATGATAAAAAGAAATATCAATTGGAAAAAAATTACAACATAGAATTTATTTGCATCTAAAGTATCAATTTTAACAATCATTAAATTTAAAAAAAAAATCAATTTATTTATACCAAAATGATTTGATATAAGAATTATTGAAATTTGTTACTTGTTTAAATTAAATACATACATATAAAAAACCTTAAATAGAGTTTTGTTTTATGGTTGTTCTGCTCGGTTTGCTTTGGCTCGAATAAGCCTTTGATGTAAAACACGAAATTTTTTTATGAAGAGTCGCTACCAAGTTATACTTAAGGACAGTGAAATGAAACCCAACTCTCCACAGATTCCTTTGATGATTGTGCCTGAATAACATTCCATTGGTTTACATCAACCGGTAAGTCCCCATTCTTCAAATACCCTACAATAAACAAAATCATTATGTACAAAAAAATAACTAAAATGTACAAGAATTTAAGATTTTTTTTTCTTTCTAACAACATGTAGAATTATTTTTACAAGATAGATTTAGAATTATTGAATGTAAAATAAATAATAGGACATAGTGAAGAATATTTCATGTAAAATGGACTATATTTAAAATGAAGTAAAAAGAATGCTAAAGGTTGTTGCATGATGATTATTATGATCATCTTTAGAGTAATTCCTACTTAACTATTGAATATGGGAAAAGGTGATAACATCATTGAAAAGACTTTTCAATGATATCTTAAAAATTTTCTTTCTTTTACTTTTAAGAGAATATCATTTGTCAAAATTATTTTGATAAATCCTTTGTCGGATATTCAATAACATAAAGACACTTAAATTTTTTTTAACTTTCATTTTTGTTTCATTAGTTCTAACAAAATAAGAATATTTCTAACAAAAATATTTTTAAAACTTATTAGCTCTTAATTTTCTTTTCTCCGTATGAAACTTAATTTTCTCAAAACTACTCAATTTTTCCGCACCTTTAACCAATATATCTTCTACAGTACCACTAAAAATAGAGTTTTTGAAATTCATATTCACTTAGGAAATTATTAGGATATAGTTTGTGGCATCTTTTCTGTCAAACCACTTTTGAATTTCAAAATTTTCGTTATGTTCTTCTCCAAACTGATCAATTTTCTTGGTTTTTTTTTCTTACTTTTTGTTGGGTTGCTGAAATTACGATATAGTATAACTTTAATCGGAATTTGGGCACAATTAGGGAAATCCCTAAATTTTGATTTGTTTAAATTTGTTGTCTAGATCAAGGAGACAACAGTAAATTCAATTTCTATGGAGATTATTGTACAATATTACTACTTTAAAGAACAAATTATCCACAACATTGTTGTCAATCAAGAAACAACCCCCTCTAGCCCCCAGGGGTATAGGCAAGTTGGTAAGCTTGGGATGACGTAGGGAGAAATCCTCTGGCAACGCAGATTCAAACCTCTCATAGGGCAGATTTTCCGCTGAAATATTGTGGAAGTCTCTTCTGGGGTTTGGCCTATTGGCTCTCTCTGTCAGGCTTATGCCAACTCGTGCATATCCCTCGATTTATATCCGCCTGGCTAAGGGGCCTCTAGTACAGGTGGGGGAGTTTCGCCTTCGGGACTTTCTCCTAAAAACAAAGAAACAACCCCTTCTAATATTTTTATTGACTGTTTGCAACCAAGCTTTTGCCTAATTTGTTAATTAATTTTGGGCCTCCAAGATTTGTATGCATCCGAATGATTTTCAATCATATAATTTTGGTACTTTTGGGTTTATTCATTTAGAAATATTTTTGTTAGAAGTATTCTTATATGATTAGGACTAAATGAAATAAAGATGGAAGTTTAAAAAAAAATCCTAAATATTCCTATATTAAAAAAAAATCCTAAATATTCCTATATTATTGAGTGTCTATCAAGGGGTTTATTAGGATCATTCTAATAATAGATATTTTCTTGCTTTAAATATTTTCCTACAATATATAAAACTATTTACTTGACAAATGATTGGTTAGGCACAAAAAATAAATTAAATAAAATATGTTATTTTTTTGGGATATAAATGGAAATTAAGATAGTAAAAGAGTATGTTTTAAAAAAAAATTGCTAAGTAAGCATATCATGAAAAATGATTTTTTTAAAGCATATTTAAGTAATAATTTAACATGCCAAATAGAAAAGAAATTATTGAAATGTTTATTATTTTTTCAATTTATGATTTCTAATTTGAATGATCATATTAATACTTCATTTGAAAGCAAGGATTCTCATAAATAACAAATTCATTGATGAAAGATAAAAAAAAAAAAAAAAAATCTATCCTAGCATGTATTCCATTACGATAAGAAAAAAAAGTGACTGCATACATTAAATTTAATCTATCATTAAAACTTAACAATAAAAATTATTTGTTTAATGCCACATGGCATATAAAGGGATGAGCCATATAGCAATTTGAAATTTAAAAAGTGACTATAGCATTATATAAATATTGTTATACAAGATTGTGTCACAAGTGTATAATAGAACAAAATAGAGAGAAAATATATAATAGAGAAAACAAAAGGACACTAAAGATAGTAGGGAAAATCAGAGGAGAAATTCTTATTTCGCTTTTCTTCACCACACCTCATAATGACCAAACTATACTCCTATTTATAGAAAAAAAAATGATGCACCTATCAATGTATCTGGATAAATACATACATTAGATAAGGATAAGTGCTTACATTAGATAGGGATACGTACCTACATTAGATAGAGATAAGTGCATTCATTAGATATGATGAATATTCATTAGATATGAGGAATATACATTAGATAGGGATATAAACAAATATTAGATAGGGATAAATATAATGAATATCATTCATGTATTTCATAACACTCCCCATTGGATATTCATTGTATTCATTATTTTACAAATGTGCATGATAATGCCTCATTAAAAACCTTAAGCTGGAAAAACCCAATGGGACAAAAAAAAATCGAACAAGAAGGAAAAAGAGTATAGAGCACAAATCTTATGATATCCCCCTTTTATGGATGCATTAGTTGCCTCGTTAAAAACCTTAAGTCTGAAAAACCTTGTGGGGAAAAACCAATCAGAAGGAAAAAAGACTGCAATGCATAGTTCATAATATCTCCCCCTCAATTAAGCTATATAGCCACTGTTTGGGCTAATCAATCTTGCATCTTATGAACTTGTCGCATACCAATGTCATATACTAATTTCTCAAAAGTTGATGTTTGGTAATTATTTGGTAAAAAGATATGCAAGATTCTTTATGGATTGAATCTATTTAACATCAATTTGTCGATTTTCTTGGAGTTTATGAGTATAGAAAAATTTCAGCAAGATATGCTTGGTTCTATCACTTTTGATATATCATCCCTTAACTTGTGCAATACAAGCAACATTATCTTCATAAATTATAGTGGGAGAATTTGTAACCGATGTTAAACAACAAGAATTGTGATATGCGTTATAACAGATCTTAACCAAACACACTTTCTTCCAACTTCATATAAAGCAATAACTCATAATGGTTAGAAGATGTTACTAGTGATTGCTTCGTAAAATGCCAAAAAATGGCGATGTCGTTATAACAAAATAAATAAGGGGGCTTGAGAGCGAGTTTTATGTGGATCAGATTTATATCCGGCATCAGCATATCCAACTAAACCAGAAGTAGTGGGATTTTTGGAATAATATAATCCCAAATCCATGGTTTCTCGAAGATAACAAAAAATATGTTTAACCCCCTTCCAGTGTCTCCAAGTTGGCTTAGAACTCAAAACCCTAATTGCATTGAGATATGGTACTTCAGGACCAAGTATCAGATTCTCTAGGATGAAATTGATCTTTTTGGAGATCTACAGACCTTATAACCATAGGAGTGCTCAATGGGTGAGCTTTGTCCATGTTGAAACGTTTAAGTAATCTTTCAATGTATGCTGATTGATGGACAATTATTCCATTTGCTTTATGTTCAAGCTCTAAACCAAGACAAAGTTTGGTTTTACCCGAATCTTTAACTTCAAACTCCCTTTTCAAATATTCAATAGTTTTAGCTAACTCTTCTGGAGTTCCAATTAAATTCATATTGTTGATATAAATTGCTACAATAGCAAATCCGATTTCAAATTTCTTGATAAACACACATGGGTAGATGGGATCATTCTTATACCCTTCATTAATTAGGTACTTATGTAGGAATTAATGCCACATGTGACTGGATTGCTTTAACCCATATAAAGATCTTTGCAACTTTATTGAGAATAAGTTGTGAGGAGTGTATGCATCAGGCATTTTGAATCTCTCGGGAATTTTCATATAAATATCAGAATCTAATGAGCCATATAGATATGTTGTCACAACGTCCATAAGACGTATTTCCAATATTTCAGAGATGACTAGCCTAATTAGAAAACGAAATGTAATTATATCTATCACAAGTGAATATGTCTCATCATAATCAATCTCGGGTCTTTGAGAAAAAACCTTGGGTAACGAGTCAGGCTTTATACCTGATAACTTTGTTTTTCTCATTTCGTTTTTGGACAAATACTCATTTATATCCATTGGGCTTTACATTATCAGGGATTCGGGTTATAGAGCTGAAAACCTCTCGTTTGGTTAGGGAAGCCAATTCAGCCTTAATTGCTTCCTTCCACTTTGGGAAATCTTGCATTTGACAACATTCAATAATAGATTGTGGCTCACAATCATCATCTATAATTTTATGAGCAACTGAAAATGCAAAAATGTCATCAATGATGATTTCATTTCTATCACAAATTTCATTACAATATGTAATGAAATTTTCAATATTCCCAAGATTAGTGATTTTTTCATAGGTTTGTGCCTCATCAAAAGCAATAAGCTCTTTGGGAACAAACACAACATCAAACTTTTCTAGAATAAATTCCTGATTCTTAGGCTCTTCTGGAGCTAAGTTATAAATCTTTCCCTTTCGTTTTCGAGAAATAGTATCTTTTGATTCCATTGGTCTCCCACGCTTTAAGTGCGAGGGATTTTGATCCATTTTAGCTTGTTTTTGGGGAACAACTATCCCAGCTGGAGCATTTGGAACTGGAATATAAGAATTCGTTACCTTAACAGTATCATTAAATGTATCAGGAAGTCTATTAGCCATAGCTTGTAAATGAATTATATGATGTACCTCGTTTTCATAGTCTGAAGTTTTTGGGTCTAATTGAGATAAATTTTTCTCATTCCAGGAGATAACCTTAATTGGTTTTTTCTTTTCAGCCATGGAAGTTGTAGGTTTCCCAATTGATGAAAACACTATCTCATCAAAATGACAATTTGCGAATCTAACAGTAAAAAAATCACCAATAGTTGTTTCCAAGAACCTAATGATGGATAGTGAATTAAACCCAAAATAAATGCCCAAAAAGCGTTAGGGACCCATGTTTGTTCTGTTTGGTGGTGCTACAGGCACTTGTACTGCACAACCAAATGTGCGTAAATGTGAAATATCAGGTTCATAACCAAGAACCATTTGAAGGGGATATTGTAAGAGACTAGTAATGGAGCGTAATCTAATTAGAGCTGCCGCATGCAAAACTGAATGACCGCATGCTGTATTGTTGAGATCTGTTCTCAATAATAGAGTTCGGGCAAGGATTTGGATATGTTTAATCAAAGATTCCGCTAATCTATTTTGAGTACGAACATTTGCAACAGGTGCTCAACCTCAATTCCGAGTGAAGGACAATACGCATCAAAACTCTTAGATGTAAATTCACCAACATTATCTATACTTATGCTTTTAATTGGATAATAAAGGAATTGAGCTTGAAGCTTTATAATCTACGAAAGTAAACGTCCAAAGGAAACATTGCGCGTATATAATAGGGAAACAAGGGACCATCTACAGGATGCGTCAACTAGTACTATAAAATATCGAAACGGTCTATTTGATGGTTGTATTGGCCTACAAATATCACCCTAAATTCTTTGCAGGAATAAAGGAGATTCAACGTTAACCTTTGTTATAGAAGGTTAAATAATAAATTTTCCTTGTGAATAAGCTTCACAATTATAATATTTGAACAATAGTATAGTACTTTTGTATCCTTTAAAGGGTGTCATTTTGTATTTTGAATTATTCTATGCATCATTGATGCATTAGGGTGACCAAGATGATCATGCCACAATCCAAATTGGTCAGGGTATACCAATTTTCAGGATATGGCAGTGTAGGTTTCAACAACCTTAATCATGACACAATACAAACCCATAGAAGAAGCTTCCAGCTTCTCATGGATGGTCTTCAGGCCCATCTTATAAGAAATAATACCAATATATTTCTTATTTTGCTCATAAATAGTCTCAATATGGTACCTATTACGGTGTACATTTTTGAAATTGAGCAAATTCTTTTTTGATCTATTGCTTAGAAATGCATCCTCAATATGGAGGATAGTGCCATTTGGCAAAATAATAAATCAATTAACTCAATAATGTGAGAAAGATGGCAGTTTTGGATTTTAGTTATGATATTTTGTTGAGTGAATAAAATCATAAATATTAACTTTTGGTACTTAAAATTCTTTGCACAATTTAAACACTCCTTAATCAACATAAACTATTTCTTAAACCATTTTTGGACGATAGGGGTGATTGTTGGAATGTTGAGTTAGTGTGCCGGCTTTTTAGTCCACTTACTGCTACGGCTATCATCTCTATTCCTCGATTTCTATCCCTGGTTGATAGAAGGGACAAACTTGTGTGGCAGTTGTAGGGCCAAGGTAGATATACGGTCAAGTCAGCCTATTTTCATGCTTTAAAGGAGAAGCAGGCTATGCTTTTTTGTCCAGAGAGTAGCTCGGCTAGGGGGGTTATGAGAGGGATTTGGATGTGTTTTTGGAAGATTGACATTAAGGGAAAACTTAGACATTTTATATGGCGCTGTTGGCATAGTATTCTTCCGACTAAGGATCAACTATTAAAGAGAGGCATTTGCGAAGATCATATATGCGAAATATGTGGGGAGATGCGGGACAATCTTGAGCATGTCCTGCTTTATTGTTCTAGGGCGATGTTGGTGTGGAAGATTGCGAGGCTTAGGTGGCCGCTTGTGGGGGATTCTAGTTTTAGACATTGGTGGCTTCCAATTTGTAGTAGAAGAAAGGATGAGCAGTAGCGGGACAGAGTTGGTTTGGCAGTATATATTGTATGGATGCTCTGGAAAATTAGGAATCTATGGATCTTTCAGAGGGAATGGAGAGAAGAGAAAGTGGTGGATCTAGCTTTGGAAGAATGGCTGGAATTTAAGGAAGCTGGTATGGTACGACGGTGTTCGGAGGCATGCGAGTGACTGGAGTTGATTTCTTATAGTTAATGGTTATTCATTTGCTTGTATCTTCTATTTTTGTGACTGGATGAGGTTGTTAATATTGTATTCTTTTGTGCCTCATCGACTAGCTATTGTGCCAGATATGGTTCAGGGTATGGAATTCCCATGTCTTGGGTATTCTATATTGTCTGACTTAGTCTCTGTATAAGAGCTAAGGTCCCCATAGCCAGTGGGCTATTTTGTATATGTGTTACTTTTAGATGTATATATGACGATCGTTTCTGGGGAAAGAAAAAAAACTAAAATGTTCATTAAACATTAAAAGTTAATTCTTATGCATTGCTTAATTTTTATAGAAAAATTTAAATACCAAAAGTTAAATTAATGCTTATCACTTGATATATGTTTTTAAAGATTTTTTAATAATTTGTAATCAATTTCTAAATTTATCCTCTTTTGTTACATCATTCAACAAACTTATTTATTTTTTCTTTTAATTATAAATAACCCCATTTATGTGATTGTTGAAATTCATTTTGGCCTTGAAAATTTGAAGGTGTCATTGGTATCTGGAGACTCTCACTAACAATCCTTAATGCACGACAAAAAATGTCACGTACATTGGCAATAACTGATCTCAAATCTATCTCCAAATTGTTGAGTGTATTATTGATCAAATCATACACTTGCCCCCAACATTCACTTTGTAAATAAAAGAGCAATAGCAATTAATGAGTTGAATTGCAATAATAAAAATATCATATACATATCCAAAATTCCACAACCGATGCAACTGGATGAACACTTTGCGTAAGGCAATGCTGGGAATTACCTATTAGAATACGAGTAATTTAATGAAGCCAAATCATTTACTCTGAAAATACTCCATAGGTCCACTTGTAGGAAATCCATGGACAATGCTATCCTTTAGCCTAATCCATTTATCAATATGATGTGCATGACAAGCTATCCAATTAACGTCCCTTCTACCTCGACGATTGGTCCTATGAATTCTTAAATCTGTGTCAACTGTAGGAACATTCTAATGATAGTCGAATTGCCTCATAAACCGCTTAGGTAAATACAGTTCAACCACATCAAAGTTAATAAGAGGCACACTTGCACACCAAATATCTCACCCTTGTAAGCAATAATTTGGCAACTAATATAAATTCCCATCTGAATACAACTACCAAATAAACTATAATATAACAAAAGATAATTGTAATTATCATTTCAATGAATATAAGTTTTTTAAAAGAATAAAACAAATAAGTATTAATATTATATTACTTACAAATACTCTATCAAATAGTTCAATCGATCTTGATACATACGCAATACAAGTGAACCAACTTCGGCAAAACTCAATTTATTACACAAATAGTATTTATTACACAATAGCAATCACGATTTCATAGTTGCCATATCTCTTAGCCTTTCCATACTAGGGCAGGCTTTCCTATTATGTCAAACGACTCCACATGCCTTACACCTCTGTCGTTGGGCTCAATCCATTTCATTTCTTATACGAGTGGATCTTGGACGGCCTGGACGGTCATTGAGCCTCGTAGTATTGGCAACCAGATGAAAAGGTGCTGGCGGCCAATAGTTCTCATGGGGCATGGGGAAGAAATGGTTGGAATAGGTTTGAACCATTTTTTCCACCTTATATACACCATCTACGAGTGACAAAGCGACCCGTCCCATTTGAGAGCAAACCTTTTGTGCATGCGAGTATGGAATCTTGTAAATTTCAAACTTCCCACAAGTGCATGATCGGTTGTTAAGGTGTACCGTATGCACATTCCCTCATTTGTCACCATGGACCCCCCTGTCGTGACTTGGTACAGACCTTCTTCCCCCACAAAGGCTGTCACGTTGTGAAATTTAGACTTATGTTCATTTCGAAGGAACTTTTCCAGCATGTTTGGCGGCCACGGATTCTGATAAGCAACATGTTTGTGGCCTTTGGTGCGGTGCGAATCAAAATATTTAACCAACCGATAAAAAGTCGCACGCACACAAGCCGATATTGGCAATTTCCTGGCACCTTTTAACACTCCGTTGAACGATTCGGAACTATTCGTTGTCATTATGCCATATCGGAAACCACTATCATAGCATAGTGCCCATTTCTCGAGAGGAATGTCCATCAACTATTTATGGGCGTCTTTATCCAATGCTCGCATGAATTCCATAATTTGAGCAAATTTGCGATGTGAAGTAGCAGTGCGATGCATTAATTCTGTCAAAGCATTATTTTTGAAGCACTAATTAAAGTTAGTTTTGACATGCTGCAAGCAAAACCTGTGGTGTACCATTGGTGGTTGCAATTCAGGATTGTTCTGAACGGCTCGCAAAATTCCTCTCGCCCGATCAGAAATCAAAAAAATTCCCTCGTGGCCACGAATCACATAGCGAGATAAGTGATACAAAAACCAGGACCAATTTGCTAAACTTTCCTCGTCAACAATTGCAAAAGCCAAAGGAAGAATATGCCCAGCTGCATCGACACCAATTGCAGTAAGGATCTTTTCTTTGTATTTCCCGTATTGAAAAGTTCCATCGATACTAATTATGGGCCGACAGTGTTGAAAACCATTAATACAAGGCCTAAATGCCCAAAATACGGAACCAAAAATGTTGTAATTTTCATTACTATCTTCAGTGTGAGGCTATTCAACAACAATGTCAGGATTACAAGACTGAAGGGCAAGTAAGAATTTCGGTAATATGGTGTATGACGTCTCCCAATTACCATATACCATTTCAATGGCTTTTCTTCTCCCCAACCATGCCTTCTTGTATGATATGTTCACTTCAAATGAGCACACATCTTCAACTATGTCGAGGACCTTGTATGAGCATTTTCCTTAATATTGTTCTGAACCATCCGGCCAACCATTCCATAATCTAAATTCGGGTGGTCCTCTGGTTGTATCTCGGGGAAATATGTGTGTTTTAGATGCATCTTTGTAATCTCCCAAAATGTATGTTTGTTTCTCAACTTTGTTCGAACTTTCTATAAACAATTCTTGTCCGCATAATAAAAACATCGGACAAACCAGCTCGTAAGAGTATTTTCATACACTTTGAAGTACCTGTGCACACGAATGGACTACATTTAACTGCATGTTGCACCCCTTCTTTGGTCCGGAAAACTATTCTAACCTCTAATTCTGAAGTTCGATCATCAACCCAAACAGGTCGTCTATAGTCATCGAACTTGTCGATCATGGAAAGCTTTGGATCACCAATGTCTGTATAGAAGGAAATATCATCGACAACGGTATCCAAGTGGGAAACATCAATCGATGGATTCGAAGTCTCTCCTTCCTGTTGGCCACCACCCTCGCCCTTCTCCTCTTCACTATCTTCCAAGGAATCTGAACCACTGTCTATCCAAGTATGTATGGGATTATCGTGAATGCTTACATCTTGGCTTGTGCTCCCTACTGTCAACCTATTTACTGCTTAGCCAATTGGCTCGGACTTAGGAAGCTCTTCGGCAAAAGTTGCACGACTTGGCCCTTCATTATAATTACCACAACTTGCACCCTCATTAAATTGATCACAACTTGGGCCTTCATTGTAATTGTCCCCAATTGGTCCCGCATTAAAGGTAGCATGACTTTACCTTCATTAAAATTGGCTCTACTTGGTCTCTCGCCAAATGGGCCATGACTAGGATCTTCGGGGACAAAATAAGGTTGTGGAAAAGGCACATCATTCGATATGAAAGTACCATAAGTAAACCATTGATCATTAAGAAGCCCTTCTGCCTCTCTACTTTGTAGGAGTTGTGTGAATGACCCAATATTTGTTTGAGGAATGATTGACATATTGTCCTCAGAATGAAAGGCATCTGGAACGGATTCGTAACTTATGTACAATTCAACCACATTAAGACTCGGACATGTAGTTAGAATGCACAACATCTCCCTCACCGTATCATCATCATTCATTGGAACAGGTATGTATGTTATTGAATTACCAATGATGCTAATAGTATAACGGCACATTAATTTCATCCTAACTTGACTTCCATCCATTCTAGTAACCCAGTGCAATTTTCTCAAAAGTTCGGACAAGCTAATATTTTGATCAACAACAATAAACTGTTTTGGCAAATTACTGTATTTGGAGTCGTGCGGGCCACTAACTATTTCTCCATCCCAATATAACACAAGCCTCACTCGATCCTTCCCCATTTCTATATTGTGTATGACATCAATAATAACATAAAACTGACATTAATATCGGACTCAAAGTTATTGAAGTAATGGGCATAGAAAAAATTATGGAATTAGTCCCACGACAACAAAAGTACCCAACTAACATTTTGACATTCATTCATAACCAAACATTTTCCCAACAACATAGAGCATTATATGCATCAAATCCAACCACAATCCTTTAATCATTATCATAAACACTCATATTCACAACTTATCATCCCAATCATAGCAAACTCACTGAAGAAAATCCAAAACAATCCAAAACAATGAAGAACGATCCAAAACAATCAAAATCAATCCAAATCACAACCTCACAAGAGTAACCAAATGACATTTTCACATCCATTCATTTATAACCAAACATTTTCCCAACAACATAAAGCATTATATTCATCAAATCCAACCACAATCTTTTCATTGTCATCATCAACACCACTATTCGGAACTTATTATTCCAATAAGAGCAAACTCATTGAATAAAATTCCAAATTAATCCAAATAAAGCCAAATCACGACCACACAAAAGTAAACAACCAACAATTTTCCTAATTTGTACATCCAAACATTTTCCCAACAACATTCACAATTATATTCAACAAATCTAATATAAATTCATTGTTCGTCATCATCAGTAGTACTATTCACAACTTATTATTCTATTAATAGTAAATTCAATCAAAATCAATCCAAATCACCACCTCACAAAAGTAAACAACTAACATTTTTCCCATACATTTATAACCTAACATTTTCTTAACAATATAAAGCATTATATTCATCAAATCCAACGACCACTCTTTAACTTACATCATCAACTCCACTATTCAACACTTATTATTCCAATAATCGCCAATTCAGTGAATGAAATTAATAATCAATTCCAATCATTCCAAATCAAACAATCACCATACTTTATTCACAACGAAATTTCCAACATCAATTTAGATAATTCTATCAACTATTAACAACTTTTGAAACAAAAATAACGTCAAATCACAATCATATTATATAAATTATTTACATTCGTCGGTTTCTTCGATCCTCGAAAATGTTCTTCACTCAACTTATTTTCCTTTTCGCTACAAATAAAATTTTTATCAATATAGGATAACTAATTAACATACAATATGTAATAAAGTTTAACATACAAATGTTATCACTAAAATTTTAAATATAAAATAAAATTTAACACACAAATTTAACATTAAATTTAACATATAAAATAACATACAATTAAACATACAAATTAAACATAAAATTGAACATATACAATAAAATTTAACATACAAATTTGACATAAAATTTAACATATAAAATAACATACAAATTTAACATAAAATTTAACATACAAATTAAACATAAAATTTAACATATAAAATATAATTTAACTTACAAATTTAACCTAAAATTTAAAATATAAAATAAAATTTAACATAAATTTAACATATAAAATAACATACAAATTAAACATAAAATTTAACATACAAATTAAACATAAAATTTAACATATAAAATATAATTTAACTTACAAATTTAACATAAATTTAAAATATAAAATAAAATTTAACATAAATTTAAACATATAAAACAACATACAAATTTAACATAAAATTTAACACATACAATAAAATTTAACATACAAATTTAACATATAAAATAAAATTTAATATATAACATATAAAACAACATACAAATTTAACATAAAATTTTAACATATAAAACAACATACAAATTTAACATAAAAATTGCAAAAAATAAATGGTAATTCACCTTTTAAAAAAGAAATGGAGCAAGAAGGAGGTTTGAATTGTTGTAGATTATTTTTTTTTCATTTTTTTTTTCTGTTTGGTGGGGGGGGGGGGGGGTGTAGGGGTGCTTGATTTGGGGTGAGGGAGGGAGGAGGGAGGAGGAAGTGGAAATAGGGTTAGATCTATGAAATGGAGAAGAAAATGGTGGAAATGAAGAAAAGAGGCGGCGGAAATGGATATCGGCAGAAATGAAGAAAAGAGGAAGAAAAGAAGACCGGCATGTTTTTCATGTTTAAAGCGAAGTCGTGTTTTGAACACGACTTTAAAATCGGTTTTTCAGAAACCGACTTTAAAATCGGTTTTTTAGAAACCGACTTTAAAGTCGTGTTTTGAAAATACGACTTTGAACTCGGTTTCTGAAAAACCGATTTTAAAATCGTGTTTTCAAAAAATGATTTCCTTAAAAATGGAAGAAAAATAAAAAAAACAATATTTATTTATTTATTTTTTGAATCAATATTCATGGAAAAAACTAGAGAAATGGAATCGTTAAAAAAAAAAAAGAAAAGAAAAGAAAAACAGGAGTAAATAGTATATTTGGTATTTTACAAATTGTTCTTTAACCTTTTAGTTCCACAAATTTAAAAATAAGTATTTTTTTTAATCGGTTAATAAGTTGAGCGTGGTATGACACTTTATGCAAAGGTAAAATAGTCCGATAACATTTTATTAAAAAAATTACCCTAAAATCAAGCATAATTAATCTCCCAAATCCCTAAAAGCCCTAATGGCAATAAGATAGGTTATAGTGAAAAAAGCCAAAGAAGCATATAGCGCAAGTAAATAAGGCCGGCTCGGCAAACCAAGAAAATCACCAGTATTGTAAGAACAAAAGCAGATGTGTTTCCCAGCATAAAGATGTTGAAATTGAACTTGCTCATGATTACTTCGCCAGGCGAAGGTCTCTATTCGCTTTCTTGGTTTCGAAATTCAACACCATTATATGTATTGTTATGTGTGTTATCTGCATCTCCTTGCCAAAATCCCCCAGGAGGCTGGGGCACTCCTTGGTAAGTAGCTGTGACAATCGAAACAGCAACCACTAGAACGACATTGCGCATGTCTTGGGATGTCTTGAGACAAATAAGTTTTTAGAGACATGACCCGATATAAAGAGTCTCTATCACAGATTTATCCCTTCTCGACCTCAAAAAATCTGGCAAAGTTTTGTACTTTTGGAGTCATTTTGCTGATCTACAACCTTTGCCTTGCAGTTTGGTTATCATCTGATTGCTTTATTTTCTCACTGCAATGTCCAAAGCTGATTTTGGGGATTTGAGGGTTTGATTATGCCAGATTTGGGGCAATTTTTTTAATAAAATGTTGCGAGACTATTTTACTTTTCCATAATACAATATGCACTTGCTAACTTAATGACGGATCAAAAAGCCATTAAAGAAAATGTAAGGGATTTAAAAAAAGTTAAATAACAATTTATAAGGGACTAAATCTATGATTTATTCAAAAAAAAAAATGGTACTAATAGTTTTAGATCAACAATTAGTTTTCAGTATTACATTTTTTATTTGTCGAGGTTACGTTAGTGGATTTTTTTTTTTTTTTTTTTGAAGTTCTCTCCTTCTTCACACAACAATGTTACTCACTATGGATGCATAAATAACCAAATGAAACCCTAATTTTGGCCACCACATTTTTTGAATCTCGTTAAACCACCCTGCAATCTCCAATTAAGAGTGTTTAATTTAGAGTATTTAATTTCATATTTTAAGCATATTATTAAATTTTAATTTTAACGTAATGTAAAATTATTTTCCATTAATTTTTTTTAATTATTTCATATATGATAAATACAAATTATAAATTTTATTATTAATATATATTGAATTTGATAAATGAAAAATAGATAATATTTTAAATAATTATTAATTTAAATAAGAAGTATTACATATATTAATAGAGAATAACATTTATCAGGATAATCCTAATAAATCCCTTGTCAGATACCCAATACTATAGAGACACCTAGGATTTTTTTTAACTTCCATCTTAGGTTCATTAGTCTTAACCACACAAGAATATCTTTAACAATTAGATTTTTTTTTTGATAAACCAAAAGTTTCTCCAGAATCTCCAAACCCAAAAGCAAAGCAGAAAGCCGAAAGTTGCACAAAATTTGTTGGGACAATTGAGTTGGGACAAAAGCAAAGCCGAACGAAACCCAAAATCAAGAAGGACAAAATTTCAATAGAAGAACAAATTGATTTGGGAAGCAAAATTGCATAGTACAATGGCAGCGAATGAAATTACCCAATCGAGAAATTTGCCTAGCTGAGTATGAAGTGGGAGACAAAATACGTATTCTCCCACGCCACCACGAGTTTCATGTGACATGGGTAGATAAATGGCTTAAAGAGATACGCGGGTAAGTCATCAATTTTCCTCTGAATCCTCCTTCATTTCTTGCCTTTTTTATTCAACTTGGGTTTATTTTCATTTGATTTACTGGACATATTTTTATTATGATGCTTCAGCGTATTGCCTCTCTGCCGAGGAGATGTTCAAGAGGGTTTAAGTTCAAAAGAAGGTGCTATCTCAGGCTCAGGAGTCCATTGATTTTGGGATATTTTATTTCCTAATGGAGAAAAATAGAAATACGTAGTCCTCACAAATTATTGGACCATTTCCGATTGACTACTAAAGGGTAAATATCACAAGGTATCATTTCCAGTTGATAAGGCAGTTGAAGTTGTAGGAAAAGGATGTGTATTAGAATTACAAAACTGTGCTTCACTTTGTTCAATCTTTGTGTATGCTTGTATAGAGAAATTGATAACGATATGAATTCTGTATCACACGCATACAAAAAATGAGAAGAAAAGATTCATTCTGTTGATATGTATGCTCGCTTTACTATGCATTTGAAACCTGGAAGTGCATGGAGCTAAAATGGTTAAAACCCCATGAGTTTAAAACTCAAATTGTCCCAACAAATTTTGTGCCACTTGCGGCTTTCGGCTTTGCTTTTGGGTTTGGAGATTCTGGATAAACTTTTGGTTTATCAGAAAAAAATCTAATTGTTAGAAGTATTTCTGTGTGGTTAGGACTAGAAGAAAAAAAAAATACTATGTGTCTCTATATTATTGGGTGTTTGACAAGGGATTTATCATGATCATCTTGATGAATGTTATTCTCTATTAAATAAATGATGGAAAAGAAGATAAAGAAGAGAAAAATTGGTTTATGTGGATTCTAAGGTTAGGCTATTAGCATGGACAATTTTTTTATGATGGTCGTGTGAATAGTAAAGGTCGTTCGTAAGATGATGTGGTGTAACCTTAGTCCATCAAGCTTCGAGATCATTGGATGCCCTTAAGAGTATATAAAAAATTGCAAAATTATAGAATTTTTTTTTAAAGAAATTTTAGAATTGGTTCCCAGCGATAAGTAGTCAAAAATTGGAATTAGAGAGGTTCCCTAGCCATTTTTTTACTCACCTGAGTAATAGTATAGGAGATGTTATTATACTTACAATCATATTCAATTTGATGAAATTCTTTCATCTAAAAGAGATCAAGCTTTCATCTAAAAGAGATCAAGCTTTTATAATTCTGCATGTGATGAATTATTTCTTTATTTGATCCAGTTGTTGATAACTTGATTATTACATTAGAAATAAGGCAACAATATTTATACTTTTCTTTTTTTTTACCACCCCCATTGTCACCCAATGGCAACAGTATGTATACTTTTCTTTTTCTTTCTTTTTTTTTTTATCAAAATGATCGATATATTTGCAATAGCAATATTTACATAGCTAAAAAGGTTAATTGACTTTCGTGGTGTTGGATTTAACCGAACTCAAGAAAGAAGCCTCTGAAGAGGAAAAAACCTCCGAAGAGGACATAATCCCTAATAAATAGGGACACCCTAACATGGAGGGACAGCACTAATTCTATACAACACTAAGCTAATACTACAACCGACTAAGGTAGCTGGCTGGATTGGGTACCGCAAATAGAGTGTGATGAAAGAAACTGAACGCTAAGTTTCCAGCTCTCGTCCTATGCCGCTCGGAATGATCCTGCAAAATTGCATCCATTGCATAGCTCAGTACCCACACAACTACCGCAAGTGTTGAATAGCCTGTTTACCAAACTACGACTGCATATATTGAGGAGTTTGCAACCAAAGTCGTACGATTTACCTAAAAAAATAAAAAAGGACAATTTCACACATTTCGCACCTTCAATCGCCTACACTGGTCGACTGAGGTGCGAAATGTGGGTTGCTTGTTTTCAACAAATTGAACCTTCACCTAGTGAAGGTGTAAAAATACGCATGCATGTGTGCTTGTATTTATACTTTTCTTCTCCCAAATTTGCACGTCCTAAAGTCCAAAGTAGTCAATTAGGCCACTTAAAATCCCTAAAATAGTAAAAGTAGATTTTAAAATAAAAATTATAGGCTTGGTCTTTCCTTTAGTTTTTTTTTCTTTTTATTTTTCTATTTTTCCCCTACCAGTACTATTTTTCATTTAGGTCCCTGATGGCTAACGCCAAGACGTGAGTGAACGGAAGATTGGTCATACTATTTGCCACTCAATGGATCCATTCATCTCTGCCGCCCAAGTGGAAGGGCCCATCGCCCATGGGGACCAACCAACGAAATGGAAATAAAAACCTTTTGAACCATTTGAGCTATGATTTAAAACATTTGGTTTGCAAATAAACCTTTCCAACCATTTGAGGCTCTGACTCAAAACATTTGAACCCCTCCAACATTTTCTCGGAAAAGATACCAAATTTATAGTATTATTTTTTACCAATGTCATTATTGATTTTTTTATTGATCTTTCTTTACACCAACTGAATTTAATTTAAAATATTCTATTGTTTTTAATTTCTCCAATACCCTGTTGCGGTTGATCAGGGAGAGACGTAACCTTTGGCCATCCATACAAGCTAAGAAACGTAAGAGAGACAAAATATTGGACATACTCTGGAGCAGCAATGGTTGAATTGGAAATTGAATAGGGCCAAGGGAAGTAATCAAGTTCTGTAGAGTCGCCTCTTAGATGTAATGACCGAAGGCTGATGATATATTTCACAACCTATTGAAAATTAATAATAATTATTAAATAATACAGGTAGGATTTTTTATTCTAAATCTTGAAAACTGAAAGCAACACAAGCCCGACAGTTCAGAAAAGGAGGGGTTTGTTGAGTGTCCTTTTGGCTGCGTGTTGACTTTTTGTACTATTGAGCTCTTCCTTGATTGCCCTTTTTGAACCATTTGAGATGTTTGGGCGAATTTTCTGCAGATGAGAGTAGGAGGGAAATTGATGTAGGAAAGCCTCAGACCTTTTGACCTCCTATAAATTTGATTTGTAGCCCCGCCCTCCCCGCAGTCTGCGTATAAATGAGAGGAATGGAGAGGTAGGGATCAGTCACAGGGCTGAAGAAGACAAGTTTCAGTTGCTACCAATGGGAGAATTTCAGAGGGCATATGATTCGGTTGATGAAATGATGAAGTCCATGCCTTGTGAACTACAAAAGAGGGTTTCCTCAGCATCCAGCTTCCATAATTTCACTGTTTTTTGCAGCAAAAACAACGATGAATTATCACGTCTTCTGACTGACTCTTCCATCAGTACGTACCCTTTTATTCATGCTTAAAATCTCCTTAGCTTCCCTTCTTTTATATACTTGAGTGCTTGAGATTTTGTTGATGAAGGAGTGAATTAGTAGCATAAATTGGGGGCGGATTGCGACCGTGTTCCTGACTGTGTTGGGGCACCCAGTTTTTTCAATTTCATTTCTTAGAGCCTAAATTAGTAAAGTTGGCCCTCTAATATTTTTTTGTCTTAAAAGAAAAGAAACGAAAAAACCTATGAGAATTTTAAATAAAAAGAAACGAAAAAAAAAAGGTAAAACAAAATGTCATCACTAAAAGAATTTCTTAAAAAAATATGAGAGAAAACTGTGAAGGACAAAGCCTATGAGAAATTTAAAAATATAGATTGAGGAAATAAATAAAAGAGTATATGAAAGAGTAAAGAAATAAAATTAAAAATATAAATTTAGAAATAACAAGTAAATCAAAATAAAAGAACTGAACAAATATACTAAAAGTAAAAGAGGAATGAAAAAAATATAAAAGAAATATAGATTAAACGGAATTTTTTAAAAAATGATATAGATTAAGGGAAAAAAATAAAATAAATAAAAAGCAAAAGAGAAAAATGAAAACAGAAGAGCAATACAAAAAAAAAAATTATTATTTTTGTTTTCTTATATTTTGTCCATTATTTTTGTCAAAAAAGAAATTAGTGCAATCTTTGTCTAGTAAGTAAAATGTTCTACTATTGATATTTTGACAAACTTAGGGGACGGAAAGGGTATCGATACAAGCATTTAAGAAAAAAAATGTTACAGGCCAAACTCAACATATCAAAGTGTTCTTTTCCTTTTTATTTTTAGGTTGAGTTGGCAAATGGGTGGTGGAATACTGGATTTATTACTTTTTTTTTTTTTCATGGGTTCCTTTTTCTAAGTTTATTGTTTGTTAGCAGGGAAAAACTAACTTCCTTAGCTGTTTAACAATCGCCCTTTCCTAATGACTTTATTTTGCAGCAGCTAACACCTGCACAGGCACTTCACCCATGGAGCGTATAAAAGATTGCCTTAAATATCTAAGCATGGAAAACTATTTAGTTCAGATTTGGGCACCAGTGACTGTTGGTGATAAGCGGTACTTAACGACTTCAGACCAACCTTTTGTTATGGCACAACTTGTTAAGGGATTATGCTCATATAGGAGGCAATGTTTGGATTACTTGATTCCAATCGATGAAGGACATGTTGGTCCTCCTGGCCGTGTTTTTCTAAATGGACAGCCTGAAGTGTGTCTTGATGTGCGTCATTACACTACTAAAGAATATCCTCAGCGCGATTCCGCTGTAACCTACGGTATCCGCTGTTCCTTGGCTTTGCCGTTTTATAGCTATATCTGGCACGCGTATAATGGCGTGGTTGAGCTCGTAGCCAATGGATTTCAGCCTCCAATGTACAATTTTGCCAACGGAATATATCCTATGGTATGTATCTTTTGAACACCCTGACTTATCTTTTTTTAGATGGGCGAGATAGTATTTAGTAATAGTTGATGTCGTAGATTAATTATGAAATTCAGTCTCCGTTGGACAGAACGTAAACAATACTCTCACTAAGAGAATTGATCCCGTGACAGTAGTGTCATCTTATATTAAAAAGCATGGCCAGTCAGCTACCGAGACTAGACTAAATAAAAATTAATTGAAAAATAATATTGATTTAAAGTCATAAATAAATGTAATATGCTTGTACAATGTATTATATAAAATCAACATAAAAGTTAAGTCAATTTATTTTAAAAACTTATAAACACTATATCATTTTTCAATGACCATTCCTATTTTCAATCCATTGGCAACACATGTGAGTCGTGACTGCTTTGTTTGCCTGCCTCGAGCATAATGATAATGTAGTCTCAAAAATTGATAGATCTTTTTTTTTTTTTTAAGCATAAGCAAAAAAACTTCCATAGATCTGATTTTTTTTTTTTAATTGATACTTTTAGTGTCCTTTTAGGCTAACAAAAAGTATAGTGACTAAAATTGGAATTTTGAAAAAGTAAAGTGACTAGAAAATTTATTTACTCTTATTTCTATATAGTAATTCTTTACCTAAATTTTGATACAAGTTTACTAATTTTTTATCTAAATTTTATGATTTATGATTTAGAAACAAAAATTGGAAAATCAAAGAGGCCTAATAGATTTTAAAGAATCAAACACTAATGTATACAAACAACATTCACCCATAAAGAAAATCTTCTTATTTTGGAAAAAAAAAATCATAATAAAGAAACATTGCCAATGATTTATGATCATGTGTACCAAAAACATAATATATAATACCAAAAATAGCTATTGATATGTATAAAAAAAACAAAAAACTTACCTGATGATGATAAAACCTTGGAGAGCACAAAATTAGAATGCAAAAATGGTGAAGGAGACCTATCAAACGCAATATTTTAATTTTGAAGAATTTAATTACTTTCCAAGTCAGAATCTTGGCCAACCAAACAGACCTTAAGTGTAAAGTAGAGAGAATTCATAATCCTTTTGCCATAAAGGAACACTTAACAATTGAACAATAGGGAGTCCTTGATGACTGTCCGTAAGTTGGTACATATATTGCTTGATATATGAGAATAGTTGTAGTCCCAAAGAATGTTATTGGGAAACTTATTCTATTATGGACACATAGCAGGTATTTCTATCTCCCCGTCAATTCCCTAAAAGGAAGTGGATCTAAAATCTTCTATTATCTAACATTTTTGCCATGCATTTTGAATTTATTTTTGTCTACGCTAAAATACTTCCTCCAATTCTGTCTCGGCGCCTGAAACATGTAATTCCTAAGTTACCGTTTGGTCCAAGAGAGATAGTTTCTGAAATTCAAGAGATGTTGCTAGTGGTTTGTAAAACACATCAATTGCCGCTCGCTCAAAGTTGGGTTTCCATGTACCAAAATGAAGTCGGGTATGAAAAAGCAGGATCATATATTGTAGACATTGAATTACGTGATTTTACAGAAGCTTGTAGAATGTGTTACATAAAGAAGGGGCGAGGTGTTGTTGGGAAAGCATTTTCATCAAAGGAAGCATGTTTTTGCAAAGACATAAGTCAGTTAAGCATAAACGAGTATTTGCTAGTGCCCAGTGCACGAAAAGCAGGGCTAACTGGCTGTTTTGCAATTTCCTTGCGGAGCACCGCTAGCTGGCTAAATGATCTTTACATTGTCGAGTTCTTTTTACCTAGCAAAGAAACTGAAAATGGTGACCTGAGAACCTTAATCAAAATGCTATTGGCCACGATGAAACAACACCTCAAAAGTTTTAAGGTGGCTTCTGGACAAGAATTGGGGGAGAAACTCTTTGTCGAGGTGATAAAAACTTCTCCAACTGATGAACTTGATTCTTTTGAAATTTGTGATCTTACTGGCGATGATTCTACACCTAATACTATGGGATATCCATATGGAGGAGAAATAGTGCAGCTTGACAGTACAATGGGCAATGCGGAGAATGCTCTTGGTGGTAAGGTCTAGCACGTTCAATTTGTTTAAATTCTTCTAAACAAGCCGCATTAGGTTTCTAAACTTTATATAGAAATAGAGTAATGATATCGTTAATGAATTTGCAAAATTAATTGTCATAGTGAATGATGTGGCGTTGATAAAAAGGTAAAATTATCCCTATTTATATTACACTTTTTATGCAGTATGATGGATGACTTTCTCTTTTTGTCAATGCCACATCATTCAATATGCAATAAGAGTATCATAAAACAGAAATAGAGCTATAAGAAAGAAATTAAGGTAATTAAACTAATTGCCCTTCTTAACCTCTATTAATCAACTAATTTTGCTGGAAAATAACTTTCTAATCTGATTATAGCTTCTTGATTAAGTCATAGCTATATCTGATGGAGTACTAAACAAATTCCAGGCGAATCTGGTGAGGTCCACAGAATGACACCTGTTCCTGCTTCTTCACATCCACCAGTAAAAATAGGGCTTTCAATGCCTATGCAGTTTGCCAGTTCTTCATATGATAATCATGGTTTTGCTAGAAAGATGCGTCAAGAAGGCGAAGCTTTTTTACCGCTCCATCCATGATGGACCCTTATGCTGGTAAAGACAAAGCTAGGAGTGCATTGCATCATGAAGGAGCAGCTAATGTCTTACTTGATGCAGACAATCTACATCAGGTACCTATTTATCAAATATATTGTCCCTCTTAGTAATCCACCTAATGTATCTTGTATTGGTTCATATGCTTGGAGTTTCTTTCATGACGTTGCTCTAGTAGTCTAGCCTGTAACCGACTTCACAAGTAACGTAATAGGTTCGTTTCCCATCTGGCATTCAATCTCTAGAAAACAATACTCTTTTCCTTCCTACCGTTGAAATGAGATTGCTATAGACACCAACTTATGCTTTTAGCAGTCTTAGGTGATATCATTGTCCTGATCTGAAAGTTAAACTGTAACTTTTCTTTCTACCCCTCAGCTCCATTTTATCACCTCTATTATCTTTGCAATATTTTTAGAGAGAGAAGTGTTGATTTTATCGTCCAAAAATGCTGCCAGCCTTCTGCCATAAATTTGTATCAACCTTTCTACCATAAAATTTTCCTTTCGCTAGGATTCACTACCTATGTGGCTGGCTTTTGTGTTGTCTTTAGTCATCATAAGACCAGTGCTTTCTTTTTTATGTTTAACAAGCTATTTTGTTCTTCTTTATTTGTCTCATGAATTAATCTCGTTTGCATTCTTGTTCCAAGGTATTCTTCATGCCCTATGAAATTTGTATTATTGGTTCTCCCTTCAATTAGGTATTGCAATGTAATCTAAGAATACTTGGTTTTATTTCTGATTAAATTCTACACCTCATATCTTCTAGGAATTTCAAATACAATTCCAATATGATTTGGGATGTTGCTTTAGCTTCTAGATTCTGCATTGTTGTGCCAACTCTGTACCTTCCCACTTCTTTTCTATCCCTTGCCAAGTTATAGCTTTTGTTATAAAATGCTGCACTTCAATTCCTGAATCATAACATAATTCTGCGAACTTGCAGCATGGAGGAGAAGTGGTGCATTTTGGTAGTGCTACAAGCCATGTGGAGAATGTCAATAATGCTGAACAAAATATTTTCAGCGTGGAGCAATATGACATTGACAGCATCGGAGAAATTGTGCAGCTTGATGATGCCATAAACAATACGGAAAATATGAATACTAATGTTCTCGAACGTAATGATAGCATGGAGGCGTGACACTAACGACAACATTTCAAAAATCGGAGGGCAATAAAGAGAATAGAAAGAGAATATGGAATCTCTCGTGCTAATCTTCTGCGGCGTGCAGGAAAAAGCGAAGGAGGTGCAAATCATTTTGGTGGTAAGTTTGCGAAGATTCGATTGTTACCTCAACGATTTAACTTGAAAGCTTTTGTTGGTTGTTAGTGTTGGAAATAATTTAAAATAATTATTAATAATTTATTGGAAAATTTAAATGTAGTAGTATGAAAAACAACTGAATCTTTCAAATAAATTTTACTATTCTGAAAAATTATTTCGATGATTTTGAAATATCCTTCAAAATAAACAAAGAAAAAGGAAAATGGAAAATGGATGTGTCAAATTTAATTTGATGACTTTACCTTCTATTCATAGACCTTTTATTTGTCAAATGGATGTGAAAGTTACATTTTTGTAATAGTAATTTAAAAGGAAAAACTTTATATATTTAACTTGAGAGTTGCATGGTTCTCGAACAAGAAAATAAACTTTGTAAATTAATTAAATTTTTTTATGGAGGATAAAATTTTTGAAATAATATAAAAAGAATTTCAGTGAGAATTTAAATTTTAAATTTGAATTTTTAAATAGAATAAAAAAGTTGTTTGGAATTTTTTTAGAAAAAAAAAATCTTTTCTTACATTAGTGTTAATCCAAATATGGCCTAAAAATAAATATTCGTAATAGAATCTTCTAAAATACCCATAAAAGAGTTAGTACGGCAACTTTTCGTACACAAGATGATGCCTAGGACTCATCATTGACACGACTTTTTGTCATTGTAGTCAGCAGATCTACATTTAAGCGAATATGCATGCAGCATCAGATCTCCAGGTGGCCACCTCGTAAATTGAAACAGGATGATGACCTCTCCAATACTGCTCAAGACTTGATTCAAACTTTTGAGAAAATTATGGAAGATTCTCGTGTAAAAGATTTGCCGTTGCCTATCAAGCCAGTTGAAAAAGACCTGAACTCTAAGCCAAACTCCACCCAAAATGCAATGACAGTCCAAAATGGTAGCAGCATAATAGTAAAGGTCACCTACAGAGATGACATGATCAAATTTCATCTTTCAGTTTCATCAGGAAAGATGGCCTTGGAAGAGGAAATCGCAAAACGGTTCTGTTTATCAATTGGAAGTTTCAGTAACAAATATTTAGATGAAGATGAGGATGAGATTTTGGTAACTTGTGATGCAGACTTGAAGACTTGTATAAGCATAATGAGATCATTAGGCAAGAACACAGTCAAAATGTTGGTCAAATTGTCACAAGATAACTGATTTAGGCAAATGCTGCCATATATATATATTTGCCAAGTGCAAGCTCATATTCAATACATTTACTACTATTGTAACTCTAATCGGTCCTGTGTATTACCAGTTTAACTCTTCTTTTAAAGTTGGCATGCATGCGTTGAAGACTTTTGAAGGAGCTTACATCTAAGCTGCGGCTGATTTAGTACTGAATTAGTCTACTCCAAGAAATGTGCGATAATCATGTGGTTTTTTATTCTTATGTTATCCATGTAATACTGACATGGGAAAAGTTCTTGTCAAAAGTTGATCCTCAAAGCTTAACTTGATAAATTGCAGCAACAATTGCAAAATTTTGTTTCCTGGCACCAAGCAAAATTTTACAATAGGGTCAAGAAGTAGTGAACATTATAATCCACCTAAAGCTCAAGTTCAAATCTCACTAACTAAAAACAATATCACTTTGTGTTTGTAGTGAAAACAAATTTTATTATAAGCATAAAAATTCAAAGAAAGTATCATATTTGTCTTTAATATAATGATTAAATTCGTAATATTTTAAAATTTATAGAAAAAGTAGGAATTAAAAAAAATAGTAAATGCACTCCCCTCCACCCCCCCCCCCACCCAAAGAAAGGAAAAAAACTAAAGTTAGGAGTAAATTAGATATTCAGATTAATAACAATAATAATAATAATAAAAATGTTGGTTTTTAGAACCAAATGGCAAAATTAATATCAAACTGATATAAATTGAAAGAGATTATGATTTATCAGGATCATTTTGATAAATCACTTGTCAGGCATCCAATAATTACTTGCCAACTCAGATTTTTTTTACAATTCACTCTAAGTTAATTACTCCTCACCACATACAATACTTCTAACAAAAACCCATTCCACCAACAAAATTTGCAACCTACACAAACACCCTGACAAAACAGAAGACGCTTTAAAGACAGAAAAGCCTGCACAGAGTAGCAATCAAACTAGATTCTTTTGTAATTCAACAATTGCACGGATGAACTCTTGCTACGAATTATTTTCCTAAAAACTCATTAGATCAACGAAGATGTAAAAGCTCAACTCCTTAGTCGACATGGGTCATGAATGTTGATAACCAAGTAGAAATGAAGTTTTAACAAAACCCAAACAACAAACAATGCAAAAGGAATTGGGTTTTGCGTAGACAAATTGCGAACGTTGGTAGGGCTATTTATTGATGACAACGGTATATATATTCCCCTTTTCTCTCTCTCGTTCCTTTTCATCTGAATTCACTGTGTTCTTAAAGCAAACTCCATAGCCCGCAGCTGTCAATTGGGCGTTGTACGAAGTTGGCCTTTCTGAAAAATTTTGGGCCCGACTTAGCAATTTTTGGTGTCCGTGCTACTTTCACCGCACCGCCTCGTTGGGCTCAGCTTTGCTGCCAAAATAGATTTGCCTTGACTTAGTAATTTTCTGCCTCTTGATTTTGGGTACTTGTTTTGGTTTGGTGGAAGAGATTTTTGTTGGTGGAAGAGGTTTTTGTTAGAAGTATTGTATGTGGTGAGAAGTAATTAATTTAAGGTGGATCGTAAAAAAAATCTGAGTTGGCAAACAATTATTGGATATCTGACAAGTGATTTATCAGGATCATCCTGATAAATGTTATTCTCTATTAAATAAATGGTGGAAAAGAAGATAGAGGAGAGAGAAATTGGTGATGTGGATTCTAAGATTAGGCCATTAGTGTGGACAATTTTTTTATGATGGTTGTGTGAATAATAAAGGCTGTTCGTAAACTGATGTGGTATGACCTTAGTCTAACTATTTCTGAGGCTGCTTGTTTTGAGGTTGTTATAGATGCCCTTAAGAGTGTATAAAAAATTTCAAAATTATAGAATTTTTTTAAAAGAAATTTTAGAATTGGTTCCCAACAATAAGTAGTCAAAAATTGGAATTGGAGAGGTTCCCTAGCCATCTTTTTGCTTGCCATACTATTAGTATAGGAGATGTTATTATACTTACAATCATATTCAATTTGATGAAATTCTTTCATCTAAAAGGAGATCAATCTTTTATAATTCTGCATGTGATGAATTATTTCTTGATTTGATCGCAGTTATTGATAACTTGATTATTGCATTAGAACTAAGTCCTCATGGATGTAGTTGAACTCTTCTATCCTAACTAATGTATATTAACTACTCTTTTCTCTCTCTCTTGTCCCCTGAACAACAACCTCCCTGCAACACAATCGTACAACAACTTCTCTTTCTTCTCCCCCATTCTTCTCTTTGGAGAATGGGGGAGGTACTCTCTTTCTTTTCTCATTTTCTTCTCTCTTTTTAGTAATAGCAAGTAGTAGTCTCCTAGAAAAAATAAAAAGGAAAAATGGCAAATTTTTCTTCTCATCTCTATATTTCGGCATCTCTCATCCCCGCATTCTCCTGGGTTCTTCCCTTTGGGCATAAGAAAAATTTTCTGCCTGGCTCCCTACTGTATTTGAGCTTCTTTGTAGCGGAACAGTGCGTTTCTGCTTTCCAGATTACAGATGGGGGCTATGGGGAATTTTGTTAAGGAAAAGATGGGATGATATTAGATTGGCTTTGACGGAGACGGAATTTTGGTGGTCTATGAAGGAGACGGTTGGGAAATGGGTGACGGCGGATTGAGGTTAGGGGAGGAAAAATTTTAGGTCAGGACTTTTCTTTTATTATTTTTTTTAAGTGAGTCATCTATTCCTAGTCAGAGGGATCGTACTTCTCCTTTTGTAGGATTTTGGTCTCCTTCAGGAGGTTTTGTCCTCCTTATTGGAGGTTTTTTGTAGATCAAACTTAGACGGTGGGGTATTCAATGACAACAACAGTGTAAAGAACGACGGCAAATGTTTTCTATTTTTTCTCCGGTAACTTTATATATCGGTTGTAATGCTCCCGTCTCGTAGAGGTCAACAAGTTGGGTTTTCAACCACTTAACTAATATAGTTAGGTGATTTTATCTTTATTGTAGTTTTGATTTGGTTAGCTTTTCTTAGTTTCCTTGTGAGAACTAAGACTTTGTCTTGCTAGTGGGCAATTGTGTATTTGTATTATGTTTCAATATAACTATCATTTTTGGCAAAAAAAAAAAAAAAAACTAATGTATGTTAACTATGTCTTTTCAATGAAAGAATGTAGTTTTATTAAGATGATGGTTTAGACATTTTATGTTAATATTTAACATTTATTAATAAAACTAAATTGTTTTATAAGGTGTAGGGAATTAATGAAATTGAATATCCTATTTCAAAATTTTGAAATTAAGTGGAAATGAAACTTAATAGGATAAGAAACTCCCATACCATTGAAATACTATTAATATATATATTTTTTAAGGCGTAGGAAATTAATGGAATTAAATATCCTATTCCAAAATTTTAAAGTTAAGTGGAAATGAAACTTAATGGGATAAGAAACTCCCATACCATTGAAATACTATTAATTTTTTTAAAAAAAAAAAATTATTTTAGGTGATGGCCACCAACTCCCAATTGACAATCCTGTTTAGATTGTTAGCCAGCCAACATCTTTTTAAAATAAATAATTTTATTTATTAATAATATATATATAGTTATTAGAAAATTAAAAATAACATAAACTCTAATTATTCATTAATTACTCAACAATTATCTAATAACTTCCTATTTTAATTTTCAATTGGGAGCTGTGGGTCTTCCAATATTCATCCAATGCAATTCTATCCTCACAAAATTCTCCCATCCACTCCTATGCTCCGATGTGTTTTTTCTTAAGGGTGAGATTTAATAGGTCAGAGGGAGATAGATTAAAATAAGAGAGAGGGATGACATTGAAATTAATGAGATAATCTAAATAATGAAATAATCCCCTTTTCTCCATCGTTGTTTGACTCTGTGCATTGAGCTGTGTATGATTTTGCAAGTTGCCTATTTTAAGTTTAAAAGATGAGAGGTGAGAAAGAAAATAAAATAAAATACAAGCAAAACCTCTATAAATTAATAATCTTGGGACCATTGCAAATTCTATTAATTTAAAGAGATATCAGTTAATCAATAAATTAATAATCTATTAATTTATCAATTGAGCTTACATTACGAAGTAATACTCATATAATTAATTAAAATTTTATTTTAATTTATAAAAATATGAATTTAATATAAGGATTAAAAGTTGAAGGAATATAAACCAATCCATATCTACTTGATTGGCAAGTGTAATTTAATTTTATTAATATCTTCAATGCGACTGTTATCATTTTTCTATTATCAAGAGGTGAGAAGGCTTGGGAAGTTCAATGAGACTTCGGAATTGAACTTTGCTCAATGCTGGCTTGGGAAGTTCAAGTTAAGACATGGAATTAAATCATTTCGACATTTTGGGGGAAGGGGATCAGTTGACATACAAGACACAGAAAAAATTGGAGTCTGCAAGGGAAAACAATAGACCAATTTGCCTTGAGAGATGTTTTTATTTTTAATATGGATGAAACAGGAGTGTTTTATATGTTGCGACCAGATCACTCTTGCAACAAAGCAGTTTGAAGGGGGAAAAAAAAAAGAGACAAAGAGAGGATTACAATTGTTGTTTGTGGTAATGAAGATGGCTCAGAAAAATTCCTCGTTGGATCATTGGATAGTATGTAAAACCACGTTGGTTCAAGAATGTAAACATGAATTCTTCGAATTGTCAATATTGTGCCAACAACAGGTCATGGATGACTGAAATGCTTTTGAGGAATACTGTACGTTCGATGGCTTGACGACAAAATGCAAGGAAAACAAATTCTCTTGATGATAGATAATCCAGCCTATCCAAAAAATATTGAAAGATTACAGGATGTTGAGCTAGTATTTCTATCTGCCACCCAACATGACATCAAAAATCCAACCATGTGATTCGGGGATAATAAGAAACTTCAAGATGCATTATCTTAGAAGATTTTACCGTAAATTTTTGGAGCGCTATGAATTGGGGCAAATCAATCCGTAAAAGATGTTTTGGATGCAATCAATCATGTAGTCTCAGGTAGAGGTGTTCAATTGGATCAGCGGATCGGATCGATCCGCTGATCCGATCCAATCCGATCCGAAATTCGCGGATCGGATCGGATTGGATCAGCGGATCGATATGATCCGATCCGTTTTTATTTAAATGTAAATTTTTTTTTAAATAATTAATATTAATTATAAAATATAAATTGATATTTTTTATTATTTAAATAATTCTTTCATTAAAATTAGTCAATTTGTGATAAAAAAATTTAAATATTTATATGAAAATATACTAATTAATTTACATAAAAAATAAAATAAAAATTATTTATTATGTTTATATAAAAATAGATATTTTTTTAGCATGAAATTTTTAAATCTAAATTAAATCACTTAACATTATATATGAAAATAAAAGTAATAGTTAAAAAAAAAAGCAAAAAAAAAAAATTAAAAAAGGAAGAAGAAAAGAGTAAAACAAAAAAAAACAAAAAGCAAAAAAAAATTTATAAAAAAGGAAGAAAAAAAAGTAAAAAAATGAAAGTAATAGTAAAAAAAGCAAAAAGCAATAGAGTTTATATATGAAAATGAAAATGTAAAAAAAACAAGTAAAAAAAAGGAAAACAAAAAAAAGTAAAAAAAAAAAACAACAAAAAGCAAAAAGCAAAAAAAAATTTTAAAAAAGGAAGAAGAAAAAAGTTTTAAAAAAAATGTTTTAAAAAAGTAAACTGGATCAATTCGGATCAAAATCCGATCCGAACTTGATCCGAACCAATCTGAAAAATTTCGGATCAGATCGGATCGGACCGGACCCGGTCGGATTTTGTATTTTGAACAGCCCTAGTCTCAGGTTGGACAATAGATGTTCATGCAAAGACAATAGTGAATTATTCTCTACATTGCAAAATCCATTGTGTGGAATAAAACAATGGCTTAGAGAACTTAAATGATCCTTCAAATTAAAAAGATTAAATAAATAGCACAATTCGTCCATCAATTTAGAATATTGATTCAATTTAGTTTCTCGTTTTTAAAATATTTCAATTTAGTCCCTTAATTTATGGTTTAAATTCTATTTGGTCTTTCTAATATAATCAAACCAAACATGATTAATATTCAATCAAGTAACTTATACATACTTAAAATAAACAAAATAAAGGATAGTGGCTGAAACCAAAATAAAAAGAGTAAATTACGAATAATCATTCTTAATTTTTACGTTTTCATAAAATGCCCTCTAAAAGTTTTATTTCGCATGTTATCACCTCTAACTTTGTAATTTTCACAATGTATACTTTCTTATTAGTTGTCAGAAATATACTATAAATAGAAAAAATTACCCTTTAACTATCTAAATTGCAAAATACTAAAATTAGTGGTGATTTAAATAATTGTGAATACAATTTAGATAAAATATTTATGAATTGTATAACTCAGTGATGGTAAGCATTAGGTTTTTATTTTGCATGATTCCATTAAAAGGATTAATTAAAATTAAATTTACAAGTTAAGAGACCAAATTGAATTTTTTTGAACATAAAAGGATGAAATCAAACTACGTCTGAAATTTCAGAGACAAATGGCACTATTTACACAAAAGATATTGATGAACTACAGTCAATTATTTGGGCTAGCTACCATGAAAAAACATGGATGTTAATTACCTATTGAATTATCCTAGTAAAATGATAAAGTTGAGAGGTTTCGAGTATAGAATAAATTATTGCTACCAACGATGAAGATGAGGATATAGTAAATTTGGAGCCTTTTATGTGGAAGGAAGCACTCAAAGCATCAAAATAACTTTTTATTACAATATTACCAAAAAAGTTATGAAAGGTTTTCAAAAAAAATGATCTTATTATTATATTGGAATTATTAATTAAATTATTATTTTATAGAGATAATTAATTTATATAGTCTTAATTTATAGAAACTTTACTATTATTGTTGAGAGTTCATGTGGTTAGGGTATAATTTTGGTTCAACGGATCGCTTGTGGCTTGTCATATGGGAGATGAAGAATCGAATCTTTGTATCGTCGCTATTGTGGTCTTGGGGCAGAATTGCGTAGTCAGGAGAATTAGTCCCGCGCCTGTTTAAGGGTGGGGTAGGGCCAGTGACACTTAACTGATGCAAGTAAGGCTCTGTGAGATGCTGCAAGTGAAGGGTTTGTGGAGCTTAATGTCATATTTGGAAAACAGTGAATGTGGGAATATTACTTGTGGGAAAAAAAAAAGAGAAGAAGTTAATTGTTACTTTAAGAATAAGCATAAAATGAAGAAAATGATGCTTTGATTTTTTTTTTTGGGTACCCTAAGTGATAGAATGGTACACATTTTTTAAAAAAAAAATTTCAAAGAAGCACTTAAAACACATTTCAATTGTTCTGTAGAAGGTTTTTTTCTAAAAAAAATATATTTTATGCATTTGTTACACCACGACGGATTGTGCAATCATATACAATGAGAGGCTAACTTATAAATTAGGGGGGGACAAACCATATACATAATAGGGGGCAAAAAAATAATAGTTAATTGATTTATTGCACTAAAAATAAGGATGCAGTAGATGTGTTGATAAGGGATAAAATGGTCATTTTTCTTATTAATATTTTCTCATTATTATTTTGATTTTAAGGAAAAATTATTTGATTTTGGTATGTTTTTGTTCTAGGAATAGAAAATGTTATTTGAAGAAAAAAAGAAGAAATTCCAGAAACTTCATATTTTTTTAGCATTAGAAGTTGGGCTTGGATGATTTGTATAAAAGAGGAAGGCTTCATCCAATGATAGGAAACAAACAAAAGAAAGGAAAGAGAGTGCACTCCAAAGAAGAAGTTTGCAGTCAACAAAAGAAGACAAAAGGAAAAGACAAACAAAGGAAAGGGAATTGAGAGTTTGACTTTGGGCAGAATTGTAAAGTGGCAAGAATTGTGCACAAGACAAAAGAGCCAACCTTTGGACTTGCGCGGGCAAGGAGGAAGAAAAGGACGAAAAAAATAACAGGGAGCCGAAGCTAGAGGAGCCAGGGAGCAAAAGCTGAAGAACAGCACAAAAGGACCAATCACCTACGGATTTTAGCTTAGCTTTTATCTTTTATTTTTTTTCTCTTTTCAATTATGTTTAAGAATTTGGTGATAATCTCTCATATTATCATGAACTAATTTATTTTTCTAAAGCTACGATGTAGTCTAATTATGAAGTCTTTTTATTTTCCTATTAACATAGTTTAAATTATTTTTCTATGGTTGAGTGTTTATCTCTGTGTTTAATACTTCTAATTACTTGATCAATAATTAGATGATTTGTTAATCATAACAAACTGGAAGGGGAGTTATGTGTCAAGTTCATTAGGATAAATGCCATGAATTGCATGTAGAATAGGAATATACCTGCATGGTTTGTGTAGTCGCTATATGGGAATTCATAGAATTTAATGACTTCATAATTGTTGTAATTCACATAGGAATATAGTGAATTAGCAATTAGGGAGATTTTTATTAGATCTCGAGAGAGACTAGTAAATAAGTTAGGGAATCCTGACTATCAACCAGGAAAATAAGTTAGACTATAGAGATAGATTAATACTAAAATGGATTAGTTATGGTGAAATCGAAAACCCTAGAGCTTTAGTCATCTTGATTCACTACTTTGCTTAGTTTAATTTAGAAATTAGTTTTAATTTAGTTTAGTCATACAATATCTTTTTAATCGTTTAAATAAAGTTAGAATTAATCGAATTTTGGTAGTTGATAAACAATTAGTCCTTGTGGGAACGATAATTTATATTCACTCTTTATTACTTGTTAACGATCACGTGCACTTGCGTGTGTAAAATCCGCAACAAGTTTTTGGCGCCGTTGCTAGGGACTAATTTGTTTTTATTAATATCGATACCAAGTAATTCTAGCTTTAATTTGAACTTTTATTTTTTTTCTTTTGTTAAATTTGTTCTTTTATCTTTTCAGATATTGTTTTGTAGTGCATGAGAAAGTTTAGAAGCGATAATCTACTCCCATTTGATCCAAAGATAGAAAAAACCTGTCATTTGAATAGAAAGGAGAAGAGAAAAACTTCTGCACAATCCATAACACTATGGCTGAACATGAAGAGAACGCTATCCCTGTCGCTAATGCAAACACCAGAGCATTACGTGATTATGCTTTGCCTACTGCCACCTATGATCTCCACAGTGTCATACCTCCACCTGTTGCTGCAAATAATTTTGAATTGAAGACGGGTATAATCCAGATGGTCCAAGCTAATCAGTTTACTGGGTTGACACATGAGGATCCTAATGCTCACATCATAAATTTTCTTGAGATTTGTGATACATTGAAAATGCATAGTGTTTCTGATGATGCCATTAGACTAAGGCTTTTCCCATTCTCACTAAGGGATAGGACAAAGAGTTGGTTGCTTTCTTTGCCATCAGGAGCAATCACTACATGGGACATGTGTAGGCAGAAATTTTTGACAAAATACTTTCCACCTACCAAAACTGCAAAAATGAGGAATGAGATCACGACATTCACCCAGCATGAGATGGAATCACTTTCTAAAGCATAGGAAAAATATAAAGATTTGTTGCGAGCATGCCCACATCATGGTATCCCAGATTGGTTATAGTTGCAGACATTTTATAATGGGTTGACTCGATCAACCAAGATACTTGCAGATGCTGCAGAAGGAGGTTCATTAATGGGGAAAACATATGTGGCTGCTTATGCACTATGGGAAGAGATGGCATCTACAGATTACCAATGGTCTTCAGGGAGATCCACACTGTAGAAGAATCATGGTAAGTACGAGGTTGATGCTTTTACTGCACCATCAGCCTAGGTTGCTACACTGTCAAAGCAACTTAGTATACTCAATGCAAATGCTATCTATATTTCTCCAGAATCTTGTGATATTTGTGGTGGACCTCATCCTAGTGTTGATTGTCAAGTGAGAAATCCTTTCACTCAATCTCAGATGGAACAAGCTCAGTTTGTGGGGAATTCAAATAGACAGTATAATCCCCACTCCAACACTTACAATCCAGGATGGAGAAACCATCCTAACTGTTTTTGGAGAAATAATCAGCCTGTTGATAAACCCCAGGGATTTCAGCCTTCACAGCAACTTCAACCGCCAGCACAAAAAGTTTCTTTAGAAGATGCTCTTGCTCAATTGAGCATGAACACGTCTCAGTTCATGACTAAGACTGAAGCAACATTGCAAAATCAATCAGCATCAATCTGAAATTTGGAGGTTCAGATGGGACAACTTGCTTATTCACTGAATTCTAGACCACAGGGGTCTTTGCCTAGTGACACGGAAACCAACCCTAAGGAACATGTGAAGGCAATTAAACCGAGAAGTGGCAAAGAGTTACCTGAAACTGTGCCACAGAAAAAATCAGAACAAGAAGAAGTGGAAGTGCAGTTCAAAAAATCTAGGGAACAAACTGAAGAAGATGAGAGACCCAAATCGAAGTTGTTTCCAGATAATCCACCACCTTATGTGCCACCTATGCCATATCCTCAGCGATTTCAGAAGTAAAAGGTAGAGAAGCAATTTTCTAAATTTCTTGATGTTTTTAAGAAATTACATATTAATATTCCTTTTGCTGATGCTTTGGAACAGATGCCTAGCTATGTGAAGTTCATGAAGGAGATCCTCTTCAACAAAAGAAAAGTAAAAGAGTATGAGACTGTTGCACTTACTAAAGAGTGCGAGACTTTCTGAAAAAGCTTCTTCCTAAGCTTAAGGATCCAGGGAGTTTTACTATTCCTTGCACTATAGGAAAATCTTATTTTGATAAAGCTTTATGTGATCTTGGTGCAAGTATTAATCTTATGCCTCTCTCTGTTTTCATTAAACTTGGTTTAGGAGAAGCCAAACCCACCACGTTACCTTGCAATTAGCAAATAGATCATTAAAATACCCAAGAGGTGTTATAGAGGATGTGCTTGTCAGGGTGGACAAATTCATCTTTCTAGCTGATTTCATTGTACTTGACATGGAGGAAGACCAAGAGATTCCTATTATTCTTGGTAGACCTTTCTTGGCTACGGGGAGAACACTAATAGATGTGGAAAAAGGGCAACTAACCATGAGGGTTCAAGATGAGCAAGTCACCTTCAATGTTTTCAAAGCACTAAAATTTCCAAGTAAGATAGACAATTGTATAAAGGTGGATACAATTGATGGGTTTACTAAAGAATTCCAAGCTAGCCATAAAAAAGATCCCATGGAAGCATGTCTTGTGGGGATAGAGAATCCTAAAAATCAAGAGGTAGATACATGCTCCAAACAACTAGAGGTCTTGGCATCTGTGTTCATTAAAAGGCCATTTGAAGAGCTTGGAAAAGGTATTTCCAAACCACTACCTTCAGTTGAGAAGCCTCCACAATTATACCTCAAGCTACTGCTCAAGCATCTAAGGTATGCCTCTCTAGTTGGTTATTCAGGGTATAACCAGGTTTTCATAACCCTAGAGGATCAGAAAATGCAAGTGTGGTCCAAAAGACTGGTGAAAATTTAATAACTTGAGCAATAGAGGACGTCGAGCATAACGACGTTAACTAATTGCGCTGTTTGGGAGGCAACCCAAAGACTTCTTGTTTATCTTCTTGTTTATTATTATTTTTTTTCTTAATTTTATAATGTTTCTTTTCTTTTCTTTTCTTAGCTAATGCTTTTAATTGTTTTTGTAGCAGGAAATTCAAAAAAAAAAAATATTTTCAATAATGGTTTTTAACTAACCTACTTTTTCCTATTTATCTTTCTTCTTCAACATTCTAGCAGCCGCATCTCTTCCGCCTCTCTCTCCATCACAACTCCGCCACACCGGCCACCATTCTTGCAGCCATGCCGCACTGCGGTTCCTCCAGCAGCGTCGCCTAACCTCCGCACCAAATTCCCCACAGAAGCTCGAGCGCCGCAGCGTCGCGCCTATGCCATAAACTCCAGCGCCGCCGTGTTGCGAGCTCCATCACCTCCGCTGTTCCATGGCTTCGAAACTCGACTGAACTCTAGTGTTTTTATTCTTTATCTCTTCTTTTATTTCCAGTCTTTGCAGTTTTACAGTCTGCCCATTGCTTTTTATTGTTGTTTTTCTTTATCAATTTCTGCAATTTTGTTTTGAGGGTGTGCTTTACTGAATATTATTACGGGCAAAATAGTTTAATTTGTGGAATAGTTAATCATTAATCTTTTATGTTCATCCTTCAGTGAGTTTTCAAGGGCTGCGTATTATAATTTTGATTAGAACGGAATCCAGTGGTTCTTCTTGGTTTACAATTTTTTTTTGTTTCCTTGTTATTTTCGTTTTCTTTCAGTGAGTACAAATTTGTAGTTCCTCTGCCCATCCCCCTGAACCCTCCTCCAACTCAGATATGGATCGTCGTATTAGGAGATTGGAGGCCAATCTAGATGCCTTTTTCAAACATGTTGGGTTCGAGCCGCCCTACCCACTCCACCATAGTCCTCAACATGTTGCTTGAGCCACGATTCAGGGAAGTTTCATTTACCCTTGCCTTTTCTTTTTCCCTTTTCTTTTCTGAATTGTGAGCCTTTTCCATATTAGGAGATTGAGGACAATGTATGAGTTAAGTGTGAGGGGTGTCCTTGTGCTTTCATGGTTAAATTTATGCTTGATACTTTGAATATCTTCCTTGAAGTTCCTTCCTTTTTTATGCTTGTTTCGAATAGCTCTTGGTTAATGTGCATTAGTAGTTGAGTTGGAAAGCATGAAAAGGAGCGAGTATGATTAGCCTTTGTTTTGAAACTTGTGTTGAAAATTTTGTTTAAGCAACTCGTTGATTTTGATGATTGAATTGAATGAGAATGTGCATAGTTTGATCCGTTGAACCTCTTTTGTGAGTATTTGAGCCTAAGAGTTTTTTCTTTTCCTTGCTCACATTTTTCTTGGTTGAGTGATGTCAAATATGCCATGTTTATTTTAGAACTTGCTTTGATATGCATGTCGAGATCACAGTGTGGATTCATGTTTTGAGATGACAAGTGCATTTAGGATGAGCAGTTTAAACTTTCTAAAAAGCTTACCGTCTATACATATATCCCTAGTTGACTAGTTTGAGCCTTGAATTTTCTTTGTTTTTAACACCACATCATTAGCCTTAAACCGTTGTTTTTTGTTTACCATCATTGAACCCTTTTCTCAAGAGTATGTGGAAATGAATTGCCTGATAAAATTTCTATTCATTCCAAAGAAAAGAACCACTGAAAAAAAAATGAAGAAAGAAAAGTGTGAGAAAGAAAAAAAAAATAGGAAAAAGTGAAAAAATATTCCCTGAAAAGTTTGGACAAAGTAAATGTTCTCCATTGTATACAAGATTGTCCAACTATATGGTGAGGTTGAAAAAAAAAAGAAAAAAAGAAAAAAGAAAGGGGATATCGATCTTGAAAAGAAAGTGGTTCAAATATGTACTTGTGTTGCTTTTTGAATCTTGCAAGCAAGTTCCTACATATCTTGAGTTGTGTAACCTACATTTTCCTTATGTTTACCTACCTTTACCTAAGCCCTGTTAGAACCTTTTTAAGTCCATTTGATTTTTGTATGGATTCATACTTATTAGTGGTGGAGATTTGATATATAAGCAAGCTTATGGTAATGACATGTTATATTTGATTTGAGTGCTAAATGAACCCCTAAACACTTTGAGTGATTAGAGTGCAACCTATGAGAGGTGATCAAATTTTGTGCATTTGATTTCGATAAACTTGTTGGGATTAATGAGGTGCTTATGTTTTGTGAAGAAAAAGGGCTATGCATATTTGTTCTTTGACTTGTCATTCCAACTTTGATTGCTAATGTGTGATAACTTTGGATTATTTGTGAATGGGTTAAAGAAGGGAAGGGAATGGAGAGGGAGATGTTGAGTTAATGTATGACAAGCATGGTTTAAGTGTGGGGGAATTTGATAAGTGTTAAAATGGTTCTTTTTCTTGTTAATATTTTCTCATTATTATATTGATTTTAAAGAAAAATTATTTGATTTTGGTATGTTTTTGTATTAGGAATGGAAAATGTTAATTTGAAGAAGAAAAGAAGAAATTCTAGAAACTTCATATTTTTTTAGCATTGGACGTTGGGCTTGGATGATTTGTATAAAAGAGGAAGACTTCATCCATTGATAGGAAACTAACAAAAGAAAGGAAAGAGAGTGCACTCCAAAAAAGAAGTCTGGAGTCAACAAAAGAAGACAAAAGGAAAAGACAAACAAAGAAAAGGGAATTGAGAGTTTGACTTTGGGCAGAATGGTAAAGTGGCAAGAATTGTGCACAAGACAAAAGAGCCAACCTTTGGACTTGCGTGGGAGAGGAGGAAGAAAAGGACGAAAAAAAATAACAGGGAGCCGAAGCTAGATGAACCAGGGAGCAAAAGCAGAAGAACAACACAAAAGGAGCAGTCACCTAAGGATTTTAACTTAGCTTTTATCTTTTATTTTTTTTCTCTTTTCAATTATGTTTAAGAATTTGGTGATAACCTCTCATATTATTGTGAACTAATTTATTTTTCTAGGGCAACGATGTAGCCTAATTATGAAGTCTTTTTATTTTTCTATTAAGATAGTTTAAATTAATTTTCTATGGTTAAGTGTTTATCTTAATGCTTCTAATTATTTGATCAATAATTAGATGATTTATTAATCATAATGAACTGGAAGAGGAGTTATGTGTCAAGTTCATTGGGATAAATGCCATGAATTGCATGTAGGATAAGAATATACCTGCATGGTTTGTGTAGTCACTACATGGGAATCCATAAAATTTAATGACTTCATTATTGTTGTAATTCACATAAGAATATAGTGAATTAGCGATTAGAGAGATTTTTATTAGATCTCAGGAGAGACTAGTAAATAAGTTAGGAAATCCCGACTATCAACTAGGAAAAGAAGTTAGACTATAGAGATAGATTAATATTAAGATGGATTAGTTATGGTGAACCCAGAGTTTTAGTCATCTTGATTCACAACTTTGCTTAGTTTAATTTAGAAATTAGTTTTAATTTAGTTTAGTCATACGATATCTTTTTAATCGTTTAAATAAAGTTAGAATTAATCGAATTTCGGTAGTTGATAAACAATTAGTCCTTATGAGAACGATAATTTACATTCACTCTTTCTTACTTGTTAACGATCACGTGCCCTTACGTGTGTAAAATCCGCAACATCTGTGCAACATTTTTTCCTTTTCTAATACCTTTTGAAAGAATAATTTTTTATTTTGTCCAAATACTATTTTGAAAGAACATGTTTTTAAAATCTTTTTATGAAATGTTTGTCCAAACACGACTTTAATAAATATTGATATATAAAATTCTTAAAATATTCTACTAGGCCTTGTCCAAACAGAACGTTTAATCCTTGAGAGGTAAATTTACTAGTACTATTTTTAAGGAAATGAAATTTCGTTATCTCTTAAAACAACCAATATAATAGTGAAGTACATGGAGGACAGCTCCACTAAATTTAAGAATAAAAAAAATGAATTCTTTGGAGCTATATAATGAGCAGTTTGATTACAATTTGTCTTTGCTCGATTGATATTAATATAAAGAGTTAACACAAAAGTCTAATTTTATTAGCAAGACTTTCGATTTCAAATTCTAGATAGATTATCTTGATTGACTTCATTGCACAATTTCTAGCGAATTCCTTTCCATAATGCAACTTCTTCAAGACATACTATTTTAACAAAATTTCCCAAGTTATCTCATCTCTACTGTTTCAAGAGAGACCAATCTATAAATCTGATAACAAAATTTTACGTCAAACCTCCTTTTGTGATCCATTGTCACTATTTTCAACCCACAAATCTCTAACAAAAATTGCCCATTCAGAATTAACCTTTTAATCAAATGATAGAGAGGATGAGACCTTTCAAAACCTACATATCTAATTTTCCATAGATGGAGATAATATTCTTTGCTTTCCCAAATAAAAAAAAAATTCCCTTTTTATATAAAGAGTTAATACTTTTTATAATTAATAATTATGTTTGACTTACAAATAAATGAGAACAAAAGTGTATAATTATATATTAATTGCATATTTTACAATATGTAGCTATCAATTATGAACCTTTTTCTGGGAGGGAGGTGTAAAGTGTGAACATAATTTGTTGATTTGAACTTCACCTTGGAACTCGGCAACAAAATGCTAATCGAAGACATCCACTCCTCTTGGAACTCGGCAACAAAATGCTAATCGAAGACATCCACTCCTCTTGGAACTCGGCAACAAAATGCAGACCAAAGACATCCGCTCATCTTGGAACTTGGCAACAAATGCTGATCAAAGACATAGCATTCCTCTCTTTCTCCACCTATAAAAAGGAGAGGGGGGGGGGGTGGGGCATGAGACGGGTGTGCAGAAAAATTGTGGAGTGTTTGAGGTGTAAATATAAGCAAGCGTGAGGTTTGGAGAGAAAGAAAAAGGTAGTGGTGTGAGGTGCGTGCGAGAGTGCATGCAAGAGAAGAAAAAAAGAGAGTGATTCTTGTGAACTTGTACATCATATGTATCATTTTCTCTCTCTTCATCATAGTGAATTTGCAAAGGCACAAGACGTAGCATTTGTTGAATGCACCTCGATAAAAAAAATTGTGTTCTTTTTCTCTTTCTTTTATTTGTTATTTCATTTGAGACAATTTTGAATCCTTAACAGGAGGGGGCAGAGGGAGAGATGGAGGGAGTTTTAGTTATTGCAGTTATTTACTTAATGCTCTGTTGTTGCACTTAATTATTTGTTGTAATTGATACAGTTAAAGAGTGTCAAGAGCAAAAAAGTAAAGTATCAATATATGCTACATTGATATTGACACAAAATTTAGTTCACTGAAATAAATTCAATGTTCCTTAATTTTCATTTTCAAAAATGAGATCACTAAAATTTTATTCCGATGTACTGAAGCCATTTTGCTGAATTTTTCAGTTCAAAGTTATTTCTAAGTGAAAACTAAGATATCACGATGTTAGAGCATATAGTGTCAAAAGTTTAGATGATTTAAAGCAAGAAAATTGGAAAAAATGTGTAGAGAAAACTGGGAGAGATTAGGGGGAGAGAGACGGAAGAGACTCAACAAGCAAGAGGAGAGAGATATTGTGTAATGCTTAGAAACTAGTAGAGATTAGGAGGGAGACAGGAGAGTCTAGCAAGCATCTAGTATCAAGCCCATCCTAGGGAGCAATGAAATTTCATAAATTCTTTTGTTTAGATGTAAGTGGTTCTAATCTTTTAAAATGTCTATCTCATCAAATCTCCTTTTCATACAATATTCAAATCATTATGCCTTTTGTGCAGATCAAAATTTACGGACAAGAATTTTCACTACTTCATGACCGTCATTAACTTTTGTGACCTTCAGATCGACCTAGCATCACCCCATACATAGAGTACAAATCATGCCTAGCTGGAGGTTCTCAAAGATCGCCTTGATTGGCTTCATGATCATGTGCAATGCCCGCTTTCTCGAAATTTTTAACTCGAGTGACAAAAAATACACAGATCAGAAATACGCATATTTCTCATTTGTGTGGCGCTACAACATTCAACTTGGGCTCACAAAAACTTGTTAGTTTCATCCTAGTAAAGCAAAAACCACAGTAAGTGACCCAATATTTGAAAAATTACCAAATTGATTCAATCATAAGCCAAGTTCCTGAATGAAAATGCGTTAGAAACCTTCTGAGAATCAATAAATCATTTCGAATCATTGGTTACTAAAATTTTGTACTAAGAACTGATCTATCTACTGAAGCATTTTTGATAAGATGCATAATTGCATATTTATTAGGTCAATTTCTTTGTGTTTAAGTGATTAAAATGCTTATTTATATGAATATTAAGTGTTTTTTATTATTGATGGATAGATTGGAGCTTTGTAGGAAAATTTTAACAAATAAAGCAAAATATTATTTTCTTAGCAAAATCTTCAACGTTTCTTTGAGCCTAGAGTTTATTCAGTCCCATGAGTCCGAACATTCACATGAGTGAGGTTCAATGGTGTTAAATTTGGATAAATTTGTATGGCAGAACATGGAACTTGATGATGTAAATTTTATTCTTGCAGTCCAAGGAAGTCCCCCATGTGAGTTGTGAAGATGGAAACGGTCAAACGAAAGGACAAAACAAGTGCAAGATAAAACCAAAGGAGGTCAATTTGCATGCATTCCTTCTTTGTATCATTTACATTCAATTAAAGCATTGCACAAATTGGAAGGAAAGAAAGAAACTGTAGAAGAACAAAAGCTTCAGCCGCACCTCACTGTTTTATTTCCTGAAGAAGCAGCGGAGGAAGAAGTCCACTTCAGCCCACAAGCAAAAGAGGAAAAGAATCTCCTTCAGCTACAACAAACAACCGAATGATGAACACCGCAAAAAGCGTAATTCTCAACAGTTTTACGAGTTTTTCTTTCAAAGATTTCTGTGTTCGGGTTCTCAACTGATATCTCACTTTAGGTGAAAAGATTTAACAAGACGAGGTCTTCTTGATCAAACAACATTCACACTAAGGGATAGAACTCAGAAGGGACAAAAACTTGGAGCATGTGATTATAGACAAGTTCGGTTTTGCTAAAAAATTTAAGTTTTCTCAACTAGTTTTCAGAATTTTCCAGTCGGTTCTTCAATTTTTCAACAAACTTACGGCAGAAACACTCAATATACCAAAGGTCTCTTTTATAAATCAATATTCACAAAGCTAGACAAGAGCAGTAACCAAGTTGTAACACAAGAAAACCGAATGATGGAACAAAACAAAGATATGCGCCAAATTTTTCATTTGAGTGAAAGAGAAATATCCGCACATGAAGGCTTGAGACCAGCTGCCATCTTTTATTTTTCTAAAGAAAGAGTGCATGAGGACAGCAAGAAAGCCTCTCCAAAATGCAGTCTCACATGGGCAAAAGCAAGGCAAAAGAAAAATAAAGAAGAAAGCCAAGCGAATAAAGAAACAAACAAATTAAAAAGAAAACAAAGCTCTAAAAATCGGGCAAAGAACATAGAGAGAAACAAGCAACAAATGAGCATGCACACAAAGAAAGAAAAAGAAAAGAGAATCATGTCACATGAATTGCCAACTACAAAAGCAAAGCTTGGGCTGTTTTATTTGCTGGAAAAGAAACCAAGCACATGGCAGCAACAACACCTTCGGCAGAGCAAAGAAAGAAGAGCAAATCCTTGCTTATAAATAAGAAAGCTTACAACGGAGGAAGATATTCCATTTCAGCTGATCTCATTTTCAGCCGAGCAGCATTTCCTTTCCTTTATTTTCTTCCTTTAGTTTAGATTTAGTTGTAGTCATTTTATTTTCTTGTCTTTCTTTTCTGCAATTAGTTTAGAAGAAGTCATCGGGTCCTGAAGTTATTTTTTTGAGTTCTGTTTTCGGTCTTCATCCTTCTTGGTTTTTCTTCAGAATTTCAGTCATCTTCTTCTTCTCGGTTTTGTTGTCTAAACTTTGTAGTAGTTTATCTCGGTTTTCTTAGTAGATTTACCTACGCTTTCTTGTTTCTTCTTCTTGTTTCTCCCGGTTTTCGCCAATTTTCTCCTTGATTTCTTGTGCTCGATTTTCTTTAGAACTTCACTTTGTCGCGTTTTTCTCGCTAAAAATCAGTCCAGTCAACGGGTCTTTTGGTTTCGGAATTCACACATCCATTCCTTCTTGTTTTTATTCTGTTTTAGTTTGCCTTAGGAAAGACATACACATAGAAACTCAGCTACCAAGCTTGAAAGACAAAGAAGAAGAAATTTGTTGTTTTTGTTCCTTGGAAGCTACGGGTGCAAGAAACAAACCATGCAGAATTCTTGGTCTTCAAGTCTTCATCTACGGGTTTTATCTTTTCTTATTTCCTTTAGTTTTGTTTAGTTTAATTTAGTTATTTTATTTTTCTTTCCTTGTTTTTGTGTTTAGTGTTATTTAGCAATTTTAGTAATTTAAGTTTTGTATTTTGTTATGAAATTTTTGGTTACCACCTACGGGTTTTGTTGAAGTTTATTTTTATTTTTATTTTTATTTTTTTCTTTTTGCAATTATGTTTAAGAAATTGGTGTTGTTCTTCTATTTTAATATGAACTAAATTCTTTTTCTAGGGTTTCGATGTAGCCTAACTATGAAGTCTTAATATTTTTCTATTAATATAATTTGATTTAATTTTCTATGGTTGAGTATTTATCTTTGTGCTTAATGCTTCTAATTACTTGATCACTAATTAGATGATTTGTTAATCATAACGAATTGGAAGAGGAGTTATGTGTCAAGTTCATTGAGATAAATGCCATAAATTGCATGTAGGATAGGAATATACCTACATGGTTTGTGTAGTCGCTATATGAGAATCCATAGAAATTAATGACTTCATAATTGTTGTAATTCACATAGGAATATAGTGAATTAGCAATTAGGAGGATTTTTATTAGATCTCGGGAGGGACTAGTAAATAAATTAGGGAATCTCGACTATCAACCAGGAATTTAAATTAGATTATAGAAATAGATGAATATTAAGATGGAATAGTTATGGTGAAATCGAAAACCCTAGAACTTTAGCTAATTTGATTCATTACTTTACTTAACTTTGCTTTGCTTTGTTTTAAATTTAGTTTTAATTCAAGTTTTAAATTCAGTTTTAATTTAGTTTATTCATAAAATATATTTTTATCATTCAAATAAAGGTAGAATTAACTAAATTTCGGTAGTTGATAAACAATTAGTCCTTGTGGGATCGATAAAATTATATTCACCTTATATTACTTGTTAACGATCACGTGCACTTGCGTGTAAAATTCGCAACAATTTTACATGCACAACTGGGAAGAATTAGACGAAATTGAAGCCATAAAGAAGCGAGGCTTAAAGTAGTGGACCCTGCAAATGTCTTTGGAGAAAGAGGAATATAGTCTCCTATTGTTCAATCTCCTTTTCATTTGATTGGCCAAATATTTGGCTTTACACCCAAAGGATGATCAGGCAGGGTTGACTTCACTCTTCAATTGACTGAAAAAATCAAATGCAAATACATGTAGATTAGACTACGCAAAGAAAATAGGAAGACACATTGAATGAGAGAGTGAAGAGATTACAAGATAAGCTAGAGGTTTGAAAGCTTACTTGATGATTGTATCAATAGAAAAACGAATCTAGGGAAGGTGAGAAATTTTGGACCACTCGGAATCGGGCCCGCTCTCAGGACAACATCTTTCCTTTTAACAGAGGACACTTGATAGCATAAAGCCATTGTAATTTGGTAAGGCATCTCATGGCAGGCAGCGAGGGTAAATACCGAAGCTTTTGACAATCATTCAGCATTAGAATTTGAAGAGACGCAAGACTCCCAAACCATTCTGGTAAAGCTTCTAATGATCCAAAACCAGAGAGAAATAAAGTTTCCAATGAAGTGAAGTGTTGTAACCAATCCGGTAGCAGAGACTCCATGTGATGCAATATTAGTTGACTGAGTGTGGAAGAACAAGATGTTAACCCACACCAATCAAACAATTCCAGTAAACAATCATCATTTGAGAAGGGGCCAATAGTCAGTTTCTGTAAGTTTGTGAGATGATCAAATCCTCTGGGCATATTGTTTTTATTGGTAAACTGAAGAATTGGAAGGAGAACAAGTTTAAGACTGAGAAAATTCTGTCATACTTCTTCATTAATCCTGAGCAGTGTTATATACAGAGTATGAACCCTAAACTACCTCCTTCAAAACAGGAAACAAATACGTACAAGGCTTCCTCTTTGTTTTTGAGGGCGGCAGGAGCAGTAAGAAACTAAAACCAGCAGAACAAGTTTTTAGAGGGGAAGAGTATGGAAGGAGAGGAAGAAATAATTTTTCCGGTGTACTTTGAGGCTCGGGATTGGCAGTATTTATAATACTGCATGCAACAAAGTCTGAGAAAACTTAGATGCACGTTGAGGTCGTTGGAGCACAACGTGGTCAACAATCCCACAACCGGTAATACGAGCTACTCGGTCAAATTAAGATAGGGTTTTGACTAAGTAAAATTGGGTAATAGTTATTGGTAAAACCTAGTTAAGTAAAACTTGGGTTTGCAATCTTGTTATTATTATCTCCTAAAATATACATTATCTCCTAATATACATCCTTATGCCAACACTCCCCCTCAAGTTGGTGAAAAAATGTCTTTGATACCCAACTTGCAAAGTGAGCTATGGAAGTCTTTTCCTGATATAGCTTTAGTGAGCATGTCGGTCAGCTGAGCATTGGACCTGACGAAGGGAAGTTGAATAACTCCTTCTTCAAGCTTCTCTTTGATGAAATGACAATCGATCTCCAAATGTTTTGTCCGGTCATGCTGAATTGGATTCTCGAAAATACTAATAGCTGCCTTATTGTCACAAAAGAGGTCCATGCCTTCCTTAGGTGGGTACCCAAGTTCGGTCATTAATCCTTTCCACAAAATTAATTCACAAACTCCTTTTGTAATCCCTCGAAATTCAGCTTCAGCACTTGAAAGAGATACAACATTTTGCTTCTTACTTCTCCATGTAACAAGATTACCGCCCCACCATGGTAAGATATCCAGAAGTGGATCGTCTATCACTCATACTCCCTGCCCAATCAGCATCCATGTATCTTTCAATATCAAGATGGTTATGTTGTCCAAAAAATAATCTTTTTCCTGGAGCTACCTTTAAATACGCAAGATTCTAAACACAGTATCCATGTGATCCTCTGTTGGGGCATGCATAAACTGACTGACCATACTAACTGCATAGGCAATGTCAGGTCAGGTATGAAACAAATAGATCAGTCGCCCTACAAGACGTTATACCGATCTTTATTTGCAGGACTCTGGTCTGGACTGTCATGAAATCTGTGATTCTGCACTATGGGAGTATCACTTGGTTTGCATTCCAGCATTCCAACTTCAGCAAGCAAATCGAGCACATACTTCCGTTGAAACAAGAATATTCCCTCCTTTGATTGTGCTACTTCAATGCCCAAGAAATACTTCAAGCCGCCAAGATCCTTCATCTCAAAGTCACTATTAAGTCTTGCCATGAGCTTTGTTCTTTCCACATGGCCATTCCCTGTAATAATGATATCATCGACATATATAATGATGAGAGTGATCTTGTCATGTTGTCGCTTTAAGAACAATGTATGGTCAGCATTCCTGTGCTAATATCCATATTGCTTCATGGCCACTGAAAAGCGTCCAAACCACGCTCGGGGAGACTGTTTTAGTCCATAGAGTGACCTTTCTAACTTGCACACTACATTTTGGTTACCGTTACACCGATATCCTGGAGGGATGGTCATGTAAATTTCTTCATTTAAGTTGCCATAGAGAAAAGCATTCTTCACATCAAGTTGATGCAGAGGCCAATCTAAATTTGCTGCCAAAGATAGCAAAACCCGCATCGTATTCAATTTGGCCACTGGAGAGAATGTTTCTGTATAATCCACTCCATACATCTGTGTATATCCTTTTGCCACAAGTCGGGCCTTATACCTTTCAATGGATCCATCATAATTATATTTGATGGTAAAAACCCATTTACAACCAACTGCCTTTTTCCCTTCTGGAAGAGTCACAAGTCTCCAAGTTGCATTATTTTCAAGTGCATTCATCTCCTCTGTCATAGCAGCCACCCATTTTGGATTTTGCATTTCATTTTCCACCTTTGTGGGAATGTACTCGGCTGAAACATTTGTAATAAACGCCTTGTAGGTGGGTGATAAATTCCTTGTGAAAACATAGTTGGCAATAGGATAGACAGATTTGCACTCATTGATCTCAGGTGAATATCTATCTGGTGGTTTGCCACGGCAGTGCCTGTCAGGGAGAACATATTGTTTGCCAACATTTAAATGGTCAGAAGAAGAAGAAATAGTTACCTCAGGGACATTTGTAGGAGTGAGGTCGGGTACAAAGGAGGGAGATGGATAAATTGGGTCTTGAGCACGATCATCTCCAAAATTCTCAGGTTTGGCGGACTCAAACATTTCAAGTTCAGTCTGCCCAATTATCTCAGACGAAACCCCATCTTGGATTAACCGAAAAGAATTCCCATTTCGGCAAGACGAAGGCTCAATTCGAGCTGGCTAAGAAGTACCCTCATCTTGGATAAGCTGAGATGAATCCTTATCACGGTTCGAACTAGTTGAAATCCCAATTCGGATTGGTTCCTCATTTCGGAGAAACGGAGACGAATCCGGGTCTCGGTCAGAAGAAGTCCCATCTCGGCTCGGAGGTGAAATATTTCCCCAAGATTTAGTCAGCTCGTCTTCTTCAATATAAGACTGGGCTGAAGTCGGATAAAAAAATTCAGTTTCAAGGAAGGTAACATCAAGGGTAACATAAAGCTTCTTGGTATTAGGGTTATAACAGTGATATACTTTCTGATGGGGTCCATAACCAATAAAAATACATCGCTCAGCACAGGAGTCAAGTTTGGTCCTCTGGGTTTTATGTAAGTGAACCATAGCCACACACCCGAATACTTTGGGAGGTAGAGTTAGGACGCCAGGAATAGTCACAAACTGAGCAAGACTTTATAAAGGGGTGCGGAAATTCAACACTTGTGAAGGCATTCAGTTCATCAGATAAACCGAGGTTACTATTGCAGCATCCCATAATCTTTTCGGCACATTACCACCTATAAGTAGAGCTTTTGTAGTCTCAAGAATATGTCTATTCTTGTGTTCCACAACTCCATTCTGTAGTGGAGTTTGAGCGCATGATGTTTCATGAATAATGCCATGATGAGTAAAATAAGTATGAAGTGCATGGTTCACATACTTCCCCCCATTATCAGTGTGTACGACTTGAATTTGAGCTTCAAATTGTGTTTTAATCATGGTATGAAATTGTTCAAAAATAGGTGTAACTTCATCCTTGTGTTTCATAAGATAAAGCCAAGTCATGCGAGTACAATCATCCACAAAAGTAACAAACCATCTAACACCCGACATTGTAGATAGAGGGGATGGTCCCCAAACATCAGAGTGTATACGTGAAAAGGGATTAGTACTTTTATTAGTGCTTGGAGGAAAGCTAACACGATGACTCTTAGCCCGTATACAAGTTTCACATTTAAACACGGACTCATCAAACTTATGAAATAATTCTAGAAATAAATTCTTCAAATACCCAAACGAAGGATGACCAAGACGGCGATGCCATAACCACACCAAATTTTGCTCTCTGTCTTGATGGCTTGTAGTATGAAAAACTCGTTCGAACCGAGGTCCAAACCCATCCAAAATATACAATCCATCCCTCCTAGTACCATGTCCAAAAATCTCCTCTGTACAAATGTCCTGCAAAAGGCAAAATTCAGGATACATTAGAGCACAACATTGTAAATCTTGAGTCAACTGTCCAACTGAAATCAATTTATTTGATAAAGAAGGAACAAGGACTGCATTTGGTAGAGAGAAAGAATCAGGGAGTGCAACACTTCCTGCGCCATCTACAGTCAATTGATGACCATTGGCATTAGAAATCCAAGATCGTCTTGAGGAAGTAGTGGAAGTAAAATCATTAGGATCAAATGTCATGTGATTAGTGGCTCCAGAATCAATAATCCATTCTTTAGATTTATTCATGTGTGAAACAGAAAAAACAAAGCTGGGATTACCTTGAGGATCTTCACTAGACCTCCGATCTGGTATTAATGAAAAATCAGTACCTGTAGCCAAAGCTAAGGTTGCTTGCCCACTAGGTGCATCTTCCTCTGCCCCTTTGTCAACTTCAGCTGAGACCAGGGTTACTTGACCACCTTTTCCTGCCTCTTTTCCCCTTTTTCATTTCTGGAAAGCATTCCACCATTTTGGATACCCATGAAGTTGGAAACAGGTATCTTTGGTATGTCGGGAATTTCCACAGTGTGTGCATCCTCCAGCAGCAGCGGAAGTCAGCTGTCCCTTTGAACGATTCTCTCTTTTTGGTTTCTCGCCCGAAGTGAGGTTCAGTCGAGGCGAATCCCCATCTCGGCTTTACCGAGATGACCTCCCATCTCGGCGTGATATCAATGCTTCACCAGATATGCCTTCTTCATGAGATGAGAGCATTACAGTTTGTCGGGTTTCTTCACGCCTCACCCGAGCATAGGCTTGTTCAACAGAAGGAAATAGCTATATTTGCAACACATCAGCCCTTACCTTGTCCAATTTATCATCCAAACCATCAAGAAAAAGATAGACCCTATCTTCCTGAATTGCAGAGTTATACCTCTAAATATCATCGATGCACACTATGGGGTTTGGTAGCCAAAAATCAATCTCTCTCCAAAGTGCTTAGAGATTGCTGTAATAGGTCTCAATAGGGCCACCATTTTGCTTCAATCGTGACACCTTCCGTTTCAAGTCATACACCTAGGAGGTATCAGATCCATCAAACTATGTGGTAGCTACAGAATCCCAAACCACCTTGGCTGTAGGAAATCATATAAAATTTCCAATCAAAGCGGGTTCTATAGAGTTTATGAGCCAACTCTTCACAGTGGCATTTTTGGTCTTCCATTTGCGATACGCTGGATCCGTTGGGACAGGTTGAGGGATGTCACCTGTCAAATACCCCAACTTGTCTTTCCCGGAGACATACATGTCAACTACTTGGGACCACAAACCATAGTTCATGCTGTTGAACTTGATGGTAATACCAGAAGCAGAAGACGATTCTGATGAAGGAGACTACTGCGAAACAAGTTGTTTCATGGCAGCAGTCAAAGATTCAAGGATGGCAGTAGTAGTCGATCCATCACCCTGTGATGGTGTTATTGACTGTCCCTTCATGGCACACTCACGATTCCTGCTTTGATACCACGAAGAATTGAAAGGAGAACAAGTTTCAGACTGAGAAAATTTTGTCATACTTTTTCATTAACCTTGAACAGTATTATATACAGAGTATGAACCCTAAACTACCTCCTTCAAAACAGGAAACAAATACGCACAAAAGGAAACAAGATAACTATACAATCTTGTTATTATTATCTCCTAAAATATACATTATCTCCTAATATACATCCTTATGCGAACATAAACAATTTGGGACATTCATATAATGAAATGAATGAGAGAGAAGGAGTTTGTTGCAAGTTGAGTGGGAAGGATATGAGATTAGGGCAATTAAGCATAATTAGGCACGAGAGAGACGTACAGCCCTCTAGCGTTTCCCTTGGGATATTGATCAAACCTTTACAATCCAAAATTTTGAATTGTTTGAGAGACGTCAGGAGTTTATTAGTACTTTGAGAAGGACCTACTCGTAGAAGTCCAGGGCATCTACTTATTTCTAACAAACGCAGTGCCGTTGGATGACACAATTCCATCACATTGAACTCCATCAAACTGGGACAATTGACAAGTTTCAATATCTCAAGAGAATTGAAGCAACCACCCAATAAGACATCAGGAAGACAAGTAAGCCCATCAATACCATTAAAACCAAGGCGTTGAAGAGCACTACTCACCCTGCTAAGAATGAGGTTTACCACCGAGACTTGCACATTTATAATTTGCAATTCTTTGACACTTGGAAAGTGGGTTGGAGCGGTGGTCAGTTGGGAGCACCCATCAATGGTCAATTTCTCAAGGACTGGAAACACAACATCGTCATTAGAAACTTTTGCTTCCTGCCATTCAATCAAGCTCTTTATAGATTTCAGCACGAGATATTTAAGTGCTGGAAACAATGTTTTCCTTGACACGGCTACTTGACCACCACCGCAACTACTCGTGCAATGACGCAGCGTTCAGCATAAAGAAGCACTTGGGCTAAAATTAATTCCCAAAATAATAATAATTTATTATCCTCTAAAAGAAACCCTAAACAAACTTATAAAGGCTTAAACACAGTCTTATTAGGTTTAGGACACTAAAATTATAAAATTATTAAATTCCCTAAAATATAATAAAATACGAAAAAAGAAAGAAAAATAGAAAACTTTAAGTAAACGATCCCGAATCGCCGAAATCCATCGTACGTCATGGCAAAGCGATGAGTATTGATCCCCACGCCATTTCGTTTTAAACGAACGATTTTGAGCCCGAACTGATGTCGTCAACCCGGTCTGCAGTTCTTGACGCCATACCGTTTCACCTTCCAGTTGGACTTCTTCCTATCGAATTGATCTAGAAATGCAGCACTAATACATTCCATATGATGCAAGCATCAAGCCCATAGAATGAAACCCCAATGCAACTTAAGTTTTCCATTTCCAATCTAAGGGGTTGCCTGGAGCGTCGGTTTGATTAAGGGGATATGGGTTTGATAGTATTCTTGCTGCCTAGTTCAAAGAAATGGAATTCCCTGCCCACTTTTTCCCACTTTTCATTTCCCCATATGGGGTAATCCTCATACCCAATGCTAATTATTTTTTAATTAATTTAATAATTAATTAATACTAATTTATTTATTTATTATTAACTTATTATTATTAAAAGTAATAATAAATTATTTAATCAAGATTAATTTAATTAATCATTCATTTACTTAATATTATAAATAAATAAATTAATTAATAATTAATTAATCTCATTTTATTAATATTAATTATTATAATTAATTTATAAATAAATAATTGATAATATTAATTAATTACTAATTAATTCACTAAAACTAATTAATTAATTCATATCATTTATTATAATTAATAATAATTAATTAACTAATACTAATTAAGTAATTAATATTAATTATTATAATTAATATAAATTAATTTATTATTAACTTATTATTAAGTAATAATAAATTAACTAATTAAGATTAATTTAATTAATCATTCATTTACTTAATATTTTAATTTAATATTATAATTAATATTAATTAATTTCATTTACTAATATTAATTATTACAATTAATATTAATTAATTACTTAAAATTAATTTAATAAATAATATTTTTATTAATAATTAATTAATTAAATATTATAATAAATAATTAACTAATAATAACTAATTAATTAATACTAATTATTACAATTAATTTATAATCATTTCCATTCCCCAACACAAACCAATCAACAGAAGTATAATGAAAAACCCCCTACTATCATTTTAATTACCTTTCCCATTCCTCTCCCCCAACCAAGCGCCCCCTGAGATATTCAAGACATGGAAGATGCCCTAGCGCAAGAAGTTCTATACATCTCTTACAACCTGGCAACTCCAATCTAACCAACTTTGACAAATTCGAAACCCATTGAGGAAATCGATCACCCATGAAATTTTCAATGTTTAACACTTCCAAATACTGGTGAGATTTGAGGCCTTCCAACACTTGTTCATTGTAGATTTCAACACCTTCTCTATCCCTACCACCCCAATGAAATTTCAACCCTATCAGATTTTTCTTTTCTAACAAATTTGTCCTTCCGGCTCTTTCTTTATCCTTTACAAGTTGAAGATTGCGAATCTCAATTTTGCCTTTTAGGTATTTCAAGGGTCCAAGCTCTTCAATTTGATGACCCTTCTTTTCACCTACATTATAAAATTTCAGCATCTGAAGACAAATCAATCGTCCCGTCTCTGGTGGCATCTGAAACTCAATATCATAGTTGAAATAGTGCAAATGCCTCAAATTAATCAAGTCGTTCATCCCTTGTGGAAGGCCTTCTCGACAATTGCAATCCTGCATCCTCAAAGTTTGCAAATTATAAAGCTTGCAAATAGATTCTGGCAAACTTTTGATGTCAGAATTTGAAATGTTAAGAAACCTTAAATGCTTTAGTTCGCCAATAGAGCTTGGCAGCTCCGAAATTTCTGGCATGGACAAATTTTAGAACGTGTAGACGCTTGAACTTCCATAACATATTGTTGGCTATGTCTTACTCTTCAAAATTAATGTTGACCCATCATTCCATGTCATTATTTCTACAGACTTGTGTAATGCAAGGTGTCGAACTTGATCGATGCTATTGTTTATGACATCGCTCTCAGAATTAAAGCCTTGGAGCTTGGAAATCGTTTGTGCGAGGTCATGAACAAGATCATGCAATTTATAATAGTTCTCCCTTCTCTCTACTTTTTCTAACAAGGAACTCTGCAATAAAATACTGAGATACTTACCCCCAGTTTCCTCCATCAATATTTCATTTTGAAGGTCTGGTTGGAGAAATCCCTCTGCCATCCAAAGTTTAATTAGTAGATCTCTTTCGATCTCAGTAGCTTTGTCAAATAAAGAACAATATGCGAAACATTTTTTAATTGATGGAGATGGCAGATGATCAAAACTCAACTTCAGTATTTGCTTGATACTACTTTCATGATCTCCATTAATGTTCAAAAGCCCATTCTCCACAATTGAGGGCCGGTTCCCTTTTCTTCGCATACGTAACAAACCTCTAATCACATTTGTAGCTAGCGGTAAACCATCACATTTTTTTTACTAGATGGGCTCTTACTTCCATTCAACTCTTCTGGTATTTCTCCTTTACCAATTGCCTTTTCTTTTATAATAGACCAACACTCATCACCAGATAGCTTTCCTAACTCGTAGGGAGGATGTCTAGACACAATAAATGCCACATTTCGGCCACGAGTAGTGACAAGGCATTTGCTTCCAGATTCTTAGTGCTTAAGCCCAACAATGAATCGAAAAAATTCTCCCATAGTTCTGGAACTTCATTCTAGACATCATCAAGAACCAGGAGATATTTTTTCCCATCTAGCTTCTTCCGAATTTGTTGAACAACATCATCCTACTTAACATTTCAACTTTGTCTCCCCCCAGGGATTTTAAAGTCACTTCAAAATTTTCAGACACAAAAACCCAAAATTTCCTATTAAAATGGCCATGAATTTGTCGATTGTTGTAGATAGGGGTATTCATTATTAACCGAATAAAACCGATTTTTAAATATGGATTCGGTTTTTTCGGGGTTCGTTTTCGATTGATTAACGATTTTAGATTTCGTTTCGGTTTCGGTTTTGGTTGCGTTAAATGTAAATTTCGGTTCAACGAAACCTATAAGAGTATAAAATTCATTTATCATGAAATTTAGAATGATTTGATGGTGCAAACTTGGTTGTAATTGTAATTTTTATTATTGTGACTTTATTGTTAAATTTTTATATTTAATTTGTTATTATGATAATTTGAATAATTTGAAATTGATTTTATTATTGAAAAATTGCATTAGAAAATGTGGGATTTTTTGGGTTAATCGATTAACCGAATTTAAACCAAAACCGAATTATAATTCGTTCGTTTTAATTCGGCAATGGAGTCGGTTCGTTGGGTTGAGTTTCACAACCCGAACCCGAAGAACCCGAAAAAAAAAAAAAAAGAAGAACCCGATGAATACCTAGTTGTAGACGATCCCCAAACCACCCATGCAGTATGGGAATGACAGACACAACATGGCACAACATCGCGTGAAGTTTTTTCACACCTTCACTAGGTGAAAAACTTGAGATGCAGTCAAAGCATTTAGCCTCTCTGTCATTCTCTGCTCCTCTCCGTCAAGCCCAACCTTTTCTGTTTTTCTCGGTCTCTGCAACTCAACCTTTCAACAACACTTCTTTCTTACTCTCTCATTCTCTATTTTGGAGAATGAGGGAGGTACTCTTGTTTTTCTTTTTTCTTTTTTTTTCTTTTTTTTTTGTAGTTTTAAGTTCTCTTTTTTCAACCCTCAAGATCTGCATAGAAGTGTTGCTGAAGCTAAGATCTGTTCAACCCACACCCAAGATTTGCGTTTAAGTTTATTGAAGTTGAGATTTGATCCACCAATAGAGGGGTTGTTTGTCTAGGATGTTAGCTCCCCCGTTTGTTTCTCAGTCCATGGAGTCAGAGGTCTGCTTAATGATTTAAAAGAAGAAGCAATCTTGGTGGCTAGTTGGAGGGACCATCAATTTTGTGTGTTTCAACAGGGGTGGTAGCGGCGGATTGAGGAGAGGGCGAAGAAGAAAAAATTAGGGCATGTTTTTATTTTATTTTATTTAGGGTTATGTTTCTATTAAGAGGGGTTGTATTCATTCTTTTTTAGGATTTTGTCCTCTTTGAAGTTGGTTACAAGGCTCCCGTAAAGATTAGCAAATTAGGTTTTTAGTCGAATAGCTAGTCTAGTTAGGCAATGTTATTACTGATTATTTGCATCGGTTAGATGTTCTTAGTTTCATTTTGTGAACTAAGGTCTTGTTTTTTCAATAGGCAAGTTTGTATTTGTATTATTAGTTTATATTAATATAACTATCTTTTTTTGGTAAAAAAGAGTATGGAAATGACAAGAGAGAACTTCTTCAGAGGAGTTCAACAACATTTCCACAATCTTAGATTCATCATTACATCTTCCTACAACAATTGGAGCAACAATAGAGTCAGTCTGACGACTCATTGCAACTCCTATAGTGGTAGGGGGTAGTGGAGGTGCCATTTTGATCAATCCATATCCGGCTGCTTCTTGATTGATGCTTTTCAACCGGGTGCTAATATCCCTAACCTTAGAAGCCATTCGCCACCGAAAAGAAATATCATCTTTGGAGAAGAAGAAAGCATACCTTCCCCTTGAGTTGGTTCCTGGATTTCACCTTGCCACGAAGAATTTCGTAGTTGAGCTCATCCAACACATAATAAGCGTCAGAAGCCACTCCTTCAAGCCTCTTGAGCCAAAGTTGTACAAGCTGGTTTTGTCTGCTTATCCTCAACATCGACCATCATCGCTTGGATCGTTTCAGCAGATTGTTTGAGCTTCTCCAAATCCTGCTTGAAACCAAACGCAAGACCGATCCGGTCAATGGCAAGGAAAGTACTTTCTCCAAGACAACTTGCACGCGGAACCGATAATTGCATCGGCCATTTCTTAGTCTTCCTTGGATGATAAACAAGTGATCGATGAGGAAGCTTAATTTTTCAGAACATAAAAGAGAGTGTAAAAGGACTTTTTCCGTAGCTGAAATACGCTCCTATCCAACACAAATGTTGTTGGAGAACTGTTGGTCAATTTCGTCCACTCAAAATCTAAGACTATTGGGGAGAAAGTGGATTGCTGTTTCCATAATTTCGTTCATAATTTCTAAATAATGCCCCGCCTAGGTCAGGCTGTCATACGATGGGAGTCAAAAACACTCCTTATACCGTGGATCGTGAATTTGAAACTCGGCAATTACTGTAGTTGTAGTGCTTGGGCAAAAGTACTGGTGACTCAACAGCATTTACCATGGACAACAATAGAAGTATACATACATTTTAATTCAGAAATTATTTCAAAGGAAAAAAATATTTGATAAATATTATTTTACAATATCTTAATTAATAATATTTTTTTGTTTAGATGAATAATTGAAAGAACTCCTTTAAATAATAAATATTAGTTAACTTTTAAAATGAAAAATTTCAAATAAATTAAGACATTACTTATTGTCAAAAATATAATACGTGACAAAACAAAATCAAATTGGCTAATTATAAATATGAAATTGAATTTTTTTTTTTGGATTGGTTGTTAAGAAACACAAAATAAATGATAAAAAGAAATATCAATTGAAAAAAAAAATTACAACGTATCAATTTTAACAATCATTAAATTTAACAAAAAAATCAATTTATTTATACCAAAATGATTTGATATAAGAATTATTGAAATTTGTTACTTGTTTAAATTAAATACATACATATAAAAAACCTTAAATAAAGTTTTGTTTTATGGTTGTTCTGCTCGGTTTGCTTTGGCTCGAATAAGCCTTTGATGTAAAACACGAAATTTTTTATGAAGAGTCGCTACCAAGTTATACTTAAGGACAGTGAAATGAAAACCAACTCCCCACAGATTCCTTTGATGATTGTGCCTGAATAACATTCCATTGGTTTACATCAACCGGTAAGTCCCCATTCTTCAAATACCCTACAATAAACAAAATCATTATGTACAAAAAAATAACTAAATGTACAAGAATTTAAGATTTTTTTTTCCTTCTAACAACATGTAGAATTATTTTTACAAGATAGATTTAGAATTATTGAATGTAAAATAAATAATAGGATATAATGAAGAATATTTCATGTAAAATGGACTATATTTAAAATGAAGTAAAAAGAATGCTAAAGGTTGTTGCATGATGATTATTATGATCATCTTTAGAGTAATTCCTACTTAACTATTGAATATGGGAAAAGGTGATAACATCATTGAAAAGACTTTTCAATGATATCTTAAAAAGTTTCTTTCTTTTGCTTTTAAGAGAATATCATTTGTCAAAATTATTTTGATAAATCCTTTGTTGGATATTCAATAATATAAAAACACTTAAATTTTTTTTAACTTTCATTTTTGTTTCATTAGTTCTAACAAAATAAGAATATTTCTAACAAAAATATTTTTAAAACTTATTAGCTCTTAATTTTCTTTTCTCCGTATGAAGCTTAATTTTCTCAAAACTACTCAATTTTTCTGCACCTTTAACCAATATATCTTCTACAGTACCACTAAAAATAGAGTTTTTGAAATTCATATTCACTTAGGAAATTATTAGGATATAGTTTGTGGCATCTTTTCTGTCAAACCACTTTTGAATTTCAAAATTTTCGTTATGTTCTTCTCCAAACTGATCAATTTTCTTGGTTTTTTTTTCTTACTTTTTGTTGGGTTGCTGAAATTACGATATAGTATAACTTTAATCGGAATTTGGGCACAATTAGGGAAATCCTTAATTTTTGATTTGTTTAAATTTGTTGTCTAGATCAAGGAGACAACAGTAAATTCAATTTCTATGGAGATTATTGTACAATATTACTACTTTAAAGAACAAATTATCCACAACATTGTTGTCAATCAAGAAACATCCCCCTGTAGCTCCAGGCAAGTTGGTAAGCTTGGGATGACGTGGAGAAAAATCCTCCGGCAACGCAGATTCAAACCTTTCATAGGGCAGATTTTCCACTGAAATATTGTGGGAGTCTCTTCTGGGGTTTGGCCTATTGGCTCTCTCTCTTAGGCTTGTGCCAACTCGTGCACATTCCTCGATTTATATCTGCCTGGCTAAGGGGCCTCTAGTACAGGTGGGGGAGTTTCGCCTTCGGAACTTTCTCCTAAAAACAAAGAAACAACCCTTCTAACATTTGTATTGATTGTTTGCAACCAAGCTTTTGCCTAATTTGTTAATTAATTTTGGGCATCCAAGATCTGCATGCATCCGAACGATTTTCAATCATATAATTTTGGTACTTTTGGGTTTATTCATTTAGAAATATTTTTGTTAGAAGTATTCTTATATGATTAGGACTAAATGAAATAAAGATGGAAGTTTAAAAAAATCCTAAATATTCCTATATTATTGAGTGCCTAACAAGGGGTTTATTAGGATCATTCTGATAACAGATATTTTCTTGCTTTAAATATTTTCCTACAATATATAAAACTATTTACTTGACAAATGATTGGTTAGGCACTAAATATAAATTAAATAAAATATGTTATTTTTGGGGATATAAATGGAAATTAAGATAGTAAAAGAGAATGTTTAAAAAAAAAAATTGCTAAGTAAGCATATCATGAAAAATGAATTTTTTTAAGCATATTTAAGTAATAATTTAACATGCCAAATAGAAAAGAAATTATTGAAATGTTTATTATTTTTTCAATTTATGATTTCTAATTTGAATGATCATATTAATACTTCATTTGAAAGCAAGGATTCTCATAAATAACAAATTCATTGATGAAAGATAAAAAAAAATAAAAATCTATCCTAGCATGTATTCCATTACGATAAGAAAAAAAAGTGACTGCATACATTAAATTTAATCTATCATTAAAACTTAACAATAAAAATTATTTGTTTAATGCCACATGGCATATAAAGGGATGAGCCATATAGCAATTTGAAATTTAAAAAGTGACTATAGCATTATATAAATATTGTTATACAAGATTGTGTCACAAGTATATAATAGAACAAAATAGAGAGAAAATATATAATAGAGAAAACAAAAAGACACTAAAGATAGTAGGGAAAATCAGAGGAGAAATTCTTATTTCACTTTTCTTCACCACACCTCATAATGACCAAACTATACTCCTATTTATAGAAAAACAATGATGCACCTATCAATGTATCTGGATAAATACATACATTAGATAAGGATAAGTGCTTACATTAGATAGGGATACGCACCTACATTAGATAGAGATAAGTGCATTCATTAGATATGATGAATATTCATTAGATATGAGGAATATACATTAGATAGGGATATAAACAAATATTAGATATGGATAAATATAATGAATATCATTCATGTATTTCATAACACTCCCCATTGGATATTCATTGTATTCATTATTTTACGAATATGCATGATACTGCCTCATTAAAAACCTTAAGCTGGAAAAACCCAATGGGACAAAAAAAAAAATCGGACAAGAAGGAAAAAGAGTACAGAGCACAAATCTTATGATATCCCCCTTTTATGAATGCATTAGTTGCCTCGTTAAAAACCTTAAGTCTGAAAAACCTTGTGGGGAAAAACCGATCAGAAGGAAAAAAGAGTGAAATGCATAGTTCATAATATCTTCCCCTTAATTAAGCTATATAGCCACTGTTTGGGCTAGTCAATCTTGCATTTTATGAACTTGTCGCATACCAATGTCATATACTAATTTCTCAAAAGTTGATGTTGGTAATGATTTGGTAAAAAGATATGCAAGATTCTTTATGGATTGAATCTATTTAACATCAATTTGTCGATTTTCTTGGAATTTATGAGTATATAAAATTTTCAACAAGATATGCTTAGTTCTATCACTTTTGATATATCATCCCTTAACTTGTGCAATACAAGTAACATTATCTTCATAAATTATAGTGGGAGAATTTGTAACCGATGTTAAACAACAAGAATTGTGATATGCGATATAACAGATCTTAACCAAACACACTTTCTTCCAACTTCATATAAAGCAATAATCTCATAATGGTTAGAAGATGTTACTAGCGATTGCTTCATAAAATGCCAAAAAATGGCGATGTCGTTATAACAAAATAAATAAGGGGGCTTGAGAGCGAGCTTTATGTGGATCAGATTTATATCCAGCATTAGCATATCCAACTAAACCAGAAGTAGTGGGATTTTTGGAATAATATAATCCCAAATCCATGGTTTCTCGAAGATATTGGAAAATATGTTTAACCCCCTTCCAGTGTCTCCGAGTTGGCTTAGAACTATAACGTGCCAATAAATTTATCATAAAAGCGATAATTTGGTCTCTTACATTGTGCCAAGTACATCAAAACCCCAATTGCATTGAGATATGGTACTTCAGGACCAAGTATCAGATTCTCTAGGACGAAACTGATTTTTTTGGAGATCTAGTGACCTTATAACCATAGGAGTGCTCAATGGGTGAGCTTTGTCCATGTTGAAATGTTTAAGTAATCTTTTAATGTATGCTGATTGATGGACAATTATTCCATTTGCTTTATGTTTAAGCTCTTAACCAAGACAAAGTTTGGTTTTACCTGAATCTTTAACTTCAAACTCAACTCCCTTTTCAAATATTCAGTAGTTTTAGCTAACTCTTCTGGAGTTCCAATTAAATTCATATTGTCGATATAAATTGCTACAATAGCAAATCCGATTTCTGATTTCTTAATAAACACACTTGGGTAGATGGGATCATTCTTATACCCTTCCTTAATTAGGTACTCATGTAGTTATTAATGCCACATGTGACTGGATTGTTTTAACCCATATAAAGATCTTTGCAACTTTATTGAGAATAAGTTGTGAAAAGTGCATACATCAGGCATTTTGAATCTCTCGGGAATTTTCATATAAATATCAGAATCTAATGAGCCATATAGATATGCTGTCACAACGTCCATAAGATGTATTTCCAATATTTCAGAGATGACTAAGCTAATTAGAAAACGAAATGTAATTATATCCATCACAAATGAATATGTCTCATCATAATCAATCTCGGGTCTTTGAGAAAAATCTTGGGCAACGAGTCGGGCTTTATACCTGATAACTTTGTTTTTCTCATTTCGTTTTTGGACAAATACCCATTTATATCCATCGGGCTTTACATTATTAGGGATTCATGTTATGGAGCTGAAAACCTCTCGTTTGGTTAGGGAAGCGAATTCAGCCTTAATTGCTTCTTTCCACTTTGGGAAATCTTGATTTTGACAACATTCAATAATAGATTGTGGCTCACAATCATCATCTATAATTTTATGAGCAACTGAAAATGCAAAAATGTCATCAATGATGATTTCATTTCTATCCCAAATTTCATTACAATATGTAATGAAATTTTCAATATTCCCAAGATTAGTGATTTTTTCGTAGGTTTGTGCCTCATCAGAAGCAATAAGCTCTTTGGGAGCAAACACAACATCAAACTCTTCTAGAACAAATTCTTGATTCTTAGGCTCTTCTAGAGCTAATTTATAAATCTTTCCCTTTCGTTTTTGAGAAATAGTATCTTTTGATCCCATTGGCCTCCCACGCTTTAAGTGCGAGGGATTTTGATCCATTTTAGCTTGTTTTTTGGGAACAACTATCCCAGCTGGAGCATTTGGAACTGGAATATGAGAATTCGTTACCTTAATAGTATCATTAAATGTATCAGGAAGTCAGATGTCTATTAGCCATAGCTTGTAAATGAATTATATGATGTACCTCGTTTTCATATTCTGAAGTTTTTGAGTCTAATTGAGATAAATTTTTTTCATTCCAGGAGATAACCTTAATTGGTTTTTTCTTTTCAGCCATGGAAGTTGTTGGTTTCCCAATTGATGAAAACACTATCTCATCAAAATGACAATCTGCAATCTAACAGTAAAAAAATCACCAATAGTTGTTTCCAAGAACCTAATGATGGATAGTGAATTAAACCCAAAATAAATGCCCAAAGGCGTTAGGGACCCATGTTTGTTCTATTTGGTGGTGCTACAGGCACTTGAACTGCACAACCAAATGTGCGTAAATGTGAAATATCAGGTTCATAACCAAGAATCATTTGAAGGGGATATTGTAAGAGACTAGCAGTGGAGCGTAATCTAATTAGAGCTGCCGCATGCAAAACTGAATAACCACATGCTGTATCGTTGAGATTTGTTCTCAATAATAGAGTTCGGACAATGATTTGCATACGTTTAATCAAAGATTCTGCTAATCCATTTTGAGTACGAACATTTGCAACAGGTGCTCAACCTCAATTCCGAGTGAAGCACAATACGCATCAAAACTCTTAGATGTAAATTCACCAACATTATCCATACTTATGCTTTTAATTGGATAATAAAGGAATTGAGCTTGAAGCTTTATAATCTACGAAAGCAATCGTCCAAAGTAAACCTTGCGCGTATATAATAGGCAAACAAGGGACCATCTACAGGATGCGTCAACTAGTACTATAAAATATCGAAACGGTTTATTTGATGGTTGTATTGGCCTACAAATATCACCCTAAATTCTTTGTAGGAATAAAGGAGATTCAACGTTAACCTTTGTTATAGAAGGTTAAATAATAAATTTTCCTTGTGAATAAGCTTCACAATTATAATATTTGAACAATAGTATAGTACTTTTGTATCCTTTAAAGGGTGTCATTTTGTATTTTGAATTATTCTATGCATCATTGATGCACCAGGGTGACCAAGATGATCATGCCACAATCCAAATTGGTCAGGGTATACCAATTTCCAGGATATGGCAGTGTAGGTTTCAACAGCCTTAATCATGACACAATACAAACCCATAGAAGAAGCTTCCAGCTTCTCTTGGATGGTCTTCAGGCCCATCTTATAAGAAATAATACCAATATATTTCTTATTTTGCTCATAAATAGTCTCAATATGGCACCTATTACGGTGTACATTTTTGAAATTGAGCAAATTCTTTTTTGGTCTATTGCTTAGAAATGCATCCTCAATATGGAGGATAATGCCATTTGGAAAAATAATAAATCAATTAACTCAATAATGTGAGAAAGATGGCAGTTTTGGATTTTAGTTATGATATTTTGTTGAGGGAATAAAATCATAAATATTAACTTTTGGTACTTAAAATTCTCTGCACAATTTAAACACTCCTTAATCAACATAAACTATTACTTAAACTATTTCTGGACGATAGGGGTTATTGTTGGAATGTTGAGTTAGTGTGCCAGCTTTTTAGTCCACTTACTGCTACGGCTATCATCTCTATTCCTCGATCTCTGTCCCTGGTTGATAGTAGGGACAAACTTGTGTGGCAGTTGTCGGGCCAAGGTAGCTATACAGTCAAGTCAGCCTATTTTCATGCTTTAAAGGAGAAGCAGGCTATGCATTTTTGTCCAGAGAGTAGCTCGGCTAGGGGGGTTATGAGAGGGATTTGGAAGTGTTTTTGGAAGATTGACATTAAGGGAAAGCTTAAACATTTTATATGGCGCTGTTGGCATAGTATTCTTCCGACTAAGGATCAACTATTAAAGAGAGGCATTTGCGAAGATCATATATGCGAAATGTGTGGGGAGATGCCGGAGAATCTTGAGCATGTCCTGCTTTATTGTTCTAGGGCAATGTTGGTGTGGAAGATTGCGAGGCTTAGGTGGCCGCTTGTGGGGGATTCTAGTTTTAGACATTGGTGGCTTCAGATTTGTAGTAGGAGAAAGGATGAGCAGTGGCGGGACAGAGTTGGTTTGACAGTATATATTGTATGGATGCTCTGGAAGATTAGGAATCTATGGATCTTTCAGAGGGAATGGAGAGAAGAGAAAGTGGTGGATCTAGCTTTGGAAGAATGGCTGGAATTCAAGGAAGTTGTTATGGTATGACGGTGCTCGGAGGCATGCGAGTGACTGGAGTTGATTTCTTATAGTTAATGGTTATTCATTTGCTTGTCTCTTCTATTTTTGTGACTGGATGAGGTTGTTAATATTGTATTCTTTTGTGCCTCATCGACTGGCTATTGTGCCAGATATGGTTTAGGGTATGGAATTCCCATGTCTTGGGTATTCTATATTGTCTGACTTAGTCTCTGTATAAGAGCTAAGGTCCCTATAGCCAGTGGGCTATTTTGTATATGTGTTACTTTGAGATGTATATATGCCGATCGTTGTAGCGGGCAGGAAATAAACTAAAAAGTTCATTAAACATTAAAAGTTAATTCTTAAGCATTGCTTAATTTTTATAGAAAAATTTAAATACCAAAAGTTAAATTAATGCTTATCACTTGATGTATGTTTTTAAAGATTTTTTAATAATTTGTAATCAATTTCTAAATTTATCCTCTTTTGTTACATCATTCAACAAACTTATTTATTTTTTCTTTTAATTATAAATAACCCCATTTATATTACTCCATTTTATATTTTTTTCCTTCTTTCTCATAGCTTGTACTTTCAAAAATGTTTTTTTCATTCTGTTTCTTTGCAAAGTGTTAAATAAATTTCAATAATTTATATTTTATTTTTTTGTATTAAACATTAATTCTAATGGATTATATTTCTACATATAATTACAAGGAAAAAAAACCAATGGAAGAGCAAAAAGTACAATTTCAGTAATTCATCATTTAGATCAAATTTTTATCAAATAATATTAATTGGTTTAACATTCAAAATTCAATTTTAAGAATATAGTTGTTGGCAACTTAATTTATTCAACATTCAAATGTTAACATTTAGTTTTATTAAACATCCTCTAAGTAGACTTAAATTTTTTTTACTCCCTCCATACCACAAAAAAAAAGTCTAATTGAAGTTGAATATAACTATGTTTTCCGTTATTACATAGAACATACTTAATGCATGATTAAATGCATAAATTTATATTTATATTTATATTTTTTATTATGAACTATATATAATTATTATTGTATAGGAATTAATGTCAAAAGTAGACTCTTTGTTTGGAAGGAAGAATTTTTTTCCAAATCAACTATTTTTCTAGAAGAGAGCAAATATCAAATAACTCAAAAAAAAATCTCTTAATTTAATAATTTTAAGCATTATTTTCTATCATCAAAGAGGTCCTAAGCCTTTGCTCTCGCAAAAAATGTCTTATATTCATGTTATAAGAGTGCCTACAATTTTGTAAGCTCTATCCTTTCCAAATTAAAGCTGTCTTTTGTAGGTCAAATAAAAAGATGATAATCGTCAAATTAAGTTATATTGTAGATGATAATCCGGTTTAGTTTATGTTGAATAGGTGAAAAAACTTTTACCAACTCCTGAAAAGGGAATAATCATTCCATTCTAATTGAGATTGCTTAATATAAAATGAGTAATCATGCCTTTCTCGGATGAAGCCATGCTGTACAAAAAGGAAAATTCGACACCTTTTCGCTTAATTTGCTTAATTTCTTAACTCTCTATATTGTTCTTATCCTGTTATCCATGCATACATTATAAGACACCTTTTTTTCATGAGTTAATTACAAATAACTTATCGTCAATTTGTTATCCCCCACTTTTCAAAACATATGCATATATAATTTCAGTTCAATACCTATTTTTGTGGTTTTTAATTGCTTCTCTTGATCAAATGTTGAAAGGAAAAAAAAAACAAAAATTTTTTACTGTAACAAATTAAAAAAAAAATTTCTAAAATTAATAGTGGTTCATTAATTTCTCATACTTCTCAAAAAAAAAAAAATTCAATTAATGAGATTTAATATAAGATTGACAATATCAATGAACTTTTCATTTTTTGTTCCTCCCTCCCTAGATGAGATCAAGCACTGGGAGGGCCATCACATTCCAAGAGATATGAATAGTGTGGCCGACAAATTGGCAAAGTCAGGAGTATCCAGAGTGCAAAACTTGTTGGCGATCATCGAGCAATGAGTCTTGTTTCTACTAATCTCTACTTTCGTTTTTGTTTGTATGCCGCGTAGGAATGTTCTTGTCCTTTCATTTGCTATTGACTCCTACTTTGTAACCTTTTACTCTATATCTCTAATAATAAACCTTGCCTCCTTGGCTTGTCAAAAAAAAAAAAAATAATTTTGACCCTATAAGTGCAAATGACCTATGAGTGAGAATGTGAGACTAAGAAGGTTGCCGACTTTATGTAAAATCATAATACGATTAATTTTTGGATTTAAAATTAATATTTAATACTCGATCATAATCATGATATTTAATATAAGAGTAATAATATTTATAGTGATTTTTCATAGTATATGATGTGACAAGTATAAAAAGACAAAATTATCTCTTATTATTTTACATGTTTTAAGGATGTGATAATTGAATTGGGACTTTTTATATTTGCCACATCAGTTGCTATAAGAAGTGATTCTATGTAGCATTACTTTTTATACAACGAAATGGTCAACTATATTAAAAAAAAAATACAAGCAAAATCTCATCATCATATAATTCAACAAAATATCTTGAAATCTATGTTAAAAACAATTAATAAAAATGTATAAAAATGTTTTGGATTCTTCTGCCAGATCCTGCCAGCATTATTTGGAATGCCCACGCCAAAACTATAATCGTTGTTTAGCCCCAAAATAATATTAGTATAAAAATTTGAACATCGATTATACATATAAAAAAATAATGTCCTTCTATCTCAAATTTTGCCACACGCACACATACTACTATTTTAAATTATGTCATATGTCTTAAGTTTGCATCTTAATTTTCTTCGTAGCTTAATGCATTCGTCAAATTAAACTAAACTAGATTATGGCTCAAAATTGTTTTATCTCTTAATATTTTAATTTAATTCTTTATCTTTATCTCTTAATATTTATTGTCTTATTCCTTAATATTTTAATTTAATTCTTAATCCTTATCTCTTAACATTTCAATTCAAATCTTAATCATTATTTATTGATTTTGAATTAAATTCTTACTGTATTCCACTTCAATTTATCTGAATCTCTTCAATTTATTCTTTTGAGAATCAATTAATAAGACAAAAAATGCAAAATCTCATCATTGTGTGGCTCAACAATATAATAGAAACATAGTTAATTTTTTGGTGTTTAGTAATTCAGTCCTACTAAAATGCAAATTATTTTGGTACCATATATGTAAATTATATCCGTTTAAAACATGCATATATTTTTTAGATAATACAACTTAGTATTATTTTTTCGGTGAAATTTTTAATATCTTATCTAATTTAATATCTTATCTAATAAGTTTACAATTAAAATTGAAAATTTCTTATCCATTTATAGTCATTCTCATAATTACAGTATAAAATCACGAAAACTATTTCCCATTTTTCAATCTTAACTCATTATTCTTCTTCTACTAACCTCTGAAATATGCTAGCTTTGATTTTGCATTTCAATTGAGTCACTATTTTTTAAAATTGATATAGAACAAAAAATTCATTTATTTAATATTTTATGTAAATTTGTTGGAAAAGTCCTAACTTTAAGTGTTTACATGATAAATTTTGTAATTAAATTATATATGTTTTTGTTTTCATGTATTAATCTTACATTTCGATTGTCGTTTAACTTAGTTTATGATCTTATATTATTGATAGATTTTGCTGTACCCAATTTCATCTACTTATGCAAATGGTAATTATGTGCTAATATGTGATAATATGAATCTTCAAAAGCAAGCTATGTTTTTTTTTTTTTTGGTAATTTCAATGATATTTAGGTATCTTAAGGAACCCATGCATATATCGTGAGAATTAAGCCATTAAAATTACTTTTACATTTGCAGAATTACATGTGCTATTGAGTGATATTTGTTCAAAAATAATGAACTTTTCTCATTTTTTAAGAGCTAATCCAAGATTCACCATGTCATTTCAATAATTTATGTAGAAAGGAAATTACCTTTTATCTCACCAATCAACTAATATTTAACCGATGATGATGACATGAGACACTCATACCCTTACTCAAATGTTGACCCAAAAATGTGTTTGAAGTCTTGGTGCAAATTTTTAATGCCGTATCCTTACCATGTTTAAAGGCCTTCACATACAAATTCCTATTACATGGAATGTTTAGCTACGCTAAATTATTTTCTCCTTTGACTATTAGCTTTTTCTCATACAAATTCCTATTACATGAATGTTTAGATTTGATATGTTAATAGATTTAAACAATATTGTTTTATCTTCTTTGTCATGTCTTGTTTGTTTGGCAAGATTGATATTCTAACTTTTTGAAGATGAATCAAATATTAGAAAAGTAAAATTAGATCACTATATCATTTGGAAAGAATAATGAGCTTTTCATTGTTCTTTTGAAATATTTTTTAGCATGAAATAAATCAAACTATAATAAATGACATCATCATTTATTTCCCTGAAGTTTTCTTCTCCCTACAATTGATGCCTCACATTGTTTTTCCAAGTGGATGTGAACAGGATATCTATTTGTTTGTTTATTATTTATTTTTTAAATTTAAATATGGTGACCGGACAAAAATGGCTGATCATGTGATTGTTGAAATTCATTTTGGCCTTGAAAATTTGAAAGTGTCATTGGTATCTGGAGACTCTCACTAACAATCATTAATGCACGACAAGAAATGTCACGTATATTGGCAATAACTGATCTCAAATCTATCTCCAAATTGTTGAGTGTATTATTGATCAAATCATACACTTGCCCCCAACATTCACTTTGTAAATAAAAGAGCAATAGCAATTAATGAGTTGAATTGCAATAATAAAAATATCATATACATATCCAAAATTCCACAACCGATGCAACTGGATGAACACTTTGTGTAAGGCAATGCTGGGAATTACCTATTAGAATACGAGTAATTTAATGAAGCCAAATCATTTACTCTAAAAATACTCCATAGGTCCACTTGTAGGAAATCCATGGACAATGCTATCCTTTAGCCTAATCCATTTATCAATATGATGTGAATGACAAGCTATCCATTTAACGTCCCTTCTACCTCGACGATTGGTCCTATGAATTCTTAAATCCATGTCAACTGTAGGAACATTCTAATGATAGTCGAATTGCCTCATAAACCGCTTAGGTAAATGCAGTTCAACCACACCAAAGTTAATAAGAGGCACACTTGCACACCAAATATCTCACCTTTGTAAGCAATAATTTGGCAACCAATATAAATTCCCATCTGAATACAGCTGCCAAATAAACTATAATATAACAAAATATAATTGTAATTATCATTTCAATGAATATAAGTTTTTTAAAAGAATAAAACAAATAAGTATTAATATTATATTACTTACAAATACTCTATCAAATAGTTCAATCGATTTTGATATATACGCAATACAAGTGAACCAACTTCGGCAAAACTCAATTTATTACACAAATAGTATTTATTACACAATAGCAGTCACGAGTTCATAACTGCCATATCTCTAAGCCTTTTCATGCTAAGGTAGGCTTTCCTATTATGTCCAACGACTTCACATGCCTTGCACCTCTGTCGTTGTGATTGATCCATTTCATTCATTATACGAGTGGATCTTGGACGGCCTAGAAGGTCATTGAGCCTCGTAGTATTGTCAACCAGATGAAAAGGTGATGGCGGCCAATAGTTCTCGTGGGGCACGGTGAAGAAATGGTTGGAATAGGTTTGAACTATTTTTTCCACCTTATATACACCATTTACGAGTGACAAAGCGACCCGTCCCATTTGAGAGCAAACCTTTTGTGCATGGGAGTATGGAATCTTGTAAATTTCAAACTTCACACAAGTGCATGACCGGTTGTTAAGGTGTATCGTATGCACGTTCCCTCATTTGTCACCATGAACCCCTGTCGTGATTTGGTACAGACCTTCTTCCCCCACAAAGGCTGTCACATTGTGAAATTTAGACTTATGCTAGTTTCGAAGGAACTTTTCCAACATGTTTGGCGGCCACAGATTCTAATCAGCAACATGTTTGTGGCCTTTGGTACGGTGCGAATCAAAACATTTAACCAACTGATAAAAAGTCGCACGCACACAAGCCAATATTGGCAATTTTCTGGCACCTTTTAACATTCCGTTGAACGATTCGGAACTATTCGTTGTCACTATGCCATATTGGAAACCACTATCATAGCACAGTGCCCATTTCTCAAGAGGAATATCTATCAACCATTTATGGGCGTCTTCATCCAATACTAGCATGAATTCCATAATTTGAGCAAATTTGCGCTGTTGATGTGAAGTAGCAGCGCGATGCATTAATTCTGTCAAAACATTATTTTTGAATCCCTGATTATAGTTAGCTTTGACATGCTACAGGCAAAACCTGTGGTGTACCATTGGTGGTTGCAATTCAGGGTTGTTCTAAACGGCTTGCAAAATTCCTCTCGCCTGATCAGAAATCAAAAAAATTCCCTCGCGGCCACGAATCACATAGCGAGATAAGTGATACAAAAACCTGTACCAATTTGCTAGACTTTCCTCGTCAACAATTGCAAAAGCCAAAGGAAGAATATGCCCAACTACATTGGCACCAACTGCAGTAAGGATCTTTTCTTTGTATTTCCCGTATTGAAAAGTTCCATTAATACTAATTATGGGCCGACAGTGTTGAAAACCATCAATACAAGGCCTAAATGCCCAGAATACGAAACCAAAAATGTTGTAATTTCCATTACTATCTTCCGTGTGAGACCATTCAACAACAGTGTCAGGATTACAAAATTGAAGGGCAAGTAAGAATTTCGGTAATATGGTGTATGACGTCTCCCAATTACCATATACCATTTCAATGGCTTTTCTTCTCCCCAACCATGCCTTCTTGTTTGATATGTTCACTCCAAATGAGCACATATATTCAACTATGTCGAGGACCTTGTATGAAGCATTTTCCTTAATATTGTTCCGAACCATCCGGCCAACCATCCCATAATCTAAATTCAGGTGGTCCTCTGGCTGTATCTCGGGGAAAATATGTGTGTTTCAGATGCATCTTTGTAATCTCCCAAAATGTATGTTTGTTTCTCAACTTTGTTCGAACCCTCCATAAACAATTCTTGTCCGCATAATAAAGACATCGGACAAACCAGCTCGTAAGAGTATTTTCATACACTTTGAAGTACATGTGCGCATGAATGGACCAACATTTAACTACATGTTGCACCCCTTCTTTGGTCCGGAAAACTATTCTAACCTCTAATTTTGAAGTTCGATTATCAACCCAAACAGGTCGTCTATAGTGATCGAACTTGTCGATCATGGAAAGCTTTAGATCACCAATGTCCGTATAGAAGGGAATATCATCGACAACGGTATCCAAGTGGGAAACGTCAATCGGTGGATTTGAAGTCTCTCTTTCTTGTTGGCCACCACCCTCGCCCTTCTTCTCTTCACTATCTTCCAAGGAATCTGAACCACTGTCTATCCAAGTATGTATGGGATTATCATGAATGCTTACATCTTGGCTTGTACTCCCTACTGTCAACCTATTTACTGCTTAGCCGATTGGCTCGGGCTTAGGAAGCTCTTCGGCAAAAGTTGCACGACTTGGCCCTTCATTATAATTACCACAACTTGCACCCTCATTAAATTGGTCACAACTTGGGCCTTCATTGTAATTCCCCCCAATTGGTCCCGCATTAAAGGTAGCATGACTTTACCCTTCATTAAAATTGGCCCTGCTTGGTCCCTCGCCAAATGGGCAACAACTAGGATCCTCGGGGACAAAATAAGGTTGTGGAAAAGGCATATCATTCGATATGAAAGTACCATAAGTAAACCATTGATCATTAAGAAGCCCTTCTGCCTCTCTACTTTGTAGGAGTTGTGTGAATGATCCAACATTTGTTTGAGGAATGACTGACATATTGTCCTCAGAATGAAAGGCATCTGGAACGGATTTGTAACTTATGTACTATTCAACCACATTAAGACTCGGACATGTGGTTGGAATGCACAACATCTCCCTCACCGTATCACCATCATTCATTGGAACAGGTATGTATGTTATTGAATTACCAGCGATGCTAATATGATAACAACACATTAATTTCAACCTAACTTGACTTCCATCCATTCTAGTAACCCAGTGCAATTTTCTCAAAAGTTCGGACAAGCTAATATTTTGATCAACAACAATAAACTGTTTTGGCAAATTACTGTATTCGGAGTCGTGCGGGCCACTAACTATTTCTCCATCCCAATATAACACAAGTCTCACTCGATCCTTCCCCATTTCTATATTGTGTATGACATCAATAATAACATAAAACTGACATTAATATCGGACTCAAAGTTATTGAAGTAATGGGCAGAGAAAAAATTATGGAATTAGTCCCACGACAACAAAAGTACCCAACTAACATTTTGACATCCATTCATAACCAAACATTTTCCCAACAACATAGAGCATTATATGCATCAAATCCAACCACAATCCTTTAATCATTATCATAAACACTCTTATTCACAACTTATCATCCCAATCATAGCAAACTCACTGAAGAAAATCCAAAACAATGAAGAACGAATCAAAACAATCAAAATCAATCCAAATCACAACCTCACAAGAGTAACCATATAACATTTTCACATTCATTCATTCATAGCCAAACATTTTCCCAACAACATAAAGCATTATATTCATCAAATCCAACCACAATATTTTCATTGTATTCATCAACACCACTATTCGGAACTTATTATTCCAATAAGAGCAAACTCATTGAATAAAATTCCAAATTAATCCAAATAAAGCCAAATCACGACTACACAAAAGTAAACAACCAACAATTTTCCTGATTTGTAAGTCCAAACATTTTCCCAACAACATTCACAATTATATTCAACAAATCTAATATAAATTCATTGTTCGTCATCATCAGCAGTACTATTCACAACTTATTATTCTAATAATAATAAACTCAATCAAAATCAAAATCAATCCAAATCACCACCTCACAAAAGTAAACAACTAACATTTTCCCATACATTTATAACCTAACATTTTCTTAACAATATAAAGCATTATATTCATCAAATCTGACGATCACTCTTTAACTTACATCATCAACTTCACTATTCAACACTTATTATTCCAATAATCGCCAATTCAGTGAATGAAATTAATAATCAATTCCAATCATTCCAAATCAAACAATCACCATACTTTATTCACAACGAAATTTTCAACATCAATTTAGATAATTCTATCAACTATTAACAACTTTTGAAACAAAAATAACGTCAAATCACAATCATATTATATAAATTATTTACATTCGTCTGTTTCTTCGATCCTCGAAAATGTTTTTCACTCAACTTATTTTCCTTTTCGCTACAAATAATATTTTTATCAATATAGGATAACTAATTAACATACAATATGTAATAAAGTTTAACATACAAATGTTATCACTAAAATTTTAAATATAAAATAAAATTTAACACACAAATTTAACATATAAAATAACATACAATTTAAAAATACAAATTAAACATAAAATTGAACATATACAATAAAATTTAACATATAAAATAATATACAAATTAAACATAAAATTTAACATATAAAATATAAAATATAATTTAACTTACAAATTTAACCTAAAAATTAAAATATAAAATAAAATTTAACATAAATTTAACTTATAAAATAACATACAAATTAAACATACAATTTAACATACAAATTAAACATAAAATTTAACATATACAATATAATTTAACTTACAAATTTAACATAAAATTTAAAATATAAAATAAAATATAAAATAAAATTTAACATACAAATTTAACATAAATTTAAACATATAAAACAACATACAAATTTAACATACATATTAAACATAAAATTTAACACATACAATAAAATTTAACATACAAATTTAACATATAAAATAAAATTTAACATATAACATATAAAATAACATACAAATGTAACACAAAATTTAACATATAAAACAACATACAAATTTAATATAAAATTTTAACATATAAAACAACATACAAATTTAACATAAAAATTGCAAAAAATAAATGGTAATTCACCTTTTAAAAAAGAAATGGAGCAAGAAGGAGGTTTGAATTGTTGTAGAGTATTTTTTATTCTGTTTTTTTTTTTTTCTGTTTGGGGGGGGGGGGGGGGGGTGGGAGGGGTGCAGGAGTGTTTGATTTGGGGTGAGGGAGGGAGGAGGAGGTGGAAATAGGGTTGGATCTATGAAATGGAGAAGAAATTTGGAGAAGAAAATGGTGGAAATGAAGAAAAGAGGCGGTGGAAATGGATATCGGCAGAAATGAAGAAAAGAGGAAGAAAAGAAGACCGGCGTGTTTTTCATGTTTAAAGGGAAGTCGTGTTTTGAAAACACGACTTTAAAATCGGTTTTTCAGAAACCGACTTTAAAGTCGTGTTTTGAAAATACGACTTTGAACTCGGTTTCTGAAAAACCGATTTTAAAATCATGTTTTCAAAAAACAATTTCCTTAAAAATGGAAGAAAAATAAAAAAACAATATTTATTTATTTATTTTTTTGAATCAATATTCATGGAAAAAAAACTAGAGAAATGGAATCGTTTTAAAAAAAAAGAAAAGAAAAGAAAAAGAGGAGTAAATAGTATATTTGGTATTTTACAAATTGTTCTTTAACCTTTTAGTTCCACAAATTTAAAAATAAGTATTTTTTTTAATCGGTTAATAAGTTGAGCGTGGTATGACACTTTATGCAAAGGTAAAATAGTCCGATAACATTTTATTAAAAAAATTACCCTAAAATCAAGCATAATTAATCTCCCAAATCCCTAAAAGCCCTAATGGCAATAAGATAGGTTACAGTGAAAAAAGCCAAAGAAGCATATAGCGCAAGTAAATAAGGCCGGCTCGACAAACCAAGAAAATCACCAGTATTGTAAGAACAAAAGCAAATGTGTTTCCCAGCATAAAGATGTTGAAATTGTACATGCTCATGATTACTTCGCCAGGCGAAGGTCTCTATTCGCTTTCTTGGTTTCGAAATTCAACACCATTATATGTATTGTTCTGTGTGTTATCTGCATCTCTTTGCCAAAATCCCCCAGGAGGCTGGGGCACTCCTTGGTAAGTAGCTGTGACAATCGAAACAACAACCATTAGAACGACATTGCACATGTCTTGGGATGTCTTGGGACAAATCAGTTTTTAGAGACATGACCCGATATAAAGAGTCTCTATCACAGATTTATCCCTTCCCGACCTCAAAAAATCTGGCAAAGTTTTGTACTTTTGGAGTCATTTTGCTGATCTACAACCTTTGCCTTGTAGTTTGGTTATCATCTGATTGCTTTATTTTCTCACTGCAATGTCCAAAGCTGATTTTGGGGATTTGAGGGTTTGATTATGCCAGATTTGGGGCAATTTTTTTAATAAAATGTTGCGAGACTATTTTACTTTTCCATAATACAATATGCACTTGCTAACTTAATGACGGATCAAAACGCCATTAAAGAAAATGTAAGGGATTTAAAAAAAGTTAAACAACAATTTATAAGGGACTAAATATATGATTTATTCAAAAAAAAATGGTACTAATAGTTTTAGATCAACAATTAGTTTTTAGTATTACATTTTTTTTTTTGCCGAGGTTACGTTAGTGGATTTTTTATTTTTTTTTTTCTGAAGTTCTCTCCTTCTTCACACACCAATGTTACTCACTGTGGATGCATAAATAACCAAATGAAACCCTAATTTTGGCCACCACATTTTTTGAATCTCGTTAAACCACCTTGCAATCTCCAATCCAGAGTGTTTAATTTAGAGTATTTAATTTCATATTTTAAGTGCATTATTAAATTTTAATTTTAATGTAATGTAAAATTATTTTCCATTAATTGTTTTTAATTATTTCATATATGATAAATACAAATTATAAATTTTATTATTAATATTTGATAAATAAAAAAAGATAATATTTTAAATAATTATTAATTTAAATAAGAAGTATTACATATATTAATAGAGAATAACATTTATCAGGATAATCCTAATAAATCCCTTGTCAGATACCCAATACTATAGAGACACCTAGGATTTTTTTTAACTTCCATCTTAGGTTCATTAGTTTTAAACACACAAGAATATTTTTAACAATTAGATTTTTTTTTGATAAACCAAAAGTTTCTCCAGAATCTCCAAACCCAAAAGCAAAGCAGAAAGCCAAAAGTTGCACAAAATTTGTTGGGACAATTGAGTTGGGACAAAAGCAAAACCGAACGAAACCCAAAATCAAAAAGGACAAAATTTCAATAAAACAACAAATTGATTTGGGAAGCAAAATTGCATAGTACAAGGGCAGCGAATGAAATTACCCAATCGAGAAATTTGCCTGGCTGAGTATGAAGAGGGAGACAAAATACGTATTCTCCCACGCCACCACGAGTTTCATGTGACATGGGTAGATAAATGGCTTAAAGAGATACGCGGGTAAGTCATCAATTTTCCTCTGAATCCTCCTTCATTTCTTGCCTTTTTTATTCAACTTGGGTTTATTTTCATTTGGTTTACTGGACATATTTTTATTATGATGCTTCAGCGTATTGCCTCTTTGCCGAGGAGATGTTCAAGAGGGTTTAAGTTCAAAAGAAGGTGCTATCTCGTGCTCGTGAGTCCATTGATTTTGGGATATTTTATTTCCTAATGGAGAAAAATAGAAATACGTAGTCCTCACAAATTATTGGACCATTTCTGATTGACTACTAAAGGGTAAATATCACTAGGTATCATTTCCAGTTGATAAGGCGGTTGAAGTTGTAGGAAAAGGATGTGTATTAGAATTACAAAACTGTGCTTCACTTTGTTCAATCTTTGTGTATGCTTGAATAGAGAAATTGATAACGATATGAATTCTGTATCACACGCATACAAAAAATGAGAAGAAAAGATTCATTCTGTTGATATGTATGCTCGCTTTACTATGCATTTGAAACCTAGAAGTGCATGGAGCTAAAATGGCTAAAACCCCATGAGTTTAAAACTCAAATTGTCCCAACAAATTTTGTGCCACTTTCGGCTTTCGGCTTTGCTTTTGGGTTTGGAGATTCTGGAGAAACTTTTGGTTTATCAGAAAGAAATCTAATTGTTAGAAGTATTCCTATGTGGTTAGGACTAGAAGAAAAAAAAATACTATGTGTCTCTATATTATTGGGTGTTTGACAAGGGATTTATCAGGATCATCTTGATAAATGTTATTCTCTATTAAATAAATGATGAAAAAGAAGATAAAGAAGAGAGAAATTGGTGATGTGGATTCTAAGGTTAGGCTATTAGTATGGACAATTTTTTTATGATGGTCGTGTGAATAGTAAAGGCCGTTCGTAAGATGATGTGACGTAACCTTAGTCTGGCTGTTTCTGAGGCTGCTATGGATGCCCTTAAGAGTATATAAAAATTTTCAAAATTATAGAATTTTTTTTAAAGAAATTTTAGAATTGGTTCCCAGCGATAAGTAGTCAAAAATTGGAATTAGAGAGGTTCCCTAGCCATTTTTTTGCTCACCTGACTAATAGTATAGGAGATGTTATTATACTTACAATCATATTCAATTTGATGAAATTCTTTCATCTAAAAGAGATCAAGCTTTTATAATTCTGCATGTGATGAATTATTTCTTTATTAGATCCAGTTGTTGATAACTTGATTATTACATTAGAAATAAGACAACAATATTTATACTTTTCTTTTTTTTACCACCCCCATTGTCACCCAATGGCAACAGTATTTATACTTTTTTTTTATCAAAACGATCGATATATTTGCAATAGCAATATTTACATAGCTAAAAAGGTTAATTGACTTTCGTAGTGTTGGATTTAACCGAACTCAAGAAAGAAGCCTCCGAAGAGGAAAAAACCTCCGAAGAAGACACAATCCCTAATAAATAGGGACACCCTAACACGGAGAGACAGCACTAATTCTATACAACACTAAGCTAATACTACCACCGACTAAGGTAGCTGGCTCGATTTGGTACCGCAAATGAAGTGTGATGAAAGAAACTGAACGTTAAGTTCCCAGCTCTCGTTCTACGCCGCTCAGAATGATCCTGCAAAATTGCATCCATTGCATAGCTCAGCACCCACATTACTACCGCAAGTGTTGAATAGCCTGTTTACTAAACTACAACCGCATACATTGAGGAGTTTGCAACCAAAGTCGTACGATTTACCTAAAAAAATAAAAAAAAGACAATTTCGCACATTTCGCACCTTCAATCGCCTACGCTGGTCGACTGAGGTGCGAAATGTGGCTTGCTTGTTTTCAACAAATTGAACCTTCACCTAGTGAAGGTGTAAAAATACGCACGCATGTGCGCTTGTATTTATACTTTTCTTCTCCCAAATTTGCACGTCCTAAAATCCAAAGTAGTCAATTAGGCCACTTAAAATCCCTAAAATAGTAAAAGTAGATTTTAAAATAAAAATTATAGGCTTGGTCTTTCCTTTAGTTTTTTTTTCCATTTTTCTATTTTTCCCCTACTAGTACTAATTTTCATTTAGGTCCCTGATGGCTAACGCCAAGATGTGAGTGAGTGGAAGATTGGTCATACTATTTGCCACTCGATGGATCCATTCATCTCTGCCGCCCAAGTGGAAGGGCCCATGGCCCATGGGGACCAACCAACGAAATGGGAGTTATTTCCATTAATATTGATTCTTAAAAAAAAATTTAAATAAATATTACTTTTTTAATTTTTATTCTATTTTTACGAAAATCGGTTTATCACAAGCCGACTTTAAAGTCGGTTTTTGAAAAGCCGACTTTAAAGTCGGCTTTGCAAAAACTGACTTCTGTTAAAATACAAATTTGTTAGTTTCTTTCTTTCTTCCATTTTCTTCCTTTTTTCTTCTCCATTTCTGCCGCCAGCTTCCTTCTCCATTTCCACCATTTTCTTCTCCAAATTTCTTCACCATCTCATATATCCCCAGCACACGCATGCCATAGCTCTGAATTCAAACATTTCTTCCCCCCCTTTCACAATCCAGAATTATCAAGCAACCAATCAGTCAGTTTTTTCTTTTTTCTGAAATTCACAAAAACAAGTTCCAATCTTTTCTTTCCATTTCATGAGGCATTGCTCAAAAAACTCCCATGAAGCCATGAACACGTCCGTGATGGATGGAACAAAAATCGAAAAACAAAAAGTAACAAAATAATCCGTTTTAATAGTTAAAAGGATTTTGAAAACAAAAACAAAACAATAGACTAAGCCGCCCTAGAAGCAAAAGTCTACCCCAAAAGGGACAATTGAAGCGAAAGAGAAAGGAAAAAGCAAATATGAGAGATAGAGCATAGGTACCTTCATGAGCACTTGACCCATCCACGATCTTTGAAAGCAAACTCTGAGTAGCTCTTATCACCATTTGTATTGGGATTACAGAAGAAGAATCTCCCTTTGGTAGGGTGAATATATGAGATGGTGAAGAAAATGGTGGAAATGGAGAAGGAAGCGGCGGCAGAAATGGAGAAGAAAAAAGGAAGAAAATGGAGGAAAGAAAGAAACCAACAAATTTGTATTTTAACAGTGAAAAGCCGACTTTAAAGTCGACTTTTCAAAAACCGACTTTAAAGTCGGCTTTTGATAAGTCGATTTCCGTAAAAATGAAATAAAAATTAAAAAAGTAATATTTATTTAATTTTTTTAAAAAAATCAATATTAATGAAAATAACTCAACGAAATGGAAATAAAAACCTTTTGAACCATTTGAGCTATGATTTAAAACATTTGGTTGCAAATAAACCTTGCCTATGGAAGCTTTGAAAGCCTTGCGTATGGAAGCTTTGAGTTGCCTTGACGCTGTGCATTTTCCCTGATGTTTCCTCTGACTTTTTATCCCTTGGGGCCAAATTTATAGTCTTATTTTTTACTAGTGCCATTATTGGTTTTTTATTGTTCTTTCTTTGCACCCACTAAATTTCATTTTAAAATATTCTATTGTTTTTAATTTCTTCAATGCACTGTTGCGGTTGTAATTTAAGTAAAGTACAGCTATTTCACAACCTATTGAAAATTAATAATAATTATTAAATAATACAGGTAGGATTTTTTTTTCCTAGGTGATGTTTACACTGGTCAATCATCAATAGCATGTAAATATAGTTTGTTACTGTCGTTTGTTTTCGTGTATGTATCATCAAACTAACCTATAATTTTTAAAAAATTATTAAAAAAATTATTTAATGTAAGATAACCCGATATTCTCTTAAAGTTTCGTGGTATTCATTGTTTTATTTTAGTAAAATTAGTCTTCAAATATATATGCTTCCCTCTGGCTAAAAAATTTCCTATAACTTTAAGATTGAGAATTAAAATTTTAAATATGTATAGTAAATGTAGTAGAATTAAACTAAGTATCCTAGTATCCTATTGGGTTTATAATTTGTAATTTAATAATTCTATTAAATTTAGAATTATTAATTTTATTGGGTTTTGCTTTAATAGTTACCAAATCCAATAGGTATAGGGTTTAGTTGAGTCCTATAAATAGGACATGTTATTCATAATTTTAAATTACAGAGAAAAAGAAAACATAGAAAAATAGCTGCCTCCTCCCTCAAAAGCCGCAAGGCTTGTCTTCCAAAATATCAATTTGTTTGTCTTCATAAGTTGATCTCTAGAAACTCAATTTCATTGCCTTTTTGTTTGCACGTGGGCGGTGGTACGCGATAGTTGTTGGTTTCCTGCCCAAACCATTTTTTAAATTGTTTTGTAGCCAAGCTATCGTCCAAACCCATATTACAATTCAACCAGACTTTGCTTGGTTTGTGCGTGGGCCCGAAAGTAAAAATCAATTTGTTTCTTTTGTTTGCTTCAGTCGCCGGCCAATACAACTTCCAAAATTCAAGTTTTTCTTGAATTGTTTTGGCTACGGGTTTTGGAGTCTTTTGGGATTTATTGGTTTTTTTATCACAACATCTGGTATCAAAGTTTTGATTGGTGTTTAAAAGTTATGGCAAATCGTAATATTAATTGTTCCGTACCCAAATTAAAGGGTAAACAAGATTACAATTTTTGGAGGATCCAGATGGAAACGCATCTCAACGCGTTTGATTTGTCAGGCCATATTCAAGAAAATTTAGCAGAGGATGCTACTAAGACAACGAAACAAAACGATAGTTTGGCGTTGTCTCAAATACACCAGGCAATTGATGTTTCCGTATTTGGAAAAATATCTACCGCTAAAACCGCAAAACAGGCGTGGGATATTTTGGCCAAAACGTATCAAGGCATTGACAAAGTCCAACAGAGTAATTTGTTAACATTGAAAAGAAAGTTCGAGCTATGCAGCATGGAAAAGAATGAGACTATTGAGTCTTATTTTTCTCGTTTGAATGATATAAAGAACGAGATGCAGTTGAATGGGTATGATCTTACTGATCAACTCATTGTAGAAAAGGTCTTGAATACTTTGCCATTAAAGTTTGACCATGTCGTTGCCGTGATACAAGAGACAAAAGAGATGTCAACCTTGTCAGTTGATGAATTGCAAGGGTCATTGCTGCTGCATGAACAACGAATTAATAGCAAATTGGATGAATCCCATGAAAAGGAGCCTGTGGAGAAGGCGTTGCAGGCTGTGAAAATTCAGACTGCTAAGGAGAAAAGTAATGATGATTCGTCCAACAATGCTGCTTCTGGTGGTCGTGGCCAGAATTTCAAAGGTCGTGGACATAGAAGAGGTAACTCTCGTGGTCGCGGTAGAGGTAACAATTCCTCCCAACAAAGAGGCAATTTTTATAATTCCAACAATAATCAGCAAAAGGGGCCTAAATGTTTTAATTGTGGTAAAGTAGGCCATATCCAAAAGAATTGTTGGTCTAATAAATCAGAAAATAAGGATATTAGTGCTAATGTTGCTGAAGATTCTGGTGAAAAGCATGAAACAATCTTATTTTCTGCTGGTGTGGCTGGGGAGTCTAAAAATAACATGTGGTATGTTGACTCTGGATGTAGTAACCACATGACTAGAAAGAAGGAATTATTTAAAAATTTGGATGAGTCATTTAAATCCACTGTTCGTTTTGGTAATAATCATGAAGTGCCTGCATGTGGTAAAGGAGGTATTCCTATTACCTTGAAGAATGGTGCAAAAGTCTTTATTCTTGATGTGTTTTATGTGCCAGCTTTGCATCAAAATCTCTTGAGTTTGGGTCAACTTCAAGAGAAAAATTATGATTTACGTTTTCGAAAACGTGTTTGCACCATCACTGATGATAGATTGGGTTTGATTGCAAAGGTGAATATGACAAATAGCAGATTGTTTCCTATTATTTTGAATTGTGGTGATTCACCTTGCTTTAACTCGATTGAGGTTGATGACACTTGGTTGTGGCACATGAGATTTGGGCACTTTCACTTCCGTGGATTGCAGTTTTTGGCTAAGAATAACATTGTTTTTGGGCTGCCTTCCATCAACTTTCACCATAGACAGTGTGAGTCTTGTATTTTGGGTAAGAAGCATCGAGACCCGTTTCCTAAAGGCGAGGCTTGGAGGGCAAAAGAACCATTACAGCTCATTCACTCTGATTTATGTACAGTGGATGTTCCTTCTAATGGAGGTAATAAGTATTTTATTACTTTCATTGATGATTTCAGCAGAAAGGCCTGGGTTTATTTTTTGAAGAATAAGTCTGATGCTTGTGACACTTTTAAAAGTTTTAAAGTGTATGTTGAGAAGCAAAGTGGTTACTCTGTCAAAACTCTGAGAACTGATAGAGGTACAGAGTATACCGTGTGCGATGATTTTTTGGCACAGCATGGAATTAAGCATCAGATGATAACAAGGTACACTCCTCAGCAGAATGGTGTTGCAGAAAGAAAGAACAGAACTGTTATGGACATGGTGCGATCAATGATGGTTGCTAAACATATGCCCAAGGGTTTCGCGTATAGCTTTCATGTGGTATCTATTTGTTAAATAGATGTCCTACTAGATGCAATGGTGGGAAGACCCCTTATGAGGTTTGGTCTGGTAAAAAGCCAAATATCTCTCATATTAGAGTATTTGGTTGTTTGGCATATGCACATGTTCCAGATGCTCTCAGAAAGAAACTGGATGATAAGGCGGAGAAGTGTATTTTTATTGGTTACAGTTCTGAGACTAAAGGGTACAAGTTATACAACCCTGTGACAAAGAAGATCACCTTTAGTAGAGATGTAAATTTTGATGAGAAAGGTGTCTGGGATTGGTCAGAAAAAGGGTTAGATGATTCGGTTAGTCATTCTCCTCAACCTTCATACTTTTATGACAATGATGATGAGGTCAATCAGCCCGAAGTACCTGAACAGCAACAAGTTTCTACTCAACTTATTCCTGTGCAGTCTGGTCGGCCACAAAGACAAAGATGTCTACCAGCTCGTTTGCAGGATTATGTTATTGAGGGTCACACTCAAAATTTATCTGACGAAGATGTTGTTAATTTTGCTCTCTTTGCAGATTGTGACCCAGTTACTTTTGAAGATGCTGTTCGTGAGGATCACTGGAAGAAAGCAATGGCTAATGAAATTCATGCCATTGAGAATAATGATACTTGGGAGCTCACAAATCTTTCAAGTGGCAAGAAACCCATTGGTGTCAAGTGGGTTTACAAGACGAAGTACAAGCCTGATGGAGAAGTAGACAGATACAAGGCGCGGTTGGTTGCTAAAGGTTATAAACAAAAACCTGGCATCGACTATTTTGAGGTATTTGCGCCTGTTGCTCGGCTTGATACTGTTCGTTTAATTATTTCCTTAGCTGCCCAAAATGGTTGGAAAATTCATCAAATGGATGTAAAGTCTGCGTTTTTAATGGTATACTTGAGGAAGAAGTGTACGTTGAGCAACCTGTAGGATTTGTGAAGAAAGGTCAAGAAAATAAGGTGTACCATTTGAAAAGAGCCCTTTATGACTTAAAGCAAGCTCCAAGAGCGTGGTACACCCGTATTGATTCTTTCTTCGTTGACAGTGGTTTTCAACGCTGTCCTTTTGATCATGCTTCATATGTGAAAACATCTACTCATGGTGCGGTTGTTATCGTATACTTATATGTGGATGATCTAATATTTACTGGGAATAATCCCAAGATGATTGCAGAATTCAGGGAGGCTATGATTCGACAGTTCGAGATGACGGACATGGGTTTTATGTCATACTTCCTTGGAATTGAGGTTTCGCAGACTGATCAAGGAATTTTTATTTGTCAAAAGAAATATGCTGAAGATATTTTGAAGAAGTTCAAGATGGATGGTGCAAAACCAATCTTGACCCCAGCTGAAGAACGGTTGCGTTTGACCAAAGATGGGACTGGCACTTGTGTGGATTCTACTTATTTTAAAAGTTTAGTAGGGAGCTTGAGATACTTGACAGCTACAAAACCTGATATCAATTTCAGTGTCGGCTTAATCAGTAGATTTATGGAGAATCCACATCAGTCTCACTTGCAAGCAACTAAGAGAATTTTGAGGTACATTAAAGGTACTCAAGGTGAATGAATCTTTTATGCAAAAAGTGATCCTGTTGATCTTGTTGGATTCACTGATAGTAATTGGGCTGGTGACACTGTTGAGAGAAAGAGTACTTCTGGTTATGCTTTTTTTATTGGTTCCGGTATATTTTCGTGGAGTTCAAAGAAGCAACCAGTTATCGCGTTATCTACAGCGGAGGCAGAATACATTGCAGCGGCTAGCAGTGCTACTCAAGCATTGTGGCTTAGAAGGATGCTAGATTTTCTTCAACATAAGCAAGATGGAGCAACTACTATCTTGTGTGATAGTACGTCAGCAATAAAGATGACGAAGAATCCAGTGTTTCATGGTCGAAGCAAACATATCGACATCAAATTTCACTTCATTCGTGATTTGGTTTAACGAAAGGAAATTGTGATCGATTATTGCAAGACCGAAGAGCAAATAGCTGATATTTTCACGAAAACGTTGAAGATGGATTCGTTTATGAAGTTGAAGAAAATGTTAGGCATGATAAGTTACGAAAACTTAGTTTAAGGGAGACACTGTAGTAGAATTAAACTAAGTATCCTAGAATCCTATTGGGTTTATAATTTGTAATTTAATAATTCTATTAGATTTAGAATTATTAATTTTATTGGGTTTTGGTTTAATAGTTACCAAATTCAATAGGCATAAGGTTTAGTTGAGTCCTATAAATAGGACATGTTATTCATAATTTTAAATTACAGAGAAAAAGAAAACATAGAAAAATAGCTGCCTCCTCCCTCAAAAGCCGCAAGGCTTGTCTTCCAAAATATCAATTTGTTTGTCTTCATAAGTTGATCTCCAGAAACTCAATTTCATTGCCTTTTTGTTTGCACGTGGGCGGTAGTACGCTATAGTTGTTGGTTTCCTGCCCAAAGCATTTTTTAAATTGTTTTGTAGCCAAGCTATCGTCCAAACCCATATTACAATTCAACCAGACTTTGCTTGGTTTGTGCGTGGGCCCGAAAGTAAAAATCAATTTGTTTCTTTTGTTTGCTTCAGTCGCCGGCCAAGACAACTTCCAAAATTCAAGTTTTTCTTGAATTGTTTTGGCTACGGGTTTTGGAGTCTTTTGGGATTTATTGGTTTTTTATCACAACAGTAAATATTTCAATTTCTAAAACTTGAGCCCGAGGTAGCAAATTAATCTCCCACTTGTGCTTTGTTTTATGCGTGAAGTGAGCAAAAGTGACCGACAGTTCAGAAAAGGAGGGTTTGTTGAGTGTCCTTTTGGCTGCGTGTTGACTTTTTGTACTATTGAGCTCTTCCTTGATTGCCCTTTTTGAACCATTTGAGATGTTTCGGCGAATTTTCTGCAGATGAGAGTAGGAGGGAAAATGATGTAGGAAAGCCTCAGACCTTTTGACCTCCTATAAATTTGATTTGTAGCCCCTCCCCGCAGTCTGCGTATATATAAATGAGAGGAATGGAGAGGTAGGGATCAGTCACAGGGCTGAAGAAGACAAGTTTCAGTTGCTACCAATGGGAGAATTTCAGAGGGCATATGATTCGGTTGATGAAATGATGGAATCCATGCCTTGTGAACTAGAATGGGAGACTATCCGGGGATTAATCTTCGCCCATGATTTCACTGTTTTTCGGAGCAAAAACAATGATGAATTATCTCGTCGTCGGCCTGACTTTTGCATGAGTATGTTCCCTTTATACATGCTTAAAATCTCCTTAGCCTCACTTCTTTTATATTCTTGAGTGCTTAAGATTTTGTTGAGAGTGAATTAGTAGCATAAATTGGGGGCGGATTGCGACTGTGTTCCTGACCGTGTTGGGGCACCCAGTTTTTTCAATTTCATTTCTTAGTGCCTAAATTAGTAAAGTTGGCCCTCTAATATTTTTTTGTCTTAAAAGAAAAGAAACCAAAAAAACTATGAGAATTTTAAATAAAAAGAAACGAAAAAAAAAAGGTAAAACAAAATGTCATCACTAAAAGAATTTCTTAAAAAAATATTAAATAAAAAGAGAAAAGTGTGAAGGACAAAGCCTATGAGAAATTTAAAAATATAGATTGAGGAAATAAATAAAAGAGTATATGAAAGAGTAAAGAAATAAAATTAAAAATATAAATTTAGAAATAACAAGTAAATCAAAATAAAAGAACTGAACAAATATACTAAAAGAAATAAAAGAAATATAGATTAAAGGGAATTTTTTAAAAAATGATATAGATTAAGGGAAAAAATTAAATAAATAAAAAGAAAAAGAGAAAAATGAAAACAGAAGAGCAATACAAAAAAAAAAAATTATTAATTTTGTTTTCTTATATTTTGTCCATTATTTTTGTCAAAAATAAAATTAGTGCAATCTTTGTCTAGTAAGTAAAATGTTCTACTATTGATATTTTGACAAACTTAGGGGACGGAAAGGGTATCGATACAAGCATTTAAGAAAAAAAATGTTACAGGCCAAACTCAACATATCAAAGTGTTCTTTTCCTTTTTATTTTTAGGTTGAGTTGGCAAATGGGCGGTGGAATACTGGATTTATTTATTTATTTATTTTTTCATGGGTTCCTTTTTCTAAGTTTAGGGAAAAACTAACTTCCTTAGCTGTTTAACAATCGCCCTTTCCAAATGACTTTATTTTGCAGCTAACACCTGCAGAGGCATTTCGGAATCATGCGTGGAGGATATAAAACTTTGCCTTAAATATCTACGCATGGAAAACTATTTAGTTCAGATTTGGGCACCAGTGACTGTTGGAGATAAGCGGTACTTAACGACTTCAGACCAACCTTTTGTTATGGCACAACTTGTTAAGGGATTATGCTCATATAGGAAGCAATGTTTGGCTGACTTGATTCCAATCGATGACATGAGCACCGAAGAAGGACATGTTGGTCCTCCTGGCCGTGTTTTTCTAAATGGACAGACTGAAGTGTGCCTTGATGTGCATCAATACACTACTAAAGAATATCCTCAGCTCGATTCCGCTCTAACCTACGGTATCCGCTGTTACTTGGCTTTCCCGTTTTTTGAACCTTTCACTTGGGAAATTGATTGCGTGGTTGAGCTCGTAGCCAATGGATTTCAGCCTCCAATGTACAATTTTGTCAGCGAAACATATCCTAAGGTATGTATCTTTTGAACACCCTGACTTATCTTTTTTTAGATGGGGGAGATAATATTTTTAGTAATAGTTGATGTCATAGATTAATTATGAAATTCAGTCTCCGTTGGACAGAACGTAAACAATACTCTCACTAAGAGAATTGACCCCGTGACAGTAGTGTCACCTTATATTAGAAAGCATGGGTAGTCAGCTATCGAGACTAGGCTAAATAAAAATTAATTGAAAAATAACATTGATTTAAAGTCATAAATAAATGTAATATGCTTGTACAATGTATTATACAAAATCAACATAAAATTTAAGTCAATTTATTTTAAAAACTTATAAACACTATATCATTTTTCAATGACCATTCCTATTTTCAATCCATTGGCAACAAATGTGAGTCGCACTGTTTTGCGACGGGCTTCCGTCTCTGAGCATAATGTAGTCTCAAAAATTGATAGATTTTTTTTTTTAAGCATAAGCAAAAAAACTTCCATAGATCTGATTTTTTTTTTTTAAATTGATACTTTTAGTGTCCTTTTAGGCTAACAACAAGTATAGCGACTAAAATTGGAATTTTGAAAAAGTAAAGTGACTAGAAAATTTATTTACTCTTATTTCTATATAGTAATTCTTTACCTAAATTTTTATACAAGGTTACTATTTTTTTTTTCTAAATTTTATGATTTATGATTTAGAAACAAAAATTAGAAAATCAAAGAGGCCTAATAGATTTTAAAGAATCAAACACTAATGTATACAAACAACATTCACGCATAAAGAAAATCTTCTTATTTTGGAAAAAAAAATCATAATAAAGAAACATTGCCAATGATTTATGATCATGTGTACCAAAAACATAATATATAATACCAAAAATAGCTATTGATATGTATAAAAAAACAAAAAACTTACCTGATGATGATAAAACCTTGGAGAGCACAAAATTAGAATGCAAAAATGGTGAAGGAGACCTATCAAACGCAATATTTTAATTTTGAAGAATTTAATTACTTTCCAAGCCAGAATCTTGGCCAACCAAACAGACCTTAAGTGTAAAGTAGAGAGAATTCATAATCCTTTTGCCATAAAGGAACACTTAACAATTGAACAATAGGGAGTCCTTGATGATTGTCCGTAAGTTGGTACATATCTTGCTTGATAAGAATAGTTGTAGTCCCAAAGAATGTTATTGGGAAACTTATTCTGTTATGGACACATTGCAGGTATTTCTATCTCCCCGTCGATTCCCTAAAAGGAAGTGGATCTAAAATCTTCTATTATCTAACGTTTTTGCCATGCATTTTGAATTTATTTTTGTCTACGCTAAAATAATTCCTCCAATTTTGTCTCGGTGCCTAAAACATGTAATTCCTAAGTATCATTTAGGTTCAATGAAGACAGTTTCTGAAATTCTAAAGATGTTGCTAGCGGTTTGTGAAACACATCAATTGCCGCTCGCTCAAACTTGGGTTTCCATGTACCAAAATGCAGTCGGGTATGAAAAACTAGGATCATATATTGCAGACATTGAATTACGTGATTTTACAGAAGCTTGTAGTATTTCTTGCATAAAGAAGGGGCGAGGTGTTGTTGGGAAAGCATTTTCATCGAAGGGAACATGTTTTTGCAAAGACGTAAGTCAGTTAAGCATAAACGAGTATTCACTAGTGCCCAGTGCACGAAAAGCAGGGCTAACTGGCTGTTTTGCAATTTCCTTGCGGAACATCTCTAGCAATCAAGATTATCTTTACATTGCCGAGTTCTTTTTACCTAGCAAAGAAACTGAAAATGGTGACCCGAGAACCTTAATCAAAATGCTGTTGGCCACGATGAAACAACAGCTGAAAAGTTTGCAGGTGGCTTCTGCACAAAAATTAGGGGAGAAACTCTTTGTTGAGGTGATAAAAACTTCAACTGATGAACTTGATTTTTTTGAAATTTGTGATCTTGCTGGTGATGATTCTACACCTAATACTATGGGATATCCATATGGAGGAGAAATGGTGCAGCTTGACAGTACAATGGGCAATGCAGAGAATGCTCTTGGCGGTAAGGTCTTGCACGTTCAATTTGATTCTTCTAAACAAGCAGCATTAGGTTTTTAAACTTTATATAGAAATAGAGTAATGATATTGCTAATGAATTTTCATGATTAATTGTCATAGGGAATGATGTGGCATTGATAAAAAGGCAGAATTAACCCTACTTATATTACAATTTTTATGCAGTATGATGGATGACTCTCTCTTTTTGTCAATACCGCATATTGAAGTATCATAAAACAGAAATAGAGCTATAAGAAAGAAACTAAGGTAATTAAAATAATTGCCCTTCTTAACCCCTATTAATCAACTAATTTTGCTGGAAAATAACTTTCTAATCTAATTATAGCTTCTTGATTAAGTCATAGCTATATCTGATGGAGTACTAAACAAATTCCAGGTGAATCTGGTGAGGTCCACAGAACGACACCTGTTCCTGCTTCTTCACATCCACCAGTAAAAATAGGGCGTTCAATGCCTATGCAGTTTGCCAGTACTTCATATGATAATCATGGTTTTGCTAGAAAGATGCGTCAAGAAGGAACTGAAGCTTTTCCGGCTGCTCCATCCATGATGGACCCTTATGCTGGCAAAGACAAAGCTAGGAGTGCATTGCATCATGAAGGAAGCGACTAATGTCTTACTTGATGCATAATCTACATCAGTACCTATTTATCAAATATATTGTCCCTCTTAGTAATCCACCTAATGTATCTTGTATTGGTTCATATGTTTGGAGTTTCTTTCATGACGTTGCTCTAGTAGTCTAGCCTGTAACCGACTTCACAAGTAACGTAATAGGTTCGTTTCCCATCAGGCATTCAATCTCTAGAAAACAATACTCTTTTCCTTCCTACCGTTGAAATGAGATTGCTATAGACACCAACTTATGGTTTTAGCAGTCTTAGGTGATATCATTGTCCTGCTCTGAAAGTTAAACCGTAACTTTTCTTTCTACCCCTCAGCTCCATTTTATCACCTCTATATTCTTTGCAATATTTTTAGAGAGAGAAGTGTTGATTTTATCGTCCAAAAATCTTGTCGATATACCATAAATTTGTATCAACCTTTCTACCATAAAATTTTCCTTTCGCTAGGATTCACTACCTACGTGGCTGGCTTTTGTGTTGTCTTTAGTCATCATAAGACCAGTGCTTTCTTTTTTATGTTTAACAAGCTATTTTGTTCTTCTTTATTTGTCTCATGAATTAATCTCGTTTGCATTCTTGTTCCAAGGTATTCTTCATGCCCTATGAAATTTGTATTATTGGTTCTCCTTTCAATTAGGTATTGCAATGTAATCTAAGAATACTTGGTTTTATTTCTGATTAAATTCTACACTTCATATCTTCCAAGAATTTCAAATATAATTCCAATATGATTTGGGATGTTGCTTTAGCTTCTAGATTCTACATTGTTGTGCCAACTCTGTATCTTCCCACTTCTTCTTTTCTATCCCTTGCCAAGTTATAACTTTTGTTATAAAATGCTGCACTTCAATTCCTGAATCATAACATAATTCTGCGGACTTGCAGCATGGAGGAGAAGTGGTGCATTTTGGTAGTGCTACAAGCCATGTGGAGAATGTCAATAATGCTGAACAAAATATTTTCAGCGTGGAGCAATATGACATTGACAGCATCGGAGAAATTGTGCAGCTTGATGATGCCATAAACAATACGGAAAATATGAATACTAATGTTGCTGAACAGAATGATAGCATGGAGCAGCGTGACACTAACAGCAACATTTCAAAAAATCGGAGGGCAATAAAGAGAATAGAAAGAGAATATGGAATCACACGTGCTAATCTTCTGCAGCATTCTGGGAAAAAACAGAAGGAGGCTGCAAATCATTTTGGTGGTAAGTTTGCAACATTCTGATTGTTACCTCAACAGTACTTCAAACTTCAGAAAAGCTTTTGTTGGTTGTTAGTGTTGGAAATAATTTAAAATAATTATTAATAATTTATTGGAAAATTTAAATGTAGTAGTATGAAAAACAACTGAATCTTTCAAATAAATTTTACTATTCTGAAAAATTATTTCGATGACTTTGAAATATCCTTCAAAATAAACAAAGAAAAAGGAAAAAGGAAAATGGATGTGTCAAATTTTAATGACTTTGCCTTCTATTCATAGACCTTTTATTTGTCAAATGGATGTGAAAGTTACATTTTTGTAATAGTAATTTGAAAGAAAAACTTTATATATTTAACTTGAGAGTTGCATGATTCTCGAACAAGAAAATAAACTTTGTAAATTAATTAAATTTTTTTATGGAGGATAAAATTTGTGAAATAATATAAAAAGAATTTTAGTGAGAATTTAAATTTTAAATTTGAATTTTTAAATAGAATAAAAAAGTTGTTTGGAATTTTTTTAGAAAAAAAAATCTTTTCTTACATTAGTGTTAATCCAAATATAGCCTAAAATTAAATATTCGTAATAGAATCTTCTAAAATACCCGTAAAAGAGTTAGTACGGCAACTTTCCGTACACAAGATGATGCCTAGGACTCATCATTGACACGACTTTTTGTCATTGTAGTCAGCAGATCTACATTTAAGCGAATATGCAGGCAGCATCAAATCTCCAGGTGGCCACCTCGTAAATTGAAACAGGATGATGACCTCTCCAATACTGCTCAAGACTTGATTCAAACTTTTGAGAAAATTATGGAAGATTCTCGTGTAAAAGATTTGCCGTTGCCTATCAAGCCAGTTGAACAAGACCTGAACTCTAAGCCAGACTCCACCCAAAATGCAATGACAGTCCAAAATGGTAGCAGCATAATAGTAAAGGTCACATACAGAGATGACATGATCAAATTTCATCTTTCAGTTTCATCAGGAAAGATGGCCTTGGAAGATGAAATCGCAAAACGGTTCTGTTTATCAATTGAAAGTTTCAGTATCAAATATTTAGATGAAGATGAGGATGAGATTTTGGTAACTTGTGATGCAGACTTGAAGACTTGTATAAGCATAATGAGATCATTAGGCAAGAACACAGTCAAAATGTTGGTCAAACTGTCACAAGATAACTGATTTAGGCAAATGATGCCACATATATATATTTGCCGAGTGCAAGCTCATATTTCAATACATTTACTACTATTGTAACTTTAATCGGTCTTGTGTATCACCAGTTTAACTCTTTTTTTAAAGTTGGCATGCATGCATTGAAGACTTTTGAAGGAGCTTACATCTAAGCGGCGGCTGATTTAGTATTGAATTAGTCTACTCCAAGAAATGTGCGATAATCATGTGGTTTTTTATTCTTATGTCATCCATGTAATACTGACATGGGAAAAGTTCTTGTCAAAAGTTGATCCTCAAAGCTTAACTTGATAAATTGCAGCAACAAGTGCAAAATTTTGTGTCCTCGCACCAAGCAAAATTTTACAATAGGATCAAGAAGTAGTGAACATTATAATCCATCTAAAGCTCAAGTTCAAATCTCACTAACTAAAAACAATATCACTTTGTGTTTGTAGTGAAAACAAATTTTATTATAAGCATAAAAATTCAAAGAAAGTATCATATTTGTCTTTAATATAATGATTAAATTCGTAATATTTTAAAATTTATAGAAAAAGTAGGAATTAAAAAAAATAGTAAATGCTCTCCCCTCCACCAACACCCCCCCCCCTCCCTTCAAAGAAAGGAAAAAAACTAAAGTTAGGAGTAAATTAGATATTCAGATTAATAACAACAATAATAATAATAAAAATGTTGGTTTTTAGAACCAAATGGCAAAATTAATATCAAACTGATATAAATTGAAAGAGATTATGATTTATCAGGATCATTCTGATAAATCACTTGTCAGGCATCCAATAATTGCTTGCCAACTCAGATTTTTTTTACGATTCACTCTAAGTTAATTACTCCTCACCACATACAATACTTCTAACAAAAACCCATTCCACCAACAAAAATTGCAACCTACACAAACACCCTGACAAAACAGAAGACGCTTCAAAAACGGAAAAGCCTGCACAGAGTAGCAATCAAACTGGATTCTTTTGTAATTCAACAATTGCACGAATGAACTCTTGCTACGAATTATTTTCCTAAAAACTCATTAGATCAACGAAGATGTAAAAGCTCAACTCCTCAGTCGACATGGGTCATGAATGTTGATAACCAAGCAGAAACGAAGTTTTAACAAAACCCAAACAACAAACAATGCAAAAGGAATTGGGTTTTGCGTAGACAAATTGTGAACGTTGGTAGGGCTATTTATTGATGACAACGGTATATATATTCCCCTTTTTTCTCTCTCATTCTTTTTCATCTGAATTCACTGTGTTCTTAAAGCAAATTCCATAGCCCGTAGCTGTCAATTGGGCGTTGTGCAAAGTTGGCCTTTCTGAAAAATTTTGGGCCCGACTTAGCAATTTTTGGTGTCCGTGCTACTTTCACCACACCGCCTCGTTGGGCTCAGCTTTGCTACCAAAATAGATTTGCCTTGACGTAACAATTTTCCGCCTCTTGATTTTGGGTACTTGTTTTGGTTTGGTGGAAGAGATTTTTGTTGGTGGAAGAGCTTTTTGTTAGAAGTATTGTATGTGGTGAGAAGTAATTAATTTAAGGTGGATCGTAAAAAAAATTTAAGTTGGCAGACAATTATTGGATACCTAACAAGTGATTTATCAGGCTCATCCTCATAAATGTTATTCTCTATTAAATAAATGCTGGAAAAGAAGATAGAGGAGAGAGAAATTGGTGATGTGGATTCTAAGGTTAGGCCATTAGTGTGGATAATTTTTTTATGATGGTTGTGTGAATAGTAAAGGCCGTTCGTAAGCTGATGTGGTGTGACCTTAGTCTAACTATTTCTGAGGCTGCTGGTTCTGAGGTTGTTGTAGATGCCCTTAAGAGTGTATAAAAAATTTCAAAATTATAGAATTTTTTTAAAAGAAATTTTAGAATTGGTTCCCAACAATAAGTAGTCAAAAATTGGAATTGGAAAGGTTCCTAGCCATCTTTTTGCTTGCCATACTATTAGTATAGGAGATGTTATTATACTTACAATCATATTCAATTTGATGAAATTCTTTCATCTAAAAGGAGATCAATCTTTTATAATTCTACATGTGATGAATTATTTCTTGATTTGATCCAGTTATTGATAACTTGATTATTGCATTAGAAGTAAGTCCTCATGGATGTAGTTGAAATCTTCTATCCTAACTAATGTATATTAACTATTCTTTTCTCTTTCTTCTCCCCTGAACAACAACCTCCCTGCAACACAACCGTACAACAACCTCTCTTTCTTCTCCCCCATTCTTCTCTTTGGAGAATGGGGGAGGTACTCTCTTTCTTTCTCATTTTCTTCTCTCTTTTTAGTAATAGCAAGTAGTAGTCTCCTAGAAAAAATAAAAAGGAAAAATGACAAAATTTTCTTCTCATCTCTATATTTCGGCATCTCGCATCCCCGCATTCTCCTGGGTTCTTCCCTTTGGGCATAAGAAAATTTTTTTTGCCTGGCTCCCTACTGTATTTGAGCTTCTTTGTAGCGGAACAGTGCATTTCTGCTTTCCAGATTACAGATGGGGGCTATGGGGAATTTTGTTAAGGAAAAGATGGGATGATATTAGATTGGCTTTGACAGAGATGGAATTTTGGTGGTCTGTGAAGCAGACGGTTGGGAAATGGGTGACGGTGGATTGAGGTTAGGGGAGGAAAAATTTTAGGTCAGGATTTTTTTTTTATTATTATTTTTTAAGTGAGTCATCTATTCCTAGTAAGAGGGATCATACTCCTTTTGTAGGATTTTGGTCTCCTTCAGGAGGTTTTGTCCTCCTTATTGGAGGTTTTTTGTAGATCAAACTTGGACAGTGGGGTATTCGATGACAACAACAGTGTAAAGAATGACGACAAATGTTTTCTATTTTTTCTCCGGCAATTCTACATATCGGTTGTAATGCTCCCGTCTCGTAGAGGTCCACAAGTTGGGTTTTCGACCACTTAACTAATATAGTTAGGTGATTTTTTCTTTATTGTATTTTTGATTGGGTTAGCTTTTCTTAGTTTCCTTGTGAGAACTAAGACTTTGTCTTGCTTGTGGGCAATTGTGTATTTGTATTATGTTTCAATATAACTATCATTTTTGGCCAAAAAAAAACTAATGTATGTTAACTATGTCTTTTTAATGAAAGAACGTAGTTTTATTAAGATTATGGTTTAGACATTTTATGTTAATATTTAACATTTATTAATAAAACTACATTGTTTTATAAGGTGTAGGGAATTAATGAAATTGAATATCCTATTTCAAAATTTTGAAATTAAGTGGAAATGAAACTTAATAGGATAAGAAACTCCCATACCATTGAAATACTATTAATATATATATATTTTTAAGGTGTAGGAAATTAATGGAATTAAATATCCTATTTCAAAATTTTAAAGTTAAGAGGAAATGAAACTTAATGGGATAAGAAATTCCCATACCATTGAAATACTATTAATTTTTTTTAAAAAAAAATTATTTTAGGTGATGGCCACCAAATCCCAATTGACAATCCAGTTTAGATTGTGAGCCAGCCAACATCTTTTTAAAATAAATAATTTTATTTATTAATAATATATATAGTTATTAGAAAATTAAAAATAACATAAACTCTAATTATTCATTAATTACTCAACAATTATCTAATAACTTCCTATTTTAATTTTCAATTGGGACGTGTGGGTCTTCCAATATTCATCCAATACAATTCTATCCTCACAAAATTCTCCCATCCACTCCTGTGCTCCGATATGTTTTTTCTTAAGGGTGAGATTTAATAGGTCAGAGGGAGATAGATTAAAATAAGAGAGAGGGATGACATTGAAATTAATGAGATAATCTAAATAATGAAATGATCCCCTTTTCTCCATCGTTGTTTGACTCTGTGCATTGAGCTGTGTATGATTTTGCAAGTTGCCTATTTTAAGTTTAAAAGATGAGAGGTGAGAAAGAAAATAAAATAAAATACAAGCAAAACCTCTATAAATTAATAATCTTGGGACCATTGCAAATTCTATTAATGTAAAGAGGTATCAGTCAATCAATAAATTAATAATCTATTAATTTGTCAATTGAGCTTACATTACGAAGTAATACTCATATAATTAATTAAAATTTTATTTTATTTTATAAAAATATGAATTTAATATAAGGATTAAAAGTTGAAGGAATATAAACCAATCCATATCTACTTGATTGGCAAGTGTAATTTAATTTTATTAATATCTTCAATGCGACTGTTATCATTTTTCTATTATGAACAGGTGAGAAGGCTTGGGAAGTTCAATGAGGCTTCGGAATTGAACTTATCTCAATGCTGGCTTGGGAAGTTCAAGTTAAGACATGGAATTAAATCATTTCGACATTTTGGGGGAAGGGGATCAGTTGATATACAAGACACAGAAAAAATTGGAGTCTGCAAGGGAAAAAAAATAGACCAATTTGCCAGAGATGTTTTTATTTTTAATATGGATGAAACAGGAGCGTTTTATATGTTGCGACCAGATCACTCTTGCAACAAAGCAGTTTGAAGGGGGGGGGGGGGGGAGGGGGGGAAAGAGACAAAGAGAGGATTACAATTGTTGTTTGTGGTAATGAAGATGGCTCAGAAAAATTCCTCGGTGGATCATTGGATAGTATGTAAAACCACGTTGGTTCAAGAATGTAAACATGAATTCTTCGAATTGTCAATATTGTGCCAATAACAGGTCATGGATGACTGCAATGCTTTTGAGGTGTTAAAGATAAATTAGATTTTTTCAAGTATATCACATAGAATATTTTCTGTATATCCTGTATATCCTTTTTGATTTGTAATTATCTAATTACCTTATTTAGCTTAGGACTCAAGATTATAAATGTACGATAATTCATTGTATAGAATACAAATCAATACACAGCAATTATTCAACAAAACTCTCTGGTTTTATTTTTCTTAAATGGTATCAGAGCAGGCGATTTATCATTGCTTCTGCTTCAATTTTTAAAACCATCAGTTAGAGTTTTTTTTTTTTGGCTGTTTTTTCCTTTCCTTTTTTATTTCTTGGCCAAATTCCCATTCTACCCTTCATCATCACCAAACCCTAAACATCACCGTCAGTTGGCAAATTCCCGATTTACCCCCACGACCAACTTCAATTTTCCGAACCATCCACCGCCACCCAGCACCATGGCAGAAACTAGTACTCCCACTTTCGGCACCATCACCATCACTCCATCTACCCCACGTGACCCTTACCATCTCACCGCTACTGATTTTCAGACTGGCAGCGTGGTCTCTACCAAGCTCACCAGCGAAGAAAATTAGCAGGTTTGGAGCAATCAAATACGGACTGTCTTTTTGGCCAGAAACAAGCTTGGATTCCTTACCGGTGCTCTTGGAAGACCTTCTAGTGACACCGCCCCCGCTGAAAAATGGGATCAATGTCATGCAGCCACAAAAACTTGGTTAACCCATTCAGTCGATCCGTCACTTGAATCTATGGTATCTAGAATACCTTGAAGGACAGCTCCGGCTGCATCTCCAGGTCACAAATCTTCTCCATCAAGCAAGCTATTGGTGAATCCAAACTCAACGTTGGTGCCTCAAGTTCCCAACTTACTTCATTCTATCTTCGGCTGCAAGACCTTTGGACGGATTTGGACATTCACCAATCACCCATTCGCTGCACTTGTGGCCATTGTCAATGTCAAGTTAATGACCAGCTCTGCGCTCATGAGAACACCAACCGCGCGATGAAGTTTCTTCTTGCTCTACTGGAAGATTTTCACACTTTGCGGACCAATGTTCTTGCTCGGGATGATTTCTTGTCCCTTGAGAAGCTCCACGCACTTGCCAAACAAGATCTCCACCAGCGCACCTTCATCGATGGTCAGCTTCCAGCCGATGCAGACAACGGAATTGCTTTTGCTGCACAGAAGGAAATAACAATTTTTGCAGGACAAAGAGGCTCGGTTTCTTTGCAGGCCAGTAATTCTTTTGGGCCGCCTTCTTCACCAATCAATCTTGGGCCGCCCACGAACTCACAAACCCATTTTGGGCAGACCCATTTGTCCAATTCCATTGGGCTAGGCGAGCCCAATTCTGCATCAACTATCAATGGGCCCAATGGCCCACGCTTATTTTGCACCCATTACAAGAAACCAGGCTATGTCCGTGAGGCCTGCTTTCTTCTTGTGGGCTATCCTCCGAATTGGAAGCCCAATCAGCGAGGTGGCCAAAAGAAAAAACAATCTGATTTTGGACCCCTAGCCCATAACGCCGCCATTACTAGGACGCCTCCTCTACCTGGATTTGGGCCTCTTCCCACTCCTTTTGGTACTAAACCATATCCTTATTCCAGTGTAGGTATCTTGGGATTTGCGACTCCTAGCCCCAGCAATGTTTATGGTAGCTCATTTGGGCTTCACCTCACAACGGATCAGCAACATAAACTTGTTGCCCTTCTGAATCAGATGGGGACTTCGGATTCAATTGCCAACTCTCAGGTATTACTTTACCTTCTAATTCCATTTCATCCATTTGGGTTATCGATTCAGGTTCTAGTGACCACATAACTTGTAGTTTGACTATTTTAGATTCATTTTTTCCTTGTAAAACATCCATTTCCATTACTTTGCTCGATCAATCCACTAGTCCTGTAACACATATTGGTCATTACCGACCCTATCCTAATTTGCACCTCACACATGTCTTATATGCTCCACACTTTAAACATAATTCGTTTCTTGTTTGTAAACTCACTCGAGATAATCATTGTATAGGCAATTTTTTTCGATGACTTTTGTGTCTTTCAGGACTGTACGACTAGGGCTCTGATTGGGCTCAGCAAGGCTGATCGGGGATTATGCTTTTTATGTTCTTCCATTCCCGACTCATTTTATTTAGTTTTTCAAGGTTATTTAAATTCCCTAAAGAATACTTCATGTATTCCAAAAAAAAATTTCTAGTTGTAATTCAATTTTTTGCAATAATATTAGTTATGATATTTGGCATCGTCGTCTTGGTCATTCTTCTTTAAAATCTTATAATGCACATGGTCAATCAATTTCATGTCCTCCATTTTTTTCATGTCCAATTTGTCCTATGGCCAAACAAACTCGGCATGCTTTTCCTACAAGGACTAATGCAACCACCTCCACATTTGAATTAGTCCACATGGACGTTTGGGGTCCTCATTGGACTACCAATCATGATGGTTCCCGTTATTTTCTCACCATTGTCGACAATTTTTCCTATGCCACATGGACCTTCCCTTTACACTCAAAATCTCAAGTTTTTTCCAAAATTCAGCATTTTATATCTATGGTGTTCACCCAATTTGGCTCCATTGTCCGTCACATCCGCTCTGACAATGGAACCGAATTTTTTTCAAATGAGTGTCACTCATTCCTTGCTAGTCAAGCCATTTTTCATGAGAGCTCATGCGTCTACACTCCTTAACAAAATGGAGTTGTTGAATGCAAACATCATCACTTATTAGATGTTGTACAAGCTTTGATGTTTCAGGCCAACATCCCACCTCACTTCTGGGGTGACTACATCCTCACTGCAACCTACATCATTAACCGATTGCCTTCATCCTCCATTCATGGTCTAAGTCCTTCTGAACTACTGTTCAGGAAACCACCCATCCTTGACCATCTTCGTGTTTTTTGATGTCGTTGTTATGCTACCACCCTAAGTGCCCGTGATAAATTCAGTCCACGTGCAACTCCTTTCATTTTCATGGGTTATCCTCCTAATCAGAAGGGTTATCACCTATATGACCCCACTTCAGGAAAATTCTTTGTTAGTCGGGATGTGCTCTTTCAAGAAAATATTTTTCCCTTTTCTTCTCCCTCTTCAGTGATGTCCCCCATAGTTTCGTCCGGTCCGACACCTCCAGCTGTATGATCCGATGAGACTCTCACTATGTCTAATCTCCCTACGGACACACCGACTTCTCCCGCTAAGTCTATCACTCCAGCATCCTCGGTTGATCCTATTTCCTCTCCAGACACTGAACCCTCATCCTCCACACATTCAGATATATAAGATCCAAACTTAGCTATATCTCTCCGTCGTTCCTGCCGTCCTTCTCGACCTCCCATCTGAAGTTCTGATTATCTTTGCCCTACCTTACCTTCAGCCTCTTGCACCTCTCTCTATCCCATTTCAAACTACATCTCCGTGGATACTTGCCACCCTCCATACAAGCACTTTATTGCTTCCATATCTGCCATCCCAGAACCCACTACTTTTCATAACGTTCTCACTAATCCCCATTGGGTTACTGCCATGGAAAATGAACTCCTTGCTCTTCAAGCCAATCATACTTGGGATGTGGTTTCGTTACCTCCTGATCGTCGTCCAATCAGATGCAAATGGGTTTACAAGGTCAAGTATTATGCCGATGGCACTCTTGAGCAGTACAAAGCCCGCTTAGTGGCTAAAGGTTTTAATCAACGAGAAGGAATCGATTATCAAGATACCTTTTCTCCTACTGCTAAGCAAGTTACTGTTTGTCTTCTTCTCACCCTTGCAGCTATCCATGATTGGCCTCTTTATCAGGTGGATGTGCAAAATGCTTTTCTCCATGGTGATCTTTCAGAAGAGGTGTATATGGAACTACCCCCTGGATTTCACACTCAGGGAGAGAATTTGGTATGTCGACTGCGGAAATCCTTATATGGGTTGAAGCAAGCATCTAGCCAATAGAATGCCAAATTCACTAGTGCTCTTCTTCAGCATGGCTTTCACTAGTCTCGCTATGACTATTCACTGTTCACCAAAATTCAGGGTATTTCTTTTGTTATATTGATTTTCTATGTTGATGACATACTCATTACAAGCAACAAGCAAGCTGGTATCACTGATCTCAAACAATATCTCAATGCCACATTTTTTATGAAAGATCTTGGTCAGTCCAAATTTTTCCTTGGTCTTGAGATTGCTCGCTCTCCAAATGGTATCTCAATAAGTCAGCGCAAGTACACATTGGAGCTGATATCTGAGGCTAGCTTAGCAGGTTCTAAACCTTCAATTATCCCTATGGAACAGAATAAGAAGTTCACAAGCATTGAATATGACACTGGTTCGAATGAGCAAGTCAATGATCCACTTCTTGAAGATCCTTCAGTATATCAAAGATTAGTTGGTCGACTCATCTATTTGAATCTCACCAGGCCAGATATTACGTTTTCAGTTCAACTTCTCAGTCAATTCATGCACAATCCGAAACAATCTCACATGGAAGCCGCTTTAAAAGTAATAAAATATCTGAAGAGTTGTTTAGGCCTTGGTCTTCTTCCTTCCTCTTCAAAGTTTGAATTACGAGCCTTCTGTGATTTAGATTATAGCACATGTCCAATGACAAGGAGATCCACCACTGGTTTTTGCATCATGCTTGGGGATTCTTTAATATCTTGGCGTACAAAAAAGCAACCCACAGTTTCATTATCATCAGCTGAGGCAGAATATTGAGCCATGCAGGTTACAACCAGTGAAATAGTGTGGATCATGGGACTTCTAAAAGATTTTGGTTTTCATATGAAGAAACCTGTTTTACTTTATTGCGACAATGAAGCTGCAGAAAAAATAGAGGCAAATCCGATTTTTCATGAGCGCACTAAAAACATTGAAGTGGAATGTCATTATGTAAGAGAAAAGATCCAGCAAGGTGTTATTGCAACACGCCACATAGCTACCAAGGAGCAACCAGCCGACTTGTTAATTAAAGCATTAAGCAGTAGACAACACTGGCATCTTCTTTCCAAGTTTAGAGTATTTGACGTATACAAATCTCCAGCTTGAGGGGGAGTGTTAAAGATAAATTAGATTTTTCCAAGTATATCACATAGAATATTTTCTGTATATCCTGTATATCCTTTTTTATTTGTAATTATCTAATTACCTTATTTAGCTTAGAACTCAAGATTATAAATGTACGATAATTCATTGTATAGAATACAAGTCAATACACAGTAATTATTCAACAAAACTCTCTGGTTTTCTTTTTCTTACATGAGGAATACTGTACGTGCGATGGCTTGACGACAAAATGCAAGGAAAACAAATTCTCTTGATGATAGATAATCTAGCCTATCCAAAAAAATATTGAAAGATTACAGGATGTTGAGCTAGTATTTCTATCTGCCACCCAACATGACATCAAAAATCCAACCACGTGATTCGGGGATAATAAGAAACTTCAAGATGCATTATCTTAGAAGATTTTACCGTCAATTTTTGGATGGCTATGAATTAGGACAAATCAATCCGTAAAAGATGTTTTGGATGCAATCAATCATGCAGTCTCAGGTTGGACAATAGATGTTCATGCAAAGACAATAGTGAATTGTTCTCTGCATTGCAAAAATCCATTTTGTGGAAGAAAACAATGGCCTTAGAGAACTTAAATGATCCTTTAAATTAAAAATGAGCCTTTAGGTTTGAGTGCTAATTTGTTCATTAGTGCCTGTGAGGTTAGTTAACCTTAGTTATCAGTGCCCTTTAGTGTACCTTGAGAGTTCTAATTTAACTTAACTTTGATTTCCTTAGAAAAAAAATTAAAAAGATTGAATAAATAGCATAATTCGTCCATCAATTTAGAATATTAATTCAATTTAGTTCTCATTTTTAAAAAATTTCAATTTGGTCCCTTAATTTACAATTTAAATTCTATTTGGTCTTTCTAGTATAATCAAACCAAACATGATTAATATTCAATCAAGTAACTTATACATACTTAAAATAAAGGGCAGTGGTTGAAACCAAGATAAAAAGAGTAAATTGTGAATAATCATTCTCAACTTTTACTTTTCCATAAAATGCTCTCTAAAAGTTTTATTTTGCATGTTAGCACCTCTAACTTTGTAATTTTCACAATGTATACTTTTTTTATTAGTTGTCAAAAATATACTATAAATAGATTTAACTATCTAAATTGCAAAATACTAAAATTAGAGGTGTTTTATTTAGATAAAATATTTATGAATTGTATAACTCAGTGATGGTAAGCATTAGGTCTCATTTGGCATGATTCCATTAAAAGGATTAATTAATTTATCTAGTATTAATTTATAAAAACGTTAATATTATTGTTCAGAGTTCAAGTGGTTAGGGTATAATTTTGGAAGTGAAAAAAGTTACTTTGGAAGTTAATTGTTACTTTAAGAATAAGAGTAAAATGAAGAAAATGATGCTCTGTTTTTTTTTTTTTGCGTACCCTAAGTGATAGAATGGTGCACATTTTTGTAAAAAATTTTTTTTAAAGAACCACTTAAAACACATTTCAATTGTTCTGTAGAAGGTGTTCTTTAAGAGAAAATATTTCATACATCGATTGTACCATTTAAAATTGTGCAGCTATATACAATCAGCGGCTAGCCTATAAATTAGGGGAGACAGCCTATATACATAATAGGAGGAGGCAAAAAAAAAAATTAATTGGCTTGCTGCACTAAAAATAAAGATGCAGTAAATGTGTGCAATATTTTTTCCTTTTCTAATACCTTTTTGAAAGAATAATTTTTAATTTTGTCTAAATACTGTTTTGAAAGAATATGTTTTTAAAAATCTATTTGTGAAATGTTTGTTCAAACACGGCTTTAAATAACTATTGATATATAAAATTCTTAAAATATTCTACTAGGCCCTGTCCAAACAGAACGTTTAATCCTTGAGTGGCAAATTTACTAGTACTATTTTTAAGGAAATTGAAATTTCATTATCTCTTAAAACAACCAATATAACAGTGAAGTACATGGAGGACAGCTCCACTAAATTTAAGAAAAAAAATAATGAATTCTTTGGAGCAAAATAATGAGCAGTTTGATTACAATTTGTCTTTACTCAATTAATCCTATTGATATTAGAGTAATGATAGGGACAACGACTAAATAAAGCGACTCTGTATAACGACTGATGTGTAACACTGAAGTGTATACCATGTCATTACTATTTAAAAAAAACAAAAAATAAAATAAAACTAGGGCCCTCTGCCGATTTCCTCTTCTCTTTTCTACTCAAGGTTCCGATTTCCTTCTTCTGCCGATTCTGATTTCCTTCTTCCAGTGATGGGGGACAACAACTTCTTCTCTCTACTTCCGATTTCCTTCTTCTCTGATTTCCTTCATCCACCACGGAAGACAACACCAATACAACCGGATTTCCAATTCTGTTTCAACTTATTTCGTTCTTCGCCTGATTTCCGGATTGCAACGACGTTTTGCGGTTGTGAGGAGAGCACCGTAAGAATTAAAAATAATTTGCTCTATTCAACCAAGCATAAAAATTGCAATATTCCCCACAGTTAGCGTTACAACTTCTTTTGTTCTTTGAAGAAGATGGCACTAGAAATTTAGGGGAGAAGAAATTGAAATAGTGGAGAATGGTCTTCTGCAAATAATGAAAAGGAAGAGTTGATACCAAAATCGTGAGTCGAACTACTTTTTCTTCATTGCTTTTATGAAAATGATCACCGCTTTGCTATGTGAAATTCCCATGCTTTCATCGTGTTTATTGTTGTTCAATACAAAGATAATCTTACCATTTGAGCTGCATGACTTTACGATGTTTTGTTCTTTGGATTAGACTCCGAAATGCTTTGCCACTTATCAGTTCCATGGAAAAGTAGTGATGGCAACCAAAGATACAGCATAACTCTTCCGCTTCATCGCCTTTGATAATAGGTGGCCCGCTTGGTATAATCCAAGATGTTTTCCTCATATTTGCTGCAAAACGTTGTTAAATTACATGGGTGTGGAGTCTGTAAGTTACAACTTTTCAATACTATTAACCTATCTTTCATTCATTCAGATGTTTTCTGCAGACATCGGTTGTATGTTGATTCTTTCATTGCAAGGGCTACGCTTTTTATTTGATTTATGACGAGGATGGAAGAATACACAGAGAAAGCTTTAATGTCCTCAAGTTTGTTCCTTGGCCTAAAATATTAGAACATGCCGTGATATGATAAGTTAAAAAGTTGTCGATTTCTTTCCTCAAAAGATTGGAACTCATTGTGATTATTCATGCAATCTTTGTGTTTAGAAAATTGATTGCGAATATTATAGTGCACTTCCATCTCATATGCATCATCTACTCTTTACTATGAAGATGTCATTGCATTACCAGTGAACTAAATTCGCCATCAAAGGAAAGAACAGTGTAACTTTTTCTTTCCTCCTTGTAGGATTCACCTATGCTAAACCCCGCTCAAAAGTACTTGACGGTGGGGTCACTTGGTGCTCCAAAGAGCTTCTCCTTTCCTTGGCCATGCAAGGAGTCTTCCGTGGATTTAAGAATACGAAAACCCCTCTGTGCAACAAGTGGGAATTTCTTTTAAGTTTTTTGAACCTTTTTCAAAGATTTACATTTCTGCCCTTTGGATATTAGTGGCCTAAAGAATCGACTTTACTAAATTCAATTATCTTTTTATATTGACAAACATTTTTCTTTGTATTTTAGTATTTTAAAAGTGTTAATTCAAGATATCAGGCTGACATTTCTTATTGAGCTTCTTTGTTGTAATGCAGTAATTGGAGATTTAGCAAGCATAATTCTAGACCCAATATTCATTTTCCCATTTGGTTTTGGTGTTCTTGGTGCAGCCATTGCTCATGTTATCTCTCGGTAAGATTATCCGCCAAAAGTATCTTATTTGAAATTTGATCAACATAAATTTTGACACAAGCTTTTATTTGCTTGTGTGGGTCACTTCCAATTTGTTCTTTTGTTTGCTTCTTGCTTTCTTGGTTGAGAGTCAACCTTCAAATTTTTTTGTTTCTGAAAATGTTGGTTTTCTTTGAAGATCACATATTTTCTCATAAATGTATTCTTTTTATAGCAGATTTTCATCAATCCAGTTCAATGTGTTCAGACAATAGTGGTGAAATAAGCAACTCTGAAAACATAGTTATAAATTTAAATATAAATATAAATTTCAGTTTAAATATAAATATAAATTTATGCATTTAATCATGCATTAAGTATGTTCTATGTAATAACGGAAAACATAGTTATATTCAACTTCAATTAGACTTTTTTTTTGTGGTATGGAGGGAGTAAAAAAAATTTAAGTCTACTTAGAGGATGTTTAATAAAACTAAATGTTAAAATTTGAATGTTGAATAAATTAAGTTGCCAACAACTATATTCTTAAAATTGAATTTTGAATGTTAAACCAATTAATATTATTTGATAAAAATTTGATCTAAATGATGAATTACTGAAATTGTACTTTTTGCTCTTCCATTGGTTTTTTTTCCTTGTAATTATATGTAGAAATATAATCCATTAGAATTAATGTTTAATACAAAAAAATAAAATATAAATTATTGAAATTTATTTAACACTTTGCAAAGAAACAGAATGAAAAAAACATTTTTGAAAGTACAAGCTATGAGAAAGAAGGAAAAAAATATAAAATGGAGTAATATAAATGGGGTTATTTATAATTAAAAGAAAAAATAAATAAGTTTGTTGAATGATGTAACAAAAGAGGATAAATTTAGAAATTGATTACAAATTATTAAAAAATCTTTAAAAACATACATCAAGTGATAAGCATTAATTTAACTTTTGGTATTTAAATTTTTCTATAAAAATTAAACAATGCTTAAGAATTAACTTTTAATGTTTAATGAGCTTTTTAGTTTTTTTTCTTTCCCTAGAAACGATCGTCATATATACATCTAAAAGTAACACATATACAAAATAGCCCACTGGCTATAGGGACCTTAGCTCTTATACAGAGACTAAGTCAGACAATATAGAATACCCAAGACATTGGAATTCCATACCCTAAACCATATCTGGCACAATAGCTAGTCGATGAGGCACAAAAGAATACAATATTAACAACCTCATCCAGTCACAAAAATAGAAGAGACAAGCAAATGAATAACCATTAACTATAAGAAATCAACTCCAGTCATTCGCATGCCTCCGAGCACCGTCGTACCATAACAACTTCCTTGAATTCCAGCCATTCTTCCAAAGCTAGATCCACCACTTTCTCTTCTCTCCATTCCCTCTGAAAGATCCATAGATTCCTAATCTTCCAGAGCATCCATACAATATATACTGTCAAACCAACTCTGTCCCGCCACTGCTCATCCTTTCTCCTACTACAAATCTGAAGCCACCAATGTCTAAAACTAGAATCCCCCACAAGCGGCCACCTAAGCCTCGCAATCTTCCACACCAACATTGCCCTAGAACAATAAAGCAGGACATGCTCAAGATTCTCCGGCATCTCCCCACACATTTCGCATATATGATCTTCGCAAATGCCTCTCTTTAATAGTTGATCCTTAGTCGGAAGAATACTATGCCAACAGCGCCATATAAAATGTTTAAGCTTTCCCTTAATGTCAATCTTCCAAAAACACTTCCAAATCCCTCTCATAACCCCCCTAGCCGAGCTACTCTCTGGACAAAAATGCATAGCCTGCTTCTCCTTTAAAGCATGAAAATAGGCTGACTTGACTGTATAGCTACCTTGGCCCGACAACTGCCACACAAGTTTGTCCCTACTATCAACCAGGGACAGAGATCGAGGAATAGAGATGATAGCCGTAGCAGTAAGTTGACTAAAAAGCTGGCACACTAACTCAACATTCCAACAATCACCCGTATCGTCCAGAAATAGTTTAAGTAATAGTTTATGTTGATTAAGGAGTGTTTAAATTGTGTAGAGAATTTTAAGTACCAAAAGTTAATATTTATGATTTTATTCCCTCAACAAAATATCATAACTAAAATCCAAAACTGCCATCTTTCTCACACCATGTTATATTTAAATTGTGCAGAGAATTTTAAGGCATGCTTGAATTGAACTTAAGATGACAATGCTAAGGATAAAGACAGAAGATTATCCACAAAGATGGATGACTGCATGTTTGATCATTCACACCATAGAATACGCTTTGGTTGACAAAATTGGAAATAGTACAATATTTGGGTGGGTGACACGTGAAATTCCAGAGCATAGATTAATGCCAAGAAAAAAAAAGTAGAAGAAATTCATTACCTTGATAGAATCAATGCATACAAATTTCCAGCCAAGTCCATATCTTTGACTGTGGTTCGGTCTTCCCAGCCTCCGGCCTCATGAATTGCATCCAATCTCCACACACCAAGCCTCCTCGCATTATACCGTAAATATTGCATCTCGAAAAAGCTTGAAAACCAAAGGAATATAGGGAGTATGCACAAACCAAAAGCGAAAGAATATTCAAATTCAACACCATTTACCAATACCACACACATTTGTACAGAAAGGCAAAAGGGTCTGACTGATAGTATTATTATTAGCAAGCAGAATAACAGGAAAAAAACGAACAATTTCTTCGTTCAAATAAATTACCATTGAAACCAAAAAATGCATAAGTTGAGGAGCCCATTTCTTGCTCTCTGATTGCTCAAGAAAATTACAAACTTGCAATCTGGAATTCCTCCCGTGGAAGAAGAGAGATCTGCTGGATGAGGAGTTTACCGTGGAAGAAGAGAGATCTGCCGGAGGAGGAGTTCACCGTGGAAGAAGAGAGTGAGTTCACCGTGGAAGAAGAGAGGAGTTCACCGTGGAAGAAGAGAGGAGTTCACCGTGGAAGAAGGGAGATCTGCCGGAGGAGGAGTTCACCGCGGAAGAAGAGAGTGAGTTCACCGTGGAATAAGAGAGGAGTTCACCGTGGAAAAAGGGAGATCTGCCGGAGGAGGAGTTCACCGTGGAAGAAGAGAGTGAGTTCACCGTGGAAGAAGAGATCTGCCCGATTTTTATTTACTGTTTTTTCTTAAAAAATAGTAATGACATGGATAGACACGTTGGTGGTACACATCAGTCGCTATAGAGAGTCGCTCTATTTAGTCGCTGTCTGTATCATTACTCAATTTTTAATAGTGTGGGTAATTTTTTTATGATGGTTGTGTGAATAGTGAAGGCCAAACCTTGAAACATAGGCCTAACATTTACTATTCACACAACCATTGTCAAATTTTTTTAGATTAATAATACAATTTATAAATTTAATTATCATACATTAAATACTTAAAAATAATTAATTGAAAATAATTTTTCATTACATTAAAATTTAAATTTAATAATACACTTAAAACATGAAAATAAATACTTTCTAATTCAACTATGAAATACTTTCTAGTTGGTGGTACACATTAGTCGCTATAGAGAGTCGCTCTATTTAGTCGCTGTCTGTATCATTACTCAATTTTTAATAGTGTGGGTAATTTTTTTATGATGGTTGTGTGAATAGTGAAGGCCAAACCTTGGAACATAGGCCTAACATTTACTATTCACACAACCATTGTCAAATTTTTTTAGATTAATAATACAATTTATAAATTTAATTATCATACATTAAATACTTAAAAATAATTAATTGAAAATAATTTTTCATTACATTAAAATTTAAATTTAATAATACACTTAAAACATGAAAATAAATACTTTCTAATTCAACTATGAAATACTTTCTAATGAAAAATAATTTTACATTACATTAAAATTAAAATTTAATAATACACTTGAAATATTTGGATAAATACGATAAATTATACATAAAATATTTAAAAATTAAACATTCTACGCTAAAACATACTAAACTACATATTGCTTCTAGTATCATGTGTGATTTCCACCAAAACGCAATCATATGTGTTCAATCAAGTCCTTTTTCAACTCATTGTGGATTTCTCTGCTGCGAAATTGATCCTTGATAATCAAATAATTATTCATGTCAATTAAACTTCTTGTCGAGAATTGTAGTGTATTATTATCTCCTCCCGATCTGTTGTTACTTTCTGGTTGCTCCACAATGAATGTTGAAAGATCAACGTAATGTTGATAGTTAATCCGTTCATCCTCGACGATCATATTATGCATTATAATACATGTATTCATGATACGATGCAATATATCTATATCCCACACGAGTGCCGGATTTTTAATTATTCGCCAACGCGCTTGTAGCACTCCAAACGCCCGTTTAACATCCTTTCGAGCAGCTTCTTAGCATTGGGAAAATAGTCTATCTTTATTTGTCTGTGGTATTGGGATTGATTGGATGTAAGACGCCCATTTTGGGTATAAACCATTCTTTAGGTAGTATCCCATGTCATATTGATGTCCATTAACCTTATATTGAATGGTCGATGTCCTACCATGTAATACATCATCAAACATAAGTGAACGATAAAGCACATTTAGATCATTACACCAACTTAGAGTACCGAAGAATGCATGCCAAATTCATAAATCTTGAGAAGCTACAGTCTTGAGTATTAATGTAACTACGCCATCACGCTCTTGATACATTCCCTTCAATGACGTTGGACAATTTTTCCACTCCCAATGCATGCAGTCAATGCTTCCAATCATGCTTGGAAATCCGTAGATTTCACCAATATGCAATAGCCTTCTTATATTTGCCGGTGTTGGCCTCCTTAGGTATTCAGAGACAAACACATCCATAATGCCTTGACACTTTCTAGACGTACTTGCACCAATGCGCAAGTACTCATCAATTGAATTTGCAAAACTACCGTAAGCCAACATTCGTAATGCAGCTGTGCATTTTTGTAAAGGTGTAAAACCCATTCTACCAGTTGCATCAAGACATTGTTGAAAGTAGTGAAAACTTTGTAGCCCTTCCACTATACGTAAGAAAACATTTTTATCCATTCTGAAATGAATTCTGAACAGCCTGTCATCATAGATAGGATGCTCGGCAAAATAGTCAATCCAAATACGGATATGACCAACTTCTCGATCCCTATCAAGACAACGATCCGGATTGTCGTTACGTCTATGCATTCTTCTGGCCCTTGTATTACGTTCTATATTCTCCGTATTCACAGTATCTTCCATGAGTTGCTTGAAAGTTTCTTTGACTTGTCGAATTCTGCATTGATTGAGTCATAGTCATACGAAATTGGATCTATTTTTAGGAAGAGAAAAGAGATTTTAGGAGAGTTTGGGAGATAAAAAATGTAAAGGGATTTTGAGAAAGTTTGGGATAATATAAAGGGATTTTGAGGGAGCTTGGGAGATAAGAATATCATATTTTGCACCCAAAATAGGAAAACTGCATGTCAATTTATAAACAAATATTTTCTGTCCATTGGTAATTTTTTCTTTTTTTAAAAAAAAAAAGGCTGAAATGCCCGTTGCAAATCGTTGTATGGTTTGCAATGGGCAATACACGTGGCTATAGGCACTAACAAGCATGCCTTTTTTAAAAAAAAAAATTAAAGTGACACCATTTTTCGAGTCGTTTTCAAAAAAAAAATGGCGCTGACATGCTGACTATCAATGTGTCAGTGCGGACCGTTGACACACTAACCAAAACAACGCCATTTTGCGTTTTATCATGACTAGGGCATGGGGAGTGATTTGCGAACGGTCACTCCCCATGGCTATTGTTGTACGACGGCCACGCCACATTAGCCACTATGTTGATGTGGCGTAGTCGTGAACACCCACGGCCAGCCCAAAAAGGGCTGCTGTGGGTGGTCTAACATTTTCGCTCATAATTTCTAAATAATGCCCTCTGCTAGAGTAGGCAGTCATATGGAGTCAAAAACACTTCTTGTGCCATAAATTGTGAGTTTGAAACTCTATAATTACCGTAGTTGCAAGTGCTAGGGGCAAAAGTACTAGTGACTCAAGAGTATTAGTCCTACATCTATTCCAGGATGAGGTGTGGTTCAAATTGACTTAACATGAAGCCTATTATGAAGCCTATTAATTTGAAAGTACTATGGAGAGCAATAGAAGTCCACATACCTCCTAATTGACACCAACAAGTAAAATGTGAATGTGGGAAGTGAAAAAAAATCCAAAATAATGACCAAGAGGTCTACTCTACAAATTATTGCCCCACTTTTTTTTTCTTTTTTAATATGTGGCCAGCATTGCTACAAGCCTACATGGTTGGTGGACGACATATTTATTGTTATTGAATTTAAAAAATATATAGAAAAATTAATTCAGAAATTATTTTGAATGAAAAAATATTAGATAAATATTATTTTACAATATCTTAATTAATAATATCGTTTTGTTTAGATGAATAATTGAAAGAACTCCTTTAAATAATAAATATTAGTTAACTTTTAAAACGAAAAATTTCAAATAAATTAAGACATGACTTATTGTCAAAACTAAAATAATTGAGAAAAAAAAATATAATAATCACCGTCACAATAGTGTGTGAGGTTGTTTAATTTTATTTTTATTTTTTTGGTTGCAAGTCCTTCGCGCTGTATGCGGTAGTAGTTTGCTTGCTAGACTATTAAACATCTGCAAGGATCATCACGAAAGGCATGGGAAGAGAGTTAGGAACTTCGTGTTTAGTTTCTTTGAACGTGTGCTTTTTCCGATGCTCCAGTTGAACCCATTACCGTAATTTAGTTATAGTAGTAGTCTTTCCTGATTTATTCAGACTTTTGTTAACCCTTGTGGTCGCTTTTGTAGGCCATTGTGGCCACTCTTTTGTTGACTAAGGAACACGCAGCTGCTACCAAGGGTGCGCATTGGGTAAATCCTGCTCTTGTGTAATAGCCCGCAAACCACACAGGAAATATAAATCACACTAGGCAAGCCCTATGTGACGGGCTCGACCAAGAAGGTGTTGACAAGGGAATTTAAACTCATGACCTTACGAAAGTGCATACAGGATAAACCCTACCCCTGTGTGATAGCCTGCAAACCACATAGGAGATGTAAACCGCATTGGGCAAGACCTTGTAGCCACTCTTGTTTGCCCCTGTGGTTGCTATTGTAGACCTTTATGGTCACTTTTCCTTCGTGGGTTAGTTCAAATACCACAAAGATCATTTAGTCTATTTGGCTATGTACTTTTGCGATTTATGCAATATATCTATCTTTTTTAGAAAAGAAAAACAAAACAAAATCGAATTGGCTAGTTATAAATATGAAATTGATTTTTTTTTTTTTGGATTGGTTGTTAAGAAACACAAAATAAATGATAAAAAGAAATATCAATTGGAAAAAAATTACAACATAGAATTTATTTGAATCTAAAGTATCAATTTTAACAATCATTAAATTTAACAAAAAAATCAATTTATTTATACCAAAATGATTTGATATAAGAATTATTGAAATTTGTTACTTGTTTAAATTAAATACATACATATAAAAAACCTTAAATAGAGTTTTGTTTTATGGTTGTTCTACTCGGTTTGCTTTGGCTCGAATAAGCCTTTGATGTAAAACACGAAATTTTTTATGAAGAGTCGCTACCAAGTTATACTTAAGGACAGTGAAATGAAACCCAACTCTCCACATATTCCTTTGATGATTGTGCCTGAATAACATTCCATTGGTTTACATCAACCGGTAAGTCCCCATTCTTCAAATACCCTACAATAAACAAAATCATTATGTACAAAAAAATAACTAAAATGTACAAGAATTTAAGATTTTTTTTTCTTTCTAACATGTAGAATTATTTTTACAAGATAGATTTAGAATTATTGAATGTAAAATAAATAATAGGATATAGTGAAGAATATTTCATGTAAAATGGACTATATTTAAAATGAAGTAAAAAGAATGCTAAAGTTTGTTGCATGATGATTATTATGATCATCTTTAGAGTAATTCCTACTTAACTATTGAATATGGGAAAAGGTGATAACATCATTGAAAAGACTTTTCAATGATATCTTAAAAAGTTTCTTTCTTTTACTTTTAAGAGAATATCATTTGTCAAAATTATTTTGATAAATCCTTTGTTGGATATTCAATAACATAAAGACACTTAAATTTTTTTTAACTTTCATTTTTGTTTCATTAGTTCTAACAAAATAAGAATATTTCTAACAAAAATATTTTTAAAACTTATTAGCTCTTAATTTTCTTTTCTCCATATGAAACTTAATTTTCTCAAAACTACTCAATTTTTCCGCACCTTTAACCAATATATCTTCTACAGTACCACTAAAAATAGAGTTTTTGAAATTCATATTCACTTAGGAAATTATTAGGATATAGTTTGTGGCATCTTTTCTGTCAAACCACTTTTGAATTTCAAAATTTTTGTTATGTTCTTCTCCAAATTGATCAATTTTCTTGGTTTTTTTTCTTACTTTTTGTTGGGTTGCTGAAATTACGATATAGTATAAATTTAATCGGAATTTGGGCACAATTAGGGAAATCCCTAAATTTTGATTTGTTTAAATTTGTTGTCTAGATCAAGGAGACAACAGTAAATTCAATTTCTATGGAGATTATTGTACAATATTACTACTTTAAAGAACAAATTATCCACAACATTGTTGTCAATCAAGAAACAACCCCCTCTAGCCCCCAGGGGCATAGGCAAGTTGGTAAATTTGGGATGACGTGAGCCGAAATTCTCCGGCAACGCAGATTCAAACTTCCCATAAGGCAGATTTTCCACTGAAATATTGTGGGAGTCTCTTCTGGGGTTTGGCCTATTGGCTTTCTCTCTCAGGCTTATGCCAACTCGTGCACATCACTCGATTTATATCCATCTGGCTAAAGGGCCTCTAGTACAGGTGGGGGAGTTTCGCCTTCGGGACTTTCTCCTAAAAACAAAGAAACAACCCCTTCTAACATTTGTATTGACTGTTTGCAACCAAGCTTTTGCCTAATTTGTTAATTAATTTTGGGCATCCAAGATCTGTATGCATCCGAAGGATTTTCAATCATATAATTTTGGTTCTTTTGGGTTTATTCATTTAGAAATATTTTTGTTAGAAGTATTCTTATATGATTAGGACTAAATGAAATAAAGATGGAAGTTTAAAAAAATCCTAAATATTCCTATATTATTGAGTGCCTATCAAGGGGTTTATTAGGATCATTCTGATAACATATATTTTCTTTCTTTAAATATTTTCCTACAATATATAAAACTATTTACTTGACAAATGATTGGTTAGGCACTAAAAATAAATTAAATAAAATATGTTATTTTTTGGGGATATAAATGGAAATTAAGATAGTAAAAGAGTATGTTTTAAAAAAAAATTGCTAAGTAAGCATATCATGAAAAATGATTTTTTTAAAGCATATTTAAGTAATAATTTAACATGCCAAATAGAAAAGAAATTATTGAAACGTTTATTATTTTTTTCAATTTGTGATTTCTAATTTGAATGATCATATTAATACTTCATTTGAAAGCAAGGATTCTCATAAATAACAAATTCATTGATGAAAGATAAATATATATATATATATATATATATATATATATATATATATATATATATATATATATATATCCTAGCATGTATTCCATTACGATAAGAAAAAAAAGTGACTGCATACATTAAATTTAATCTATCATTAAAACTTAACAATAAAAATTATTTGTTTAATGCCACATGGCATATAAAGGGATGAGCCATATAGCAATTCGAAATTTAAAAAGTGACTATAGCATTATATAAATATTGTTATACAAGATTGTGTCACAAGTATATAATAGAACAAAATAGAGAGAAAATATATAATAGAGAAAACAAAAAGACACTAAAGATAGTAGGGAAAATCAGAGGAGAAATTCTTATTTCACTTTTCTTCACCACACCTCATAATGACCAAACTATACTCCTATTTATAGAAAAACAATGATGCACCTATCAATGTATTTGGATAAATACATACATTAGATAAGGATAAGTGCTTACATTAGATAGGGATACGTACCTACATTAGATAGAGATAAGTGCATTCATTAGATATGATGAATATTCATTAGATATGAGGAATATACATTAGATAGGGATATAAACAAATATTAGATAGGGATAAATATAATAAATATCATTCATGTATTTCATAACACTTCCCATTGGATATTCATTGTATTCATTATTTTACAAATGTGCATGATACTGCCTCATTGAAAACCTTAAGCTGGAAAAACCCAATGGGACAAAAAAAAATCGGACAAGAAGGAAAAAGAGTACAGAGCACAAATTTTATGATATCCCCCTTTTATGGATGCATTAGTGCCTCGTTAAAAACCTTAAGTCTGAAAAACCTTGTGGGAAAAAACCAATCAGAAGGAAAAAAGAGTGCAATGCATAGTTCATAATATCTCCCCCTCAATTAAGCTATATAGCCACTGTTTGGTCTAGTCAATCTTGCATCTTATGAACTTGTCGCATACCAATGTCATATACTAATTTCTCAAAAGTTGATGTTGGTAATGATTTGGTAAAAAGATATGCAAGATTCTTTATGGATTGAATCTATTTAACATCAATTTGTCGATTTTCTTGGAGTTTATGAGTATAGAAAAATTTCAGCGAGATATGCTTGGTTCTATCACTTTTGATATATCATCCCTTAACTTGTACAATACAAGCAACATTATCTTCATAAATTATAGTGGGAGAATTTGTAACTGATGTTAAACAACAAGAATTGTGATATGCGTTATAACATATCTTAACCAAACACACTTTCTTCCAACTTCATATAAAGCAATAATCTCATAATGGTTAGAAGATGTTACTAGTGATTGCTTCGTAAAATGCCAAAAAATGGCGATGTCATTATAACAAAATAAATAAAGGGGTTTGAGAGCGAGCTTTATGTGGATCAGATTTATATCCAGCATCAGCATATCCAACTAAACCAGAAGTAGTGGGATTTTTGGAATAATATAATCCCCAATCCATGGTTTCTCGAAGATAACGGAAAATATGTTTAACCCCCTTCCAGTGTCTCCGAGTTGGCTTAGAACTATAACGTGCCAATAAATTTATCATAAAAGCGATAATTTGGTCTCTTACATTGTGCCAAGTACATCAAAACCCCAATTGCATTGAGATATGGTACTTCAGGACCAAGTATCAGATTCTCTAGGACGAAACTGATCTTTTTGGAGATCTAGAGACCTTATAACCATAGGAGTGCTCAATGGGTGAGCTTTGTCCATGTTGAAACGTTTAAGTAATCTTTCAATGTATGCTGATTGATGGACAATTATTCCATTTGCTTTATGTTCAAGCTCTAAACCAAGACAAAGTTTGGTTTTACCCGAATCTTTAACTTCAAACTCCCTTTTCAAATATTCAGTAGTTTTAGCTAACTCTTCTGGAGTTCCAATTAAATTCATATTGTCGATATAAATTGCTACAATAGCAAATCCGATTTCTGATTTCTTAATAAACACACATGGGTAGATGGGATCATTCTTATACCTTTCCTTAATTAGGTACTCATGTAGGAATTAATGCCACATGTGACTGGATTGCTTTAACCCATATAAAGATCTTTGCAACTTTATTGAGAATAAGTTGTGAGAAGTGTATGCATCAAGCATTTTGAATCTCTCGGGAATTTTCATATAAATATCAGAATCTAATGAGCCATATAGATATGCTGTCACAACATCCATAAAACGTATTTCCAATATTTCAAAGATGACTAACCTAATTAGAAAACGAAATGTAATTATATCCATCACAAGTGAATATGTCTCATCATAATCAATCTCGGGTCTTTGAGAAAAACCTTGGGTAACGAGTTAGGCTTTATACCTGATAACTTTGTTTTTCTCATTTCGTTTTTGGACAAATACCCATTTATATCCATCGGGCTTTACATTATCAGGGATTCGGGTTATGGAGCTGAAAACCTCTTGTTTGGTTAGGGAAGCCAATTCAGCTTTAATTACTTCCTTCCACTTTGGGAAATCTTGCCTTTGACAACATTCAATAATAGATTGTGGCTCACAATCATCATCTATAATTTTATGAGCAACTGAAAATGCAAAAATGTCATCAATGATGATTTCATTTCTATCACAAATTTCATTACAATATGTAATGAAATTTTCAATATTCCCAAGATTAGTGATTTTTTCATAGGTTTGTGCCTCATCAGAAACAATAAGCTCTTTGGGAGCAAACACAACATCAAACTCTTCTAGAACAAATTCCTGATTCTTAGGCTCTTCTGGAGCTAATTTATAAATCTTTCCCTTTCGTTTTCGAGAAATAGTATCTTTTGATTCCATTGGTTTCCCACGCTTTAAGTGCGAGAGATTTTGATCCATTTTAGCTTGTTTTTCGGGAACAACTATCCCAGCTGAAGCATTTGGAACTGGAATATGGGAATTCGTTACCTTAACAGTATCATTAAATGTATCAGGAAGTCTATTAGCCATAGCTTGTAAATGAATTATATGATGTACCTCGTTTTCATATTCTGAAGTTTTTTGGTCTAATTGAGATAAATTTTTCTCATTCTAGGAGATAACCTTAATTGGTTTTTTCTTTTCAGCCATGGAAGTTGTAGGTTTCCCAATTGATGAAAACACTATCTCATCAAAATGACAATCTGCGAATCTAACAGTAAAAAAATCACCAATAGTTGTTTCCAAGAACCTAATGATGGATAGTGAATTAAACCCAAAATAAATGCCCAAAGGCGTTAGGGACCCATGTTTGTTCTGTTTGGTGGTGCTACAGGCACTTGAACTGCACAACCAAATGTGCGTAAATGTGAAATATCAGGTTCATAACCAAGAATCATTTGAAGGGGATATTGTAAGAGACTAGCAGTGGAGCGTAATCTAATTAGAGCTACCGCATGCAAAACTGAATAACCACATGCTGTATCGTTGAGATTTGTTCTCAATAATAGAGTTCGGACAATGATTTGGATACGTTTAATCAAAGATTCTGCTAATCCATTTTGAGTACGAACATTTGCAACAGGTGCTCAACCTCAATTCCGAGTGAAGCACAATACGCATCAAAACTCTTAGATGTAAATTCACCAACATTATCCATACTTATGCTTTTAATTGGATAATAAAGGAATTGAGCTGGAAGCTTTATAATCTACGAAAGCAATCGTCCAAAGTAAACATTGCGCGTATATAATAGGCAAACAAGGGACCATCTACAGGATGCGTCAACTAGTACTATAAAATATCGAAACGATCTATTTGATGGTTGTATTGGCCTACAAATATCACCCTAAATTCTTTGTAGGAATAAAGGAGATTCAACGTTAACCTTTGTTATAGAAGGTTAAATAATAAATTTTCTTTGTGAATAAGCTTCACAATTATAATATTTGAACAATAGTATAGTACTTTTGTATCCTTTAAAGGGTGTCATTTTGTATTTTGAATTATTCTATGCATCATTGATGCACCAAGGTGACCAAGATAATCATGCCACAATCCAAATTGGTCAGGGTATACCAATTTCCAGAATATGGCAGTGTAGGTTTCAACAGCCTTAATCATGACACAATACAAACCCATAGAAGAAGCTTCCAGCTTCTCTTGGATGGTCTTCAGGCCCATCTTATAAGAAATAATACCAATATATTTCTTATTTTGCTCATAAATAGTCTCAATATGGCACCTATTACGGTGTACATTTTTGAAATTGAGCAAATTCTTTTTTGATCTATTGCTTAAAAATGCATCCTCAATATGGAGGATAATGCCATTTGGAAAAATAATAAATCAATTAACTCAATAATGTGAGAAAGATGGCAGTTTTGGATTTTAGTTATGATATTTTGTTGAGGGAATAAAATCATAAATATTAACTTTTGGTACTTAAAATTCTCTGCACAATTTAAACACTCCTTAATCAACATAAACTATTACTTAAACTATTTCTGGACGATAGGGGTGATTGTTGGAATGTTGAGTTAGTGTGCCAGCTTTTTAGTCCACTTACTGCTACGGCTATCATCTCTATTCCTCGATCTCTGTCCTTGGTTGATAGTAAGGACAAACTTGTGTGGCAGTTGTCGGGCCAAGGTAGCTATACGGTCAAGTCAGCCTATTTTCATGCTTTAAAGGAGAAGCAGGCTATGCATTTTTGTCCAGAGAGTAGCTCGGCTAGGGGGGTTATGAGAGGGATTTGGAAGTGTTTTTGGAAGATTGACATTAAGGGAAAGCTTAAACATTTTATATGGCGCTGTTGGCATAGTATTCTTCCGACTAAGGATCAACTATTAAAGAGAGGCATTTGCGAAGGTCATATATGCGAAATGTGTGGGGAGATGCCGGAGAATCTTGAGCATGTCCTGCTTTATTGTTCTAGGGCAATGTTGGTGTGGAAGATTGCGAGGCTTAGATGGCCGCTTGTGGGGGATTCTAGTTTTAGACATTGGTGGCTTCAGATTTGTAGTAGGAGAAAGGATGAGCAGTGGCGGGACAGAGTTGGTTTGACAGTATATATTGTATGGATGCTCTAGAAGATTAGGAATCTATGGATCTTTCAGAGGGAATGGAGAGAAGAGAAAGTGGTGGATCTAGCTTTGGAAGAATGGCTGGAATTCAAGGAAGTTGTTATGGTACGACGGTGCTCGGAGGCATGCGAGTGACTGGAGTTGATTTCTTATAGTTAATGGTTATTCATTTGCTTGTCTCTTCTATTTTTGTGACTGGATGAGGTTGTTAATATTGTATTCTTTTGTGCCTCATCGACTAGGTATTGTGCCAGATATGGTTTAGGGTATGGAATTCCCATGTCTTGGGTATTCTATATTGTCTGACTTAGTCTCTGTATAAGAGCTAAGGTCCCTATAGCCAGTGGGCTATTTTGTATATGTGTTACTTTTAGATGTATATATGACGATCGTTTCTGGGGAAAGAAAAAAAACTAAAAAGCTCATTAAACATTAAAAGTTAATTCTTAAGCATTGCTTAATTTTTATAGAAAAATTTAAATACCAAAAGTTAAATTAATGCTTATCACTTGATGTATGTTTTTAAAGATTTTTTAATAATTTGTAATCAATTTCTAAATTTATCCTCTTTTGTTACATCATTCAACAAACTTATTTATTTTTTCTTTTAATTATAAATAACCCCATTTATATTACTCCATTTTATATTTTTTTCCTTCTTTCTCATAGCTTGTACTTTCAAAAATGTTTTTTTCATTCTGTTTCTTTGCAAAGTGTTAAATAAATTTCAATAATTTATATTTTGTTTTTTTGTATTAAACATTAATTCTAATGGATTATATTTCTACATATAATTACAAGGAAAAAAAACCAATGGAAGAGCAAAAAGTACAATTTCAGTAATTCATCATTTAGATCAAATTTTTATCAAATAATATTAATTGGTTTAACATTCAAAATTCAATTTTAAGAATATAGTTGTTGGCAACTTAATTTATTCAACATTCAAATGTTAACATTTAGTTTTATTAAACATCCTCTAAGTAGACTTAAATTTTTTTTACTCCCTCCATACCACAAAAAAAAAGTCTAATTGAAGTTGAATATAACTATGTTTTCCGTTATTACATAGAACATACTTAATGCATGATTAAATGCATAAATTTATATTTATATTTATATTTTTTATTATGAACTATATATAATTATTATTGTATAGGAATTAATGTCAAAAGTAGACTCTTTGTTTGAAAGGAAGAAATTTTTTCCAAATCAACTATTTTTCTAGAAGAGAGCAAATATCAAATAACTCAAAAAAAAATCTCTTAATTTAATAATTTTAAGCATTATTGTCTATCATCAAAGAGGTCCTAAGCCTTTGCTCTCGCAAAAAATGTCTTATATTCATGTTATAAGAGTGCCTACAATTTTGTAAGCTCTATCCTTTCCAAATTAAAGCTGTCTTTTGTAGGTCAAATAAAAAGATGATAATCGTCAAATTAAGTTATATTGTAGATGATAATCCGGTTTAGTTTATGTTGAATAGGTGAAAAAACTTTTACCAACTCCTGAAAAGGGAATAATCATTCCATTCTAATTGAGATTGCTTAATATAAAATGAGTAATCATGCCTTTCTCGGATGAAGCCATGCTGTACAAAAAGGAAAATTCGACATCTTTTCGCTTAATTTGCTTAATTTCTTAACTCTCTATATTGTTCTTATCCTGTTATCCATGCATACATTATAAGACACCTTTTTTTCATGAGTTAATTACAAGTAACTTATCGTCAATTTGTTCTCCCCCACTTTTCAAAACATATGCATATATAATTTCATTTCAATACCTATTTTTGTGGTTTTTAATTGCTTCTCTTGATCAAATGTTGAAAGGAAAAAAAAAAACAAAAGTTTTTACTGTAACAAATTAAAAAAATCTTTTCTAAAATTAATAGTGGTTCATTAATTTCTCATACTTCTCAAAAAAAAGAATTCAATTAATGAGATTTAATATAAGATTGACAATATCAATGAACTTTTCATTTTTTGTTCCTCCCTCCCTAGATGAGATTAATATTTAAATATTTCTCTTTAGAATGAATTAATTTGACCCTATAAGTGCAAATGACCTACGAGTGAGAATGTGAGACTAAGAAGGTTGCCGACTTTATGTAAAATCATACTACGATTAATTTTTGGATTTAAAATTAATATTCAATACTCGATCATAATCATGATATTTAATACAAGAGTAATAATATTTATAGTAATTTTTCATAGTATATGATGTGACAAGTATAAAAAGACAAAATTATCCCTTATTATTTTGCATGTTTTAAGTATGTGATAATTGAATAGCGACTTTTTATATTTGCCACATCAGTTGCTATAAGAAGTGATTATATGTATAATTACTTTTTATACAACGAAATGGTCAACTATATTAAAAAAAAAATACAAGCAAAATCTCATCATCATATAATTCAACAAAATATCTTGAAATCTATGTTTTTATTTAAATATCTTAAAATCTATATTTGTGTCAAATTCGTAAGTGGTAATGTACATGTAAGTAAATATTATTCTATTGACAATGAATTCATTCAAGAAAGAAATTAAGTTCAGTCTCGAAACTATTCATTACATCAAAGTTATGTCTAACAGAGAAAACCAGGGAAAAATATCAACCCATAAAATAATTTAAAATTAATTTGTCAAATATGCTGTTAAAAGGAAAAAAAAACATTAAAAACTTTGTAATAAAAGGGAAAAGAGGCGCACTGGCTGTCATATATAGCCTTCCGAACTGATGAAAAACATAAATTCAATAATCCACAGTTTGCCTCTGAATTAATTAATCACTAAATAATAATGCCTACGAATAATATTTTAATTTTTGTTTGTCAATTAGTTTATCCATAGGGATTGATCCTGCGAGAGTTAAGAATCGACCCCACTCTTCGTTCCTTTTCTCCCGCGGCATATCACGCTTTCTATCTTCCAAGTCAAGAAGCTGCGCAGAATCCGTACTCACGGCTTATTCGAGTTTGTTTTTCCACGCTTTTTATTTCTTCTTCCACGATTTTAAGTGTTCTACTGCATTCGGCAGCGTTATTGTTGTCCATGACTCGATTTCCCTCTGTCCAAACCAAATTATTGAGACCTAAAGTATAATTAATTTGCAGAATTTGTATTGTGTTACCTACATTATGCGAGACAAAAAATTTGTTCCATATAATAAAAATATATTTGGAAAAAAAAAAAACATTGCTACAGAAGCGAAAATACAATTTTTAATCATGGAATTTTATATAACTAGAAAGGTAAATATATTTTTTAGTCATTATACTTTTACTCAGTTCCAACATCGATCATTATATTCTTTTTTTCTCCGAAAATATCACTAAATTCCTAAAAATACTCCAAAGTCAATCACTCCATCTAATACTTCCATTAAGTGTTGATAAATGCCAATTTTTATTGAAAAAAAAAACCATTTCATATTAAAAAAGAATTATTTAATTTCTTTCATTTTCATTTTCATTTTCTTTTCTTCTCTCCCCCTTTTCTTTCCTTTTCTCTTCTTCTAATTAGTTTCTTTCCTTCTTCTCTCTCCCTTTTCTTTTCTTTTCTGGTTTCCGACTACACCACCTTTACTACATTATCTCGTAAGTATAAAAATGTTTTGGATTCTTACGCAGATCCCGACTTTATTTGGAATGCCCACGCCAAAACTATAATCGCTGTTTAGCCCCAAAATAATATTAGTATAAAAATTTGAACATCGATTATACATATAAAAAAATAATGTCCTTCTATCTCAAATTTTGCCGCACGCACACATACTACTATTTTAAATTATGTCATATGTCTTTAGTTTGCATCTTAATTTTCTTCGTAGCTTAATGCATTCGTCAAATTAAACTAAACTAGATTATGGCTCAAAATTGTTTTATCTCTTAATATTTTAATTTAATTCTTTATCTTTATCTCTTAACATTTATTGTCTTATTCCTTAATATTTTAATTTAATTCTTAATCCTTATCTCTTAACATTTCAATTCAAATCTTAATCATTATTTATTGATTTTGAATTAAATTCTTACTGTATTCCACTTCAATTTATCTGAATTTCTTCAATTTATATCTTTTGAGAATCAATTAATAAGACAAAAAAATGCAAAATCTCATCATTGTGTGGCTCAACAATATAATAGAAACATAGTTAATTTTTTAGTGTTTAGTAATTCATCCTACTAAAATGCAAATTAGCAAGGTACCATATATGTAAATTATATCCGTTTAAAACATGCATATATTTTTGAGATAATACAACTTAGTATTATTCTTTCGGTGAAATTTTTAATATCTTGTCTAATTTAATATCTTATCTAATAAGTTCACAATTAAAATTGAAAATTTCTTATCCATTTATAGTCATTCTCATAATTACAATATAAAATCACGAAAACTATTTCCCATTTTTCAATCTTAACTCTTTATTCTTCTTCTTCTAACCTCTGAAATATGCTAGCTTTGATTTTGCATTTCAATTGAGACACTATTTTCTAAAATTTATATAGAACAAAAATTTCAATTATTTAATATTTTATGTAAATTTGTTGGAAAAGTCCTAACTTTAAGTGTTTACATGATAAATTTTGTAATTAAATTATATATGTTTTTGTTTTCATGTATTAATCTTACATTTCGATTGTCGTTTAACTTAGTTTATGATCTTATATTATTGATAGATTTTGCTGTACCCAATTTCATCTATGCAAATGGTAATTATGTGCTAATATGTGATAATATGAATCTTCAAAAGCAAGCTATGTTTTTTTTTTTTTGTAATTTCCATGATATTTAAGTATCTTAAAGAACCCATGCATATATCGTGAGAATTAAGCCATTAAAATTACTTTTACATTTGCAGAATTACATGTGCTATTGAGTGATATTTGTTCAAAAATAATGAACTTTTCTCATTTTTTAAGAGCTAATCCAAGATTCACCATGTCATTTCAATAATTTATGTAGAAAGGAAATTACCTTTTATCTCACCAATCAACTAATATTTAACCGATGATGATGACATGAGACACTCATACCCTTACTCAAATGTTGACCCAAAAATGTGTTTGAAGTCTTGGTGCAAATTTTTAATGCCGTATCCTTACCATGTTTAAAGGCCTTCACATACAAATTCCTATTACATGGAATGTTTAGCTACGCTAAATTATTTTCTCCTTTGACTATTAGCTTTTTCTCATACAAATTCCTATTACATGAATGTTTAAATTTGATATGTTAATAGATTTAAACAATATTGTTTTATCTTCTTTGTCATGTCTTGTTTGTTTGGCAAGATTGATATTCTAACTTTTTCAAGATGAATCAAATATTAGAAAAGTAAAATTAGATCACTATATCATTTGGAAAGAATAATGAGCTTTTCATTGTTCTTTTGAAATATTTTTTAACATGAAATAAATCAAACTATAATAAATGACATCATCATTTATTTCCCTGAAGTTTTCTTCTCCCTACAATTGATGCCTCACATTGTTTTTCCAAGTGGATGTGAATAGGATATCTATTTGTTTGTTTATTATTTATTTTTTAAATTTAAATATGGTGACCGAACAAAAATGGCTAATCATGTGATTGTTGAAATTCATTTTGGCCTTGAAAATTTGAAAGTGTCATTGGTATCTGGAGACTCTCACTAACAATCATTAATGCACGACAAGAAATGTCACGTACATTAGCAATAACTGATCTCAAATCTATCTCCAAATTGTTGAATGTATTATTGATCAAATCATACACTTCCCCCAACATTCACTTTGTAAATAAAAGAGCAATAGCAATTAATGAGTTGAATTGCAATAATAAAAATATCATATACATATCCAAAATTCCACAATCGATGCAACTGGATGAACACTTTGCATAAGGCAATGCTGGGAATTACCTATTAGAATACGAGTAATTTAGTGATGCCAAATCATTTAATCTGAAAATACTCCATAAGTCCACTTGTAGGAAATCCATGGACAATGCTATCCTTTAGCCTAATCCATTTATCAATATGATGTGCATGACAAGCTATCAAATTAACGTCCCTTCTACCTCGACGATTGGTCCTATGAATTCTTAAATCCGTGTCAACTGTAGGAACATTCTAATGATAGTCGAATTGCCTCATAAACCGCTTAGGTAAATACAGTTCAACCACATCAAAGTTAATAAGAGGCACACTTGCACACCAAATATCTCACCCTTGTAAGCAATAATTTGGCAACCAATATAAATTCCCATCTGAATACAGCTGCCAAATAAACTATAATATAACAAAAGATAATTGTAATTATCATTTCAATGAATATAAGTTTTTTAAAAGAATAAAACAAATAAGTATTAATATTACTTACAAATACTCTATCAAATAGTTCAACTGATCTTGATACATACGCAATACAACTGAACCAACTTCGGCAAAACTCAAATTCGTGCTCCACTTGCAATGAATTTGGCATGTCAATATGGAATATAAGATACAATGAGAAAAAAAGACAAATGTTAGACGCAAAAATTAGAAAAACGAACATGCAAGCTCTAGATCCATTAGGCATGTCGAAAAAAATGAAAATGGGATGAGTCTACACATGACGTTGCGATCTGATCATCGGTAGTTTCTTCCAAGCCCACAGATGAAGAATGCATAATGGACCAAATATACTAGTTATATCTCTCTGTGACACCCAATACAATACTTTATACAGAGAGGCTAAAACAGTGCTATCCTAATTATATTTTGATGCATCATCAATGTCTCTCAATAATAATAGATACATTAGCTTGATTTTAGTTCTTCATTTATCATCTATAATAGATTCTATAATCTGATCATCTAGCACCTAGCATGCTATAATACCTAAACATCTGTGGTTTCAAGCATCAAAGAGAGAAACTCTAAATATATGGAAATACTCTTTAACTTTAGTTGATCCCACCAAATTCTTAGGATACGGCATGTAACTCAAAAGTTCTAAACATATAGCCCGTCACTTGTCAATCGTATAATTAGGGTCTGGACCGATCATTGCATCTCCATCTATTAGTAAATTCCACAGTACTGCAACATCTTGTAACATCATGGTCACTTCACATACTTGGAGGTGAAAGGTATGAGTCTCCTGTCGCCATCTCTCTACCAGTGCTGTAATCAATGAATGGTCTATCTATATAAACCTTGTTCTATATACACCATAAAATCCTACTCGAAGTACAATGGTCTGCACTCTAATGTCGAGTGGGATAGCTCTCTAAAACTCAGAATCCGACGTATGTATTTTAAATAGGAGCATATTAGGGTCTCCCAAACAATTTCTGATCGATGAAATGATTGTAATGTCAATACATCTAGCTTGCGAGGTCTTGGATAGTGGTAGCTTGTATAAAGTCTCTTCACTTTCCATCACCTAAATGACATATTTAAAATTAAATATATTAAACGATTATTTTGTACATAATATTAAAACAAGTCATTTAATGTACATCAAAGCTGAATTTTGTAATAGTGCACGAATCGTACTAATAGTGTAAACAAGCATATAAATTTAAATACAATAATATCACATGCACAATCAATGTAGCAAAAGTTCCTTAGATAATGTCATTCAACAATGTACTTTCAAATTCAAATACAAAAATTACATAAAACTCTAAACAACAATCAACTCAAAAGCTACTATACCACATTATGAATGCATGGCTACCATATCCCAAAACCTATTCATATTTGGACAGGCTCTCCAATTATGTTCATTTTCTCCACATACCTCGCATCTCTATCTCTGGACCCGATCCATTTCATTTCTTATACAGTGGATCTTGGATAGCTGAGTCGATTATTAACACGATTTTAATATGCCACCATATGAAAATGTGCATGTGGACAATAATCTTCGTGGGGCATAGGGTAGAAGTTTGCAAAGTACGTTTTAATTATTTTCTGTGATGTATATACACTATCAACAAGTGCTAAAGATACCCTTCCCATTTTCTCACAAACCTTTATTCCATGGGAGCAAGAAAGTTTGTAAATTTCACACTTTCTACATGTGCAAGTGCTATTGTTAAGATGTCTTGTATGCACATTGTCTCGTTTGTCACCATGTACTCTAGTGGTGATTTGGTACAATCCTTCTTTTCACACAAATGCTGTGACCTAGTGGTATTTGGACTTGTACTTATTTTGAAGAAACTTTTCAAGCATATTTGATGGCTAAGGGTTTTCATTAGCAATGTGTTTACAAGTCTCAGTTCAATACGAATCAAAATATTTAACCATCCAATAAAAAATCGCTTATACACAAGTGATAATAGACGACTTCTTAGCACATTTCAAAACATTGTCGAATGATTCAAATTGATTAGTTGTCATTGTACCATACCAGACCCACCATCATAGCACTATGCACATTTCTCAAGAGAAATATCAATCAGCAATTTATAGGCATTCTTCATTCAGTTCTCGAATTGATTATATTATTTAGGCAAATTTTCTTTGTTGGTGTGAACAAGCAACATGGTGCATCAATTCCGTCAAAGTATTGTTATTGATATGAGCACTGAAATTAGTTTTGACATGTCCCAAGCAAAATCTGTAATGAACAAACGGCGGTGGTGACTCACGATTGTTCTCAATTGATTGCATTATTCCTCTTACTCGATCCAAAATCAAGCAAATCCCTTGGTGGCTACAAATAACATGTCGTGATAAATTATACAAAAATCACAACCAATTTGCCAGACTTTCCTCATCAATAATAGCAAAAGTTAGGAGAAAAATATATTCAACTGCATCAGCACAGACTAAAATGAGGATTTTTTTTCTTGAATTCCCGTATTGAAAGGTTCCGTCAATACTAATCACAAGACAACAGTATTTGAAACTATCAATACAAGGCTTAAATGCTCAAAACACTAAATGGAAAATGTTAAAATCTCCAATACTATTTTCAATGTGTCTTCATTCCACAATTATACTTGGATTACAAGAATAAAGTGCAAGTAAGAATTTTGGCAATATGGTGTACGATGACTCCCAATTACCATACACCATTTCAATGGTTTTCCTTCTTTCTAACCAGGCCTTCTTCAATGATATGTTTCACCCCAAGAGAGTGTACATTCTTGACTATATCAAGGACCTTGTAAGAAGCATTTTTCTTAATATTATTCTGAATCAAACGATCAACCAAGCCATAATCTAATTTGGATAATCCTCTGGTTGTACCTTGGGGAAATACGTGTACTTCAAGTGCATCTTTGTGATATCAAAGAAGCCATTTTGCTTCTTCAACTTTGTTTGAACCCTCTATAAATAATTTTTGTCTTTATAATAAAGACATTGGACAAACCAACTAGTGGGGTTACTTTCATACACTTTGAAATACCTTTATGCACGAATAGAAGAACATTTAACAGCATTTTGTACCCATTCTTTACTCTGAAAAACCATTCCAAACTTTAACTCCCAAGTTTAATCATCAACCCAAACTAGTCATTGATAATCATCGAACTTGTCTATCATAGAATGTTTCTCATCACCAATATCCGACTGAAATGGAATATTGGCCACTGCATCATCCATATTAGCATCGATAGTTGAGTTCAAAATCCTTCTTTCATGTTCACCACCACCCATTTTCCTTATCACTCAGATGAACCACCATCATTTTCCACCCAATCCTCTATTAGATCACCATGATGATACATATCATGACTTGTGCTTGCAAGTGGTAAGCTATTTATAGCTCGTCCACTTGGCTCAGAAGTACAAACTCACTCGTTTAAGGTTGCACCACGTGGTCTCTCATTCAAATTGGCATCACTTGGACTCTTGTGGACAAAAGAAGGCCCCTGTACAATCCTTGCTTGTCACAAACATATATCATTTGATATGAATGCAGCATAATGATACCATGGATCATTAAAAATTCCCTCTCCACCTTTACTGTTTAGCAGTTGCATGAATGACCCACTACTTGTTTGGAGAACAAATGATAAATTGTCCTCAGATTCAAAGTGATCAAGAGCAAATTCTTGACCTATGTACAATTTGATGACATTAAGGGCAGGAAATCTCGTTGAAATGCACAACATCTCCCTCAATATATCATCATCTTCCACTGGAACATGTATGTGCATTATTGTATGAGAGGTGATGCTAACATGGTAGTGGCACATCAACTTTATCCTAAATTGCCTTACATCAATTCCAGTGACTTGATGTAAAGTACCCAAAAGTTCTATCAAGCTAATTTTATGATCTACGACGATAAATCGTTTTGGATTAATGCTGTATTGGGACTTATTCACGCTACTAGTTACTTCTGTGTCCCAATATAACACAAATCTCATACGATCATTTCCCATATCTATATTCTACAAGATATCAATAAAAACAAAATTGTTATCATTTGAATAGTCAAAGTTTTCAAGTAATCATTACAAAAATGTGAATTTACTGAATTTTCATTAACATACAGTGTAATTAAAACAAGCAAACACACAACTTTCACCCACTAATATAGTAAAATCATGTCTTACGCCTTCTTTTGATGCATTCAATTTGTCACCAATACTTGTTCCACTCATTTTGTTAATCACTTAATTTTTAATTAAATATTCAAAACTATATCACATCACATTCAATCATAATTTGTCAACATCATGGTCAATAAAACCATTATTCACAGTAAATATTCAATAATCATAAAATATTCGCAACAAAATTATTATTCACAACAAATCATTCCAACAATCATACAATATTAACAACAAAATCATTATTTATAGCAAGTCAGTCCAAAAATTATATAATATTTGAAATATATTACAAAATAAAAATATTATACATGGATAACCTACAATAAAAAATAAATTTACCTTTGTCCGATTTTTTTGCCTCCTACTTTTGTTTTTTCTTCCCTCAAAATGTTGGTTTTCTCTTTGTCTTTTGGGTATAAAATGGAAGTTTTGAGGGCCTACTTATGTTTTTCTCCCTAAAAAATATGGGTTTTTTCTTTTCTTTTGTTTGCAATGAGAAAAAAACTTTGGGAGCGAAAGGAATGTTCTTCCTAAGAGAGTGAGGGGAGGGGCAAGAATGAGGGTTCGAGGACAAGGGGGTTGGTTAGGGGTGGAGTGTGGTGCAATGGTGGGTTGCAGAGAGGGAAGGGGGTTGGGCTAGGGTGGGGTACGGGGAGAAGAAGGGGAGGGCAGCAAACAGGGTTGAGGGGTGCGGAGGGAAGTGTCTGGGGTTGGGGAGGGTGCTGTGGTGACTAGAGAGTTTAGGGAAGGGAGTGTCAGTGGCTGGGGGGAATGAAGAAACTTGCATATGTTGGTCGAGAAGGAAAAAGAAATAAGAGGCAATTTTTTTAAACAAATTTAATCTAAAATCAACATATTGAGTATTGATTTTGAATTCAACATTATGCAAGGTCGACATGTTGACTGTTAACTTTAGTACTTTTGAAACATTTTTTAAACTAGCAATATTTATTTAATTAGTATTTAAAAAATTAATATTTATGCAAAAAAACTCAATCGATTACATTAGGATCCCGTGCTCCCATCTCTTCACTAGACAATGTCATGGAATATTGAAGACACCATTACAACCAGGTGCTCCCAAATTTCCAACAGCTGAGATAATTTTTCAGTAAAACCAGGAGAATCGTAAACTTAAATCTGTCGCAATTTCCAAAACTTGAGCTATGGTAATTTAATTCAACAAAATCTGTGAAGTTTGACAATCCAAATGTTAGCAAGCATTGACGAACAACACCAGTCAACCAATTCCGTCCAATACATTGTCCTTCATACTTTTGAGAAATCTGTGGCAGGCCCATTAGTGTTGTAAAAGTCATTGCAAAAAAAAAAAAAAAACAGGGGTCGAGAGAACTAAGACGCATATGATCAATTTTCTCCATCTAACAATCGTGCTGGTATGAAGCTGTGACAGATTGGCCTTCAACCATACCGCATAAACCGATAAAAAAAGTATTCGATGATGCAATATGCCTCCATGCTTCTTGCCTTCTTGGAAAACCACAGGGACAACAACCCTTTATGTCAATATTTTATTTTTTTTTCTTGGGAAAACGATATAAGCACTGAGGAGAACCAAAAACAGAAACTTCCTTTGCCTAATTAAGATCTGTGAAACAATGTAACCAAGTTAATATAATTACTAATCCAGGTAAAATTTTCAAAAGCAACTGTCAGCTGGCAACTATCTTTCAAGTAAAACTCTTCTTGACTGAGAACCACTGATAAGGTAAAAGTTGTGGAAGAAAAACCGGCTAAGGGACTGAGCTGCCCTCAATATTAACATCACATTTATCCCAAACTAATTGGGGTCAGCAATCGATGAACCAAAAAAAAAAAGAGGAGAAGATATAGGTATAAGATACATAAATAAAGGAGATATATAAAAAATAAAAGGGAAAGGGCTAAGACTAGAAAGGGCAATTAAGAACATAGGAATTTTATTCTTGCACCACGCTAATAGCTTTCCTCCACTCTTTCCTAAGACAAATCGTACGCCAATCTATTTCCCACCCTCTAAATCTTGTTCTACTACTTTGATGTACGTCAATCTATTTCCCACTCCACTCAAGTTAACCAAAATCCTCAAGCTACCTAGACACATTGATGTACCAATTGCCCCCAAATGCAAGCATAAAATAATGCATCCCGTATCATACTGACATACTGATTATTAAGGCAATGGCAATTTCGAGGTGACAAATTTAAAACTATCATGTTCTTGCACTCTTTTATTTCTTCCTGTTTTTTAGGTACAGAAGCATTTTGATAAAACAGGGGAAAAAGATTCTGCGAAGTCCTGTTTTAGTAAGCTGTACTATGGAAGAGCATAAAGTAACTGAAAAGGATAGCTGTATATGATGCAATGCAAAGCAGCAAAGTTAAAACGAATCATCACGTTTTTGCATGCTTTTATTTCTTCCTATTTGTTATTTACAAGGGCATTTCAACAAACAAGGTGACCAAGATTATGCAAGTTCTGTTCTAGTAAGCTTTAATATTGAAGAGCATAAAATAAACTGAAAAGGATAGCTGAATTATAAATCAGTAATCAAAGAAGATCTTGGCTTCAATTACCTGAGAATCAAACAAAATCTGCCATAATTACATCCAGGTTCAGGATTATCAGCACTCCCATCTCGTATTCTATAACCCAAATCCTGGACAACACCCAATTCTAAACCCCAAGAGAACACCAGTGGCCAGTGGTGCTTGACTAGCAGGTATTCAACAACAGTTAAACTTCTACCAGGGGAAAAAAAAAACAAAAGAAAAAGAACAATCCCAATGATGGAGGATTTAGCAGCTGGTAATTGTTTACAACCATTCCATGGAGGCTATTCAAGCTCCTGAACAGCAATTTTTCATTGAGGGGATAATTGGAAAAAGGCTCTTCGTTCCCCTTAATCCATGATCCTGTAAATCGTTACCACTTGAACCGTATTTACCACAATATATGGGATTTACTTTAATTTTTTTTTAAAAAAAATACCAATTTAGCAGAAAAACAACTTTGTACGATAACTAGCAATTTGTTTAAGGTAAAAAACGAATTATATGAATTAGTAACTTAGATTTTTTTCATGGCCAAACGCATCCTGAAATTCCTCTACCAGACTATCTCTAAGCAATTACCATAATCTAATTTCTCCTTCTATTGTTCTCCACAAAGAGTAATAGCAACGCCAAAAATGCACCAGAAAACATGTAGAATACAATAGTGAAGCAACAATCACATCTCCATAAACACCAAGCTGTAGGGTTCATCCCTCAAACATACTGACACTATTCAATCTTCAGTCCTCCGACCTTCTTGATATACGCTTCACACATATCAGGTAGTTCATCCTTGAATGGGAGGAGATAATGCTTCACAAACTTCACCTCTGGAATTAGTAAAACACTATAAAGGACAGCCTTCCTCTTATTCGACTTCCTCTTGTTCAGAACTTTTAAAACTTCATTTCTTGGCTTAACCCTTCTTTCCAGATCGAAGGTGAAAAATCTAGGGTGGGAAGCCAAGTAATCAATGCTATATCCAACTTCCTTCATGAAATAATCTAAAGTTCTTCTCATTCTATCCTCTGACATGTTCATAGACAGAGGGAGAATCCTGACCATTTTTAATATATCGTCGTTTGACCAGCCATAGCTTCTCAAAACTGCAAACTTCAATTCAATACTCGAGAGACTATTTGTATTGACGAATCTAACCCCATAGATGAACATGGGAGACTCGCGAGGGATCCCCAAATCATTTTCCACCCTATGCAATTTTTCCAGGAGGATTTCAGGCTTCGTTCCGAAAATCGGTCTCGGATTCCACAGAATCATTTTGACAATATTATCCGAGGTAATGCCAAAGCTTCTTAGCAACAAAATATTCTTTTCCATCCATTCAGGTTCATACTGCAAAATGAAATAACATCTCTTCATCGCCACAATTACTTTATCATCACTACCCAATAATTGTCTTAAGTAATCAGTTCGAGGTTTAATGCAGGAATCCAATCCTGCCCTAAGAAAGGAACTAGTAACCAACTTGACAAGGTCCGACCCAGATAGGCCGAGTTCACGAAAAAACTTGATTTTTGGTTCTAGGGTTTTGTCCACATTGTAGAATAACAATCCGGGGTCTACGGAAACTATACTTCTGATCTGGCTTTTACCAAGACCTAAATTTTCCAAAAAATTGACCACCAAAGCGGGCTTGTTTTTAGGGGGTTTCGAGCGAGTTACCTTATTTGAAGTACGTATGGCGGCTTCTTCAGAAAAACCAAGTGATTTGATGAGGAAATCCGCCAAAACACCATTCTGGGATTGCGCAGTTTGGGTGGTTGGGCAGTAGTTTGAAAGGCATTTGACAAAAATGGAGCCGGCGCCATTGATGTCAAGTCTGGATAGGCGAGAAAGCATGGTAGTAGTGCTTAACATTTTGGGATTTGAGCAATTTTGCTATAGCCCACAATGGCGGAACATCGGCTAATTTGTTCGCGGCGGCGACATGAAAAAAGATAAAAAAGCGACTGGTGATGGATTTGGCAAAGAATTGAAATCCTGATCCACCGTCGAAGATAGTTTTTTCAGGTTAATTACATTTACCCCTGAGATTTGGCCGCATCATAAAACGAGTCCTAAGATTCTGCTATAATAACGATTTTACCCTGAAATGGACATGTATATAAAGCCTAACTTTTAAATTTATTTCTTAGCTGAAGCCTGAAATACCAAATTTACACAAACTGTAAACTCTATAAATAAATAAATAAATAAATATATATATATAGCTATATAGCACACTGTTGTCAATTTTTTGAACAATCTTTTTTTTTTTCATTTAACTAATTCTCACTAATTTTTGAAATATTTGTGTGAAAAATAGTTATCCTGTTATTCTATTGCTCTTAGTAGAAATTTGCTGCTATAATGGTCCAACTTTATTAGATTTTTTGTGATTTAAAAAAAAAAGGTTATCTTTTAATTTATCTTTTAATTTTATTTTAGAATAACTAAATTTGAAAATGGGTAATATTCATTCTAATTAAAGGTTGTTCATATCATTTCGTAAGTTAAGGAAAAAGACTATTATTTAACTAATTTTTGGAGTTGATTTTGTAATATGGCCAAACCTTAAGAAATAAATATAACAACCGTTTTTCCTTCAAGGACTAAAAAAAATGTTGGATTAGGGGTTGTAGCCTCATAGAATAATGTAACTACTCTACAAATCAAATATTTTTCTTAAGGGAAATTTTGAACAAATTGATGGAAAAAAAATTTTAGATTTTATTTCTTTATTTTTTCTATTATTAAATTGTTATAGAACCAAATATGAGATACAACAGCAACACTGCTCATGAAACTTTGACTAAAAAGTTAATGCAGCTGCTCATAACTAGAAATATAATCTCGTATTTTAAAAATCATAAAAAAAAAAAAAAGTTAATTCAATTGCTCATAACTAGAAACATAATCTTGCATTTTAAAAAAGGAAATACAATCTTGCATTTTAAAAATCATCAAAAGAAAAAAAGTTAATGCAACTACTCATGACTAGAAATATAATCTTGCATTTTAAAAATCGTCAAAAAAAAAAAAAAGTTAAACTGCTCATAACTGGAAATATAGTCTTGCACTTTAAAAATTGTCAAGCTTACCACTACTTAGAAAACAATGGATCCCAATTCCCATATTACATTGAAATGCTCATAAATGAGGCAATACTAAAAATCAATGTTAATTTAGTTACACACTAAAGGGAACAATGCACTGGTGTAGTTGTGTAATTTTGGATTATAAATTTAGCCTTTTAAAACAGGTGTAAACATAGTGGTGATACTCCATGACAATCTCAAAGGAAAATCAAAAGGCAACTATAAGGATTTGCAATGAGCAACCAATATAAAAGTTGTAGCTTCAATTTAGCCAGGAGTGAAAATAAATTAGCAAGGCAGTTCCTTAAGTTGTTGCACCGCAATAAATGAGCATAAGCTAATATAGATCATTTTAACCATTTCTGTTAGTAAGATATGCTCTAATAATTACAATTAATGAAAGGGATAAATATTGGTTGTACCCACTTAATTTGCAGCTAAATTGAAGTACATCAATAGGCAATGAAATTGGTTGTCTACACCTGATTTGGGAAAAAGGCTATCGTATTGCGGAATTACAAATGAAACAACAAAGGTTCCTATTAGGAATTATAACAAGAGATTCTTCTAGTCAAACCAAATTCTAAATGCAACCCTAAAAAACTTGGTAAAGTTGGTGACTATTGTAATCTGAGTATGAAAAAAATGAGACAAGGAAAATCTTATGACACAATACTATAGCTGATATTGATTGATTGATTGATTTTGATTATCTTGTTATTGACTTTGAGATACTGGCTATCATGGAACAATAATTTGCTACAGATTATCAAGCCTCTACGTTTGTCAAATAAATCTTGACCTTTCATGTATCAATATGCTGCAGCCATTCCTAGATTCGCCAAAAATATTCATCTATTTGGAGCTTCAATATATGGATGATTAGAACAAACTTGGTTACAATGCCAGCCTTGAATTGCCAAAATTAGCTATTAACGGTTGTTATGAAATGTAATGTGAAAATATTTTAAGTTAAGTAAAATTAGCTATATTTTTTGTTATTATACTTTTTGTTTGTCTAAATTTTGGTAACCATACTTTTTTGTCTCACTTTTGGTCATTAAACTCCTAAAAGAGTTTCAAAGTTGGTCATTCCATCTATTTCCCTCATTAAGTATTGACAAATGCCTATTTTTGTTGGGTAAAAAAGTCATTTCATATTACAAAAAATTCTTCACTTCTCTTCTTCTCTCCTTCACGTCCTTCGACAGCCTAGATATAAAACTCATCCACACCTTCAAAAGCCAGAAATCCATATTTTCAATTCCCTTACCTAATTCTATTTTCATCTGCTGTGTCTGTGGAGTTGCAGTTGTGTGATGGTATCTTACCTCATCAATGGGGAGGTGATCGCAATTGTCCATAGGGATAGGAAGAGGGAGAGGATGCGGTGGAGGTGCAAGAGGAGCAACAACGATAGGAGCTAGAGGGGAGGCTGCGACAAGCGGCCATTACTAGTGATACCGATGAATTCTAGCCCCAGCCATCCAAAAAAATTGAGAGCCCATGATCAGAAATCAACCCTATTGACAACAATAATGAGCTAAGCCAAAAGAGGTAACTCGATGAGCACAAAAACCCACACCACTCGAGTGCATGTCCCTCCAAATATTAAAAACTATACACTTCCAAAACAATTCTCTTCAAAGTAGAGCACCCCATGGGATTTGCCTCTCAAGTCCTCCATTATCACAGACTGTTGGCCTGGGTCATCATTATCTGCCAATATCACCAATGGCTCCCCATTCTCATCATCCTCATCGTCTTTTTCATCCCCATCACTCCTCCTCCCATTCTCTCTATCCCCATCAGCCCACGATGACTATCATTCAACATAATTTGCAAGTCATCCTCATTATCACTATCCCAATCATAATCAAAATTGGCATTGGCACGACTCTCTATTGCTCCAGAAACCCGAGGAATAGAAAGCCCTGATATCGTAGTCTTGAGCCCATCTCCCTATTTCTATCCCCGCCCTCTCCCATACTAAAATTATGAATAACCTTAGTTTTATCGACCAAATTCTCATCTTTAACCACAAAGTCGTCATCTTTTTCATCACTCTTTTTGACCACTACATGAATCTTAGGCTCAGCATCCGTAAAATTGGAACTGCCATGAGCATTTTCTAGTAATTTCACATTCTCATCAGCCATACCCAAAACCCTAGCTTACAAATCTAATTTGCACCCAACAAAACCCTCTGACTTCACAGACTTCTGATTGGACTACTCATTCAAATTGAAATTCCTCGGGTTAGGTCAAGTTTTTTGTTTAAGGAGGAAGAAGAAGAGGAAGAAGAAAAAAGGAAAGAAAATGGAGAGAGAGAAAAACAAGGAAAGAGAATAATAGAGGAGAAGAAGAAAATAAATAACTTTTTGTAATATGACATGACTATTTTACCCAACAAAATGGGCATCTGTCAACACATTTAACAAGGGAAATAGATGGAGTGACTAACGTTAGAACTTTTTCAGGAATTCAGTAACTAAAAGTGAAACAAAAAAAAGTATGGTGATCAAAGTTGAGACAAACCAAAAGTACGATGACCAAAAATATAATTTACTCTTTTAAGTTTAACACATATATTGAGCCTCATAATCTTGCCCTTAAAATGTGTCTCACAAGGCTGAAAATAAACCCTAATATTTTAAACTAAATAGTTTCTAGCTCTCATCTATGACTTCCTCCTTGCATCACCAAAACCTTCCTAACAAATATAATATTATATGTAAAATGGACTAATGGAGGCTCCTACTAACATAAATATTTTACCATGTTTTGATCAATCTATTCACTTATGTGAGATATTATGTTATAACTTTTCACCAATTGGACCTCATGGTTTTGCCTTAGAAGGTACTCATATAGGTTCAATGAATTCTAACCTTATACGCTAACAACTTCCTTTACTCTCTAGACATTTTGGATTTGTCATATGAGTAATAACAAATCGATATTGATAGTAAAGCACTTAAATTCAACTCCTCCCTATAGTTTGTGCTTTTGACGGCTATTATATGCAAGGTTGAGTTTACAACTCTTAATGAATTCATATTTTTTATGGATGGTATGTTTAAAGCAGTATACACTTGATGAATTCACTTATGTGAGAATGGAGTGAAGCCGCTCCTATAAAGTTTTGGCTAAATCTTCATAGCTCTCATGAACACCAGTGATAGGCACGACTTATTTGGGCAAAAATGCATTGAATAGCAAAATTGTGGAGGTTACATTGTGATTGATAAAATCTCTGTCTTACACCAATAATTTATTGATTCATACAAATTTTTTCATTATGTAAGGCACGTTTATTAATTAAAATTTGGTTCATAGTTCAAAAGACACCAAATTGAATACACTTGCACTCATACAAATCTAGCAAAATTTTTTACATTTTCTTTGATTCAATTCTTTTAAAATATGTGGGGGGATTATTGGCTTGTTTATATATTTCAAAAGAATATGATATCCTATATTGACAGTTTACAAGAATTTTAACACTTTATATTGAGTTATATTTTAGTGGGCTTATAACAAATAGAAATAGTTGTGGGTTTATGCACATAAGAGGGGGTTGAATTGGGTCAATTCATTTCAAAACAGTGAATTTACCCCCCCCCCCCTACGTTTGGGCTAAATACAATCCAATTTAGTTTTGATCTAGTTTTACACTTATCAATATTGGACCAATAGAAATAATTATTTTCATATATAATCAAATTTATTTTTTACCATATTATTTTGACTTTTTACTTTTACCATCTTACATTTACTTTTTCACTTTTACTGGCTACATTTGCTCTTGTTTATGTTTGTTTTTACTCGTTCCAACCCTATTTCAAATCTTCCACATTGATCAAATTTTTCTTAGCATTGTACTCCACGTTGGCCAAAACTATCTCAGCATTCCTAACCACTAGTCATGTCTAAATTTATAAAAACCCTGTCTAAGTTTTGCATAATAATACTTAGAACTTCTGCATTCCTTTTGCTTTCTCATACACCCTGCCTCTTGATAGGATTTAATTTGTTACCATTTAATAGGAGCAAAACTATGATGTTAATGCTTTATTTGGTATGAAATTGGCTAATTTAAAGTGTTTTTGTACAGGGAGTGAAGTTGATAGACTAAAGTGAAAGGATGGAATTTAATGGAGATTTAGATGATTTTTGGAGAGGACTTTTGGAGCCAAAACAGAAGATTATTTTGGTTAAAGCTTGCTCACACCTAAAGGATGAAGTCTTGGAGGTGAAAGTCAAGAAAATGCATGTGACCACGTCTTGAGCTGAGATAAAGAACCGATGAGCTGATAACTTGAATTTCAAGATTTGAATTTGTCTTTTGATTTCAACTTTTGTAATTCAAGTTAGAATGGATTTGAAGACAATTGATAGGATTAGATAGGATTAGATAGAATAAGATGGTTGGTAAGGAATTTAAGGTTTAAAGACTTAGATTTGTTGGAGAGATTTTAGGAAGTCTTTAGGGAGGTTGTTAGAGAAGAAGGCTATAAATAGGAGGGTTAGTGAACTTGGAAGACATAAGTCTTTCCTTTAATTTTCTGCAGAACTCTTCCTTTCTCTTGTATTTCTTTTTCTTTTTAGAATAAAGTTAGAATAGTTTTGCCACCATGAGTGGCTAAATTACTTTCTTTCCGTTCCAAGGGGTGTTAATGCCAATATATTTAGTGAGGTTTTGTTCATAGTTTCATAATCTTTTGCATTCAAGTAATCATTATTTCTTACATTATATTTTTATGGATTTTGAATGATAAATAAATTGACAACTTTGCATTCTTCTTTCTATAGCTATCTATTTGTTCTTGATCCGTAATTGTCCAGAACAATTAGTACAAGTAGCACTTAAATCTTTTTGTGTGTGTAAAGTGACAGTAATGATGCATTTATGATTTAAAGGGAATTAATGATACAAAGATTTTCAATTGTAGCTATCTCAATTGTTGGTTTTTGTTTTAACTGTTTTCAATGTTCTTAGTGCTACTATCAAATGATATGGAACGCTATCGCCCCCAGTCATTTGTTAGTAAGGTTTGTTGTAAATGCTAGGTTCAAACAAATAGAATAGGAAAACTCAAATTTTGTCATGGCTATCCTGCGAAATTTTCGGTTAAATGCTTGAATGAAAAAGTGTCTTTAGAATCCTATGATCTAGATATATTCGGTACAACTACACTTCCTTGGATCAGAGCCTGGTAAGACTAAAGTAATTCTTTTACATATTTCTAGTAATTTCTTTTATAATTTTATTTTATTTTGGTACTAAACTTCTTCTTTTATTTCTCTTTTTATCTCAATTGCAAATAAACCCCCTCAACACATAACTCCCTGTGGGATTCGAACTGGTCCACTACTACTACAAATCAATTGTAGCTAGTCTGAAGATCTGAATTAATTTTGGGGGCTTCGACAACCCGACCACCTCTACACTACTAGTTTAATTAATTAATTAATTAATTAATTGTTGTTTCTATACCTCTAATTTATAAAGAAGGCTTGTTTAATCTTGGGGGATATTTCTAATAGTGAAATAAACCTTTAGCACAATGCAATCATTTGCATGACTCAAAGAAATTTGCTTCTGTTTCTTGCCATATTAGATCTACTGCTATTTTTTCCCTTATTTACCAAGATTCTATTACTATTTTCCTTATTCCTCTTAATAGTTTATATCTTGATTGTGATAGCTGTAAATTACAATCCTATTTGTTTTAGGAATGTCATAGAATAAAAAATACTTTTCATTATAAGATTCTATGTCTTTAGGTAATATTTAGATTATAAACAGTCCATATGTTGTCTTGTTTTCACACACATCATTTGAATAGAAAGAACAATTCTAGTCCATTTATTTATTTACTCTTTACCCTTTTATAGTTTTCCTATCTTTCTCATTTTTCCCTAATTTTCTCCTATTTTACTGTTCAAAAATATTGTTCATGGACCTTAAACAACTATTCTACCCTTCTTAAGCCTTCTGCTAGTGAGTGTAAATAAGACCCCCTCCTTGTCCTACGTCATATTAACTCCAAAATTTTTCAACCAATATTGGCCCTAATCCACTAGTAGCATCTGGGTTAACTAGTTTGCAACAATTCTTCAAAATAGTCCCATGGTGTTACGAGCCAACCTCTTAGCATTGCCCCATAACCTCTACAATACCCCAAGTAACTATAAATGTGTCTTGTAGCCCATGCCACTCAATAAACCAAGCCACAAGTGAAGACTACAAGCCACCAAGCTCTCAGATGTAATGGATAGGCCTTTATCTTGGTTATGTAAATATTAGTTGTAGTTTAATGTAACTTTCTAATTTGTTAGGATAGAAACCACAAATTTTGTAGAAAATAGTGATCTTTTGGTAGTTGTAAAGATAGTAGTGGTGACAAACAGAGATTTTTGTAAAAGATCTTGATTTTCTATTTTATAGAGAAAATTTTCCTTGCAACTGTCACTTCTAATTTTTTTTAGCCAGGATATACTTGGTGGGCATATATAATCATCAAGCAAGTGAAAGGGTCTACCTACTCCATAGCATACTTTAGTTACGTTTTGTACATTTGGCTTTCGTTTAATGAGAATAACGATTTCTTTGCACAAATTGTAACTTTCCTTTACTTATTTTCTTTTGCAAGTCTGGTTGGCCTCGCACTGCTCATTCCTCTAAAAGCACTGCGTGCATATCTTTGTCACATGCTAATTGTGAAAGGCAAGAGAGTTTAAGCAGAAGCAATATCCAACATGTTGCTTGCCTCATAGATCATGTGTAAATTTAACCAAAATCATGACCCATGACACAAGGGCAAGCTACGTAGCTAGCACTATAAATTGTTTACTAGGAACAAGCAGCTTTGAAAAAAGAAACCATTAGAATTTCACAATCTTCATTTCCTAAGGCAAAACTCAAGCTCACTATAGACAAATTCCAAATATTACTATGTTCCTATCTCCATTGTTTGGGGGGTCAAGGCATGACTTTATTGACCGGAATAGGAAAGAGAATAAGAAGTGACTCCTATCTTCTTCTTCTTTTTTTTATGAAAATTCTTCTAACTAAATTAAATGTGAGTTTGTGTAGATCGTGTTATTGGAATACTTTCATTTGATATATAATTTGAAACTATATTTATTGTAAAAATCATTACTCTAATATAGAAAAAAAAGCTCAACTGACAATTGGTGCTCAAATTTAGTGAACATACACTCACCACAGTATTACAAATGATAAGCATAGAAATGCCTTTATGTTATCACTAATTTTCTTTAAAATATTGTAAAAGATTTAGACTTTCCTATAGCATGATTCCTATCATAGAAATTAGCATAAAAAGGACAACACACAAAAATAAGAAAAAATCAATAACAATAAATTGGATTCAATATGCGAGGTTGCAAAAATAGCAATGCCATCTCTTGAAAATACTCCTCATATATTGGTAGGCCAAGAGTCCAACTAGTACCAGTTGTTAAGTAGATAATCAACAATAGTCAAATTTCATAAGAGAAGAGTTGATGAACCATAAAATAATTTTTCAATGCTAGTAATTTCTCAACAATAGAGGGTTTGTACACAGTAGACATTGGAACAATTATTTCATCAAGGCTACCCAAGCTTGAATATAATTATTATGTTAGGGCATAAAAGGGAAAAAGGCCTTTTGTTCTCCAGAACAATATTCGTTCAAATATTACCAATATGTTAAATAATGCTGGCAAACTATGGCAATTGAGTGAAAACGACAGATAATGCATGACAGTTAGCTCAAGCTTTCATTTTAAAACCTCTGCATATCCCAATCTCAACTTGTCTTTTTTATTATTATTATTAAGGTAAAGATAGAACTAAGATACGACACTGGGAAAATAGAGAGAAAAATACAAAGCCTTAACTCCAAGCATGCTAAAAAATCCAAGTTAGTTCTAAATTTCCCGTTCTCTTGTTTCTCTTAAATTTATATCTTAGCCAAGCCAAAAACCAAAATTTACACAAGATAGTTGTCTTCAAACGAATGTGTTACCTTTACTCTAACATCAATTTATTCATGGTCAATCTATTTAAAAGATGTTTTTCTTTACAGAAAACAAAAATTATTTAAGTGAATATGACTTAGATAGCATTGGTACTCCCAAAAAAAATTTAGGAAAAAAAAATAGGAAGTAGCGAGAAGTTGCCACAAAATGGGAAAAATAATTAAGGCCATTGCATAAATCAATCGACATGGTTAAGGTTTCCTATCATGAGTTCAAGTAACCAAAGTTTAGAGAATTAAATTTAAAGTTAAATGATTATATTCCACAAGTAATTGATCATAATACAATAAAGATGAAAAAATACTATTGTCTCTAATAAGTGAACATTTTCTCATAAAAATGATTGCAACAAATGAAAGAGATAGTGATTTATGTTTTCCCAACATAATTAAAGACAGAAATTATTGTGAATGAAAAACTGAGAGAGAGAGAGAGAGAGAGGGAAAAATCAATAATGATAAGTAGGATGCCATGTTTAGGGTATAATCATAACAGTTTCAGCTACTGATATTTTTCTTATGATGTGACGTAGAATTTTTCACAGTGACACATTTTCCTAACTATAAAGGATTCATCCAGCATCACTACAATAATCAAATCTTTTAAACACTCCACTAATGCTATCCAAGCTCATGAACAACATTATTTGAAAATTCAAAAGAAATAAGAGTGGAGAGGGGGGAGGGAAACCCTGACCAATAGTCTATTCCCACTTCACTAATTGAATTAGCAATTGTACTAAATTAACCTTCTAGGTTAGAGGCAATGCTTCACAATTAGTAATAAGAGGTTATATTATACGAATCTTAAACCAAAGAATAAGAATTCGAACCTATACCAAAGTGTTAGTCCTAGTATCGTCCTTTATGTTGAACTAGTTTTCCTTTAGCAAGACACCCAAAGGAATTATCAAAGACCCAAGATGTGAACTTTGACTATCCTTGGAACCAACCGGCACACTCAGATTGTTAAGAGAGAGAAACTCAACAAAATAGCTTAAACATGAACCTAAGAGGCTATCCTCAAAGACTCAAAACAAATTCTAAACTAGAACTCAAAGAAAAGCTAAAAGTTCTCAAGTTTGTAATAGACTCAAAACAAGTTCTATTTGTAGATTACAACTTGTGAAAACTTAAGAAAGCTATTCCTTAGTTGAATTAGCTTTTTAGGAAACTAACTAAATAAATAATTACTAAAAATAATTACTACTCTAAGAAAAGAAAACATTGCCTAAACTAGAATATTCTAAGCAGTCCCTAAACTAAAGTCCAAACGTGACTTGGAATATTGCTGAACTGCCAAAATTGAATTCTTAAACATGGCTGGAATTTCCTGAAGTTGCAATCCAATTGTCGGCTGAAATTTCCTGAAGTGCAATCCAATTGGCGGCTGGAATTGAGTTGCATAAACCAACATCCAAGAGCTGAATAGAATTGAGCTGGAATTAGGCTGTCAAAAATGTCCATTTGAGCTTCCTAAAATTGGCCTAATGCTGAAACTTTCCAAGGCCAAATGCTGAATCCAAGTGTGGTTCGGATTTGCTTGTGTGGTGGCTGAAGTGAATTGCATTCTTCCGAATTAGAACCTTCCAAATTCGAACTTGGATTGTGATGAAAAGTGGCCTAAGGATCTTGATTACACAAGTGAAAATCAGCCACACTCAATCCTTCATTCTTGATTCTTCATGGATGACTAGAATGACAAATGATGAGCTAAATTCAGAAATCTTCTTTGTAGGTGAATTCTCAACTAAACATCCAACTTGTGCTCTTAGATTTGTCTCTTTCGAATTTGATCAAGTTGTCTTGGCTGAATGGTTGATTGTTTCAACCTTAGCTCTTATATTTTCATCATTATAGAAAACTCATTAACAACAAATCGAACCTAAACAAAAACTTAGACAGAGTTGCTTTTCATCTATACAAGGAATCATAAATCAACATTAGCTATTGAGAATCAACTATTGAATTTTAAAAAAAATTGAGACTCAACTACATTAAGTATATTTTTTACACTCTGTAGAATGTTAAAAAATAACTATGTTTATTATTTAATGAAATCGAATCAACACCTAACTATAAATGTCATTTAATAGAATCAAATTATTTGAACAATATAGAAAACAAATTAATCAGCATGTATAGCTCAGAGGGGCAAGTGAATTTTGTCATTCATGATTTATTTTTCCAAATAAAGAGCCAAGGAAAAATATGGTAATAAGCATTAAGTGATTAGAAAAAATAATTACATATTATTAAAAGTTGGTTATTTAATAGCCAAAAGCTTCCAACAATCTTTCATCCTTAGCATTTGAGAGTGGAAACTATAGTCCAAATTCTACAACTTCTAATCACCACAATGAGAAATGGGAAAAAAAAATGCACTAGAACAAGGCATACACAACGGTAGTAAGTCAATAATGGCATTACATTAAACACCTAAGCAAAGATTTGTTATCTCAAAAATCATCAAGCCTTCATCTTATTTTATTTCAACCTTCTTAAATTATTAAGCACACATATCTAGCAATGAATCCTTATGTGGAAGAATATACTCCTTTACAAACTTTGATTCTAGCTTGATTAGATCTATGTAGAGGTGATCGCCTACCTCTTATTGAGCTTTTTCTCATTCAGAATTTTTAAAAAACTTCATTCTTTGGTTTCACCCTTCTTTTTAAATTCAAGGGGAAATGTACATGATGGCTGGCTAAGTATTCTGAATTATATCCAAGTAACTTCATAAAATAATATAAACCTTGACTCATTCTGTTAGCTGATATGCATAAAACCACAGTTTGAATCCTAATGATTCAAGTATATCCACATCTAACCAGCCAAAAATTTTAAATATTTTGTATTTCTTATCAATGTTCGACTAGCAAAATGAACCAAGAATATGAACCTCATAATGGAACTTGGCTGGTTTTTGGGGAATCCCCAAATTGTTTTTCCACCATGCTCAATATAACCTAAACCTTTTCAACCCTTGACAACAAAATATTTTTCAGATGTTTAACAATAAATTTGATAATATTATCATCTATAAGCCCAAATTTCTACAGGAACAAAAATTTTGATTCCACATTTTTAAGTTTATACGTTGTTAAAGCATGTCTCAAGCTGCAGCTACTCTATCATTAGAACCAAACAATTTCCTAAAATACTCTATCCAAAGTCGACTAGTGTTATTCAATACTTTCATCAAAAGGAACTTGTGAGTCATAATTATCCTAGTTATATCCAACCCAGATAAGCAAAGTTCTTGGAAAACCTTTATTTTTAGTACAAGAGTTCCCTCAACATTGTAAAACAATATTCTAGGGCATGAGACAATCATTCCAATTTGGGTTTTGTTCAGGTCAAATTTTCTAAATACTTAACTACTAAATTAGGTTCTTTTTCGTAGGCTTTAAGCAAATTACCTTGTTTAAAGTGAAAATGATGGCTTCTTTTGAAAATCCAAGTAAATTTATGAGGTAATCTGCAAACTTCCATTATGGGGTTACACCATGTTGGTGATTATTAAAGTATGTAACGAGTGATTTCAAGAGGAGAGAGTCATTGTCATTGATGATGTGAAACCTGTGCTTGAGTGAAAACATTGTATTGATGTAATTTCCAAGGACAAGCAAACTTAGCAAAGTATACAATTTTATAGTTTCTCTTTTGTATGAGGACATGGAACGATCAAATGATAGTGGCTCGAGAAGGGTAAAATTTGCATCAATGGCCCTTGGTTCTTAGAGCAATTGTTGATATTAAATTTTTTTTATTCCTAGATTTTTTAAGCAAAAAATATATAATTAGCCAAACTTAAACTGAATTTCTAGAACCATCCACTTTATCTATGAGTAATTTCAATTCTAGACAATAGCAGTAAATGTGACTTATTTGTCAACTTCCACTATTACCTCTGGTAAACAAGTAGAACATAATTATGCATGTTTTTTGATTTTATATTCTAAATCGCCCACATTCATAATCCACCCCTCCCCTCCAAAAGACAATTTTAGCAAACACCCAAATAGGATACCCAAGTTAAAGGATCAAATCTATCCAATGAACAAAAATGGAAAGAAAGGATTCAAACTCCAAGAGAGAAAACAATTTAAAGAGCACTAATTATAATTATAAAATGAGGCATTTCACCCCTTCTATCCAATGCTAAATCGGTGAAATGTATAACTTATACAAATCTTTCCATTTTCTAATATGCAATTAGAATAAAGATACTTCAACATAAAATATCAAGATGTGAATTTGTTTCAACTTGCAATATCAAGATGTGAATTTTCAATGTCGTATTGCATGACATCGCAAAGAGTTTTTAGTTTGATATTGAGAACCCTATATCGAAATAGATATGGAAATTCAATTTTTTTTTATTTAATCTTTCGATTGAATTTTAAAATTTAATTCATTGATTTAGTTTTTCACTTGAATTTCTTAACTATGTGTTTTTTTATTCCTTTGCATGCTTAGATGTAAATCATTGACTTAAGAAATTTCTAAAGTGAATTGAAAACAAAGCTTGTACAAGTTCTAATCCGTAAGTCACAAATCGCAGTCCCCACTATACTCCTTTTTTTTTTCCAAAATGATTGATAGTTGTATTAACTTTGCAAAAGTTAATGTGTACAACCAACGTCATCAAGATTGACTCTTTTTAGCACTAAATTAGGCTAAAACTAATTGACTACATGTCAAGTACTATATCTCCTCCTTTCCCTAATCACTCCCACAAAACACCACAACATAAATCTAGTGGAGAAACTAACCATATTAACAACAAGATTGGTTAGAATTACTACTTGATTCCCTGCCATGTTCCACCTTTTAGATACTAGACAGCCACTGACCTACTTTCTTGATCCTAACTATCTAGTAAAAAATATTGGCTTGCTGAAATTCCAACCATGATTGTTTCACCAATTCAACCACTTTCCTTTCCTCCATCTATTCCCCTTGAAAAACCCATAGATTCCTACTATTCCATATCATCCATAGTATGTAAACATGAGTTGTGCTTTTTCCTCCCATAAATCAATTTTCTTTTTAGAACAAATGAACTGCCACCACTCCTTGAATTGAATTCCATTTTGTTCTGTATGACTCCAAGTCACCGAGGCCATTTTCCATATGTGCTAAGCTTGGGGACATGTGAGCATAAGATGTTCCAGCCTTTCTTCTCCATCTCAACACATGGGACAGGTTAAGTCCACTGGCATTCGTCTTTGTTGCAACTTGACATTCAGTGGCAGAATATCATTACAGCATCTCCAAACAAAATGTCGCAATTTACCTTCATGTTCATTTTCCAGGTTTCACTCTACATAGACTGCATGTTGTATCTATGACTGTTGCTCTTAGTTTGATACTCCTCTTCTTGTCTGATTTTAGCAATTAACGATAAGCCGATTTGAATATATACTCCTCTACCCTACTGAAATCCCAAATCAGTTTGTATTGTCTGCCTGATGGTTCCCATGTCAGCTACAATATAGCTTGCTCATTTTGCTTTGGGAATATTCTAGGAATGAGTTGCTTGTTCCAGCTGCTGCCATCACCATTCATCAGTTCACTCACCTACATCACCGGCTGTTGTTTTAGATGACTACACCTTAATCTAAATCCTACCTCCCTGGAATCCAAGGAGAATCCCACACCCGAATTGATTTTCCACCCCCTACTCTATATCTTACCCCAAGTTTGAGAATGTTTTTTGCCCCCTTCCATCCCTTCCAAAGCTATGACATATTTCCTTTATGTTCTGTCTTCAGAAGACCCTCATGTGGGAAGTACTTAGCTTTCATAATTTGGCTCATCATCAACTCGAATTTAGTAATTACTAGCCAAAGTTATTTAGCAAGTAATGCACCATTGAACTTTTGGATATCCTCAAAACTCATTCCTCCCTCACACTTCGCTTTTGTCATTTTTTTCTAAGCTTTCCAATGAATTTTTTGTCTTCCTTTCTTCTGTTCACCTCACCAAAATTTTGCAAATTTCTTGTCATATATCCACTAGTAGCTTGAAGCATCCTATAACATAAGTAGGAAGTGCATTAACCACTGCTTTGATGAGGACTTCTTTTTCAGCCAAACTCAGAAATCTATTCTTCTAATTCTGCATGTGTTTCTAGACTTTTTCTAGGACAAAATGAAAAACTTCCTTTTTGGATTTTCCTACTTTCATCGGCAACCCCAAATATCGGGCATTATGTTGTTCTTTCACTCCCGCCAACATTTGAAAAATCTGACTTTTTTGCTCCCTTGTCACATTATGACTAAAGAACACGGATGATTTTTCCAGATTGATTAGCTGTCCTGAACTTTGGCTATGGCTATTGAGAATAGCTTACATTTGCTATGCCTGTCTTGAATCTGCCTCACAAAACAGTAAATATTCATTGGCAAAAAATAAATGTGTTATGATAGGTCCATTCCTACTAACCCTCATTTCCTTATATTCCCCATTCACACTAGCTTGTTTGATTAAGTTAGACAGGGCTTCAGAAATGATAAGAAACAAATAGGGTGAGATAGGATCCCCCTATCTAATTCCTCTTGACGTTTGAAGAAATCCGCTTTGTTCTCCATTTAGATTAATGGACATTGGGGCAAAATACAATGGTGGAAAACAGGATACACCCCACGCGGCCACCTGATCAGCCCTCGTTGAGTACTGTGGCGGATATTTCGTCGGTTGACCACTTTGATCGGCATCTGCCTCAGTTGCCACCTTTGTCATCATCATCACCACCAATTTTAAAGTTTTTAATATATTGAGGGAGAACAGTTGATTCAGATTTTCCCATTTCAAAATTCAGAATTAAAACCCAGAAAAATCATACAAATCCATAAATCGCAAACAAAACCCATAAACAGCAAAGAAAACCCATCCAGGAAAAATAAACATACAAATCCAAACACATAAAAATGACGGAAAGAGAACCTTGATCTCAAAGGGAAGTGACGGTTGATGGGATGAAGATCATGGAATCTGAGCACCGTTAACTGCATAGATGTAGCGGTGATGGGTTCAGCTAATTCAGGATTATGGATAACTCTGCCTCCCAAACTGTGATCAGGGTGAGAATGAGATTCATCCTTGATGGTTTTGCTTGGGAGACAGAGGACAGAATGGACATCGAAGACTAGGACAAAATCGCGAACAGCGACTTCATTTCCATATAAAGTTGAAGGTGTGTAGGCAAGCGCAACCTCGAGCAGAAAGAAAACAATGGCAACGGTGACGGAGACTGATGGTCGGATGACCACGTTTGAACTTTGAAGGGGAATACTTTATGGAAAAGTTGAGAGAGTGTTGACGCAAAAACAATAGGGTTAGGCCCCGCCCCACCCTATTCTATCCGATCCGATTTACTTAAAAAATTCATTTTCATTTGATCCGATCTGATCTGCGAATCATTTTTGAACACCTCTATTTGGACCTTAGGTGTCAATGTGATCAATGTATGATTGAGTTTCCTCAACATTTTTCTATGAGTGAAAAAAAAATTGACAGCATTGCAAATATCAATTCTAACCACATTCCAGTATGTTTGAAAGAAAAGATGAGTCATACCATCACGTCCAAATGCTTTGTTGGGGTGCATTTGAGAAAGGGCATGTTTGATTTCTGCTTCCTTCACTAGTCTCATCAACCTTTTGTTCATAGCCTTGGTGATGGACTTAGGCATGCCTTATAGTATGACCGGTCAATTTGTTGGCTTGCTGGATGTATACAAGTTCACATGGTAGTCCACAATTTCCTTCTGCATCGCCTCCTTAGTCTCACATATCTCCCCCTTGGCTGTTTGTAATCTTTCAATAGCATTCACCTTCCTCTTCTGCATAATTATTATATAAAAGAATTTTGAATTCTTATCCCCTTTCTTTAGCCATTGGTTCCTAGATTTTTATTTCCAATATCCTTCTTCATCCTTATATGCTTGCTGCAGTTGGTTCCTAAGCTCATATCATCTTTGTCAATCCCTTTTTCCTCCCTCACTACTCAATTCCGCCATTTGTTCTTTAATCTGCTTGATCTGCCTAGCTGAATTGGTCCCGTTAAGAGTGCTCCAATGCTGTAAATCTACTCGACATTGGGTAATCTTGGAGGTCACTAAGTACTACTTAGTTCGCCATTGTGCTTTATTCCATGCAGTGTTCACTCTTTCTTGCATACCATCTTTCTTTATCCATCTTTTGTCGAAAATAAAGCGTTTCTTTCTTCTTTGTTGTTTAGGGTCCATTTCTAGTATAAGTAGATAGTGGTCTGATACTTCTTTCTCACAATGTATCACTTTGGCCTTTGCATATTGCAATCTTCATCTAGGTGCCCCAAAAAATCTGTCTAATCTTTTGTCTACAAAACCTTCTCCTTCACGGTTGTTAGTCCATGTAAACTGATTGCCTACATATCCTAAATCAACCATTTCTATCCTTCTGATGAAATTCCTAAACTATAAACAACTAAATTCAGATCTTGTCCATTCCCCTCTTTTTTCATGTGAGAATGCTATTTCATTAAAGTCCCCACCCATAATCCACCATTCACCCCAATTTTTTTTCTCATTTTCCAAATAATTCCATTGTTGCTCCCTCACTCTATTATCTGTACTAGCATAAACAAAGATAGTCCACCACTCCAATGGGTCTCTCTCAGTTCCCACTATACTCACTCATGAATTTGGAGAATTTGTATTATTAGCTTGACTTTGAAATATTCCACAAAGATCTAGTGAAATAACAAAAAGAAGGCTAGTTACAATGATGGGGGTGTTAGGTATGGCTCGTACTTTACATTTAGTCAACGACATATTGTCCCCCAATGACCAAAGGAGCCAACCGAGCGAGGGTCGCGGGGATCGCGAGGGAATCACCCCATACCTGTAGGGGCTTTATATGATTTAGGGTTTCAAATTTCCTTTGTAGTTTGGGTTTGGACCCATGAATAACTATTGTGGTGCAGAGTTTCTGCCATCAATAAAAATTCTCTTGTACACAGAGTGACTGTCGAGATTGTGAGGTATTGAATAGTGGCAAACCTCTTGCTGGACGTAGCCTTACTCAAGGGTGAACTAGAATAAATCATTTGTCTTTTATTTTTCCCGTTTCTTTCCTTTGATTACATGCGAGATTGAATGCCATAAATCTAATAGGGGGCAAAGAGCTAGTAGACTAAATAAAAAAATACTTAGCAACTAAACTGTCAAAAAACTGTCTTTGTCACTAAGGTAACAATCCTTTTTTTCTTACTAAAAGAATTTGGGTTTTAATTAGAGAAGGTCAACAATGTGGCATCTTCCTCAAGGCTTGCAAAAAAAGAAAGAAAATAATGACTCACCTAAAATTATATTTTGTGTGCCAAAATCAATATATGATTCCAATACATTTTGGACTATTTTTGTTCTAACATGGATTTGAATCAAAACACATTTCAGAGTATGTTCTTAAATCCCAAGTTCATACACATTATAAGAGGTGTGTGTGAAAATAACAAAAAATTTCACATAGTAGTAGTTCTAAAGTCTAAACAAACACACACTTATGGTAAATCGTAAATTTCGTCTCTTACATATTGGCCCGTAATCTTTGTTGTCTCTTATTTTTTAAAATAATCTTTTTAAGTCTTAACTTTTATAATCTCATCTTCTTTTTTTTCGTTTCTTGACTTACTATAATTCATTTCACCAATAAAACTATACATGTGGAATGCACGAGAATTTTCCCTCGGGTGTAATAATTTCAACACATCAAAATCTTTATAATCCATTTTACTTAGCCCTAACTTTGTGAATTGAATGAAAATTTCTCAATTGAGATGACAAAATTGCAGCTCTAAAAACACAATGAAATAGCATATATATTACTATTTTTCCTTTTAGATTTCAATAAAATAATATCTTGTATTATCTTGCAACCATTGGTTCCCAACCTTCACTTTGGTTTTCTTTTCAATCTTCTTGCTTTAGTTTGTTCCTTTGCCTTTTGGATCCCAATGAAGTTTTCAAGACATCATGGTGACCTCTATTATTACTTCATATTTCAAGAGGTCAAGATGAGCTCTCCATTAGTACTTTTTTTTGGGTATGTTTTGGCTAATATGGGTTGCTATTGAAGTTAGGTAGTTGTGATACTGACAATAATGACTCAATTAAGACGAAAAGGTTCAGATTAACAGTTCTCAAAATATTTGTTCATTGGGGAAGAAAATTGGGCAACAATGTGCATCCAATCCAAGTCTAGGATTTCTTTTATTTAGAATTTACAATTATATTGAGAGAACTACGAATTCATCCTTTTTGAATTGGTTTGGAAGGAATGGTTGCTACTTTTCATGTGTTTAAAGCTTTTAATTTTCTAAATGACATTGAATATTTTGAAAAAGAATTGGATTTTGTATTCTTAAATTTAGGAATTTTCACTTAATTTATGAAGTTAGACGCAAATAATAAGACAGATAAGTAACATAGGTTACGAACTTTAAGGTGTACTGACAATATTACCTTGAGGAAAAATTCACATATGTGGTTTTATTGATGAAATGGGATATAGCTAGTTGAGAAATAAATAAAAAAACGTCTAAATTGCAAAAGATAGAGGCTACAAATATCATTTTAAAAGATGAACGGCAAAAAAAAATTTATAAAATAATATGTAAGGGTTCTTTCCCTTTCATCACTTTCTTTTTCCTTTTTTTTTTTTCTCGAAAACGATAGAAATTTATTAAATTGCCAATGGCAAAAGATGTACAAGAGTTAGCCAGAAAGACTAAATGATCTCCATGGTCTGACAGTATAAGACTGACCCATGAAGGAAAGTGCACAAGATGACAAGAGAAATAAAAAGATTGCACAAAAAAATTAATGTGATTAGTGCACAGATCACATCAATTGCAACCATGACACCTATACAAACTAGTTGATTGCCATCTACTAGAGAATCATAAAAATGCATAAAACTAAACGAAACTGAAACAGCAACCCGAGCGTCGAGCCGCGTCCCTAACGATTGCTCCATGCTTTGTATGACTCAACTGCATACGTTGAATAACTCTGCAAACAAACTAGAAACAAAAGACCCCACATTGGGGGAAAACACCTCACAGCGGAGGAAAAAGGCCCTCATAGTAGAGGGCAAAAAAAAAAAAAAAAAATTGTTGCACACACAAGAAACACTTAAACTATGATTGATTCCTTTTAATTAATAGATTTGATCACAACTTTGAATACAAAATTCAAAGGAACCAAATGAAAATAGTAAAGGATACTATGAATCATATAACTATAATGAAATAATAATTAAATTTCAAAAGTATTTTTAACATTTGGTGTCATAATATTCTTTGTAACCTACATTTTCAAATGATTTTTTTCGTCCTTTATATTTGGTTTTATAGTCTTTTTAATCCCTGACATTAAAATAATTTTTCTAGTCCTTTACATTTTTTCATCCATTGATTAGTTTCACTGATAGTTCCCAATTAAATTGATTACGTGTCTTTTACTTGAAACTATTTATGAATGTATAGTTTAGTTAAAAAAATAAAGTAAAATATAATCTCTTGATCCTTTAGCATTAAAGTATAATCTTTATTAACTATCCTAAAAAGAAATCTGGAGTCAGAAGAGGGAAAAACTTAGACAACTGCCAGAACCAAAATCCGATAAATAGTAAAATTCTAAATTCTAAATCAAATATGATCAAATAGATAGAGCAAACTAAAATCCAATGTCTAAAACAAACCCAAATAAAATGATACGTGCAACGTATATTAACCCAAATGGCAGTAGCTACTTGGAAGCTCTAATCATTGGCATGTGTATATATTTATATATATATATTCAACAATAAAAACATCCTTTATTTTATTGAAACAGTAAAAAGAAAGTTAAAAAACGTCCTCAAGTGCACTGCTCATGAGGATCGAACCAAAGAGTTGGCAATAATCGATGCTTTTATATATATTACATATGACAATAATATATTATGTTAGAAATGAAAATGGCCGTAGCAATTTAAAATTCTTTTAGCATATTTGTGGCTGCTAGGAATCGATGCCATATTTTGTTATTTATTATTTTATTTTTAACTGCACAAATAATTTTATGAGAAGGACACATAAAAAAAAAACAAAAGGAACAAAAAAGTTGAAAATAGTAAATGTAAGAGACTAAAAATATTAGAGTAAATGCTAAAAATAGTCCCATCATTTGATTACATAATCTTTTTATTCTTTACATTTTAAAATAATCTTTTTAATCGCTTATGAATGGTTTCATAATTTTTTCATCCCTTACATTAAAATGATCGTTTTAATCTCTTACATTGGTTATATTATTTTTTTTTTCACTTGACTAGTTGTTTCAAAATGCCTTTCTCGCAAAATTATATATGAGATTAAAAATGAAATGATAAATAAAAAAAAAAGAGATAACCTCCAAAATGGTCCCTTACATATTAGTCTATGAGCTTTTTAGTCATTCACTTTTAAAACGAGAAAAAATGATCTCTAACATTTCATGAATGTATTCTTTTAGTTCTTCGTCACTATTCTGTTACTATTCTATCACTATTCCGTCACTATTCTGATAGAAAGATAAACAGAATAGTAACGGATAACCAAAAAGATACATTCATAAAATGTGAGGGATCATTTTTTCTGTTTTAAAAGTGGGGGACTAAAAAACTCATTGACCAATATATGAGGACCATTTTGGAAGTTATCTCATAAAAAAAAATATAACATATATTCTCAGTGTCCACCAATGGGACAAAAAATTTTAAATTGTAGCAATCATTTTCATTTTTAACATAACATACCATCGTCATCTATACTATCTATAAATGTAGTAATCTTTTGCCAATTTTTGGGTTGACCCTCACAAGCATTATACTTGAGAACTTTTTTTTTTTTTTTTGGGAGGGGCGTGCTATATATTATTGAAATGATGTCAATTCAATGAAATAGAGGTTTTTATTAACATATAGTAATAAAGCATCAACAAGAACCATCAGACGAAGACACGTGGACACCAACTTATCCGCGCCTTGCGCGGCTACTCCTTGCCACGTTCTCTCAGTTTGTATACGTGTATACACGTGTTTTCCATGTCATCGGTCACAGCATTTGAAACGTCTTCGAAACCCTAACATTTTCTTTCTTGCTTCCGCCGACTCTCTGTTGCTTTCATCGTTCCGTTGCTTTGTTTCAAATCTTCTTCTTCTCCCTTAGATCCAGTCGCAGATCTTCAATTCTTTTGTTTGTCTTGCTTCGCATGTTACGGTAGGGCTTGTTAATAGTTTTTTTTTTGGGTTTTTTACCTTCGCATGTTACGGTGTGAGTTTTTAATCCGTTTCTTTGATTTGCAGCTTTCGGCGTTGCCCCTCCGTCAGGTCGTCGTTGTGGGTTTGTTCTATTTTGTCTTGCTTCGCATCTCCTAGGTGGTTTGTTTCTTAGTTTTTTTGGGTTTTTTTCCTTACGCGACTGACCGGATCTTCTCTTTCATTTGTTTGCAGCCTTCGCCGCCATCCGTATTTTTCCTTGCTCTTACTCTCCAATTTTTATCATTTTTACATTTTTTGAATTCCCAAAAATGCTTGCTCGACGAACTTGTTTTTATTTGCTTGTTCCCGCTGCCCCGCGATCGGTGGTCAGTGAAAGCAAAGGAGAGCCGATCGTGGTCGGTTAAAGGCTAATATGTTTTTTGCTTTATTTCGCTTTAATTTTTTGGGTATCGTGAATCTAACTAAATTGGCGTGTACCCAAGTTTGTTGTTTGGTTTCGTTCCTCTTCCTGAGTTTCATTTTAGTCGATTTGCCTCGCCTCATTCGTATTTGGGTATTAATGAAATAGCTTTCTTATTTTTGCTGTATTCATTTCACGTCATTTCAATTTTTCCTCTCTTCTTGGATAACCGAGATGTTCATTCGAATTGCGTTCCACCACATCCTTGCTTATGTCACCAAGAATCGCCATCGCCATTTGAAAAGCTAAGCACTTTTATTGTTCATTTTCCTTTTTTCCCCAGGTGTAAAATGTCTTTCCGTGCTTCTGTCAGTCTTTTGTTTCACTTTTACCTATGTATCAATGGTTATTGTCCAATGTGTAAATATTTGATTCTTCTTTGTGTTCCAGTGTGTAAACATTAACTTTTCATTGATTGCGCTTCTTTCTAATCACTCTCATATCATCTGCCGCTTTTTTCATCCCTTCTCCACGACCATCTTTTACTTTTGCGCTCCTTATTTGTGCCATTAATATTGTTACTTCTTTAGCCGTGTCTTCACTAATTGCTTCAAATTTTTGCGTTGTCTTTGGGTATGGTCTTGTTCCTTTTTTTTCCTAACCCTTCTGTCCCTTTGTTCTCTGCTTCCTTTTCTTTACTGTATTTATGTCTCTTTGTTTCTCGCATCCTTTTCTTTACTCGTATTAATCGTCGTTGTTTCTTTCTGCGTTGAATGAATCTTAAAAAGTTCTCCTGCTTTTTTACCGGTATTAATCTGTGATTGTTTATCGCTTGCTCTTTCTCGCATTAAATATTCGTGTTTCATTTAGTGCTTGCCTTCTTTTGGTTTTAAATCTTCTAACTTCTTTTCCTTGTTCCTAACTCGTTTTGAGACTTCTAACTTAATGTTTGTTCTTTGTTCCGTTGTAATCTAGGTTGTTAATGTGTGTGTGTCATGAAATGTGCTTAGTAGGCGAATGTTCTTGGCCGTTATCGGAGATTGGCTTTATGTGAACTTTTACAAATAGAATGGATTTGGGAAAAAACTTTCCTCCTCTCTGTCTACAAGATTTAAAAAATAATGCTTTCCTCTCGCTTTTCAACATTTGCGATCTTTTTCTTTTATGTCGTCACTTTTCTTGACCTCCTACCAGGATGGAAAAATCATTCTTTTCCCAGTTACTTTTCCAAATTTGCTTCGTTGTAATGTTGTTAGTTATTATCCGATGTTGTGACATATACTTCATTTACCTATTGCAAATCAAGTAATGGTTTTTTCCTTTCCTCATCTTTCTTACTTGTTTTTAGTTGCCATTCCTTAGTAGCCCACTCACATAGTAAATACTATATATGTTTAGTGCAAGATGGGTTCTGCTTTCATGCAAAAAGGGTGATGTCTATTAATTTTGTTTCATACAATCTTTGAGGTGCATTAATGTGCTTGTAGTGTTCTCTAAAATGGATAAATAGTGCATGTGTTCGATTTTCATTTTCCTTTTGTTCTGTTGTAATACAGGTTGTTAATGTGTGTCTGTGATGAAATTTGCTTAGCAGGGCGAATGCTACTCGCCGTTGCCTTCAGATTGGGTTTATGTTAACTTTTACAGATAGAATGCATTTGGAAAAAAACTTTCCTCCTCTGTACAAGATTTTTTTAAAAATTCCTCTTTGGTTTCCAACATTTGCATTCTCTTTCTTTTTATGTCACTTTTCTTGACCTTGTACCAGGATGGAAAATCATCTTTTCCCATTTACTTTTCAATCGCTCCGTTGTTATGTTGTTAATACTATATATGTTTAGTACAGTATGGGTTCTGCCTTCATGCAAAAAGAGTGATGTCTGTGAAATTTGATTCATACACTCTCTGAGGTGCATTAATGTGCATTGTAGTGTTTTATAAAATGGATAAATAGTACATGTCTTTTGTTTTTTCATTTCCATCTAACAGAGACACGCCCATTAATACAATCTTCCTCTAAATTTGCAATTTTATCTGGTTTCTGCATTTTCTCCTTGGGAAAAAGAGAAAACAGCCTATCACATGAATGGTTCTTATGTCACCCAACAAATTCCTTCCTATGAATTTGTGACTTTACATACTTTATGCATTTTGCCTTTTCCTTAAAAAAACCCCGTTTGTATTGAACAGGGTTGTACTGTGCTTGGTTTTTTTTGTCCCGTCTTGATATAAACTGCACCTGCTTAATGCACCTTCCCAATGAATCAGTTGGGCTTGTTTTGCATTTTTTCACTTCCTAAAGCCTATTTCATACCTACAGCTTTTCTTCGGACCATTCTTTCTGCCATTTCAAATAGCTGTCTTTTGTTTTGTGCAATTTGAAAAATATTACTGCGCTGTGCATTCTTCTTTTAGCTTTGTAATAATAATAACTAGATTAGCTCAATGGAAAGCTTATTACCTTCTTCTGTTTGGTGTGTGTGTGTAAACCTTGTGGAAGTTTGTCAAAGGAGCATTTGCTTAGTGCGTTTGTCAAATATGTTTGCACTTGTGTCTTTTCCGTTCTGTCCTTAGAAAATGAGCACCTTCCTGTAGGATATAATTTTTTCCTACTCTTCTGCTGTTGTAATACATGTCCGTTGTTTATTTGAAAAAAAAAAACTAACTCTTTTCTTTACTTCTGTTTTGCATTGAATGAATTGTAATTTTCAATGGATGTTGGGGACTGATTGGCTTATATAGTTGCACTTTAAAAGGTACAGCTACTCTTTCTTTGTCTTTCCTTTCTCATCCAATTTGTTCTTTGTATGTATTCTTTGCTCTGTCTTTCCTTTCTGCGCAATTTTACTCTTCTTCTTTAAAATATAACGGTTGTCTTTATGAAATATAACAATTGTCTTTATCTTTATCAAATGAAGTAATAGAACCTATGATTTTCATGTTATGGCACTGTTTATTGGGCAAATCGCAAGTTTAAAAAGAGGCAAAAGACTTACATACAAACCTTTTGATTCTACGTTAAAATCAATTACTTAGTGCCTATGTATTCAGTGTCCATTAAGATCTTTCTATGTTGAATCTGTCTGTGATATTGCAGGTAGAGCTTTTTGCTCAAGATTTCTGCCTACACTGCTTGTGTTTGTCATCTACAAGTACGCTTCCTTAGTACTCCTTGTGTTTGCTAAACAAATTTGCTATGATAATATCTCAGATTGCAATGATTTACTAGGTCTTTGTACTCTTTCATTTCTGTTTTTGTTGCACAACATCATCCGTGTTCTTATTCTATTTAGCTATTTGTCGCCATTTTGTTGTGTCGTTTCCAATTTGAATCTGCTTTGGTCAATTCATTCTCTCGCTTATTTTCGCTTCACTTGTGCATGCCTTTTGTGTATCGCTTAAATATGTGTGAAGCCTAAGCATTGAAAAGTGTAACAACGCAATGGCGCCTCATAGAAAGAAAAAATTAATCCTCATAGGCGGACATGCATACATAAGAAAAACCAAAAAACGCTTACTTCTGAACCTATAACTGAACTTATTGACTGTGAACGTGGCTTGACTGATTCAAGTCAAGCTATCAATCCTTTGACTGATTCAGATTGCCATTTTAACACTAGACAGGTAGTGAATCAAGGAAAAAAAGAATTATGCTCCTTTATGACTACGTCTTTAGCCCATGTGAAAGCAGGGATTTCCTTTCCTCATGATAATCCGTCGCGTAGTGACGGTGTGACTCCTTTTCCTTCCAAATCGTTTAGTATTAATGTTCAAGCAAAACTTGCTAGGTGAAAAGATATCAAATCTTGCGTGAATCTAGGATTTCGTAATTTAGGTAGCAAGTACTACCAAACAAACAAACCAAAGAATTTGTTTCCTTGAGTTGTGCATCTTTGGCAACTCAAACAAGAAACCTATTCGAATGAGTCTTCTTCTCATTCTAAAGGTAAATTGAAATGACTATGACAGAATGTGTTTGTTTATACTTGTTCTTTCCTATGCTACTTGATAACATATTATAATTTGCCGTATCAGAAATGCGAGGATACCCAATAAAAGAAGGAAAAATATTCTTCACCACTTAACAAAATTCCTGAAAATTCTATGATCCTTTCTACTGCTCCTAATTGTGTTCATTGTGGAGCTAAGAGGTTCTATTTGGAACCTCCGTCCTTTTGTCACGGGAGGCGGTATCAATTGTGATGCTGCCATGCCCTATGAACTTTGTCGTTTGCTTACACCAAGATGAGGAATCTGTTCATTTTAGAAAAACATTAGAACTTATAACAACAATTTAGCATTTACGTCCCTTGGGGCAAAATATGATAGGGAATTAACTAAAAATACTAGAGGATGTATACTTTGAGTTAGGGGCAAGTCTATCATTTTCTTGATAGTCTTTCGCCACATGACAAAGAAAAATCAGTTGGGATCAGTTCTACTTTTATGACACGAGCGAGGCGGCCCAACGAGTTAGGTCTCGTGATAAATTACGTCATACAACTTTATCTCTACTTATGCAGATTTTACAGGACAATCCTTATTGTAAGTTCTTGAAAAACCTTAGGCATGTTCCCAACTTGGATGATTATAGGATTGTCCTTAATTCTTGTCCAAAATTGGATCAACGCCGATATAATCTTCCCACTTGTAGTCAAGTGGGTGCTATATTCTGTGAGGATGTTGTAGAAACTTCTTTGGATACTAGAAGCACACATATTGGATATCTGACACTTCTAATACAGTCATAGAATTCGACACTATTTTGGATGTTATGATCCTCTTCAATACCCATTGTTATTTCCTCGTGGGAATCTGGTTGGCATAATAATATCTGAGAAAACACCCAACAAAAATAAAAACTATAGAAACATAAATCCTAATGAAAATGCTTCTAGCATTGATGTTTGAGTATGGAAGTCCAGAAGATTTGATAGCATATGAAGATGCAAGTAAGTTCCTTTTGATGCGTTATTAGGAAACTTTAGCTATGTAGTATTTAACATATTTTGGTACAAATCGCTTTCTAATTCTTCCATTGTAGCCATCGAAGCTGGAAAGAAGAAAAGATTGTGTGTCCACTAGGGAGTAATCTTTATTCTGATTTCAAATGAGAACAAATGATCAATCGATGCTTTTGCATTCAATGCGTTTATTCCAACAATTTGTTGTTGATATGTACATAAAAATAGAAACATCCAGTTAGACTTTACGAGATTAAAACAAAAGAAGTTAGAACAGAGAAATTTTACAAGGTGTTCTTGATAGCATTTCAAATGGCCAACTAGATAGCTCTAATGTGGGTGTGGGTTATTTTGCCGACTTCCTTTGTAGGCGGACCTAGAGATATGCGTAGTAGATACTTGGGCGCTATGGCTTTAGTTGAAATATGGCAAGCGGATCTCTTTATTACCATGACTTGTAATCCTAATTGGAAAGAGATAAAAGAAAATCTATCTAACAAAGAAACTGCATTTGATAGACCAGATTTGTTAGCAAGAGTGTTTAGAGCAAAATTTGAAATGCTTAGGAGAGAACTTTTGCACAAACATATCTTCGGACAAGTAGCAGCGTGTGTTAGTGTCATTGAATTCCAAAAAAGAGGCATGCCTCATGCTCATTTATTATTAATTCTAAAACCAGAATTTAAGCTATTGAATCCTGAAGCATATAACAACATTGTATGTGCAGAAATTCCTGATCCAGAAATACATCCTCATTTATACAATCTTGTCCTTAAACACATGATTCATGGTCCATGTGGCCAAATGAATGAGACTAATTTATGTATGCGAAATGGTAAGTGCAAAAATCACTATCCTAGAGATTTTTGTGAACAAACAATGCATGTAGAAGATGGTTATCCTTATTATAGAAGGAGAAATAATGGTAGACAAATTAAAGTTAGGCAGTGTGTATTAGATAACGGGTGGGTTATTCCATATAATCCATACTTATTGGCTACTTTTGATTGTCATTTGAATGTTGAAATTTGTTCTACCATTAAACTCATGAAGTACATTTATAAATACATTTATAAGGGCCATGATTTGGTCGATTTTCAAGTTTCTAAACCAAATGCCGATCAAGACATTGATGAAATTAAGCAGATTTAGGGATGCCGTTGGATCGGTCCTCCGAAAGCTCTTTGGAGGATTTATGGATTCAATATTAGTGAAATGACCCCATTGTTTATACTTTGCAAGTCCATCTTCATGGTCACCAAGTTGTTTCATTTAAAGACAAATATAATCTTTCAACTTTGATAGAAGAAATTGACTTTTCAAAAACTATGCTTCTGAATTCTTTGAAATGAATCGCATGAATCAAGCATTTCAGTGATTGAAATGTCTTTATAAAGACTTTCCTCGGCACTTTGTATGGAATTACGCCCTTAAAATTTGGACTAAAGAAAAACTAGAAATGTTATCGGTCGAATGGTCACCTTTGTTAGTCCACAAGAGGAGATCGATATTATCTTAGGCTATTACTATCAAATATTAGAGCTCCTACTTGCTTCTTTGATCTTTTAAGCTGTTTGGGCATAAAATGCCAAACCTTTAGAGATGCGACACTAAAATCGAGTTTGCTAGAATCGATACTTACATAGAGGATACTTTAAGGAGGCATCTCTTTATCGGATGCCAAGTGCTCTAAGGTCCTTTTGCTATTATTTTGGTATTTTGTTCTCCAAATGAACCCAGAAAATTGTAGCAGTTCCAACTTGAATTGTCCAGTGACTTTCGAAGGTCACTGGATTATTCCAATGTTGACATCCATGTTGTTATGAATAGAGTTTTAATAGACATTAACAGTTCCTTGGAAGAGATGAATAAAAATATAAATGAATATCATATTCTTCACGAAAATGAACAAGTCTTCTGTCTGGTAGTTTAACAAAAGAAATAGATAGTGAAGCTGAATATAATTGTTAGTGAAGAAGATCTTTTGCTTCCAACTAGGTTAAACATAGAACAGAAGTTTGCCTATGAATCAATCCTCCGGAAAATCCATCTAGGTGAAGGACAAGCATTCTTCATTGATGGTCGGAGGAACTGGAAAAACTTTCTTATATCGTGCCCTGTTGGCTAATATTAGATCCAAAGGATTTATTGCAATTCTTGTGGCAACATCGGTGTTCTTTGCGTCCATTCTTCAGTGATCGCCATCATTCAAGATTCAAAATTCCAATTGATTTCTCTATTACTAAAGCTTGTCAATTGAGTAAGCAAGCGATCTGACCCATCTTATTTCAATTGCTAAACTTATAATATGGGATGAAGCTTCTATGGCAACTAGAGATGCTTTAGAAGCATTTGATCTTCTCTTGAAAGATATAAGCTGGAATAAATGAACCATTTGGCTCAAAAGTGGTTGTCTTTGGAGGTGACTTTCGACAAACTCTTCGATTATTAAAAAGGAACAAGAAAGTCACGAGTTAATGCTAGCATTGTGAATTCTCCACTATGGTGTTCAATGGAAAAATTCAATTGAAGCAGAATATGTGCTTTCTTAGACCACGATTTTTCTAAATTCCTTCTCCATATTGGGAAAATTCGGAACCTATGGATGAATGCGGTAATATTACATTACCACATGAAATTGTCATTCCGTATATTGAAAAAAGAATCTCTTGATAAGTAAGTATTTGACATGTTTCATATGTCGTTTTCCTTCTTTTATGCGTGTATTAGATTCCTTTGATCTAATTACTTCTGCCATACATGTATTTTTTCCATATTTATGATTGATTGGTTGTGTCTTCCCAAATTTACTTTTGTATTCTAGCAAACGGAGGAAATGATTAATAGGTGCATTTTGTCACCAAAAATATACATTCGGACATTAACAATCTTTTAATAGAACAATTTCACAGGAATTTAGTAGTATACGAGTTCGGATCAAACAATTGATCTAAAACATCAAAGGGGATTATGAGGATTTTCTAAATTCCTTAAATCCATCAAGTCTTCCTCCACATATCTTGTTACTCAAAAGAAGCGTCCAATAATTCTTTTACGAAATCTTAATCAGCAGAAGGTCTTTGTAGCAATTACACGTCGATTTGTCTAGAATTAGCGGCCAATACAATTTGTGCAAAGATTGCTTACAGTGACACCAAAGCGAGTTGTCTTCATACCAAAAATTCCATTGCATAGTTCGGACAAAGAAAAGAATGGAATTCCATTTAAGAGAACTTCGGTTTCGATCAGTTATCATTTGCCATGACAATTAATAAAGCCCAAGGCCAAGCGTTAGATTATGTCGGTGTTTATTTGCAAGAACAGTTTTCTCACGGTCAACTATATGTTGCCCTTTCAAGAGCTAGAACATCCAAATTAGTCAAAGTGCTAATACTCCTTCCACTTTTAGTGAATCTAAGACAGATTGCAAGACTCAAAATGTGGTTTATAATGAAATATTTGAATTAGCAAATACTTGATGATAAATTTATGCATCTTTGCTACTGAGTTTGAAGTTTTCCTATTCCGTTTTCTTTTTGGGCCTTTCTCTTACCTCTTATTCGAATACCACTTACATTGTGTCTTTGTTCTTTTAGATGGACCGTTTGTTAGAGATTCAAGACATTGTTGAGGGCATGTGACATGGTCATGTATTATTCTTGTCAAGAAAAGCTTGACCAACAAGCGCAGTGCAGATCCTTCACGTTATCATTTCATTCTCATGAGACTCAAAGGTGTTAATTTTTGGGTACTACTTTCATGTTTTTCTCATACAATTAAGTATATTTTCCCTCTTTACTCAAGTGGTTTCTGTTTGCATTGTGAGGTTCAAGAGTGCAAGCCATAGTTTTTAACCATGAGATCGAGCATGGGGAAGAAAATGCAAGTCTACCAGAAATATAAAATCAAAAATGCTGAAGTGAAGCAACTGAAAAAAGAATATCAGTTTGAAGGGATCACTACACAGTGGATAATCAATTCAAGGACAATCCTTGAACCTCTTGACAATTCTGAAGGTGTGCTCGAGGTCAATTATCAGTATACAGACTTTCAAGACCTAGCTAGGTTCATTGATGCAAAAAAAGAATCCGTTGGTAAAGTCCTCTTTCCATGATTACTTATTAGCTTTGTAGTCGCTCTTTTATATCAAAGTAGTACAGATATTCCAATTTATATAGGTCAATTTTGATGTTACTTGATAGTCGCCTAAAATTTATCTTTTATTTGTGGCTGTTTTACCTTGCTATTTAGATCTGATCGTGTAAAACGTTTGCTCATTATGTAGATGTGTTGGCTGTGGTGATTGATAGCCTACCTAAGACTATCAAAGGTGATGTAGGTGATTCAATGGTTCAGAAATTCGTCCTTCTTAATCAAAGGTTATAGAATCTATCCTCCTAATTTCACGTTCAAGTGTTTACAGCTTATCTTCATGGAGTTGTGTCCAATACATATTATCTATTAGTTATTCTGTTCATTTTCCTACATAAATTTCCCGTTCAGTCTCATATTTTTAGCATTGTCGTTAGGTCATCAGATTCCATCTTTGTTTCGATTACTTGTGCGATGAGCTTGAACATATTCTTGATTGCATAACCATTAGATTAATGTACTCATTTCCTACGTCTTGACAACTCCAATCTAAGCGATTAACAAGCAATTTCATTAGTACATACAAGCTGTTTTGCTACGAAATACATGTGTTTTATTGCCATGTTGTGTTACGCAAACTATTATGGGATTTCTGCATTCTTGTTTTCCGGACATTATCAATATGTTTTAAATTGAAATTTATGGATTTTGTTCAATTCTTGGCCCGAATGTGAACATTCCCTTTTATAATCTTAGCGCATGAAATTTAAGTCTTTCCTAGGTTAACTCCATTATTCTTTGTTGCGATTATGAAGACAGTTATGTTATCCATTTGGAGCGAGTTTGTTGCCAATGAAGGAGCTAAAATTGTTGACAATCACGAGCAGTTTTCCTGTAATCATTTGTCGCAGGATTAAAGTTGTTTACTATAATGGTAATGTATTCTACTGTCAATCCCATTGTGTTAACCTTAATCTTTTTTTCTAACACTATTGGTTCATCCCTCAGTTTTTTATTACGCAGCTATCTTATAATAAACTGAAAAATACAATTTGTAGGCACGACTCGACTACCAAATATGATTGATCATTACAGTGAACCCTCCAATAGAAAGTGCACTTCGTCTGAAAAACTGGTGACGCATCCCTATATTAAGTTATAGCTTTACTCATTTTTTTTTTCTGTCTTACTAAAAATGGTATTTTACAATCCACCAGGGCTGACAGAAACAAGGACATGCTGTCTGACTTCGTCATCAACAAGACTTATTTCAAGAATCCTGCTGAGATATCTATAGAATCATGCAAGAAAACTTGTATTGTTGCTAACATAACACCATTAGCCAAGGTATTTAGTTTTTTTTTGCTGATTATCGATAAAGTCTGCCTTCTTCCATGTATGCTTTACTGTTTGTTGCTCCTAACTTATTACAATCTATTCGCAGAATGTACTTGTCAAGGCACAACTTTCCCTCAAAAATATTTGCCAAAAGTATTGGTATATGGCTTGTCCCAAGTGCTTCCAATCAACATCTGCACTTCAATATGAAGAATACACCTGTAACTTGTGTGATTCAAAGCAGATGGCAGAACCCAGGTAAATTTATCTCTTATTCCCTTTTTAGTTCCATTTTAAATTGATTGTATCGTGACCTAACTGATTATTATTTTTTCTAACAGGTGTAGGTTTGAGGTTGACGTGATTGATGATAGTGGCATCATTACAGCCTCTATATTTGGAAATCTGGCTGAAAAATTATTAACGTTTCGACAAATGAAGTCATGGAATATGCGAACAAGGTCAATCCTACTACCTAACTACTGTTCACATTATTAATTTTTGCTTTTCTTTGATGGGTGCATATGGTTGACTTTAACTCTTTTGTTTTCCTTCTTGCTAGAACAACGAACTTCCTTCTGAGGAAGTTCACAAGGCGTGCGATCCAGTTATTCTTAGTGCGATTAGGCCGATCAAACTTAAGACTCAGACGGTGAAGCGCTACACCATCACTTCTTATGCTGAATTTCATCAAGGCGAGTTTGACCTCGTCGGCGATCGAGCGATTGCAAGTGCAAGTGCAACAAAAATAACATCCACAAGTGTTCTTGAAGTTGACCAATGACACAATCGAAGGTCATATTTCAATGACTTATTGCGTCTAAGATTACGACTATATTTATAGCTTGGAACATTTCACAAATTCGATTGTACTTTTATCCCTTAATTTTCTGAGGACAACTTCGACAAATCATCACCAAAGGCCCGCCTTTGCCTTCTTGACAAGCTGGTGTCATCGGAAGAAGAAGATCATTTGGATACTAAAGACCACGCCAATGCCACAAGAAGAAGCAGAAAATAGATTAGCTCTTTCTACTTTGCACATTTTGCGAATATGTATTTCAACATTTTGTATTTTAGGCTGCTCTTTTGTGTTGCTTGTCTTTTTGGTTATGGGTGTACTTATTCAAAGTGAATGGTAGCGATCGATTTTATGAGTACATCACATAAAAGCGAAAAACTTGTACCAAACAAATTCTTGTTATCTTTGTACGCTTTCTAAGTGTCTTGCATGAGCCAATGTTAAGCTTGTTCCATGCATTTTATGAGAAAGTTAAAGTTCTCCTTCTGAGACAAGCTGTCTTTATGTCTGCATGAGTTTGCATGATTACATTACGATTATAGTTTTTGACTGTATTTACGCCAACATGTCTGGAAAGCAGGGTGATTTTGGTCTCCTCTATCTACATTTGCCAATGAATATCTTTGTTGGTGCATTACGCTCGGCATTCATTTGAATATCCTATTACACAGCATACACTCAATAATTACATGTACTCCAAGCTTGTTAAACTTGAACTTATCACCATAACGACATCATATATTTAAAAAAGCGATTCCAATTCTTTTGTCTCTGTTTTGTAGGAGTACTATCTGAAGCTAATCTCTATCAATCATAAAGGTATAATTTGTTATTCTATTTATAAGAACTAAATTTCATATTAAATGGTTTGCACCTATTATAAGTGGTCTACACTGTTGTGGCTTTCTTTGTTTTAGAGTCTTTTGGCAATTCTGCTCTTACTTCTTACATGTCAAATACATCTTATCCATGCATGCCCTACAAGCAGTCTCAATATTATCTGAATCATATCTTGCATTTTCCCATGCTCTACGGATATAGTTTTTGCCTCGAGATTTAGCCTAAGCTAACATGATTTTGGTTTAAATTTGATGCAACAGATTGTTATTTCCAAATCCGTTTTCCAATGTAAACATTTCTATTTACATTCATTATTCCCAAGCCAAAATTGCAATTTCTGTTTCTGCAGCTTTTTTGTAACATACCCATGTGACTGCTCAGTTTGAGTTGACAACTGAAACAGAACTGTAAAAGTAAAAGTAGGTCACATCACCATCAATCAAATTGTACAAGTATTGTTATAAAGTAGAACCATGCCATTCATTGCAGGTCATATACTTCCCTTTCTAGCTTTACTGTTTCCTTTGCTAAAATTAGTCCTTTTTAGCTTGTACCTTCAGTTTGGAATTTTTTCCTTCTCAAAAACAAAAGCTCTGAAGTAATGTGCTAGAACTACACTGCACTGGTTTGATTAATCAACGGTATTCTCCTTCTTCTTAGCTTCTAACTTCAGTTTTTTGCCCTTTTTTTTTTTCTGAAAAACAGGAACTCTGAAGCTATCTGTTAGAACTCCACTGCATTGGTTTGATTACTCAACGGTATCCTCCTCCTCAGCTTGTAACCCGACTTCTATTTTTATTTTTACCTAAAGCAGAAACTCATAAGTAATGTCTGTTTCAAAGGAGTCTGTTTTTGAGTTAGTCATGCCTTTATTTATTTCGTGTTTATAAAGATCGTGCACTATGTAACATTCATTCAACCATTTTCCTGTTTCTGTTTTTGTTATGGTTCAAACTTAAATTGTCATGCTTTTACTACCTCGAGTTTGACTTCAAACAACTAATGCATGCTATTTTAAGTTTGAAAATAGACATTCCTTTGTGTAGGATAGAAAGGTGGTTAGTGTAGTATTTTTGAACTGCATATTCTTTGTTTATATTTCCTGCACTCTGACTCTTTCTTTCCTTATTCTATGTGCATTCAATAAAAATTGATTGCCAATGGATGTTGGGAAATTGATCAACTCATACAGTAGCTCTTCAAAAGGTAAAATTACTCTTCTTCTCTCCTTTGTTTTTTTAATATTGGTATTGCATGTTATACTGCTTCAGATTTTTTTTTGCTGCCTTTTCTGATGTTTGTAACACTTTCTGCGTATAGTCGTCAACTTCATAATATGTATATGCAATTTCAGCTATATTTGTAAGTTAGACTAATGTCCCTCTTGTTGATGCTATAGATTTGAATGTTTTTGAATATAAACTACCCTGCAGTTTTTGAATCTAACTGACTTTCTATTTGTCCTCCATGCTTCTGCGATTCGTACTCGATTTTCAAACTTAAATGATCATGCTTCTTACTACATTTCATTTTGACTTTGTATAATTAATGTGTGCTATTTTTGTGGTTTACTTGTTAAGCTATTCTTTGCTCGGAATGTTTGTATAAAAATTGCTTGATTGTTAAAAATATACAACGATATCTGCTCATCTTTGTGATCAGGATCGAATATAAATTAAGTAGCCATACTTTTGCTTGTAAGTTTGTATAAATCGGCACTCATAGTTCAGCAATAGACATTCATTTCATTTGTCTAGAAATGTGGTTAGTGTAGTCTTCTTGAACTGCATATTCTTTGTTTCTTTTTGGTGGTTTCTAACGTTCTTTTCCTTATTTTATGTACATTTAATAAAAATGATTCGCAATGGATGTTGGGAAAGCGATTAACTAATACAATAGCTCGCATAAAGGTAAAATTGCTCTTGTTCTTCCTTTTGTTTTTTATAGATTGCTCTTGCATGTTATTATACTTTAGATTTTTGTTTACTGCTTGTTCTGATTTTGGTCAAACTTTCTGCATAATTTGTTTGAACAGAAACTCCCCTGCAAATTTTTTATTCTATCAAGTGACTATCTCTCTTGGCGCTGATTGGTGTTTGCTCTTCAAATAGGCATAAATAAATACACACTGTTTATGTACATATTGTTACTGTCATTTTTCGGTTGATTTGCTTTCTTATTTCAAAGGAATGGCTTTCCTTTGTAATGACATTGAAATTTTGTATCTTTGAATGCTACATTAATATTAGTTTCTGATTGCAGTATTTTACATCTTCACAACTTTTAGTACAGATACATTTTCCTCAATTTATGTATGCTATTAACGTTTAAAAGTATGTAGGGAAACGTTTTCTGGAAACCTTGTAATGATTTGTGCGTTATTACCACTTTGTGTTGCCATTTTCAAAGCAGCTGCATTTCTACAATTCTGTACTCCATTCCCAGGTCGTCCTACATTTTCCTACTGCTTTCTAGAATTCTGTACTCTATTTCCCTGCAAAAAATGGATTAATTGGTACATATTAATCCTACCCTTTGCAATATGGTCAAATAACATTTCTTTACCTGCGTTTTTTTGTACAATTGCCAACATAAAATTGGTTATGCTCCATTTTCCTACTAATTTTTAGTGCCGTACTCCTTCCCCAATTAAATGGATTGATTGGTTGATTTTAATGCAGCCATTTGCAATAAAATGAAATTTCCTCTCAAGTTTGGTTCTAATTCATTTTCGTATAACTTTTTTCATGTTGTACTCCATCTTCCCAAAAATAAATCCTTAACGGTTCAATTTAATACTAACAGTTTCGAATAAGATAAAATATCATTTCTTTACCTGAAATGTTGTCTATAAATACCGGCAATAAGATTGGTTATACTTCATTCTTCTACTCCTCCATTTTTTATTTGTTTCGTAGTATGAATTATATATATTTCCAAATAAATTATTTCATTTAGTTTCTTCTTCTTATAGGTGATGACGCCTTAAATAATCCGTTTACAAAATGGTTGTGAAACAAAATGGCCATAAACACAAGTTTTATTTTGTTACTAAATTCCATACACGTGTACATGCTGGCACCTTAACATATGTGCACAACAATCAGATCAATTATCGAATATGTTATAATTTTTTCGTCTCTTATCCAACAATATTTAAAAACATTGGATATCCGAATGCCCAATCAGAAAAATCAGTTCAAGATTGGATGCAAAATGTCTTACTCGCTAATCCAATGCTATTTCAATTACAAGGTAATTCTATTTAATTTTACAAACTTGATTCATAATTTTTTCCTTATTATGCTTTTCATACGAAATAACATAATTTTATGTTCTTTTTCTAATCTGTTTACTCGCCTTTCAAAGGTACAAATGAAAGGTCATATTGCTTATTCTTGAAATCCCTTCAAAGAGAGAATCAGGTTCAACTTTAAATCTTTAGAAATTTTACTTTAATCTCTATTACAACTATCACTTCTTATTGCATTTAACCCAATAAAAAAACTTTTGTCCTTTTTTTTAGCCAATACCTATAGGTCTTTATGCAATCCAAATCTTTGATGATGGGGATGAAATTGTAATCCAACAAGGACAAATGCAATGGAAGTTAACAATCAATCAACATGTTTTCACATTTGTTTGGGTGAATTCTTTGATGATAATTTACTCGATCAAGATATTCAATTTTATTGAGACTTCGTGAAAATAATAAATTTGATAGTCTTCCGTTCAACAATTTCAAGTGAAATAATGATGCCATGGGCGGTGCCATTGCCTATCTTGCCAAAACAAGGTTTGTTCATTTACCAATATACATTTTCCTTTCTAATTAAATAATATATCTTGTCTTAATGAATTCTACGTATTATTTTGATCTTCAAAACAACAAATCTTCATCATAATGTCCTCTCATCTTCACTACATCCATTTCAAAAGTTCAGTTCAACTCCACACTATTCGTTCTTCCAATGATTCCATGACGTCGAGATACTTTTAGATTGGTAATATTTCAATTTGTTACTTATTTTGCACATTTATTCTACATAACATTTTGCACTTCTCGTTTTACTAACTTCATACAATTTCCTTGTTGTCACCTAGAATATTCCAAAATATTCGAATTTTAATCTGGAAGAAGCAAAACAATATGACATTCATTTGAAATCTGGAAATCAGTATATGACATCAGCATCGGCGTTAACCGTCGAAATTGGCATCAATTAAATGCAGGATCATCATTTGGAAGAGAAACGACTATTTAGTTTTCATACCACAAATACAAGATATTTTCACTGTTATTATTTTTAACAGTCATGGGATCGAAAAATTATATCCATGGCAATTTAAATTTAAGATAAATTAGAATATGTTTACTCTATTTTTGTTTTACATTAAGTCACTCCTACTATGTAATTTCCTTTCTCCCTTTTGAGTAATTCTTCCTTTTTAATACTATTGTGATTTTCGTTTGTCAAATATATCTTCATTTTGACCTCCAATTTTTTTATATACTGTGCCATACAGTGGGCACTCAAAAAACCGCGCATTGCGCGGATAGTGCCTGCTAGTTATTGTTAATCTCTAAGCAATTGTTGTCTTTTGTGTCAATGCACGTTGCACGTATCGTTTAAATTGGATTTGTTCAAAGTTTTTAGATTCCGATTACTCTATCTAGTGAATCATATTTGATTTGAAAGTTAAAATTTCATAATTTATCATATCTTGATTTCCAACGCTTTTTAACTTTCTTCCTTTTTTGGTTCTATCTTTCTTTTCCAGATTCTATTTTACCGTTTTTTTTTAAACTAAACCATGCACTCATAAATAATTTCAAATAAAAGACGTAATTGATTGAATTAGAAACCATCTCACGGAAACTAGTCAAAGGATGAAAAAATTTTAAATAGAAAATATAAGGAATTAGAAAAGTTATTTTAATATTAGGGATGAAAAAGATCATAAAAACAAATATAAAAAACTAAAAAGATTAAATTTTAACCGACAAAAAAGATCATATAAATCAAATATAAAATTAGGATCCATTTGAATGTAAGGGATGAAAAAATATATAAAACCAATTATAAAAGACTAAAAAAATGATTTTAGAATGAGATGGGTAAAAAAGATTATTTGACTAAACATAAAGGACTAATTTTGTTATTTATTCTAAAATTTTATAATTGAATAAGTTTGAGCTATAATTATTAGGATCTCTTAAAAAAATTACTAAATTCATCAATATCAATTTTATATGATAATCTAAGTTATAATAATTTCTTAATAATGACATTAATTTATTAACTTTTATTTACTTGAAAAAATGTTATTAACTATTTTTGAAAATTTATTAATAATCAATAGTCAAAAAGTATTTTTTCCCCATGTCTTTTTTTAAAACCCACTTGTTTTGGTTGCATGAGTTTAAAATATACTTTTAAAATTTTTAAAATATTTTTTTTGTATTTTCGAGAAAGCTCAATCTTACAATCTTTACCAATAAAAGCGCAAAAACGCATGGCTCTTTGATAAGTCTCCAGGAAAATTAAACCACTTGAGTCTTGACACAGCTTGGCCCATTTAAATTTCTAATTATATTCATCAAAATTTTGAGAAAAAAAAAGAAAAAAGAAGACAATACTGATGAGTGATCACACTGGATCAAGTACAGTTTAGGACAAGTACAAGTTTCGTTGCCCGACCATTATTATTATTAAATTTAAAAACGAAAACACTGAAATTAGCTCATTAGCAGTGCCGGTGCAAATTCATTTGAAGAGCTGTAGATCACGACAGAGGTAATCCAAGAACTCCCTTTCGTTAATCCTTTGCTTGACATAAGACCCGTTTGTTTCCTTAATTTTTTGTTGGCTGAGTATTTATTTGAGCATTCTTGAGAAGTATTTATTCCTTTTAATGGAGGATTGCAATTGTATTTCAGGATCCTTTTCTGAGTTCTTGAAGAAAAAAAATACAAACTTCTGATATTTGGGTTTTGCTAGTCGATGTTTATGGTGTGAGAATTGCATGTTTTGATGGGGTGTTTCTTGTGCTATTTTAATGGAATGCGTTTGAGCTGATTGGGGGTAACGTTTGATTTTTTATTTTTTTTTAAGCTGTTTTGATGTGTACAAAAAGGTGTGTGTAGGTTTGGAAATTGGATTTTTTAATTTTCGTATTTGGGTTTTGGGTATTATTGCCTAAGCTTGTGGTCCTCGTGGGAGTGAATAATAACAATTCCGAGAGTGATTTTTTGTCTGGATATATTAGAGGAATTTTGGGGGATGAACAGGAATCAGCAAAATCCGGTGGTTTTTAAGGAATTAATAGGATATATCAACGCAACCAAAGAAATCATATGATACAGCTCGTTTGCGAAATGATCAAGTCCAACAATTGATGAATAAGAAATCTGTGGTTGAAATGGACAGTTCAATTGGGCTAAGAGATGTGAGGGACTCACCCCGAGGATTTTTAATGACTTTTGGGAAAGAGAAGATTGCTGGACCTTGCGATGTTATTAATTATGGCACTGTTAATATTGATGAGGATTCGACTGATGAGGAAGAACCGAGTATGGAGGAAGGAAATGGTATGGATACTAGGGGAGCAAGAGGCAAGAAAGAGACTCCTTGGCAGAGAATGAAATGGACTGATAAAATAGTTAGATTTTTAATTCAAGTTGTTGCAAGTGTTGGTGAAGATGGTTGTTTGGTGGGTGCCGATGTGGCAAGGCGAAAGTCTGGTCTCATAAAGAAGGGTAAATGGAAAACAGTCTCTAAGATACTGATTGTGAATGGCTTTCATGTTTCACCTCAGCAGTGTGAGGATAAGTTTAATGACTTGAACAAGAGGTACAAGAAGTTGAATGATATTCTTGGAAGGGGTACTTGTTGTAGAGTCGTAGAAAGTCCAGCTTTGTTAGACAACATGCATAACCTCTCAGCTAAGGCAAAGGAAGATGTGAGGAAATTATTGAGCTCAAAGCATTTGTTCTACAGGGAAATGTGTGCTTACCATAATGGCCAAAAAATACCTGATGGTAGTGATACTGAGTTGCCAATTCATTCTGTATCTGTCGCCGAACAAATTTGGAAAAATTGTGATGGTTCACCTGCTGCAGCCCAATGCTCAAAAGAGGAGGATGATTCACCTGTAGTGGCACAAAATTCAAAAGACAATAATGTCTTCATTGACGAAGCTGCTGAAGATAATGATGACAGCAAGGATATGATGTCTGAAGATGATGATGAGAATAATGCTCATGGAAGTGTAGAGAAGATAAAAAAGTATGAGGACAGGGAAATCATTAATGGAGAAGATGGAAATATTAGGTCACAATCTGGTCGACTAGATGATTTTCGAGCAGAAATTGCTGAAATCTTTAGTGACCCCACTAAATCTCAATGGGAGCAGAGAGAGTGGATTAAAAAACGGATGCTTGAGCTTCACGAGGAAAGAATAGGTATCCAAGCTGAAGCACTTGATATAGAGAAGCGACGCTTAAAGTGGCAGAGGTTTTGCAACAAGAAAGAGTTGGAGCTAGAGACATCAAGATTGGAGAAGGAGAGGTTAATAATCGAGAATGAGCAAAAGGCATTACAACTGAAGCAGAAGGAAGCAGAGGTGGAATTCAGGAGGGCAGAATCACCATTTAGCCTCTCTACTTTCAGCACAGACATAATGGGAAGAAGAGAGCAGATTGGTCCAGGAAGGTAACAATAGCATAAAGGATTTATAATCTGCTTCTGTAACCATGTGTCATTTCCTTCTCTTCTCTTTTGAAGCCTTGACGAGTGTTTTTCAAATATTTTTCATTAAAAATGTTGTCACACTTTTTATGGCAATATTTCAATCCTTTTTTCTTTTCAATTTTTGTGTGGTGAAGCTTTTTCTCCAATATTTGACAGGCATTTAGGAATCCTAATTTGTATTTTGTTCCTAGTAAGCTCTGCCTGGGTCCCAATGTAAAAATGTCTTCTGACTTATTTTGTTTTGTCCTTTTGCACTTGTTCTGTAACCATCAGTCAAGTTAAGAGACTCTGAATAATTGTTCACTGTGAACAACAACTAAGTCTTTATCCCATTGTGTGGAGTTGGCTAGGTGGATCATATCTCGCCTTCGCTTTATATTAAAACGCATTTTATTCACAGACTTAATTATTGTCATGCAGAAAAGAAAAAAAAAAAGAGACAGCGAATAGATTTCATGTCTTAGATTAACAAACACCTAATGATGTTGAAGGGAAGTACTGTGATATTGAAACTCTGCCTGGATAAAACTTCTTCCATCCTGTTAGTTCTGTTTGAAGGGAAGTACTGTGATATATTACTACTGTGCTTTTGCTTAAGTTGATTATTTGTAACATAGCTGACAATATTTGCTTCTGTACCAAATGATGAAGAATCAAGCAATATGTGCAATGGATTATCTAATAATTATTTTATGTAAGATACATAAAATTTAGGATCACTCGTCAATGCTTATAGTGTGGAGGCAGTTAACTTGAGACTTTTAACTGAAAAATGCCAAACAGTGATGGGCTACCAATTAGGTTTTCATTGACCAGATCCATACGTCTAGTTACCACCGTACCAGCATTAAATGTGCATACTATCGATGGGCTACCGAAAAAGGGCAATCTAAACTTAATTCAGCTTCATGTACTTCTCAAAACACTGATACGCTTCATTTTCTCATCACATGTTTGACACTCCTTTGATGCTTGCTCATTAAAAGAAATGGTTCGAGCAAATATATTAGGTCTTTGCCAAATGCTAAAGAAATGGCCATCTTGCAGTATCAAATGGTCTGTGTGTAATGTGAAGCAGCAGTTCAAAGTACACTTGCTTGTATAATGAGAAAAGCATTAATACATTTATGTCATGGTTTATTTATATGAAAGGTAGATGTATCTAAGGAATTCTTTGAAAATCATGACATGGTAAGATATACAATTTTCTTCTCATTCCTGGAGTGATGACTGTGCTTCTTAGTTCAATAGGAGATTTTGATGTAACAGCCTCATTATAGATGTATCAAAAGAATTCATCAAAAATCATGACATGGTAAGAGATACTATTTTAGGTATTCTCAATATTCCTATGCATTATAGAATTTGTTTACATGATTATACTCACCAAGTAAATTGATTCTTGTGACTTCTTTTACAAATTCGTATGGTCAGAAATACAACCTTTGTGAGCCCATAGCAAAAGATTCCCTCACATAGTGAGAGTTTTCTGGTCCAATGAGAAGTGTGCACGGTAATTAAATTGTATCCATTTTCTTTTCTTCGTTATTACACTTATCCAATGATTTTGAATTTGATATTTTGAGTTCCACTAAGTTGAGGTATATTTTAAGCTTTGATACGTACTGAATTTGAGCCAAACTCTCAGCTTATGTTGTCATTTTCCTTTTGAAGACTTCTTCCTTATGCTGGTTCTCTAACTTTATTAGTCACACTATTTTCTTAATTGATGGAATTGCTAATGCGGTCACTAGACCAGTTTGTTATGTCTGTGGTTTTAACTTCTTTTTGCAATTGGGATCCTGGGTTGTTGAATGTATGATAAGGCCTATTTAGATGCTTATGAGATGTGGATGTATAGTTTTTATGCAACCTAACTTGATATAAGAGTTCTTTTGCTAGTCCTCTTTCTTCATCTCTGTTCTTTCTACTCCTCTTTTCTCTAGCTTCTTGACTTCTTCCAATTCTTGCTTCTTGTTGATTTTGCTGAGTGGCCGACTTCTGCCATCTTTTTCTTTGAAAATGTCATCATAATTGGGTTGCTGGGTGTTGCCTAGGAAACATTATATCATCAACATTTGTCATACATGTACACAGCAAGATGGCCTTTTTATCTTTGCTGTATTCACGGTACATTTTGTCAATTTATGAGCAAAAGCTAAGTATAATTTCGCTTATATATGTTTATGTGTATGTTCCTCTACATACAAAATCGGGGAGGCAGATGGACGGGTTGGCTTACTTATGGGTTAAAATTTTACTTGTCATGACAAGTACAGGTTAGTTTCAGGTTGGGTTACTTTTGTGCTGGATTAAACCCAATCAATTTAACAATATTTTTTTAACTTTTTCTATTTAATTAAGGAAATTAAATTTACGTTTTCTATCTTTTTTAAATGCCTTTCTAAAACAAATCTTATTTAGTTTTTTTTAAATAAATTATTTGTATATTTTTCACTCTAACCAAAAAATAAATTAATCTTATTTACTTTCTCTATTAACATCATTTTTTAAACTAATTTTATTTAGTTTCTTTTTAAATTAATCTTTTCTAAAAACTATTTTTATGTTTTCACCATAACTAAAAAATAAACTAATATTATTTAGTTTCTCTATTAACATTAGTTCTTTTAATTGAATTTTATAAACATCTAAGTCACTAATACAAAAAAATCCAATAAAACAATAACTAGGAATCCCAACTCTTCTCCAAATCATGAAAACACATAAAAAAAATTAAACTACAAGAGAATCAAAAAATTCACAAAAAGTTTATAACCCAAAGGGTCAATTTAATTTAATCGAATCCAATTCAGTTCAATTCAAATATTGTTGATCATTTTATGACTCAATTATTTATTAACCAATGATTTAAGTGACTTAACTCATTGAGTTAAAACATTAAGTGGGTTGGATATAATTTTTGTCACCCCTAATACAAAGTCATGCTCTATCAATACCTCTTGCCTTGTATGAATTAATCATGATAAACCTGGTAATATGGATTTATGCATGCTTTAGAAAATTTCAATCACTATCACTAGAAAGGAAGCATTTTTAACTGAAATATCCCAATGTGCGGTACCGAAAATGACAATTGGATCCTGCAAGGAAGTCAATTTCTGGACGTTCTTTTATTGAAAAGTGATTGTTAATTTCACATTAGTCAATATGAATACATTCACAATACTTAATTGTTTAATTAATCTTGTTACTGCATCAGATTATGTGTTGTGTTTTCTTTTTGTTTCAGGTTGATATATGAAGTTGAGAGGGCAGTATAATCCCTGCAGGTGATCGATCCATTGCAGAATGGAATAGAATTTCAATTCCCTTAAGTTGTGTCTACGTTGATATTTGAGGTTAACAGGATGTCCAGTGTAGATGCAGACGAAAAGAAACTATAAAAGTAGGGTGTTTGGTATGGGGGGTTTGGATTGGTTTGGATTACTTTTGCCAATTTGTTGATGTTTGGTACATGGGTTTCAAAATGGTAATCCTTTGGGGCTGGGTTTACGTTAAACCCAGCCCCCCTCCCTCCTTTTGCAAAATCATTACTCATGGGTTTTAAAAAGGCTCCAAAACGACGTCGTTTTGAGCCTTTTTTGCTCAAAACGACGTCGTTTTGGAGCAAAACAAAAAAAAAAAAAAAATTTTGGGAGCGCCTGTCAGCGCCACATGTCAAGGGGGTTGCAAACCCCCCAAAGGTTTGCAACCCCCATTTTACCCTTTTTTTTTTAAAAAAAAAACAAATTTCACTAAATTATAGAAAATATTTTTCTCTACAAAATGACATGCACTTTGACTATTTTTTGAACAATATATAATTTATTAAATATCATATAATGTAAAATACTAATATTTTTATTAAAATTTTAATATAAAATTTATTTATAAATTTATTATTATTAATATTAAATTTTAATTTTAATATAAAATCTATTCCAATCCATTACAAAATAATACCAAACAACATAATTATTATCATTCCATTCTATTCCAAACATTTCCATTTCATAAATCCATTCCATTCCTAAACCCACAATTTATACCAAGCGGCACCAAAAGTTTGCCATCGTCTGTGTTTGAACCTCTTTCAAGGGTAATAACTTGATGCATTTGCCATAAATTAAATGTAAGTGAGAAAAAACCAGACCCCATTCCAAAGTCAATTTCTTTATGGGCTTTTGTTCTTAAAACCTTGGTATCCAGCGTGGAAATGTTAAATCAGCTGTAGATTCATATTTTGTGCTTGATGAAAGATTTTGAATATATCTCCTTCAGCGTATAACAATTTTTGCCATAATATATTTTAAAGTTGAATTTAATTTGAATATTGGCTGTGGCCTGTGGGAGCGGTTCTGTATTTGCATGAATTGGCTTAAAATTTGGCCTAATCCAGAATGTTTATTTTAACTGAAAATCGAACTAATTAAAGCTATTGAAAGGAAACGTTATAGGAGGAAGAGAATGTAACCAAAGCCATTCAAGAGGTTAACAACTTAATCACTAGACTAAATATGTGCTTAATGTTTGGGGAATTTTTAGGATTTAGGGTAACAAAATTTCATGTATGTTATTATCACATTTGATCACAAGCTAACACGTAATATTAAATCAAAATTATTGATTGTTAAAAAAAAAATACATTTAAAAAAGTCTATTTAAAATTGGAAAAGGCACATTCAAAAGCGCTTTTCTCAAGAATAATGGAAAAGAGTATTTGAAGTTCACATCAGGACGTCGATTTTGAAGCCACAATGTCGATTTTAATATTTATGAAACTATTTTTAAAATAGTAATATTTATCTAATTAGTATTAAAAAAATAAATATTTAAGAAAAAAATTCCCAAAACTAGATATGGCTTGATGGCTAATTTTTTCAAAAATATTATTTGATACGTATTTGAAAAATATGTATAAAGCAAACAATTATTTCATCGTTTGAAGACAAAATCATTGACAAAATGGCAATCCAAACAGGGCTGAGTCCCTTTGAAGCCCAAAAATACAGCTAGTTGAAACATAATTTCAGTGCAAGTATAAAATTGCCATCTTCAATCCTAAAAGCTCTACTCTTCTTTTCCTGTACTTTCTAAGATTTTAGAGTTTGCTTTGAACTTAGAATAATGTCATATAAAGTATTACTATTAATTAGTACTCCTTCTATCTCAAAAAAAAAAAAAAACTTCATTTTATAATTTTTTTTGTCTAAAAAAGTTTACTTTTAAATAAAATTAAAAGTATCCTCAATAATATTATGTTGGTCTCATAATTAAAAAGTAAAAATAAAAATAAAAAATTATACACTTAGTCATCCTTTAGATATATTTTATTTTTCAATTTTAAAAAATTATATTTATTTAAAAATAGACCCTTTTTTTAGCACGAAAATATTAAATAGGCTTTTACATTTTTTTTAAATTAATATTACCATTTCATTTATCCATGGGCAAAAATGTCAAATAAGTTATTATGAATAAAGAGTATATAAATTTGTGAAGTGGTTGTATCAAACAAAATGATGATTCAAACTGCGTAATTTCTGGATAAAATTATAATTTTACTAGCTAGAATCATAAATTAGGGATTAAAATATTATTTACATTTGTTGTTTAGGTAGATATATTTTTAATTAATTTGTTGTAAGAAAAATTAGCATACTATGGCTAGAAATATTTAATGATGCAAGAAAGCTTTTGCATGTGTAAACTAAATCCATATTAGGAGAACTTTCTACATAGATTGCACTATCAAGTTGTGTTTTAAAAATGTAATTCAGGTTAAGTTTAATGTGTTTTGGTGTGTATTTTAGTTCAAGTCTAGAAGGTTATTTAAATTGCAAGATTAAAAACACATGTTAAGGGGGAAAAAAAATATTTGGATTGATTCCTGGTTTGGATGGTGTTTTTAGTTAATATTGTGTTTAATTAAAATTTTAGTCCTATTAGATTATTAAAGTATTCATTCCATCCCCTCCCTCCAAAAAAAAAAAAAAGAAGAAGAAAGTTTCAAATTAGTCCACGGAATTTTTGTATTACCTTTTCTTTTAAAAAGTATGAATAAAAAATAAAAAATTACACATTTAAAAATACTTTAAAAGTGTTCTATTTTGTATTTTTTAAAAAATGTTACACTAAATCAAAAGATTTTTTTTTTTTTTGAACGAAAAGAATATTTTTGCCACTCAAAAGTGGATTTAGAAGTTTAATTTGTAAATTTAAAAAAAAAAAAACTCAAAAGTTGTACACTAGTTTTTCTCTGTGAATTTCACAATATCACTTAATGAAATAAAAATTAATAACTAAATTAACGTTTAGAGAAAACTTCATTAAAAATTTAAGAGAAGTTTAAGTCAGATTGATTAGCACGCAGACAAGACGAATTGGAGTAAAACACTTCAATCAAATCAATTTTAAAATTAATAAAAAAAATCTTGAATGTATTAAGACAATAGTTAACATGTCAAATCAAGAAATCGTCCACATCAGCACTATAAGAAAGTACAATGAATTATTATTATTATTATTATTATATATATAATAGATAAGTAAAATTTAATTTAATATTTAAATCAGTATGATTAAATTAAACATTAAAATAATTAAATAACGCTTTTGCATGTGATTTGAGGAGTAATTTACTTCCCCCACGTCCAAATCAAACTTATTTAATTTGCGCTCCAAGCCTGTGAAAAAAGCGTTTTTTTCACATGGCAAAATGAAAATGACTTTTCCACTCAAATCTATTTTTTAAATTAAAGATTTTTTATTTCATCATTGGTCGAACGTAGACCACCGAACCGATTAAAACATCTGGAAGAGAAGAAGTTTCTAGGTGCAAAAATCAAAAAAGAGAACTTTCCAAGTAAAACCGCGAATCAAAAAGATCGGCAACCGGCCCATGGGCCCCCGTTTTCGGCTGCGGTTACCAAACGTGGAACTCCTGGAAAACTGGAAGCCAAGTCCAACTCATGGACAACTGGCACCCGAGCGTTCCCATCGCCCGATTTTAATTAGTCAACGTCTGAACTTTAGGAAAACTGCATGTTGACCCCTTAAAATTTTTAAAATATCATCTTCGCGTTTGGCTCGTGATATTAATGCATTAAATACCCTCTTGTGAGTTCTTGTGTCATTCCTTATTTTACACTTTAATAAATTAGTATAAATCTTATTATTTGTACTATATATTATTAATATTTGCTTTCATCTTAGTTCATTTTAATACTTAAGTTTTCTATTTTTTTTGTATTAGTCCTTTAATAAAATATTATACTTCTTTAGTTCCAAAAAAATGGGTCAACTTTGATTGAATCACAACTTTTTTTAATTATTAGATACAATATTTTAAGTGTGTACCACACATATTTATTAATAGTAAGAATAATATAAGAATTTACGCCTAAAGTGAGATATTTTCTTTTAGACAAATAAAAATTTTGAAAGTGGACTTTTTTTTTTAATGGAGGGAGTAGTATTTTTTTTATTTTTTAACACTAAAAGTTTAAAATAAATATTGCCTAATAATAAGAAAGTGATCACTTAGCATTAAAATTTATTATAATGAAAATGAATATTAATGATATAAATATTAATATAAATTATAAAATTTATAACAACTTATTAATTAGAGTATATAATATACAATGACATATAAAAAATATGACCGAAAATCCTTTGTATGATACGATACTATCGATAGCATCCACAACAACTTTTATTTCATATACCAACTTTACCCTTAATTACATTAACCAAAAATTTATCACATTTGCTCTCTTTTATTCTCTTCTTTCTTTAATATAATCCATCAGCCCCTTAAATCTCAATTGCACAACGTTTACCGTCATTTCATCCAAATCATCATGATGTTATTAAATCCCCAATTGCATTTAACACTATATGGCAAACATTTGAAATTATATTAAACACTGCAAAGAAACTTCCTCTTAGATTTGAGCCAAAAAAAAAAATCTGAAAAGCAAATTTGCATTTGCCTTCAAATAAACATTGCAATTTGGCTATCATTATGGAACTACAGAACTGCACAAGCATACTTATGTAAAGAATGTTTTCTTGATCTTGATGATGACAAAAGGGGTATTTTATTTGGAAAATAGATTATTCTGTTTCTCTGTAATTAGTTCTTCAATTAAACCCACGAGGATCCAAGTTCAATTTTCTAAAACTGATACTAACCTAAAAGTTACAAAGTAATAATATATATAATAATGATAAATTTTAGCGACTTTTTTTTTATAATAAAAAATTTATACTAACTGATATGATATGTTAAAAAAAAACCATCTATCACATTTTAAAAAAAGTATAAAATAATAAAAATAATTTTATTTTTTTGGACATATCACATCAATTACTATACATTTTCACTATAAAAAGTTTTTAAAAATATTATTATGTTAATATATATACACACTCGTTCCGAACTTGGAAAAAAATAAATTGTTTTAAAACAGCTAAAAAGAGATTTTTGAACCTATTTTCCAACACTTCTTGCATGCCCAACACCTCCTCTAAGGTTTGGAAAACCACCCCCCAACACCCCCCTCCCAAAAAAAAAAAAAAAAAAAAAGTTCCTAATCAAGTAATACTACTAAATCCAGAGGTAAGTTGACAAATGATTACGGAAGGCATATATGATAACAATTTCAAATATTTTGTAAAAACACATTATAATTATTCACGCTTTCATATTAGAGATTATAAATAGTGACAAATTTTGAAATTTCAATCTCACTCATTAATAAAATAGATTAGATTTTTTGAAACTTCGTATCAAATGTTAGAAAACATTTAAAGGGGATATCGATTTTTAACGAGTTAATTATGGTTTATTCAAACTTTAACACAAAAGATTCAAAGAGAAATCAACCATAACTACTTCAATTTGTGCTTGACTTAGCAATTAGTTAGCACCTGTAATTATAATATTCTCAAAGCTGTGTTGGGCCAACATGAGCACGAGGAGAGATTCTTGACCAAGTCATACGTGCCATCTGTTTGAAAAGGAAGAGGTTTAAATAAGAAAATAATGGGGCCTCCTAAGCATCATAAGTTGAGTGAATTTTTGGAATCTTCCAATATGCATTTATCCCATTTTCAAATTTCAAGTTTTTATTGGGGGGGCTGGGTGGGTGGGTTTAAGATATAAGCTCGAAGAAAAAATAGTATTACTAATATTTTTTAAGAAAAAAATTTATTTTTAATTTAATATAAAATTTTAAAATTACAAATTATAGTATATTTAATATATAATTAAATATATAATTTTATATTTATATTTATATTTTTTTAATTTAAATTATACGTTATTATTATTAGTAAAATTAATATACAAAATTCACACAAAAATGATTTTTTTGACAAAATAAAAATTTTAAAACTGATTTTTTTGGAAACCAAAGAGTACTACTAATAACTCAATATTAGGCTTCGTTTGGATTGTTCTTATTTGAGAAAAGTTGTATTGGAATATGTAAAAATTTTGATGGGTATTTTTTGATAGAAAAAGTATTTTAGAGGGAAAAATAAGAGGAAATTTTATTTAAAATTATGTGAGAGAAATTTGAGTGAGAAAATTTGAATTTTAAATTTTAAAATAAAAATATATTTGGATAGTTTGTTTTTATTTGTGAATTTACTTATTTGCAAACAAGAATCATTTGTCCAAACAGACCCTTAGTATTTTTATCATTTCAATGTGCAAGTTTAAGGATTTGAATTCATGGTTAACACCAATTTTCCCATCAAAGGTAATCCAATCTTAATTTACCACTTCTCCAAGTTCAATTGTACCGATCCCACCTTTTCAACTTTTCAATTTCTCCTAATTAGATCATAACATCCCTCAATGAGCCTAATTGAAGCGTGTGATTATCACATGGCGTTAATGTAAGACACCAATTTAGTACCTTCATCCCTCTCCAATGAGTTAATTACATTTACCCTTTTGAGTTTGGTCAAATAACGAGATGAACTTTGAAATTTGGGTAAATAATAATCTCTGTTGTGTTAGTGTAGTGTTCTTATGTTTGGTAACACAGAAAACAATTTTTTAAAATAAAATAACTCATTATTTTCTATTTTTTTTCATTCTAAATATCTAATAAAATACATTGTTGTGGACTACTCTAACAATAAATATTCCACTAGAATGACCGTTGTCACTATACTTTTTGCACAAATATTTTAAAAGTTAATAATGTTTAATTAAACGAAAAAAATTAATTTAAAAAATTGAAAAAGTTATTTATTTTGGGTCTAAATGAAATAATTATATATTTATAAAAAATTAATTCAACATTTTAGAAAAATTTCGGAGTACATAATTTGTCATCAAAGGACAAATTTAGCATTCATCTCAAAAATTCTAACAGTGGGGGACTATTGTGGTGGAGAAAATATCATTTGGCTAAACCTTGGAGTTCATTTTGTTATTTGACTAAACTTCAGAGGACTAAATGTAATTAACCCATGATAATAATTATTCTTGATAACACATTTTAAATTTTCATATAGTATTTTTATTTTTATTAAAGATTACATTATTAGTGGTTACTTTTATTTTAGTATATTTTAGGGCGAAAATTTAAGTTTTTTCGTACTTCTTTCACATTTTTTAAAAAAAATTCATACAAAAAATATAGTAAGAAAATAAAAATATATATATCTTAAAACTAAAAAAATTATATTTTAACAATATAATTAACGACATAAATTAGAGCAATTATGTGAACATATTAATATGTAAAAAGTGATTAGAAGTGTTACACATAGCACAAGTGTGAACTTGAATTTTGTATTATTATCACTCCTCAATATTCATAAGAATAATGATAAAGATATTGATAAATTACAGTAATTTTATACAATAACTGAAGTGGTAATTATGAAAAAATAAAATTATTTTTTATTTTTTTTATATTTTATAATAAAAATAAATAAATAATTTTATATTTTTATAATTATTGTGAATCAATATACAAAATTATTATGATTTGTCATAATTTTAAAGATCACACCATGAGCATTTTAAGAGCATCTTTTCCTGAGGTAAGAATAAAAGAAAGACGGAATCACCTAAATTTGATTTTGGAGGGTCAAATCAAACTACAATTTGATGGCACGTTGAGACCTCCCATGCACCTCACCGCAGTCAATCCCACTCCACCTAGGTCACCCAGCCCAACCAGCCATGTATAAAATAATCCCTTCCTCCCCGCATTTCTGTTTCGTCTGTAGTCCTTGAGCTTTGTGGTCGTTTTACGCATTGGTTTCCTCTCCCGCTTCTTCTATCCTTCATAATTCATCGCGACTTCAGAGCCGAGTCGAACGTAGGTTTTACCCTTTTCTTCCTCTCCTTTCACTGGTCTGAAATTCTTCTGATTTATATATAAATTATACATCTGGCTTTGATTTTTATTCTTTCTCTTTCTCAGTGGCTTTTCCTTTTTGTATAAATTTTTAGATCTGTTTTAAGGTATGCAGAACTTTTGATGTTTAACTTTTAACGGGTATTTTTAATGGGTTCTAACAGATCTGTTCATGATGTTGTTGTTCGTGCGTTTACAGATCGATAATACTTGTGGATCTGTTTGTTTTCTCTTTCATACCTAAGTTATTTGTATTTTTTAAAAATTTATTTAGTGTTCGATAGCTGTAGATCTGGCTTCGTGCGTACTTGTTTGATGATTTGGGTTTCGCCATTTTGTATGCATTTTTCCTTTGTTGATCTCGTTATTGGTCTTGAATTGGCATTTGAATTTGGTTATTTATATTACTACGCTTTTTAAATGCCCGTTGGGTGGTTTTTTCTTGGCGAAACAGTTGAAGGGATGGAGGTGAGTTATTTATTATAAGGGTTAAGCATTTGTTTTTAGTTGGGATTTCTTTTTTGGTTATTGCGTGCGTGGTCTTGTGTGTTTTGTATCTAAGCTTAATCAGGATAAGATAATGTTTAGGAAATCCTGTATTTTCCATATCCATATGATTGAGTCCTTAGATTTCCGAAATAGTGTAAAAAGAAGTGCTTCGAATCATTGAATCATTGCTATTTGACTCGGACATGTTCTAAAAAAGTGGAGGTATTTCGAATTTTTTGTTGACACGGACAAAGTCAAGGGAAAACCTCTGAAATTATTTCAATATTGAACCTTGGACGTATAAGAATTCCGAATCGAATCCCCTTAGAAAGAAGATTTTTTGTCTCATGGTAGCCTGCTCCAGTCCCCTTACGAAACTTTCGTTATTGGGTTAGCCACACACTTCACATGTTTCTAGCTTTATCTACAGGTAAAGAGATTTTTGCAATACTTTTTTATTCTTCAACAATGAAATAGCATATTGTAAATTGTAAATTGTAAATTGTTTAGTGCATAGTTACTTATTATAGATGAGTAAGGTGTGTGAACAATGTGATTGAAGGGTTTGTCATTTTTAGAGTATGAGAGATGTTTATAGTGGTTTCGCTTTTGCTGATGGGTGAGGTGTACTAGATCAGAAAATGTGTACATTGTTGTATATTTAAATATCTTAACTACCTTTATGGTGTATATTGAGTGTCAGTGTCATTTGTTGGAATGATCATTTTGGTCTAATTTCATTGTGGGTTGTTCTTTGAACTTGATTGATGAGACGTGATACTTAAGATTCTGAAATTTTGACACCAGATGAAGTATTTGTTTACAGCCATTACTTCTCTTGATAAATTGGGAAGTTTATCTGGCTTGGGAGTGTTCTCAATCTTTAATTGACAACTATGTCTCATCTGCAGGAGTTCCATTCTAACTTGAAATGGCAGATCAACGTCAGTACCCTACTGTTGCACAAAAAGTAGCTAACCAGCTGCACTTGAGTACCAGTCTCTCCCAAGATGTTCAAGGTCGCTATGGAGGCTTCCAAAGCACTGCACTTTATCAGAGGCGCTTTACCTATGGAAATTATTCCAATGCAGCATTGCAAACTCCCATACAACAGTCTTGCCGCTCAACCCAGGATCTTTCAGTGGTTGCTGCAAATGCTTCACCAGTTTTCGTCCAGGCTCCCGCAGAAAAAGGTTTAGGAGCATTTGCCATTGATTTTCTCATGGGTGGAGTTTCAGCTGCTGTCTCCAAAACTGCTGCTGCCCCTATTGAGCGGGTGAAGCTTCTCATCCAGAACCAAGATGAAATGATCAAGTCTGGTCGCCTTTCTGAGCCTTATAAGGGCATTGGAGATTGTTTCAAGCGAACAATGAAAGATGAGGGGATGGTTTCTTTGTGGAGGGGAAACACTGCTAATGTTATCCGTTACTTCCCTACACAGGTTCACAATCTTTCTTTTCTTTTTGGACTTTGTTACCTTTAGATGTGCGGCTGACCTTTATCTGTCCTCTCTTTTTTTTCTCTGAGGATGGTTCCCCTAATTACTGATTTCATGTTTTGTAGGCATTGAACTTTGCCTTTAAGGACTACTTCAAGAGGCTTTTCAACTTCAAGAAGGACCGTGATGGTTACTGGAAATGGTTTGCAGGCAACCTTGCATCTGGTGGTGCTGCTGGTGCTTCATCCCTTCTTTTTGTCTACTCCTTGGATTATGCTCGTACCCGTCTCGCAAATGATTCAAAGGCTGCAAAGAAGGGTGGTGAAAGGCAATTTAATGGTTTGATTGATGTCTATAGGAAGACCTTGAAGTCTGATGGTATTGCAGGACTTTACCGTGGATTCAACATATCATGTGTGGGTATCATTGTGTACCGTGGTCTGTACTTTGGACTGTATGACTCATTGAAGCCAGTGGTCTTGACAGGAAGCTTGCAGGTTAGTGTTCTATAAAGCTGGTTTTGTGAGTTTGTGTATTATTTTGGACATGTTTCATTATGGGACAAATGATGCTACAGATCAGGTTTCTGAACTAGGTTTTAACTAGATCCAATAATTCTTTTTGCATGGATTATACAGGTGGTTAGGATCGACTGTTGGAGAATATCTAATTTGATCTGAAAAATTGATGGTGCCTTTAGTTAATGATGTTAATGTTGATTTATATACTTGTTTAGTTAGAGCAGCTTAGATTACTGGTATGTGTTCAAAGGATTTGGGTCATGATATTTGACATATATGCTAGTAGTAATGATGTAGAGTTCGGAGGTTCTTAGTACTGTTGATATCTAGATATAATTGATGTTGCTTTTAAGTTTTCAATGTAATTTTTTGTATGATCTGCTTTAAAGTTTAGATGTTGAAATTATGTTATATGTTATCTAATTTAGACATTAATGTTTTCTAGCTAGATGTTGATACGTAGCTACTCGAGTGAAATGTGTGTGCTGTTATAAGGTTTTAACACAACACTCTCGCTTTTGTTGTGGTTATTTACAGGATAGTTTCTTTGCTAGCTTTGCTCTCGGTTGGCTCATCACTAATGGGGCTGGTCTAGCCTCTTACCCAATTGATACTGTTCGGAGAAGAATGATGATGACATCTGGTGAAGCTGTCAAGTACAAGAGCTCGCTTGATGCATTTGCACAAATCCTAAAGAATGAGGGTGCTAAATCTCTATTCAAGGGTGCTGGTGCTAACATCCTTCGTGCCGTTGCTGGTGCTGGTGTGCTTGCAGGTTATGACAAGCTTCAGTTAATTGTTTTTGGCAAGAAATATGGATCAGGTGGTGCCTAAGGACTGGTCTTATAATTTTGTGGTAGTAATAGATGGTGATGAAAATGTTTTTCCGGTTAAAGGTTTATTTTAAGGAGAAATTTTGCTAAGTCTAATAACTTAAGTCTTAGAGAAGGGGGTTTTGCCCCAAACATTCAATTCATCATTGAGGGAATTTTGTTCCCCAAACTTTGATTATTGGAGAGGTTTACATATTCTATTTTCGAATTTGTTTTGATTATGGAGCAGAGTTGCTCGCTACATTTGTTACTCTTACTCTTACTCTTATCTCAATTTAAGACTTGTTTCAAATTCTCCTTTCTGTTTTTTTTAAATGTTTCCGGATTCAAGTATTATTCTGGAAATGTTTTGAGGGTATGTTATTTAACCTAAATTTTTTGAAGAGGATGTTGACTTATTATGTAGACCAAGGCAGTAGGCAATGTTAATGTTATTGGTATAAGTAGAAATATAAAGAAGAATGATGTTTATGTGCCAGCAATGCATTTTTATTTTCTAGCTACATAAAAGAAAAATAAAGTGAGTTTGAGTTTGAGTTTGAGTTTTGACTTTACTTGCATGTTTGCACGGTTACTTTATTTGATTGTTTAAAACCATTACACCTTTTGTTTGTTTTTATAATTGGGTTTTAATCCTAATCTTGTGTGATTTGACACTGACAAGAGTGGCAAGTTTTGGTGCGTGCTTTACACAAGAGCCGTCCACATGCCAATGTAACATTAGTTAATTATTCGATCTTCCTGTTAATGGTCCAGTTGTATTTATTTATTATTTTCTTTTCATATTCAATTGTTTTCTTTTTCCTGATGACCCTTGAATGAGCTGAATTGGTACGTGGTTGAGTTGTCAAAGTTGAATGTCTCCAAAATATTAAGTTCTCCCTCTATTTTCTTTAACAAAACAGTTCATTTTTAAAATATTTCTTTGTTTTAAAGAAAAAGTTTATTTTTGATGTATTAAATGTGTTTTATCTAATAATTAAAAAAATTGTACATAATTTAAAGTGGACCCGTTTTAAGGTTTGGAGTAATATTTTCTTTAATACTTTCATCATTTTCACTTGAAAAAAATTGTTATTACCATGTGAAGATTTGTTTCAAAACTTCTGCAATGAACGTTATTCAACTGAGAGGTGAATAAACTAGATGGATAAGTCACCATTAAACATTCATGCAAGTCCCTAACTACTAGCATTTTACATATAAAACTAAATTTTTTTAATCCTGGAGATGCCCTACCAAAATAAATATAAAAATATATGTGTCTATGCTGGGCATCATACTCTACCCACCCTCATTCTGATAATACTATTCCCTAATGATATTGATGTACTTAGACAGGTTCTCAAGTCTTCATCACATGCTACTAAAGTCCACTCATTCTCCTCATCTAGATACTTAATGTTAAAATTTCCAACCGATAAATTCAGTCTCCTTGACACTTTCTCCTCCAAATCCGACTTTTTTGGATGAAAGTGAAAGTTCAAACTTGATAATAATGTCATCTTCATATGATACCTTTACCATCATGTTGCTTCCATCATGGGCTGATCTTCCCACTTGTAATGCTCTTGCCTCACAAGAAGAATCTTGTTTAAGATGCAAACGGCTGGAAACAGACTGATATACTGTTCTTTAATCTTCGGCATTTCTTTTAGCAGCTTGAACAGATTCTTGAGGAGTGCACTTTCGTTTCTTTGCTTTACTAATATGTCATACACTCTACATATACGCTTAAATGTAGAGCGACTGACTGCAAAATGGCAAGTCCAGGTGTGATATTAACTAGTCAGAACATTATTATGAATGATGGATGAGGAAGGAGATAGACTACGATGACTTTCGTTGAGGAAAAAAATATTGTTTAGCGAATTTTGAATCTGACCTCCAAGAATGTGTGCAACATCTTTTAGTTTTTTTAGCAGAATATTGGTGAAGAATATTGCAGTCAATTCCATATTTTTCTTCTAAGTTTCTCACTGCTCCTTTTTTCCTTGAACCTATGGTGTTGTCTTGTTCACTACCAGTTGATTTCTTCTGTTTACATCATCTTATACCAATGGCGGTTGATGAGATGATGAATTTAAAACTAAATTAATAAAATATCTTTACCAATAATAATTGCATATACTCACAATTAAAAAGTAAGAATAAAAATATAAAATTATGCATTAAATTAATACATTATGTGTATTGTATCTAATAACTAATAAAAAATTATACCTAACCCAAAGTGAATATTTTTTTTTGGGATGGAGTAATTCAAAAGCATCAACAGAACGACAAACTAATAAATATTTCTGAAGTTATTTCAAATTATTTCCAACACTAACAACCAACAAAAGATTTTCTGAAGTTTGAAATAATGTTGAGGCAGCAATCGGAATGTTGCAAACTTACCACCAAAATGATTTGCAGCCTCCTCCTGTTTTTTCCCATAATGCTGTAGAAGATCAGAACGTGTGATTCCATATTCTCTTTCTATTCTCTCTATTGCCCTCCGCTTTTTTGAAATGTTGCTGTTAGCGTCACGCTGCTCCATGCTATCATTCTGTTCAGCAACATTATTATTCATATTTTCCGTATTGTTTGTGGCATCATCAAGCTGCTCAATTTCTCCGATTCTGTCAATGTTTTGTTCAGCATTATTGACATTCTCCGCATGGCTTGTAGCACTAACAAAATGCACCACTTCTCCTCCATGCTGCAAGTCCGCAGAATTATGTTATGATCCAGGAATTGAAGTACCGCATTTTATAACAAAAGCAGAAAAAAAGCTATGACTTGGCAAGGGATAGAAAAGAAGAAGTGGGAAGACGCAGAGTTGGCACAACAATGTAGAATCTAGAAGCTACTTACTGAGTTATCAAACTGCTTGGTGGAAATTGATTTAGTTGGTAGAGGAATTGCAGGATCTCTCTTGTTAGTTTATTGATTCTTGACAATTGTATATAAAAAAGAAAGAAAAATTCAGAGAATGGTCTATTTTTTCAGTTTAGACAAGAAATAGGACAACTATTCATATCCCCCCCCCCCCCCCCCCCACCCCAGCCCTTCTCCAATTCTTTTGAATCTCTCCCTTAATCAGGATAAGATGCATTAAGTGGCACAAAGAGTAGTAATATTGTTGATAAATAAGTACCTGATTTAGCTTATTCGCAGCAGCTAACACATTGGATCCTTCTCCATGATCCAATGCCCTCCCAGGTATGGTTTTATCTGCATAAGGATCCATCGTGACTGGAGCAGCTGAAAATGCTCCCTTGCCTTCTTCATTCATGTTTCTGCCAAAACCATGATTGTCATATGAAGATCTGTCAAACTGCATAGGCATTGACACCCCTGATTCTACCCGTGGATATGAAGAAAAAGCAGCACCAGGTGTCATTCCAAGAACCACAACAGCTCCACCTGGAATTTGTTTAGTACCACTTCAGATATAGCTATGACTTAAGTGAGGATCTGCTACAACCTAAACAAGGATCTATAAAAAGAACTAAGGGCTATCCTCTTATATATGGCACAAAATCATTGATTAGTGCATAATCTTGTTACCATATTTGAGTTTTCACATACTCAAGCACTGATCTGTTTTTCACTTAAACTGAATTGAACAAGAATTCAAGTAAATGAAAAAAATCAAAAGAACATACTAAGATCAAAACCGTCTCATTATTTGTTTAAAAACATTTAAAATTCGAGGTTATAGGTAAAGCTAACATATGGCATATGGTAAACTTACCAACAAGAACATCTACATTTACCGCATTGATTATTGCATCATCAAGCTGCACTTCTCCTCCATACTGTAATTCTGCAGGATTAGGTGTGGATCTAGTACCAGTAAGATGGCAAACTTCAAAAGAATCAAATTCATCAGCTAAAGAAGTTTTTATCACTTCAATCAACAGTCTCTCCCAATTCTTGTCCAGAAGCCACCTTAAAACTTTGGAGATGCTGTTTCATCGTGGCCAATAGCATTTCCACTAAGATCATTAGGCCGCCATTTTCAATTTCATTGAGAGGTAAAAAGAACTCAACTATGTGAACATAATCTCCACTACCAATATACTGCAAACAAATGGCAAAACAGCCAGTTAGCCCTGCTTTTCGGGCACAGGATACTAGGGAATACTCGTTTATGCTTAACTGACTTGTGTCTTTGCAAAAACATGCTCCCTGTGATGAAAATGCTCTCCCAACAACCCCTTGCCCCTTCTGTATGCAACAACTACTACAAGCTTCTGTAAAATCATATCTGTCGCGATGTGAAAAATATGATCCTTTGTCAGCAGTCCTGACTTTCGATATGTGACTCGAGTCAGAGATGGCAACCCAAGTTTGGGCCAATGGCAGTTGATGAGTACTGCAAACTACTACCAAAGCCTTTCGGATTCCATTAAATGCCTTTTGTAGACCTCTAGAAGTCTGCTTTGGAATCACAAATGTTAGATGCATAGATGGAATTGGAGGAAGGATTTTAGCAAATACAAACAAAATCAAGATGCCCCCCAGAACTTACATGCACGGCAAAGTCGTGATATATATCAGAAGATCGCAGATCCACCTCCTATTGGGAAAAAGCAAAACAACAGAAATTTAACAGTAAATTTACAAGATTCATAGTAAAAATTCCTCCACCCTCTTCATCCCACAGCTCAAAAGTAGAGGAAGGAACAGAAAAAGTTCTCAACCAAAGAGAAGTAAAGGAAGAAAACTTCAAATATCATAAGTAATATAGTTATCTCTTACTTTTAATCTGGCTTAGCATGATCCTGAAGTTTAGTTAATTACGTCTTAACTTTTATGGTACATTTATAAAGTTGACTAGAATTACTAAAAATAATTGGAAGATGGTATTTTGTTTAGACCATCAAACTTAATTTGTAAAACAAAATTTGGATCATCTTTTTGGTCCTCCTTTATTCATTTACAAGATGGAACAGACATATGAGCAACAGCAAACATAGCAAATGTGAATGCTCCGCCAGTCCTAATTCTGCAACCTGAATTTTATGCTACAGGTTAGAGAAAATTCTGGAATTTCAGCATGCAAACACAGAAAAAGCCTGAATTAGGGAGGAAATCACATTGATTCATACTGCATAAAATCTATGGGTCAATGCAAAAGATGTTCTTATCTTCTAATATTTAATGTCTGCAAAATGATGTGAGAAATCGAACACTTTTCCGCACAAAACAGCTAAAGGAACTTGCTCTTTTCCGAATAGATGATATCATGGAGTGAATTTTCTTTTATGTAACTCTTTAAAGTGAGTACTTTCTCCCGTGTTTACATTCTGCTGAATGAGCCTGTAGAAAGATTGCTGAATTCTGATTTCACAAGTCCAATTGGAAATTGAACTTGAGGCTAGATATCCAAAGAAAGTAGGCATAGTGTCAAACTTCATACCTAATTTAAAAATTATCAAGATTTCAAGATAAGAAAACAACTTCATTACATCCAAGACTCTGAATCCATAATCTAGTTCATGAAACAATGCTAAAAAGAATACCACTCCAGCCTTCCCCACAGTTAATCTCCATTATCCCCTTAAAAAAGTAATCCAGCAAAGTAAAAGGAGTTCAAAAGATACCTTAAGAATTTCCATGAAATGTTCAACAACATACCTGTAAAACAGACTCTCGCATCCAAGCAGCGGCACATCTACAAGCTCAAGCACGCCAATACAGTTGCATCCAGGAGGTTCAAACAACATTTTTTAATTTATTTTTTTTTAGAAGAAAGATTGTTTAATTATGGTTCAAATGGTTTAAACTTGCATGAAATTAGTTCAAAGTACATTTCCTTTTATAATTTATATATATTACTAGTATTCATTTTCTAGCTAATTAATATTTTTTATATTAATTCTATATTTTAACAACATCTTATAATATTTTCTAATATTTTATATTTAAAATTTAAAAATTTTAAAAATCCAACCTAACAACAAAAAAAGTAAACTCTTCCTATTAAAATTTATTATGCGTAAAATAAATATCAATAATATGAATTCTGGATTTATATGAAGTTATTAGAGTGTGTAAAATAAAATGACTATCACAAAATATCCTTAGTGAACAACTTGGCATTAGATTCTTGTGCAGTCGTGTTTGCGTTTTATTTGAGAGTGAAAAAATATTGGAGGGGAATTAAAATTAAAACTCCATAAAAAAATTTAAAATTAAATGAGACTTAACACAATGTTATGGGTTATTGATTGAATATGGATACTTAAAGAAATGCATATGAAGGCATTTTATTGCGCCTCATTGGAATGAGAAATATTATCGGGTTCTTAACTTGAAAATGAAAAAAAACAAGGGGAAAAAAATAATCTTCATTTGTCTATGCTGGGCATCATACTCTAACCCACCCTCATTCTGATAATAGTATTCCCTAATGATCTTGATGTACTTAGACAGGTTCTCAAGTCTTCATCACATGCTACTAAAATCCACTCATTCTCCTCATCTTGATACTTAATGTTAAAACTTCCAACTGACAAATTCAGTCTCCTTGACACTTTCTCCTCCAAATCCGACTTTTTTGATGAAAGTGAAAGTTCAAACTTGATAATAATGTCATCTTCATATGATACCTTTACCATCATGCTGCTTCTATCATGGACTGATCTTCCCACTTGTAATGCTCTTGCCTCACAAGAAGGATCTTGTTTAAGATGCGGAAGGTTGGAAACAGACTGATATACTGTTCTCTGATCTTCGACATTTCTTTCAGCAGCTGGAACAGATTCTTGAAGAGTGCACCTTAGTTTCTTTGCTTTACTAGGTGGCCACCTGAATATGCCATGCGTTCTACATATACGCTTAAATGTAGAGCGACTGACTGCAAAATGGCAAGTCCAGGTGTGATATTAACTAGTCAGAACATTATTATGAATGATGGATGAGGAAGGAGATAGACCACGATGAATTTCATTGAGGAAAAAAATATTGCTTAACGAATTTTGAAAATGACCCCCAAGAATGTGTGCAACATCTTTTAGTTTTTTATCAGAATATTGGTGAAAAATATTGCAATCAATTCCATATTCTTCTTATAATTTTCTCACTGCTCCTTTTTCCTTGAACCTATGGTGTTATCTTGTTCACTACCAGCTTGATTTCTTCTGTTTACATCATCTAATACCAATGGCGGTTGATGAGATGATGAATCTAAAACCAAATTATTAAAATATCTTTATTAATAATAATTGTGGATACTCGCAATTAAAAAGTAAAGATACAAATATAAAATTATACATTAAATTAATAGATTATGTGTATTGTACCTAATAATTAATAAAAAATTGTACCTAATCCAAAGTGATTTTTTTTTTTTGCGATGGAGTAATTCAAAAGCATCAACCAGAACGACAAACTAATAAATATTTCTGCCTTTTTCCTTTTTCTTTGTTTATTTTGAAGGATATTTCAAAGTCATCGAAATAATTTTTCAGAATAGTAAAATTTATTTGAATGATTCAGTTGTTTTTTATACTACTACATTTAAATTTTCCAATAAATTATTAATAATTATTTTAAATTATTTCCAACACTAACAACCAACAAAAGCTTTTGTGAAGTTTGAAGTAATGTTGAGGTAACAATCGGAATGTTGCAAACTTACCACCAAAATGATTTGCAGCTTCCGCCTGTTTTTTCCCAGAATGCTGCAGAAGATCAGCACGTGTGATTCCATATTCTCTTTCTATTCTCTTTATTGCCGTCCGATTTTTTGAAATGTTGCTGTTAGTGTCACGCTGCTCCATGCTATCATTTTGTTCAGCAACATTAGTATTCATATTTTCCGTATTGTTTGTGGCATCATCAAGCTGCACAATTTCTCCGATGCTGTCAATGTTTTGTTCAGCATTATTGACATTCTCCGCATGGCTTGTAGCACTAACAAAATGCATCACTTTTCCATGCTGCAAGTCCGCAGAACTATGTTATGGTCCAGGAATTGAAGCACAGCATTTTATAACAAAAGCAGAAAAAATGTTATGACTTGGCGAGGGATAGAAAAGAAGAAGTGCGAACATGCAGAGTTGGCACAACAATGTAGAATCTAGAAGCTACTTACTGAGTTATCAAACTGCTTGGTGGAAATTGATTTAGTTGGTGGAGGAATTGCAAGATCTCTCTTGTTAGTTTATTGATTCTTGACAATTGTATATAAAAAAGAAAAAAAATATTCAGAGAATGGTCTATTTTTTCAGTTTTGACAAGAAATAGGACAACTATTCATCCCTCATCACACCAACCACACGCCCCGCAGCCCCCCCCCCCCCCTTCCTTCTCCAATTCTTTTGAATCCCTTAACTTTCTCCTAATTCACTCAGCATATTGTCCATCTATCCTTATTCTTTCCTATCTCAATTGTTGTTCTGCAACACTTGTTCAGTGCATTCCTATCAAAACACATCATACTCTGCTTAAATTTGGGAATTGGCACATCAAATTTTTTGCGAAAGGCACACGATTCAAAATCTTGGAAAAGCAACTCAAGAAATGCAATGTAACTTAAAAAGCAACATCCCAAACCACATTGGAATTATATTTGAAATTCCTAGAAGATATGAAATGTAGAAGTTAATCAGAAACAAAACCAAGTATCCTTGGATGCCATTGCAATACCTAACTGAAAGGAGAATCAATAATACAAATTTCAGAGGGCATGGAGAATACCTTGGAACAAGAATGCAAACGAGATTAATTCATGAGACAAATAAAGAAGAACCAAAAAGTTTGTTAAACATAAAAAGAAAGCACTGGTCTTATGATGACTAAAGACAACACAAAAGCCAGCCACATAGGTAGTGAATCCTAGCGAAGGGAAAAATTTATGGTAGAAAGGTTGATAGAAATTTATGGTAGAAGGCTGACAGCATTTTTGGACGATAAAATCAACACGTTGCAAAGAATATAGAGGTGATAAAATGGAGCTGAGGGGCAGAAAGGAAAGTTACGGCTTAACTTTCAAAGCAGGACAATGATATCACCTAAGACTGCTAAAAGCATAAGTTGGTGTCTATACCAATCTCATTTCATCGGTAGGAAGGAAAAGAGTATTGCTTTCTAGAGATTGAATGCCTGATGGGAAACGAACCTATTACGTTACTTGTGAAGTCGGTTACAGGCTAGACTACTAGAGCAACGTCATGAAAGAAACTCCAAACATATGAACCAATACAAGATACATTAGGTGGATTACTAAGAGGGACAATATATTTGATAAATAGGTACCTGATGTAGATTGTCTGCATCAAGTAAGACATTAGCTGCTCCTTCATGATGCAATGCACTCCTAGCTTTGTCTTTACCAGCATAAGGGTCCATCATGGATGGAGCAGCCGGAAAAGCTTCTGTTCCTTCTTGACGCATCTTTCTAGCAAAACCATGATTATCATATGAAGAACTGGCAAACTGCATAGGCATTGAAAGCCCTATTTTTACTGGTGGATGTGAAGAAGCAGGAACAGGTGTCATTCTGTGGACCTCACCAGATTCACCTGGAATTTGTTTAGTACTCCATCAGATATAGCTATGACTTAATCAAGAAGCTATAATCAGATTAGAAAGTTATTTTCCAGCAAAATTAGTTGATTAATAGGGGTTAAGAAGGGCAATTATTTTAATTACCTTAGTTTCTTTCTTATAGCTCTATTTCTGTTTTATGATACTCTTATTGCATATTGAATGATGTGGCATTGACAAAAAGAGAAAGTCATCCATCATACTGCATAAAAAGTGTAATATAAGTAGGGATAATTTTACCGTTTATCAACGCCACATCATTCACTATGACGATTAATTTTGCAAATTCATTAACGATATCATTACTCTATTTCTATATAAAGTTTAGAAACCTAATGCGGCTTGTTTAGAAGAATTTAAACAAATTGAACGTGCTAGACCTTACCACCAAGAGCATTCTCCGCATTGCCCATTGTACTGTCAAGCTGCACTATTTCTCCTCCATATGGATATCCCATAGTATTAGGTGTAGAATCATCGCCAGTAAGATCACAAATTTCAAAAGAATCAAGTTCATCAGTTGGAGAAGTTTTTATCACCTCGACAAAGAGTTTCTCCCCCAATTCTTGTCCAGAAGCCACCTTATAACTTTTGAGGTGTTGTTTCATCGTGGCCAATAGCATTTTGATTAAGGTTCTCGGGTCACCATTTACAGTTTCTTTGCTAGGTAAAAAGAACTCGACAATGTAAAGATAATCTAGCCTGTTAGAGATGTCCCGCAAGGAAATTGCAAAACAGCCAGTTAGCCCTGCTTTTCGTGCACTGGGCACTAGCGAATACTCGTTTATGCTTAACTGACTTACGTCTTTGCAAAAACATGCTCCCTTCGATGAAAATGCTTTCCCAACAACACCTCGCCCCTTCTTTATGAAAGACAGACTACAAGCTTTTGTAAAATCACGTAATTCAATGTCTGCAATATATGATCTTGCTTCTTCATACCTGACTTCATTTTGGTACATGGAAACCCAACTTTGTGCGAGAGGCAATTGATGTGTTTTACAAACCGCTAGCAACATCTTTCGAATTTTAGAAACTGTCTTCATTGAACCTAAAGGATACTTAGGAATTACATGTTTTAGGCACCGAGACAAAATTGGAGGAATTATTTTAGCGTAGACAAAAATAAATTCAAAATGCATGGCAAAAACATTAGATAATAGAAGATTTTAGATCCACTTCCTTTTAGGGAATTGACGGGGGAGATAGAAATACCTGCAATGTGTCCATAATAGAATAAGTTTCCCAATAACATTCTTTGGGACTACAACTATTCTCATATATCAAGCAAGATATGTACCAACTTACGGACAGTCATCAAGGACTCCCTATTGTTCAATTGTTAAGTGTTCCTTTATGGCAAAAGGATTATGAATTCTCTCTACTTTATAGTTAAGGTCTGTTTGGTTGGCCAAGATTCTGGCTTGGAAAGTAATTAAAGTCTTCAAAATTAAAATATTGCGTTTGATAGGTCTCCTTCACCATTTTTGCATTCTAATTTTGTGCTCTCCAAGGTTTTATCATCATCAGGTAAGTTTTTTGTTTTTTTATACATATCAATAGCTATTTTTGGTATTATATATTATGTTTTTGGTACACATGATCATAAATCATTGGCAATGTTTCTTTATTATGATTTTTTTTTTCCAAAATAAGAAGATTTTCTTTATGCGTGAATGTTGTTTGTATACATTAGTGTTTGATTCTTTAAAATCTATTAGGCCTCTTTGATTTTCTAATTTTTGTTTCTAAATCATAAATCATAAAATTTAGATAAAAAATTAGTAAACTTGTATCAAAATTTAGGTAAAGAATTACTATATAGAAATAAGAGTAAATAAATTTTCTAGTCACTTTACTTTTTCAAAATTCCAATTTTAGTCACTACACTTTTTGTTAGCCTAAAAGGACACTAAAAGTATCAATTTAAAAAAAAAAAAAATCAGATCTATGGAAGTTTTTTGGCTTATGCTTAAAAAAAAAAAAAAAAAAAAAAGATCTATCAATTTTTGAGACTACATTATGCTCAGAGGGAGCCCGTCGCAAAACAGTGCAGCTCACATGTGTTGCCAATGGATTGAAAATAGGAATGGTCATTGAAAAATGATATAGTGTTTATAAGTTTTTAAAATAAATTGACTTAACTTTTATGTTGATTTTATATAATACATTGTACAAGCATATTACATTTATTTATGACTTTAAATCAATGTTATTTTTCAATTAATTTTTATTTAGTCTAGTCTCGGTAGCTGACTGGCCATGCTTTCTAATATAAGGTGACACTACTGTCACGGGGTCAATTCTCTTAGTGAGAGTATTGTTTACGTTCTGTTCTGTCCAACGGAGACTAAAAATATTATCTCGCCCATCTAAAAAGATAAGTCAGGGTGTTCAAAAGATACATACCATAGGATATATTCGGTTGGCAAAATTGTACATTGGAGGCTGAAATCCATTGGCTACGAGCTCAACCACGCCATCATACGGGTGCGGGAAATGTTTATATAACTGGAAAGCCAAGTAACAGCGGATACCATAGGTTAGAGCGGAATCGCGCAGAGGATATTCTTTAGTAGTGTAATGACGCAAATCAATGCACACTTCAGGCTGTCCATTTAGAAAAACACGGCCAGGAGGACAAAAATGTCCTTCATCGATTGGAATCAAGTAATCCAAACATTGCTTCCTATATAAGCATAATCCCTTAACAAGTTGTGCCATAACAAAAGGTTGGTCTGAAGTCGTTAAGTACCGCTTATCTCCAACAGTCACTGGTGCCCAAATCTGAACTAAATAGTTTTCCATGCGTAGATATTTAAGGCGAAATTTTATAGCCTCCATGACTGATAGCGGCGGGCCAATACCTCTGTAGGTGTTAGCTGCAAAATAAAGTCATTTGGAAGGGCGATTGTCAAACAGCTAAGGAAGTTAGTTTTTCCCTGCTAACAATAAACTTAGAAAAAGGAACCCATTAAAAAAAATAATAATAAATCCTGTATTCCACCGCCCATTTGCCAAGTCTCCCTAAAAATAAAAAGGAAAAGAACACTTTTGATCTGTTGAGTTTGGGCTGTAACATTTTTTGTCTTAAATGCTTGTATCGTTACACTTTCCGTCCCTTAAGTTTGTCAAAATATCAATAGTAGAACATTTTACTTACTACTCAAAGATTGCACTAATTTTTTAATTGACAAAATAATGGGCCAAATATAAGAAACAAAATTAATAATCTTTTTTTTATTTGTATTGCTCTTCTGTTTTCATTAATCTCTTTTTCTTTTTATTTATTTAATTTTTTCCCTTAATCTATATCTTTTTTTAAAAAAAATTCCCTTTAATCTATATTTCTTTTATTTTATTTTCATTCCTCTTTTACTTTTAGTATATTTGTTCAGTTCTTTTATTTTGATTTAATTGTTATTTCTAAATTTATATTTTTAATTTTATTTCTTTACTCTTTCATCTACTCTTTTATTTATTTCCTCAATCTATATTTTTAAATTTCTCATAGTCTTTGTACATTACACTTTTCTCTTTTTATTTAATATTTTTTAAAGAAATTCTTCTAGTGATGACATTTTGTCTTGCCTTTTTTTTTTCGTTTCTTTTCATTTAAAATTCTCATAGATTTTTTTCGTTTCTTTTCTTTTAAGACAAAAAAGATTAGAGGGCCAAATTTACTAATGTAGGGACTAAGAAATGAAATTGAAAAAACTGGGTGCCCCAACACAGTCAGGAACACAGTCGCAATCCGCCCCCAATTTATGCTACTAATTCACTCCTTAATCAACAAAATCTTAAGCACTCAAGTATATAAAAGAAGTGAAGCTAAGGAGATTTTAAGCATGAATAAAAGGGTACATACTGATGGAAGAGTCAGGCAGAAGACGTGATAATTCATCTTTGTTTTTGCTCCGAAAAACAGTGAAATCTTGGCCGCGGGATCCCCGGAAAACCCTCCTTTGTAGTTCACAAGGCATGGACTTCATCATTTCATCAACCGAATCATATGCCCTCTGAAATTCTCCCATTGGTAGCAACTGAAACTTGTCTTCTTCAGCCCTGTGACTGATCCCTACCTCTCCATTCCTCTCATTTATACGCAGACTGCGGGGAGGGCGGGGCTACAAATCAAATTTATAGGAGGTCAAAAGGTCTGAGGCTTTCCCGCATCATATTCTCTCCTACTCTGATCTGCAGAAAATTCGCCCAAACATCTCAAATGGTTCAAAAAGGGCAATCAAGGATGAGCTCAAATAATACAAAAAAGTCAATAAAGATTGTTGGCCCCAAGGGATGAAAAGTCAGAGGAAACATTAGGGAAAATGCACAGCGCCAAGGCAACTCAAAGCGTCCATACGCAAGGTTTATTTGCAACCAAATGTTTTAAATCATAGCTCAAATGGTTTAAAAGGTTTTTATTTCCACTTCGTTGGTTGGTCCCCATGGGCCATGGGCCTTTCCACTTGGGTGGCAAAGTTGAATAAATTCATTGAGTGGCGAATAGTATGACCAATCTTCTGCACACTCACGTCTTGACATCCGCCATCAAGGACCTAAATGAAAAATAGTACTAATAAGGGAAAAAAAGAAAAATGGAAAAAAAATAAAGGAAAGACCAAGCCTATAATTTTTATTTTTAAAATCTACTTTTACTATTTTAGGGATTTTAAATGACCTAATTAATTATTTTGGATTTTAGGACGTGCAAATTTGGAGAGAAGAAAAGTATAAATACTGTTGTCATTGGGTGACGATGAGGGTGGTGGGAAAGCGATAGAAAATTTTATTCTCTTTACTTTTCCTCTATTTCTCTCTACACCTCCAATTCAAAACTTCAAGTTTTTCCAATTTCTTTTTTCTCACTCAATTATATCTTTTTCTCCTCTAATTCTGTTCTTTCCTCTCATTTTCCTCCAACTCTTTCTTCTAAGCTTTTTCTTTCCAAGTTCTTTCATTTTAATTCTTTTTTATATTTCCAAACCTTTCAATTGAGCCATTAGACATTAAAAGAAAAGAATCTTTCTCTTAAAAGAGCTCGAGAGAAAGAATGATATCTTGAGGGGATTAGAAAGTACGGACTGAATCTATTCACTCGAGCTAAATTTGATCAACCATTAGGTTGAGCTCAATCTAAATTTGACCTTTTCGACCTAAAACTCAACCAAATTTAGTGCTTCACCTAAAAGTTGACCTAGCAACATTGACCTAATCTTGTGCTTGACTTAAAACTTGACTTAAAATTCGACCATTCGCTCTTTTAAATTCACAAACCTAGTTCAACTACTGCAAATTTCAACTAACATCAAATTTATGCGATTTCTTCTCTACGATTGCGACCTTCTTGCTTGGAGATGATAGTCCAATATGGCGTACGAACAGTGAGAACAAATTTTGTTGAATCGATCAAATGGGTTTTGAGAAAAAAAGAAGAAGAAGATAGAGTGAAGTGCTATGCTTCTGTCAGAGGGGTGTTGTAGTCTTTTTTCGGATGGAAGTGCTATAACAAAGAACAAAAAAAGGAGGGTGTTATTTTTGTAAAGTCAACGGTCAAAGGTGTTATATTTGTAAATTTCCCTAATTCATTCCATTTCTATTCATTTCTCCCCATAGCCCTTCACCAACCACCCTGTAAAATATACATCACACATACTGAATCGTCGTAGCTAGCCTGCCTAGGCTAGTCGATCCAGCAATTATTATTGGGAGTACCATAAACAAAAAATTGGACCCATGCCTCAGCCCCAATAATACTAGTATTCTCTATCATAAAGAAAAGAATAATATATTAAAATGTCCTAAACTTATACGCTTGTAACTGTTTTATCCGACCTTTTAATTGTAATAACACAACACCTGAATTTTAAAATGTATAACAATAATGTCCTCTTACTGGAAAAAAGACGAAAAAGTCCTTTGATATAAAGCATATAGTTTAAAATTCTAAAATAAATTTTTAAAAAGACAAAAAAGATAAAATTTAAAGACAAAAACTTAATAAACTTATTTACACTATATATATATATATATATATTTATATATATATATAAACTTGACCTAGTATTAGGTCAAGTTTTAGGTCGAGTGCGACCTAAATTCGACCAAACTTAGTGTTCGACTTAAAACTTGATCTAAAACTCGACTTAATATTGTGCTCGACTTAAAACTTGACCTAGGGCTCTACTATTCTCTTATTCAAATTCACAAACTCAGTTCAACTAGTGCAAATTTCAACTAACTAACATTTCGCTGATGCGATTTCTTTTCTATGATTACGACTTTCTTGCTTGAAGATGATAGTCCAATAGAGTGTACGAACAGTGAGGTGTGCAAACAATGGGGTGTGAGAACAAAATTTTGTTGAATTAATGAAACAGGTTCTGAGAAAAAAAAAGATGGGGTGAAGTGCTATCTCTCTGCATTCTATAATAGAAGAAAGGGGCGTTGTAGTCTTTTTTTGGATAGAAGTGCTATAATAGAAAACAAAAAAAAGAATGTGCTATTTTTGTAAAGTCAATGGTCAAAGGTGCTATATTTGTAAATTCGACATATTTCAATGCGAAAAACTAAGAGAAATTTACAAAAATGACACCTTTGACCATTGACTTTACAAAAATAGCACATTGCTTTTTTTCTTTTGTGTTATAGCACTTCCATAAAAAAAGTGACCACAACACCCTTCTCTTCTTCTGTCAGTTAAAGAACGCTCTCTAAGGCCACAGATTGTTTCACTTCTGTTGCTTTGCTACTCTTGACTTCAACGTTTTAGAGCCTCTTTGGTCGATTACCACGTTATAGACTACTCTTCGCCACAAGGTTTTAGAGCTTAGTTATAAATACTTCAAGAATTTGTTGTCACACCCCATCGGATGTGAACAAAGTTTGTTCTCTCACGCCATTATTCGTACTGCAAGCAATCACGTTTCAAATAGTCTGCAAGCAATCGCACTTGTTTTCGCCCATCTAGCAGGTTAGTTTAATTTATTGCGTTTTTTTAAACTGGGTTTGTGAATGGTATAGGAAAAATAGTCAAGCAATATATCAATCACTAGGTCGAGCATAAAGTTGCGCACGTAATTAGGTCGAGCATCAGGTCGAGCATTAGGTCGAGTCAAGTAGAAAGTCGAATATATAGTCGATATATTAGTCGAGCACTCTGATAGGGCTAGATAAAGTTCCAACTTTATAATAGGTCGAGTGGAAGGTCGAGTATTAGGTTGAGTCTTATGGGAAGTCGAGTATTTAGTCGATATATTAGTCGAGTACTCCAATAGGTCTATATAAAGTGTCCAGCATTATAGTAGTTCGAGTGCAAGGTCGAGCTATTAGTTGAGTATTATGGCTGGAATGAATTTCTCATTTATTGAGAGCCTTTCAACGATCCTGCTGCTTGTTGATGGCCTTAATTTTTAAAATGTTCTTTTGTTTGATGTAAAATCGTTGTTTATTGATTATTTTGGTTTTGAATGTAGAGATGTCACGCGGCATTACATGGTCTGTACACTTTTTTTATGACGGAAAATGGAACGTTGATCCTAGTACAAATGAACGAAACTTCATAAATTACAAGAGGGTCGAAACTCTTTTGTTGACAGAAGACACAAGCTTCAAGGAACTAGTGAATCTCATCATCTCTGTTATACAATTAGATATGGAGATTGAAGATAGATTGGTCCTCGAATATGTACCCAAATACTTGCCAAAAATTTCCCCTCTTCCCATCAACACTGATTACCATGTCAAATGCTTTTTGAATGAGATTATTAGACGGTCTGAAGATGCACGGATTCCAATATGTGTTACCCTTCGTGCTGAGACCGAAGCATCAGGTGTTGAAAATAGTGCTAGCAATTTACCAATAAAGCGATTGGGTGGCGACAGTCCATTATGGACTAATGATACTCTTCCGCCAAATAATTTTGTCGAACCAATTTTTGAAGAGGCAGTTCATGATCTTAGACCCAGGATTGATGTAAATACTCCGGTTGAAAAAATCATAGTTGTGGAAGATGTAAATACTTCGTCCAAGCAACCGGAGACAAATGTGCCTATCAATCCAGTTCAAACCCATGCGCAAGCAATCCCCCATTGCCAACAGCTGACAAGGTCATCGCATGCTAATAGTGGGACTTCTTCGGACAGATTAGCCGCAATTGTCGATGTTGCGGTCAATGATGTTTTCGAAACGAGAGAGCAATTGCAATTGAGAATGAGTATGCTTGCTGTGAAATATTTCTACAAGTGGAAGGTGGTCAGAGCAAGTCGCAAGTATTGGTACATACGATGCACGCATAGCAATTGCGGATGGAAACTAAATGCATCTTCTATTGGAAACTCGGGTGCTTGGAAGGTCAATAAATTTGAAAATACCCATACATGTCAGTTATCGCTTGTGCATTGTGATAATCGTCAGGCAACCAGTAAAGTAATAGGATCGTGGATCAAATGTAAGTATCAAGAAATTTGTCGGCCATATAAACCCGCCGAAATCATGGCAGACATTCGTCAAGAGTTGGGTGTGAATATACAATATCAGAAGGCTTGGAGATCAAGGGAATCGGCACTCGACGAAATGAGAGGTGGATTTGAGGATTCATATAGAATACTACCATCTTATTTGCACATGTTGAGGGCGTGTAATCCGGGTACATTCACTGATCTCGAGATGGACGAAGATCATAGTTTCAAATATGCTTTTTTTGCAATGGGAGCATCACTTCGTGGATTTCGCAGCTGTATGCGACCGGTTCTTGCCGTTGATGCCTGCTTTCTGAAGGGGAAATGCCTAGGGTCATTGCTTGTTGCCACTTGCATGGACGGTAACAACCAGGTGTGCCCGATCGGTTGGGGTTTGGTGGATTCAGAAAATGACGCCTCGTTGAAATGGTTTATGAAAAAGTTGAATGTTGCAATAGGTGTTGAAATCGATGGATTGGTGTTTGTGTCCGACAGGCATAAAAGCATATCCAAAGGCATCGCACGTGTTTTCCCCAACGCTTTCCATGGAGTGTGTATCTGTCATTTGAGCAATAACTTGAGAGCAATGTTCAAACACAAAGAGGTCATCCCTATATACTTTAAAGCAGCAAAGGCATACACTCTTGCCGGATTCAATGAGATGTGGAGAATTCTTTCCTTACAAGATTCACGCTTCTGCGAGTATTTAACAGAGGTCGGCATTGAGCGGTGGTCACGGGCACATTCTAATGGGAGACGATATACTATAATGACCACTAACATTGCTGAATGTCTGAACGCATTGTTGAAGGATGCACGGGAACTACCAATTCATTGTTTGGTCGAGTACATTTGGAGCACGCTTCAAAGATGGTACCATGAAAGGCGTACAGCTACGTCTGAAATAAAAACACATACAACCCCTTATATTAAGAATGAGCTTTCATCTAGGATGCGAGCGGCACAATCTCATGTCGTTGAACTAGTCGATATACACCGGTGGTGTGTACGAGACATAGTAAATCGTACTTATACTGTCGATTTGCTTCAAAGATCATGCACGTGTCGAGTGTTTGACATGGATCAACTCCCATGTGTTCATGCGTTGGCTGCAACCCGTCACCGGCAAAGTGACCATTATTCTCTATGCTCGCTATTTTATTTTACTGAAGCAATCAAATCCGCTTATGCAGATCCCATTATCCCGGTTGGTGAACCTCAGGAGTGGCTTGTGCTTGAAGAAATTATGTCTATTCAATTAACTCCTCCTGAACCAAGGTTTAAAAGTGGTAGACGCAAGAAACAGAGAATCCCTTCAACGGGTGAGGAAAGAGTTCCAAAGAAATGTGGTCGATGTGGAGGGACTGGTCATAACCGTAAAACTTGCTTTAATCCATTCCAATCCAGGGCAGAAAAGTGATTAGCCTGCGTTCATTGTAAATACACTTCTGCAATAAGCCAATACATTATAAACATTTGGTGTCTTGTGCGATTGCAACATTAAATTTATGCCATTTTTCCAATTATTATTGTTATCCCACGTTGCAACAATTTGTTGGTTTTTATTTCATTTTAATTGGGAAGGATTAACAGAGTTTTGTTAATCAAGAAGAAATGATTGCTATCAGCAAATTTCAATTCAATTATTTCATCGACCTTGAAATCAAAAAACTAGAAGCCAAAGTTTGGGATGTTCTGTTTCCTGCTCGATGTTGGACTCAACTAAAAACTCGACTATAGAATCGACTATAGACTCGACTTGCTTTCGTGAACAAAACTCGACTATAGACTCGACTAAATTTACTAAAGTTAAAGTGTGAGATGTTCTGTTTCCTGCTCGATATTAGACTCGACTAAAAACTCGACTAAATAAAAGCTCATCTTGCTGTCGTGTACGAAACTCGACTATAGGATCGACTATAGACTCGACTAAATTTACTGAAGCCAAAGTTTGGGATGTTCTGTTTCCTGCTCGAAGGTTAACTCGACTAAAAACTCGACTAAATAAAAGCTCGACTTGATTTCGTGTACGAAACTCGACTACAGGATCAACTATAGACTCGACTAAATTTACTAAAGCCAAAGTTTGGGATGTTCTGTTTCCTGTTCGAAGGTTGACTCGACTAAAAACTCAACTAAATAAAAGCTCGACTTGATTTCGTGTACGAAACTCGACTATAGGATCGACTATAGACTCGACTAAATTTACTAAAGCCAAAGTTTGGGATGTTCTGTTTCCTGCTCGAAGGTTGACTCGACTAAAAACTCGACTAAATAAAAACTCGACTTGATTTCGTGTACGAAACTCGACTATAGGATCGACTATAGACTCGACTAAATTTACTAAAGCCAAAGTTTGGGATGTTCTGTTTCCTCCTCAAAGTTTGACTCGACTAAAAACTCGACTAAATAAAAGCTCGACTTGATTTCGTGTACAAAACTCGACTTTAAAATCGACCTTAGACTCGACTAAATTTACTTAAAGCCAAAGTTCTGTTTTCTGCTCAATGTTGAACTTGAATATGCACTTGACTAAATAAAAGCTCGACTAAATTCGTGAATTTAACTCGACTCTAGGATCGACTTTAAACTCGACTAAAATTTATGAAAACCAAAGTTTGAGAATTTCTTTTTTCTGCTAGAGATAGTACTCGACCATAAACTCGACTAAATAATAGCTGTGCTTGCTTCATTACTACACACTCGAATATGTGATCAAATGTAAAGTAGAACAAAAAGTACTTCTAAATGTACCAGCAACTAAATGTTTGAACTCGAATATGCATAGAGCGATAATTGGACAATTTGACACTTCACATTAATAAATGTATTTACAAGTCTCAACTATGAGTCGACTTAGCTATATACAAATAAATGTTTTGGGAAAAAAAAATTGTATTTACAACACTACTCTACTTTTTTTGTTTTTTTTTTGTACTGCTTTCCTCTTCGCTGGTCCTCTTGTCGTGCATGGATGAATAGTGCGGTAGCTATCTCGGTACGCGCATCCATTACAGACTTACGATCCGGATTAAATGTCTCCAGTGGGACCCCGTGAATCAGGAATTCAGCCCATTTCAAGACGAAGATCCCACAGGCTCCACCGCTAAAAGAAACGATGAGCGTATAGTGTTAGTTGGAAAGAAAAATATAAAACAATGAAGCACCACAAACATTTTAACGGTGCCGGAATTACTAACCTTGCTTCTTAACGTGGCAAACCCTGCTCAATGACGACTTGCCAAGTATCCATGCTCGGAAGTTCACATGCCTTTAGTATCTTAGGCATGGTTTGCACGAGATGCTCCAATTTTGGCCCCATATTTTCTTGGTCCAGTGAGTTATACACGTGGAACGTGTGTTGATGGATATCCATCCTCACCAATATCCAGTGATTTCCATTCACATGGACCGGGAACAAAACTTGGTCCACCGTTCGACAGTTAATCTCGTACGGAACTGAACCAACAAATTGTTTCATGGCCAAATTTTCGTGCGTGGGATCCTGCTGGGCCGTATATAATGTTTTTATTCCAATCTGTGCCCACAAGGTAAGACCACAATATTTCAATTCATCTATACAAGCCCTCTAAAATAAGTAATATAACAAATAACTTACATCAAAATGTGTTTCCATAATAGAAACATCATTGCGGCCCATTATGAGGATCCTTTTCTGAAGTATGGATGTGTACAAGTCCAAATGCTGGAAAAAACACCCAAATTGCATGGATTAGGACAAATATATTCTCATTGGCTAACGATGAATGGAAGAACAAGAGAGTATTATCTCATTGGAAAGCCACTCATTTTCAAGAAGAAGCTTCTTGAGCAAATCCGAATCGAGGTAAAAAATTGGAGTCCACAAGAATTGCCGCTTTGTCGGCTTCAACCACTTCAGTATGTCTTGAATATCTTCCGGCCCAGGTTGGAAATCATGAAAATTAAACCGCGCCGGAACCGAAAATAGGGGGGAGTGGGATACTCAATGGAAAGAACCGGTGCCAAGTTGATACCACCGGAGACATCCTTCTGACGAACCCCATGATCCTTATTGCCTTTGTCCTTAATCAAGGTTGGGCGAGGAGTCTCGATTTCAACAATGACGGGAACGGATGGAGTCTTGTGTGCTACCTCAGGTTGGTGAACAGGTACCAACACTTTCAAATCTGCCTCATCCTTCTCTGACTTTGCCCCACCATCAGCTTTGCCTTCTTTCCCCGCCATCACTTGCTCGAGAGTGCGAGTCAGATGTTGAACGGTTGCGGTTAGCCTGTAACTGTGGATTCCAATTCGGCTATTCGAGCCTCCGCCCTTTCTTGCCGTTCGATCATCTGACTCAATGAAGGCCGACGAGCCTCTCGTGTCTCTTTGGGAGGATGCACGTCTTCTTCTTCTTCTTCTTCCTCGGCAAACTGCAAATCCTTGGCGGCCTCTCCGATTTCTTCTTCTTCCCAACTCAAAAAATTGGCAACTTCTTCCGGAGTTGGAGTTATTGGTGTGACTTTAACTCTCCGCAGCACATTGAATGGGGAAATAATTGATACCTCACATATTTAAAACGCAGACATACGAGGAAATTATTTCGTCTTATTATCAACTAATACCTCTCCGCTAAGTAGCTTTTTGGACCAGACGGTATTTTTTTCTTGGACAGATCAGTGGCTCTTCACCGCCTTCCACCTTAACATCCTTGGCCTACCTCTAGGGGTTTCGACCTTTTGAACTAAAGAGAATCGGTCAAAATGCGGCATCAATTCATAGGCGAACACCTGCGATTCAGAATAGAAAAAATTAATTATGTAAACTTAAGAACACTATTAAAAATAAATCGGTTGTCACTATTAATTTGTTAACCCTAGAGCAATTGAGAATCCGCCAACGGTGTATGTCCTGTTATCGAGATCCCGCGACTGCTTCAAGGCGTTGGCCATAGCCTTTCTAGCACTATCAGTAGTCACACGGAAAGATTCTTCGCCCCACGGGATTTCATCAAACTTCTGCCAATTACAGACCAAATAGACCACCTTGTCATCTATATGGTTCCTCTTTTGCTCCCAAATTATAGACGTGTATAGCAATAGCAAGGTGAGGGACACAACAACCTCGTCCGAATAGCTTGCGTTTATTTAATCGTAGGCTTTGAAAACATCAGCGTATGTTGTTTCATTATGCCTACCTTCTCCAGTTAGATACTTGCTAATTAGACTTGGGCCATCGGGTGCCTGGAATTTCGCGTATTCAAGAGTAAAGTCGCCCATCTTGAACCCAGTGATGAGTGCGAACTCCCTCTGCCCAAATTTAACCTTTTTCCCAGCGAAATTAAAGAATAGGCTTCCGTCCTTTTGGGATTCCTCGTCTACCTTAAGTTGCCTCAATAGGACGCTGTGGATCATCTGTTTGCACCAAAACGTATGCTCATGATCCAGCGCAATTCCAGCAAGGCTACTCACCTTTCTAAGTATGTCCCTTTGCGATTCTGTTAGTTTGAGCCTAATTCTCTGCATATTAGCCTCATAGTAGTAATACTGCGAAACCTTTGCATTGAAGAAATCATACTGAATGACCATTTGCTCCTTCAGAGGGTCCTGATTAATAAATTTGAAAAATAAAAGAAAATTAGAACCGGTAATATCTCGGAATAAACCAAAAAGTTCTGAAAATTAAACATTCTGTTTCATGCTCGACTCTTTACACGACTAATAACTCGACCATAAACACAAGGTTGGATATGAAAACAATAAATTAATAAGTTGGCTCGACCATATACCCGACTACTAGCTCGACCAAAAACATAAAGTTTGAAGTGAAAACAATAAATGAATATGCTGGCTCGACTATGTGCCCGACTACTAACTAGACTAATAACAGAAGAGGTCTGAAGAACAAAATTTCTGTCTATGCTCGACTATATACCCGACTACTAGCTCGACTAAAAACAGAAGAGGTCTGAACAACAAAATTTCTGTCTATGCTCGACTATATACCCGACTACTAGCTTGACTAAAAACAGAAGAGTTATGAATGACAAAATTTCTGTTTCATGCTCGACTATATACTCGACTACTAGCTCGACTAAAAACATAAAAATCTTTAAAAGCAAATTCGCTTTCATACTCGACTATATGCCCGACTAGTAATTTGACCTAAAACAGCAGAGATATGAATGACAAATTTCTGTTTCATGCTCGACTATATACCCGACTACTAGCTCGACTAAAAATATAAAAATCTAAAAAGGCAAATTCACTTTCATGTTCGACTATATGCCCGACTACTAACTCGACCAAAAACAGAAGAGTTACGAAGGACAAACTTCCTGTTTCAGGCTTGAGTATATACCCGACTACTAGCTTGACTAAAAATATAATGTTCTGGAATAAAAAATTTAATATGCTTGCTCGACCCTTGACCCGACTATTTACTCGACCGAAATATAATGTTTAAAAAAAAACAGGAGTGTTGAAGAACCGGTAACTCGACTATAAACTCGACTATAAGCTCGACTTTTTTCAAGAGGTCGAGTTAAGCTCGACTTAGGGCTCGACCTATCATCGACCCCCTGCCAGACCAGTTTTCGACCATATTCAGACAACTCATTTCAAATCCATATACACAACATCCACACACTCTATGTAGGATGAATAAAATAATCAATTTTGGAACAAAATTTACTCATACTTACCGCGGGATGCTGTACTTGTTTCTTCTCCGTCGCGGGTGTCTTCTTAATCATCGTCAATGGTTGTCCTCCCTTTGTGCGTGCCATTGAATGTGTTTCGAATGTTTAGCACTTTGGTTTTTCAAAATACTTGAGGCGGAAAACAACGAAGGTTTTGGAAGGAAATGAAAGAGAAAAAGGTTTGCAGAATTCCAAATTTGAAAATGTAAAGCAAGGTGTGAAGACGGCAGTTTAGCTTCAAGAAATTAAAAATGGATAACGGTTTCAAGAATTAATTGTGGAAGAAGAACTGTTTCTCAATGTGCATTGGTTTCCCGCGTACAAAAGAAGGGTGTTGAAGTAATTTTGTGCATAGAAGTGCTATAACACAAAAGAAAAAAAGCAATGTGCTATTTTTGTAAAGTCAATGGTCAAATGTGTCATTTTTGTAAATTTCCCAAAAACTAAAGGGGTCAACATGAACATTGGGTAAGAATGGGTGAGAATTGAGTAGAAACTGGACACTAAGAATTTAATGGGAATTAAAGGTGTTCAAAATTAATGATCCGATTTGATTCGCAATTGAGCAAATTGTGATTCGATCTGATACAATCCAAAATATTTTGTTCGAATCGAATTTCAGATTGAATCAATTTGATCTGATTTGATCCAAACTCTTTTTTTTTTTTTACTCTTTCTTTCCTTTTCATACACAATGTTAAGTTTAAAATTAATAGTTTCATATTAAAAAGTTGTCTATTTTTTATGTAAAGATAATAAATAATTTTCATGTAAATATTTTTATTTGTGCATTAATTTGTGTATTTTTATGTAAATATTTTAATTTATTTTGACACACATTGACTAATTTTAATTAGAAATTATTTAAATTATAAAATATAATTATAAATTTTATTTTATAACTAAGGTTAGTTATTTTTAAAAGAAAAAAAGTTATAATTTTAAAAAAAAATTATTTGGATCAAATCGGATTGAATCAGATTAGGCCCAACCCAATCTGATCTGATACGAAAATGGAATTGATTTGGTTCAATTTGTTTTTTGATTTGATCAGATCCGAAATTTCAATTCGAATAGGATCAAATCAGCGGATCCGTTCTAATTGGGAATAAGTAACATAATACTATTAAGTTTAGATATTGAGTGGGAATAGGATTTAATGAATATGAGTAATTCCAATATTGAATAAAATCCCAATTAACTAATTAAGTGCTAGTATTCGGATTCCAGTAGGATCCCATTTAAATATTTAATAAGTTCCTAATTAAAACCTATTAGATATTCTCACTTAAATCCTACTAGTTAGTATTTTTATTATTTGAATTCAATGCTAATTCTAATTTATTGTTTAGATTTTATTATTCATTTATTTTTACTTTTTTCTCAATTTTGCCCAAAATTCTCCCATTTCTTCTTCTTTTTTTTTCCTAATTTGCTCAAAACTTCCCATCTCTCTTTCTTTTTTTTCTTTATATTTTAATTTTGCTAAAAAGGTTTCCTTTTTTCTTTCTTTTTTGAACCTTTTTTTCTCTTTTTTCCATACAAATAGGAATACAAGTAATAAATTTATTGTCTTTGAAAGACCAAAAAAAAAAGAAGTAATTATAGTAGAGTAAATAAAATAATAAATGTAGATAAAATAAAGAAAGAGAATATGAAAGGTTAAAATTGGACATATCAAGTCAAAACTAATTCAGAAAAAAAAAAAAGACTTTTACTAAAGTAAAATCAAAATTGAAAGTTAATATTAAATTTAAAAGTAATGAGAAACTAAATTGTAAACTATATTATAAAGCAAAAATGAACAATCGTCGTAAAAGTTATGTTTTCTTGATCAAACTAGTTTCAGAAAAATTTATAGTTGTGATTTGATAAAAATTTTCTCTGCAGTAAAATCCTTAATATAATTCATTTATTAGAGAAGAAAGAAGAAAAGCATAGACGTATATAACAACATTTGTTAGTAATATTAGTTTGGCCTATTTTGAAAGGACCAATAAGATTGGAACAAATTAAATACCCTCATATAAAAATTGTATGACTAGATAGGTTCTTAATTTCTTTTTTAAAACCCAAAATTGTTAATTAAAAGATGAAAGAGGTAATATTCTGAACTGAATCCACAACAATTATAAATATTTCTTGCTTACTAAGTTTATAAAATATTTTGACATTATTGACTTTAATTTTTGAAGTTTATCCTTTGAATTGGCCTTTTGTCCTATTTAAACTGTCATTTTTGTATGTATGTATGTGTGTGTATATATATATTGTGAAACTTATTAATTGTAAAAGTTTTATATCTTGCACATTTATTAAAATTTGTGAAAGTTTCAAGTTGATTTCCATATCTTAATTTTTTATCAAAATTTTGATGTAACATAATTATATTTTCTTTCTTTAAAAATAAATAATTTAACACGAGTAATAAGTAAAAAAAACAATTAATTATAACTAGTTGACAATGAATCCGAAAATGACATTGAAGTATTATCATCAATAACATTAGATAAAAAATTTAAAAGTTCTCATTCTCATTCGTTAATTTAATTTTTGTTACCAAGACAAAACAACCTCAAATTCATGACATTGGCTTGTTTGTTTATTCATGGATTATTATTTTTTTTCCTCTTCTTATAATCATCATCATTCAATGTAAATAAATTTGAAATACATTTGTTTTTTTTTTTTTTTTAAAAAGTGCCATTAGGCATGTAAGAATTCCAATTTTCTAAGGTTGTGTAATGAAGGTACACGCTAAGGAAAAAAAAAGGAAAAAAATGTTCATCCGATAAATGGTAAAAAGGACAAAAAGTAAAAAAGGAAAATAAAAAATAAGATAAAACAAAATGTCTCTAGTAGATGAAAATTTATAAAATATATATAAATATATATTAAATAAAAAAGAAAAAAGTAATAGATAAAGATTATGAAAATTTTAACTAGGGAAAATAATAAATAAATAAATAAAAGAGTATTAGAAAGAGAAAGAGAAAATAAAAATTAAAGATATAAACTTAGAAACAATAAGCAAATAAAAATAAAAGTAGTAAAAAGAAAAGCAAATTTTACCGAATAAATATCTAACCCAATTGTCAAGCCAATAGAAACCCATTGTATAGACACCCATTGGGTATCCTATTAAATCCCATTTAATTCCCATTATCTCACTCCCATTTGACAATTTGGAAATCTTATACCCTTCTTAAAAAATTCCATCCAATAATTCTCATTCCCAATTAGGCTCAATGACTAACAAATAGGAATAATGTATTAAAATGTCTTGACTTAGTAACTTGTAATTTTGACGACCTTTCAATCAGTAACACGATATCTGAACTTTAAAATGAGTAACAATAATGTCCTCTTATTAAAAAAAGACGAAAAACCCTCCCTAAAGACAAAAATGACAAAAAAATTGATATAGTTTAATTCTTTTATTAACTTTTTAAAAGAAAAAATTTAATAAAATTATGTAAAATTTGGTTAAAAATTTTAATGCAAAAATACAAAAAATTATTATATGATACTTTTTTTTAACCTCAATTTTTTTTATAGATACTTTGTTTTTTAACCTCAATTTTTTTTTGTCATTTTTGTCTCTAAATTTTATTAAATTTTCATCTTTAAATTTTATTTTTTAGTTTAAAAAAAATTTATTATATAGTGTAAATAAGTTTATTAAATTTTTGTCTTTAAATTTTATCTTTTTAAAAATTTATTTTAAAATTTTAAACTATATACTTTATATCGGAGGGCTTTTTCGTCTTTTTTTCAGTCAGAGGATATTATTGTTACACATTTTAAAATTCAGGTATCGTATTCTTACAATTGAAAAGTCATATTAAAATGGTTACAAGCACCTAAATTCGGAATATTTTAATATATTATCCCTAACAAATATCTCACTCCCATTTGATAATTTGGAAATCTTATACCCTTCTTAAAAAATTCCATCCAATAATTTCATTCCCAATCAGGCTCAATGACTAACAAATAAGGGAAATTCCTGCCCAATAACTTTAATCCCATTGGCTACCCATCCAAATGGAAAATTTTAGCACGTCTAACATATAGACTATATTTAGTGCAGCGGATCTTTCTGAAATAAACTAATCAAAAAAAGATAAAAAAATGTTGATCACCTCTCAATATTGTTAACAAAAAAATAATAATATTAATAGTGAAAATTTCTCACAAATATTTAGGTGACACTTACATGACAATAATTATTATTTGGCCCCTGTAGGTGACATCTACATGACAAGAATTATTATTTGGCCCCTACAAGGGGAAAAATAAACTCGTTAAATTAGTGCTGTTAATTGGTTGTCCATAACACTATCCTTTAATAGAGTATGGTTTTAAATTTTCTTTTTGAATTTGTTCATTAATCCCAAAATATGCATTTAAGGATATATTTTTTTTATTACTCCGAGACTCCCGCACCAAACGACCATTCGGACCCCTGATCAGATATCAACTTCGGGACTTTTGTGGGTAGATCCCACCTCACAGTCGCATGTAATATGTAGAAGACTTTTCTTTGAGGGGAGGGGGGCTTTAAATTATAACTATTTCCACCCCAGTATTTAGGATTATCGTAAAACTAACCTTCAGGTTTCTAAAAGATAGCATCATTTTGATATCACAATCCAACATTGAAAAGTTAATAACAATATAAAGTGTATATAAGAAATTCATTAGTAACTACACATAATTCAGTCTGAGCATTCCAAAAGAATAAAGAAAAATCACAAAATCACAAAGCTAACCAATACCTAGAGGATTACAATTTGTATTACAAATATTAGAGACAAGGATAGGATAATGGATGACGCGCAACGGAAAGCCAGATCAATTATTAAAAAATAAAATATATTTTTATTTTCTTTTACTTTTCTAAGGACCGTGGACAAATTCAACAATGGCAGGAAGGATCATGCAACCTAGCTAACAAGTGGAGGTTGTTTTTTTCTCATAGCTGTTACTCCAATAGTTTCTGTCATGTACAAATCAACGGGGTTCAAGCCATTTGGGAGTTTCCAGTCGAAGTGATAAAGCAAAAGAGCTAAAGGAAGCTCAACATTCGCTAGACCAAATGAAACTCCTGGACAAATTCTCCTTCCAGCACCAAATGGTAGATAATGAAAGTTACTTCCTTTGAAATCAACTGAAACATTTTCAAATCTTTCAGGTTTGAAGCTATCCGGATCATCCCAATACACTGGATCTCTCCCAAGTGCCCAAACGTTTATCATGACTACGGTGTTGACGGGAATGTTATATCCATCAATTTCACATTCCTCTCTGCATTCTCTAGGAACCAAAAGTGGGACGATGGGATGCAGTCGTAGAGTTTCTTTAATCACTGACTTGAGATATTCCAATCCCTGAATATCAGCTTCTAGGATAGTTTTCTTTCCAATGAAGGCTTCCCTAACTTCGCCCTGTGCCTTGGCCATAACATTTGGGTTTTTAATCATCTCTGACATTGCCCATTCCACAATTGTGGATGAATTTTCAGTTGCCCCTGTAAATATATCCTGTGCAAAATATATGCCAAACAAAGTTGTTTATTAGTTTGATTGCTCTTTCTCCCTGATCAATACCCACAAGTAGCCTCTAGATGGATCCTCGTTTTTCTGTTACCTTTCTATTCAGTATCCATCAGTAGTCTCTTAGGGTAAAAGTTCACTTTTCTAGTCCCTGATCAATATTCACAAGTACCTTTTTAGTCTCTCCTGCTTCTTGTTCTATGTTCAAAAGAAGTGCGTTGGCCACATACTTGTATATAAGGAATACCTCACTGAAGGGATCTTTTGGTTCAGAGCATATATTTTGTTTTTCTTTCTTGCTGATCGGTTCTTTCTCTACGGGTAAAATTCTGGAGGTTGGGCGGTTTTTTATGGGTCAGATGGCATGGTTAGGATACCCACTAACACTCTCTATTCTATTCTATTTCATTTCCCCCACTTTTCCTTTTTGTCATTGGATTTCTAAGACACGGGCGCTGCAGTCCTTTGGCGTTGGGATGAGTCTCACCAGTGGATTACCAACCAGAGCTACGGATTTGAGGACGACGGAAGGAAGTACGCACGCTGGATGGTGAGGAAGGTACGGATTTGGTAACTGAGTTTTTGTTCCTATCTTGTTTTTTTCGGATGCTAGCTAGAACTGTTTTTTTCTTGGAAGACAAAGTAGAACGATCGGCTTGGTGGACTGTTTTGTGTTTGGATGTGCGGTTGTTCTTGTCTGTTTGTCTTGACTGAAATGCAGAAACTGGGCTCACAATAATACTTAGATATCTGAATATTAAGATCTGTATGGGGGGAGGGGGGCACATAACTTGTATGACAAAATGCCTAAATGGACTCTGGGTTGCCATGTTGTACATGAGGAATGTTTTGAGGCTGGCTGTACGGCTGAGGCTTGCTTGTGTTTGACCGAACTGGCTGCCAATACCACATAGCTAACTGAGCTTTTAGGTTTGGGTTGGAGACACACAATTTATTTGTTAACATGTCTCAAAACAAAAAGGTTTGCCATGTTGTCTCATTTATATTTGTACTAACCCATCTTTGTGCTCTCCCATTCTCACTAAGATGGCCAACAGCTCAACACCATCACCCTTTTCTGGAGAAAGAGGCCATGTTGAAGATTCAGTTCATCGGATTTCACTCACATCCACCAAAAAAAAAGAAAAAAGAAAAAAAAACAATAAAAAGGAAAAAAAGGGCAGAAAGGTGGGAGGAAAAAGAAAATAGTTAGGACTAGCTAGCTTATTGGGAAAGTGAATATCTGATTGCAATCATCCCTTTTGATTTCCCCACACGTTTCAATTTTGGTTTCTATAGACCAGTCGCTCTATGTCCATATGTATGCCTAGTGCCCCTCCTTTGTATTATGTTGCTCTCTGGTTATGTGGAAGATAACTGGTTCTCCAGTACATATCTCTTACTACCACATAGCTTCCACCTATGCCAAGTAAGAAGCCTATGTCTATATGTTCATATACGTCTTTAGTACATGTTTTTGTTTCACCTAAGGTATATAGTTTCCTCTTGGTATCCTGAATACTGGTTAGGTTGGTTTTGATTTTCACACGAAGAAAAAAGAAAAAAGTGGAGCAAAAAAAAAAAAAAAAAAAAAAAAAAAGTAAGCAGTGTATATAACAAAAAAAAAGGAAAAAACAGAGACAAGAGAGAGAAGAAAAAAAAAAGCATAAAAAAGGAAAAAAGAAAGCAGTATATATATAACCAAAAAAAAAAAAAAGAAAAAATAGAAAAAAAGACAAAAAAAGGTAATAGATGTAAATATATTATAAGTTTGGTATTCGTTTTCTTCCCATAATTCATCAGGAAGAAGTGTCATTTAATATCATGTACATGGAGGCATTGCGTTTTAACTCTAGTATAAGCAATTTTTTCAACTCTACTCCCAGAATATTTCTTTTCCTTTTTTCTCATCCCTATTAGCTCTACATTCTGGTTCCCCTGGCTGGTTGAGTACTTTTCACTCCACAGTCTGGTTCGCTCACTGCTGGCTGTCTTCTCTATGTGTACTGAATCTGATTCCTGCATGCAGCTTGGGGCAATTTCCTACATGAACGGGCTTTGGCAGGATTATATTTGTTCTCTACTTTTGGTTCTTTCTTGATGGGAAGGTTCACATCTGATTTAATCACCCCTGGACTGTTTTTGCTCTACATTCTGGTTTCACATAGCTAGTTGATGTGCTATCATTCTGCACTCTGGTTTCATCTGCACTCTGCTTTTCTTCTATCATTCTGGTTTCATTATTTGTACTGTGGTTTCATCTTTTTGCTGGGCTGCTTTCCCACTGTGAACTTAATCTGTTTCCTCGGTTGGTTGGGACACTTTTCTCTCTGCTTGGACTCCTCGGCTGGACTAACCCTGCTCTCTGCTTTTGCTTTTGCTTCCTTACTTGCCGGGCTGTTCCAGGTTGGACTGATTTCTTTTGGAAGTATGTTTTCTACTTGCCGCAAGAATATAGGATTCTATTTCCTATTTCAAGAATGGCAGAAGGAAGATTTAGGTTTTACTAAGTTGTCCATACGCTTTTATGTTTTTTCAAATGCTCATGTAGACTTTCTAGATTGCAATTGATGTTCAAGATATAGTGCTTAAGTTTAGTCATTTAGTTGAAGTTAGCTAGTTCCACTTATCCAAAACTTGTATCATTTGATGATGCCATGTGAATCGCTAGAAACATGTGAAGTGTGTGGCTAACCCAATAACGAAAGTTTCGTAAGGGGACTGGAGCAGGCTACCATATCTCACAACATTAATATTTTGGCAATCTTTTTGATGTTATAGCTTTCCACTTGTAAAGTCAAATTTTTTTTTTTTTGGTTAGCTAGTGTTATCCTCGTTTACTGTTGTAATCAATGGGATTATGGTAGTTCTCAACCATTATTCCATTTCCTCTTTGGCTATTACATTAGACCAAGGAGATCTCTTAGCCTCTCTTGGCTACCAATTGTACAGTAACATTTTTCATTCAATGACAGTGCTATCTTTTCAGTCAAATATTTTTTTTTTTTGGGTTTTCAAAGTGAGTCGTGAGCATACCAATGCTTGAAGGTGAACAGGCATTATGGCGGTATCAAATTCGAAGAAGAGAAATTGCAGCACTAGAAAGGACCTTGATTTTATTTCTGAACTCAATATATGGCAAACCAACTCTATTCTATTATTATTAATTGTTAATCATCAACATCTAGTCCCCTAATGACTAGTTAACTAATAATTAGCTATATGAGTTCTGGATGTTAAAGTTTAATAATTTTTAAAATGTGACAAAAAAAGGTCATTAATTTAGCAATATTTTACCTCAAACCCCCCTATATAGTTTAGTCAGATTTCTTTTTCATAAACATAGATAGTGAAACAAGGCGTCAATCCCCCCTGCAAAGAAGGTGTTAATAGTAATATGATGGTTTCCTCCATTTTATTGATACTACCATTGTATCTAATAATTTTAAGAATTTTATATTTTGTTGTTATTTTTTGAAATTTTTTTATGTTTCAAGTTTCGATTTTTTTAAAAAAAATGTTAAGGTAGTAAATTACTTTTTTCAAAAGTGAATAAACTAATAATAATTAAGTCAAAAGTACATTTACCATTGACAATGACAATTATAATTGGACGACTTGAGTGATAATAATAAGAGGGTATGCCACTATCATTTAAATTCTTCCAGCAACCTGGGTCCTAACAAGATCCATGTACATGCTTACTTAAATGCAATAATTATTTCAATGGATTTTACAGTTAATTCATAAACACAAACAAGCAATCAGAAATTCAGAACCAAGCCTCATACGTCGACAGCACAACTCCAGATCTTTACGCATTAAAGTCAAGACAGTTACATATTATATTTCTTGTACACCTTTTTGTTTAGATCACACACCGATTACAAAAACTTGTTTCATAATAGAATATCTATATTTTTATATTTATCAGAAAATGCTTGCCAAAAAAACATATTTTTCTATATTGAATCAGTTTTAGCTATGTCCTAGTATTTACTAATAGTGTTAATATCTGATTTATTTATATTTATTTTATAAGACATTGGAAAGCCAACTTAAATATATAATGAGTTGAGAGTTAAATTATCAAAGAAAATGTAATTCACACTTGTACTAAGTTTTTGAAACAGATTGAGAGATTATTTCGAATTAAAAAGTTTGAATATTCACTTTGAATTTTGAAGAGAATGTTCAACTACATATTTATTTTAACTGAATTAATAAAATATACTAGAGTACCATAGCATATTATGCATCTGAATTTAGATATGATAACTAGATTTCTTATCCTTGCAAATGCACGGATATCTTATTATTAAAAAAACTTATGATAATATCAAAAATGATAATGTATATCAATTTTTTTATTTAAAAAAATCATTAGAGAAAATTGCTAATATTTGAATAGACATATATATTGATTACAAATACTCTAATGTCATAAAGGATTTTGATATTTTATCAAAAATATTATAAAATTAATAATATAGAATATGCATATTAATTTTACATATTCAAATATAAACATGGTATATGAATTATTTAATTTTTATCTTTATTTTTGTTGAGTAAAGTATAAAATAAGAAAGATAAAAAATAAAGAAAGAATGCAACTATAATAAATAGATATTCAATTGACATCCACTTGGAGAAAGAACAATTGAGAGAGGAAAAATGCGAATGCCATTTGCTACAATTGGATTTATGCAATGCTAAATATATATATATATAAAACAGTTTGCTTCTGAATTTTGATTCACCTGCAGAAAAAAAAAAAAACCAAAATGGCAATCTTGCTGGACAATATAACATGACATCATTGATAAATAAATAAAATGATATTGTTTAAATCTATAAACATACTAAATCTTTCAATAATGAAAATTGAAAGCTAAATTTTCCTATTATTCTCCCAATTTCTTATTGACAATGGCACAAAAAATTAAAATCAACATCGTCCTAAATCATAAACCCTTTAAATTTATCATTTAATGAAAAAAAATCGTAAAATCAAAATAAGAATTAATAAAGTTATGAATAACTCAGAAATTATTAGATAAATTTATGGTGGAAGTACTCAAAAAAATAATCAGCTTTTAAATTAGTCTAAAATAAATAATATTACTTGTGTAAATTCACATTATTAATTAATTTTTGAAAAAAATAGTTTTAACAATAAATATCATTTTAATAAAAAAAAAGAAATTAATTTTATAGCAAAAAATTGTTGCCAGGAACAAACAAAAACAAAAGTAACAATAAAGGAGCTAGTCAAAGATACTAAATTGCCGGCAAAAAGTTCCGTATAAATAGTAACATAAATAGTTATACAAATATATCAAGTTACTCATTTATAATATCCAAGTTAAAAATTCTTCTTTGATTCTTTTTTATGTTTTTCTCTAACAGTAATCTTTCAGCTTCCAAACAGAAGACTTGATATTTCATTCAACCTAAAGAAAGAAAAATTAATAAATAAATAAGGAAACTGTTCGCATTAAACCTACAAAAATACACCTATAAAGATCGAAGAGAAAAAGATTTACCTCCACTAAACTAAGCTGGAGAATCATCACAAGCTTTAGTGCTTCTTGCTTTGATTCAATAGAGTGCCCCTGAAAAAACATACATAAATTAAATAATCACATGTCAAAAAATTCACTCTAACTATACAACCTATTGATATGCATCAATTCAAGCACGAAATATTAACAAAGCTATAGATGAGCAAATGTAAGGAAGATAAAATAAAAATGATGTGTAATGAGAATCATGTGTGTTTTATATTAATAAAAGACTAAAAAGTTGAATTCTAAATAGTTATAGATAATGATCACAATTATTATAAATATTATAGATAATGATAAGAATCAAATAAAATTTTATAAATTAACTATTTTAACTGCACAATAACTTCAATAGTTTTAAATTAAATTAATGTTGAAATCATGATTAATTATATGAACATACTTAAATTAAAGTGAGGTGATTGACTATTTAAATTAACTACTTGAATCTACTACAAACTATTGACGTATTCATTCTTCTATATATTCATTTTTGTAGAACTTAAGAATTTGAATAGCAATCAAACACCAAACTAAGAAATAATACTAAATAGAATTCACAGCATTATCTAAAAATATATATGTAAAAAATTAGTTGTACATTATCAAAAAATATATGCATTCTTTAAAACAATTATAAATCATATATATGGTACCAGATAATTTGCATTTTAGTGGGACTAAATTATTAAACACCAAAAAATTAGCTATGTTTGTACTCCCTCCTCAGTCCCAAAAAAAGAATCCAATTTGAAAAATATTCTTTGTCCCAAAAAAAAGAGTCCACTTTTAGAATGAAATACTTACATTATCCTCACTAATGATAACCATGTATAACTCAAATTAAAAAGTAAAGATAAAAATATAAAATTATACATTTAATTGTACATTAAGTATGTTGTACCTGGTAACTTAAAAAAAGTCATATCAAATCCAAAGTGGACTTTTTCTGAGGAGGGAGGGAGTATTATATTATTGAACCACACAATGATGATATTTGCCTTTTTTGGACTTATTAATTGGTACTCAAAAAATATTAATTGAAGAGATTAGGATTAATTGAGATATAAAATATAGTAAGAATTTAATTCAAAATCTTAAATTTGAAATAAAATGTGAAGAGATAAGGATTAAATTTTGAATTAAAATATTACGAGATAAGATAATTTGAACTATAATATGGATTTGTTTGAGCGCACTAATTTGGCTAATATATTAAGTTAGGAAGAAACTTACATGTGATATAATTTAGAATAATAATATAGTCAAACAGGTGGCTTCATTATTATATACATGTCAAAACTAGATTAAAAGGACATTATTATATATATATATATGTGTGTGTGTGTGTGTGTGTATGTGTGTGTATGTATATATGTGTATATATATATAATAGATGTCGATCTTATCAATTCATGTGAATATATATATATGTGTGTGTATGTGTGTGTATTTATATGTGTGTATATATATATAATAGATGTCGATCTTATCAATTCATGTGAAAATCAGCAGTTTGAGATCTCTAAATAACCCATTTTATGAAATTTCTAATAGATCCATAGGGTACAAATTTTTTCAGAATTGTTGGTTAGAGATAAATAGGGTAGTCAACTGAGTACTTTGTTTTAAGAGATAATCTACAAAATAGTCCCTCACATATATAGAAAAAAACTTTTTAATCCCTTACAAAAAAAAAAAATCAATAAGTCCCTCACATATATAGAAAAGAACTTTTTTGTCCCTTACAAAAAAAAAAAAAAAAAACGAACCAATTAGTCCCTCACATATATATATTTTTAATTCTTCACATATATAGAAAAGAACTTTTTGATCCCTCACAAAAAAATATATATATATATCATCTATTTATTGTGCCTTCACCATCATGCAATCTTCCATCTTGTAATGCTCTTGCCTTACATAACAGTCAGGAGACTCTACAGTTTATGTTGCTACCATCATGCAATCTTCCATATTATACACTCCCGACTACAGGCTAAACTAATAAACCAACATAACAGCCAGAGACTCTAAAGGTCCAAAGCCCATAAACCAAAGATGAGGACATCTTGGCGACAAAAGATGCATTAAGTGGCACAAAGAGTAGCAATATTGTTGATAAATAAGTACCTGATTTAGCTTATTCGCAGCAGCTAACAAATTGGATCCTTCTCCATGATCCAATGCCCTCCCAGGTATGGTTTTATCTGCATAAGGATCCATCGAGACTGGAGCAGCTGAAAATGCTTCCGTGCCTTCTTTATTCATGTTTCTGCCAAAACCATGATTGTCATATGAAGATCTGTCAAACTGCATAGGCACTGACACCCCTGATTCTACCCGTGGATATGAAGAAAAAGCAGCACCAGGTGTCATTCCAAGAACCTCAACAGCTCCACCTGGAATTTGTTTAGTACCACTTCAGATATAGCTATGACCTAAGTGAGGATCTGCTACAACCTAAACAAGGATCTATAAGAAGAATTATAGATCATTGTCCAGAAGCCACCTTAAAACTTTGGAGATGCTGTTTCATCGTGGCCAATAACATTTCCACTAAGATCATTAGGCCACCATTTTCAATTTCATTGAGAGGCAAAAAGAACTCAACTATGTAAACATAATCTCCACTACCAATATACCGCAAACAAATAACAAAACAGCCTGTTAGCCCTGTTTTTCGTGCACTGGATACTAGGGAATACTTGTTTATGCTTAACTGACTCATGTCTTTGCAAAAACATGCCCCCTGTGATGAAAATGCTCTCCCAACAACCCCTTGCCCCTTCTATATGCAACAAATACTACAAGCTTCTGCAAAATCATATCAGCAGTCGCGATGTGAAAATATGATCCTTTGTCAGCAGTCCTGACTTTCGATATGTGACTCGAGTCAGAGATGGGAACCCAAGTTTGGGCCAATGGCAGTTGATGAGTACTCCAAACCACTTCCAAAGCCTTTCGGATTTCATTAAATGCCTTTTGTGGACCTCTAGAAGTCTGCTTTGGAATCACATATGTTAGATGCATAGATAGAATTGGAGGGAGGATTTTAGCAAATACAAACAAAATCAAGTTGCCCCCCAGAACTTACATGCACGGCAAAGTCGTGATATATATCAGAAGATCGCAAATCCACCTCCTATTGGGGAAAAGCAAAACAGAAATTAACCGTAAATTTACAAGATTCATAGTAAAAATTCCTCCACCCTCTTCATCACACAACCCAAAAGTAGAGGAAGGAACAGAAAAAGTTCTCAACCAAAGAGAGGTAAAGGAAGAAAACTTCCAATATCATAAGTACTATAGTTATCTCTTACTTTTAATCTGGCTTAGCATGATCCTGAAGTTTAGTTAATTACGTCTTAACTTTTATGGTACATTTATAAAGTTGACTAGAATTACGAAAAAGAATTGGAAGATGGTATTTTGTTTAGACCGTCAAACTCAATTTGTAAAACAAAATTTGGATCATCTTGTTGGTCCTTCTTTATTCATTTACAAGATGGAACAGACATATGAGAAACAGCAAACATAGCAAATATGAATGCTCCGCCACTCCTAACTCTGCAACCTGAATTTTATGCTACAGATTCTTCAGCACAGATTAGAGAAAATTTCTGGAATTTCAGCATGCAAACACAGACAAATCCTGAATTAGGGAGGAAATCACATTGATTCATACAGCATAAAATCTATGGGTCAATGCAAAAGATGTTCTTATCTTCTAATATTTAATGTTTACAAAATGACGTGAGAAATCGAACACTTTTCTGCACAAAACAGCTAAAGGAACTTGCTCTTTTCGGAATAGATGATATCAAGGAGTGAATTTTCTTTTACGTAACTCTTTAAAGTGAGTATTTTCTCCTCTTTGTTTAGATTTTGCTGAATGAGCCTGTAGAAAGATTGTTGAATTCTGATTTCACAAGTCAAATTGAAAATTGAACTTGAGGCTAGATATCCAAAGAAAGTAGGCATAGTGTCAAACTTCATTCCCAATTTAAAAATTATCTAGATTTCAAGATAAGAAAACAACTTCATAACATCCAAGACTCTGAATCCATAATCTAGTTCATGAAACAATGCTAAAAAGAATACCACTCCAGCCTTCTCCACAGCTAATCTCCATTGTCCCCTTAAAAAAGTAGTCCAGCAAAGTAAAAGGAGTTCAAAAGATACCTTAAGAATTTCCATGAAATGTTCAACAACATACTTGTAAAACAGACTCTCGCATGCAGGCAGCGGCACATCTACAAGCTCAAGCACGCCAATACAGTTGTATTCAGGAGGTTCAAACAACGGCAAAGCTAGGTAAATGTGAACACCAGAGGAAACAGCAAGATCACGCTGTGGGAATTCCCTAGTGGAGTAATGGAGCACATCGAAGCTCACTTCAGGCAGTCCATTTTGAAAAACACGCCCACGAGGACCGAGATGTGCTTCTTCAGTGCTCATGTCATCAACTGGAATCAAGTAATCCAAACAGTGCTTCCTATATGAACATAGTCCCACGACTAGTTCAGCAAGAGCAAAAGGCTGGTCTGAAGTAGTTAAGTACCGCTTACTTCCAATAGTCACTGGTGCCCAAAACTGAAGTAAATAGGAGGATCCTATGCAAGCATTTACACGTTCAAGGAAATATTTGATCTTGTCTTTTATTGGTCCAGTGCCTGTACAGGTTTCAGCTGCAGTGCAAGTGAGATAACTAGAAAAGTTTTCAAATCCTTCTAATATCAGCAACAAAGGGGGAAAAAAATCAAATTCTTAAAGAGCTGATATTTCTAATTGGTTTCTTTGAATGACGTTGGAAGTGGCATGCCTGCTTCTCTTTCTGGCAAAAAAATAAAGCAGAGAAATTTTTTAGCAGATAGAAATGATAGCAATAAATGTTGAAGTTAGTACTTTCAGCTAGTTCAGCATCAGTTTCAGGAAGTAGAGGAAGAAAATTGTACAGGATAAGAACAGCAAGCGGAGTGCTAGCTGCAGACATGGAAAACATCCCAAACTTTGTCATTGTTCACTTCACAAAAGACCAAAGGAGTAGTGTCAAAGAAAATAACTGTTAAAACATAACACTAAAATGCCATAAGGTTATTCAGACTTGCACTTAGCTCTGTTAAAACATTACACTGTTCCAGAAAATATTTAGAATCTTTTGGAGATGATCTGCATTCAATCCCTAAATTTGAGATTATCCTAACTTAGTCTGCCATTTGTTCTTCGATTTTTCAGCATTGTTCTTTGACTTCATCACATTGAATGATTCATTCCAAAATTTGCATCAACTATGCTAAATTACAGCAGTAAAAAAAATTGTGGGACTAAACATGTCAGAAGGAGGAAAATCAGCAATAATAGTAATTCAACGAAAAACAATTCCTTGATGTTCATAACACTTCACTATTGAAGCTCAATATACTACTGGTCATACTAAGACATTCTCCTCGGACGAGTTCACACTTGTATAAATGATTATAGCGATAGAGAAATTTTTTAGTGAAATTTCTTAATAGCTAACGTAATCTAGCAATGTTATGAATACTGAAAAATTTTCAATGAGGTTTAGAGCTGGGTGAATTTGGAAGGATTTATTTGTTCATATCAAGCAAATGTACCAACTTGATCAGGTAGGTTATTTTACATGCTCAACTGAAAGTAAAATATGACAAACTATATTCAACCAATTTCTATTTGTCAGGCAGGGATGCTACTGCGGGTTAAGGTTAGAATGGCCCACTTACCCAGATTCAAACCTCATCAAATCGAAAATGCAACAAAATTTGTTGGAAGCAAATTCATAATATGTTGAATATTAAAGTCTTAATAAATTTTGTTGGCAATAATATAAAGTATATTGATTGCAATCCAACTTTGTCGTTGTGTCGGCACAGGTCTTGGACCTTTTTCCGTCTTTTGGATTACGAAAATGTTCGAAGGGTTCAAATGGTTTAGAATAAGATTTCTATAAAATAATTGAGGGAATGTTCCTTTCAACTTAGTCGTGTGTGGGTCTCACCATTTGGACTAGTGCCTCGCTACTCGCTAGACGACCATCCTCCAAGTCAGAACTCATTAGCCATTTTGTTTTTACTTTCTTGGCCCCGAAAAAAAAAAAAAAAAAAAATCTACCGTGGGACTGTTTGTTTGGTAGGAAAGTAACAATATATGGACTTTAATTTTTAACAATTTATTTATGAGAAAAATAAATACTTTTTTAGAGTCCGAATCTTAGAAATTAATTATGGAGATTATGAATATTTAGCAATATTTGGAAGAATTAAAATATTTATGGAAAATTTAATATAATTCATACTTCTCTATTTTATTTAGATTAATGAATAAAAATATATTTTAAATATAATTTATTTATTTGATATGTACATGTGTCATTATATTATTCTCTTTATTCGATCAATAATAGATACAATTCTTTTTTTTTTTAATCAGAATATAATTTTACATTTCTTAATTTCGTCAATTGTTATACTCAAGAGTATAACAAGATTTAAACCCAAAAAAAGAATACTCATTTTATAATAATTTTACATGTAAACATATCTCTATACTTAATAAAGAGTTCATTTATTGGTATTACCACAATAAGTGTCTGTACTAATAAAAATTGAAAATTAAAAGAGATATAAAAAATTTTAAAAAATAAAAATGTGAAGAAAATATAAAGAATTAGTATAATGAAAATTTAAAAAAATAAAGAAAATTAAAGAAATATAAATAAGAAGAAGAATATGAAGAAGGTGGTTCAAGTAACAAGTTACAAATAAACTTCTACTTTCATTAAAAAAAAAGAAAAAGAAGAACAATAATGATGATGTTAATAATTTAATAACAAATTATACAAAAAAAAAACCCCTCATTTACGATAAAATCAAACTACAATTCAAAAAATTTAATGACAAAAAAATAGAAAACAATATAATTTTTAATTTGAATAGGAAAAAGTTCTCCAATAAAAAAATTTCAAAATAAAAAGTCAAAACTAATAATAATTAAAATAGAATATCACATGAGTAATACTTTGGTTTCTTAGAATTGGAATTACGTTGGTTTTAGAATCATCTTACGGATGATTTGATTTAATATTTCATGAAAAACTCACTCCAATTTTAATTCACTGTAAATTCACAAAACACACGTTAAAATTTCATAACTATACTAGGTCCACATTTATATCTGAATTGTTTGCTCTCAATATGGTTGGAGAGTTTTTTCCAAAAAAAATATTTTTTAAAAAAAATAGAAAAATGAGAGGGTCTTCCGTTAAATGCTTCCCATTGTGTGATGAGTGCATTTGATAAAGGCATCCTTTCTTTTTTCACGCGTTTGGCAAATGCGCCCACCTAGGCCCGCAACAGCCTGGAGATGGGCGCATTTGATTTGAATTGGCATTTGTTATTTTTTTTCATAATTATATATTCAAAGGAAAGATAGCGATGAATCCAGCACTGGCTAATTCATCGGGCTGATGGACACAAGAAGTTGACAAATGGCAATTGGTTGGCATTTATGAATTAAAAGCGCCTAGGAAATGAGCATTAGATGCCATTCTTCGGACGTTTTGTGCGTAGAATTTTGAACCGCATAGAATTTTGAAATGAGCATTAAATGTTTATTACTCTTTCTAGATTTTTCTTCTCAAACCTTTGAAATTATCCACAATGTCTTGCTGACTGCGAAATATGAAATATGACTTTTAAAGACGACGATCAATATCAATCAAATCCTTTATTTCTTCTTTCTTTGTTAGAATAATCTTCATAAATGAGTTCTAATTATGTATCTTAAAATATATTTAAAAATGATGAATTATTATCCGGCAAGTGCTAATAGTGATGTAATAATGAATTCGGTCGAGTTCCTTGTTGTATCACACTATAATAAGAAAGAGACGAGTCGAAATTCAAATTTTAGTCTCTGAAAACTGTTCTGATACTTAAACTTTAAGTGAAACAAAATAAAACTGAAAATTATAATAGAATTATTGATACCTGTATATGAATATTTATAGAGATAGAATAATAATTACATTAATTGCTCTCTGTAGTTTAATCAAGCATCTAATTATGTATCATCAACTAAGCAAATAATACAAACAAATAGCTGGCGACAACTGGGAAATATAAAGGAGGGAGCGGCAAGCTTATCCAACATTCGATTTGCAGGCGTACAACCAAAGTGCCCAGCGAGTTTCCACAATTCAATCAACTTCAAAACAAAAAGGCAAAAAAAATAAAAATTAGACGGCCTACGAAAGAACCAAATTCCAGTATAAATAAAATCCAGACCTGGAGCTACCAACAGATTCCAGGAATTATGGCCAACCAAACCAAAAGACCAAAACATGCACTCGGCGGTTTGCAAACAAAATTCAGAACCAAGGATAACAAAAAACATAAAAAAAAAAAAGGGTTCCCTTATGTATCTTAGCCTACCCTACCTAATCTTTAAGGAGCGGGGAGGGGGTATCAACATTGAAGAAAAAATGATGTCGTTTGGGGTAACTAGTTGATTCTTTAGATTATAAATTACCCTAAAATGAGGGACATGAAGAATATTGTAATAGTTTGATTCCTCCTGTAGTGAAATTATTCTTTCCTTATTCCTTTTTCTTTCTCATTCTGTTTTTTCTCTACCTTCTTTCCTCGCCTCCTTGTTGAATTCTAATCTCTCCCTATCTTTCTAATTTGTGCGCTAAATCCATAACAACAAGGCTTGTTCATGACAAATGATAACAAGGGAACCAACTTGAATGTTAAAGGGCTGGTGAATTAACTACAAGACCAGGCATGACACCTTGGTTTTTTGAGCTACTCCTAAGATTTATTCCCAAAGACCAACTCCAGCAAGAGTCCTTTAGGCTCAGCTCTGCACAGCCTACTCCCCTGCTCGTTAAGCACAGATTATCAATAGTTTTTCCTTTCTCCCCTCTTTTATCTTCCAATGTCTGACGCAAGAAGTAGCCATTAAATCATGAACTTTTCTCTTTCAAATTTTTATATTTGATGGTTTTTCTTTTTCTGTTGTTTTAAGGGCTCTTATGCACAATTGCTAGCCAATGCAGAGGTAGCAGCCACCGAAAACAACAAATTCTGATTCATCACCATCTTTTGATTACTTAACTTTGTTTTTTCGTATTCTGGATGTATAATATCATAGCTTTACTAACTGTTTATTTTGGAATGAACCCTGATTTGCAGAAATGTATATATGTTAAGCCCAGATTCAGAAGTCTACTATTAGAACAAAAAGGCTGATGACTAGCCATGAAGAGGAAAAATGCCCCAACTTTTTATTTCTACTGTGGAGATTGATGCTGTAGATTTTAATGAGTTGGCAGTTCGGGAGTATGTTGAAGACTTTGACAAGGTTTGTAATATCAGGATCCTTTTAAGATAACCTTTTCAGGTTGAGAAAACAAAGAACTTGATTTTTTGCCTTTTAGTTCCAAGTGAATGATTTTACATGTATTCAAGGCATTGGGGAAGATTTTGATATTCTTGTTCTTGAGATGATAGAGTTAACGATGAACCTGATGAAGATTGTGAAGCAAGTGCTCCTCCAGTGGGATAATCTTCTTCACTCCAAAGATCAGCAGCAGCATCACGATTGGAATGAGCATTAGAAGCCTGTTGATCAGCATCATTGAGCAAGTCTTGGTGATTTGTGATCAGCATCAATACTCGCCTAATAAAATTTTATTCTAATAAATTTTTCCTCACGTATTTCCGATGGCCATTTCTAATGGACATGAGAGGTCAATAACTCTTATCTGTTGGGTATTTATTATGTGAAGTCCAATAACTATAAGAATTTAATTCAAAAATATACTTTTTTATTACATAAAGAAAAATTTGAAAGGGAACCCTTTTTTGTGATTGAGTATTATACCTATAATTATTTCAATTTATATCAGTTTGATTTTGCCATTTGGCTCTAAAAACCAACATTTTTATTATTATTACTATTATTTTTAATCTGAATATCTAATTTACTCCTAACTTTAGTTTTTTCGGTGGAGGGGAGAGCATTTACTATTTTTTTTAATTCCTATTTTTTCTATAAATTTTAAAATGTTACGAATTTAATCATTATATTAAAGAGGAATATGATACTTTCTTTGAATTTTTATGCTTATAATAAAATTTGTTTTCACTACAAACCAATGTTATCAGATTTGGACCAGTCATTGACTCGGTCGAGGTTTCGGGTGAATAAGTCAATGGTTCAACTAGTGGGTGGGTCAATGGTTCAATCGGTGGGTCAATTATAAAATTAATAAAAAATAAAAATAATATCAAAATATAGAGAAAATATAAAATATTAATTTACAACCAACCAAACAATTGATATTGTTATAATAACATAATAAAATCCAAAATCCACACTCATAACTCATAAGAATTGATATAAAAACGTCATTTAAGTAAAATAATAAAAAAAACAATGAACAACACACATCCTATTTGCCTAAATATAATAATAAAAGTTTCAACACAAACAACACACATCCTACTTGCTCATCTCATCTCATCTCATCGGATCAGTAAGAAGGAAAAGAGTATTGTTTTCTAGAGATTGAATGCCTGATGGGAAGCGAACCTGTTATGTTACTTGTGAAGTCGGTTACAGGCTAGACTACTAGAGCAACATCATGAAAGAAACTCCAAACATATGAACCAATACAAGATACATTAGGTGGATTACTAAGAGGGACAATATATTTGATAAATAGGTACCTGATGGAGATTATTTGCATCAGGTAACACATTAGCTGTTCCTTCATGATAAAATGCACTCCTAGCTTTGTCTTTACCAGCATAAGGGTACATCATGGATGGAGCAGCCGGAAAAGCTTCTGTTCCTTCTTGACGCATCTTTCTAGAAAAGCCATAATTATCATATGAAGAACTGGCAAACTGCAAAGGCATTGAACGCCCTATTTGTACTGGTGGATGTGAAGAAGCAGGAACAGGTGTCATTCTGTGGACCTCACCAGGTTCACCTGGAATTTGTTTAGTTCTCCATCAGATATAGCTATGACTTAATCAAGAAGCTATAATCACATCAGAAGGTTATTTTCCAGCAAAATTAGTTGATTAATAGGGGTTAAGAAGGGCAGTTATTTTAATTATCTTAGTTTCTTTCTTATAGCTCTATTTCTGTTTTATGATACTCTTATTGCATATTGAATAATGTGGTATTGACAAAAAGAGAAAGTCATACATCAAACTGCATAAAAAGTGTAATATGAGTAGGGATAATTGATGGGTGTCGAAACCACCAAAATTAATCCTTCTCTGGCTAAGTTCTGTAGAAAGTAGTGAGAGGGTCGAATCCACAGAGATTGGTTAGATTTATTCCTTAAATAAAATAATAAAGAGGGGTTTTGTATTATGAAACTAAACAAGATTTAATTAAAAACACCAACCAAATTAAATAACTAATTAAAAATATGAGGAAAAATTAATAAGGAGAAGCTTCCAATCAAGAATTAATTTCGGTATTGATTCCTTGAATTGATCATTGATTCAAAAGATAAGTTCTTTTATCTTGAATAAATTGGTTATAGTTGTTGAAGATCCGTCCTCTAACAACCAATCTTTTCTTACTTTTTCGATAACCTTCGGATCTGTCCTATGAGTTATTTCTCTAATTAACAAACACAACCTTCGGATCTGTCCTATGAGTTATGTCTATTAATTGCATTAAGATTCAAAAAGACTCAATTACTAACCAGTAAACCCGGAAACGCCGTGTTTATTTAAGTTAGATTATATATTTTCATAACATACAATCTAAGGCGTTGATTACCTTTCGATGTTGTTATTTGTCACTTGAATTAGAACAATCAACAAAAGATTAATTATTCTAAATGACTATATATTGAATTCAACTATCAAACAATAGGCCTCTTGTCTAACAATTCAATTCAATAATATAATGAAGCATAGAAAATATATAAATACTCAAGAATAAAAGAAATAATAAAATTACCGGAACCTCACAATTGTTGGAATCAAACCTTAATTAAACTTGATTGGAAAATAAAAATTTAGCTAAACATAATTAAAAGAAAATACAAAGAAAATCAAATGACTGCCCTTTTTGTCAATCCCGTGCAGCTTTCGTCTTCTTCGGCCTTAGCTCACTCCATGAAAGGATGAATTGTGGCTTGAGAATTCATTCCCTCTTCTCCCTTCTCATCTCCAAACCTTGTTTTTCTCTCTATTGAACTAGAAAAGCCTAAAAAATGGGATGCCTTGATTGTCTCCAAGCCTTGCCTATTTATAGGCAAGGATTCAAGACATTTGGTTGTGCTTTTCCTTAATTCAAGGCTTTGTTTTTCCTTAATTCAAGGCTTTTCTTTTCCTTAATTCAAGGCTTTGCTTTTCCTTAATTCAAGGCTTTGCTTTTTCTTAATTCAAGGCTTTTCTTTTCCTTAATTCAAGGCTTTGCTTTTCTTTAATGGTCAACATTTTGTTGTGGAATTTGGTGGCCTCAATTGTGTCTTTCTTGTGCCACTTGTCTTGTGAGGCTACATTCTTTAGGAAAAATGCTTCATCTAACCATTAATCACAAAAATAATTAATATCCTTATAAATAAGCATTTTAATCAATTAAAACACAAGAGAATTGATCCAATAAATATGCAATTATACACTCTATCAATAATTCTGCCTTTTTATCAATGCCACATCATTCACTATGACAATTAATTATGAAAATTCATTAACAATATCATTACTCTATTTTTATATAAAGATTAAAAACCTAATGCGGCTTGTTTAGAAGAATTTAAACAAACTGAACGTGCAAGACTTTACCGCCAATAGCATTCTCCGCATTGCCCATTGTACTGTGAAGCTTCCCCAATTCTCCTCCATATGAATATCCCAGAGTATTAGGTGTAGAATCATTGCCAGAAAGAAGACAAATTTCAAAAGAATCAAGTTCATTAGTTGGAGAAGTTTTTATCACCTCGACAAAGAGTTTCTCCCCCAATTCTTGTGCAGAAGCCACCTCAAAACTTTTGAGCTGTTGTTTCATCGTGGCCAATAGCATTTTGATTAAGGTTCTCGGGTCACCATTTTTAGTTTCTTTGCTAGGTAAAAAGAACTCGACAATGTGAAGATATTCTGGCACGCGAGGGATGTCCCGCAAGGAAATTGCAAAGCGACGATTAGCCACTCGTGCACTAGGCACTAGCGAATACTCGTTTATGCTTAACTGACTTATGTCTTTGCAAAAACATGCTCCATTCGATGAAAATGCTTTCCCAACAACACCTCGCCCCTTCTTTATGTAACAAAGAGTACTACAAGCTTCTGTAAAATCACGTAATTCAATGTCTGCAATATATGATCCTTGTTTTTCATACTTGACTTCATTTTTGCACCTTGAGTAGGGCACAGAAACCCAACTTTGAGTGAGCGGCAATTGATGTGTTTTACAAACCACTAGCAACATCTCTTGAATTTTAGAAATTGAATTTATTGAACTTACAGAAAACTTAGGAATTACATGTTTTAGGCGCGGAGACAGAATTGAAGTATTTTAGCGTAGACAAAAATAAATTCAAAATGCATGGCAAAAATGTTAGATAATAGAAGATTTTAGATCCACTTCCTTTTAGGGAATTGACGGGGGAGATAAAAATACCTGCAATGTGTCCATAATAGAATAAGTTTCCCAATCACATTCTTTGGGACTACAACTATTCTTATCAAGCAAGATATGTAACAGCTTACGGACAGCCATCAAGGACTCCTTATTGTTCAATTGTTAAGTGTTCCTTTATGGCAAAAGGATTCTGAATTCTCTCTACTTTACAGAGTTATTTCCCTTAATATTGATGCAAAAAAAAATTAAATAAATATTGTTTTTTTTTATTTCATTTGTACAGAAGTCCGTTTTTGAAAAACCGACTTCCGTAGAATTTTTTTTTTAAAATTAATTTTGATTTAAAATTAATTAATTAATTTTTTAACCATATTTTATTTGAAAAAATTTGAAAAAAATATAATATTCAGAGTCGATATTCTGCATATCCACTTCAATTTAGTATTATTTTTTAAAAGTTTTTGATTAAAACTGAGTTAATTAGTTTTTGTACCATATATTAGTAATTTTTTTTGAAAATAATGTAAATTTGAACAATAATTTTGCAATAATTTGTTGTGTATTATTACGAGTTTTTTTTCCAAAAAATTGTATAAAAAAATATAAATTAAATAATTACTAATTCTTGAAAAATTCTTTTATTTTTAAAGAAATCGATATCTGAGATATCGACTTTAAAATCGATATTAAGGATATCAACTTTAAAATCGCTATTCCAGATAACCACTTTGAAGTCGAAATCCCAGATATCGACTTCAAACAATTTATGAAAAAGAAAACTTAGCCCTAAACCTCCTAAACCCTAAACCCTAAAAGCTTAACCCTCAACCTTGAACCCTTAACCCTAAACCTTAAACCCTAATCTAATCTAAATTACCATAAGAAGTTGATTTCCTAAATATGCCATTTTTAATGGTCTAAGGTGGGATGCAACAGTGTTAGGAGGAAGGGGGTTGGGCAGCGCATGGCATGTACGAAAACACTAAATCCCTACATCCCAAATATTATTACAGAACAAAATTGTAAAAAACATGTACGAAAATTTTATATGTCTTCTTACGAAATAAAAAGATATAATTATATTATTTTTAATTTAACATTCTCTTATGCATTTCCAAAAAATATAAATTAAAATCATCTGTACTAATACGAGTGAAATTTGTGAATATTGTTTTTTTAAAAAAAATTAAATAAATATTGAAAATTTGGGAGTCATTCTTAAAATAGTGAAGTTGATATCATGGATATTGACTTGAAGTAAAAAAAAATATATATATTGTCCCGCACCCTCGGCGGTTTTTTCTAAAACTCCATTCTTCTTGGACGAAAGCTTCGGCGGTTTTTCTAAAACTCCATTTTTCACTTATGGAAAAAACTCCATTGTATCCTGTGGAATTCTCAATGGAAAAAACTCCATGGATAACTTGGCGGAATCCTGTGGTGAAAGGGAAAACAGAGCCTGATGATCCACCAGTGGAAGATTTAAACCCCAGTGAAGGCGGAGGGGGGGCAGGTTTAGGTTGAGGGTTGAGGGTTGAGGGTTGAGTTTTTAGGATTTAGGGTTTAGGAGGTTTAGGGCTAAGTTTTCTTTTTCATCAATTGCCTGAAGTCGATATCTGGGGTTTCGACTTCAAAGTGGTTATCTGGAATAGCGATTTTAAAGTTGATATCCCTAATATCAATTTTAAAGTCGATATCTCAGATATCGATTTTAAAGAATTTTTCAAGAATTAGTATTTATTTAATTTATATTTTTTTATACAATTTTTTGGAAAAAAAACTCGTAATAATACACAAAAAATTATTACAAAATTATTTTTCAAATTTACATTATTTTCAAAAAAAAATTACTAATATATGGTACAAAAACTAATTAACTCAGTTTTAATCAAAAACTTTTAAAAAATAATACTAAATTGAAGTGGATATGCAGAATATTGACTATGAAGAATTTAACTCTGGATATTATATTATTTTTGAATTTTTTCAAATAAAATATAGTAAAAAACTAATTAATTAATTTTAAAAAAAAATTCTACAGAAGTCGGTTTTTGAAAAACAGACTTTAAAATCGGTTTTTCAAAAACCGACTTATGTAGAAATGGAATAAAAATAAAAAAACAATATTTATGTAATTTTTGTTTTTGCATCAATATTAAGGGAAATAACTCCTACTTTACACTTAGGTCCGTTTGGTTGGCTAAGATTCTGGCTTGAAAAGTAATTAAATTCCTCAAAATTAAAATATTGCGTTTGATGGGTCTCCTTCACAATTTTTGCATTCTAATTTTGTGCTCTCAAGGTTTTATCATCATCAGGTAAGTTTTTTTTTTTTTTTTATACATATCAATAGCTATTTTTGGTATTATATATTTTGTTTTTGGTACACATGATCATAAATCATTGGCAATGTTTCTTTATTATGATTTTTTTCCAAAATAAGAAGATTTTTTTTCCTATTTTCTTTAAAATAGGAATGGTCATTGAAAAATGATATAGTGTTTATAAGTTTTTAAAATAAATTGACTTAAATTTTATGTTGATTTTATATAATAGATTGTACAAGCATATTACATTTATTTATTACTTTAAATCAATGTTATTTTTCAATTAATTTTTATTTAGTCTAGTCTCGGTAGTTGACTGGCCATGCTTTCTAATACAATGTGTCACTACTGTCACGGAATAAATTCTCTTAGTGAGAGTATTGTTTATGTTGTGTCCAACGGAGATTGAAATTCATAATTAATTTACGACATCAACTATTACTAAAAATATTATCTCACTCATCTGAAAAACGATAAGTCAGGGGGTTCAAAAGATACATACCATAGGATATAGTCCACTAGCAAAATTGTACATTAGAGGCTGAAATCCATTGGCTACGAGCTCAACCACGCAATCAATTTCCCAAGTGAAAGATTCAAAAAACGGGAAAGCCAAGTAACAGCGGATACCGTAGGTTAGAGCGGAATCGAGCTGAGGATATTCTTTAGTAGTGTATTGATGCACATCAAGGCACACTCCAGTCTGTCCATTTAGAAAAACACGGCCAGGAGGACCAACATGTCCTTCTTCGGTGCTCATGTCATCGATTGGAATCAAGTAATCCAAACATTGCTTCCTATATGAGCATAATCCCTTAACAAGTTGTGCCATAACAAAAGGTTGGTCTGAAGTCGTTAAGTACCGCTTATCTCCATTCTCCAACAGTCACTGGTGCCCAAATCTGAACTAAATAGTTTTCCGCACGTCGACATTCAAGCCAAAGTTTTATACGCTCCATGAGTGATAGCCCAATGCCTCTGCAGGTGTTAGCTGCAAAATAAAGTCATTTAGATGGGCGATTGTCAAACAGCTAAGGAAGTTAGTTTTTCCCTGCTAACAATAAATTTAGAAAAAGGAACCCATGAAAAAAACAAAAAAAATCCTGTATTCCACCGCCCATTTTTTTGTCTTAAATGCTTGTATCGATATACTTTCCGTCCCTTAAGTTTGTCAAAATATAAATAGTAGAACGTTTAATTAACTTACTAGTCAAAGATTGCACTAATTTTTTTATTGACAAAATAATGGGTCAAATATAAGAAAACAAAATTAATAATCTTTTTTTTTATTTGTATTGCTCTTATGTTTTCATTAATATCTTTTTCTTAAAGCAAAATTTTTAGGGTTCAATTTCATAAAAAAAAAAATTATTTAGTTGCAAAAATTAGAAAAGATAACTATCATCTTCATCCATTATCTGTGACTCTCTTCCCCTCCCTGTAACTTGTTGTATGAAATTATAATTGCTTTTTTATAGTGTAACATTTGTATATCAAAATATAATTATAATTTAATTTATATTTTGGAGGAAATTTAGGGGCGAAAATGACAAATGCTAAAAAAGACAAAAAACGAAAACAAATAAGAAACTGACAAAATAAGGTAAGAAAAAGATGTCTTCACTACAGGAAATTTTTTTGAAAGAATATTATGTTGTATATTTCAAAATAATTGAAGACTCCATAAAGAACTAGAAATTTCATGAAGTCTTCCAAGTTGAACACTCCAAGTTGAACTCACAAAACTAGAAATTTCATGAGTCTTCTAAGTTCTCGAACAAACCATGAAGAAGTAAATTTCAAATTAAACTCTCTAACTATGAAGAAGTAAAACCCAAATTGAAAAAGGAATGGAAAAAGCAAAATCTAATTTGAACACATACTTTGACCAAGTTGTCTTGAGCTTGAAGTAAACCATCTCAATTTTCTATATAAAAGGGAACATGCAACCCTTCAAAGAGAACGAAGAGAACAAAACCATCTTCTTTCATTTTATTTCTCTACTTCTTCATATTCTCTTTTCTTCCTTCTAAATTTTTTCATTCTGCTGGATTAATTTTAAGCATTTCATACACCCTAAAATAGTTTCTTTATAAAAAAAAGTATGGAAAGATTATACAAAGTGATATACAAGTCACTACCCCCTCCCTTTTTTATATTTCCTTAATTTGAATTAAATTCACTTTGATTAGGGCAAAGTTCTTTAAAATCCCAAGCCTTTTTTTTAAAAAAAATATCCTAAACGGTTTCTGTAAGTTGAGCACCCCTTTCAAGCAAATATAGAATAGTAGGAACATTTAAATAAGTTTGATTCTTTATCGAATCACCACACGATAATCAAATCTAGATCGTCGAAAAAACACTAATCTGCGTTTGAGTTCGGATTAAAATTATCACGAGTCGAGTCAAGAAAGATTAACCCTATTTATTTCTGGTTCGAAGACCAGTAGTTCTAGCAGTCGACTCGCCGGTTCTTTCAAATTGTTTGTCATTATTCAGAAAGGGTAACAAAGATAAAATTTTAAAGATTCACCGGGGAAAAATAGAGATGTCTCCTACGTTACCCATAATATGTGGAAGTATCGACGTAATTTCATAGTCATTGGTCTGAATGCTACATGAAGAACATAAGCCAGATGACGGAATGGGAAGACCTTTCATACACACTGAAATAGTTTCTATAGGGTAGTGTTACGCACGACTCAAGTTTCCACCTATTTTTTCATCTCATTTCTAACATATTAAATATAGGAAAAAGTGTGTAATGGATAACGATTATGAGAATTTTAAAAATGTAAATTGAGGAAAATAAATAAATAAAAGAGTATAGAAAAAAGGTAAAAAAAATTAAAAATATAGATATAGGAATAATGAGTAAACGAAAAAAAGAGTAATGAAAAAAAATAGACTAAAAGGCAAAGAAGAATGAAAAAAATGATGAAAAAAAAACATAGATTAAATGGAAAATATTTTTAAAATACAATATAGATTAAGTGAAAAAAATAAGTAAATAAAAATAAAAAGAGATTAATGAAAACAGAAGAGAAACATAAATAAAAAAAGTTGATCAATTTTGGTGTCTTATGTGTGGTTAATTATTTTGCCAATTGAAAAAATTAGTGAAATTTTCGACCACTTATTTAGGTAAAGAAACCCATAAAAAATCTTACCATCGCCGCTTTGATAAACTTAAGTGAGTAAAAGTGGTAGGAAACAAATATTTAAGACAAAAAAGATTAGAGGGCCAAATTTACTAATTTAGGGACTAAGAAACGAAATTGAAAAAAATGGTTCCCCAACACAGTCAGGACGCAATCCGCCCCCAATTTATGCTACTAATTCCCTCAATCAACAAATTCTTAAGCACTCAAGAATATAAAGAAGTGAAGCTAAGCAGATTTTAAGCATGAATAAAGGGTACATACTGATGGAATAGTAAGTCAGAGGAGGTGGTAATTCCTCATTGTTTTTGTTCCAAAAAACAGTGTGGCTGCCGGATTTCGGCAAAACCGCCCCTTCTGCTTCACAAGGCATGAACTCCATCATTTCATGAACCGAATCATATGCCCTCAGAAATTCTCCCATTGGTAGCAACTGAAACTTCTGGTCTTCAGCCCTGTGACTGATCCCTACCTCTCCATTCCTCTCATTTATACGCAGACGCATAAAACAAAGCACAAGTGGGAGATTAATTTGCTGCCTCGGGCTCAAGTTTTAGAAATTGAAATATTTTCTACACATTTTTAAAATTTTAATTCCCAACCTTGAAGTTATAGGAAATTTTTTTGGTAGAGGGGAGCATATATATTTGAAGACTAATTTTACTAAACTAAAATAATGAATACCACGAAACTTTAAAAGAATATGGGATTGTCTTACATTAAATACTTATGTTAATAAGTTTTTTAAAATCATAAGTTAGCTTGATGATACAGAAGTATGAAAGCAATGACAAACTATATTTACATGCTGTTGATGATTGGTTAGTGTGGACTTCATCCAGAAAAAAAATAAAAATCCTACATGTATTATTTAATAATTATTATTAATTTTCAATAGGTTGTGAAATATATATAATAGCTGTACTTTACTTAAATTACAATTGCAACAGGGCATTGAAGAAATTAAAAATAATAGAATATTTTGAAATTAAATTTAGTGAGTGTAAAGAAAGAACAATAAAAAAATCAATGATGGCATTGGTAAAAAATAATACTATAAATTTGGTATCTTTTCCGAGAAAATGTTGGAGGGGTTCAAATGTTTTGAGTCAGAGCCTCAAATGGTTTGAAAGGTTTATTTGCAACCAAATGTTTTAAATCATAGCCTCAAATGGTTCAAAAGGTTTTTGATGAAGATAAGAAGCGCACAAATGGCCATAACGGAGAGAAGGACGTGCAAGTTGTGCATGATCAAGTGTCTAAACCCGCATGTCACTCACAAAACCTTTTACGTGACATGAGTGGTCTAATGACGAGGTCACGTACAAGGAAAATGCAAGAAGCTTTGGCTCAACTCATACGTGAAGTACATGTCAAGGAGGAGAAGCTTCTTCAACATGACCGAGTCGTTAATGTACTAAGTGTCATGGACAATCCATAATTTCGGTCATGTAATCATTTATTTTATTTTATTTTATTTTATTTTATTCTAGTAGTTATTTCTTTTTACGTGTTGGAATATGATTTATTTATTAAGCTAGTTTAATTAGTACATTTTCCTAGTTGGGTTAGGATTTAATTATTTATTTAGTGAGAGGGCTGAATTTGAATTAAAGGCAAGCAATCCAAACCCTAGTGGGTTTTGAATCAGCTTGGCCTCACTTGTACCTTATTTAAAGGCCATTCGGCTGCTACTTTCAACACAACTTAAGAAATTACAAACCTGAGAGGCTTATGTGCTTTTCTTCCAGTTCTAAGAAAGAACTTGTTTGGGTCTATTCGAAAGAGTCGATTAGATTCAATTCAAAAGCTGAATCCTTGAGTTTCTTTCACTCGAGGTTTTGTGCGTACTTCTTGGTTGCGTTGGGTAGCTTCAAATCGCTGGGGTTTTGGGGTATTGCTCGCGGGGTTATAGAGGGCTATAGACAGGGTTCAATCCACAGGTTGGGGTTGGGTGTTGCCTCAAAGAAAGCAGTTCAACAAGAAGGACGGTTCGGGAACTTACAACTCTGATAAGATTCGGGCTTTACTTCTGTTGAGGTAAGGTTCGTATCAATTTGGTATCAGATCTTGCCTTTGGATTGCTCTTCTTTGTTGTTCATATCCCTTATTCTATGTTTTTCGTGTGTTCTTGTTATTCTTGTCCTACCCATGGATAAACCTTCTTTTCCTTAATCGTGTTCGTACATTTTGTTGTTATTCTTCCCCTACCCATGCTCAAAAAAAAAAAAAAAGGAATCTTGTGGCTGTTGTTATTGTTATTCTGTTTGGATATAAAAAAAATTAAAAAAAAAGAACAGCAACGTTGGAAATCTGTCCTCAGCTGAAAATTCCCGTACTTCATTGCCACATAAACTTGCAAGAATTGTTCCTGCTTGTTTACTTGGAGATTTGAGCCGAAATTTTGAAGGGAATCAAAACACATGCTGAATAATTTTTGAGAAATTTTCTGGAATTTTCGGAATTTTTCTCGATGTTTTTTGAGAATTTCTTGATTTCTGTGATTACTGAAAATTCCGGAAACCTCACTGCCAAGTAAACTTGCAAGAAGTGTTTCTACCTATTGGATTGGAGATTTGGGATGAAATTTTGCAGAGAATCAAAACACATGCTGAAGAATCTTTGAGAATTTTTCTGGAATTTTTGAGAATTTTGTTGGAATTTTTCGTTCATCCTATTTCTGCAATTTGTGCAAAATCAGTGTTCTTGTTTCTTCCAAATCTTATTGTTTCTTTTTGTGTGCCTGTCATTCTTTGACCTCTAAATTTCTTGTTTTCTTTGAATTGAGTTTAATTGCTTAACCTGGGGGGGGGGGGGGGACTTTTGAGCTTGTCTTGATTAGAACTTCAGGAAAAGTGCGGAGTGGAGTTAACTACTCATCAACCCTACTACTAAAATCTGAGTGTAGCCCTTTATTGGTATGTGAATTACTCGGGATATTGGGTAGGGGAAGTGAGGTAGGCTGTTTTTGGAACTAATAACTGTGCAGGTTTTAAGTTCTTTCAAATGGCGACAAATTCGGACCAAAAGAGACAAGAAGAGGAGATTACAGGTGATGACACCTTGAAGGCGTTACTCCTGTCGATCCAACAAATCAATACCCGATTGGATCATCTTGAGTTATTTGTGGCGTCATGTCAAGCATCCCTCAATAAAGATATTGGTTCTATAGTCAAGACCAGTAATCAGGACGGTGCTGACCGAGTTGACAAAGGAAAGAAGAAGAAGACCAGAAAAGTGGAGTCTTCAAGTTAGGAAAATAACAGTGAGGAGAAGCGAGCCCTTGGTCAGATCCTTCAAGTTCAAGTGAAGATGATGATCATAGTACTAGAAGCAAAAAAAAAGGGCAAAGACAGTTTCGAGACAACAATCTTGCCGGTATAAAACTGAAGATACCTGAATTTCATGGCAAGAATGATCCAGAAGCATACATGGACTGGGAGGAGAAAGTTAACAGAATATTTGACATCCATGAGTATTCTGAGAAGAAGAAAGTCAAACTAGCAGTGATGGAGTTCTTTGGACATGCCTCAACATGGTGGAGAAAAATCTATCGTGCAAGGTAAGAGGAGATGAAGAGGCCAGTTTCTTTTTGGGTTTCTCTCAAGAAACTCATGAGGAAGAGATATGTCCCACCTCATCACAAGAGAGACCTGCTTCAAAAGCTCCAAAGCTTATCTCAAGGGAGCAAATCTGTAGATGAATATTACAATGAGAAGGAGCAAGCCATGATGAGAGTGAATGTGGAAGAAGATGAAGAGACCATTATGGCCAGATTCATGAATAGGCTTAACCGAAGTATAGCTCATCTGGTGGAGTTGTATCACTAAAACGACCTCAATGAATTGCTGCAAATGGCGTTGAAGGTAGAGAAACGGCTTAAGATAACCCCTCAAACTATGAGGAATACACCACCACTACCTCCATGGTAACGCAACACCAACAAAAATCGGCGATTTGGCAGTTCCAATTCAGCAAATCCGACTGGTGGTCCATGGAAAGGAGCCTCGAGTTTCAATGCTCGAGATGGGAAGAAGTTTACACCGCAAACTTCTTCAAAGGTAACTAGCTCCAACACTTCATCTAGTTCAGCTTCTAATAAGTCTAGTGCTTCTGTTCAATGTTTTAGGTGCCTTGGCCGAGGACATGTAGCTTCTCAATGCCCTAATTCTCGAGCTATGGTGGCATTGGATGATGGAACATACAAGAGTGAAAGTGAAGGAGATGATGAATCGTATGCTGACATGCCACTTCTTATTGAAGAAGATGACGAAGAATACGAACCACAACCTCACGAAACCGAATGTTTGGTCACATTGAGAGCATTGAGTGCTCAACCGATTGAGGGAGATTCTGAAATCCAACGCACTAATATTTTCCATTCTAAGTGTTACATTAAGGATGCATGTTGTATGCTTATTATTGATAGTGGATCTTGCATTAATTTAGCTTCTACTTATCTTGTAGATAAGCTGAAGTTAAGGACTACTCTTCATCCCTGGCTCTACAAGCTGCAATGGATGAACGATGGTGGCGAGACCCGTGTCACTAAGAAGGTGATGGTAACTTTTAGAATTGGCAATTTAACTGATCAAGTGCTTTGTGATGTGGTTCCAATGCAGGCTAGTCATATACTTTTGGGACGTCCGTGGGAGTATGACTGTCACGACAATCATGATGGGAGGTCCAACAAGTATCACTTAGCCAAGAATGGTAAAAGTTACACCCTATCCTCTTTACCCCCACCGACATTGATGAATTCCAAAGGCAACATCGGGTCAAGCATTCGGAGTGGGTACAAGAGGTGAAGAAAGTTGAAGGCATCAAGACCAGCACTCAATCCAAAGATTTCAAAGAGGCAGAACCTTACAAAACTTGCTCGGATGGGTCTACTTCAACTACAAATGGTAAGGCTGTTGTGAAATATGGAATAGGAAAGCCTTCCAAAGAAAGGGTAAAAGGTAGTTTTTATGCCTCAATGCAAGATGTAGATAGAGTTTTAAATGCACATTGTGACTTTGTTTTGATTATGTTTCAAGAAGCTTTATTTACTACTGATGAACTACCTAGCGACTTGCCTTTGCAAGTCAAATCTATTTTACAAGAATTTGAGGATGTGTTTCCGGCGATCTTCCTAAGGGGTTGCCGCCTTTGAGGGGGATTGAACTCCAGATTGACCTCATTCCTGGAGCTGTGATTCCCAACCGGCCAGCTTATAGAGCTAATCCTGAGGAGATGAAAAAGTTACAAAGGCAGGTTGAGAAGTTGCTTGAGAAAGGTCATGTGCGATAGAGTTTGAGCTCGTGTACAGTTCCGATTATTCTTGTTCCCAAAAAAGAATGAATGTGAAGAATGTGTATTGATTGTAGTGCAGTTAATAAAATTACAATCAAGTATAGACATCCTATTCCACGCCTAGATGATATGTTTGAGGAATTGCATGGTTCGAAAATTTACACTAAAATTGACCTTAAGAGTAGATATCATCAGATTAGGATTAAAGAAGGTGACGAATGAAATACTGCATTTAAGACTAAGTTTGGCGTGTATGAATAGTTGGTCATGCCGTTTGGCTTAACTAATACACCTAGCACATTCATGTGTTTGATGAATCATGTACTTAGGCACTTTATAGGCAAATTCGTTGTTGTATACTTTGATGATATTCTAATTTATAGCAAGAACTTGGATGAACATGTTGTGCACATTAAATCTGTTCCAAGTGTCTTTCGTGTTAATCATTTATATGCCAACCTGAAAAAGTATACCTTTTGTGTGGAAAGTGTTGTTTTTCTTGGTTTTGTGATTAGTTCAAAAGGTATACAGGTTGACAAAGCAAAGGTTGAGGCAATCACCTCCTGGCCGAGACCAACAACTGTGCATGAGGTGAGATCTTTTCATGGTCTTGCTTCTTTCTATTGGAGGTTTGTTAAAGATTTTTCGTCAAAAGCTGCTCCACTTAATGAACTTGTTAAGAAAAATGTTAAATTCGAGTGGGTAATGAGCAAGAAAAAGCTTTTAATCAATTGAAGATAGATCTTACTACTGTTCCGGTATTAGCTCTACCTGATTTTAACACTACTTTTGAACATGAATGTGATGCTTCAGGTACAGGTATAGGTGCAGTATTAAAGCAAGGGGGCAACCACTAGCTTACTTTTCTGAAAAATTGAGTGGTGCTGCTCTTAACTATGCAACTTACGACAAGGAGCTCTATGCAGTTATTCGGGCTTTGGAGACATGGCAACACTACTTGATGCCCAAGGAGTTTGTCATACATTCAGATCATGAATCTTTGAAGTACCTGCATGGACAAGGTAAGTTGAACAAGAGGCATGCTAAGTGGAGTTCATTCCTAGAGACATTCCCGTACGTGATCAAATACAAGCAAGGTAAGGAGAATGTTATGGCGGATGCACTCTCGCGAAGGTCTATTCTCTTAACTTCTTTAAGCACTAAGCTTTTAGGATTTGAGTACATGAAGGATTTATATGCTACTGATCCTGATTTCTCTAGTGTTTATGCAGCTACTGAACAAGGAGCCTTTAGTAAGTTTTATAGGCACAATGGGTTCTTATTCCGTGAAAATAAATTGTGTGTGCCTAGTTGTTCACTTAGGGAGTTGCTTGTTCGAGAGTCTCATTCTGGAGGTCTCATGGGTCACTTTGGCATTTTGAAAATGTATGATATTTTAATTGAACATTTTTACTGGCCCAACATGAAAAGAGATGTAGAAAAGCTATGTAGTTCGTGCATTGAGTGTCGTATGACTAAGAGTACATCTCAACCTCATGGTTTATATACTCCCTTATTTGTTCCTTATGCCCCTTGGACTGACCTTTCGATGGACTTTGTGCTAGGATTGCCGAGGTCACAAAAGGGTAAGGATTCAGTTTTTGTAGTTGTGGACCATTTTTCTAAAATGGCTCATTTTATTCCTTGTAGGAAGTTCGACGATGCAAAGCATATTGCTGACTTATTCTTTCGGGAAGTGGTTTAGTTGCATGGAGTGCCACGAACTATTGTGTCGGATCGAGATGTCAAGTTCTTGAGCTACTTTTGAAAGACACTTTGGGGTAAGTTGGGTACCAAGTTGCTATTCTCTACAATGGGTCATCCTTAAACGGATGGTCAAACTGAGGTAACGAATCGAACTCTTGATACTTTATTACGTGCATTCATTAAGAAGAATCTTAAAGGGTGGGAGAACTGCATTCCAATAGTTGAATTTGCATATAATCGTACTGTTCATTCTACTACGGGTTATTCACCTTTTGAGATTACTTATGGTTTTAATCCACTAACTCCTCTTGATCTAGTGCCATTGTCTAGCAATGAACAAGTTAATTTAGATGGTGCAGCAAAAGCAAAATATGTTCATGACTTGCATGAGAAGGTGCATATTCAGATTGTCAAGCGCAATGAACATTATGCTGGTATAGCCAATCGCGGGAGGAGGCAAGTGAAGTTCAAACCCGGTGACTGGGTTTGGGTGCACATGCGCAAGGGACAGTTTCCAACTCAACGAAAGACAAAGTTGCATCCTCGTGAAGATGGACCATTCCCAGTGGTGGGACGCATAGGCGACAATGCCTACAAGCTGGACTTACCTAGAGATTATGGCGTTAGTGCAACTTTCAACGTGGTTGATCTATCCCCTTTCACTATTGATTTAGACTCGATGACAAGTCATCTTCAAGAGGGAGGGACTGATGAAGATAAGGAGTGTACAAACTGCCATAATGGAGAGAAGGAAGACTGATGAAGATAAGGAGCGCACAAACAGCCATAATGGAGAGAAGGACATGCAAGCTGTGCATGATCAAGTGTCTACACCCGCACATCGCTCACAAGACCTTTTACGTGACATGAGTGGTCCAATGATGAGGTCACGTACAAGGAAAATGCAAGAAACTTTGGCTCAACTCATATGTGAAGTACATGCCAAGGAGGAGAAGTTTCTTCAACATGACCGAGTCGTTAATGTACTAAGTGTCGTGGACAATCCATAATTTCGATTATGTAATCATTTATTTTATTTTATTTTATTTTATTCTAATAGTTATTTCTTTTTACGTGTTGGAATATGATTTATTTATTAAGCCAGTTTAATTAGTACATTTTCCTAGTTGGGTTAGGATTTAATTATTTATTTAATGAGAGGGCTGAATTTGAATTAAAGGGAAGCAATCCAAACCCTAGTGGGTTTTGAATCAGCTTGGCCTCACTTGTACCTTATTTAAAGGCCATTCGGCTGCTACTTTCAACACAACTTAAGAAATAACAAACCTGAGAGCCTTACGTGCTTTTCTTCCAATTCTGAGAAAGAACTTGTTTGGGTCTATTCAGGAGAGTCGATTAGATTCAATTCAAAAGCTGAATCCTTGAGTTTCTTTCACTCGAGGTTTTGTGCGTACTTCTTGGTTGCGTTGGGTAGCTTCAAATCGTTGGGGTTTTGGAGTATTGCTTGCGGGTTATAGAGGGCTATAGGCAGGGTTCAATCCACAGATTGGGGTTGGGTGTTGCCTCAAACAAAACAGTTCAACAAGAAGGACGGTTCGGGAACCTACAACTCTAATAAGATTCGGGTTTTACTCCTGTTGAGGTAAGGTTCATATCAGTTTTTATTTCCACTTCGTTGGTAAGGGCTTTTCTTTGAAGATTTATCTCTAGATCTCATATCTTCTTCTCCTTTGACTCTCAAATTTTAATTGATTGACGACATAACAAAACATTTCCACATGGAAAAGTCAATGGTTCTAATTCCAAGTGCCATTATGGAATTTAGCTGTCATTTTAATTCTTTTTTATATTTCCAAACCTTTCAATTGAGCCATTTGACATTAACAGAAAAGAATCTATCTCTTAAAAGAGCTAAAGAGAAAGAATGATAATCTTGAGGGGATCAGAAAGCAAGGTAAGTTGTACGGACACATTTTGGATTATAGGCATTAATATCGTTCACAATATTACAACTTAAATTTAATTTTTAATATAAAACCCCTACACATGGGAAAATAGGCACGAAGGCATGCCCAATAATTTAGAAAAACTACGTAAGAGACTTAAATTTGAAATTCAAGATAATTTTCTCAAAACTAGTAAGGAGCATATGGAGGTTTTATGGTGGGCTGAAAAATTTAACACTCTCCTTGAATGGATGGACATCAACAAACCATTCAAACAGAGTAGTAGTAGAAACATTTCCGGAGGCAAATGTGATGATAAATGTCAGTGAAAAATTGATCAACATCTATTGTTATTTCTTCTAAAGGAATCCATCATCTAAAAGGGTGGGTAAGTACCCATCAATTTTTTTAAAATTAAGAATTAGTCTTATAAATTTTTATTTTTTTTGTTTTTTATTAAAATCCACCCACCAACCCCCTCATCCCCCTGCGCAAAAAAAAAAAAAAAGATTTGAAAATGCCTCTCTTATTTTACTTTCCCCTTTCTTAATAATTGTTGTTTCCTATATTTTGTCTCTGGAAAAGTTAAAAGAATTTTTAATCTACCCTTTCATATCTAAAAGTACTAAATTTATTCTAAGTAAAAATAGAAAACTAATTTTATAAAATTTTATAAAATTTAAAATAAAGATTCATATTATTCACTTTATGTTTCTTAAGTTACATAGTTTAAAATTCTTATATTATTGATGTAATTTCAACTTAAATGTTTATTATTGGAAAAAAATTTGGTCCCTCTATTATTTGGGCCCTGCCTCTACCCCTAGTAATAGTAGTATTATCTATCATAAAGAAAATTCTTTCCTAATGATGGCAACATTATCTACCATAGAGGAAATTCATCTAACATTGGTGTTGTTTTTTTTTTTTGGGGTCCTTTTTTCTGTTTTTGTTAAATTACAATAGTTAAACACTTTTATCTACCCTATAGGGTAAGCCTAGAATAGCTTCTTCAGACCAAACTTGATTATTCTGAAGTGAGATCTATTGGTATCATGTTTATCAGTCAGGTAACACCAGGCTGATTCTTTCTTGACAGCGACCCCCATTTCTAGTCATTCTTCACATTTTCTTTGTTGTCCCTTCCTTTTATATTATAGAACTTTTCATTACCTTTATACTACTTACGTCCATCCTTAGCCACAAAAGGCTTATGTTCACCCGTTTGAATTGGCCACTCAAACTCTTGAATTTGGTAGATACAGTTTTTTAGTATTGTGATCATCACCCCCTAGGAGATTTTTTAAGGATACCATCACCCCCAAGTTGCACAAAAGACTTGATTTTATCTTACACTAAGTGGTGTTAAATCTTTATATTGATAAAATCATTAAGTGATATGCGTAAAGCTAATCCCAATTAATCAAAATACGTATTTGATAAGAATTCCCTAGTTGGGAGGTAGAATCATATTAGGACATTTTTATTAGAATGTTTACTGAAATTCAAAATCGTGTTAAGACATTATTATCAGAATGATACTGAAATTCAAAACCTAAAAAGAAGTATAAAAAGAAAAGAAGGGCATCATGAAATGGTACATTTTTTTCTCTATTTAATGATTAAACACATACAAACCTCTTACTAATTTAGGCATTGGAGTAGTTTACACAGCACTCTGCCTCATATGGCAGGTATACAAATCTCGGATTGGATAAATTGCTGACCCTAGAACTTGACTTGTAATCACCAATAAGAGCATTAAGACAAAAGACTGGGGTTGTCCAAGGTTCAATCCTTGGCATCAACTTAAAAATCTAAAGATTGGTGTCGTGTCTCTTTGATTTGGCGCAAGGTTCAATCTTTGGTACCAATTTAAAAATATAAAGATTGGTATCATATACCTCTTTGATTTGGTGATTAAGTTCTTTGCCCTTAAATTCAACCCAATTGGGTAGCTCTTGGACCAAAAAAAAAAAAAAAAAAAAAAGAGGCTTGTGAGAGAGAATTGTTAATTGGTGTTGTACATCTATGGAGAAGTTTAATTGTCAACATTCATTTCATAAATTATTTTTATTTTTTAAAATTTATTTAGTGTTCGATAGCTGTAGATTTGACTTCGTTTCTACTTGTTTGATGATTTGGGTTTTGCCGTATTTTATTTTGTATGCATTTTTCCTTTGTTGATCTCGTTATTGGTCTTGCATTGGCATTTGAATTTAGTTATTTATATTACTACGCTTTTTAAATGCTTGTTGGGTGGTTTTTTCTTAGCAAAACAGTGGAAGGGGGTGAGTTATTTATTATAAGGGATAAACATTTGTTTTTAGTTGGGATTTCTCTTTCGGTTATTGCATGCGTGGTCTTGTGTGTTTTGTATCTAAGCTTAATCGGGATAAGATAATGTTTAGGCTTTTTTTACCGATAAGAGATTTTTGGAATACTTTTTTATTCTTCAACAATGAAATAGCATATTGTAAATCGTAAATTGATTAGTGCATAGTTACTTATTATAGATGAATAAGGTGTGTGAACAATTTGATTGAAGGTTTTGTCTTTTTTAGAGTACGGGAGATCTTTATAGTGGTTTTGTTTTTGCTGATGGGTGAGGTGTACTAGATTAGAAAATGTGTAAATTTGTTGTATATTTAAATTTCTTAACTTACCTTTATGGTGTATATTGAGTGTCAGTGTCATTTGTTTTTTTTCAATAATGTTAGATATATTAATTGGCCAATTGGCAAAAAGTCCAGAGTCGAAAAGGCTAATTGAGCTTCCTGGTGTTAGATGAGACCTAACCCATGAAGACAAGCCTCCAAAGGAGGATAAAACAACACAAAATAACACAAAACACCCGCTAAATGCGAGACAAAGCAACCAGCCGTGAGGGCCTACAAAAGCGACCGCTAGTCTAACTAGGGTAAACCAAATTACAACAACCTATGAACTAAGATGCCAACTTGACCAATGCACCACAAATCGCATTGGATGAAAGAAACTGAATACCCGCAGGGTCCCTAACTCTCGTTGTATACTATTCGTGGTGCTCCTTGCAGAAGTTGAATAGCTAGGCAGCCAAACTACTACTGTCTGAAATTCTGACACGAGATGAAGTATTTGTTTACAGCCATTACTTCTCTTGATGAATTGGGAAGTTTATCTGGCATGAGAGTGTTCTCAATTTTTAATTGACAATTATATCTCATCTACAGGAGTTTCATTCTAACTTGAAATGGCAGATCAACGTCAATACCCTACTATTGCACAAAAAGTAGCTAACCAGCTACACTTAAGTAACAGTCTCTCCCAAGATGTTCAAGGTTGCTATGCAGGCTTCCAAAGCACTGCACTTTATCAGAGGTGCTTTATCTACGAAAATTACTCCAATGCAGCATTGCAAACCCCCATACAATAGTCTTGCCGTCCAACCCAGGATCTTTCAATGGTTGCTGCAAATGCTTCACCAGTTTTCGTCCAGGCTCCCATAGAAAAGGGTCAAGGAACATTTACCATTGACTTTCCATGGGCGGAGTTTCAGCTGATGTCTCCAAACTACTGCTGCCCCTATTGAAAGGGTGAAGCTTCTCATTCAGAACCAAGATGAAATGATCAAGTCTAGTCGCCTTTCTGAGCCTTATAAGGGTATTGAAGATTGTTTCAAGTGAACAATTAAAGATGAGGGGATGGTTTCTTGTTGAGGGGAAACACTGCTAATGTTATCCATTACTTCCTTACACAGGTTCACAATCTTTCTTTTCTTTTTGGACTTTGTTACGTGTAGATGTGCATTAGACCTTTACCTTTTCTCATTTTTTTTCCTGGGGATGTTTCCTCTAACTACTGATTTCATGTTTTGTAGGCATTGACCTTTGCCTTTAAGGACTACTTCAAGAGGCTTTTCAACTTCAAGAAGGACCGCGTGGTTACTGGAAATGGTTTGTAAGCAACCTTGCATCTGGTGGTGCTGGTGGTGCTTTGTCCCTTCTTTTTGTCTTCTCCTTGGATTATGCTTGTACCCGTCTCGCAAATGATGCAAAGGCTACAAAGAAGGGTGGTGAAAGGCAATTTAATGGTTTGATTGATGTCTACAGGAAGACCTTGCAGTCTCATGGTATTGCAGGACTTTACCATGGATTCAACATATCATGTTTGGGTATCATTGTGCACCGTGGTCTGTACTTTGGACTGTATGACTCATTGAAGCCGGTGGTCTTGACAGGAGGCTTGCAGGTTAGTGTTCTATAAAGCTGGTTTTGTGAGTTTGTGTATTACTTTTGACATGTTTCATTATAGGACAAATGATGCCACAGATCAGGTTTCTGAACTAGGTTTTAACTAGATCCAATAATTCTTTTTGCATGGATTATACAGGTGGTTAGGATTGATTGTTGGAGAATATCTAATTTGATCTAAAAAATTGATGGTGCCTTTAGTTAATGATGTTAATGTTAATTTATATACTTGTTTAGTTAGAGCAACTTAGATTACTGGTTTGTGTTCAAAGGATTTGGGTCATGATATTTAACATATATGCTAGTAGTAATGATGTAGAGTTTGGAGGTTCTTAGTACTTTTGATATCTGGATATAATTGATGTTGCTTGTAAGTTTTCAATGTAATTTTTTGTATGATCTACTTTAAAGTTTAGATGTTGAAATTATGTTATTTGTTATCTAATTTAGACATTAATGTTTTCTAGCTAGATGTTGATACGTAGCTACTCAAGAGTGAAATGTGTGCGCTGTTATAAGGTTTTAACACAACACTCTCGTTTTTGTTGTGTTTATTTACAGGATAGTTTCTTTGCTAGCTTTGCTCTCGGCTGTCTCATCACTAATGGGGCTGGTCTAGCCTCTTACCCAATTGATACTGTTTGTAGAAGAGTGATGATGACATCTGGTGAAGCTGTTAAGTACAAGAGCTCGCTTGATGCATTTGCACAAATCCTTAAGAATGAGGGTACTAAATCTCTATTCAAGGGTGCTGGTGCTAACATCCTTCGTGCCATTGCTGGTGCTGGTGTGCTTGCAGGTTATGACAAGCCTCGGTTAATTGTTTTTGGCAAAAAATTGTTTGGTATTTAATATAACTCAATTATATGTTCTAATATAAGCCCAATAGGTAATGCACCTTTGTAGTGGGCCTGTATAGGCAAGAGCCTATTAACTGGTTTTAACCCTAGTGTATCCCTATTTATATGCTAGCTGGAGGCAGCATGCTAAGTATTCCAAATTATAGATACCTAGGGTGTAATACTTCAAGCAATCGCATATACTATTGCTTGACTTTGAACCCTAATAATATTGAAACATTAGGTATTGAAGATTTGGAGAAACATTTTTTTTTCACGGTTTTTGATATATATATATATATATTCGTGAATAGTGCGGCAAGGATATTTTGATCATATTGAAATTTGACTTTTTGCTTCGGTGATGGATCGAGGCAAAAGAGTAATCCATCTTATAGCTCTTGACGAGAGGAATTCAACGGTGTAATCGGATCGTCGATCCGACATTGGAGTTGGTCTGGATCTGAGTTTGAAGTTTCAAAATCGAAATCTTTCTCTTCAGATGCTGAAAGATCTAGACGGTTTTTGCTTTCAAGGTCACTTGGGTTGTGTTCTCCTTGTGAAGACAATCATTTTGAGGGGTTACGGGCCTTGATCGGAGCTAGGACGACAGAGAAACGAGCAGTTGAAATTCCAGCAAGTTCGGGGTGAGTCAACTCGGTGAGTCAACCGCTGATTGGGCAGTATCTGCTGATTGGACGCTGACTCATTTGACCAGTTGACAGTTGACTGTTGACTTTGACATGCTGATCTGTTAACTTTGATCAACGTTGACTTTGACCGTTGACCAGAGTTGACTTTTTATAAAATTTTTCTGCTTCTGAAATCAGGTGCACTCATTTTATTTTTCCATTTTTACTTATTAAAAATGGAAAAACGCATGCCAATTGAGATGGTCAAATTTCATACTTTTAGTGGGTCTAAATTTAATTCATGGAAGCGAAAGACTCAATTTGGTTTAAAATATGAAAATATTTTTTATACTATTTTGAGTACATTTGCTGACACTACTGAGGAAGTTGATGAGTCTCAATGGAATAAGGATGATGACTTCTGCAAGGACTATTTATTGAACTGTCTTTCAGACCATCTTGCAGAAGTTTATAGCAAGACTATTAAAGAAATATGAGACAATTTAAATACTCAATTTAAGAAGGAGGAGGAATTGTCAAAAACACATCTTTTGACAATTTCATGAATTTCAAATTCAATGAAGATATGGAAATCACTCCTCAAGTAACTGATCTAGAAAATTTGATATCTAAATTGACTAGTGAAAACATCATCGTTTGTGATCCCTTTCTGGTTATAGTCATTATTTATAAATTACCATCTGCGTAGCATTCTTTCAAAACTGAGATGTACAAGAAGAAAGTGCAGGTGAGACTGGATGATCTTAAACGATTCATTAGAATCGAAGATGAGAATCGAGTTAGGAATAACTTGGAAATGGTTAGACAACAACAATCAGCTGCTAACGTGGTAACAAATCTCAAGAAATTTCCTAAAAAATCCAAGTCACACAAAAGTGAGTTTCAACAATTGGAGGCCAAAAAGCCTATCTTTAAAAAAAAGAATGGCAAGTGCCACAATTGTGGGAAGTGAGGCTACTTTGCAGCAGATTGTAGGTAACCTAAAAAGGACAAATCTGACATACCAAAAAATGAAGCAAATATGCTAGTACAGAAGACTGAGCCTCAAAAATTTGTTGCTATGGTGGGCAATAATGGAAATGTCAGTACTTCTTCAGAATGATGGTTAGATTCTGGGGCAATGTGCCATGTCTGCAAAAATGAAAAGTTACTTGATGATGTTGCTAAGGCCAACGAAACTATTGCTGTGGCTTAGACAATGCTGGTATGAGCATATTTATTTCTAGTGGTAGAGTAACTTTATCTGTTAACTCTCACTATTTTGGTTGTGGATTCTTGATTGGTGGTATGTACAGATTGAGTTTTGTAAATGAAACGGTCAGCCAAGTTAGTTCAAATTTAATTGATCCTACAACATTGCATAATCAGTTAGGACATGTGAAATACAAGACAATGGCTAGACTAGCTAAAACTCATAATATACCTCTAGATACTTCAATCGGATTTAACAAATTTGAAGTATGTGCTCAAATGAAAATTACTAGAAAATCATTTCGTATGGTCTCTAGAAGTACACACCTTCTTGAATTAATACATTCTGACCTCTGTAACTTTAAAAGTTTCCAACTAGAGGTGGTCGGAAGTTTTTGGTAACTTTTATAGGCGATTTTTCTAGATATTCTCATATTTATCTATTAAAATCAAAAGATGAAGTATTTGATAAATTTAAAATTTTCAAGAATCGTGTTGAAAACCAGTTGAACTTGAAAATTTAAAGGTTTAGGAGTGATAGAGGAGGAGAATATACATTGACAAGGTTCAAGGAATAAACTCTATGTTATTGACAGCTGGCATGCCTTCTTGTTATTGGGGAGAAGCAGTTTTGACTGCTAATCACATTCTGAATAGGTTGCCGCACTCTAAGTTGCCTTCAACTCCTTATGAGATATGGCATAAACATCCTTGTAGATATGATCCTCTTAAGACTTGGGGCTGTATTACTTATGTGAGGATACCAGACCCTAGGAGACCTAAGGTGGTGCCTAGGACAAACACTTGTGTGTATCTAGGTAGTGCAGAGAATAGTGTAGCTGATCGGTTCTTGGATCTATCAACCAATGTGGTTATAGAATCTAGAGATGCAGTTTTCCTTGAAGATAAATTTCTTCGAGATCAAGAGTTGACAGTACCCGGCACTATAGAAATAATTTCATATTCACCTACAGAAACTGTATCAAATTCCTCTGACATTCGGATAATTTTCTGCACCTTTAAGGGTTTCTACAAGAGAATGAGTTCCCAAAACGTTTGGTGAGGATTTTGTCACTTACCATTTAGAGGATGATCCATCCACTTATAAAGAAGTGATGAGATCTAAGGACTCCTTATTGTGGGCAAAAGCCATTGATGAAGAAATGAGCTCTCTATTACAAAATCAAACTTGGCAACCAGTCGATTTGCCAAAAGGAGCTAAGACTATAGGTTGCAGGTGGATTTTGAAGAAGAAACTTAATTCTGATGGATCTATAGCTCGGTATAAAGCACGTTTAGTAACTAAGGGCTATACTCAAGTAAGTGGGTAGATTATTTTGATGTTTACTCCCCGGTCTGTCACTTGACTATGATAAGAATTCTTCTTGCTTTGGCATCTATTGAGCACTATGTTGTACATCAAATGGATGTAAAGACAGCTTTCGTAAATGGAGATCTGACCGAGGAAATCTACATGAACCAACATGAAGGGTTTGTCATAAAAGGTTTTGAGAACAAAGTTTGTAAGTTAAACAAATATTTGTACGGTCTAAAACAAGCACCTAAATTGTGGCATCAAAAATTCGATAAGGTAGTAATGAGTTTAGGATTTCGATCTAGTTATTCAGATAAATGCTTTTACTACCGTTCTGTGTCGAATCAGGTTGCGATTATTTGTTTATATGTAGACAACATATTGATACTTGGTTCCGATCATTCTGCAGTGAGTGACGTAAAAGCCGAGTTGACAAAAGCATTAACATGTTCGATCTTGGTGTGGTAGACATCACTCTTGGTATGAAAGTAAGTTTTACAGAGCAAGGTATTACTTTTAGCCAAGCTCACTACATTGAAAAACTACTTTCTACCTGGGGATACAGTGAATGTAAAGTGGCTGAGATACCGTATGATCCTAATAAACAGCTATGCCCCAATGAGGGAGCTAGCGTGAATCAGTTAGATTATTCTAAATTGATTGGTAGTTTCATATATGCAATGACATGCATTAGACCAAACATAGCCTTTTCTGTAGGCATGCTGAGTTGTTTCACTAGTAATCCCGGTCCTGAGCATTGGAATGCCCTCACGCGACTTATGCGATATTTGAAGGGTACCTCCAACTATGCTCTATGTTATAGTGGCCATCCTCCTATCTTGGAAGGATTTTCTGATGCATTGTGGTGCTCAGCATTAGGAGACAGTAAATCTACCAGTGGTTATATTTTCACACTGGGTGGAGCGGCTGTTGCGTGGAAATCCAAGAGACAGACTTATATTGCTTTGCGTCTATAGAATCGGAACTTTCTGCTCTAGCTTCCGTAGGAGGAGAAGCAGAGTGGATAAGAGAACTGATCCTGGATATTCCATTAACCCGTTTAAAGATTAATTTTTTTGTATGTTATGTGATAATTAGGCTATAGTTTCGATAGTGAAAAACTCACTCTTTAATGGTAAGATGAGACATATTAGGCTGAACATGCCCTACTGAATTATCTCATAGAACACGGTATTATCATTTTGGTTGATGTGAGATCGAAGGATAATATGGCTGATGCTCTCACAAAGGGACTGAACAAAGATCGAATATTCAAAATTGTGGAGGAAATGGGGTTAAAGACTATATAGACATGTCTTAACCTACATTTATGTTATTTTGAATTTTTCAAATCTCCCTTTGTTGGTTAAGATAAGCACTTGATAATGTTTTGACGATGTTTATGGTTGTCAATATATCATTCCACATTTGATGATATATCCTTTTTGGGTGAGTTGTCTCATTCCACTTGTGATGAGGTAATTTTACTCATTTTGGATATTCGGTTTAGAGCGGTTGTATCATTCCATATCTGATGATGCTGTTTAACTAAATTTGGACTTGATAGCTGTAACACTCCACATAGAAACATGAAATGGTTCTTTTGAAAAGAAACTGTTTAGGTCTTGTTCTTATAAAGAAACTGGACATTGATGCTTATTGGAATGTGATATTGATGCATATTGACATTGATATATATTTATTTTCAGTCATTGTGGTATTGTGCTAAGTTCTTTTGTTAGAACTAGACACTTTAGTTTGTTACACAAATAATTGGATTTTCATGAAATTCATATTTGGTAACTTGTAAAAAATGATGGAAATGGAGGAGCTGATTCTAACCGAGATCCTGAAGGGGATGATCTACTTGATAGATAATTCCTCTAGAGCTCTGGACTGTAGGGGACTATTATTTTCTTTTCAGTTGAATAAATAGGTCACTTACATATGAAATTGCCCATTTAGTTTGAATTTAAAGTATTTCTAAAACTCTTGTGTTCAAAGTTTAGAGAATTTCTAAAACTTTGATTTGGTTCACTTATGAGTGAGACTTATTGATTGTGTTTGGTTGAGTTTAGATTGTTTCTAAAACTCATAATTGTGTTTAAAGAATTCATATTTTTGAGTAATGAATCTTTTGTGCTATGAATGATTCAATATTCTGTTTTGAACATTACATTATCTATCTATTGGATTGTGCTATATGTAGAACATAGGAGGAGATTTGATATGAATCCAACAAGCATTGAAGAGACTTCGAACTCGAAACATTTAGACAAGGGTTAGAACTTAGAAAATGAAGGAAGCCTTGAATGGACTCATCCAAATGGCCCGAAAGGATGGGGAGAAGACCAAGATTGACAAGGCCATGTTTATTAATGTACTAAGTATAATTGGGTCTTGTTAATGGGTTTGGCTTTACTACTATTTTCCTTAGAACTACTTAGGATCATTGGGTTTAGTTTTAATTATATGGTAAATTGAGTCATGTAGCCCAAAGAGTCATGTAGCCCATTTGGCCCTAAAAGAAACCCTAGCTTGTACAACCCTAATTTGTAAACCCTAGCTTGTATTCATATAGTGGCCGTCGGCCATCTTGAAGGGCAGATTTGATGAAATGAAAATTTGGTTCTTGACATTACAAGCTTGAGAGAATTGCTCTCTAGTTTCTGTAATTACTTGCAAATTACACAAATTCCGAATTTGTGTGTTTCTTCCTCTTGATTTCCTAGATTTGTTCCCTAGGAAATTCGGATTCCATCCTTCAATTGATTCCAAGGTTTCTTGATACGGGTTATCAAGGGGTTGAGGACCTATTCCATCTTCAAGGAACATACCAACTCCAAGGGAAGAATTTTCAGTTGGGTAGATCCAAGAGAATTTCACGCCAGTTGGTATCAGAGCAGTCTTGGTTCCCAAGCTGTTCATATCTTTTCTTTTACCGTACAAAAAAAAAATCATCATCATTGGTATGTTCTTTATCTCCTCAATCTTCTTGTTGTTTTGAATATCATCATCATTGGTATGTTCTTGTATTGATGAAGCAAATTCTGTGTTTGTATTGATGTGTTGGTTTCGGCTTGCTTCCAACCTTAGAAAAATCCGTACCTTTGCTTCCAATATTAGTTCTTGATAAATCCATACCCTTGTGGCTGAAAATTTTGTTTATGCCTTGCTGAGATTAAAACAAATATATATATATTGCTGATCCAATTGTTGTTTATGCCTTGTTGAAATTGAAGAAAAAAAAAACAGAGATTGAAAAAAAAAAAAAAAAAAAAAGAGAGAATCGGACAGTAAGTAGTTGTGGCAAAAATCAAGTTCTTTGTTGGAACTTGAGCAGAAAATTTGAGGCGGAAAGTAGGTGGTCTTAGCGTTATTTTTTGGCCGTCTGCTTGTAGATCTCTCCGAGAGCTTCGATTTGAGTACTTACGGAGCAAAATCCGACATCGGAGTAGAAAGTTATGACCTTTTGAAGTTACCATGCCAAAAATCCTTTTCTGATTTCGGAAAAAAACAGATTTGCATTTTCCGATTGTACTTTGGATTGTTTGCAGTTTGTGATTAGCCTTATACTTATCCATATACATCCTTTTCACCACATTTTGAACCCAAAAACATTCTTGACCAATTCCAGAATTTGGAAGGGCTGAAACCGACCACTAATGCAAGCTACTTTGTCCAAATTTCCTTTGTTCAAGTGTCTTGAATTGTGATCCGAAAATTCTGAAATTATTGTGATCCAAAAATTCTGAAATTTTGTGTGTTTCACTGATTTTTCGTGTAGATTCTGATTTTGCAATCAGTTTGTCCGAATTCCTTGCCAAAAAAATTTGAATTCTTGTGTTTTTGGTACTGTTTTCATTGTATTCCTTAGATTCATTCTAATCTCATTGTCCACTTACATTACCTTGTTGTAAATTCCTTTGTGAAATATTGAGTTGTGGTCCGAAAATTCTGAAATTTTGTGTGTCTCACTGATTTTTCGTGTAGATTCTGTTTTGCATTCAGTTTGTCCAAATTCCTTACCAAAAAATTGAATTCTTGTATTTTTGGTACTGTTTTCATTGACTTTGTCTATTTTCATTGGTTCCTTAGAATTCATTCTAATCTCATTGTCCATGCATTAACTTGTTGTAAATTCCTTTGTGTAACATTGTTTGAGTAAGAATAGAAGCGGAAGAGCAGATTGAGTGGTGTGAATCCGTCCCTTCACTTATACAAGCCCGAGAGTACTCAAACACTTGGTGAGTGAATTTGGGGAATTGGGAAGGGAAGTGAGGACTTATAAACTGTTTTATTTCCTTTGCTAACCTTTGCAGCTATAATGGAGAGGCAACCACCACCACCACCACCGGGTTCTAAAGAATCCTATGAGGAGATGTTAGAAAAATTTTACACTTTGGTTTCAGGTTTGCAACAGGAAGTCAAAGAGCTCAAAGCTGAGAGAGCCGAATCCTCTCGATCTACAAAGACCACATATGGCAATGACAATGATGACGAAGCCTTTGAGGCATTTCAGGGAAGTCAATACCGTACTCCTAGAATTGATTCCAATTTAGGATGTATCAAAATGAAAATTCCTCAATTCTTTGGTAAGCAAGATCCTGAAGCTTTCTTTGAATGGTCTGATAAAATTGAAAGTATTTTTACAGTGCACAACTATTCGGAGGAAAAAAAGGTCAAGTTAGCCGTGGTTGAGTTTGCTGGTTATGCTCGAAACTGGTGGACTAAAATTCAGGCAGAAAGAAGGCGTGATGATGAAGGGCCTGTTCGTACTTGGGCTGAATTGAAGAAGCTCATGAAAAAGAGATTTGTTCCACACCAATACTATAGGGAGATGTTCAACAAATTGCAAAAGATCACCCAAGGAAATAGGACTGTGGAGGATTATTACCAAGAGTTGGAGACTACGATGCTTCGAGTCAACATTCAAGAAGACAGTGAAGCTACCATGGCTCGATTTCTAGGAGGACTAAGGAGGGATATTGCCCACATTGTTGAGATGCAGGAGTATGAAGATCTCAATGAAATGTATCACAAGGCAATGAAAGCTGAGAGGCAGCTTAAGGAGAGGGGTGTCCGAACCTTTTCAACCCCTGGACTTCAAATACAGACACCTTGAAGTCTACATGGCCTAAGAAAGATTTAAGTACCGACTTCAAAAAGGCCGCACTCCTAGTACCTCAAACACTACTCCAACCGTGGTTCCAAACACTCAGAAATCAAGTGAAGTGAGAAAACCAGCCAGGGAGGTTACATGCTTCAAGTGCCAAGGCAAGGGACATTATGCACGAGAGTGTCCTAATGCTCGAATTATGGTTGTCAGAGGTGATGGCACAATCGAAAGTGAGAGTGAACATGAAAGTGACTATGAAGATATGCCACCACTTGTAGAAAATGGGGAATCTGATGAAGATGTTTTTGGCCCTGATGAAGGACCATCTTTGGTGACTATGTGATCTTTAAATGTTCAGATTAAAGAGGAGAACAATGTTCAACGCCAGAATATCTTCCACGCTAAATGCACCATCAATGAGAAAGTATGTATACTTGTTATTGACAGTGGTAGTTGTACTAACATTGCTTCGACTTTGCTTGTAGATAAACTAAAATTGCCCACACTTCGGCATTCACATCCATACACGTTGCAATGGTTCAATGAGAGTGGAGAAGTGAAAGTCACAAAACAAGTCTTGGTAAATTTTTCACCAACAAATACAAAGATGAAGTTTTGTGTGATGTGGCTCTATGCAAGTGGTCACCTATTGCTTGGTAGACCTTGGCAATTTGACAGGATGCTTCCCACGATGGGACGAAGTAATAGGTACACTTTCTTTGTTAATGATAGAAAACTACTTTACTGCCTTTATCGCTACTCAAGTTTATGAATCTCAATTACATTTAAAGGCGAATTTGGGCAAATGATGAAATTGAATTCTGCACTACCCGTGAGAAAAGAAGGAAAATTTGAAAATTCTAAGCCTAAGCAATATGAGTTAAATAAAGTAGAACACATTGAGAGGAAGAGAGTGACTCAAGTAAATAAGAAACAACCAAATTTTTATGCAAATGTCCGACATGTTGATAATTGTCTGCATACTAATCGTGTTTTGTTTCTTCCTAAGTGTTGTGAATCTAATGTTCTACTTAGTGCTGACTTGCCATCCAACCTACCGGTTGAGATTTCTAACATATTGCAGGGATTCCGAGATGTATTTCCTGATGAGCTACCAGCCGGATTGCAGCCCAAAAGAGGAATTGAACATCCAATTGATTTCATACCGGGCACAAACATACCAAACAAGCGCAAGGCTGACTTTGTCAGAGTTACTGAGGCGAGTTCTGAATATTGAGAAGATGAATGAATCCTATGCTCGAAATGCAAACAAGGGTCAAAAGAAAGTCACTTTTGAACCAGGAGATTGGGTGTGGGTTCATATGCACAAGGAAAGGTTTCCAGTACAGAGATCGACAAAATTGCATCCACGTGGAGATGGACCTTTCCAAGTTGTCGCAAAAATCAATGACAATGCTTACAAGATCGACCTTCCAGGTAAGTACAATGTAAGTACTACATTCAATGTTGCTGATTTGTCTCCTTTTGACATTGCAGATTATGATGATCTGGATTCGAGGACGAATCCTCTCGAAGAAGGGGGGACTGATATGAATCCAACAAGCATTGAAGAGACTTCGAACTCGAAGCATTTAGACAAGGGTTAGAACTTAGAAAATGAAGGAAGCCTTGAATGGACTCATCCAAATGGCCCGAAAGGATGGGGAGAAGACCAAGATTGACAAGGCCATGTTTATTAATGTACTAAGTATAATTGGGTCTTGTTAATGGGTTTGGCTTTACTACTATTTTCCTTAGAACTAATTAGGATCATTGGGTTTAGTTTTAATTATATGGTAAATTGAGTCATGTAGCCCAAAGAGTCATGTAGCCCATTTGGCCCTAAAAGAAACCCTAGCTTGTGCAACCCTAATTTGTAAACCCTAGCTTGTATTCATATAGTGGCCGTCGGCCATCTTGAAGGGCAGATTTGATGAAATGAAAATTTGGTTCTTGACATTACAAGCTTGAGAGAATTGCTCTCTAGTTTCTGTAATTACTTGCAAATTACACAAATTCGGAATTTGTGTGTTTGTTGTTCTTGATTTCCTAGATTTGTTCCCTAGGAAATTCGGATTTCATCCTTCAATTGATTCCAAGGTTTCTTGATACGGGTTATCAAGGGGTTGAGGACCTATTCCATCTTCAAGGAACATACCAACTCCAAGGGAAGAATTTTCAGTTGGGTAGATCCAAGGGAATTTCACGCCAAGATTGTTGGGTATTTAATATAACCCAAGTATATGTTCTAATATAAGCCCAATAGGTAATGCACCTTTGTAGTAGGCCTGTATGGGCAAGAGTCTATTTACTGGTTTTAACCCTAGTGTATCCCTATTTATATGCTAATTTGGAGCAAAGATGCTAGGTATTCCAAATTAGATACCTAGGGTGTAATGCTTCAAGCAATCGCATATACTATTGCTTAACTTTAAACCCTAACAGAAATATGGATCGGGGGGTGCTTAAGGACTTATCTTACAATTTGGTGGTACTAATAGATGGTGATGAAAATGTTTTTTCGGTTAAAGGTTTATTTTAAGGAGAAATTTTGCTTAGTCTAATAACTTAAGTCTTAGAGAAGAGGGCTTTGCCCCAAACATTTAATTTCCTCATTTAGGGAATCTTGTTCCCCAAACTTTGATTATTGGAGAGGGTTACATATTCTATTTTCGAATTTGTTTTGATTATGGAGTAGAGTTGCTCGCAACATTTGTTACTCTTAACTTTTATATCAATTTAAGACTTGTTTCAAATTCTCCAATTTTTTTTAAAATGTTTCTGGATTCAAGTATTATTCTGGAAATATTTTTAGGGTATGTTATTTAACCTGAAATTTTTGAAGAGAATGTTGACTTATTATGTAGACCAAGGCAGTAGGCAATGTCAATGGCGTTGGTATAAATATAAATATAGAGAAGAATGTTGTTTATGTGCCGACAATGCCTTTTTATTTTCTAGCTACTTAAAAGAAAAATAAAATGAGTTTGAGTTTTGACATTACTTCAGGTAAATTACATACACTTTCAGGAGGTTTTTATTATTATTATTATTATTATTATCAATTGAATCTTGTTGTTTGTCAAAATTATTAACACCTCTTTAAATTTTAAAAATATTTAATATTTAGACAAAATTACACCTTATATTCTAATTATTAATTTGTATAAAAAATACTCATAGTTGACATATATACATATATTTCATTTTATAGTCAAATTAACCAAACCAACAATATATATATCTATATATATATATATATATATATATATATTTCATACATATTATACATTTTTTCTTCATTGAGAAATTTGTTTTTTAATCTTTAATTGATTTGAATATTTGAATGCAAGTTAATTTTCTACTTTTATTTTCTTGGGAAATTTACAAATATTGCACCTTTGACTATTGACTTTACAAAAATAGCACATTCCTTTTTTTGTTTTTTGTTATAGCACTTCCATCCAAAAAAAAGACTACAACGCCCATCTCTTCTATTATAGAAAGCAAAAATATAACACTTTACCCTCATTTTTTTTTCTCATAACCTGTTTCATCGATTCAAGAAAATTTATTCTCACACCCCATTGTTTACACACCTCACTGTTCGTTCACCTTAGTAGACTATCATCTTCAACCAAGAAGGCCGCAATCGTAGAGAAGAAATTGCATCAGTGAAATGTTAGTTGAAATTCGCACTAGTTAAACTGGGTTTGTGGATTTGAAGGAGAAAATGGTCGAGCCCTAGATCAAGTTTTAGGTCGAGCACAAGATTAAGTCGAGTTTTAGGTCCAGTACAAAATTTGGTCGAATTTAGGTCACGCTCGATCTAATACTCGACCTAATACTAGGTCAAGTTTTTTTTAAAAAAAAAATTAATTTTTAAATTTTTTTTTTAAAAAAACTTGACCTAGTATTAGGTCAAGTTTTAAGTCGAGCGCAACCTAAATTCGACCAAACTTAGCGCTAGACCTCCAACTCAACTTAACCTTGTACTCGACCTAAAACTTAACCTAGGGCTCGACCGTTCTCTTTTTCAAATTCACAAACCCAATTCAATTAGTGCAAATTTCAACTAACATCTCGTTGATGCGATTTCTTCCCTACGATTGCGGTCTTCTTGCTTGAAAATGATAGTCCAATAGGGTATACGAACAGTGAGGTATGCAAATAATATGATGCACACCTCACGGCAATATAGAGCCGGCAATACGCAACAAGCGTAACAGGACCCAAGATTTAACTTGCAAAATCCTAGAACCGGTGGAATTGAGACCAAATGGATGAAGCGTCGTTACAACCTAAGGTTCTACTAGATTGATAAGACTCAAAGGCACCACAAATTGGTCAAGTTTGATAAGCTCATTGTTCTTTACAAGAACGAAGAGATTGAATCACTCAAACTCTCAAGGACGTAATGTCACAAAATCTTCTAATTCATGTCTATTGATGTCTTGGCTGAATGGCCTCTATTTATAAGGTTACAAGGATTGTAAAAAGGTAACAATTAAAATCCTAACCCTAATCTAATTTCTAAAGAGGAAGAGGCAGCCAAGCTCCTTTAAGTAACTAAAAGACAGCTTTAAAATAAAAAGGAAACAAAAACTCTAAAGCCAATTTGGAAGTTTTGGAACTTACCGATTTGGCTACTAAAGTTACCTAATAATTTTGGCCATTATTTTCCCAAAAATAAGATTGCAAATTTTTGACCATAATCATCTAATTTTGGCCTAAAAAAATTAAAATAAAACTACAAAAATTAATTAAATAATCTTGGCCTATTATCACACTAGAATCCGGCCAAGGTAAGACTAGTGTTCGGTCGAACAGCTCATGGGATCTCATCATTACCCCTCTCCTTGAAAGGATTCGTCCTCGAATCTTCAACAATATCCTTGGGATGAAATCAACATAGTTTGACCCTCTTAAGGAGTAGAAGAAATACTTTGGCAAGGGAAAACTATGGCTTTTGTTTTTACCTTTTCTCTAGCCACTCTTGTAATTGTGTTTTACGGCCAATCGTTGAAAGATCCAAGTTTGAACCGAAGTGTGGGAAAATTGTCTTTCTCCAAACACAAAATCAATGCTTGGAAGAGTCAAAACATTATCAACCAACTCGGGCTCTTGATTTTGATGACCCCCATTCATTAGATTTGCCAAATATTATACATCAAGCTTGTCTTTCTCCTCAACCTTTTTCTTCTCATCGCTAATCTGGAGTTGATCTTCATAAGCTTGTACATGGCAGATGTTCTCCCTTTTCTCATCATTTACCATGGCTTGAGTACTAAGCGATCTCGTGCTCACTAATTCTTCTTCTCTATTTGATGACTCTTCATCACTTACCACTAATTGCATAGACTTCGAGGTAGTAATTGTTACTCCCACAACGGTATCTTCTTCACTATTAGATTCAGTGAGAGAAGGCATAGAATCATTGGATTCACTGTGAGAAATCTCATTCCCATCATCTAAGGTGATTATCACTCGTTTATCAGGACATTGGGCAGCTATATGATCTTTGCCTTGACATTGAAAGCAAATGATATCTTGACTTCTAGGGGACCATATGGGTCGCTCTTCCTTCTTGACTTCTTTATCCTTGGAAGAATCAGGCTATGGGTTAAAGTCACTATTCAAGTCACATTTTTCATTCCAATTATTCTTTCACGGAGACTTACTAGGCATGTAACTCGGTTTTGAACTTTTCCTTTCCAATTGCCTTTCCACCATCTTTTCCCAATCCAAGTATTCTTTGGGGTCTATCCTACCTTGGAAGGCTGGAATTTTCATTTTGTTGCTTCCCAAATTTCTATCAATTTTATCAACTCAGTTTCGACCTCTATGGGAAATAGAAACCCCATTGGAATCTTCACTTTCATCAGAATTTGAAGAACTTTTCCTCCTAGATTTTGACTTTCTTGTTGATGACTCATTGATGGATTTAGCCAATTGTTCCATCTTATCGCCATTAGCTTGAAGCTTCATTTGCAAAGCCTTAAGTTGATTATCCAACTTGGAACAAGCTCAGCTCATGTTTTCCATCCAATCTAGTAGAGTCTTTTGGTCGATTAGAGCTACACTTTTGTTTGACATGATTCTTGCAAAAGGTTAGTACAACAAAAGCAAAAACAATAATATGGAAAGATGTGTAGTAAGAATGTATATGAGTAAGCTCTCAGTTATTTTTGTATGTCTCCCCCCTCACTCAAAAAATCTCTCTCTAAGTTCTTGCTTAGAACAACTTTCTCTGTCAAACCTTGAGGAATTTTCAGCCACGAGATAGCTCAAATAAGAAAATATGAATTTAAAAAATAAGACTCGAGAAAAGTGAATAAATTAGGAAACTACGAAATCTGAACATAAATTGGAAGTAGGATACTACTTAGAAAACTAAGAGATTAGGAAACTAAGCAAAACCAACTCCAAAGTGGACTTGAAAAGGAAAGCTAATAAATGGAAACTAAATGAAGCTGAATATGGAACCTAAAAAGAAAGAAAATATGAAATCAAAAAGAAAACAACTATGAAACCTAAAAAGAAAACAAATAGGAAAGCTATATAAAGGAAGATAACTTTCGAGAAAGGAAATATAGTCAAAATAGTAAACAATTCTTGCAGCCCTTTTTGTATAGTAATTTCAGTCAAGAAAGGTTACCATATTGCAGAATTTTTTGCCAAAATAAATTGCCAAGAACAACAAAATTTCGGCTAAAGATACTGCCCAAAAGAAAGCAGAATCTTTAGCCAGCAACGAGGAAAATTTCAATCTAACAACAATTGCCTAAATGCAAAATTTTGGTCCAAAGAAATTACCAAATTTTTGTGCAGAATTTCGTCAAGAACAATGGCCAAAAATGAACAAAAATTTCATGCAAGGAGGGCTGCTCAAAGAACCAAATTTTCAGTCAACAATTTCAGCCACAAGTTTGAAACTTTCGACTGCCAACAATGCAAATTCTATCACAATTCTTTAGCAATTTTCAACACAGGTTCAAGAGGCAAGAACCCAAAAGAATAATGACAAGAATAATGGATTCAGGCAGAAAACTCTAGAATAGATATTCTTCGGCAGAATTATTATGCACACGTATGCTACTGCAGAAATTATATGGCAGAATTAGAGTTCAAGAACCATGTGATTTTTGGATGAAAATAAAAGTTAGGTAGAAAGAAATTGAACAAGAATAATACTTGACTTTAGCCAAAACACAATAAGAGTACTTTCGGTGGAGCAAATTCCGGCAGAAAGAAAATGTTTTTTTTTTTTGGCGCAGCTAATAAAAAAAACAAAAAATGACAAGGACCATTGTTTCCAATGTTTCGGCCAAGAGGAATTGGAATAAAAATAAATTGAGACAAGTAGAGGATTCGAGCAATTGATGAAGTTAGGCCAACACCACTCGTGACTAGGAGGAACTTTCTGGACAAATAGAATTCGAACAGCCAAAACCTAGGTAGGAAGGAAGTTTAGGTGGTCAATTTGGTTTCGACTGTATACGATTTCAGACCAGAATTATATATATATTACGGCCAAAATAATATAACATAAGAACCAATATTTTGTGCAGAATTCTAAACACGACACAAGTGAAGATTTCGGCTGGAATAACCAACTTTCAGTCAAGATTTTGTCAGCCAAGCAAGAACTAAAATTCAGTCAATTTCGGCCAAGAAAATAAAAAATTTAGTCAAGATAAGAGTGCAGAATTCTGTTATGAATCAAGATAAAAGTCAGCACGATTTATTCAGCAGCAAATCAACAAGGAGTCTGGACAAGAAAAGTAGTATGGCTGAAGGAAAAATTCAGGAACAAGAAAAAGAAGAAAATAGTACGGCTTCTTGGACAAAATTCTAGTCAACAATCTCAGCCAATAGCACCAAAATTTAGTCAATAAGTTCATCCAAGCAAGTGCAGAATTTGTTGTAAAAATTCCTGCTAAGTTTTGACTAAAGTGCAACATGGTTTTCTTCAGCAGAAAAATCTACAAAAATTATGGACAACTTTCCAAGGATACAGTATGACTTTTAGGCACAATTCAACAAGAATTTTGAATAAAAGATGCAGTATGGTTGTAGGAACAATCCAACAAAATTCAGGAACAAGACAAACCCTACGGGTTGGTGATGGCAACAAGATTTTAGAAATGAAAGCCTACCATGCAACTCAGTTTTTGGCACAATTTTTCATAGGATTCAAGATCAAAGATTCAAGAATTCAAGACAATAAATTTTAGGAAGGCAGCAAGGCAACAAGAACTTCAAAACAGAAAACAAATCAAGACTGCCGCACAGGTTTAGCAAAATTTAGGAAGGCAGAATATATATATATGTTTTCTGCAGAATTTCGGCCAAGTTGGGTTACCAAAACTGCAGAAATTTCTTCTAAAGAAGTTTCCAAAAGGTGCAGAATTTCAGTTAAATACACTTGCCAAAAGGGATAAAACTTCGGCTCCAAGAAACTGCCAAGGAACAAAATTCCGTTAAGACTTTTCGGCGAGTAGATTTCCAGTCAAGACTTTCGGTCAAGCAGAATTTTTAGTCAACTATTTTGGCCAAAAGGATCCAAATTCCAGTCAAGACAAAGGTGCAGAATCAAGACAAAAAAAAAGCACGGTTTTTGTTTTGGAAGAAGCCTGGATGAAAGACAACAAGACCCTACGACTTGCAGCAAAAATTCAGAAACGAAATTTTCAGGATGCTTTAGAATTTCAGAATTTTTTTTTGGTCACAAGTCTTGAAGCAACTTCAACCAACGTATGCAAGAAACAATATTCACGGAACAAAGCTTCAAGAACAAGATTTCAAAGGACAAGAATCAAGAATTCAAGAAGTAAGAAACAAGTCCGGTTTGATCTTTCTCTTTATTTTTTTTTTAACCAGTGAAGAACAATTCACAGTAAAATAACAAAACGAAGAGGAACAAGACACAAAACAAGAACAACGCAACCGGAAGGAATGAAGAACTTCAACTGGTTTGGATTATTTATTTATTTTTTTTGTTTCAAGCAATTAGTAGGCAACGAATTTTATGTTATTTTATTTTACTAGTAAAGAGAAATTCACAGCAGAAATATCAACAAAAAAGGCATAAGAATTCATGAAAAATAAATACAAAGATTATGGATGGACAAGTAAGGAGTTCGGAAATTTAGGATGAACAATCTCAAGCACTTTGGATTTTTTTTTTTTTTGAAAAGAAAGGCAACAAATTTTATTTATCTTTTATATAGAATAAAAAAACCAAAATTATCTACACAAAAAGTGGGCAGCAAGAAAAGGTTTAACCGAGTCTCGAAGACTAGGGCTAAACAACTAATGTGATTACCACAAGAAAAATCAGAATTTCGGCTATACAAGAAGAAGTAAGAACAGAATTTTGGCTAAGGAATTATAAACAAAATATCTACAAAATTTCGAAGTTACCTAGAACTCTGATACCAAACTGATGCGCCCCTCACGGCTATATGGAGCCGGCAATACGCAACAAGATTTAACCTGCGAAATCCTAGAATTAGTGGAATTGACACCGAATGGATGAAACGTCGCCACAACCTAGGGTTATACTAGATTGATAAGACTCAAAGGCGCCACAAACTGGTTAAGTTTGATAAGTCCATTGTTCTTTATAAGAACGAAGAGATTAAATCACTCAAACTCTCAAGGACGTAATGTCACAAAATCTTCTAATTCATGTCTATTGATGTCTTGGCTGAATGGCCTCTATTTATAAAGGTACAAGGATTGTAAAAAGGAAACAATTAAAATCCTAACCCTAATCTAATTTCTAAAGAGGAAGAAGCAGCCAAACTCCTTTAAGTAACTAAAAGATAGCCTTAAAATAAAAAGGAGACAAACTCTAAAGCCAATTTGGAAGTTTTGGAACTTACTGATTTGGCTACTAAAGTTATCTAATAATTTCGGCCATTATTTTCCCAAAAATAAGACTGCAAATTTTTTACCATAATCATCTAATTTTGGCCTGAAAAAATTAAAATAAAATTACAAAAATTAATTAAATAATCTTGGCCTATTATCACACTAGAATCCTGCCAAGGTAAGACTAGTGTTCGGTTGAACAACTCCTGGGATCTCATCACAATGGAGTGTGAGAACAAATTTTGTTGAATCAATAAAACGGGTTCTGAGAAAAAAAAAAAAAGAAGTTGAGGGTGAAGTGCTATGTCTCTGCGTTCTATAATAGAAGAGAGGGCCGTTGTAGTCTTTTTTTGGATAGAAGTGCTATAATGGAAAACAAAAAAAAAGGAAGGTACTATTTTTGTAAAGTCAATGGTCAAAGGTGCTATATTTGTAAATTTCCCTATTTTCTTCTTATATACTTTGCCTTTGGTGTAAATATATATTTTATTTCATATTTAAATCCACCAAACTGACAAAAATAAAAATATATATATTTCTATTTTTTATATATATTATACATTTTTTCTTCATTGATAAATTTCCTTTTTAATCTTTAATTAATTTGAATTTTGGAATGCAAGTTAATTTTCTACTTTTATTTTCTTCTTACATACTTTGTCTTTGGTGCAAATAAATATGTATAATTTTTTTTTAAAGGTAAATGTCAATTATGAGTATTTTTTTATATAAATTAATAGCTGGAGTATAAGGGGTAGTTTTGTTTAAATCTTAGATTCAACAGGGTATTGATAGTTTTAACAAATAGTAGAGTTGGATTGATAATAAATAAAAATCTCAAGAGGTATATGTAATTTACCATTACTTGCGTGGTTGTACGTAGGGGTGGCAATTAGATCGTATTTTGGGTTCGCGAGTCATATTTTGGCAAAGGTATTATAGGTTTTACACGAACTCAAACACGACCTGTTTAATTATACGTGTCAAAAAACGTAACCTGAACACGACCTATTTATTTTTTGGGTAACACAGCCCGATATGAAATCTAAAAAACCTAAAAAACCTATTTAACATGGTAATGACTCATTTAACACGACACAAAATTAATGACCTATTTAACACGAAATTGATGACCTATTTAACACGAAAATACTTGCTTGTGAAAGATTAACACACCAAAAAATTTAAAAATACCTCTAATTATATTTGAAAAATATTTCCAACTAAAATTTAAACTATTACAAGCCAAAAAGTCATAAAAATATTTTCCAAGCACTAGTTTCAAATAAAATGTTAAGAATTACAAACTAAATCTCAAATATCTAAGTTCAAAATCAAACAAACTAAAACATTTTCCAATTTTACAAAATTACCCTAATATAATTCTTCAAATTATTAAATCGGTTAAACGGGTTAAATAGGTCGACCTGTGGGTTGACATGAACACAATCCATTTATTTTGCTAAATGGGTTAAATAGGTCGACCTGTGGGTTGACATGAACACAATCCATTTATTTTGCTAAATGGGTTAAATAGGTCGACCGAACAAGACCCATTTATTTTGAGTGTTATACGGGTCTGACTTGATTTCGACTTGAATTCACAAATAGGTGTACATGTACCTATTAAATACGTGTTTGATTTATATTGTGTTGCGAATTGTTACCCCTAATTACACATATACTTTATTAGGATAATTACCAATATCTCCTGTAATTTATAGTTATTATTAATTAATTATCATGATTTGTCAAAACTACCAATATCTTACTGATTTTAAAAATCTTTTAACATATGAGTCCACGGTAACAGATTCCGTAACGGTAGAGAAATCTGATAAAAAATTTCCCACAAAATTGCCCTCTTACTCCAGCAATTGATTTGAAGGAACAATACCCTATTTCACCACTCTCCGCCAAACCTTAGTATACGAAAGAGATGAACAAAAGAGCTTTTTTCATTCCTTGCCGGTTTTCTCACTTCCGATTTCATCTGCAAAGAGACAGAAAATGCAGCAAGAAGCAAGAGTATAGAAGGTTTTCATCATTATTTGATAAAAAAGTTACCTTTGGAGTTTATTTTTGGTGGGTATGCTGTATTGTCCTCCAACAAAATGGAAGATCCTGAATGGGTGTTCTTGTCACACGACCTACTAATAGAAATGTATGGAGCCCAAGTTTCCCAAATTCAAAGGGCTCGATCCCTCTTAAGATCAGGTTTAATGATCCTGCTAAGCTATGGACTAATGCTCTTCCAATTGGTAATGGTAGTCTTGGTGCTATGGTATGGGGTGGAGTTGTCACCGAAGTCCTTAATCTCAATGGTAAAACAATATTACTTCATTTTTTACTTTAATTGTAGTTCACTAATTATTGAGAAGTGTTTTCTTTCCCCAGTTTCTTGGGTGTCACACTGATTTTTTGGTGATTTAAGTCTAAACATTGGCGGCGGTGAGTCTACATTTGGCTTTTGCTGTCGGTTGGACTTTGTTGATCGGGTGATTTTTCCATGATGGTAATTTATCAGCAGCTAGACTTAGGGGAGACATGAAATAATTGGGAAGCAGGAGGAGTTAATTTTCCTTAAAATGAACTTGATATAAGCCCATATGTGGACAGCGAGAATTTAATTTTGAGGTTCATGCGAGGTATTCATATCAAAAGTTTGTATTTTTCTTGCACTTGCTGATTGTTGTCATTTAGATGTAAACAAGAATATATTAGAACTAATTGGAGTTATTTTGTTTTCTTAAACTACAGTTTTGATGGACTTCTTTCCATTTGTTGAGTGCAGAGGACACACTTTGGACTGAGATTCCTAGGGACTATACTGATCCTCAATTTCCAGAAGTGCTTTCTCAGGTTAGGAAACTAGTTGATAATGGCCAATACGTAGAAGCCACTACAGTAGCTGCCAAATTATCTAAAAATTCATCTGAGGCATGCTGTTTGATTATTTTCTATTGTAGGCTGTTTGATTATTTTCTGTTGTAGGCTGTTTTATATCTTTTATGTTGGCCAAGACTTATTTATTCGATTTTATTGGGAATGTTGAATTTTATTACTTGAGAAATCTTTATCTAGTTGTATTTTTACCCTTCTGCATTCTTGTTAAAGGTGTACCAACCCCTTGGAGATCTGAACATAGAGTTTGATGATTCCCATGCTACCTATGCTGAAGCAACATATCATAGGAAGCTAGACTTGGATACTGCAACGGTGAAAGTAAAATATTCGGTAGATAATGTGGAGTTTACACAGGAACACTGCGTCTCAAATCCAGATCAAACAGTGGTGGTAAAAATTTCTAGAAACAAATCGAAATGTTTGAACTTCACTGTAAAAGCACTAGTGAAATATACTGCTCTATTTGTTATAAATGGTTGTTGTCTTGGCCTTCCTGAGTGCATCAGTGGTAGCATATGTGCATAATTTGTGATTTGCATTGGCCTTCCTAATGAACTTCTTAATACAATGGCGAAGTAAAATGGTTGTGTTCTTAGCATTCTGAACTGCAAGATTACGGATCATCAGGTAGACATTTCGCTCTCTTTGGTGCAGCAAACACGCAGCAACGTTATGGTATCAACGATGGATTACAATGCCACTCTCGGATTGTTGTAGATGAAAATGATATCATTAGCGATGATGATACGAGCTTGTTATGTATACATTCATTATAATTCCGCTTTTGGTTTATTTTAGAATGTGTTTTCCCATGATCAAGGTATTGTAATAACTTCAATAACCTTGTGTTGGGGTGCTACAAGTTGAAGTTGTAATACTTTTTTGTGAGATTTCAAATGATGTGAATATATGTTTTTGGGAGTGTAAATGGTTTATGCTCTGTTGCATGGTTTTGACCTGGCTCACACTCTTGGGGTTTTGCTTGTGGTTGTTGCATTCTTATCCTCTATTCTTGATCATTGCAGTCATATGCGTTGGTACCAAACTAATTGAAAGCGCAATGTTGGTTAGATTGAAAGCGTAATGTTGGTTAAACAGGGGTTGCTCTTGTCATTTTGTTAGATTGAAAGCTGCTTTTGCTTTGCAGAAAGTAAGATTACAAACTAACTATTGATGATGACAAAAGCAATGGTGTACATTGAACACAAGAATTTGCAACTCTTACTATTAATTTATGTCTTGTTAATGTTCTCATTTCCACAAGAAATTCAGGATGTTGCAAAGAAATGATCTTCAAAGAACCAATAGTTTGTGAGCAACAAGAAACTGCAGGACTTCTGATTGAATTTCCCACAAATACATAAAAAGTTCTTCCAGAACTTGTTACATATGGTTGCAAGGTGAACAGACATCTCAACAATTTGGTTCCCCATAAAGGCCTCACAATTTGAGTATTATACTAATAATTGTTTCAATTTATATCAGTTTGATACTGATCGTACCATTTAGTTCCAAAAACCAATATTTTACTATTATTTTATGGTTATAATAAAATTTCTTTTAACTACAAGCGCAAAGTGGTATTGTTTTTAGTTAGTGAGATTTGAACCTGTACTTTGGGTGGATTATGAAGTTCACTACTCCTTGATCCTGTTGTCAAATTTTGATTGTTGGGAGGAAACAAAATTTTGCACTTCTTGTTGCAATCTATCAAGTTAAGCTTTAAGGATCAACTTTTGAGAAGAATTTTTCCCATGTCAGTACTACATGGATAACATAAGAATAAAAAACCACATGATTATCACACATTTCATGGAGTAGACTAATTCGGTACTAAATCAACCGCAGGTTAGATGTAAGCTCCTTCAAAAGTCTTCAATGCATGCATGCCAATTTTAAAAAAAGAGTTAAAATGGTGATACACAGGACCGATTAGAGTTACAATAGTAGCAAATGTATTGAAATATGAATTTACACTTTGCAAATATATATATGGCATCATTTGCCTAAATCAGTTATCTTGTGACAGGTTGACCAACATTTTGACTGTGTTCTTGCCTAATGATCTCATTAAGCTTATACAGGTCTTCAAGTCTGCATCACAAGTTATCGAAATCCAATCCTCATCTTCATCTAAATACTTGATACTGAAACTTCCAATTGATAAACGGAACCGTACAGCGATTTCCTCTTCCAAGGCCAACTTTCCTGTTGAAACCGGAAGATATAATCTGATAATATTATCTCTGTATGTGACCTTTACCATTATGTTGCCACCATCTTGGACTGTCCTTACATTTTGGGTGGAGTCTGGCTTAGAGTTCAGGTCTTGTTCAACTGGCTTGATAGGCAACGACAAATCTTTTACACGAGAATCTTCCATAATTTTCTCGGAAGTTTGAATCAATTCTTGAGCAGTATTGGAGAGGACATCATCCTGTTTCAATTTATGAGGTGGCCACCTGAAGATCTGATGCTGCCTGCATATTCGCTTCAATGTAGATCTGCTGACTACAATGACAAAAAGTCTTGTCAATGGTGAGTCCTAGGCATCATCTTGTATGGAAATTTGCCGTACTAACTCTTTTAGGGGTATTTTAGAAGATTTATTATGAATATTTATTTTTAGGCTATATTTGGATTAACACTAATGTAAGAAAAGATGATTTTTTTCTTCTAAAAAAATTCCAAACAACTTTTTTATTCTATTTAAAAATTTAAATTTCTACTAAAATTCTTTTTATATTATTTGAAAAAAAAATTTATCCTCCATAAAAAAATTTAATTAATTTACAAAGTTTATTTTCTTGTTCGAGAATCATGCAACTCTCCAGTTAAATATATAAAATTTTTCTTTTAAATTAATATTAAAAAAATGTAACTTTCACATCCATTTGACAAATGAAAGGTCTATGAATAGAAGGCAAAGTCATCAAAATTTGACACATCCATTTGCCTTTTTCCTTTTTCTTTGTTTATTTGAAGGATATTTCAAAGTCATCGAAATAATTTTTCAGAATAGTAAAATTTATTTGAATGATTCAGTTGTTTTTTATACTACTACATTTAAAATTTCCAATAAATTATTATTAATTATTTTAAATTATTTCCAACACTAACAACCAACAAAAACTTTTCTGAAGTTTGAAGTAATGTTGAGGTACCAATCGGAATGCTGCAAACTTACCACCAAAATGCTTTGCAGCTTCCTTCTGTTTTTTCCCAGACTGCTGCAGAAGATGAGCACGTGTGATTCGATGATCTCTTTCTATTCTCTCTATTGCCCTCTGATTTTCTGAAATGTTGCTGTTAGTGTCACGCTGCTCCATGCTATCATTCTGTTCAGCAACATTAGTATTCATATTTTCCGTATTGTTTGTGGCATCATCAAGCTGCTCAATTACTCCGATGTCACAATGTTTTGTTCAAGATTATTGACATTCTCCGCATGGCTTCTAGCACTAACAAAGGCACCACTTCTTCCATCCGCAAGTCCGCAGAATTATGTTATGATCCAGGAATTGAAGTGCAGCATTTTATAACAAAAGCAGGAAAAAAAAAGCTATGACTAGGCAAGGGATAGAAAAGAAGAAGTGGGAAGATGCAGAGTTGGCACAACAATGTAGATCTAAAAGCTACTTACTGAGTTATCAAACTGCTTGGTGGAAATTGATTTAGTTGGTTGAGGAACTGCAAGATCTCTCTTGTTAGTTTATTGATTCTTGACAATTGTATATAAAAAAGAAAAAAAATATTCAGAGAATGGTCTATTTTTTCAGTTTTGACAAGAAATAGGACAACTATTCATCCCTCACCACACCAACCACACGCCACCCCCCCCCCCCCCCCTCTCCAATTCTTTTGAATCCCTTAACTTTCTCCTAATTCACTCAGCATATTGTCCATCCTTATTCTTTCCTATCTCAATTGTTGTTCTGCAACACTTGTTCAGTGCATTCCTATCAAAACACATCATACTCTACTTAAATTTGGGAATTGGCACATCAATTTTTTTGCGAAAGGCACACAATTCAAAATCTTGGAAAAGCAACTCAAGAAATGCAATGTAACTTAAAAAGCAACATCCCAAACCACATTGGAATTATATTTGAAATTCCTAGAAGACATGAAATGTAGAAGTTAATCAGAAACAAAACCAAGTATCCTTGGATGCCATTGCAATACCTAACTGAAAGGAGAATCAATAATACAAATTTCAGAGGGCATGGAGAATACCTTGGAACAAGAATGCAAACGAGATTAATTCATGAGACAAATAAAGAAGAACCAAAAGTTTGTTAAACATAAAAGAAAGACTGGTCTTATGATGACTAAAGACAACACAAAAGCCAGCCACATAGGTAGTGAATCCTAGCGAAGGAAAAATTTATGGTAGAAAGGTTGATAGAAATTTATGGTAGAAGGTCGACAAAGATTTTGGACGATAAAATCAGCATGTTGCAAAGAATATAGAGGTGATAAAATGGAGTGAGAGCGTAAAAGAAAGTTACGCTTTAACTTTCAAAGCGGGACAATGATATCACCTAAGACTGCTAAAAGCATAAGTTGGTGTCTATACCAATCTCATTTCATCGGTAGGAAGGAAAAGAGTATTGTTTTCTAGAGATTGAATGCACGATGGGAAACGAACTGTTATGTTACTTGTGAAGTCGGTTACTGAGCTAGACTACTAGAGCAACATCATGAAAAAACTCCAAACGCATGAACCAATACAAGATACATTAAGTGGATTACTTAGAGGGCCAATATATTTGATAAATAGGTACTGATGTAGATTATCCGCATCGGGTAACACATTAGTCTGTTCCTTCATGATGCAATGCACTCTTAGCTTTGTCTTTACCAAAGATAAGGATCCATAATGGATGGAGCATTAAAAGCTTGATTCTTTCTTGACGCATCTTTCTAGCAAAACCATGATTATCATATGAAGAACGGCAACCGCATGCAAGGCATTGAAAGCCCTATTTGTACTGGTGGATGTGAAGAAGCAGGAACAGGTGTTATTCTGTGGACCTCACCAGATTCACCTGGAATTTGTTTAGTACTCCATCAGATATAGCTATGACTTAATAAAGAAGCTATAATCAGATTAGAAGGTTATTTTCGAGCAAAATTAGTTGATTAATAGGGGTTGGGCAATTATTTTAATTACCTTAGTTTCTTTCTTAAAGCTCTATTGCTGTTTTATGATACTCTTATTATTGCATATTGAATGATGTGGTATTGACAAAAAGAGAAAGTCATCCATCATACTGCATAAAAAGTGTAACATGAGTAGGGATAATTTTGCCTTTTTATCAACGCCACATCATTCACTATGACAATTAATTTTGCAAATTCATTAACGATATCATTACTCTATTTCTATATAAAGTTTAGAAACCTAATGCGGCTTGTTTAGAAGAATTTAAACAAATTGAACGTGCTAGACCTTACCACCAAGAGCATTCTCCGCATTGCCCATTGTACTGTCAAGCTGCACTATTTCTCCTCCATATGGATATCCCATAGTATTAGGTGTAGAATCATCGCCAGTAAGATCACAAATTTCAAAAGAATCAAGTTCATCAGTTGGAGAAGTTTTTATCACCTCGACAAAGAGTTTCTCCCCCAATTCTTGTGCAGAAGCCACCTTCAAAATTTTGAGGTGTTGTTTCATCGTGGCCAATAGCATTTTGATTAAGGTTCTCGGGTCACCATTTTCAGTTTCTTTGCTAGGTAAAAAGAACTCGACAATGTAAAGATCATTTAGCCAGCTAGCGGTTCTCCGCAAGGAAATTGCAAAACAGCCAGTTAGCCCTGCTTTTCGTGCACTGGGCACTAGCGAATACTCGTTTATGCTTAACTGACTTACGTTTTTGCAAAAACATGCTCCCTTCGATGAAAATGCTTTCCCAACAACACCTCGCCCCTTCTCTATGTAACAAATACTACAAGCTTCTGTAAAATCACGTAATTCAATGTCTGCAATATATGATCCTGCTTTTTCATACCAGGCTTCATTTTGGTAGATGGAAACCCAACTTTGTGCGAGCGGCAATTGATGTGTTTTACAAACCGCTAGCAACATCTTTTGAATTTCAGAAACTGTCTTCGTTGAACCTAAAGGATACTTAGGAATTACATGTTTTAGGCACCGAGACAAAATTGGAAGAATTATTTTAGCGTAGACAAAAATAAATTCAAAATGCATGGCAAAAACGTTAGATAATAGAAGATTTTAGATCCACTTCCTTTTAGGGAATTGACGGGGAAATAGAAATACCTGCAATGTGTCCATAATAGAATAAGTTTCCCAATAACATTCTTTGGGACTACAACTATTCTTATATATCAAGTAAGATATGTACCAACTTACGGACAGTCATCAAGGACTCCCTATTGTTCAATTGTTAAGTGTTCCTTTATGGCAAAAGGATTATGAATTCTCTCTACTTTACACTTAAGGTCTGTTTGGTTGGCCAAGATTCTGGCTTGGAAAGTAATTAAATTTCTCAAAATTAAAATCTTATGCTTGATAGGTTTTTTTATTTTATTGGGAAAATAAAATGATTCCTAAAAGTGAGGAAATTGATTGGAATTTTCTTAGATTTAGAATTCCATTAAAACTTGTTATTCAAATTACTTGAGAACTAAATTTAATTTAAAAATACACGTTATCTTTTAAACCTTTTCTACCCATCCAACTCTTTTCTTTTTTCTTATTCAACTATTCTCTCATCTCCTCTCTTTGTTGGACTCATCTGTCGCTACACTCCTCTTCTAAATTATTCCTATCTAGATTCTTCTCTTTCACGATTTTTGCATTCTAATTTTGTTCTCTCTAAGGTTTTATCATCATCAGGTAAGTTTTTTTTTTATATATATATACATATTAATAGCTATTTTTGGTATTATATATTGTGTTTTTGATACACATGATCATAAATCATTGGCGATGTTTCTTTATTATGATTTTTTTTTTTTTGCCAAAAGAAGAAGATTTTCTTTATGCGTGTATGTTGTTTGTATACATTAGTGTTTGATTCTTTAAAATCTATTAGGCCTCTTTGACCATATTTTACTAATCCTCTTTAATTAGGAGGAGTAGTTTTGAGTTTTGCCTAAAATTTTTAATTTTCTAATTTTTGTTTCTAAATCATAAAATCATAAAATTTAGGTAAAAAATTAGTAAACTTGTACAAAAATTTAGGTAAAGAATTACTATATAGAAATAAGAGTAAATAGATTTTTTAGTCACTATACTTTTTCAAAATCTCAATTTTAGTCACTATACTTGTTTTAACCTAAAAGGACACTGAACTTAAGAAAATGGTGCGAAGTTATTCACTCTGTCAACAAGGGCCATTAATTCTAATGGAAACTGACACAGTAATATTCAAAGGATAAAATTGTTAATTTATAGCCATTTTTTTCCATCTCAATTCTTTCTTTTTTCTTTTCTATTTCTCTTTTGTTTATTACCTGATTTTTAATTCTATTTCACCTCTTACCCAAAATTCAACGTCAAAGCTCACCCAAATTCAGTGTTTATTGCGTGCTTTAAATCATCAACTTCCAATCTAAATAGCAACAGCTTCCACCTAATTCCAATGGCTCCTCAACTCTCAACTCTAATATCGTGCTCACCTTAAAAATTTTAGTAATCAAAACTCAACTTTTGCTGCTACAACAAACTGACCTTGTAGTTCCCTCAACTTCCCACATTGACTTCGACATCTACTTTTTTTCAAAATTCCACTTGTTGCTGGTCATATTAAAAATTTCAGCAACACCAAGTAAGTGTAACAAAGGAAGATAAATAAAAAAATTTACCAATATTCATTTCGTCACTTGCCACTACTTTACATATTTCTAAATTTCAATACCAAGATTTCCTGTCTAACCCAACTAGATAGTATATAATGCAACAATAGTGGCACTTCTTGTCCATAAATTTTGCAATTTGCCCACAGATTTGACACCCTCATCTCACTTGGTGCCACGAGCATTGAGCATTTGCATTATTCTTAATAAGTTAAAAAAATTGAAAATAATTATTTAGATCCATAAAAGCTTTTTAATTTAAAAAAAATTCAGATCTATGGAAGTTTTTTTGCTTATGCTTAAAAAAAAAAAAAACCAGATCTATCAATTTTTGAGACTACATTATGCTCAGAGACGGAAGCCCGTCGCAAAACAGTGCGACTCACATGTGTTGCCAATGGATTGAAAATAGGAATGGTCATTGAAAAATGATATAGTGTTTATAAGTTTTTAAAATAAATTGACTTAACTTTTATGTTGATTTTATATAATACATTGTACAAGCATATTACATTTATTTATGACTTTAAATCAATGTTATTTTTCAATTAATTTTTATTTAGTCTAGTCTCAATAGCTGACTGACCATGCTTTCTAATATAAGGTGACACTACTGTCACGGGGTCAATTCTCTTAGTGAGAGTATTGTTTACGTTCTGTCCAACGGAGACTGAATTTCATAATTAATCTACGACATCAACTATTACTAAAAATATTATCTCGCCCATCTAAAAAAAGATAAGTCAGGGGGTTCAAAAGATACATACCTTAAAACATATTCCGCAGGCAAAATTGTACATTAGAGGCTGAAATCCATTGGCTACGAGCTCAACCACGCGATCATTCTCGAGCGAGGTAACGTTATAAAACGGCAAAGCCAAGTAACAGCGGATACCGTAGGTTACAGCGGAATCGCGCAGAGGATATTCTTTAGTAGTGTAATGACGCACATCAAGACACACTTCAGGCAGTCCATTTAGAAAAACACGGCCAGGAGGACCAACATGTCCTTCATCGATTGGAATCAAGTAATCCAAACATTGCTTCCTATATGAGCATAATCCCTTAACAAGTTGTGCCATAACAAAAGGTTGGTCTGAAGTCGTTAAGTACCGCTTATCTCCAACAGTCACTGGTGCCCAAATCTGAACTAAATAGTTTTCCATACGTAGAGATTGAATGCAAACTTTTATGAACTTCATGCGTGAAGTGCCTATGCAGGTGTTAGCTGCAAAATAAAGTCATTTGGAAAGGGCGATTGTTAAACAGCTATGGAAGTTAGTTTTTCCCTGCTAACAAACATTAAACTTAGAAAAAGGAACCCATGAAAAAAAATAATAAATAAATAAATCCAGTATTCCACCGCCCATTTGCCAACTCAACCTAAAAATAAAAAGGAAAAGAACACTTTGATATGTTGAGTTTAGTATATTTGTTCAGTTCTTTTATTTTGATTTACTTGTTATTTCTAAATTTATATTTTTAATTTTATTTCTTTACTCTTTCATATACTCTTTTATTTATTTCCTCAATCTATATTTTTAAATTTCTCATAGGCTTTGTCCTTCACACTTTTCTCTTTTTATTTAATATTTTTTTAAGAAATTCTTTTAGTGATGACATTTTGTTTTACCTTTTTTTTTTCGTTTCTTTTTATTTAAAATTCTCATAGTTTTTTTCGTTTCTTTTCTTTTAAGACAAAAAAAATATTAGAGGGCCAAATTTACTAATTTAGGGACTAAGAAATGAAATTGAAAAAACTGGGTGCCCCAACACAGTCGCAATCCGCCCCCAATTTATGCTACTAATTCACTCCTTAATCAACAAAATCTTAAGCACTCAAGTATATAAAAGAAGGGAAGCTAAGGAGATTTTAAGCATGAATAAAAGGGTACGTACTGATGGAAGAGTCAGTCAGAAGACGTGATAATTCATCATTGTTTTTGCTCCAAAAAACAGTGAAATTATGGATGCTGGATGCTGAGGAAACCTCCCATTCTAGTTCACAAGGCATGGACTTCATCATTTCATCAACCGAATCATATGCCCACAGAAATTCTCCCATTGGTAGCGAGAATGTTGTAGCAACTGAAACTGCTCTTCTTCAGCCCTGTGACTGATCCCTACCTCTCCATTCCTCTCATTTATATATACGCAGACTGCGGGGAGGGCGGGGCTACAAATCAAATTTATAGGAGGTCAAAAGGTCTGAGGCTTTCCTACATCATTTTCCCTCCTACTCTCATCTTCAGAAACTTCGCCCAAACATCTCCAATGGTTCAAAAAGGGCAATCAAGGAAGAGATCAAATAGTACAAACAAGTCAACACACGGCACAAGTCAAACCCCTTCTTTTCTGAACGGTCGGTCACTTTGCTCACTTCACGCGTACAACAATGCACAAGTGGGAGATTAATTTGCTAGTTTTCAAGTTTTAGAAATTGAAATATTTACTATACATTTTTAAAATTTTAATTCTCAATCTTAAAGTTATAGGAAATTTTTTAGCCAGAGGGGAGCATATATATTTGAAGACTAATTTTACTAAAATAAAAAAATAAATACCACGAAACTTTAAGGGAAGATGGGGTTATCTTACATTAAATACTTCTGTTAATAAATTTTTAAAAATTATAGGTTAATTTGATGATATAGAAGTGAAAACAAACGTGGTGCTGACAAACTATATTTACATGCTGTTGATGATTGGTTAGTGTGGACTTCACCAAGAAAAAAAAAATCTTACCTGTATTATTTAGTAATTATTATTAATTTTCAATAAGTTGTGAAATATATATATATATTTATATTTATATATATATATATATATAATAGATGTACTTTACTTAAATTACAACCGCAACAGGGCATTGAAGAAATTAAAAATAATAGAATATTTTAAAATTAAATTCAGTGAGCGTAAAGAAAGAACAATAAAAAATCAATAATGACACTGGTAAAAAATAATACTATAAATTTGGTATCTTTTTCGAGAAAATGTTGGAGGGGTTCAAATGTTTTGAGTCAGAGCAAATAGCTTTTGAAATTTCTTTTAGCCAACTTATTACATAAACAAATCTCTATCAAGAAAGATTGTTGGCCCCAGGGTTGAAAAGTCAAAGGAAACATTAGGGGAAATGCACAGCGCCAAGGCAACTCAAAGCTTCCATAAGCAAGGTTTATTTGCAACCAAATGTTTTAAATCATAGCTCAAATGGTTCAAAAGGTTTTTATTTTCACTTCGTTGGTTGGTCCCCATGGGTCATGGGCCCTTCCACTTGGGCAGCAAAGTTGAGTAGACCCATTCAATGCCGAATAATATGACCAATCTTCCGCTCACTCACACCTTGGCGTCAGCTATGAGGAACCTAAATGAAAAATAGTACTGGTAGGGGAAAAAAAGAAAAATGAAAAAAAAAAAACTAAAGGAAGGACCAAGCCTATAATTTTTATTTTTAAAATCTACTTTTACTATTTTAGGGATTTTAAGTGGTCTAATTGACTACTTTGGACATTGGGTGACAAGGGGACCCAAGACCTTTCTCTCTCGGGTAACTCTCTCTCCGTCTTCTCCATCGTTCCTACAACAACCTTCGCAAAGAATTTTTTTCCTTACCTCCCTCATTCTCCTTGTTGGAGAATGGGGGAGGTACCCTGTTTTCTTTTCCCTGTTTTTCATTTTAGTTTCTTTGTAATTTCAAATCCCTAGTTTTAGAGGTTCTCCCTCCTATTTTGTTAGTCCGATGTTCTTCAATGTTTTCCGATCTCAATGGCTTAGCAAACTGAGACAAACGATCCTTGGGAGTTGCTCACCTTTGTTTCTTCTCAAGGCTTCTATTGGGTTCTCTTAATTTGGTTTTTGCTGCTTCCAGCAAACGGCAGCAAATCAGGGGAAAAAACAAACCAACTTCAGCCAAAGAAGAAGATGATGTAGTCGGATGATGGAAAGAGGCATGGGATTGTCATGTTTGTTCTGTCTTGGTCCCTCCCATGTTGTTGAAGGAGATTGGCTTTGATGGGTAGGAGCTAGCTGGGGTCATAGTTTATAAAATCGGGATTCTACATAGAATCGATTTAGGGTAGCAGAATCGGATCAGTAGGATTAGATCGTAGAATCGTAAGATTCTACAAAAAATGAGAAAATATAATTTATAAATTCTTTTTAAAATAATTATTAAACAATATATAAATGGATATGTAGAAAATGCATGTAAAGTTTATAATTAAATGATTTTATTTTAATTTTTATTTCTTATAACATTTTATATGATTTTTTCAATATTTTAGTTGTTGGCGCAGTCGAAGGGTATTTATGTCCAATTTATTTATTTATTGTTAAAATCTAATAAAAGTATGATTAAACCAATTAAATTATTTATATTAGTATATATCTTAATTTTACTTAGATATAGAAAGTTTTTTTTGAGTAAATTTAATTATATTTTATTTATATAATAAGGTAGAATCGTAATTAGAATCGGGATCGTTTTAGTAAATTAGGATCGTAAAATCGTAGGATTGGTGGGATCGGATCGGGATTCTGACAACTATGGCTGGGGTCGATGGGTGGCAGCGGACTGAGGTTGGGGGCAAGAAAAATTAGGGTAGTTTTTTTTTTTTAGTCTTTCTATTCCTATGAAAGAGGACTTAGTTCCTTTTTTAAGGGTTATGTCCTCCTTCGGGAGGTTATGTCCTCCTTATCGGATGTGGTTTGGGGAACCAACTTGGATGGTGAGGTATTTGATAAAAAAATTAGAGTAAAGAATGTCATCGAATGCTTTCTATTTTTTATCCGACAACCTTACATATCAATTACGATACCTTCGTAGGGATCAACAAGTTGGATTTTAGTCATTTAACTAGTATAGTTAGATGATCTTGTGTTACCGTTTCTATGATTCGGTGGAATTTTATTACTCTCTTTGTGAGATGTAAGGCTTTGTTTTGCCAGTAGGCAAATGTGTATTTGTTTCATATTAATATAACTATCATTTTTAGTTAAAAAAAAATTGACTACTTTGGACTTTAGGACACGCAAATTTGGAGAGAAGAAAAGTATAAATACTGTTGCCATTGGGTGACAATGGATTTGGTAGGAAGGAGATAGAAAATTTTATTTTCTTTACTTTTCCTCTATTTCTCTCTACACCTCCAATTCAAAACTTCAAGTTTTTCCAATTTCTTTTATCTCCCTCAATTATATTTTTTTCTCCTTTAATTATGTTCTTTCCTCTCATTTCCCTCTAGCACTTTCTTCTAAGCTTTTTCTTTCCAAGTTCTTTCATTTTAATTGTTTTTTATATTTCCAAACCTTTCAATTGAGCCATTAGACATTAAAAGAAAAGAATCTTTCTCTTAAAAGAGCATAGCAGGGAAAGAATCATATCTTGAGGGGATTAGAAAGCAAGGACCTATTTCTAAACTAATAAGTTGTATGGACACATTTTGGATTTATAGGCATTAATATGTTCAAAATATTAAAAAATTAATTTAATTTTTAATATAACACCCCTACACATGGGAACATAGGCACTAAAGCATGCCCAATAATTTAGAAAAACTACATAAGAGACTTAAATTTGAAATTCAAGATAATTATCTCAAAACTAGTAAGGAGCATATGGAGGTTTTATGGTGGGCTGAAAATTTTAACACTCTCCTTGAATGGATGGACATCAACAAACCATCCAAACAGAGTAGTAGTAGAAACATTTCCTGAGGCAAATGTGATGATAAATGTCAGTGAAAAATTGATCAACATCTATTGTTATTTCTTCTAAAGGAATCCATCATCTAAAAGGGTGCGTAAGTGCCCATCAATTTTTTAAAAATTAAGAATTAGTCTTATAAATTTTTATTTTTTTCTTTTTATTAACCCCCTTCCCAAAAAAAAAGAAGATTTGAAAATCCCTCTCTTATTTTACTTTCCCCTTTCTTAATAATTTCTTGTTTCCCATATTTTGTCTCTAGAAAAGTTAAAAGAATTTGTAACCTACCCTTTTATATCTAAAAGTACTAAAATTATTCTACGTAAAAATAGAAAACTAACTTTCAAAAAAGTTTATAAAATTTAAAATAAATATTCATATTATTCACTTTACGTTTCCTATGTTACATAGTTTAAAATACTTATATTATTGATGTAATTTCAACTTAAATGTTTATTATTGAAAAAAAAAATTTGGTCCCTCTATTATTTGGTATTTGTGGGGCTTTTTTGTGTGGTTATCTGCAATATAACTGTTTTGCCCTTCAATATAGTGCCAGGCAGCACGCATACGCACTTTGTAGATGGATTCCGTCCCAAATAACAGACGAATGACCAAAATAATCATATTTGTATTTAAAATGACTAAAAAGATCGTTTTTAAATTTGTGGGACCAAATAAGTTAAAGACCTATTTTTGTGAGACCAAATATATGATTTACTCTTAAAACAATTATAAATCATATATATGGTACCAGATAATTTGCATTTTAGTGGGACTAAATTATTAAACACCAAAAAAATTAGCTATGTTTGTACTCTCTCAGTCCCAAAAAAAGAATCCAATTTGAAAAATATTTTTTGTCCCAAAAAAGGAGTCCACTTTTGGGGTGAAATACTTATATTATCCTCACTAATGATAACCATGTACAACTCAAATTAAAAATAAAGATAAAAATATAAAATTATACATTTAATTATACATTAAGTGTGTTGTACCTTGTAACTTAAAAAAAAATCATACCAAATCCAAATTGGACTTTTTTTCTGAGGACAGAGGGAGTATTATATTATTGAACCACACAATGATGATATTTTGCCTTTTTTGGACTTGTTAATTAGTACTCAAAAAATATTAATTGAAGAGATTAGGATAAATTGAGATATGAAATATAGTAAGAATTTAATTCAAAATCTTAAATTTGAATTAAAATGTGAAGAGATAAGGATTAAATTTTGAATTAAAATATTAAGAGATAAGATAATTTGAACTATAATATGGTTTAGTTTGATCACTAATTTGGCTAATATATTAAGTTAGGAAGAAACTTACATGTGGTATAATTTAAAATAATAATATAATTGTCCCCGCGTGAGTGCCCCAGTAGTAAGGGCGTATTGTAAGTTCTGGGCTGTAGTCTCGAGGTCTCGTGATCGAACTCCCTCACGCACCTGCTCCTGGGAACATTCGTGATTTACATCTCTCACCAATTGTGGGACCGGCTCCTGAGGACATCCGTGACTTACATCTTTCGTCAACTATGGGACCGGCGATGAGAGACCCTTCAGGGTTGAGATTCAACCTTTTAGAATAATAATATAATGGTGGCTTTATTATGTTAGGGACCGGCGGATTAGAGACCTTTCAGGGTTGGGGTTCAACCTTTTAGAATAATAATATAATTTAATAGGTGACTTTATTATGTTAGGGACCGGTGGGTGAGAAACCCTTCAGGATTGGGATCTAAACTTTTAAAATAATAATATAATTTAACAGGTGACTTTATTATATTAACTAAAATTATATACGTATCAAAACTAGATTAAAAGGACATTGTTATATATATATATGTGTGTGTGTGTGTGTGTGTGTGTAATAGATGTCCATCTTATCAATTCATGTGAAAATCAGCGGTTTGAGATCCCTGAAAAAACGCATTTTATGAAATTTCTTATAGATCCACAGGGTACAAATTTTTTCAGAATTGTTGGCTAGAGATAAATAGGGTAGTCAACTGAGTACTTTGTTTTAATGAAATATTTATTATTATTCGTTGATATACTTCAGAATCAAATCATCAGTGTTTTTCACTTTTTGAATTGATCATCAGTAAGCAAGTCAGTTCTGCATTTGTCACACAACCACTTTGCCTTATCCTCCCAGAAGGGATAGTGCCTCCGAAAGAGAAGGCAATATGCTTCCACTTCCGGCCTGAAAAATGGAATGCTCAGCTTCAACTTCGTTTCATCCATTTTTTTTCCTTGCATTCATTTTAGCTTTAATCACTGAATAGAAGAGATCCAAAGTAGCCTACAAGCTGCCACCATCTCCATGGAAGCTACCTTTTATAGGTAACTTGAATTGTCGACAGAATACTTGATCAACATAGTGAAACTTCGCCAGGACAAAAAGAGGCATGGGCGAGTCAGGTCAAGAAGATCTAGTTGATGTTCTTTTGAGAATTAAGAAGTGATGATCTTCAATTCCCAATTACCAACGATAACATCCAAGGAGTTATCATGGCAAGTCCTCAGACTCCTGCTCTACCTTAAAATTTTCTAACATGTTTCTGTATTTAGTAATAAAGAGTTCTGTTTACATTACATTGTTGCAGGATGTATTTATAGGGGCAACTAAGAATCCATCCTCAATTGTGGAATGGGCAATGGCAGAAATGATTGAAAACCCGAATGTGTAGACCAAGGCACAGGGTGAAATAAGGGGAGCCTTTGTGGAAAGAAAACGATTCAAGAAACTGATGTTAAGGAATTGAAGAATCTGAAGTTAGTGATTAAAGAAACTCTACGGCTACATCCCATCATCCCACTCTTGGTTCCAAGACAATACTGAGAGGAATATGAAGTGGATGGATATATCATTTCCATCAAATGTTTGAGCCATTGGAAAAGATCCAAAGTACTGGGAAGACCACAAGAGCTTCAGACCAGAGAGATTCGAAACTCTTTGTGCTGATTTCACTGGAACTAACTTTCATTATCTATCATTTGGTGCAGGAAGGAGAGTTTGTCCAAGAATTTCATTTGGTTTAGCCAATGTCGAGCTTCCTTTAGCTCGTCTACTCTATCACTTCGACCGGAAACTGACGAATGACCTCAGCTTCAGTGATTTAGACATGAGTGAGAATGTTGGAATTACTGTCATAAGGAAGAACCACCTTCAATTGTTGGCCAACTTGTGTGATCCTTTCCTAGAAAATTGATCAGTGTGTGATGTCAATTAACGTCTTAGTAGATGCATGTACAAGATCATACCTCCACAAGCTTAGCTCTATTATCATCTATCCTTTTGTTTTTTCGAGTCTTTCCTCTTAATTTCATCATTTGGAGCTTAATGTAACCCAAATAAATTTATATATGTTCACTGGAGCTTGGCTTTTGTTAATCCTCAAATATGAAAAGTTGGAATTTATCGAACAAGGTGAAAATATCATGTGATCCCAATAGATATTCATAATGCACTAATTATCTTGCAGTAATTTCAATAGATATGCATAATCCACTATGTTCCAATTTTGCTTCTTATTCCTCGTTTTCTGAAATTTGCAAGTCTTGGAAGGCAACTAATCTCGATCAAACAATCTAAAAATAATGTAGAGCAATATGCACCCATGGCCATGGTGTTACAGTCCAGATATAGAAAGTGCACAAACAAACACATTATCTACAACGGAAATAGAAAGCGATCTGCAAAAGTCGAAAGAAACACCAACTCAATTTAACATTTCAATGACAGACAAAAGCCTGCGGATGACAAAAATTAATCCACCTTGGGTAAGGACGTAAAGAATGAATTTGTCGTGAAAATGGGGACATTGAAAAGCCCTAGTCCTGAAAGCGTACTTCACAACTTCCCAGAGCACATCAATGTGTAGAATGATCTCATATGCTGCTGTCAACTAAAAGAGGGCGACAATTATTAAGCTCTCAGCTTGCTCTAATAAGGTTACAAATGTAAAATAACTGTTAAGTGTTCCAAAAATGAAAAAAAATGGCGAAGAAGAAGAAGCCCGAGAAGCTGCTGCTGTTGCCTCAATCTAATTCCTTGATTTCTTCCTTGACGACTTGGATGACGGCTTAGATTGCTCCGCAATGGTATTATGTGAAGAACCTTTAGAACTGGACGTCTGGTTAGATTTTGAATTCACGTTAGAGGTAACCTCTTTAACCACTGCACCTTGAGAACCTCTAATTTGAGCAGCTCTCTTGTCCTTTCTTTTTGGTCTATAACTTGATCTTTCCTTCTTAGGCAGCCACCTTTCAGGATCTGGTGGAGGACCAGGATTTGCAGGATCAAAACCTTTTGGGTACCTTGGTTTTCTCTTCCTCTTCTTCTTTGTTTTCTCCTTACTTTTGGGTTCACTTGGTTCATTATTCCCCAGATTAAGACTACTGTCAGCTGGCTTTGCTCCTGAAGTTTTCTCCAAAGCATCCACATCAATTGCCTTCACATTAGGTACTGGTTTCAGCTGCTTCTCGTATGCTTCTGCTTTTTCAACATCCGTCTGTGCAGCTGTTTGAATTAGCCCGGCCAAAGCCCCCTTACTTCCACAGCTTTTAAACAAATCCTCATAGAGACGTGCTGCCTCTTCCTTCTTCCCATGCTTGAGCTTAAAAGAAGCAGCCTCTTGCATGATCATATCAAGCTTGTTGTCTTCAGTCATGGCATTCGACCACCATTTAATTGCAGCATCAAATACAGCCTCTGCACCATCAATGTCCCCAGCTCGTTCTTTGAGAGAGACAATGGTTGCAATTGTTGCGGGCATGTGTTGAATATCAGCTATTTTTGCCAAAGACTCAGCTGCAACTTGAGGGTGGCCCGCAGATGCTGCAACCTGTGCCCTTGCAAGCAAGATAACTTTTGAATTCTCAGGAAACTTTTCCGCAAACTGCCCGAGTATTTCCTCTGCTTTTCCTGCCTTACTTTCTCTCACATGCACTGCAGCTTGAAGAAGTACTGGAATTACACTAGAAGGAAACATGCCAGGCAGTGTAGCAACTAGTTCTCGAGCCTGTAATATTAGCATCAGCATATTGAATCAAAACACAGTAGAACCAAGTAACAAGGTTGAATCCAAATAAATGTAACAAGGGAATGTAAAAGTCAGCCTAAAAAAACCAATGCACAAGCTTTAACGTTTTACCTGATCCAGTTTATTCGAATGTAGTAGTAACAACACACGATTGATGTATACTGCTTCTCTTTGCTTTGTAGAAAGCTTGAGTTCAAGTGCATGAGCAATCTTAAAACTTTGTAATCCATCACCTTTTTCACTTAGCCTATCAAGTTTCCTTAGACCATCAGAGACATCTTTAGGACCCTTCAAAGCGATAAGATTGTTTATTGCCACAGCAATAGATAATTCATCATCTGCCAGATTTCTCTTGATAATATCAGCATAAGATGCAAAAGCTTCTTCTGTGTTTCCAAGGATCTGCATTGTAGTAGGCAGATTGTAACTTTGTATAAGGCGAACTCCAACATTTAAAAGGATCTGATGCTACTTAAGTAATTCTCTTACCTGCTGAACATATGCTAATTGAACATATATAGGTGCCAACTCAATTTCTATCTCATCATCGGCAAAGTTATCCTCCATCAGAGTTTCCCGACCAATTCTGCAAAAGCCAATGGTTGCATTAAATGGATAGGTCACTACTCAATTCAGGAACGCTACAAAAAATTATAGTAAAAAAACCACTACTACTAGGTCTAAGACACTAGAAAGCAATGAATGTTAGAGACAACTAAATCAGGCCAATTCAGATAACATGACAAGAACATAAAGTAAAAAGCCACTACTACTAGGCCACAAGAAGCTAGAAAAGCAACGTATGATAGAGATAACTGAATGAGAATCAATAAAGGTCAAAGATAAGTGCATAAACAGCAGCAGAAATACACATAAGTTTCAACAAGTAAGAATTCGATCAAAATTTACCATACAGTATTAGAAACAGCTTCACCAAAATTCTAATCATTCTGACTCTACTACTGATTTGCTACATCCATTAAATCAAGGCTACAGTATTTATCCTAAAATCACAATTTTAACAGAACTTGCATCATACTATGAGCTTTTTACTTGTTTGTTCCCCCCAAAAATTCACTAAATCATTTAAGATGCAAAACTGATCAAATTGACTTCAATTAAACTCAGCAACATACAACTTCAAAAGTTTGAGCACTCACAGATTAAAGTCCTACGTGAACACTTGAGCATTAGGAACTTAAAGTTCTACTTGAACACCTGAGCATTAGGAACTTATGGTTCTGAGGGCATTAAAGGACAGTGTACCAAGCACCTCTGAGTAACATTAAAAAGCTACCACATGAGAAATTGATGATACAGACCACTAAAAAATCTGGGTCGACTAGAATCCTTTTTTGCTTCAAGAAATTACATAATAAATACACTGTAAGTGCAATTATTGATAAACTAATCTAGACAATATCCTTTTTCAATATGTTACAGTGACCAAATAAGGGAGCATATAATTGAATGACACAAGAAAATTGGTACAAGAACAGTGAAGATTTATCTGGTAACAGTAGTAAATACAGAAAAGTTGCTAAAAGTGCTTGATAACAAGTTTGAAAAATCTCTATTCAGTCCTAACCTTCAATCATTTAAAATCAAAGCAACTAGTATACTTTAATTAATGCCACAGTAGATAAAAGATTCTGCTCCTTCAGTTCGGGGGAAAACTTGCTAAATTCTTATTCTTGCCGCACAAATAGAAGGTACATGACACAGCATGCTTTTCTTACCATGAAAAGTAACCACATAAGAGACAGGTGAGTCAGGGAACCATTGAAATAGTAAATGCTAACGCTAAATTACTTTTGTTTAACTGGCAAATTTTAATATCAAAACAGATTTCACAAATATGTTAGGGATTATTTGAGCAACATGAATTCATAAAAGGAAGAACACAGTTCACGACACAGCAAAATGTTCATCATATGGAAATATTATTTGTTACTTAGACTAATATTTTTCAGCCCCAAAAAGATTTAGCAATAAGAAGCCTATAGTCTGATAGAATAATAATGATCAGCAAAACCATGTCATTCTCCTGGGCAAAAGATACGATGTCATTCTCTATGGCAAAAGATACTATTCTAGAGCATACAGATCCTCAAATAAATAATGTTACCTAGACTCCGGTACGGGTGTCGGATATATAAAGTTCATAATTTTCAGATACGGGGATACAGTTAAAGTATCAGATATGGATATGGGGATACGTCACTAAAATTTGATATATTTAAAAATATTTAACAGAAACTAATCAAAAACAATTACTTATATAGCTAAATAATGTTTTTGGCTTTGTTGGTTACTACGTATTAGGAATTTACTATTCTAAATTATTAATACTTATTACTATTAAGTATTAATAATTTAGAATTTCACATACCCAAGTATATCACTTGAAGTCAAACTTATCTTCTCCTTCATTTGTGCAAAAGAAACATAAATTTAATTTATCATATTCTTGAGAAACTATAAAAGCCTAGCCACTTCAACTCTCCTCCAATCGAAAACTATAAAAGCCTTGCCACTTCAACTCTCCTCCAATCAATAGTTAACATATTTTTCTTATTGATACTGGCGGCTAAGCGGCTAGTTTCTTTTTCTATTCTTGGGAAACCAAAAGACAGCTCTCCTGCAATAGTATATGGCAATGGTAGCTAACTTCTCTCTCAGTAACAACTGGCAAGGCAAGCTTTTGATGTTGAGGCATCTCTTCCATCTTCCATCTTCACTAACAATGACCTAGGTGCGAAAACTTCAAAGCATCCAATTTAAAAGGATAAGAATTCACTATCTCCCACCTTATCCTTTCTTCCTCTCCTTCCCTCTTCCCCCTTTCTGCTCCTCCTCCCCCCTTTCCAGTTCTTCCTCTCCTTCTCTCTTCCCTTTTTCCAGTTCCCCCTCCCCCCTCCCCCCTCACTCCTTCAGTCTTTTTGACTGCCACTTTGCTGTCAAAATAATTTTGACTGCTATTTTTAGGTCAAAGTATCTAAATTTTTTTGACCAAATCAGGTGCATATCTCGCACCCACACCCATGTCTTATCATATCGACACGGGTGTTTTGAGGTCATGTGAAGGGTCCAGGTAACATAGTCCTCAATTACTCAATAATTGAAACCACACGCATAGGGAAGCAAAAGGGTAGATGAAACAGGCATTGAACCTAATTGAGCAACAAAAAGATTGCATGTTTAGCCATCTACAAAATTCAAATCAATCAAGCGCAGAGCTGCATTCATTTCTAGGCAATCTAAACTCAGAACTCCTAGCGTTTCAAAATTGCTTCATTACTCTTCTAGTATCTATTAACAACTCACATAGAACATGATACTTGTTACAATGTAAAGCTGCTCCACAATGTTGGACTACCAATTTTCAAATGGTCCTCTATAACCTAAAACATTAAACTATCAACATTTTATTTTGGCTCTAGATCTTCAATTTTGAACATTGACAGAACAACACGTCAATTCTATATCCAAAATCAGTATACACAGATTACAATTTAGAAATGTGGAGGAAAAAATCAGATTTGTGAAAGGTAACTCATCCTTCTTGTTGGCAAAGACATAAAGCCAATTCTCTTTCAGGTCTAAGAAATAGTAAATTCACCTTTGAGCTGATAAGAGGAGTTGCTCTGCATCTTTATACTGGCTTCTTTCAATCATGGAGCAGGCTGTGTTATATGCCAACTCATAACTGCTTGTTGCTTTAACTCTCAGAGAGTCTAATACTCCTTGCACTTCAGAAGTTTTTCCAGCAGAAACCAAACCGGCAACAACATTAATTTCCAAAGACTCAATCTTGGACTTAAGGAGCTTTGGATAAATATCGACACAAGCATTAACTTTTCCAAGACGATATAAAATCTGAGATTCTAACAGCAAAATTTCAGAACTCTCCTCTTGTCCTTGCAATAAATCCAGTCCTTCGTCCAACTTATTTTGCCTATATAAGCAGTATGCCTTTACATAGAGAATATCAAGCCAAGGAAAATAAATGTATCAATAACATGTGTAATATGTAACATCAGAGGAATAAAAATGATGGCAATTAACCAACTCAAAGAAATAGCTCAAGGAACTTGAGCTTTATGATATCTTAACAAAATCATCCAACTGGCAGTCTATTTATCAGATACTAGGAGAAAAGCTGTATTGTACAATATTAGTGTCATCCATTTGTCATTCATCAATCCCAACAAACAACCCTCAAGCAGCACCAAGAGTCCTTTGGCCAGTTTGGTTGATACTTCCCAACTTTCAAAACCTTCCAAAACAGAAGACGTGTATAAAATATGAATGTGACCCATACGTAGATTTCCCGTAAGGTGATGTTCTCAAGAAAAACATAAATGCAATTTAAACCAGATACAACAACAACTAAGCAGTTTATCCTATTATAAAAGGTTGGTTATATGGATCGTATCTCGCTATCACTTTCTATTACAACTTAGCTCCTTCTTAGCTCCTACAGTTCAAACCAGATAAACTACAAGAAACACATGACAATTTAGCTCCTTCTTAAGATAAAAAAGACAGGTATGGTAGCTGCTACAGTACACTAAGTTCATAACAGTGAAAATCATCACTGTTTTGTTAGAAACAATCTAATCTATAAAAGCAGTCTTATTCAAATAACAGTTAATACAGATAAATTAGTTTCCCTGTAGAATTAGAGGGACATTAGAAAGAAAGGAAAAAATTTCGCCACTGCAACTCTTCTAAGTGACAAATACAATAATAAACTTCCCTTTCTAAACCCAAAACCTTCAAGGTATTTTATTTAACGCCTGAGAATGCATTACAGTGTGCAATCCTTGCAATAAAATTGACAACTAAAGACAGGGAGACTAACTTCAACATGGGCACTCATCTCTTAGTTGTTGTTTGTATCTCATCACCTAATTTCTATGTCCCCTCAGTAATAAGTTCTCTCTATTTTTTTTCTTTCTCTGGTGGAACTCACCTATACATTCATCTAAAATTTTAATTCAATTCCTTTTTCCACAACAATGACACGACTAAGAATTAATAATTACCAGAACAGAATCACCATTCAAAAATAAATGCTAAACATTGTATAAACTAGCGAAACATAACAAAGGAATACCTTTAGAAAGTTAAAATCAACAGCAAACTTCTTTGTACATTCCTGAATTGTCCGAAAAGCTTCATCAATCTTGTCATTTTTAATCAACGCCACAACTTTACAACGTAAAGCGTCCTCATCGCTCGGTGAAATCGAAAGCACTGGATTTCCAATTCCACATTCAACGAAATCCGACTTTTAGGGAAGTATGCATCAAAATCTAAAATTTTAAATTTAAAAAAAAAAAATACACGCACCTTGATCTGCGACTTTCACAGCTTGATCGTATTCAGAGCGTTGGATGTGGCGATTAAGAGATGTGAACAGATCTTCGATTGAAACCGCAGGACTCGTCGCTGCAGCCGCCGCAGCTGGAGAAGGCTTGGGTTTGGCCTTTGGAGCCATTGTTGAATTCTACAAATTTAAACTTTTTTTATAGAGATTTCAGGACCTAATCAAACATAAGTATTTTCAAATTTTATCTGGAATTGATAACAAGCAAATTGAATTTTTCCAATGCTCAAATGGAAACGGGAAAAGATGATAGCGCGAATGGTGCAGGGTTTGGAAGGGGAGAATGGTTGGGCGGATTTGGGTTTTCGGGAACATTACTAGCTTGGGGGTCCAAATATATGTCCAAAGCCCACATAATATTGTGCCTCAGATTTATTTATATTGATGTTCAAAGCCCAACTTAAAATTTCTTTTCTGTTTTTTTTCCTTTTTTTTTAATCCAATCCATTCCAAGTGCATTATTCACAAATGAGATTTAAGACATGTATGGACAGAGTTTCAAAATATATTTTACCATTCAAAATTATATTTTACATTTTTCGAGAAAGTGATTATGAGGGAAGAAATATATTAAAAAACGTGTTTGAAATACAAATAAGTTTTAAAATGCAAACGAAATAGGCTCTTAAACTCTATAAACCACCAGACACGTTAACTACATGAACCTCTTACCACAAGAATATATCATTATGTTCTAATTAATGTATACCATTTATATTACATTATTAAAAATCATAATATAAAATATACAAACATCTAATGTTAATAAAATTATTTTATTTTATTAATAAAACATAGTTAACATATATTAATTGGAGCCGAAAATCTTAACTACTCTTACCTACGGAACCATCATTTAACTTCCAAATCTTAGTAAGAAAGCAAAATTGTAAAAATTATAAAACTTCTCAACATTATTGGTATTGGATGAGTAAATATTTTCAAGGTTTAATTTTTGTTATTTTGTCAAAACTATTTCAAATAATAATATCAACAAAATCAATAATAATTAATATAGAATTTCACAAAACAAAAACTTACTAAATGATCAAAATAATTGTTACTAAATTACTAAATTTTTCATTGAAACACTTTACTATATGTATTATCACTCAATTACTGTTGACTGATTTCACTCCTACATTCACGTCATTTAGGCTCCATTTGGAGTGTGATATATTTGAAAAATGTTGTATAGAAATGTGTGAAAATTTTAATGGGTATTTTTTAATAGAAAAAGTATTTTAGAGGGAAAAATGAAAGGAAATTTTTTTCAAATTATGTGAGAAGATTTTGAGTGAGAAAATTTAAATTTTAAATTTTGAAATAAAAATTTGTTTGGAGTGTGATGTTTTTATTTGAGAAAATAATCTACTTTTTCTATTTGAGAATAAAAATAATTTGTCCAAATGGAGCCTTATATTTTATCAATCCTGTCTCTTTTGACCTTTTTTTTTGAGTAATCTTTTGACCAGTTGAGTCCAATTGAGTCACATATCTCCAAGCCCCTCCCTCACCATTCTTCCTTGGTGAGAGCGGGGATTGAGATAATGTATCACTATGTCAAATACTATCGCTATGGGGCAAAAATAGTATCACCATGTGCCACATGTCACCACTACCAATTGTTGTTAATGGAAGTATGAGTCTTCAATTTTGTCAATGTATCGGATTTTGCTAATTATTGGGTAACCTCTCAATCCATGTGATAATGCAGGATCATTATTTGTTTGTTAAGATTAATTGATTATTCTAGAATATATGGGATTGGTATAGTGTATAACATGACAAATTTCTACGAGAAAAATGGTAGGATATTGGGCCAAATCTTTGATTATGTGGCCAATGTTGCCTCAGCCTCAAGTTAAAGTGGGTTTGGTAGATGGATAAATACGCTTTGCTCCCAGGTACTCTGTCTCAAATCTAAAGTAATTAGGGTGTGTTCTGCTAGTATTTTAAAATATTTTTTTAATATATTTTTGGGTATTTTAATATATCTTTTATTTTATAATTATTATTTTAAAATTTTCAAAAACGTATTTTAAAACGCAATCTATACACATTATCAATTATTGTAAGTATAATTTGATTGTTCATGGATAGTAGAGGTAATAATTCGAAGGGAATGGGTGAGAATTTAGTGAATTTAAATGAATAGGAAATTATTGAAAATAGAAAATATAATTTTTACTAAATTTTGGAGTTGGGTTGGAATAAAATTTATTTATTAATAATATATATAAATATATTAAAAATAATTAAAATTATTATTACCTATTAATTATTTAATATTACTTAATAATTACTTTGTTAACTTTTCTCATTGAGAACCCATGGATATTTTATAACCCACCTAATAAGATTTCATCCCAATAATACCCCCCTATTTATTTTTAATGAGTATTTTTAATAGACATAGAAAGTCCAATAGCTCACTTCTATTGAATAATTATTAAAACTATAGAAATTTTGTAACCTCTAATGAGTAGCAAGTTCTGTTGTTTGGGAGGAGGAGTTTAGATTGCAAGCTCAAAGTTTAAAGCTTCCAGTATAGTCTGATCGTTATATTATCATACCTTCCTCTAATTATGGGGATTATCTTCCCTAAGCTAACCCACAGTGTAAATTCAGCAGCAACAAACTTGCAATAAATTACAAGTAGCGCAACATCATCCATGAATGAGTGCCACCGTGACAAACGAATGGAATGGGCCTCACTGTTGTAATTGGAAAATCTGAATCATAACTCGGTCCATGTCTCATATTGCTAAACTTGGGGAGATCACAAATTGTAGCTTCAAAACCAGAAAATATTCCATCCTTTCGTACAATTAGGGAGCCTCGAAGGTAAAAGTCATAGCCTATCTATATAATATCGGAGGCAAAAAAAAATGAAGATTTACGTGATTGACTTGCTTTAATAAAAATAAAAATTAAAATAAAAATAAAAATAAAGATACAATAAGTATATAAATAAATATGTGAAACATTTTTTTTCCATAAGAGCATCACACCATCACTCACTTCAAAGCAAACATCACCGTTAATAACACTTTCAAAAGCCCTTTCCATTTCAACACCTGAAATTCTCTGTCCCACTTATTGTACCAATTGGCAATAACACTTCAAATGTCCCTTTCATTTCAACACTTAAAATCCTCCATCCCACTTATTGGAGTTATTTCCATTAATATTGATTTTTTTAAAAAAAATGAAATAAATATTACTTTTTTAATTTTTATTTTATTGGCTTATTAAAAATTTAATTAAAGTCATTAAAGTCATTTGAAAAGCTTTTTTTTCAAACATTTTTAAAAAATTTATTGGTTTCTTTCTTTTTCTTTCTTTCATTTTTTTTTTTTCTTCTCCATTTCTTCCCACTCCATTTTCACCATTTTCCATTTTCTTCACCATCTCATATACTACCAAAGGAGATTCTTCTGTAATCCCAGTACAAATGGTGATAAGAGCCAGCTTCAGAGTTGCTTTCAGCATCAGGGATGGGTCAGCAGGCTCATGAAGGTACCTATGCTCTATCTCTCATATTTGCTTTTCCTTTCTCTTTCTGCTTCAATTGTCCCCTTTTGACTTTTAGACTTTAGGAGCAGCTTAGTCTATTGTTTTGTTTTTTTTCAAAATCCCTTTTAACTACTAAAACGGATTATTTTGTTACTTTTGTTTTTCGATTTTTGTCTCTGTCCTGGACGTGTTCATGGCTTCATGGGCTTCATTTTCATGAGCAATGCCTCATGAAATGGAAAGAATGGAACTTGGAACTTGTTTTGTGAATTTCATTTGAAAAAAGAAGATTGGTTGTTGATTGGATTGTGAAGGGAGAAGAAATGTTTGAAGAGCTATGGCATGAGTGTGATGAGATATATGAGATGGTGAAGAAATTTGGAAGAAAATGGTGGAAATGGAGAAGGTCATGAGAGAATGGAGAAGAAAAAAGAAGAAAGAAAGAAAAGAACAAACAAAATTTGTATTTTATTTAACGGTTTAAAAGTCGACTTTAAAGGATAAACCGGTTTTTGTAAAAATGGAATAAAAATTAAAAAAGTAATATTTATTTAATTTTTTTTTTAAGAATCAATATTAATAGAAATAACTCCCACTTATTGTGTACCAATAATTCATTAAAACTAACTCGTTAAAATTTATGCATTTTATATAAAATTTAGTATTTATTAGTAAATGAGCCCACTAAAATTTATGCATTTTATATAAGATTTCAAATAATATTATTTTATTAATGAAATGTAGTAATAATGGTAATAAAACACGATTGATATACCATAAGTGGAATAGAGTACCTGAACTCTCATTTCAGACCCAAAAGTGCTCAGCCAAATTCCCAAAGCTCTTAGAGGCAGGTATTAAACTTTTACTAGGATGCAAAAGGAATATACTTTGAGGCTCCAGATCTCACAAACTCAATTTAGATGTCAAAGATTTCATCATGAGCTTAAATCACTAAATATAGAATTCAAAGGTTCACAGTGTGCAAAACTTCCAACCCAGAGAAAAAACATGTCATAATAGTTCCAGAACAAAACTGGATAAATCTCCTACCCAATTTTCACTCCAAGGGATGCAACTATATATATCCGAGACAAAGAGAGAGGAGAGACTTTGCAAGCTATTGAAAAACTGTAAAATGAGTTGGAAAACTGCTCAAGGACATTAATTAAAACAACAAAATTTAGCTTAGTAACTAATACATGATTTTTTTTTGTACACTCTTTCAAATGCTCAATAGGGAAATTTAGTGAGAAAGAAAATGGGCGATGATCAACATGCAGAGTTGTTTCTAATTTCAGTCTGTTATGCCCTGTGAAGAATTATCCAGATCAACTTCTCCCATTCCTGTATCTTCTTCCTCTTCACTATCTTCGTCACCGCTAACCTCCTCATTTTCACGACCTAGCTTAGCCATATGTTCAGCAAGCATTTTATCCTCCCGTTCACTCACCTGAGGAAATGAACAAGAATATGAACAAGAATTAAGACAAGACATTGCAAGCAATTAAGATTGAACTAAAAGCAACACATCAACGCAAACAGTCATGCCAAATAGAAAGCAAGAGCATATATGAAAAAAGAACAAAGTAAAACTTGCACCCAACACTAGTTGCTGTACGGCACTTATGAAAAAAGAACAAATTAAAGTTTGAACCAAGCAGCAGTAGCTAAACACTTTTTTTCAGCAAAAAAAGTTATGCTCACCGCTCTAGGTGCCTCTTTAACAAGAAGTTTGCCCTTGTGGCATTCTATTTCTGAATTGCAAGCTTCAATCGCTTTGTTAAGAACAGCTATCCCTAGTTCCTGCAATATCAATCAAAATTATTTTGAATTATATACCATAAAGAGTTGGTAAGCTCACAAAAAATGTGCGTGTGTGAATTAGTTGATTCAGCCATTGATTTCCTTTCTCATATGCACAACTATATACATACAGTTAGTTACTATCATAAACTCATATTAATATATGTGTGTGTGTGAATTAGTCGATGCAATCACTGATTTCCTTTCTCATATATAGATATTTTCACTTTTTTTTAAAACAGCGTTAATGTTGAAATATCACTCCCCCTCAACTCAAACCAAACCCCCAATCATCTCCCCCCACCCCCACCCCCCAAAAAAAAAGTTCAAGGTACTTGGTGTTTCTCTCTTCTATCAGCTTTGACCATCCTCCGCTTTAGTCATGAGCAGTGTTATTGCTTAGACCATGGCGATAATAAGCAATATGCGTGTGCTACAGGATCACACGGCAGCAAGTTCCAGTCAAACAAGTCACTTGCAAGATGTGCGAACTGTGCTCCTCTTTAAATAACCAGAGATGAAGGACTAGGCCATTCATAAAATATTAGTTGAAATATGCTAAATGATTAAGGAACATGCACGCAGGCGCACACACAAAAAAAAGGACTAGCTAAAAATGCAACTTTGGCCGACTGCTTTTACTGCATAAAATACCCTCACATCTAATGAGTAATGGAAAAATAAATGGTAAGTTACCTTCAAAACAAAGCATGTGAGTGATCATATCAGGCAACAGCAAAGCAATTTACCTTGTCAAGAGTCTGAGTGTTGAGCACATAGGCTGGAGGAGCAACAAGTTTAATTTTCACAGGGCAATCCTTGTTACCAGCAGCTTCAGCTTTACGCATTGCTTCCTATAAAGTGAGAGACAAACTGGATTTGAGAACATGACTCTTGTACCAAGACATTTGAAAGTTACATGCATCATTCTCTTAATAACAGTTCCCATATGAAAGCATGTTTGATCTAATTTGTAGTACGACCTTAATGTGAAGAACACCATCAAACTGGAAACATTTCATTTCAATATCTGCACGAATCTTCAACGGTTGTGGTGTCATTCTTCTCCGAATATTTTTCACCAATGAATCTTTGACTTCTTCAGAGACAGCAGGAACCACCTTAATCACCTGGCATAACAAAGAGAAAGTTAGCTTCCTTTATGATTGTTACAAAGAAGGGAACTGAATGGCAACTATGAATCAAGCAGAGACTACCTCTTGGCCATCAGGACCAGTTTCTTTAACTTCACGAGTGAGGGAATTAAGAACTGAATCTGGATCATTAACAATTAATTTGAATGCCTGCAAACCAAATAAGTGATACCAATAAAATTACTCCCAATAACAAATTAAGAAACAAAACTTGTCTTTTTCAAGGCTGCCAATTCTCACCTCAAAAGCGTGACCATATTTTCTGTATAAAGGCCAGCCAACATGAATGTACAGATCCTGCCACAGATAATTTGCTTCATTAAGCATCAAATATCTCTTATAAATAATGCAATGCAATTCTTCTCTTCTTTTCTTTTCTTTTTTCTTTTGGCACAATCAGAAGAAAAAATATCAATGATAGGCCAAATATATCAATGAACAAATAGAGAATTGGCCACCTGATTGAATACAAAAAGTAACTTTGTAATAATTAGACCCTCCATATAATTAAACTTCCACCATAAAACATAATATATTGTGGATAACTTTATATTGTTGTAGGAGTACACCAAATTGTGCATTCCCATCGAACAAAAAATCTCAATCCCATTATCCATTACGCATCCCAAATCTTCGTAGGCTAATTCATTTCAGTCTCAATATAACAAGAGAAAAGAAAAGAAAGAAAAGACAAAATCAATATACCAAATTCTACCACCATAACAATCCCAGAAAAACAAAATCATTAATTTTAAAGGGTAAAATACCTCAAGGTCAATCTTCATAGTCTCGGCAACATGGCGCATAATGGAGTGAACAAGCTTGCTCTTATTGTACCTCTCTTCACAAGCCTGAATATCCTCTTCAGAGACCCTTCTCTTGCTGAGATCGATATAGCCCTTCTCTTTGTCAACCCTAAGAACCATAACCGGCTCGATTCGACCCACTTTAATTAGACTGCTGATGCTCCGAATCCGACGACGAGAGAGCTCGGAGAACAAGATCATGCCCTCAATGTTATTATACTCTAGTAAAGAAACATAAGCCCCACTATCGGCCATGCTCTTGACTTGTATCATCACCGCTTGGTCCACCTCCGGATACTTAGCTTCGTACATCCGGCAGTCGAGATTTGGCGTGTTCGTTGACATTGCTCCAATTTCTTCAACTCCTTGATTTCTTGTTCTCTATTTGGCACGGCGGTGATGGTGGTGATGGGTTGGAATTGGACACTACGGGGATGAATGGATAAAGGGTATTAGGGTTTGTTTGCTGGGGTTTTGCAGTCACCGGGAGGCTATGATTAAAAAAGAAAAACATATACACAAATTTTATATATATATATATATACACTTTCTTTTTTCTGTGACACTCTCGATTTCCGCTTGGTAAATGTTTTCAATTTTTTCTTTTCCTGTCGCTTTGCTTGGGATTTTGGAAATGTTTTCATTTATCGCCGAAAACATAAAATTTATTTTTTGTCCTGGAAACGAAGAATTTATTTTTGTTCATTCAGTTCTTTTAAATAATATGATTATACCTTACTAAAACTTTAATACAAAATTACAATTTAAAATTTTCAAATTAAAGAAAATACGAAAAATGATAATTTTCATGGGATTTAGGAACACAAAAGGGAAAAAAAAAAAAAATCTTGCATGAAGATTAATGTGAAACCCAATTGAAAATTTTCATTGGTATAAATTATCGAGGAAAGCTTCTCTCTTTCAACTTTAAACTTTTATATGAATATCACAAGTAAGGAACCTTTGAGAGAATAAGGTAGAAGTAGAACTGTTTGAGAGATCATTGCAGATAACAATAGATGTTCCTGAGGCTATCCCCTAAAGGAAAAGTTGCGCCTCATTCTCGCTACATCGCCACATCGCCACTGCGCCAAGACTATTTACGTGATCATCATAAAAACTTACTCACGCTTAATGGCATACTGCACTCATTCACGCAATTATCAACTTTTTTTTACATTAATAATACAACTTTAATAATTTTTGGCTATTATTAAAAACATTTTCGGCAATTAAATTTACACTACATGCAAAACTTAAATTTACATTACATGAATTTAAATTAAATATAAAATACGTAAAACAATCAATAGAAAAAAATTTACATTACATTAAAATTAAAATTTAATAATATACTTGAAACATGAAAATAAATATGATAAATTAAAAATAAAATTCTTAATAGCATGATTAATTTTTTATCATACATTATATACTTAAAACAATTAATGGAAAAACTTTCATTACTTTAATGAAAAATAAATTTACATTACATTACATTAAAACTAAAAATTAATGCTTATACTTAAAAATGAAAAAAAATACTCCCAATTAAATATGAAATACTTTAAACAATTAATGGAAAATAAAATAACATTACATTACATTAAAATTAAAATTTAATAATAAATGTTCACAATTATGACTCTAAATGAAATATGAAAGACAAACCAATTAATGGAAAATAAAGTAACATTACATTAAATTTAAAATGCAATAATACACTTACAAATGAAAATTATGACTCTAAATAATTTCTAGTCTCATGGCCGATTTCCACCAAAACGCCCATATGTGTTCAAGTCATTTGTTAACTCATTGTGGATTTCTATCGAAGTTGATTCTTGTTCATCAAATAATTATTTATGAAAACTCTCCGTCGAGAAGTGAAGTATTACGATTAACGCTTCTTGTTCGTTAATAAATGTTGAAGGATCAACGTAATGTTCATAGTTAATCCGCTCATCCTCGGCGATCGTATTATGCATTATAATACATGCATTCATGATTCAATGCAATATACTCCCATCCGAGTGCGGATTTTTAATTATCCGCCAACGTATTTGCAACACTCCAAACGCCTGCTCAACATCCTTTCGAGCGGCTTGGCATTGGAAAAATAATCTATGTTTATTTGTTTGTGGTATTGGATTGATTGGATGAAAGACGCCATTTGGGATATATACCATCCGTAGTAGTATCCCATTTCATATTCACTACCATTAACCGTATATTGAGCGATCTGTCCTACCAAGTAATACATCATTAAACATGGAACGATAAAGCACATTTAGATCATTACACGAACTCGAGATCAAGAATGCATGCTAAATCCATAAATCTTGGGAAGCTAACCTCGAGTATTAATGTAATACGCCATCACGCCCGATACATTCCCTTCAATAGGACAATTTTTCCACTCCCAATGCATGCAATCAATGCTTGCAATCATGCCCGAATCCCCGCATTTCACCAATATGCAATAGCCTTCTCATATCTGCAGAGTTGGCCTCGCCATTCAAATTTCAAACACATCGATAATGCCTTGCAACTGAAATGCACTCTTTGGACGTAGTCGCACCAATGCGCAAGTACTCATCAATTGAATCAGCAGAATACCGTAGCCAACATTCGTAATGCAACAAGTGCATTTTTGCAAAGCTATAAACCCCATTCTACCCCGCCTCATTGTTGTTGAAAGTAGGGAGAAATTTGTAGTCCTTCCACAATACGTAGAAGAGACTTATCCATTGAATCAAGTCCAATTGCTTGGCATTGTATATAGGATGTTCGGAAAATAATCATTCCAAAATGGATTTGAATTTGCTCGATTCTATCCGACGACGATTAGAATTTTCGTTTGCCTATGCTTTCTTCTAGGCCTTGTAGTATGTTCCGCATTTTATGATTTACACTAGTTTCAAAATTTGCACACAAGTTTCATCTAACAATGTCCATTTCGAAAAAATTGAGTCAAAATCATAAGAATTTGGATCCATTTTTGGAAGAAATAGAGATTTTGAGAGAGTTTGGGAAATATGAAATTGGATTTTGACCAAATATATGCAAAATGCATCTCATTTTATAGAGGATGAAATTTTATGACCGTTGGTGATTTTTTTTTTTTAAAAAAAAAAGTCAAATGCTTTGAAAGAAAAGTGAAGATAGAAATTGCTTTTAAAAAAGTTGAGAAAGAAATTAATTATTGGGACATTATACTGGAAAGCAAATTTGTTTGAAATTATATGAAAACTTATAGAAAATTGAATTAATTTTCCAAATTAAAAACAAATGACCCTATCTTTTTTTCTTTTTCTTTTTCTAGGGCGCCATTACGGACCGATGAAATTGCTTACCCTTTATTAAGTTATCATTAAAAGAAATAACATTACAAATGAGAGCCAAAGAGAATAACAAAAGGAATCTAAGCAAATCACAATGATATAACTTGATCTGGTCAAGTAATAAGAGACACGGAACATGATTGGATAATGTGAGTGTAGCATTTGAAGTGCTTAGTCGATATGCTATCTTGGTCAAGTCTGCAATCAAGGTTAGCATTTCGGTAACAATGAGAAAGAGAAGTAATAAAATTCTTATGTCTAGATATCTTATGGATGTAGACTCAATTGATATAGAATAGATGATTGATCATTGATCATATCAACCAATATTTTGGAATCACATTCCACCTCCATCCCGTTCAGGCCACATAAGCTACAAAGCACTACTCCTAATAGAAGAGATTGACTTTCAGCCCTTATTGAAACGGGTTCGAAAAAATCAAAGTATGCAAATATAAGCCGACCCCACATGTCACGCAACACTCCACCACTAGAGGATTCACTTCCATTGTCCATGGAACTGTCATTTGTGTTTAGCTTATAGGTGGTGGTATGTAGAAAATGCCACTAAACATGCTGTATATGTCCTCTCAGAAGGGTCCTGACAACAATATCTGAAAAATTATCCCATAACCCTCATCAAATCTTCAAATGGGAAATTGCAGCCTAACTTTTTTCATCAACAAAAACCCCAACCTCTTAATTACGGCCCAATTAGGGAGCCTCTTGCGATGATAACGATATAAATTTCTCGCCTTCCAAATCACCCAGCACACCAATTGTGGAAAAATACCCAAAGCTGTCCTCAAAGGCCGATGGGTACAATAGGTTTTCCATAGTTCCATGCATCTATAATACATAGGCTTAACCTATTTATCCAATGATTGGCCTATTTCCTTATCATCTTTAAGTGCAAGCGGCATTTGACTATAGTGAAAATTATTGAAAATAATAAAATTAAAATTTTATAGTCAAGTTTACAGAATCCATTAGATTAGTGTGGGATGGTATAATTAACAACGTGTATTAAGGATATGTACGGATTATTATTTTAAAATATTTTTTTACACTTTGTAAAATACTTTTACACTTTTTATATATATTTTTAGTTTACAATCATTATTTCAAAAAATGTAAAAAAGTGTTTTGAAATACAATTAATATACATTCCAAATCTTTTGAAAATATGCATAATACAATAAGATAATTTCGTTTCTAATCTTTGTATTTTCTCTGTATTATATTTTCTTCTTCAATCATGTGTTCCTTTCCTCCAATTTCAGGATCTATCCACAATATTGTTGAGTATACTCTAGATCCCTATTCATTAAACTTTTACTATGTTAACGATACATTTGTGATTTTTTTTTATTGTTTGTTTGTTTGTGGTATCTGTTTTAATATTAAGGTCTGTAGATGTCATTTGAAATTTTTGTTGGCTTCTTGACTTGTTTTAGTGGTACTTTCTTTTTCCATTTGTTATTGGATCTGACAAATGGATTTTATTGGAGGTTATTTGGTATTCGATTCCTCTAAAAAAAAGTATAATTTTGATTTAGTATAAATTTTTTAAATTATAAGATACATTAATGTAGAATTAACAGTATAATCTTATATTTTTATCCTTACTTTTAATTTGAGTTATTTATTGTTATCATTAGTGAGGCTAATAAAAAAAATTTACCATAAAAAGTGGACTTTTTTTTCTTGAAACAAATAAATTTTTTCAAACTATATTCTTTGTTTTTTTTGGGACGAAAGAAGTATTTTGGTTTGGCATGACTACTTTTATAAATTAGTTGGTATTTTGTTGGCATGATTGGTCATTTGTGCAAGTTCGGGTTTTTTTTAAAACTTTTTTGGGTAAAAGGGAAATTAACTTCTACACTGAGTAATGAAATTATTCTTTGTTTTTATTAAGTATCTCTATATTGAGTCTTTCTCTTTGTTTGCCTTGTGGAATCAGAATTTGTTATTGTGAATTTAATATTTGTTCATTGAAAGCTCCAAAAAAGTCAACAAATATTTAAGTCATGATTAAATAAAAATATAAGTGACAATTCCTTTCACTAATGGGAAATTTGTAAAAAACATAGCACATTTTCACATGTCTTTTGCAAATATAGTAGCTGCTAAATTTTGTTTGCCAAACTATTAGGTCAATGGTGTTTGACCAGATGAAAAGATCAAAATGCCTTTCTTTTTTACTTCTTCGGTTCACTTTACTTCAACTCACTATTGTTGTTCAAATTTCCTTGACTATTCTTCTTCATTCTTCATTGATTCAACATTTTATTTCACACAATCCATATCTGCATCAATGGCATGTACGTGAGGAAGATCAGTATTTTTAAGCAAAAAGATTGATGTTATTGAGAAAAAATCGCAAAAACTAACGATCCAAAACATGAGAATCTTGGCCTAGCGTGAAAATCTCACACTTGCTCTAATGGCTCAACAAATAATCATACGAGGAACTAACACCAATTACCTTGCACATGGAAGCTTGAGGTCGGCACAATTTTGTTGAGATCGACACAATTTTCGACAAAATTGGAAGCTTGAGCCCGACACAATTTTGTCTAGGTCGACACATTTTTCGACAAAATTGGAAGCTCAATTTTCAACCTCAAGCTTTCCAAGATCTCTTCAGCGGAAATCACAAATTCCATTAACAGGTGCTGCTATCAATCTTTATCAAGTTTCCGAAGTGATCCTCAAAGCCTTCATCTTGAACCTGTACCTTGGAGCTCTAGGAATAACCTGACTAGGCCCCATATGAAATTTACCCGAATGATCAGTCACCGCGCCCCATCGTCATAGATATAACCAACCCGGTGACAGCAGCTTTTGCACTTGATCTTGGTCCGATTTCTATGTATGCCCCAATAATTGACAGTCTCGAAAAGGGGGACGAACTTGGTTTCTTTCTGGAAGTTGAACTTGGAAAAATCAATCTTGGCGAACGAAAGGGTGCCTTTGTTGCCAGCCTCGAAGTAGAAGTCCGATGGAAAGAGGTGGACAATGTGGAGGGTCAGATTGGCTCCACATTCTTTGCAGCTGTAAATTGACGCCTTCTTCACTGATTATGGATTCTGGTTATGGGAATTTGCCGTATTGGTTTTTTCTTTTTCTCCTTATTTAATCTAACAAGTCTTGAGCTTTGAAGGGATGGGAAATTTGGTTGGGATTGGAAACGTTTGAGTGTGGAGAGTTCTACACACAAAATTGGAATTTGTCAAAAATTGTGTTGAGCTCGACAAAATTGTGTCAAGCTCAAGCTTCAAATTTTGTCAAAAATTGTGTTGAGCTCGACAAAATTGTGCCGACCTCAAGCTTCCAATTTTGTCAAAAATTGTGTCACCCCCGACAAATATGTGTCGACGTCAAGCTTCCATGTGCAAGTAATTGGTGTTAGTCCCTCGTATGATTATTTGTTGAGCCACCGGAGCAAGTGTGAGATTCTCACACTAGGCCAAGATTATCATGTTTTGAGTCGTCAATTTTTACAATTTCTTCTTTATAAAATTAATTTTTTTGTTTAAAAATGCCGATCTTCCTCACATATGTGCCATTGATGCAAACTATGGATTGTGTGAAATAGAATATTGAATCGATAAAGAATAAAAAAGAATAAGTAAGGAAATTTGAACAACAATTGTGAAGTGAAGTAAAACGAAAAAGTAAGGAAGAAGGGCATTTTGATCTTTTACCTGGTCAAACACCGTTGACATGTTAGTTTGGTAAACAAATTTTGGCCACTGCTATATTTGTAAAAGGCATGTCATCCTATTAGATCAACACTAGAGATAGGTGGAACAGATGACAAGTACAAATATAGGGGAAGTTTTTCTTTCTCTGCATCTAAAGGAGATAGGTGACATGGTAGGTTTCTTGTGTCTCGTACTACTTGCCACATTTATCTATTTATTTATTTTTATATAATATATATATTTAAATTTTAATAAATATATTATTTATATATATATTAGTAAATATATTATTTTATTTATGTATTATTTTACTAATATGAATTAGAAGATGAATTTATTATTAAATTATTTGTTAATTATCATTAAATTATATTTATTTTAAAATTATAATAATAAAATTTATATTTATTATATTTTAATATTAATTATTACTTATTATTAGTTTATTATTCATTTTCTATTAATTATGAATTATTATTAATTCATGTATGTACGCAGAGTCTATTACGTAGTATTTATATGTTGTTGTTAATATAATATATATATATATATATATATATATAATATTTTATATATTTTAAATTTTATTATATTCTAATTAAATTATTTTAATTGTTAAAATTATATAATTTATTTTAATCCAATGTATTTTTTAGTTAACTTTTAATGTAACTTTTTCTTATTGTATAATTTAAATATTAAATGTTAATTTTTTATATTATTTTTGTTGAAAACAAGGCTTCTTTAGCCATGCGCGGGGAAATGAGGATGGGCTGGGATGTGGCGAGGGGCTGGTGGAATTGGGATAAGTAGTTGGGTAAGTGACAAAATGGAGGTCTTATAAATAGGCGGGTAATAGTAGAAGCTACTCTTACGCTAAACCCACCTTATTGCCATTTCTAAATAAAGCATCAAGTACTGAACAATATATACAAACACTAATTATTATTTCACTGTGCTATGTGCAGTGAGGTTGCCTAATATGCCCAGTATTAGATTTTTATATAATAAGTTATGTAATATTTATTTTGATAATTATTGTAATGATATAGTTAATATGAAGAAAAATAAAAGTTAAAATGATTTATATATTATCATATATAAAATAGCGTACAAAATGATTAATGTATTATCATATGATGGTTTATAATAATTTATATATTATCATATAAATTAGTTGGAAATGAAAATGTATAGATATAGAAATATATTTATTCATACATTACCAGTAAGTTTAAATTATCAATGGTATATTTTTCTTAGTCCATGTCGATTGAAAATAAAAATTTGAAATGATGCTGGCAGTAATGGAAGTAATAGTATGCACTTTATGAAGGCCATCTTTACTAATAAATTAATTCCAACTGTGACAAAAATTTATTCATTTTAAGTTAGTATTATAATGTTTTCCTCTGCTTTTTAATTGAATTTTTTGAGTTTCATCTTTACGCAAACTTGAATTGGTAAAAATTGGCAATGATTGTAGATATAGAAAATTAATTATTGTGATATAATTGAATATGATACTTATAAATTTAAGAAAAAAATATAAATATGTAATATTTAAATCTAAATTGTTTCATCAAAACTTTTTTTTATATATATTTTTCGAAATTTCTGATAGAAATAGTATGCAAAATCTTCCTAACTCCATTGTCAAGAAATGGTTGTATAAATGATAATAAAGTTGAGTTGTATTTTTCTTAAAAAAAAATTTAATTCAAAATTATGTAGTCAACTGTAGTTCTTGGTTTTTTTTTTTTATCAATAGTATAATGCTGGGGAATATTTCCATTTGTGCCATTATCAGTTGAATGTGTTATTTTAAAATTTATCTTTTATGTCATTATTGATTGGAAAAAGAAGTTTTTTTTTCAAATTTTAATTATTTTTTTAATTTTTGTGTATAGACGGATTAATATTTTTTAGGAAGCAATAATAAGGTAGTAAAATAATGAAACAACAAACTTTATTGTCATATTAGTGGCACCATTTTTATTAAAACTATTGTGTTTAGTATGTTTATTTTTGCAAATAATTAATCATAAAGTTGTATTTGTTATAAAAATACTACAAAGTAGTATTATTTCTTCTATTCGATAATGTAGTAAACTAGTAAATAGAATAATAATAAAGAAGAAATGTAAAGAACACAAATTGTAGTGAAATTTTTCTATCTTTTTCTCATCACCTCGTACCTTCACTAAACATTTATTTATATAGGTTTAGGGTTTATCCTTCACATAAACATCTTGTAGGTTACAAGAACCCAAATGTAAGTTACATAATGTACATCAATTAGGGGTGTTACAAAAGTTACAAAGTGGGGTGTTACATAAGTTACAAGGTGGGGTGTTACATGGGTTATAAGGTAGTGGAAGTTACATGTCTTCAAGACAAATAGTCATGGGCAAGTGGAAAGTTATATAGAGTAATGTGGAGGAATATAGATGGACATCCAAAATTTGTATAATTCATAACACTCCCCTTTGGATGACTGTCATTAAGAAAAATGCCTCATTAAAACCTTATTAGGAAAAACCCAGTGAGATAAAAACCTAGTGAAAGAAAAAGAGTACATTAAAATGTGACAGTGCCTTGTTAAAAACCTTGCCACGAAAAACCCAATGGGAAAAAACATTGGCTAAGGGAAAAAGAATACAGTGTATGATTACTCCCCCTCTTGAGCACATTATTGGATATCTTTCAGCCGACGCAACCCAATTCTGTGAACAAGCTTTTCAAATGTTGAAATCGGTAGTGACTTTATAAATAAATCTGCCAAATTATCACTTGAACGAATCTGTTGAACATTAATATCACAATTCTTTTGGAGATCATGTGTGAAGAACTTTGGAGAGATGTGTTTTGTTCTGTCACCTTTGATATATCCCTCCTTCAATTGAGCAATACATGCAGCATTATCATCAAATAAAGTAGTAGGAGCTTCCTTGTCCAAATGCAAACCACATAACTCTCGAATATGATGAATCACAGATCTTAACCAAAAACACTCCCTACTTGCTTCATGGATAGCCAATATTTCAGCACGATTAGAAGAAATGGCAGTTATAGTTTGCTTCATAGAACGCCGAGAAATAATAGTACCACCACATGTGAAAACATAACCCATTTGTGATCGAACATTATGGAGATCTGATAGATATCCAGTATCTGCATAACTTATAAGATCAGACTTGAGTACTTTAGGATAATAAAGACCCATATTAATTGTACCTTGAAGGTAACAAAATATATGTTTAACACCATTCCAATGCCTCCGTGTAGGTGAAGAACTATATCTAGCTAGTAAATTTACAACAAATGATATATCTAGTCGTGTATAACTAGCAACATACATTAATGCTCCATTAGCACTAAGATATGGTACTTCTAGACCAAGTAGTTCTTCATCACCTTCACAAGGTCGGAAAAGATCTTTATGCACATCAAGTGACCTTACAACCCATAAGTGTGCTGAAGGGGTGTGCTTTATCCTTATAAAACATTTTAAGCATTTTAATTATATAAGCTGGCTGATGTAGAAAGATACCATTTTTCAAATGTTCAATTTGCAAACCAAGACCAAATTTTGTCTTTCCAAGATCTTTTATTTCAAATTCTTTCTTTACACAATTAGTAGCTTTTTGGAGCCTTTCAGGGGTCTCAATAAGATTTAAATCATCAACATAAATAGCAATAATGACAAATTCTAAATTAGATCTCTTTATAAAAACGCATGGACATACTAGATCATTTTTATAGCCTTCTTTTCACCAATATTCACTGAGGCAATTATACCACATACGTCCAGCTTGTTTCAAACCATAAAGAAATCTAAATAGTTTAATCGAGTAAAGATCTAGAGAACTATGTTCATGCCTTTTAGGCAATTTAAATCCTTCAGAGATTTTCATATAAATGTTGTTATCAAGTGAACCATATAAATAGGCAATAACGACATCCATGAGACACATTTCAACATTTTCACATGATGCCAAACTAAGTAAATATCGAAAATTAGTTGTATCTACCACAGGAGAATACGTCTCATCATAATCAATACCAAATTTTTGTGAAAAATCTTGTGCAATAAGATGTGCCTTATATCGTATAATTTCATTTTTTTCATTCCTCTTGCGCACAAAAACCCATTTTTATCCAATGGGTTGCACATTTTCTAGTGTGCGTATTACTAAACCAAAAACTTTACGTTTAACCAATGAATTCAATTCAGCCTGACTTGCATCTTTCCATTTTGGCCAATCGTCTCTACATCTGCATTCTTCTACAAACCTTGGCTCATGATTAGGGATGGCAATTTCTGACATGACACGAAAATTCGACACGAATTTGTGAGACAAAATGTGACCCGAACCTAACACGAAAATTCGACAATAAAACAATCGCATTGGTCAAACTTTTATTGCCCTCTACTTTTTTTTGTAATTTTGTTACTTTTTAAAAACACGACACGCGAACCCCAAAGTTGACCTATTGCCACCCCTACTCATGATCCTCATTATCATTTATAATAGCAATTGCTGCAGCATAGGCAAATTTATCATCGACTTTAATTATCGATCGGTTTCATCTTTCCCCAGTCATAGCATAATTAATTGAGATCTCATGATTATCAGCATTTTCAAGTACCTAAATTTCTTCTGGAAATTTTTTACTAGCCATGTTGGGAAACTCTTCAGGAGTTGTAATTTCCTCACTTCGACCATCAGAATCATTTGCGAGGAATTTTATCTTTGAAACCGATTGGTCTACCACACTTCAAGCGTGCCTTAGACTCATTTGCGTTGGTCACTTGTCCTTCAGGGACATCAATTTTAATAGGAGCATTTACAGTCAGAACATAAGATTTAGTAACTCTCTTTAGGTCAGTAAAAGCGTTTGGCAATTGATTTGCTAAATTTTGCAAATGAATTATCTTTTGAACTTCCAGTTCATATTGCTTTGTACGAGGATCAAAACGAGACAATGATAATTCATTCCAACCAATTTTCTTGTCTGGTTTTATTTTGCCTCCCCCTAATGTTGGGAAAATTGACTCATCAAAATAATAGTCAACAAATCGAGCTGTAAATAAATCTCCAGTCATTGGCTCAAGATATTCAATTATTGATGAAGATTCATACCCAACATAAATAACCAACCTCCTTTGAGGTCCCATCTTAGTGCGTTGTGGTGGAGCCATAGGAACATAAACCGCACTTCCAAAAATTCTTAGATGAGAAATATTTGGTTCCTGACCATGAACCAATTGTAATGGTGAGACTTCATGATAATTTGTTGGCCTTATGCGAATCAATGCTGCTGAATGCAAAATAGCATGTCCCCAAGCAGAAGTTGGAATATTAGTTCTCATAAGCAATGGCCGAGCAATTAATTGAAAGCACTTTATAAACGATTTTGCTAGACTGTTTTATGTATGAACATAAGCTACAGGATGTTCAAAACTTATCCCAACAGACATGCAATAATCATTAAAAACTTGTGAAGTAAATTCATTAGCATTGTCAAGACGTATTGTCTTAATGGGATAATTAGGAAAATGAGGGCGTAACCGAATTAATTCTCCCAATAATCTCGTAAACGCCAGGTTGCGAGTTGATAATAAACATACATGTGACCATCTTGTTTATGCGTTAATTAAAACCATAAAATATTGAAATGGTCCACATGGTGGCTGAATAGGTCCACATATATCTCCATGTATGCGTTCCAAAAATATGGGAGATTCAATTTTAATTTTCATTGGTGATGACCTTATAATTAACTTGCTTTGAGAACAAGCAATACATAAGAATTCATGGGATTGAATAATCTTCTGACTCTTCAAAAAATGACCACATGAATTGTCTATTATTTTTCGCATCATTATAGAACCGGGATGACCCAACCGGCCATGCCAAAAGACAAAATCATCATAATTAGTAAACTTCTGATTTACTATTGCATATATTTCAACCGCATCAATATATGTGTAGTACAATCCAGAGTAATAAGAAAATAATTTTTCCAATACAACTTTCTTTTCATGAGAAATACTTGTAATATACAAGTATTCATTATTACATTCATTTGTAGTCTCAATATGATATCCATTTCAGCGGATATCTTTAAAACTCAACAAATTCCTTTGAGACTTTGATGAATATAATGCATCATCAATGCAAAATTTTGTTCCTCCAGGCAAAATTATAATTGCTTTTCCGGAGCCTTTAACTAGTTTTGCACTACCACATATAATACTAATATGGGCTTCTTTCATAATTAGACAAGAAAAATATTTCTTATCCTTAAAAATGGAATGTGTTGTTGCATTGTCTGCAAGATATAATTCTTTGTTATTTAGCTTTGGAATGTCCATTTTTCGAAGGAATGAAAATTGGCTAGAGAATCGTGCTGATAACGTGTTATAAAAATACTACAAAGTAGTATTACTTCTTCTATTCTATAATGTAGTAAACTAGTAAATAGAATAATAGTAAAAAAGAAATGTAAAGAACATAAATTTTAGTAAAATTTTTCTATCTTTTTCTCATCACCTCATACCTTTACTAAACCTCTATTTATATAGGTTTAGGATTCATCCGTCACATAAAAGTCTTGTAGGTTACAAGAACCTAAATGTAGGTTACATAATGTACATCAATTAAGGGTGTTACAAAAGTTATAAAGTGGGGTGTTACATAAGTTATAAGGTGGGGTGTTACATAGGTTATAAGGTAGTGAGAGTTACATGCTTTCAAGACAAATAATCATGAGCAAGTGGAGATATAGAGTGATATGAAGGAATATAAATGGACATTCATAATTTGAATGATTCATAACAGTATTGCTTTAGTTGATAGGATTAATCTTGCATTGTAAATAATTTTGTTAGATGGGCTTATAACATGTAGTAAAACACTAGCCCAAATTTACAAATTTGTCGTGATTTGGATATCATATAGCCCATTATACAAAGTGGGTCATTTCAAAAGTTTATTGAATTTTTGTATTAAAATTTTTTTACATGGGATAATTGGTCAAGTTCTAAACTTTGCAAGGATTTTGTTTTATCATTTTCCTTTTTTTGTAATTAAATTTCCCTTGAAGAATTCACCATGACTAGAATTAATTGTGCCGTTTTGGTCTTACCTCAAACTACGTAATTTGTTAGCATTGAAGCCTTGATATAGTTGTGATAATTTGTTTGGTAATTTCGAAGCTGGTAGTATGATTTTTTATTGAATTTTTATAGAGGTAGTATTTATACTTCATGTAGATCTATTTTGTATTGGATTTTTTTTTTAATAGAGTATTGATATTTGATTTTTTAGCTAAACTGGTGCTTTATGATTTTGTAAATAATCGGTTTATGGTACTTCTGTGTTTGAGAATTTGCTGGTTGGATTGGCTATCTTAGACCATGTTTATGTTATGCTATAATTTTTATTTTTAATTATTTTATATGGTTATTTAGTTTCAGTTATTGTTTGTTACTGTAGTGTATATAAGAACTGAGAATGCTATAGAATGTAGAAATTAGATTGTGCATGTTTATTTGTTTCCAATTAATTTTTTGGGGATTCTTGTAAGCTTATTAGTAACATAAATTAACTTTTTTGGATTAGGGTGTATACAATGGCTAGTTTTTGTATGCCATTGGGTTTTGATTTTCAGATTTGTGACGTAAGAGTTAGTATTTTGAAGTTCTATTTATATAGTTTGATTTCGATGTTGTTTTTTTTTTTTTTTATTGGTGTGTATATTGGTTTGTGATTGATTTGTAATGTATGCAGAAAGTTCCTATGAAATCTCTTATAGGGAGTAATGATGCCCTACCTTGTGACATTTGGCTTTAGTGTCCAAAATGAAACTTTGGCATTGAGGTAGCCAATTGTAACAGCAAAATTATACTATTTAGAGGTAACAGTTAAGAAAAGCTAGTTTAGGAACATAATTTGGTTACAAGAAATGTGTTTTGTTTTGCATATTGTTATACTAATATATGAATAGTTCATATTTTTTATTATAGAATATTAAAGAAGAAGGATGTTTGCGATTACAATAGCACTAGCTTCTAACTATTGCGCATAGTAGATGAAGGACTTGATGGTCTTGAGGTTTGTAGTTTATAGTTTCCATTTAAATTTTATTTTGAGTGTTTAGTTTTCAGTATGTACTTAGGTATTTGATTGAGTTTTAGTGGAAGGGCTGTTTAAATTGCTTGACATATGTGCTTTTTTTTTTTTTTTAATTTTAATATTTCAGTTGATGATTCCTAATACATGGACTATTGGGGATAAGTTATAAATTTTGATAGGTATGAATGGGAAGTAGGCATTGATTATGATAGGGGTTATTTGTTGGTTTCTAGAGTAGAGTGTTGGAAGACAATAGTTGTGTACTACAACTTTAAAGTTGGGGATATTATCTGGTTAAAATCGACCTGTAATATGGGGTTTATGGTGCACATTTAATTTTTTTTTTTTTTTGAAGTTGATAGTGATTTGGAGTTTGGGAAGTTATTCATAGAATGCATACTTCTATAATAATAGTTAATCATGCATAATGAACATGGTGTTTTAAAGCTACTAATTATTTGTAGTGTGATGAGTAATCCACAGAATGAAGGTAAAAGTTTAATTTATTTTATCGTCTCATATAATTTTATTTTTGATTAAGTAATCCTTATGATTTGTCTAATTACATGGTATTTTTTGTTTTATAATTGGTGTGTAGATACTTTTTTGCACACGTTAAAAGCTACAAAAGCCAAAGGCATTATATGATAAACTGATTCACTTTGTTTGTCTATTGACATTTGGTTTGTTAATTATATGGTATTGACTTTGTGTTGTAAAACAACTCATCCTTGGCTGGTTTGCAGGTTATTATAGATTAGCAAGAATACAGTTGGTAATTTTGAGATTTTAGCAATATGAATTACTAGTTTTTCTTACGCCATATAAGAAATTTGGAAAGAGGAAGAAGCTCCTGGATAAGTGATGGTTGGTTAGAGTTCACGACAATGATAGATATTAGTATATTACATTGGGACGGATACGTAAGTTTGACTTTGAAAATAATTTGTGAGCTGATTATAAAAATCCTACTATTTTAATATATTTGTTGTGGAGATTAAAAATCTTTAATGATTTTTTTTTTGTTTGTAAAATGTATGTTGAAATTGTTATTTAAAATTTGTAGTTTTGGGATTAAGTTAGAGCGGATGGTCTTATATTTATGGAATGTAATTTAGCACTATAATAATGTATTTTGGATTAAAATTTAGTTTGGATATTGTTCAAGGAGATTTATTTTTTTTGCGTCTTTATTTTTTTTTTATTTCTTTTGTTCAAATTAGTTTTGAATTGGTCTATGTTTATTGAGTCATCGTAACTTGCATGGTATAAACGTTGTTTTTCATTAGATATGATCATTTTAATTGTTTAAACTTATATGGCTAAGGATAAAAAAATTTACACTAACTTTGTTGAAAGTTATTATTGCAAATCTATATGGACATTATGGTAAAATGACCAAGACATCTCCATTTTTTAGTTAATGTTGTTCAACGAAGTGTCTCCAATTCTAATACTCCTCCCATCCCAAAAAAAAAAAAAAAAAAAAAATCCACTTTGATTAAGTAAAACTTTCTATTAGTTATTAGATACAATTTATTTAATGCAACACTAAATGTATAATTTTATATTTTTATTCTTATTTTTTAATTTTGAGTATACATAATTATTATTAGTAAGAATATTTGAAAAATTTAGTTTAAAAGTGGATTCTTTTTTTCAAACAAGAATTTTTTTTTTTCAAAATGGACTCTTTTTTTTAGGACAGAGGGAGTATAAGCTTGTTTTATTCACTCTTGTGCTATAAGTTTTGGTTTCATTTGAGAGGGTAACCGTAGGAGTTATATGTTCTTGTATGTTTGGGTTTGCATACATGGGAATTGGCTGCAAGACATTTACAATTTAGTTAGTTGCATTTAAATTTAATAAATTGATATATAAAAAATAGTTTTTTTATTGTATGAAATAGTACATACCTTTTTTTTTTTATGGGCTTAAATTTTTGATAAAAAAATCTTGGTACCTCTAAATTATGTCAGAAATACCGGTGCATAGATGATAAAATCACTTCTCAATGTATTTGACCTATTAAACCATAGTTTTGGGAAGAGTGAAAGGATAACAATGTTTAAAAATACATTGGAAGCTAACTTGATATAAGTTTAGTTGATTTTACTGTGCGTTATTGATGCATAATTAGATAGTGTTGGTAAAATCCTCGACCATGGCAGTAGTAAATATCCTTAAAATTCTTCGAATCGTATAACATCAAATTGAAAATAGCCTTGATTTCTCAGGAAAGAGAGAGAGATGATTTGGTTGGATGAGGTTGTCGCAACAAAATTCTCTCCATCCTTGTGCAAAGTATTGTGATTGTATATTTATTTGCCAGGTGGACATTCCATTCCATGATGTAGGAAAATTTGTTAGTTTTCCTGTACTTGGTTGCTAGCGTAAATGACCAAGGGAATTTTTTTGCAAGAAATAAATAAGCTCCATATCATTAGTAAAAAAAATAAAAGATAGTTGGCTTTTTTATTAATCATTTACATGGGTTAAATATGTTAAATAAAAGAGATAGCATTTTTCTAAACATAATAATTATGCAACCTATTTATATAAGTTTTTGCACTAGTTTGGACTATCGAGTAGTTCTATGAAACTACAAAAGCAAGTGATGTTATTGTAATTGTAAGACATTTAGCAATAAGGTCAATGTATTATTTGAAGGAAGGAAGGTACTCGATGGGATTGTTGCTATATTTTGTAACCAATCTTGTAATGATTTAGTGGATTTTGTATTTAGATAATTAACATAATGAAATAACTTCGATACAATTGCATAAGTTTTAAACATATTCTATATTTCTCAGTCATGAAAATATATATATATATATATATATATATATATATATATATATATATATGTATGTATGTATGTATATAAAATGAAAATCCATTTGCAAAATGGATTCAAGTTGTTTTCCATTGGTACATAAGGGTACCTTTTCGAAGTCCAGGAGAGGAAGATGCATCTTGGATTGACGTATAATGCGACTTGTCAGACATGATGTATGGGTGATATAAAAATATCAATTAGATAATAATATTTTCAATCACAAAATGTGCTGGTAGTAAAATCTGTTAGTTTTCATTCACTAATTACGAAATCTGGAAGCTTATAAATGGGGCTTGAAAAGTTTTGAAGATGGAAAAATCCCGTTCACATTTTTTTTTCATGACCTATAAGGAAAAATGAGTAAAAGATTTCAATATATGTCAACTGCATAAGAAAAATTATTGCATGAACTATTATTGAAAACTTTAAGTAGAAAAGGTGATATTTGATTCTAATTTAGTTGTCCATGGAGATTCACTGATAAATAACTATGTTGCTGAATAAATTCTCTGAATTTCTGATGCTTGTTGTAATATATGAGCGTGCTGCATGAATACTTGCTTTTAATATGTGCTGATGCATTGGAAAAGGAAGTGAGGAAGTTAATATTTTGCGTAAAATCATTTTATATTATCTTATCATGAACAAAACTATTATCATAATTCATGCTCTCTCAACCTTCACATAAGGACAACAGAAATTATGTGTTCCTACATTTTTTAGATTTTCTTTCCTTAGCTGGTGTTAGTGAAGGTCGAATCATACTTATAGATAGTTGCATTGAATCACTCGATACGGTATATCGGCTGCTTAGAATTTACCTAGAAGGGATACCTTGGCTTGAGGACCAAAAGATTCTATTTACAAAGTTTGAGTTATTAATGTGATATATTATATGAATATGATGAAATAAAAAGTTATATATATTGTTAAATATATGCAATATATTAAATATATTAATTTACTGACACAGAATTAAGTGTAGTAATTTGGAGCACCTGGGAGATTTGATTTTATGACATCAAAATTTTTAACATATTGAATGATAGTATAGAGTGGTTCATCTTCAGTGTACCTGGTTTTCCTGAATTGATTTGACATGAAAATACTTTTGATTCTAATTTTTTGTGGATGTTAGAGAGAGGAAGTTCTTTTTCCTAAAAATTATAGAAAATTAAAGATTTGATGGCAGAACTTATATTTTTTTTAAATAAGGGAAAATCACATTTTTAGTCCCTATTGTTTTATTCAGCATCACTTTTAATCTCCAATGTTTTAAATCAGATACGTTTAGTTCTCAAACTTTTATATTTTGACGAATTTAGTACAATTGATGGCTATTAAAAAAGGAAATGACAAAATTTGTTACAAAATTTGCTATTAAATTTTTTAATTTACAAATTTTGAAAATTACATTCTTTTTTAGTCATAATTTTTATCACATTTTTTTTATTTCACAAATTTAATTAGTTCTTTTTATTTTTTTCATTCAAAAGCCGTATCTTTTAATATTCAAATATTAAAGGTTTGTGAGATAAATTAATTAAAAAATGAGGTTTTGAATGAAAAGTAAAAGAAAAAGAAGGTAATTTTCAAAATTTGTAAATTAAAAAATTTGATAACAAATTTTGTTATTTCCTACTTTAATAGCCATCAATTGTATAAAATTCATCAAAATATAAAAGTTTGAGGACTAAATGTGTTTGATTTAAAACATTGCGGACTAAAAGTGATACTGGATAAAATATTAGGGATTAAAAATGTGATTTTCCCTTTAAATAAAAAGGGAATTGAATTGGCTAAGTTAATCGAACCTAGTCATCATGTAAAAGAGAACTTGTGTTTTTTTTTCATACAAACACTTACTACACGAGTTTTTTTAACATTTCAAACTTTCTTTTATTTAAATATAGTAACCAAAATAATATAACCGAATTAGCTAAACTGATAATCGTAAGACATTTATCATTTAATTTTGGTGAATAAGGAGGTCTTATAAAATATTGTCAAAATGTGTTAAATTCTCAAGTTAAACATGTGCTTAGAACAACTACCACACTTAAATTAAAAAAAATATTATAAAATGTTTTTTTTTAAAAAAAATTTAAATTCTAGTGTGTCAATCTAATTAGATATTTAGGATGATCATTGGTAATATTATATGAGTGTAATTTATCATTAGATTATTTATAATTGGTTATGATAAAGAAGAGTCCTTTCTTTTGTATGTTTGATGAACACGTTGATATTAATATCTTTAGATTAATTAATATTATTTTAGATAAATATAACTTGATTAAGAAAATATTTTGAATTAATTTTATAATATTTCTGTTAACATTAAATCAATTGCAGATTTATAATTACTTTGTAAACTAATTTTTTAAGTGGTAACTTTATTAAATAAATTGTGCATGTCATGTTTTTAATATAACTATTAAAAACACTTGACTGGCATTTTCAATTTATTAAAGAAACTTTTTGCTTTTTAATTTCTGGATATCTGTAAAAGAGTGGGTAAAATTTTGTTTACCTATAGATAAAAAGCCAAAAAATTTCAAAATGATGCCGCATGGCTTTTTCTTTGTAAAATTTGTGAGTCTCCTATTTAAAAAAAATAAAAAAGCTTATTTGCTTGTTGTTTTGTCATATCATAGACCACATGATTCAATCAATTGGATTGATTTAATTTGATGTTTTATCACCGTAGCATGCTGACCCAATTCCTGCTCTCTTTTTTTTTTTTTGTCCATTTGTATTGTTAAATTCGAATCTCCTCGATTACATTGCTAGAAGAATTAGAGGTAAATCTGACCAGCCTGCAGGATTAGTCCCACGTGTGGGTTTGTGGGTATGTGTGCAAGTTTTATAGCTTTTCAACAGGAGTATGTGGTGTGTATAGGTCATATAAGTTCAGTGAATATAAAGATATCTCCCGTGTTAAAAAAAAAAAAAAGCTATAAGGCTTGGTTAAGGCCAACTTTTGTCAATTTGTATTCTTGGGTTTTAAAAGGCCATTCGGCCACGTTCTTGTGCCTTGTTTATTTAGTTTTTGTTTTGGTTTTAATATTATTTTGGCTCCATATAACTATGTTTATGAGTTACTTTATAGTTCTTTTGAATATAACACTTTGTTGTGTGCTTTTTTTCATAACTGATTATCAATATTATGAATTGCATCCAGATTATTGCCATAAATACGTTTAAAGTTTTAAAAACTTTTAAAAATACTACTTATATTTATCTTGGTCTGTTAATTCACATCTCATTTATTCCTATATGAGACTTGTAATGTAATTAATATCTTGTGTTAGTATGAAATAGACCTAATTTTATCATCTAGTGTTATTGCTATGATGCAGAAATAATTTTTATATTATAAAAAAGTTCCACTTGTATATTTAATATACATCATTTCAACTTTTGATTCTCATGTTAAAATTGATGGCATGAATTGCACCATACAAAGATATTATGATATGATAAATAAATTTTATACATATATTAATATTAATAGAGAAATTATTACATAAAACATACAAATGAGAATAAATATCTTATTAGAGAATTGTATAATGAATTTTCTACTTTTAATAATCAAATTTCTATTATTAGTGGTGGCTGCATTTGAGCAGGCTAAGACCCACGTTGTAAATCTCAAATTTCTGATTTCATTAAAAATCGATCTTGAAAAAATCCATCAAAACTCAGTCAAATCCCGATTTTATCAATCAAAACTAGGGTTATTGGGTCAAACTTGTATTTTATAGATAGTAAATTCAATTTTTTTACAAAATTATTTAATTATATATTTACAATTTCATATAACTTATATTAAATTTAAATTTAATTATACTAAAATATTACAAAATTTATTTTTAATATATTAATATATATAATTAATTTATATTTATTACATTATAATAATATCATATTTATTACGTTTTACTTTGATGGATTGTAAGTTTGGTTCTGACAACAATGATTAAGACCCTTTGCTTTTAGAGACCAGATGTGGTGGGGTTGTTTATCCTGAAGTGAGAGACTACTACTTTGATGGTGAAAGAAAAGTATCTTTTTGTGGATGTGTCATTTTATTGGATATTAGAATGTTTTAAACCTTTTATGATGGAACAATTAAAATTTCATAGTTTAATCAAACAGAAAAAATTACCCAAATCAAACAACTTTTTGTTCAAATAATTAATGGTTCTGTTTTTCTTAGTAAGCCATTTTTAGAAAAACCAGTTGAACTTGGTGAATAATAAAGATAATATTCTCTATAGAAATGAGAAAGATGTCTTAAGAAAATGAAGTATAAATATATTTCAAGAAAGAAAAAAAAAATAGTGAATAATGGTTTGATTTTGAATTTGGGGCTTTAATATCTAATTTACATTCTTTTTTCTTTGAAGAAAAATGGTTGTATTTGATTGGATTTCGGAAAATAGTTTTTTCCCCAATAAATTCGGGCCTGTTTGCTTTATAGTTAAAATTATAATTGGTTTAAAATTAAATATATTATATATATATTTTAAAATTTTAATACATTAAAAATATTGTAAAATAGATATTATAAATGACTTGAAATTAAAAAATTATAAAATTTAACTAAATATAATAAAAGAAATCTAATTTTAAAAAATTTGTAATTATAATAAAGAATCGAATACACCCTAAATACTTCCGATCTAAGGGATGATCACCAAATTGAAATTTTGTTTTAGTGACTATTTTTTTATGATTCTGTTTTCATTAGTTTTAATTCCTTCAAACAACCGAAAGTATACCAATAACAAAAGCGAGAGGACCGAACCAAACCATACTCACCCAATGATTAGGATTGTGTTATGTCCTGGAGTAATTCACCACAAAATTAGCTTGTGACGTGAAAAAATTCAATACCATATAAACCTCTTATGAAAATTTCATGCTTTTCATGTGAATCAAGTGAGATCATAACAGAATTAATGATTTTGCATTAGATTCTTCTCTCTAGTTTTGACTAGACGGCATTACTAATCTAGTCCCGAACTAATATTGTAATACCGATGTTGCTATCATCTAGTCCCGTACTGTCGAGGTCACCAATCGATCATGGCACACCATCATCACCATCATCTAGTCCCGGTATTGTCAAGATCACCAACCGATCATGGCACGGGCGGATGGTGTTACTATCATCTAGCCCCAGTACTGTCGAGGTCACTAACTGATCATGGCACACCATTATCTAGTCCCGGTACTGTCGAGGTCATCAACCGATCATGGCACGGGCGGATGGCAGTAGTTGTTGACCGATCATGGCACAAGCGATCATGGCACAGGCGGATGACAGTAGTTGTCTCTGATACCATTTGTCATGTCGTTGAAAGAATTCCGCAGTAGTTGTCTCTGATACCATTTGTCATGTCCTTGAAGTAATTGTCTATGATATCATTTGTCATGTTTTTAAAAAAACTCATCACAAAAGATAATTTATAAGGTGAAAGAACCAAAGTCATATAAATCCCTCATGAAAATTTCATATTTTCCATGTGGGAAGTAAGGGAGATCAAGAGAATGTGTTTGAGCCAAAAGTTTTAAAAATCCCACTGCACTTAAAAACAATTTTAAGTAAAAAACACGCGTTTGATTTTACCAAACATGTCAAAATAAACCCAAAGAAAAAATTGGGCTTCTCTCTCGCCGCTCGCTGATCGTCTTCTTCCTCCCCATCCAGACCTGGAATTGTGCCGACAGCTTTTCAAAGCTCAAATCCAGTCCTTTTCTTGCTGCCAATCCTCAACTCTTCCACTTTCTCTTCTATTCACGCACTAGGGCACCATTTTGAGACAATTACCATCGAAAGCCGTCCCAAAATTGAGTCCTAAGGTTGAGATTACGGAGCAATCGGCATAATCGGCACAACTGGCTTCAGGTTCCTTGACCCACACACGGGTAATTTACTCAACTCGATCACTGGACTCCTGACTCCTGTAATCTGTCACTACCTCTTGAGGGACTGCATTTCGGTGCGGTATGTGTTGTTCGGAGGCTTAAAGGATAATTTTTTTTTCTTTCCGGTTGTAAACTAGTTTATATGCTTGCAATATGAAGTCCAGGATATGATTCTTTGAGAAAATTGGTTTTTGATCTATATGGGGCACCTCAAATCCTAGACCACAATTGTAAATTAAATCTCATTTGAATAAAAGTGTGCTGATCTGCTACAATTTGCTCAAACTCTGAAATTTCTTAATCGGCTCTTTTAATATATGATTTTGTTGGCTCATGGTAATTCTGGGAATCACCTTCTTTTTAGATTTCACAACCAGAATGTTCCTTTTACTCATGTTTCTTTTGAATATGCACTACAGTTTGTGTTGCCACCTGTATCTATGTGGCTGGCTTTTTCTTGTTTACTCTGCTCCATTCTGCTGGGTTTGATACTCTTGTCTGTTGCTCATTTTTAAAATTTGTGAAGACGTTGTTAACTATTAATGTGAAAGTATCTCTTTTCCATTTAATAATTTGATATTCAATTGTGATGTTGTGAAGAATGTTGTAGGTGCATGAAGTAAATGATCAGACATTTTGTTAGATTTAATCATTTTCTGATTTGTTCATGTTCATAAACCCATACAGACATATTAACATCGGCACCTGGATAAACATCTTTGCAGTTAGTTTATATTTCTCATGGAAGCATTCATTTAAATGCATACTTAATTCTACGTACGTTTGTGTGGATGCATCGATATTGGAGTTTTTTTTTTCTTTTAACCTTTTCTACTTTCATGAACGTCTAATTTCAGCAATCAAAAAAAAGTTTTGCTTTGTGGAACGTATTCGAACCTCTCTTGAATATAAGGTAGAAAACACTTCCAAAGATTTATGGGTTTCTGTTGTGTCTTCAAACAATACAGTAGAGTGCGAAAATGTGAGAAAGTTGCCTTACCATTTCAATCCCTTGATGCTTGAACTACTACACATTTCTGCTTATTGCCTCCTGATATGATGTGGCTAACACTAGCATTTCTGTTTTGCAGGTTCACTTTAGCCCACCCAATAAGCAGTTTTTTTTCTGTGTATACCATGCTTGCAAGATTGCCCGTGGCTACTTTGCTTCTTATGGTCACTTGTATCTTGCAATGAATTGGCAGGAGGAGTTTAAATATGAAGCATTTGTTTTGCAGCACTTGTAATCTGCGAGAATATGGTGTACAGAAAATTTACAGAAATCTTTTCTGCTGCAGCAAGTCGTCTCTCAGCACCTAAATCTTCTAATGTTGCGTATGCATCGCAAGGATTGCCTCCTTTGCCAGGATCTCATCGTGGGTATGGTTTTGCCAGCATTGGGCAGAAGAACAATCTGCGACTCTCCTCATCCCTTCAAGATCTCTCTGCATATCAGCAACTTGATCTTGAAGGAGGTGATAATGTTCTTGACTTCCAGAAGAATTCTACTATCTTAAAACAGGCTAATCTGCTGCAGAAAGAAAGTGGTGGATCAAGTTTTTCCAAGGAAAAAGCTGTACCAGGGATTGCCTCTGCACAAAAGAAATGGATTAGAGTCAGCTTGGTTCTCCTCTGCCTATTATTGTTTGCTTTTCTTGTTTATGTGTCACAATATTTGTATTTTAGTTGGTCTCAAGGGGCATCCAAATATTATGTAGTGCTTGATTGTGGCAGCACTGGTACCCGTGTCTACGTCTATCAAGCTAATGTGAATCGTAATAATGATGGTAAACTACCTATTTCATTGAGATCACTGCCTGAAGGGTTTCAAAGAAGATCAAGTTCACTGACTGGGCGTGCTTACAATCGCATGGAGACTGAGCCTGGATTTGATAAGCTGGTACATAATATATCTGGGTTGAGGGATGCAATAAAACCTCTTATTCGTTGGGCAGAGAAGCAAATTCCCATTCATGCACATAAGTCTACTTCTCTGTTCATGTATGCAACAGCTGGGGTTCGCAGGCTGCCCAGTTCAGACTCAGAATGGCTTCTTGACAATGCTTGGTCCATTTTAAAAAGTTCTTCTTTCTTGTGCAAGAGACAGTGGGTTAAGGTTATCTCTGGCATGGAGGAAGCATACTTTGGATGGATAGCTTTAAATTATCACACTCGTGTTTTGGGGGCTATGCCTAGAAAAGAAACCTTCGGTGCACTTGATTTGGGTGGTTCTTCGTTGCAGATAACTTTTGAGAGTAAGGAAGGGTTTCAAGATGAAACTAGTTTAAAGCTGAGCATTGGTCCTGTTAGTCATCACCTTAGTGCCTATTCATTATCAGGATACGGATTAAATGATGCTTTTGACAAATCTGTAACTTATCTTCTCAAGAAGCTTACTCAAGTAGGTGATGCAGATCTTGTTGGTGGAAACATCAAAATTAAGCATCCCTGCTTGCAATCTGGTTATGAAGAGGTGTACTTATGTTCTCATTGTACTTCTCTGTATCAGGAAGGTGGGACTCCACCTATTGGACAAAAGAAGTTTGAGAATGGAGGAAAACCTAAAGTACCCCTTAAGCTTGTTGGTGCTCCAAAATGGGAAGAATGCAGTGCACTGGCAAAAGTTGCTGTGAATTTGTCTGAATGGTCAGATCAAAGTTCTGGAATTGATTGTGAGTTGCAGCCTTGCGCTCTTGCAAGCAATCTACCACAGCCTTATGGCAAGTTTTATGCTATGTCCGGCTTCTATGTGGTGTATCGATTTTTTAACTTGAGCTCTGATTCTGCACTAGATGATGTTTTGGAGAAAGGCAAGGAATTCTGTGAGAAGACCTGGGATGTTGCAAAGACTAGTGTTGCACCTCAGCCCTTTATAGAACAGTATTGCTTCAGGGCACCATATGTTGTATCATTGTTGAGAGAGGGATTGCACATTACTGATAGTCATGTCATTGTTGGATCTGGAAGTATTACTTGGACGCTTGGTGCTGCTCTATTGGAAGCTGGGAAAGCTGATTCAAATAGGTTGGAATTTCGCAGTTATGAGATCTTTCAGATGAAGATAAACCCGATTACTCTCTTTTCCATTTTGGCTATTTCCTTGTTTGTTCTACTTTTTGCATTATCATATGCTGGAAATTGGATACCAAAGTTTTTTCGAAGGCAATATCTCCCACTTTTTAGGCACAATAGTGCTTCGGCAACATCAGTTCTGAGGTTTCAGGGATGGAGCCCTATCAGTTCAGGTGAAATCTTTTGCGGACTTCTTATCCACGCCATTGTCTTTGTAATTGACCACAGATTTTTTGTTATTTGTTATTGTTTCTAAAGTCTGGGCTTGCTTTTTTTTTTTTCAAACTCAATTGGGGGAAAAGTATGTTTTCTGTGTCAAAAATTCATTTGCCATGGATGATAATTATAAGGAAAAATAGATGTCTAATGTGCTGTGTGGTCAGATAGTTAATTCTGGAATTGGAGGGTTTTGGCGGGGGAGAATTTAGATATATTACATCTTGTTTTAGCCAATTGCTTTATCTGTTTTCCAAGAGTATGCCCAATTGCCCATTCTTTCCTCGTCTCTGCATATGCACTAAGCAATTTTCTGCCCTTCACTATGCCATGCATAAGAATAATGTTATTGTTAGTCAGTTGCTTTTTACACTATCTAGGAGTAAAGGATCTTTCTGATGTAATTTGTACATTCTGCTCTGCGTTTTTCCTTTTCTGTTTTAAAATAATATGTCCTCCAACCCTTCTTAGGACATAGAACAATTTTTCCATTTTAAATCCCTGTTGTGCTTATCCATATCTTCTGTGATCATCTTGGTGCAAAATACATCTTCTGAGGCTGTCAATGTTTTTTTCAGGGGATGGAAGAGGTAAGATGCCACTTAGTCCAACAATTGGAGGCAGTCAGCAAAGACCATTTGACATGGGGCATGATTTCAGTGGTAGTGGAGTCCAGCTCACAGAATCTTCAATGTATCCATCTTCAAGCGGCGTATTGCATAGTTATTCATCAGGCAGCTTGGGGCAGATGCAATTTGACAATAGTAGTACCATGAGTTCCTTCTGGTCTACACATAGAGGTCAGATGCGTCTCCAAAGCAGGAGATCTCAATCCAGGGAAGACCTCAATTCTTCTGTGGCTGATGCACATCTGGTGAAGGTCTAAGGATGTTCTCATTTGGTATGATCTGCTTCAAATATTCATGATGTGTATCAAGTTGAGAAACTGTAGAGTTCACTGTGGACCAATAGATGTGGGTTCTAAGCAGGTTATGGGGTGCATATTTCTACGTCTTATAGGAATGCCTTTACATGTAAAGGGCTCATCGCAGCTGGTGATTTTGGAAAGAAAACTTTACTGCTCAATGCTAGAGGCAGGACTATCTTTGGAAAGACTTCTGGGGGTTACTGATAGAGTTTGCAGTGGATGCACTCAGCAGAAAGCCAATAATGACGATATCAATATTGAGTGTTAATAACTTTGTGAATATTCTAACACTGACTTTGTTATGGTTCTTACTCTTTAACTGACTGCCAAAGTGAGAACTACAATGGGGCAGTCGCTCGGAATTTGTTGAAGAACTGCTGAATATTTGGCGAGATGGTAGAAGTTATTTGATTATTATTGTCATTATTTCTTGGATGTATTGGGCAAATGAGGATGGTAGAGCACTGCAGCAGATCAGCAGGTAATCATTAGAGGAAGACATTCTGCCTCAAAAAGTTTTGGGTACTCCCTCCCATTAACATATGTTAAAGCATTCTGTTGGTGCAAACAATCTTGACCTTTCAAACTCCCATTTTATACATTCTTTTTGACACTTATGTGGAAGATAAAATTCCTATCGCTTTAGGGCTTTCATGTTGTCCATTGAATAATTGACACTCGCTGTACGAGCCATTCTTTACGTCACGGGAACATTTTATTACCTTATTGGGCATGTGGAGGGATGTTTTCTGGTGAAGCATTAGAATTTTTATTCGGCATATGCTACTGTGTTTCTCACAATTTGGATCAACTTAATCATCCTCATCAAGTTAATCCTGGAACCGTGGCAAACATCTTTAGTCATCCTCATTAAGTTAATACCGCAATCCTGGCAAACATATATTAGAGATGGTAAACAAGAGGATGGTCTAGAGTTTGTGTTTGGACAGTGGTGTGGGCTTGAATAAATGCAATAGCCGAAAATTGAATTCCGTGTCTTCCTCTGCCAGATCCGCCACAGTGACATTCGTTTATTCATCGTTAACCACTTCAGTGGTTCCTAGACCTGTTATGCTGGATTATTTTTTTTGCAAAGATCTACGTCCTCAAAGAAGTCGCATGATGTTTTCCTTTCCCAGCATAAAGGTCCAAAGCCAGTGTGTTACCTTAAATTCCCTTGGTTAACAACGTAGGCACATTCGAAATTGGTAGACATCTACCTGCTAGCGGCATATTAATCGAGTAAATGCAGTGGACGTTAAAACTGAGGGCGGCGTTTGGCATAAATCGGTGAATTTAGAAATGAAATAAATTTCAGAGAAGGAAAGATTATTAATTATTAATTATAATATTAAATTATAATATTAAATAAATAAATGATTAATTAAATTAATCTTAATTAATTAATTATTAATAATAATAAGTTAATGAAAGTTGGAAAAAAAAAGTGTAGAACTCATTAATCTATTCCAATTCATTCCTAGCTAAACCCACCCCGGTTGCTGAATGCCGAACTAGAAATAATTATAACAATAATAGACAAAACACAATTGACCAATCAGATTCTATTCCAACTGTCTATTTTAACCCTAAAAACAAAACTTAAAGGAAAAACAAAACTCCCTTGATCCTCATTTAGATACAAGAGCTACAAGAGCATTGATTATCAATAAGCGGAGACTATGTACCTACTCAGCCAATAAAAGTCAGCTAACGGTCACAACTGGAACTTTGTCATCAAGTTCAAGAGGATGCAGTCATAAATCTGCACAGGTGGAAGTAACAATATTTATTAAAACTACACTTCACAATGCTAATGGCTAAAACTAGAGTAACAATGTTAAGCTTGCTCCTTTACCTAGAAACAAGTTAAAGCTCAACATTATGGGCTAACGCATCAACCTTCTTCCAATTGCAAAGCCAAGTAAATATGCTTGATAACCAACTTATCACAAACTTTTTCTCTGGTTGTTTCTCACTTACATTGCACAGCGTCTCATAATTATGCTTCAGATGAGGTGCAGCTATTTCTCGCTGGAAGAAGTACAATAAAGATTTTTGACAAAATTAGATTTAGATACAATTTCTTAAAACCAAGTTTGCCCTTCTTAAATGTGCTCCCAGAAATGATACCTTAAACACTTCAAATGGACAGAAATCAGAGTTATTACAACCCTGCATACAAGAAACAAAAGATGAAAGGCTATGTAAAAATTCCAAAGTTATTGGAAGCAGGAAACCACTGCAATTCAAATGGAAAATGTAAAGTTCTATTGTAAAACTCATTAGAACTTCAAAAGACGCGACCAGGCATATTGAAATGCTATGCAATTGTAATAAAAATGCCAAGCACAGGAACAATTTAAAGATTATCGATGCATTAGATAAGCAAAGTAGAAATATTAAATTGGTACATGAGACTGTAAATCCTAAGTAATCACAGTTCACAGAAAACATTCAGATAAAGACTAATTCAAAGAGAGACAGATTTAGATTTGGTGGCATCACCAATGCAAAATAATTTTCCAAATGAAAAGAATAAAGAGTGATTTAGCCTCTTTGAACCAGTATTCTCTGGAACAATCATTTAAGAAAGGCTTACCGGCAATGGAACAGGATGTTCATTATGCTGTACATGTATGAAATACTTGTTTGACTTGATGTCTGGGCAGCTATAAAGGACTAATATGTTATTTCCAGCAAAAGGTGCCACAATGTTGCCCCGCCAATTTCTCTTTTGTGGTGGCTTAGGAGGGAGTTGTAAGGATTCTTCCCTTCGTATTAGCTCAAATTCTGAAATATACAGCAGGAACATGCCTATTAAAAAGCAACATATTGAGAGATTTATCCAAAAATGCTAAAACAGGTGAATACACTAACCAGATCCTTCAAGAAAGAGTCCAAGCAAACATGAAAAGGGAACCAGAGTTTCTGCATGAGCAAAACGCATTCGTGCCTTCTCATAACTCCCAGTGATGAATCCTTCTGCGAAAAACAGATTCCAGAAGGAAAGGGTAAGGAAAAGATAAAGAACGCTGGTTTTACAATATTGCACTTAGCACTGCACAGGGTAAATTCTTTTTTGTTTACTTTAAGAATTAACATCTTAGTCTGCTGTCAAATAGCTTCCCAAAAGTCCAATTATGAATAATAGAATGATCTTCTCTTTACAAAGCTATTATATGGTGATCAAAACATTGATAACCTAAGTTGCAAATAGTTAGAAATTATACATGACTTAAAAGTCAATTTCATCATGTGCAAAAGGAAATTAGTTAAACTAAAGAACAGCAGCTGTTTTCTGTGAATGAATATGGACTGAAACTCACACAGGCTACCCACCAAGAAGAAAATCTCAACTAAATGAAGGCAGTTCCCAGTTAGCAGTCAGGTATTGCATCAAAACCTTCGAATGAATCTGAGACCATAAAACCTTGACCAACTACCTACAATGCTAGAACATCTAGAGCTTCTAGATTTGGGCATTTGATTACTAATTGTTTCCTCCAACTTGACCAACTTCATTTGCTTTCCATATTATTCTTCTTTTCATTTGATCTTCCTAAAATTAATTTTCTTATCCCGTTAGTTCCTTATTCAACTTCATTACTTTTGTCTCTCAACCCTGTCGAATCATGCATCAATGTAGGATTAGTCATCCTACATCATCTTTTAATGCTAATGCAGTTAAAAGGGAAAATGCCTAGAACTGTGAAAATAACCCCAACTTTGGACAGGTAAATTTGAGCGAAAAATTAAAATCTTCCAAGCATGTTCCTGTCTTTGCAACTCAAACCTCAAACTTCCTAATCGAGAAAAAAAAGAGTAAACTGGTAGTTGAAGGTACAGATACATAGATGTAGTTAATTGTTCATGTCACCTTCCTTAGCTTTAATTGCTTGCTCCATGGACTGAATAACATCTTGAAGCAATGGCATGCCCATTTGGTAGTTTAATGAATTACCGTAGCCCTTCAGTATAAACATCTCAAGATCATCAGTCCACTCCAACAAAGCAACCTGAAAGATATTTTACTGGCCAGTTAGAATAAAAATGAGAACAAAGTACATATTGGTAGATTTCAAATCACAAAAAACTTAGGCACAAGATAGGTGTGATATGCAATCATAACCAAAGCCCATCACAGTTTCACATCTGTCAAGATAAACCCATTCCTAAAGTCCAGGAATCTTGGACCAAACCTCGGAAGGAGTGAACAGACCACAAGCTTGGTTGGTTATCTCCAGTAAAGATGCTTCCTGCATAAAAAAGTTCCAGTAAGATGAAATTTCAATCAAATTAGGAAAGACTACTTGATTCAGTACCATCAGGATATTAGAAATTACAAACCTGTTTGCACAGAAACCACAAAGAAGATGTATCCTTTCTCGTGAAATTAAGCCCATAACGTTCAACTAATGCACGAGTGATTTCATCTAAGACAGGTTCCTTGAGTTTATCAACAGCAGGTTCCTGACTTTTTCTAAAAGCCTGCATCCACAAATGAAAGGGAAGTTCTCTCAAATGTTTGTTTTACCAAATAAATCAACTCTGAAGTCAGAAGTCAGAGAAAATCAGAAGTGGCACTGTAGAAAAGAAAATCAAAACCTTGTAGTTCTGACAGCAATCATGAAACCTTAACATTGTATCACTAGCACGGCTTTCACTTATCACAGCAAAAGCACGGTGACGTCCTAGGCCAAGATTTCCTTTTCCACTAAAGAGGCCCATGCCAAATGCCACAGCACTAGCTGATGCCCGAGGAACCTACTCAATCAGTCAAAAAAACAAATCCAATAAGACTAGGGAATATATGCAAGTCTTTACATTCTTCTGAAATAACCATTGTTGATGGCTCAGACATAGTTAAAAGAAAATGCATGGAAATCAACTTGAGAAAAAGTTAAAAAAATAAACAGCATAGCCATGCAAATGTGCCATAGTCATTATGCAGAAGACATCACAATCAGTGCTTTCTGGGTTGTCTCAGCCTTTATGATTAGTAGTTTGTCCCAAGAAATTAGAGACTACATATATGGATTACTTGTTACCAGTATAGTCTAACCAATGTTATTCTTTAGATCCCTGTTTCACTCTATTAGTATTATGGATCAAATTAATTCATAGGAAATGACGGATGTTCATCCTGTTGATTCTAACAAGTTTTTAGATATAAGAGAAACTTATATCAACTCAAAAGGAAAAATAAGAACAAACCTTAAAACAAGAGACTGCTTCATGGAATTTGTTAGGAAAAAATTCTCATAAATAGATATACTTCAGGGGTGAGAACAAAACCTGGGATAACATAAAAACCCAGGATGCACAGTCAGAACAACGGATGGGGGCAGTGGCATCCAGATTCAAAATTTTAATTCTAACCTATAAGAAATTTAAGATTTTGTCAAGCCCCTTCTCAAATTATAACTTTTCCATCTTCAAACTTTTCAGGAAACTTTTCTATTGCACTTCCTAATTTATTTTAAAGTGAATCTTTCCTGCTAAGAAAAATCTTGCAATTTCCTATCAGAGTGCAAACCAGTTATTCATCTTCTAGCAAACTCTTCCAAAACTAAACCCAGCACATGGGTTTTCTTGAGTGACACATTCAGACTCCGCAATGGAAGTTTGACTTCCCAGTTCAAGAACTTCAAAGACATAATTGAGCAATAATGCATCAAGAGTCATCTGTGCTAACCAAGTTACAAGACAAAAACCTTGAAGTTCATAAAACAGATGCTCCAGACCTTTAAGAGTGAATACCTGATTCTCTGCCTCTTTTACAATTAACAGAATCAAACACAATTCTCAAAGCATTTCTCACTGATAGAAATTATTTAGATGAAGAACCTGTGTTGCTTTTATTGGATATATGTCAGGGTGGTAGTCCTCATCAAACAATTCTGGAAAATTTTCTCTGATTCTAATACCAAGGTGGTACAGGTCATCTTCACCTTCGCGAATCAGCTCTCCACCAGTACTCTTCCCTTTCCACGGAGATTTCCATTCCCATAACCAGGCAGGGATCTTGTATAAAGACTGCTTTTGCTCTTTCGCTTCTTGCAAAAGGAGTTCCAAGTTAGAGGCCAAGGCATCAAACTCCCTTATCTTTTTCTTGGTTGGAGCACGAGTCCCATGCCGTGCCTGTCAAAGACAATTTTCACTTAGTTACTAAACATTTCCTTTGGTCATCTGCATTATATTTCTCATCTTTTATGTGCTTTAAGGACTGTTTATGACAAGTTCCTAAGCATCATAAAATGACTTAAATTATTTCCAACAAAGAGAAAGACAAATATCAGATATAGAAAAGTTTGAGGATCGCAACAGCAAAATACATACTGTAAAGACTTACTAAATAGCAGTGATGTAATAAAGTAACTCAACGTGGCGTTTTGGCAGCTGAACAAGTAACTGCCAAAGTAAAAACTGATACAACACCAAACTGTTTCAAGAAGAAAGAAAAGAACTGTGTCCTTTATTTCAGGGCAAACCAGGACATTCATTCTCTTTTAAGATGGACTCTTTCGCCATGATCAATGGAATTATTACACAAGATAAGAACCATAAATGAAAAGCCAAAAAAAATTAGCACAACCTTTTTGCAAATGGCATACAAAATATTACTCAAAACACTAAAGGAAAGCTAAAGGTAGAGGCATTTCAAAGCATTATGTCAATAACAATTCCAAACCAATGCTTTCAGTGAGGCACTGAAACAGAGCCAGCATATGGGAATTACCACAAGATTTAAATGTATCGGAGTACATTCATCCGGAATTTGTGATGGTACAAATGAATCGTTGGTTATCTCTCTAACAACACCATACCTGAAACTCAAGAAGAAAATGAAAATTCAGCAATTCCATTAAGCAAAAAAAGATATCCAAATCAGCTTGGCGACTATTCTAATTATAATGAATACCGAGACTTTTAACCCGTACACAACCCCCAGGAAATGATTTTTGAAAGGACAATTCGATGTGTCCAAACAGTATCCAATCAGTACTAAAAATTTCAATTCCTCGCCGAAAGTAGCAATACTGCAAAACTATCTTACTTTTGACTCCAAAAAATTCACATCGACGGACATGTAATATATTAGGGTCCGAGAATTCATGCATAAGAAGCATATGTAGGTATACAGAGTGTCGAGAGGGGGGACTGCAAAGACAAACCTGGACACAGTAGAAAGATGAAACCGAACATCGGCGTCGGTAATGGTCGAGAAACATACGAGTACGATGAACAATAGCGTAAGTCCAGACATTGATGATTCCTTCCTTTCTTCCGTCTCTTGCTTCTTCACTTTGCTTCTATATATAGACGCTTCCCTCAAAATTTAAACAAAATTGGTATAGAAATACTTCGTTGCGATTTGGGAAGGTCCAATGATACATGATGCGGTGCAATAAAGAAAGAGGAAACACCCAAAATCGTGGTCACATCTCATCGAATAATCTTTTTTATTATTCACTTTTAAAATAGGAATAAATAGTTCTTTAAATTTCAAGAACCAAAATTTAAAAGAAAATTTTGAAGCTAAATATTCCCATTTATGAAATTTAAATGACTAAAAGTTTCCGTTTATTTCACAAATAGTACCAAAAGTTCTAATTTATGAATTGTGACATTAATAGTACCAAAAGTTCTAATTTATGAATTTGTGACATTTTATTTCCTTTGTAAAAGTGAAAGATAAAAAAAATCATTTGTTATAATGTGAAAGATACTTTTGGGTGTTCTCTCATAAATAAAAGAACACAACGACGTCGTTCATCACTGCACTCATTCTCAAATTCTTCTATGCTTGCTTTTTTTCTTTTCTTTTTTTTTTTAATTTTTTTGTTTTTCTTTCTATTAGTAGGAAAATGCCATTTTTAGTCCATAATATTTAACTTACTTTTAATACCTAATATTTTTAAACTGACCTACTTAATATCTAATCTACTATTTTTTTGATACATTTAACATAACCAATAGTAATTAGTAGTGTGATAATTGTCAAATAGCAATTGACCGGTAGAGGTCAACACTAATAGTGGCTTCGTTTGGAGTGCGATGTATTTGAGAAAATTTATATTAAAATATGTAAAAATTTTGTTACGTATTTTTTATAGAAAAAGTATTTTGGAGGAAATTTTTTTTAAAATTATGTGAGAGAAATTTGAGTGAAAATTTTTGAATTTTAAATTTTGAAATAAAAATGTGTTTAGATAATTTATTTTTGTTTAAAAAAAGTTTAAGGCTTCATTTGGATTGTTCTTATTTGAGAAAAGTTGTATTGGAATGTTTGAAAATTTTGATGGGTATTTTTTTATAGAAAAACTATTTTGGAGAGAAAAATAAGATGAAATTTTTTTTAAAATTATGTGAGAAGAATTTGAGTGGAAAATTTGAATTTTAATTTTTGAAATAAAAATATGTTTGGATAGTTTGTTTTTATTTGAGAATTTTCTTATTTGCAAATACAAACTCCCTATCCAAATGAGACCTTTGCTCGTGTGCAAACAAAAATAGCTAGTCCAAACATAGCTAAGTTATTTATTATTCAATCTTTTTAATTTTTGACTTTTTCAATTTTTTAAGAGTTCAACAATTTGTATGGATAAATGTATTTTTAACTTTTTAAAAATATTTTTGTAATTTTCAATACATATTTTATTTTACAATTATTATCTTGAAGAATACAAAATCTCGAAACTCAATCCAAACACACAAGACTATCTAAAAGTTGAACTAGAAATGTCACTCCAAACTGAAAAATCGAAAGGACTTATGTTTTTCAATTTGGTCACCAATTAAATTGAAAATAAATAATAGCTCAATAGATCATTTACATATGTTTCTTCACATATTTGTCGAAAAGAAAATTTTGAAAAACTTGTCAAGGAATATATTTATTTGGATCAATAGGAAGCAACTTGACAAAAATATGTAACAGAATAATATGTAAACAACAAATAAATATCTATAAACAATAAACATCTACAATATAGAAATAAAGAAATATATAATATATATCGTATAATTCATATATATTTAATAAATTAAAAAATTGGTTTTTCAATTAACTATCCAAACCAAATTGAACTGTGGTTTCCAGTTCGGCTAGGCAAAATTCACCCCTAATCCAAAAAATCCCCCATTAGCCAGGTTATAGAAACGGTTCCGTTAAGAAAACTGAACCCTTAATTGGGGAAATTTGCAAAAGTAGTACCTTTTGGAGTCAAGTTTGTAAAAATAGTAACTCTCAAAATTTGTTTGGATTTATAGCAGGTCAAACCTGTTTGACATTATAAAAAGATCTAAATGTCTTTCTATTTACAAAAGATAAGAAACATCGCTCCTAAAGCATCGTTCAAGACTTCTTCACTTCTTTTTTTCACTTCGAATTTCCCTACCCATTCAATAATTTTTTATCGATTTAACATCCAATTTATTCGACGCTGTATCAATGACACGTAGGTAAGAAGGACAGGCGTCATCAAGCAAAAAAGCCACCACTGTAGAGAAAAAATCGCATATTGATTAACCTTGTATATTGATTATGGATTTTAGAAGAAATACGATTGCGAGAGGGTTTTGTGTGATTTTTGTTATAATAGATCAAATTCGACGTTAAATTAGGCATGAATCTTTTATTCGACAAAAAGAGAGGTTTTCGACAAAAAATTTGAAATTTGTGACATGTATTCGATAAAAATTTTTACATTTGTGACATGTATTCGTAAACATTTTTGACACAAATTCAACAAAAAATCCAACATTTGTGACATGTATTCAACAAAAATTTTAACAAAAAATTTGACATTTGTGACATGTATTCGACAAAAAATTCGATACAAGTTCAACAAAAAATTCGACAAAAAAATTCGACATAAAATCAACAAAAAATCCGATATTTGTGACATGTATTCGCCAAAAAATTCGTGGAATTCAACATTAAACTTGTGGAACTCGACATTTATCTGTCATATGCACTTTTTGATAATAATCACTCCTTTCACTCAATATGTCTTCATCCCTCCTCCAATTCTCCACTTCTTCTTTTTCGCCGCCACCAGCCCCAGCCATTCTAATACTCTGCCTGTGGCCCACTTGGGTGCGATGATGACATCGCCTCCTTACTCTGCCAGATTCTAGAAAACAGAAAACAGAAAACAGCAAACAGCAAGGTCAGTTTGATTAACCAGGCCACATAGTATTCATTAACATTTGTACATATGCACACATTGATTTTGTCATAGTTTATAGAATCGAGATTTTACACAAAATCGATTTAGAGTAGTAGAATTGAATTGGTAGAATCAGATTTTAAAATCATAAGATTTTAAAAAAAATGAAAAAATATAATTTATAAATGATTTTTAAAAGAATTATTAATCAATATATGAATGAATAAGTAAAAAATTTCTGTATATTTTATAATTAAATGATTTTATTTTAATTTTTATTTTTTATAACATTTTATATGATTTTTTTTCAATATTTTAATTGTTATCGTAATCAAAGGGTGTTTATGTCCAATTTATTTATTTATTGTTAAAAACTAATAAAAGTATTATTAAACTAATTAAATTATTTATATAAGTATATATCTTAATTTTACTTAGATATAAAATTTTTTTAGAGTAAATTTAATTATATTTTATTTACATAATAATGTAGAATTGTAATTAGAATTGGAATCATTTTAGTAAATTTGGATCGTAATATCGTAAGATCGATGTGATTGAATCAGGATTTTGACAACTATGAATTTTGTCAAAAAGAGAAAGCACCCCATCATTCCCGCGATCATTTAATGGAATGTGTAATGCTGATTTTATTTTATTTTATTTATGTGTATTTTGGGGTAATTTTTGTGAAGGCATTTCTAAGAGCGTGGAAGAAGAGGAAGAAGAAGATAATGAATGAATGAATGAATGAATGAATAGAGAATAAAGAACTTTGAATAACAAAAGAGAGCAGAAATGAGACGAATGAAGTTATCGAATAAAGGCATTTTAGTCTTTTTACGTGGTTAAATACCATTGACTTGCTAATTTGGCGAAGAAATTATGGGAGCTGCTATTTTTGCAAATGTTCCTCCAAAAAGTGCTACTGTTGCAAATTTCCCCCCTTAATTGTTTCAACTAAATTATTTAAACTGAAACCAATTTAGTTTAGAAGGTTTTTCTAACTTAGTAGAATTATAAACAATCCTATTTTTAGTCCCTAAAATTTTAAAAATAATTTGGTATTGGGAAAAATATTTCGACACTTTTGGTCTCCAAGATTAGAAAAAATATCTCAATATTAAATAATTAAAAGTTAGTGATACTAGACCATAGTTTGCTTATTTGAACATTAGTTATATTGTTTAGTTATAAAACATTCTATTCTAAATGAAAAATATACTCCATCCATATTATTTGTCGTTTTGGGAGAATATACAATTTATTAATATTTTTTATTCAGAATAAGATTTATTAATATTATATATTTTTTATTCATAGTTTTAAAAATTAAAAATATTAAAAATGCTAATTAATTCTTTATATTTTGAAAATATCAATAAAAATAAAAATACTAATAAATCCTTTTGTGAATAAAAAATATTAATATATTGCACGTTCTTATAAAAAAACTAAAGATATGGGATGACGAGAGTAAATAAATTTATTAATATTTTTTATTTACAAAAGCAAGTATTAATATTTTTTGTTAATATTTGAAAAATATATAAAAAAAATATTAATAAATTTTATTGGTAAGCAAATGGATAGGGAGAATATGTAATGTATTTTGAACTTGTGCCATAGGATAGGATAAAGGTAGGATTTAGTTTTTAATAAGATAGCATATACGTACAAATCTTAAATTTAATAGCTAATAGAGTAGAGTAGAAATTTTAAATATACGGTATAAGACATACTATATACCTTGTACAATCGTTAATAAAGTAGATTTAAAGAAAAATGTACAATCGTTAATAATCGTTACTATATAAACCTAATAGATTTAAAGGAAAATGTTTTAAATAAAAGAGTTGAATCCTATGAATGGAATAAGCTTTTAATCATGTCATAATAATTTATTATTTACTTTTATATATCAAGATTTACGTAAATTATTCTCCATTTTATTAGCAACTAGTTCATGAAACCCATTCTTCTTAGAAAGGGAAATCTAGATTTCCGTTGATGATTTTTCTTGGTTTTGTTTAGTGATAGAAAACTTGATTCATTGTAATATAAATTAGAAAATGAGATCGTAAAAGAATAATTAATATAGCTAGTATTTTAAGAATTTAAAATATCAAAAATTATGTTAAAATGTTAAACATGTTGAAAACTGGATGTTGATTGATTGATGCTGATCATATTATTATTTGAAGATGTTGATTTATTGAAATATAAAAGGAACTATCAATTAATATTATTCTCTGGAAGCTAAATACTAGTGGATTAGGAATTAAGATTGATAAAAATTTAGAAATAAATATTAATGAAATAAAAATTGTACAATATTAATAATTGAGATCGAATTTATGTCTTTTCAATGAAAAGTTTCATACTTGTACATGCACATATACATATTGTATAGGAATCAACCTCTAGTCAGTTCCACTTGAAATTTAATTTTTTTTCCCCCAAAGTTTAACAAAGGGAAGAAGCATTCAAGGTATACTTTCAATTATTTTCTTTGACTTATTTTATTGTTGCATTTTTTTTATTAGTAGAAATCAAAATTAGTTATATTTTTAATGTTGTTTTGCTTGTCTTTTTGTGTTGTTTTATTAACATCATAAAAATTGAATTAATTAGAGTTATAATTTTTTAATCAAGCATTTGTTGAGATTTTTTTTAGAATATGTTCTTGTACTAGTTTTACAAGAAGAGGTGATGATCAAATTTAAATTAAAAAAAAAAAAGAAGACAAACTTGTTTCATATTAATACTTTTCTAGTTTGAATAGATTATTTACTTGTTATATGTATTAGAGTAAATCATAAATTTGGTCCCTTTACATTTAACTATTTAACCTTTTTAGTTCCATATATTAAAAAAATAAATGTTTTAATACCGCACATTTGTAAAGCAAATTTTTTGGCTCAAATTTCAGTTCTATTACAAAATCTGTTTAAAGTTTGTCATACCACCATCACGTTAATAATACTTTTTACTATGATAAATATATTTTTTTCCATTTGATTATTTGTTTCTTTATTCTTTTTTCTTCATTATTGTCTCCATTTTCCTTGAACAAAATACACTCTCCATCCACCACCGCCATGACCTCCATAAAGCTTCCATAGCTACACCCATACCACTCGCAGACAACTCCATTCCCATAACTTCTACTATGAACTCCTTTCCTTTTCCCATGACCTACACCACCATACCCTCATTGTCCGAAGGACCCATATATAATATGTCAAGATAGAAAAAGAAATGATTACTATTACCATCCCTAGCATATTTATACCATGAGCTATTAACCCAACTTTGTCGCCCCCTAAACCCCCTTCCTCTCCAGTATCTTTTGCCACTATAACTCCACTTCCCAAAAAGCCCACGTCCAATGTACCAAGATAAAGGAAGAATAAAAGTTTATAGAACCCTAAATATCATTCCTATTAAATAAGATAATAGTAAATAATACATCTTGTAAATATATGTTTTGGGAAGGCAAGAATATTGAGTTAAAGAAATTTGATTTTTTTTTAGTTACACCCAAAGAGATCTTGAAGTTTGAAGTCTACAAGAGATTGGGGAAAATTTTGATGTGCAAATTCATGAGAAATTATTATAGATGAGGTTTTGAAGTGTGTTAGGAATTGGGTGAAAGAGAAAGATGGAGGAAGAAGAATAATGAAAATAAAAAGTCAAGATAAATGAAAATAATAAGATTTAATTTAACATTTGATTAGGATTAACGAAAAATTATATGGTGATCCATTTTTATTCTTGGTACACAACAAAAATTATATGGTGATCTGTTTTTATTCTTGGTACCACAAGTTTGGCACATAATGTGTATTAAAGGAATTAGTAAGGAATTAAGACTTGGAGCCAAAAAATTCACTATACAAATGTAAATGATCAAAAAGTTTATCTATAAATTTATGAGATTGAAAAAGTTAAACACCTAAATATAAAAGATTAAATTTACAATTTACTCTATGTATCGACGTGAATGTGAAAAATTGGATGTTACTTACTTTTTTTTTTATTATATCAAAAGCGTTAATTATATTAACTTTTCCAAAAAGTTAACAATTATAGCAATAGTCCTACAATTGTGGACTCTCCTTAACTTTTTTGATCGGCTAAAGTTAAACTATGAATATTCCTTGTCATTTCTTGCTTATCTATCCTATCTAACTTGCACACAACACTTTACAATGCTTCTCCTAATAAGCTGCTACCAACAAAACAAGACCCTAATTACATCCAAAAAATCTATACAACCTAGAGTGGGTATTGTGACCTCTCTACTCATGGAATGGCTATCTTTATCACTCCAAAACCTGTTTTGATTCCACCTCATTGTGCTATGTAACCACTGAACAAGTATACGATGCTTCTAGTTACGTAGCTCTCTCTCTTGTACTTCTTGATATTCCATCTACTCTTCCATTCCCCTTTAAAAATCCACAAGTTCCTCGTTTTTCACAGCATCCACAAGATGTAGACAGTGAGTTGAGTTCTTTCTTGCCACAGGTGCCCCCTTTTACTGCAGCAAATCTTTTGCTACCACCCTTCAAAGCTTAGCACTTCATATTCAGGTTCAGTTCATCTAACTAGTGCAATTTTCCAAACCAATCTTGCTCTTGGACAGTTGAAAAAAGCATGTTCCAAACTTTCTTCTTGCTTTCCACACATTTGGTAGGTTGCTTCTTCTAGCAATTTCCTTTTCTAAAGCATTCTTTTTGTCAAGATTATGTCATGACAGCACCTCCAAATAAAATACTTCAATTTATTTTTTTTCTTTGCTCCTTCACCCCCTCCAATGTTTGGCAGATCAAATGCTTATGTTCCACAGCCAAGTTCTTACTGAAGAAGTTAAATGACTTTTCCATGTTGACCAATTGTCTCTAGTATCTGCTATATATCTCCAGTATGGCTTTTAGCTTTTGTACCTGCTCCAAATTAGTTTCACAGAAAAGAATAGAATCATCTGCAAAAAAATAAAAGAGTGATCAAAGGGCCATTTTTATTAATTCTCATTCCTTGATACTCCCTTCTTGCACTTGCTTGTTTGATTAAGTTTGAGAAAGCCTCTGACACAATCAAGAATTGGTAGGGTGAAATAGAATCTCCATGCTTAATTCCTCTTGAGGGTTTGATATAGCCACATCTTTCATAGGGTCAGAACGAACCTAACATAAACGAACGGGCCTTGTTGTTTATCGCTCGCTTATTTTTAGACTATTCATGTTCGTTTATGTTTGTGAAATATGTGTTCATGTTCGTTTATATTCGTTTATTAGTGTTCACAAACACGTTAACGAACACTTAAACGAACACGTTCACGAACAAGTAAACGAACACTTAACGAACATGTTCGCGAACACTTAAACGAACATGTTCGTGAACAAATAAACAAATACATTTGCAAATTGGAAAAACAGAAAAACAAATGGCATTATTGAGAATTGAACCTTGACCTCCAATGTGGGGAGCATGGCTACTTACCATTACACCACAACAAATTTGTTTATGAATGATCAACAAACATTATTATTATATATATTATTATATTATATTTATATTATTATTTTAATATAAACGAACAATAAACGAGTTTTAGACGAACACTAAACGAGTTTGTTCACGAACATAAATAAACGAACGTATGCTTATTTGTGTTCGTGTTCGTTTATTAAACGAACACTAGAATATGTTCATTTATTGTTCGTTTAACTTAACAAACGAGCATAAACGAATGTAATTGAACTTGTTCATGAACTGTTCACCAAAGGTATTAGTTCGTTTACACCCCTATCTTTCACCATTTATATTAATAGACATGGTAGCTGTGCTGACATATTGCATTATCCACTCAATGAATACCCTTACAAATCCCATTTTACTTAGAGTTTTTGTTGAAAAATCCCATTCCACTCTATCGTAGACTTTAGCCATATCAATCTTTAGAACCATAGACCCTTTTTTTCCCTTTTCACATTGAATTAATTAAGAGTATGTATGCATTCATGCGCTATTACTACATTATCAATTATTTATCTCCCTAGGATGAATGCAGACTGGTTAGAGTTGATACACTTATGGAGGCAGCTCTTTGATCTTTCAACCAGTATTTTAGATATTATCTTGTACAACACATTACAAAGGCTTATTAGTCCAAAATGTAAGATGGACGTGGGATTATGCACATTTGGGATAAGTGCAATTAGTGTATGATTTATTTGTCTACGCATTTTCCTATAGGTGAAGAAATCTTTAGCAGCTTTGTATATTTATACTCTAATTACACTTCAAAACTTTTGGAAAAATAAAAGGGTCATATCATTTGAACCAAGGGCTTTATTGGGGTTCATTTGAAATAAGGCTTGTTTGATTTCTCGCTTCCTCCAGCCTTGTCGGGCCGTTCATGACTTTTGTGAGATAATAGGATACCTTCAAGTCCTTCTGGCGTGATGGTGAGTTGAAGTGAGCGACTTGTCATAGAAAGTTATAATCTCATTATGTACTTCTTCCTTTCTCTCATGGACTTCCCCTTGTTCGGTCACCAATCTTTCAATACAATTGGTTTTCTTTCTTTGAATGTTACTTGCATAGAAAAATTTTGTATTTTTGTCCCATCCTATAGGCACTAGATTTTGGATTCTGTTTCCAAAAATTTTCTCTTCCTTATAAGCTCTATGCAACTCACTTTTAGCTTGTTCCATATTTCCAATCTCTCTCTACTCCACCCCTACTAAGGTTCTCCATTTATACCTTGATTTGCTTGATTTTTCTAGTTGAATTTAGTCCTTGTAGTGATGAAGATAAAGAGCACACAAACGGCCCTAATGGAGAGAAGGATGCAAGTGTGCGTGATCAAGTGTCTACACCCACACATCGCCACAAGACCTTTTACGTGACATGAGTGGTCCAATGACTAGGTCATGTACAAGGAAAATGCAAGAAGTTTTGGCTCAACTCACACGTGAAGTACATGCCAAGGAGGAGAAGCTTCTTCAACATGACCGAGTTGTTAATGTACTACGTATCGTGGGCAATGCATAATTTCGGCCATGTATTCACTTATTTTACTCTATTTTATCTTATTCTAGTAGTTATTTCTTTTTACGTGTTGGAATAGGGTTTATTTATTAAACCAGTGTAATTAGTACATTTTCCTAGTTGGGTTAGGATTTAATTATTTATTTAGTGAGAGAGTTGAATTTGAATTAAAGGCAAACAATCCAAACCCTAGTGGGTTTTGAATCAGCTACGCACTTGTACCTTATTTAAAATGCCATTCGGCCCCTACTTTCAACACAACTTAAGAAATTACAAACCTGAGAGCCTTATGTGCTTTTCTTCCAGTTCTGAAAAAGAGCTTGTTTGAGTCTGTTCGGGAGAGTCGATTAGAGTCAATTCAAAAGCGGAATCCTTGAGTTTTTGTCACTCGAGGTTTTGTGCGTGCTTGTTGGTCCTGTTGGGTAGCTTGAAATCGTTGGGGTTTTTGGGTATTGCTCATGGGTTATAAAGGGCTATAAGCGTGGTTCAATCGACAGGTTGGAGTTGGGTGTTGCCTCAAAAAAAGCAATTCAACAAGAAGGATGGTTCATGAACCTACAACTCAGTAAGATTCGGATTTTACTCTGTTGGGGTAAGGTTCGTATCATGTAGTTTACTCCATTTTAGCAATGCCATTCTACATTGTTTAATTCGAGCAAACTTGAAACATTGGTGATCTGTCATTCCTTTTCCAAAATTCCTCCACTCTTTCATTGATCCCCTCTTGTTTTAACCATCTATTGTCAAAAATAAATATTTTCTTTACTTGTTGTGCCTGTGGTTCTATGTCCATCATGATTAAAGCATGGTCTAAGGCCTGTTTCTCTCAATGATAAACTTTTGTATTTTGGAACTTCGACAACCATTTAGGCGCACCAAAAAATTTGTCTAACCTCTCTTCCACAAATTCCTGACTCTCTCTATTGTTTACCCAAGTATATTGTTTTCCTATAAATCCCAGATCAACCATCTCCACTGTCCTAATAAACTACTTAAACTAACTAAAGCTAGCTTATGATTTTTTTCTCTCCCCACCCCTCCCTTTTTCTATTCTTGGTTAACTATATCATTAAAATCTCCCCAATGAACCACCAATCTCTCCACTTATTCTTCTCTTTTTCTAAGTACTTCCACTGCTCTCTTCTTATTTCTGCCTCTGTACTCGCATACACAAAAACTGCTCACCAAATAAGAGAGTCTCCTTCCTTTTGACATTCCATTTGAACACAAAATGAGTTAGATATTAAGCTCAGGACTTCGACTGTTTCTGCCCAACAAACTAACAATCATCTATTTTTTCCAGCAGGTTCCACATTTTCCTATCAATTTTGGTACTTCAATCTTCTACAAACAGTAGCTACAAATGGATTTTTTTTGTTTTGTTTTGTTTTAGAAATAAAAACAACGTCTGGGCAGTGAAAACTTATTGACTCCCTCAATTGAGAAATTATAAAGGATCCTCCCAAACGTCTAAAATTCCACACACATACTCCCATGGCTAGTGTTGGAACCATTCTAGATTGGTCTCTCTCACTTTTGCCATTATTTTGACTCTATGGATTTCAAGTTTCGTTTTTTTTTTGTTTCCAGTTTTCTGATAAGTTTCAGACCTTGATTCATCGTCCTACAAACTCCAATTCCTTTTGGTCCCTATCTTATTCATACTTCTTGTCCGACTCTCTTTAATTCCACGTTTATCTTTTAACTTCCTTCCTACTCTCTTTCATTTTGTCCTCTAGCTCACTGCTGCCTCTTTTTGTCTTGTAGATCTCTTTACCTGGTTATTGTTGTTTTCCTTTCTAGACTAATTTCCAAACCCCTCACTGTTGATTGGGACATTCACCAGGGTGGTATATGGATTATTTTGCATTTCCCCTTCCTCCCCACAATTCCTCCTCCATCAAGCTTATATGGTTGCCACTCTCTTTTTTTTCTTCCCTCTCCATCATCTCTGCAACACTAGTAGGTTGGTCTCTTTTCTAGTCCCTCTCTTCCTCTGCTATAACCTTATCCCTATGTGTTCATTCCCACTTGTTGTGATTCATCAATCTTCTAACCTTTTTCCTGTTCTAACATCATCTCCACTTTGGTACTACTTGTTCTGGCCTTTGCTATTTCTAGCCATTTCTGAACTTCCCTTGTTTGTCCTTCAATTGCTAAATCAGCTGCAGCTCTGTTGTTGTGTTTATTCATAGCTCTTCTTCTTTTATCTTGCCTTCCATTTCTCTTTGCTATCACTTTTGACTCCTTTAGCTCTAATCCACTCCTTGTATTGGCCTTCCTGTAGTTCTCCTCTCATTTGATCCTCTCTCTTAATGCTGCAATTCTTCTCTAAATGTCCCCCCTTTCCATAGAAGTAGCAGAAGGCTGCAAGTTGTTCATACTGAAAGGTCGTCTAACAGGAGTTGCTACCCAGTCTCACCAAGGTTCCTCTCAGTAAAGGTTTCTCCAGATTCATTAAGACTAGAATTTTCATATGCCTTCATCGTTTGCTCCCAATCTCCAATATTATCACATCATGAATTGGAGAAAAAGCTTTCCGATCCTGATAGCCATCTCTTTGGTGAGCTAATGTAATGGTTTAGAAGGTTTTAGATCTACATCCAAATTTCCACCATACGAAATTCTCTGTCCTGGATCTGTATCTTTTCTATCCATTCCCTTATAATGAGGTACTGCTGATCAAATGTCCAATATCTCCCTTGTAGCACCTTGTTCTTGTCCTCATGGCTTATGAAAACAAACTGGAAGTAATTTTCTCCAAGTTTCCTTACCTTGATAGGTTCATTTATTGGCCAAATAGCTTGTATGTGTTTTTTAAGCCTGTGAAGTTGACTTTCTTATCCCCGTGTATCTTGCCTATCAAACTCCTATTTCATTCTTCTTTCGCTTTTTATGTCTGCCTCTTCTAGATCCACCTCTCCTTCATCCTATGATAGTTTAAGCTTCTAAACTAACCATGCTGCTTCTTTCTCCCAACTTGAGATATCCCCACTATCCATCCCTCAAGTCAGCTTTTAGAGTTGACCTTGCGTGTATAGGAAACATAGAAAAATAGTGTAGTTTTATCAAATACTTTATTTGCACCTAATGTATCCGTTGTAATTGGTTGGATCTGTAGGTTTAACTAAGCTTCATGGTTTTGGTCTACGTTTGGTTTAGATAACATGTCTTAAGATTTGAGTAAAAAACTAATTTCCTATGTTTCAGACACAATCATTCGGGAGTAAAAAGCTTCGAGTGCATGTCAAGTACTACATTGCGAGTAAGGTTTTTAATTACTGTATACTATTTGTCTCTCAGATCGGTTTGCCTCCTTAAGGGGACCAAACTTCTCTCTTCTACACCAAGCACTCTCCCCAGAGAGACTAAAAAATTGGACGTTACTTTCAATTATAAGAATTTCTCTCTATTTGTTACTTACAGTAAGAGCCAAAAGTAAGCAACGTGTGATTTCATCTTTAAGGCTATTGTTTTGATTAATTTGTCTTTTTCTTTTTTTTTTAATGAACCTTGTGAAAATTGGATTAAAAAAATAATTGTTCATAATTTCAATCCAAAAAAGTCTTAGGTACATGTTAAGGAGTTTTATGTTATTTATGGTACACATTATTATTTAACAATTTGCATTATTTGCTTTTAGTTGTTTATCATTTTTTTTGTAGATGTTCAATTACGATAAATAGAATGATTTTTTTTTTGTTGTGTAGATGAAGATTGGAATAACTGACATTGTTAGAGTAGCTAGATGTATATTAATGCACTAGATTTTGACATATTCCAAAATGATCATGTCTTTAACTTAAACCAACATAAAAGAAAAGTAATGATACATATAGTGACTTTTCATAGCGATTGATGTGGCAAGTATGAAAAATCAAAATTCAGTTATCACAGTCCTTAAAATATGTAAAATAATAAGAGATGGTTTTGTCTTTTCATATTTGCCACATCAATCGCTTTAAAAAGTCACTAGGTAAAGTCATTATGAATATCATTACTCCATAAAAGAAATGTAAAGAAGGTAAAGTGTTATCTAAGGAATAAAGTAAAAAATATTGGATCCTTCAAATGTGGTCAATCAGATACCCACGAGGTCATTATGAAATAGAAGAAAATTAAATTTTATAATTGAAATCAACAATTTTTCCCCTTTCTTTTGTTTCAAGCTTGTGAATATTAAAATAATTTCTTTGCCTTTCTGTACCAAAGACATATATGATAACAAATAAAATTCATATTTTTGTTTAAATTAAAATTTGACACCTTAATGTCTTGTTTGTATTTTTACTTTAACCTATTTGATGCCTTAATATATTGGCCTAATTATATAAAATGTTTGCCTTTATCCTATATATATTTTTAACATTATAAATAGTAAAAGAAATTATTAACTTTTTGCTCTATTTGTTTTCTTTTATGCAAACTATAAATGTTATTGTCATGGAATCTATAAAATGTGATGGTCAAGCATTAAATCAACTATTTGTTGAATGTGATGATGAACCATAAAATTAACCAAATAATAAAATTTACCTAAGATAACAAAATTTAATAAAGTCTAATGCTCAGATCACTATGGAAAAATTTTATTAATATTTTATTAACTAATGTGGTATTTATATATTAAAGCATATATTTTCATACAAATTTCACGTAATTCACATGGTCATACAAATAAAGTTATCCTCATAACATTTATCACTTTCATATATGGACCAAGTGGAAAATTAATGTCTCAGATCTCATGTTGGGAAACTTATGTGGTCCATGTGTGTATTAAGAGGAGAATGTAAGAATTGTCTTCTTATCGCAACATAGATGTCGTGCTTAGGTGTTCAAAACTAACTCGTGGATCGGATCAAACAAAGACGGATATTTTGATGGATCGGATCGATCCGATTTGATCCTAATCTTTTCTTTGCGCTTTTCTGCCGATTATTTCATACTTTTCTTTCCAATTGATTTTTAGATTTCCACCATGCCTTTCTCCCTACCGCCGCCATACCTACCCCTAGTGAACTTCACATATACACTAATCCAATCTCATATACCTCATATTTGTCTTCTTCTTGTGATTTCCGCTGACCTTAGGCAAATCTTGATCGCAGCTCAACTTCGAATTTCAAGTAATTTAACTTAATGCGTATGATGTTAGAATGCTTGTGTTTTATACGTCTAACACACAGTTCTTGGATGATTGTGTTGCAACATGGAACTCTCTAACACAGTAATAGATAGATAGATTAGATTGATTCTGTTTGTCACCATTGAAACCCAAAAATCAAAAAGCTTTCTTTTACTCATTTGATTGATATTAGTCACTGGCACTGCTAACTGATCCCAACATTCCCTTTTCCTCCAATCTAAAAAAAAAATCCCATTTTTTAATTTAAGCATGTTTTAGCAGTATCTTGGAAAGAAACCCATCTTTTTTACTTGAGGTAAACAAAAGGGTTCCTTTGTTTTTGTTACTGTCAATTCAATTGAGCCCTTTTATGCAGAAACCTACACATTCCAACATGTTAGTGAATGATCTGTAAATCTCATTCCTCATTTGTTGAATTGTCTGCATTCCTCACTTTTGTGTATTTGGGTTTTCCATTTGATTGGCTTAACTTTTAGGATGTGTATTTGTTTGATGTAAAAGAAGACAGAAATAATACATCATTTGATATACTTAATTGGTGGAAGACAAATGCGTAGATATCCCACACTTGCTTTGATGGCAAGAGATGTATTGCGATTCTAGTGTCAATCGTGGCCTTGGAATCAACTTTCTTTACCGGAGGTCGTGTTCTCGACTCTTTCCAGGCTCTTTGTCTGCAAGAATGGTAGAGGCTGATTTGTGCACAAGATTGGTTGCACAAAAGTCATGAACCTCTCAACATGGAAGAGTACTTAGAGGAGCTTGAGAATATCAAATCGGTGATGAAATATGTAATTTAACATTTACTTTTGACATAATAATTTTAGTTGGCTCTAACTTTTATTTTGTGTTTGACTGTAGAAATAATAGAACGAAATGAAGAGCACCCGATTGTTGACATTGATGGATAAAGTGGTAACTTCTTTATAAGAGGTAACTCCAACTATGATGTGATGGTTCAAATTTTTTAGTGCATTAATGGACATGTTTAGTGCAGAACGTGAATAAGATTTTCTGTACTATTGTTGATTTTTTCATTTTTTAGAACTGGCCTTAAATTGGTTGTTATATGATCCATTCTTGTAGCCTACACAATGCCCTTTTCCCTCATTCCTCATACTGTTCATCCGCTAGTTGGCTGGAGTCTTTACTTGTTTGGGGTTTTTGCTCTATCCTATATAGCAATTAATGCTTTTCTTCTACCAATGCTCCCTATTCTTGTACCATGGCTTGGTATCTTTAGGTCCCTGCTAATCATGGCTTGCCCTTGGTACTGAATGTTCGCTGGAAAAGGATGGTTTTTTACCCAGGATAGCTGTTGAATCAACAACACCTACTAGATTCAACAAACTGTACTAAACATTATTTTTGTCTGATTCTTGTCATTGGTTGTTTGTATCAGGATATGATTCTTGTCATTGTCAAGCTTTTTTTTATGTTTTGTTGGGCATTTCTAGAATAGAGCTAGTGTTTTGTTGTCTTGAGACTTTCAGAACATTTGGCCTCACATGTTGTGAAGACATGCAACTCTTTTGGTGCTGATAAGACCTAGTAGATCATATAGATAGCTCTTTTTCAGTCATGAATTGAGAGCATAGTTAGGTAAAATCTAAAGTCTTTTTTTCAGCCGTTGGAGATATAAATAAAAGACTAGTCGAAAGTGATTTTTTTCTTTAAAAAAAAACCTAGATCAAACGGATCAATCTGGTTCTATCCAAAAGCTGATCTGGTCCAATTCGAAATTTATTTCGATCCGATTCGAAAAATTTCGGATCAGACCGGATCTGGTTGGGTCGACTGATTTGAACACTCATAGTCGTGCTAATTTTAATTGATATGTTTCAAGTTAAAAAGAGTTGTAAGGTCTTGGAATTGTAAGATTTTTAAAATACTTTTGAATATAAACTTAAGTGATTCTATGATGGAAGGAATAGTAATGTTTCTTTTCCACTAGGAAAAGACTCTCACATAAGAAAGACGGTTTTTAACTTAACCTATATTCTACATAAAGCTATTAAAAAGACTATTGTTAAATTTATAATCAAAAGTAAAGATGGTTTCTTTCCACGATATTTTCTCTCTTTTACAGTTTATATTCATGGAATTACTTTTTGAGGTCTATGGATTCTTGAACTTGAACAATCATGGATAGAAGTATGTCCCGGATTAATTATTTTGTTGCATGATATATAAAAAAATTGATAAAAATTCCAACAATTATGCCTCTTTTGGTAAATGTTAACGGAATGCAATGGTGATGGAACATATGGTAGTTATAAAATTTTTATCTGGATTAGAAGGTGAATAATGAGTATAAACACATCGCTCAAATTTTGTGTGGTGTTGAACTAGAAGTGGCATTAAGAAGTGTATGAAAATTAATGGAACTAAGTACATTGCAAATAATTGAGATTAGGTAATCTAATTCCCATTAAACTTTTGAATTAGATAAGAATGAGATTTAATTGAATTGAAATTTTTTAATTTGTATAAAAATCTCATCAAAATTTTCTATTAGGAAATAGAAGGGCGATGCTTTGACCATTGCCAAAACCACCAACTTGTTACCATTGACCGCCGCTAGTTAGAGTCCCATCAAATTTGGATGATTTTGCTGGAATTTAAAGAGCTATATTTGTGGTTTTCTGTAATTATCCGGTTTCTTGCAAAATCTCTTTTGTAGTTTACTTATATAAGTGTACTTGAATCTAAAAAGAAATGTTGATTTTTTTAAATTTAACTTTGATAGTTAGTTGGACGTTGTTCATGTAATTGTATTTGCTTTTTTTAAAAAAATCTTTTGTTTAGGGTCAATTGGATGGCAATTAAAACTTGGCAAACATGGTGAAAACATTGTTATTTTTGGAGAAAAAATTTCCATTTGAATTAAATTGAAGAATCACATCAGTCGATTTGAAAAATAAAATTGATCGAATCTAACTTTTGATTCGACGATTGAAATTCAAATTAGATCAAGATTGAATCCAATCCAATCGATCCACGAATTAAAATGAATATCTCTAATAAATCAACATTACCTACAAAATCTTACTTGCACATGAATAACCATCATTAAAATTCTTTAGCTATTGTTGGTTTCTTTTGTAATAATTTAAGTCATAATCCACAATTCTAACTATTATTGGGATTTGATCAAAATCCAATCAACGGTGGTAATCACTACTACCACTATGTTTTGAAATAAAAAGTAAAATATATTTATTAATAATCTATGTGAAATTTGGTTGGAATTGAAAAAAACTAAATCTTCATTACTCATTAATTGCCTAATATTATTTAATAATTACCTATTTTTATTGCTCATTGAGATTCATAGGTTTCTAAATATCCACTGGAAAAATTCTTTCTTAATAAAATTCCTTCCATTAATTCCCAATTAGTATTTTTAATGACTATGGAAAGCCTAATGGCTCATATCCCAAGATACCAATTGGGACTAGAAATTCCCAATCCCCTCCCACCCCATCCCCTTCCATGTTGAACTTGGGTATCCTACATTATGGCATTCGTTTAGAGAGTATATATGCAAATAAGGAAAGAGTATTATAGTCTTATATGATATTTGATTTAAGGAATGGAAAAACAATTTTGGAATGCATATGCAAAAACTTGGGTATCCACTAAAATCAACCTCTAGGTTTCTCATGAATTTTTATAAAATTACCTTCCATGCTCAAATCTTAGTATCTATATCTTTTTCATGTTTAGATTATTTTCTCTCATCCCTTATTCCTTTTTCTCTCTCATCTCTGTCACTAATCTTTCTCTTTTTCCTTTTATTTCTCATTCATCTTCGTCTTTTTCCTTTTCTTTCTCACATCTCTTTCTCTCATCCTTCTCACCCCTCTCACTCATCTTCTCTTTTCCCTTTTCTTTCTCACTCATCTCTATTTATTATTTCTCTCCATTCTCTCACTTCTCTTTCTCCCTTATTTATTTTCTTCTTACGTCTCTTTCTCTCTCATTTCTCTGTACTATTTCTCTCTTCTCTCTCATCTTTTTCTTTATAACTCCTCCTTATCTCTCATCTCTTCACTACTTCTCTCTTTTCTCTAATTCCTCTTTCCTCTCATCTCTCTTCATATTTTCCTCTCTCACATCTCTCTCTCATTTCTATCTTCTCTCTCCTCCTCTTTCTCTTTTATCTCTTTTTTTTCTCCTTTCTCTTTCCTATTTTTTTCTCTTCTCTTCCTTCTCTTTCCCTCTCATCTTTCTCTTTTCTTTTTTTATCTCTCTTTCATTTCTCTATCCTATTTCTCTCTCATCTATTTCTCCATTTTTTCTTTTAATTCTCTTTATTTTTGTCTTTCATTATTTTCATCTATAAATCATTATAGTATTTTATGATTGATAATACATATAAAATATATACTTAACACTACGGGTAAAATAGAACTTTTTGTCAATTCCAAATATGATATATTAATCAAACCAAATATTAGTGTTAATAATAACAATAATATTCATATAGAATATTCATTACTTTTCTACTATATATATTACCATTCCTATTATCTTTTCATTTCTTATTGACGAACCAAACACCACCTCAGGGGTAGTTTTCCTGAAGGTAGTGCTGAATCTGTGATTCTAGTAAAAGAAACCATGAAGCTTGTGATGCAAGTATTAAAGGTGGTCACGAATGTGTTCGAGCCTCGAGGCTATAACTATGACTAGGGTTGATAAAAATTAGATTCAATTCAAAAATTCATACTAACTAACTTGCCATTTCAATTGGATAGATTGGATTAATTGGGCTACAAATTAAATAGTAACACATATTCTCTCCATTTTGAAATAAAAGTTCTTTTTTTTTTTTCAAAGAAAAAGTCTACTTTTAAACCAGAATTTTGCTCTCCATAAGCATGTAAGGTCTTGCTCATGAAGTAATATATATGGGGGAGGAAATTGAACCAAAAAAAAAAAGAAAAAAGGAATGAATCGGCTGCAAATAGTACTTTTTAATAGTCAATGACTTGGCGGACCAATGAAGAGTTAGGCAGATTAGAGATGTTGTCTTGTGACCCTTATTTGGAAGTTAAATCACAAAAGGACACAAGAAAATGAATGGGCATATCATACGACCAACTAGCGATATTACCGGGCAAAATGGAGAGATATAACAAAGCCTTGTTGCCCACTTGCAAACCAACTTGCAAAGTTGCAATGCATTCTACTTCTAGAAATGTTAAGGTATAAAATATGTTCTTTCTATCCTTGGAAAAAAAATCACTTTTCCCTTGTTTCCTTATCTCAAAGAAAAAATAACATTCTTTCGATGAAAATATTTGTAATATCATTAATAATAGTGGGTCGTATTCGTATGTGATTTACAATTAAAAAAGAATGATAAAAGTGAAAAAGTTATATAATTAATGACTTCATTAATATAATGGATATTGTAACTTTTAATAAATTATGCTTTTAAAACATGGGTTTTCTTTAAGACCGATAGAATTTTTTCCCTCACCTTTGGAGTTAGTTATACAGTTTAAATTTTTAGTACCGAAAAATAATCACCTTCAAATATTTTTCTCACAGTATCATTTGAAAAAAATAATTTATTGAAATCTCAATGCACTTTTAACCATATTTTAAATTGAAAGAATCAAATTGTAATCGATACTCAAATACCTCATATAAACATTATGATTATCAGTTTCTTTCAAAAATTCGTTTTGCGAGAGGGGACCTCCACGTAGAGTATAGAAGCAGTAATGGTATTACTAAGTACTAACAAGAGATAAAGAAAACAACAGTGAATGGAAAGGAAAAGAAAAGAAAATTCTACCAAGAATTTGCTTTCGTTTTTACTTCTGTTGAGAGAAAGTTGGTCGTTGTCAAGGTCAATTTGGGAGGCGAACTTTCATGTGCTGATTTATACAATATTTATTCAATTAATCTTTTGTTGATGAAGGAATCTATAATCGCTATTTAAAGATACGCATTGAATAAATCTCGTTTTTATAAAATAACTTAATTAATTTTTTATCCATAAATACAATATAATATTACTTAATATATCAAAACCCACAGTCATCTCCCCAATAATAAGACGAGTTTAATTTTTTTTGTCAAATACATTTTCGATTGAACCCGTTACACATAGTTTGTTTAGTGCAATTTACATTTTTAGTGTGATTTGTAAATTATAACACAAAGATAAATTTATTCAATATGCACTATTAATAGCGGTTGCAGTCCTTTAATCAACAAAAAAAAAAAAGAGACTTAAAAATTTATATATATAAAAATAATAAGAGATGTAAAAATTAATATATAAAATAACTATTTAATTTGATTAGTAATTATAAAAAGCAGACTAAATTTTAGTCAAACTTCCTTACACGCGACGCTTCTGGAACTCTGTCTTGATTCTTCAACGACAACTAGTAATGTGCGCATGATCCCATGGAAAGTTGAAACTCTCCCAGCCTCGCATATCCCCCCTAGGGAAGTCCCTGGGAAAAATTGATAAACTCCCCCAATTCATACTGTATAGAATCTATAGATCTTATCTTTTGTAATTTTTTTTAAATAATAAAGAATATTTTCAAGTAAATAATTGAATTTATCTTATTTTACATGGATAGAATTTAATTTATCATAATTATTTTTAATCTGAAATTTTTCTTTGTCATGTTTTAAGTATATGTTTTTAGTCAATTATCAATATTTTTGTGACAAAAAAAAATCTAAAGACACAAAGTTAATATACAAAAAAATGTATATATATATATATATATATATATATATATATCTTCACAATGATATAAATTTGAATAAAAAGATATGTATATAAAAATATTAAAATGTATTGAAAAAATGATACAAAAAGTATTTACGAAGGATAATGTTCGGTTCCTCACCCCAACATATTCCTAGGATCACTAAACCAAAACCAGCAACTGTTAACTAATACCACTGGCGGCCCTGTACAGGCGCAGCATTATTGACTTACCATTTAACATGCACATCGTACTGCTAAAATATTTATGAAATTAATATTAAGTACAATTGATTTGAGAAGAATCCAATGCAGCTTGGTTGAACAATGATGTATTTAAAAAAAATTATATGAGAATATGAGAAAATTTTGGTAGGTATTTTTTGATAAAAAAAATATTTTGAAAGGAAAAATAAAAAGATTTTTTTAAAAAAAATTATGTGAGAGGAATTTAGATGAGAAAATTTGAATTTTAAATTTTAAAATACAAATGTGTTTAAATATTTTATTTTTATTTAATAAAAATTAACTTTTTGTGTCGAGAAAAATGTAAGACCGCAAAACTCGCCAGAAAAAATAAAAAATAAAAATTGCTAATGTGGTAGAGAAGGCCTGGCTTGCCAAAAAACGGGAGCTTTTTGTGAATAGGTCTCATTCCAATTTCGGAACGGAACGGAATTTGCGATTTCTGATTCTATTAAATTAAGGAACCAGAATTGTGTCTTAAGGATCGTTCTAGTTGAGTTTTGGAATTACGGGTTCTCGATTCAGTTTAATTTAAATTTAGATTTAGATTTAGATTTTTATTTTGAATTAATTCTAGTTCTAGTTCTAGTTCTAGTTCTAGTTCTAATTGTAGTAACAACTCTAGTTTTGATTATGGAAAAAGTAAAATTTGAACTTACAAATTGTGAAGAAAATATAACTTAAGTTTACAAAATTATATAAGTATAACTTATACTTATAATTAAAAATAAAAATGAAAAAATAGTAGATTTTATTTATATTTCCAAGATCGTAAAAAATTTGTTGTAAAAAAAATATAATTTAGATTTAAAAGTTAGGAAAATCATACATTATTTAGACCTAGAAAAAAAAAATTCTATCCGTTCCAAAAAGAAGAGTTCAATTTCAAAATTTTTATTTGTTTAATTTCTTTTTTCACTTTTAGTGTGAAATTCTTATGTTACTATTACCAATAACGATAATTTATAATTTAAATTAAAAAAAGTAAGGATAAAAATGTAGAAGGATACATTTAATAGTGCATTAAGTGTACTGTATTTTGTAATTTGAAATTTTTTGTACCAAATTAAAAGTTAACTCTTTTTTTAGAATAAAGGGAATATAACTGATACTTACAATTAAAACTGAAAGTGAGAAAATAATAGATTCTATTTATATTTCCAAGTTTGTAAACTTTATTGTAAAGAAAAAAACATATAACTTAGATTTGGAAATTAGAAAAATAATAAATTACTTGGACTTACGAGAAAAAAAAACTTATACTTATAATTAAAAATGAAAGTGAGAAAATTTGTTGTAGATTTTTTTAATCTATTTCCAAGATTGTAAAATTTGTTGTAAATGAAAAAATATAAGTTATATTTAGAAGTTAAAGAATTGATACTTTAGTTGGACTTGGAAAAAAAATTATACTTACAATTAAAAATAAAAGTGAGAAAATTGTAGGTTTTATATTTCTAAGATTCTAAACTTTGTTGCAAAGAAAAGATATAACTTAAATTTAGAAGTTAGGAATTATAATAAAGAAAAAATAGTATAACCTTGAAAGAAAATATAATTTAGACTTAAAAATTGTACAAAAATATAGAATTTTAAAATTTTGGCAATTCCGAATCGGATCTGCAAAATATAGAATCAACCGATTTTGATTTCAATTTAAAAAATCGTATTCACTGAATTAGCACCCTAAACTGCCGATTCGGTTTCCCTTCGGTTTTGGTTGGAGCCGGAACAGGGGCCACGCCTACCTGTAAATTAGACATTTTGCTTCACAAATCACACATCGCAATTGCACTGCAAGTTGGAAAAGTGTATGGCTCTGGATGGATGCCACCTAATTAAAGGCTCCGTTTGGAGTATAATGTATTTGAGAAAAGTTATATTGAGATGTGTGAAAATTTTAACTGGTATTTTTTATAGAAAAAGTATTTTGAAGAAAAAAGTAGGAGAATTTTTTTTTTAAAATTATGTGAAAGTAATTTGAGTGGAAAATTTTAAATTTTAAATTTTAAAATAAAAATGTGTTTGGATAGTTTAGTTTTGTTTGAGAAAAGTTAACTTTTTACTCATTTGCAAACAAAAATGGCTTGTCCAAACATAGCCTAAGTTTCACTCATTATAAATTACTCCTTTAGTTTGAAAAAAAAAATCGATTTTAATCGTAAATACTTTTTTGTAGTTATGAAATATAACATATTTAATATATTATTAAATATATAATTGCAAAATTTTTACGTAGTATATATTATTTATTTTTTTAAAAAAGAGTTTATTTTTTATTGAATACAATTTTTTACATTAAGAAATATAATATATTTAATACATCATTAATTTCTTAATTTTAGCTCATTCATTATCATTATTAGTAAAGATAATATAAGAAAAAATTTTAAAAGTGAAATTTGTTCACGGAAAAAAATTTTGAAAGTAAATTTTTATATAGAAAGGAGGGAGTAAAAATTAGGCTACTAATACTAACCAATAAGTACCCCTTTCCTAATTTATCTAATGAAATCAAAAGATTATTTTGAGTAGAAAAAAAGGGAAAAAAAAGAGCCAGAAGTTAATACCGACTCATAAATGCATCAAAGAGATGAGGGCTTCTCGCACATTAATTCAAGTTAAAGGAATTCGTCTTAAAGTTGAACAAAAAATACACATTATTTTGTTTGAACTAAATATACAAAATGAATAGTATTTTTAGTGAAAAATTTTGTATATACATAAATTAATGATTTTTTAGTGAAAATTTTTATTAATATTTGGATGATTTAATGTGACATTTATATATTGATCTATGGTATGAATATCACTTCAATCACTATTTTTTTTTTTTATAATAAAAAACATAACCTCAGAATGGAATTTCTAAGCCTTGCATATCTTAATATGGGATGAGCATAATTTCCCACGAGCTTAGGCTAATTTCCACATTGTACCTTGTTAGGTTTAATTAAGAAAAGAAACAATTTACCTTGACGAGTGCATCTTAATCACATCAGATTAATTAGATGAAGACGTCACCACGCAACAACGATTGACATATTTGAAATCGGGAAGAAAACAACGCTATGCCATTTGCCAACGTGGGAAGAGCACCAAATGTAGGCAAGTAAAATTGCATTAACATTAATCGACAATATTTTTGAGCAGGCATACATGAGATTGAACCAAAAAATTCCTAAATTAAGTGGAAGTCATTGACGATATTCTAGAAATGAGAGGATCGGCGGTGAAATTTTATTCTGCTGGAAAGCAAATGAAGTTGCGGAGACATCGATGATCGTCAAGGATAACTGTGACATACAATGACATGAATATCTTTACACAAATCGATCAATCAAAACAAAATATGATGATGATCCTCATCAAGAATAGATGCATGAATCTACCATTTTTCAGTTCTGGGCTTCCATGATCTTGGATATAGAAGCACTATCGTCGACAAAAATTACAAAGCAAAATAAAATTGAAAAATCATGGAAATTTTTTTTGGTGATTTAATTTGGTCCGGCAATGTTCATGTATGATGATTTACTGTTTTTTGTTTGGCCAAATTTTCAGCGATCTGAGCCAGTGATTGCAAGTTACACCGCACAATTGTGTCAATGAACAGGAATGTTTCCTCCTTTGTGTTCCCTTGCGGTACATCAACGACGTAAGATTCCACAACCACCGTCCCATTATTGTCGGAGGCGTGGAGGGTCGTCACGGACCTATAATTCCTGAGCCTATGTTCACCGCCTACGACTCTAAAGCTCATCACGTGTCTATCATCGTCAAGAATCTCGAGCCTTTCCCTGCTGGTGGCGGCTGGTAGCCCGGAGATCACTTGCACCTCCCTAACAGTACCCACATTTCCGTCGCCGACAATGACGTGGCAGCTCTTGAGGAAATGCTTGTAGGCCTGAGGGTTGTCGAAGCGTCTGACCACGGACCACACGGTGTCCACTGGAGCCATGATGGTCTGGATGGCAGCAAAGCAGCACTGGTCGGGACCCACCGCGTGGGTATGACAGTGCAAGACATTTTCTGGGACGGAGATAGGGACCGGGATCACCAACATGGGCTTTTGGAAACTCCCGGCGGCTGAAGTGGTGGTGGTGGTGGTGGTTGGGGGACTGATTATTCTGTGGATTTCAAGGGAGGATGGCATAGGCATCTCTTCTTCTTGTTGTTTTGTTGGTGTTTCTTCTTCTTCGTTTGATGTCACCTTTTTTCTCTATCTGAAACTTGAAACTAAGGTAAAGAGCCCAAGCAAAACAAAACTGGGTTAATCTTTCTGTGATATGATGATGATGATGATGATCTGATATTTGTACTATCGCGTAGCACAAAAGATGGAATGGTATGGAACCATGGATAGATGCATATACGGGCGATGGAAATGGGGAGAGAATATTTAAATTAATATTTGTCTAGTTGCAATACTTTGATCTTTTCCTGGGGGAACGTATCACTGAAGGAGGTTGGGAATGGTACGGAAAAGGCCGTTGGTGTATTTGGCACTGCCCAGCTTACGCCAACCCCTGCAAGTGGACGTGCAACTTGCAAGTGTTTGTTTGGGAATTTTGACAGCGTGACTTTTTGAATTTTGAAATGGCCCAAAGTTCTTTAAATTTAGAATTAATATTATTCACCTCTCTTAACATTTTAATTTTTATTAAATCAAATCTTATTGTTTGAAAAATAACAATAGCTCTCTTTGATTAACAATCAATTCAAGTTACTTAATTAAAATTATCAAAAAGACAAAAAACCCTCAAAACTTGTGCAAAAAAATAAAAAAATAGTATGATTTTGAGAACTTGTGCAAAACTTATATTGTACTTGTGAAGAATTTTGTTTTTTATTCTATTTTGTTTTTTAAACTTAGATTTTTTGAGAGTTTTTTCGTTTTTTAGTTAATTTCAATTAAGTAACTTGGGTTGACTATTAGTCAAGAGGGCCGATTGTTATTTTCAAATTACGGGGTTCGATTTAATAAAAACTAAAATCTCGAGAGAGGTAAATAATATTAACTCTTAAATTTAATGACAAGATCTCTTGGTTTTTTCACTCAACATTGATATTAATATTTATAGTGAAAATTTTTAATATCTTTGCGTAATAGTTAATGTGGTAGTTATGTGATAAAAGTATTGGATCGTGAAAATAATTGTTGATGAGTGATTTCTGTCATATAGTGCAAGAGCAAACCACTTATGTTTTAAAAAATATATATATTTTTGTGGGAATATTTTGAAAAGAGAACTTTTTGTAAGAATTTTTACCACTGCTTTGCATTGGAGGTTGGGAAAAAAAGGTGTGTGATAGAAATTTTTTTAAAATAATAAATAAGAATTTTGAGAATTTTCAAATTTAATTTTAGAGAAAGAATAAAAAATTATTTTAATATTCTGTTTTTTCCCCAGGAAAAGTCCACGTTATCTAATACAAGTTGTAAAACTCTTAGCATCATTCAAAATCTGAAATAATAGTCCGTCAAATAAATAGGAGCCCTGGGGCTGGAGTAGTTGGTTTGCTTGGAGGATTTTACAGCCTCCACCCAGGTTCGAATCCTATGATAAGCAAATTGCTAGTTTTCCGCAATTATCGATCTGTAGTGCTAGGGACATGTGTTGTAAAGCTAGGAGAATTAGTTCCGCGCCTATTTAACGTGTGGTGTGTGCTCAATGATCCTTAACCTGAATAGGAGGGGCCTAATAGTTTGTGCTATAAGGGAATTGTAGGAGAGGCCTAATGGTTCGTGCTATGAGGGAGTTAGAGAGGCCTAATGGTTCGGCCTGTTTAACGTGTGGTGTGTGCTCAATGATCCTTAACCTGAATAGGAGGGGCTAATAGTTTGTGGTATAAGGGAATTGCAGGAGAGGCCTAATGGTTCGTGCTAGCCTAATGGTTCGTGCTATGAGGGAGTTAGAGAGGCCTAATGGTTCGTGCTATGAGGGAGTTAAGTGAGTAACTATGTACTATGTGTAGAATAGTGAATATGAGAATAACTCCCAGTAAAGAAAAAAATAAAATAAATAGGAGTAAGCTAGCTAGCAAACTAGTCCAAAAAATCCCACATTAAATGTCACCATCTTTTATTAACCTTCAAAAGGATGGTGCTCAGGTTACGGATTGTGTTGACAATAGACCCAACAGATTACTGGTTATGACAGTAAGCACGATTCCTCCTTTTTCTTCTTTGTCCTTTCTTGTTCCCCTACCTATTTCTCACCTGCTCATCAACTTTGGCTGCGTATGTATTGCATTTCAAATGTATTTTTAAAAGTATGTTTTAAAATGATGTCTGAACTGTTGGTTGGATTAATAGTTTGACATGTATTTTGAATTGAAATATTTAACAGATTTGAGGACATGTTTTGAATTAAAATATTATATGAATTATAAATATTAAAATATATTTTTAACTAAAATACTAAAAGGGCGTGTTTTGAATTAAAATGTTGTGTATAATAAAATAGAGGATGCGTATATTTTATGGTTTTATTCTTGATAGGCAAAAAGTATTTGGAAAGAAATTCATTTTAAAATACATTTTTAGAAAATGTTAAATATATAATATTTTATATATTTAAAAACGTGTGTGAAATGAAAATGAAGTTACTGTCCATACACATCCTTCATCATTTCCTTACTCCTTTTGTGTTTTTCGTTTCTTTTTTCTTTGGTTCCAAATCCATTATTTGTTATCATCATTTCCTAAGACTTTTTACCCTCCTCATTCTGAATGGTTTTTTTTTTTTGGTTCTATTCTTTTTGTAAAATGGTTAGTAGCCCATTCTTGGCTTTGTGGTAACTGCAGCTCTATATATATTATAGTCTCTGATGGAGGTGTTCATTTGCTAGCTCACGACCATGTCCAGTCACTCTTGTTTATGCAACTTGACATTATATTGATAATAAAATTGCTCACGACCAAGGCTTAAATACATGCATGTGGAAGGTACTCATGTATTAGATATTGAATCAAAAGTCATGCATGCCGAATACTAAAATTATTGAGGGAAAAAAACAAAAGGTTTCGCGCATGTTGGTGTGTGACCATGGCGTATATAATCGTTGACATATGTAATCTAATTGAGAGAAAGAGATATCATTATTATTTATGTTTTAATTTTTAAAAAATACATAACCACGCACAAACTGACAAACAAAAAAACAAACGAAAAATAATTGTATAGTACTACTAGAACATATTTCAAAATAAAAGATTTTTTGCGATTCGGGGATGATGATGTGCTAGTTAGCTACCACTGTTTTTGTGCTAGAAAAGTTGCATTTGAATAGCAGGCACAAGTGGTAAAGTTGCATTTGTGTTCTTCTTTTAATAAATTTGGTGGTTGTATAAAGCTGGAATTTTCTGGGTCCTAAATTCAGCCTCATAAATCGAGTACTAGTTGCAGTTTTCTTAGTGAAACATTTAATGAGATATATGCATTTTCTAAAAAATTTTAATTCCCTCTCGAAACTAAGAACAAAGTCCTGCAGGTAAAACTGGTAGTATAACTTTCCACTACGTTTCCTTCCATAATATGAGTTACTATTCTTTGAAATGGAATATTATTACCCAAATTGCACTGTACATTGAGAGAAGAAAAATATAATCCTAATTTTTTAAACTTTTTTTGGGCAATTAAGAGGTTTCAAAGTCTCAATCTCTTAGTTATAATCCCTCAGTATGATTCTAATTTGATACTTAACATTTACCTTTTCTTCTAGGCTCATTACAAGAAAAACCAAAATTAAGATTTACTTTATATGTATTCACTAGGAGTTATGAAAAAAAATAAAGTATCTTTTAAGAGTATTAATAACGTTACATGAATTATAAATACATAAACGTGATAAACCAAAGACTCTTATTAATGGAATCTTTAAGTTTTCAACTTATGACTTGTCTATTTCCAGAGTACATTGAATGTAGCACTAGAAGCTTTCGTTCCTGCATAATTCATTTCTAATTAAAGGAAGAGTTAATTTCATCCACTTCTTTTGAGGACTATAAATACCTCATTAACTGATCAAATTTATAATATCTAGCTACTCGAGATTTAGTAAAATTATAAAATGAATTCTACTATTTTAAAAAATTATGTGTGTAGACAAATTTACCTCTTAATCTTTTTTTAATAATTATTTTATATATATCCACACATGTAGCTTTCTATTATAAAATAATACACAAAATATTCCATATATATAATTAAGTAAACAAATTTACTTTTTTGTATTTAATTTTGAGTTTGAGGGTTAAAAAAATCAATAAACAAGAAAAATAGCAATAAAATTTTTTATTTAAGAAAAAAAGTATACAGCTTCAATTAAAATTTGAAACAATAATATCATATAATGTTTATGATTGAATATCATTTATTTTTTTCACTTTTAATGTTATTTTCTTTTCTATTTATATTTTTAATTTAGTAAATTGATGGATATTTTAGTTTTTTTTTATGACTCGGAGATTCCCGCACCAAATGGCCTTTTGGACCCCCTGGCCAGGCATCAACTCCGGAGCTTTTGTAGGTAGACACTACCCCACAATCGCATGCAAATTCAAATATACTATAAGGTTTCATGGCAGACAAATGACTCCCTACTAGTGAATGGGACCAAATTTGACTTTGGAAAATGGAGCTCCCCAAACTCCCTTTCTAGAAATCGAACATTGGACTTCATCGGGGTTGGACATCCTTCCTTATTGCTTGGCCACCCTTTGGGGGCAGTTTTTTCTTATTTTTTAGAAAGGCAGTATGTGTAGTTTTCTCAAACAATGGGATTCATTTTGTAGTTTTACCGAATTTCGAGAGGCGGAATGAAATTAACTTTTAAAGAAATGATGAATAAATCAAATCAGTATCTAAGAAAGGAATTAATAGATAGTAACAAAACAAAATAACAAATTAATAGCAAGGTTGGTTGACTCATGTTATATATATCAACATGCATGTTAAATACGCAAGAATTCAAGATAGTTGGTCGATGGAATGAATCTGGCTGAGCCAGTTTGTAGTTAACTTAAGAAATGAACAAAGAAATCCAAAAAAAAAAATATGCTTTATATATATGTGCTGTGAGCAGAGAGATGAGCAAAATGCATTAAGTTTAATTTTATCTGCCCACTTGATCTAAACAAAGATTCTAATGAAAAAAGAAGGCTACAAACATTTTATTAATCAGAGAAGATTACATAGTGTTTGGTATATAGTTTCTGTTCGATCTAGTCATGTCAGAGAATCAAGACTTTGAAACTAGAGAGTTGTTTTTTCATATGTTTTTATTTTTTTGGATCTTTTGAAGCTTAGAATGTTCGTGCAGCAATCGAAGTAACTGTGTACAATGAACTTGGTTTGGCAAATGATTAGTTGAGCACAAGATTGATTGCTTAAGTTAAGATTATATACTATAAATCTAGAATGATTATTTCATGAATGATGAGTAGAACAGTTTGATGTGCTTTAGTTTGGGTCTTAAGGGTACAAGTATGATTTTATGAGAACTCAAGGACTCCTGCGAAAATTCTTCCTAAACTGCGAACATCATGTGAAGATGCTAGCATGATCGTTTGATTTGATTTTTTTTTTCTAATACACATTACTGTACTTTAAAGTTAATGATATACAAAGTGAAATATAAGCTTGCAATTAAACAGACACTTAAGTTGTTAATCGTTGTAAACTTGCGACCATTGAAATAGATACATAAAATGATAACCATTGTGCTAATACTGCATTTGTTTTAAAAACTTATTCTACTAATTCGCAAGTCAATCAATCTCCTTTTTTGTAGACTTTGTATGATGTGTGTGAAAAATAAAACAGGAAGAAGATATTTATTACTTGAATCGCGTTAAAAATACTATTTCATAGAATTATTTTTGTGTAGAGATATTTTCTTAAAATTAAACAAACCTTCCCCTAAATTCAAAGGGAACCCAAACAGCATTATGACTAATATTGGCAATAGGGGAACAGGAAGAAGTTTAGAAGGAGATTTTTTAGAAATTTAGGTTTTAGCACATTGGTGGTCATCTAAAGCACTAGAAGGGTGTATTTATAAATATAAGGGGCGATTGAATGATTAGGAATGTTGAAAGATTCTGTTAGGAAGTTGGCTATAATTTTGGAATATTAGTTGCAGATGGATAAGACTTTGACTGAAGTGAAAGAAACGTGATTAGAATTCATCAAAGTTTTATCCACACAAACGATGAAGTTTGCCTAGGTAAAAAAGTAAAAGTAAAAATTATTTTTTCATTGTGTTAACCCCAAACCAAAACAGAATAAAATTGAATTTGGTCCTATCTAATCCAAGTGTAGATGTGCAAATTCACCATTTTATAATGGATTGGCCCAACTCAGCCCTCTTCTTATGCTTGTAAATCCATCACTAGTTCTCTTATTATTATTATAAACCCAAGGAAAAGTTAATCAACATAAAAAGTCGTAAAAGCTTATGAACTTTTCATACGAGACATTAAAATCTTTTGAAACACTTAAAAAAGGCCAATAATTCTCCACACATTTCAAAAGATTTGGATAGAAATTGAGTAAAAATTTTCTGAATTTGTTTGGAAACAAATGCATTTAGTTTGGCATGTTTTGAATTATAAACCAAACTGAGATTTATAAACCACAACTTACAAATTCATTAATGAAATATAAAATTTATATGAATTAACATCAATATTCTAAGACAGATTCTATTAATCACAATGCAACCCTCACATTTTGCTATTCAACTTGTTTTTTTGTGCAAATAGGTTATGCACATGCCTAGTTGTTCATAAGAGTTCTAAAAATTTAGCTAAAATCTTATAGAAGCACCGATTCCAATTCTCAAATAGGTGAATTCATTAAGTGTATAGTGCTATAACTATACCATCCATAAATAATATGAATTCATTAAATGTTGTAAACTTAACCTCACATATTGAAGCAATTAAAAGTACATACCATGGAAGGCATTTAATTTTTAGTGTTTCAGTGCCAGCATTAATTTGTTATTATCCATATGAACCAACTTCATGGGATCTCCAATCATATAGGTTGAATTAGTATCTATATTGACAACTAGTTGGTTTGAGTTTTATTTTCCTCGATGTTTAAATAATTAATTTTCTTCCCAATGGTTACCTAAAAGATTATCAAATTCGTTTATGACTTTACATACTGAATGAAACTTATTCCATCTCTTAGTAATTGCTTTATAATATCATGTCCCAATTTCATGTATCGATTTTTACAATTATATAATTTATTTTTTACAATAGTGATTGCCGCATAACAATCAGAATGTATAGAAACAAGAGGCATTAATTCTTTAGTTAAAAGAATAATAGCTAAGAAATTTGTTAGCCAGTCAGCCTCAAAACTAGTCAACTCCAAAGTTATAAATCCTTACTCCGTAGTTGATTTAGCAACAACTATTTATTTGGCAAATTTCTATGTTATTGCACCACCATCAAGTGTGAATACAAAACCATTAGTGGATTTAGTCTCTTTTGAATAAAAAATTCAGTTAGCATTACTATTATCTTCCAATACAATGGAAAATCCACTATACAGAATATCACAGTTAATAGTTCATCTTAAATATTTTAGTAGTCTAACTAATATGAACCAATACTAATGATTAGGATTATGAGTATATCTACTTGGTCTATACATATATAGCATGAGCTATATTAGGCCTTATATAATTCATTAAATGCATCAAACTCCTAAAATATGGAGTACATTTACATTGAACAATTGGGTCACCACGATTCTTTTCGAATTGAATATTGGCATCACAGGAGTACTCACTAATATCACATTATAATTTTCAATCTTCCTAAGAAATTTCTCAATATAATGTTCTTGTGACAACATTATTTCATCACTCCTGATTATAACTTTAATACCCAATATCATATTTGTTTCATCCAAATCTTTTGTGTCAAAATTAGAAGATAGAAAACATTTAGTATTATTTACAATGTCTAAACTAGTACTACACATAAAAATATCATCTACATACAAACTAATGATCACATAATTATTATTCATAGTTTTAATATAAATGCATTTATCTACTGATGAATAGATAATACTTACTAAAACTTGATTAAATTTCTTATACCACTGTTTAAGAGCTTGTTTTAGGCTATAAAGATATTTATTAATTTACACACTTTATTTTCCTGATCAGGAACCGTACAACCTTCAAGTTAAAACATATGATTTTTTCTATTAATACCTATGTGATTAAATAAAAGTTTATGAATAGAAGTCAAAACAAATCTAGTTAATGGCACAAAAGTATCAAAATAATTAACATTTTGTTTTTTAGAAAACCCTTTTACTACTAAATGATCTGTGTTTTGAAAATCTATTTGTAATCAATAGTTTTCATACTAGAAGGTAAATCAAATAAAATTAAAATTTTATTTTTCAAAAGTGAATTAATTTTAGTATCATTGGCTTCTTTCCAAAATTTTGCATCAGGAAAAGGAATAACATTTGTAAAAGTCAATGAATCATTCTCAATTAGATAATACAAAAATATTTCCAAAAGAAAACTCTTTTTTAGACCTTTTGCCCTTTCTCAATTCTTCACTAGAATTATTCCCCTCTTACTCTCAATAGATACATGAGAAATTTCACGTGAAAGCATAAAAATGTGTACAAAGAATTAGGCATTCTTTGTCTCAATTAATATTATAATCAAGTATATCACATTTTTTAACACAAGAAATCTACATATAACACTATATTTAGCATATCCAATAAATATACAATCAAATGTTTTAGAATCTATCTTTCTTTTCTTTGCGTATAACAATATAACTTTAACCATACACCCTCATGCTACATATTTCAAATTATGTACATAACTATTCCACAATTTATAATATGTTTTTCTAATTCTTCTATGTGAAATTCTATTTTGTAAGTGACATGCATATAATATAGATCCACCCCATAAATGATCAACTCTACTAGAACTAAATAACATAAAGTTCATCATTTCTTTAAGTGCTCTTTTTTTTTGGAAAATTTACAAAAATACCATAGTTGACCGTTGACTTTACAAAAATACCACCCTCCTTTTTTTCTTTTGTGTTATAACACTTCCAGCCTAAAAAAGTTTACAATACCCCTCTGTTGTATTATAGAACCTGCGGGAAGCCAACGCTTGCTTCAAAATTGTCGTGTTAACCCATTCCAAACATTTAGAAAGGTACACACAGTAAGATCGAAAGGGCAGGAGCATCTCTTTACTTTAGCATTCATCCTAGCCAGGGAATCGAAGGAAGAGTAAGCGAAAGGCTATCGTTAAGAGAACAGCCGCGACGGAGAAGAAGAAGGAAGCGCATCATAACGAGGTCAGTACCATTTTGTCAATAAATTTATCATTTTATTCTTCATACGTAGTGTGTGTTGATATTGTATGTACGCATCTGAAATGGGTTGACTGAATTTCGTCCAGAAATTGGTCGGGCGGTGGTCGATGATAGGTCCAGCCCTAGATGTAGCATTACTCGACCTCTTAAAAAGTCGAGTTTAAGGTCGATTGGTCGGGTTGTCGAAGTCCCCAAAATTAATTCAGATCTTCAGCTAACTACAATTAACTTGTAGTAGTAGTGGACCAGTTTGATCCCACGAGGAGCTATGTGTGAGGGGGGTTTTTAGCACTTGAAATAAAAAGAAAAGAATAAAAGAAAGAAGGTTAATGCCGATAAATAAAAGAAAATTATATCAAGAAATTACTGGCAATATGTGAAAGAAATAATTCAATCTTACCAAACTCCGATCCAAGGAAGTGTAGTTGTACCGAATATATCTAGATCATAGGATTCTAAAAACACTTTTTTATTCAAGCATTTAACCGAAAATTTCGCAGGATAGCCATAACAAAATTTTGAGTTTTCCTATTTTAATTGTTTGAACCTAGCATTCACAACAAACCTTACTAACAAATGACTGGGGGCGATAGCGTTCCATATCATTTGATAGTAGCATTAAAATCATTGAAAACCGTTAAAACAAAAATCATCAATTAAGATAGCTACAATTGAAAATCTTTGTATCATTACTTCCCTTTAAATCATAAATGCATGATTACTGTCACTTTACACATGCAAAAAGATTTAAGTGCTACTTGGAATAAATGTTCTGGACAATTACGGATCAAGAACAAATAGATAGCTATAGAAAGAAGAATGCAAATAAGTTGTCAATTTATTTATCATTCAAAAATCCATAAAAATATAATGCAAGAAATAATGATTACTTGAATGCAAAAGATTATGAAACTATGAACAAAACCTCACTAAATATATTGGCATCAACACCTCTTGGAACGGAATGAAAGTAAATTAGCCACTCATGATGGCAAAACTATTCTAATATTTATTCTAAAGAGAAAGAGAAGTACAAGAGAAAGGAAAAATTCTGCAAAGAATTAAAGGAAAGACTTATGTCTTCCAAGCTCACTAACCCTCCTATTTATAGGCTTATTCTCTAATAACCTCCCTAAAGACTTCCTAAAACTTCTCTAACAAATCCTAATTCTTTAAACTTTAAAGTCCTAACCAACCATCCTATCCTATCTAATCCTATCTATCCCTAACAAATGTCATCCAATCCATACTAACTTGAATTACAAACGTTTAAATCAAAAGACAAATTCAATCTTGAAAATTCAGCCCATTGGTCTTTGTCTCAGCTTAAGACGTGGTCACGTGCATTTCTTTGAGTTTCTTCTCCAAAACTTCATCCTTTAAGGCGTGGGCACGACCAATCCAAAATAGTCTTCTGTTTTGCTTCTAAAGTGCTTCTTCAAAAATCATCTAAATCTTCATTAAATACCATCTTTTCACTTTAGACTATCAACTTCACTCCCTGTAAAAAAACATTTTAAATTAGTCAATTGCATACCAAATAAAGTATTAACATCATAGTTTTGCTCATATTAAATGGTAACAAATTAAATCCTATCAAATACCCCCACACCTAAACTATGCTTGTCCTCAAGCATATGATAGATCAATGTCTTCCTCTCTATTCCCTTCCCTTTTTCATACCATTCACAAATAACCCAAAATTACCACACATTAGAAATCAAGAATGAAATGACAATTCAAAGGATAAGTATGCATAGCCCAATTTTCTAAACAAAACACGTGCATCTTATTAATCCCAACAATTTTGTCGAAATCAAATATACAACATTTGATTACTTCTCACAAGTTTCACTCTATTCACTCAAAATGTTTAGGGATTCATTTTGCACTCAAACCAAACATAGCATGTCATTACCATATGCTTGCTTATATATCACATCTCCACCACTAAAGAATATGAATTTATGCGAAGATCAAAGGGACTTGACAGGGTTGTAACGGGGCTTAGGTTAAGGTAGGTAACAAAAGGAAAATTAGGCTACACAAATCAAGATATGTAGGAACTTCTTACAAGATTTAAAAGCAACACAAGTACATTTTAGAACCACTTTTTTTCTTCTTTTTTTCGGAATATAGTTAGACATTTTGTAAACAATGGAGCACATTTACTTTGTCCAAACTTTCAGGGAATTCTTTTTCACTTTTTCTCATCAATTTTTTTCTTTCTTTTTTTTTTATTTTTTTTTATTTTTTTTTATTTTTAAGTGGTTCTTTTCTTTGGAATCCATAAAAATGTAATCATGCAACTCATTCCTACATACACTTGACAAAGGGTTTAACAATGGTAAATAACAATGGTTAAGGCTAATGATATGGTGTGATCACAAAGAAAAGCTTAGGCTCAAAATTGGTTGACTAGGGTAGATAAAATGGAATGGCTTTTTAGAAAGTTAAAATTGGCTACTCCTAAATGCCCTTATCATTTCAAAGCAAAAACCCACAATGTGATCTCGACATGCATAACAAAGCAAGTTCTAGAATAAACATACCATATTTGTCAATACTCAACAAAGAAACATATGAGCAAGAAAAAGAAAAATGCTCATAGGCTCAAATACTCACAATGGTTCAATGTTCAAACATTGTATATCCTTATTCAATTCCATCATCAAAACCAATGAGATGCTTAAACAAAATTTTCAAAACAAGGCTAATCATACTCTCCTTTTTCAAGCCTTCCAACTCAATCATTAATGCATGTTAACCAAGAGTTATTCTAAACAAGTATCAAAGAGTTGGGAATTTCAAGGAAGTCAAAAAAATTTTAAACATGCTTTGAGGGATTTTGCAAAAAATTTGACCAAAATAATTCAAAACCAATGAGCTAATCACAAAAGCACAAGAGCACCCCCACACCTAAATTATAAATTGTCCCCAATGTATGAAGAATAGGCACACATTCACAAAAAGTAGTGAAAATAGAAAGATAAGGGGGCAAAATAACTTCCCTGAATTGCAAACATATGAGACAAGACATCCAAGGGAAAGGAGGGTACGCTGTCTTTTCATGTGGTTGAGAGTATCAACATAAATTGAAAATAAAAAATACTTCTTCTCAAGGATGGGTACCTACAAATCATAGAAGAAGGTAATCAATAATAAGGCAAATAACAATCCCAAACTTAATCTTTGAAACTCAATTAGAAATTATAGTAGTAAAATAGGATAAGAAAGGACTTAGGATATAGACATCATAAGTTCACAAAGATAAAGCAATGTAATCCAAATAAAAATCACTCTATAGCCCTAATCACTTTCTTTATTTAGATGATCATAAACCACTATAATTTGTATATCCAAAGAGAAATTGAAAAGGGTTTGAAAGATTAATGAGTTAATAGAAGTTCAACACACCAAAGCACCAAGAAAAATATGAAAGTATGGTTGAAATAAAATGAGAATAGGCAAAAGAATAAATTGAATAGAAGCAAAATCTCTATCACATGATAACATGGTGCGCTACATGCTATTATGTGAAAGTTGAAAAACACTACAATGAAAATGCACAACACCATGCCATAGTTGGCCACACTACAACATGCTTTCTTTTAAAACACATTCTCAATGAAGTTCATACAATGCAAACCACTATTTTTTCAATTTTTCTTACCTATGTTACTATTGTTTAGCACATATATTTCAACCCATTCTTTCCAAACTAGAAACTAAAATTAATAGAACTCATCAACCCATTCAAAAACTCTACAATTAGTCCCTTATTCAATCACAAAAAGGAAACTTAAATCTTAATGGGGAATGACTGCTTGGGGAAGAAAGACTACTTGGTAGTGTCATGATCAAATAAATAAAATTACCACTACAAGAGTTCAACAAATAAAATTAGTGCAGCACCAAGCAATGAAGAACAGCAGCCAAGGAGTAAAGAATAATTGCACAGAATTAAATCTAAGAACCAATAAACAAAATAAAATCTAAGAATCATAGAATTAAAATAAAATAAAAGAGCAAAATAATAAACAAAAACAGAAAATAAGGGAACCGATGTGGAAAAGAAGAAGAAGGACGGAGGTGGTAGGAGTGGCTAGAAAACAAGTGACCAAGCGATGGCAACACACGAGCGACGGTGCACTTTGAAAATTGCAATGCCTGAGGTGTGGGGTGGCAGAGCGGCAGACATGGATTTGCCCAAAACTGTAGTAGACATGAATAGACGATGGGGTGGTGTGGCGGCTTCGGGGAGAATTGTGGAACTGGTGCGGCGGTGGCTGGACTTGGAATTCAGAGAGCAAAAACTGCAATTTTGAGAAGAAAGAAAAGAAAAGAAAAGAAAAGGGTTGTAAAAGAGTGGCGGCTGCAATTGGAAAAGGAAGAGAAGAATTGGGTTGTTAAAACCCTTATTGTGAAAAATAAAATTTTTTCCATTTTTTTAAAAAAAATTTCGTTAAGAAATGGGTTGTTAAAAACCCTTATTGTGAAAAATAAAATAAAAAAAAATTCTTTTTTTTTTTAAATTTTTTTTTTTAATGTAAGAAAAACAGAAGACCAAATAAAATAAGGCATGGGCATGCCTAAGGAAAAGGGATTTTCATATGAACATTGAATAAAAATCCAGAAGACTATGGTTGTTAAGGCGTGGGCACGCCTAAAAAGCTCTACTCTTCTGTTTTTCCTTCATGAAACTATCATTCCTATGGCGTGGGCACGCCTAAAAAGCTCTACTCTTCTGTTTTTTTTTTCCTTCAATTTTTTTTTTTTTTTACAAAACTTCATGAATAAAACCTGCATTGCATAAACAATTAAAAATCATTAGTTATATAAAGAAAAGAAAAGAAAAGAAAAAAAAACAATAAAATTATGGAGAAGAAAAGAAAGAAAAAAAAAATTCTTTGGGTTGCCTCCCAAAAGCGCAATTGTTTAAAGTCATTATGCTCGACCATTCTTTCTCTCAAGTTATTAAATTTTTACAAGTTGTTTGGACCACACTTGCATTTTCTTTATTGATTTTAACTTAGGAGCCTGCAAAACGGAAGACAATAATTGCTCATGAGAAATATGAAATGAATCCTTCAAATTTAAAGGATTTGCAAGAATTTCCAAGGCATATTCTTCACTTATATCCTCATCCCCTTCTAACATTTCACTTGATCCTGCAGAAAAAACATCATTTTCTTCATCAAAAACATCTTGCACAATAGGATCCACAATATCAATCGAACACAAGGAATGAGTATCAACTGGATGCTTCATTGCTTCAAAAATTTTAAACTTAACAATTTGTTCATCAAATTTTATAGAAATTGTGCACTCATCTAGATCTATGTTGGTTTTATCCGTCATCATAAAAGGTCTCCCCAACAAAAGAGTGGCTGATTCTCCCAAATCATCATCCTCAGTTTTCAAGATATAAAAATCAGCCGGACAAATCAATTTATTGACTTGAACTAAAACATCTTCCACAACTTCTTCAGGATATGCAGTAGCCCTATTAGCAAGTTTAATAATTACCCTTGTTGGCTTCATTGGACCCAAATTTAGAGCACAATATACAGAGTATGGCATAACATTTATAGATGCTCCTAAATCTAGCATGGCATGTTCAATCATTTTATTCCCAATTACACAAGGAATTGAAATCATCCCAAGATCCATACACTTATCAGGTAATTTTTTTAAAATTACTGCAGATGCATTTTGCCCAACATTGATGGTTTCATCACCTTTTAGCCTTCTTCTATTGGTGCATAATTCCTTTAAAAATTTTGCATACCTGGGAATTTGCTTGATTGCATCTATCAATGGAATGTTTATTTCTACCTTTCTGAATGTCTCCAAAATTCCTTGCTCATACTCCTCTCTTTTTGATCTTGCTAACCTGCTTGGAAAAGGTGCAACATTAGTAATTGAATCATTAGGTAATAAAGGATTAGATCTTACTACTTCTGGGCTCTCTTCTTCCTTGTCCTTGGTTTCCTCAACAATTTTCTTTTGGGGAGTGGGTATGGGTTGAAGTTCCTTACCACTTCTCAACATTGTTGCATTAACACTTTCTTTTGGATTTACCACTGTCTGAGAAGGTAATCCTTTTGAGAATGCTTGCTTCAATTCACTCACTTCTGCCGCTAATTGAGATACTTGATTCTCCACATTGCGGATACTAGCTCCCGTCTCTTGTTGAAATTTCTGCACATTATTCTGAAATTGTTGTGTGTTAGTAACCAAGGACCTTACAATATCTTCTAAAGGCATACCTGAATTTGATGATTGCATTGGTGGTGGTTGTTGTGCTGGCCTGTTTTGGCTTGCAAATTGATATTTTGGCTGCCCACTTGGGTTCCCATAACTAAGATTTGGATGATCCCGCCAACTAGGATTATAATGGTTTGCATAAGGATCATATTTTCTTTGGGGTTGATTGGGATATCCTCCAATTGCATTTGCTTGTTGCATGATGTCTTCTTGCAAGGTTGGGCACAAATCCGTAGGATGTCCAGGAATCGAGCAAACTCCACATACCTTTGCACTTTGCAATTGTCCTACAGCCATTTGACGAACTAGAGTAGTTAGATCAGAAATTTGGTCTTGAATACTAGAAGTACTTACCTCATGAATCGGTTTAGTAGTCCCTTCGGATCTTGAACCAAATTGTTGCGAATTTTCTGCCATGTTTGAGATTAATTGTCTAGCTGCAGTTGGTGTTTTGTTCACCAAGGCTCCTCCACTGGCTGCATCAACCATGCTGCGATCCATCGGTAACAATTCTTCGTAAAAGTATTGGATCAAAAGCTAGTCTGAAATTTGGTGGTGCGGACAACTTGCACACAATTGGTTAAATCTTTCCCAATATTCATATAATGATTCTCCACCAAGTTGTCTAATACCACATATCTCCTTCCTAATATTTGCAGCTCTTGAGGCCGGAAAAAATTTCTCCAAGAACAACCTTTTCATTTCCTCCCAAGTTGTAATGGAACCTGCAGGAAGATAATAAAGCCAATCTTTCGCCTTATCTCCCAAGGAGAAAGGGAAAGCTCTCAAATTAACTTGTTCCTCCGTCACTCCTTGTGGTTTCAAACTAGAGCAAACCACATGAAATTCCTTGAGATGTTTGTGTGGATCTTCACCTGCATTTCCACGAAAAATAGGCAACAAATGAATAAGTCCAAATTTTAATTCAAATGCTACTTCTAAATTTGGAAATTGTATGCAAAGAGGTTGTTGATTTAAAACTGGAGCAATAAGCTCTCTCAATGTACGATCTCTTGCAGCCATTCTTTCTTCCTCAAGTGGTGTTGAATGAAATTGCAGTCTCCTTCTTGTTTCCTTCCGTAGTCGTCGTGCTTCCTTCTCAATTTCTGAAATGAACACAAGATCACCTTTGTGAGAAGCACGGGTCATACAACAAAAATCACAATGCAAAAAAAAAATTTATAATAAAATAGCTCCCCGGCAACGGCGCCAAAATTTTGGTCGGGTTGCCGAAGCCCCCAAAATTAATTCAGATCTTCAACTAACTACAATTAACTTGTAGTAGTAGTGGACCAGTTCGATCCCACGAGGAGCTATGTGTGAGAAGGGTTTTTAGCACTTGAAATAAAAAGAAAAGAATAAAATAAAGAAGGTTAATGCCGATAAATAAAAGAAAATTATATCAAGAAATTACTGGCAATATGTGAAAGAAATAATTCAATCTTACCAAACTCCGATCCAAGGAAGTGTAGTTGTACCGAATATATCTAGATCATAGGATTCTAAAAACACTTTTTTATTCAAGCATTTAACCGAAAATTTCGCAGGATAGCCATAACAAAATTTTGAATTTTCCTATTTTAATTGTTTGAACCTAGCATTCACAACAAACCTTACTAACAAATGACTGGGGGCGATAGCGTTCCATATCATTTGATAGTAGCATTAAAATCATTGAAAACAGTTAAAACAAAAATCATCAATTAAGATAGCTACAATTGAAAATTTTTGTATCATTACTTCTCTTTAAATCATAAATGCATGATTACTGTCACTTTACACATGCAAAAAGATTTAAGTGCTACTTGGACTAAATGTTCTGGACAATTACGGATCAAGAACAAATAGATAGCTATAGAAAGAAGAATGCAAATAAGTTGTCAATTTATTTATCATTCAAAAATCCATAAAAATATAATGCAAGAAATAATGATTACTTGAATGCAAAAGATTATGAAACTATGAACAAAACCTCACTAAATATATTGGCATCAACACCCCTTGGAACGGAATGAAAGTAAATTAGCCACTCATGATGGCAAAACTATTCTAATATTTATTCTAAAGAGAAAGAGAAGTACAAGAGAAAGGAAAAATTCTGCAAAGAATTAAAGGAAAGACTTATGTCTTCCAAGCTCACTAACCCTCCTATTTATAGGCTTATTCTCTAACAACCTCCCTAAAGACTTCCTAAAACTTCTCCAACAAATCCTAATTCTTTAAACTTTAAAGTCCTAACCAACCATCCTATCCTATCTAATCATATCTATCCCTAATAAATGTCATCCAATCCATACTAACTTGAATTACAAACGTTTAAATCAAAAGACAAATTCAATCTTGAAAATTCAGCCCATTGGTCTTTGTCTCAGCTTAAGACGTGGTCACATGCATTTCTTTGACTTTCTTCTCCAAAACTTCATCCTTTAAGGCGTGGGCACGACCAATCCAAAATAGTCTTCTGTTTTGCTTCTAAAGTGCTTCTTCAAAAATCATCTAAATCTTCATTAAATACCATCTTTTCACTTTAGACGATCAACTTCACTCCCTGTACAAAAACATTTTAAATTAGTCAATTGCATACCAAATAAAGTATTAACATCATAGTTTTGCTCATATTAAATGGTAACAAATTAAATCCTATCATCGATTCTTTAGTCGAGTCAATGGTTCGCCAACGGTCCAGTCTTTAATTTTTTTAGCAATTTCTATGTTTGGTCGAGCTATTAGTCGAGTAAAGGGTCGAGCCAATTTATTAAATTTATGTTTTTAAAACTTTATATTTTTTGTCGAGCTATTAGTCGAGTAAATGGTCGAGCCAGTTTATTAAATTTATGTTTTCAAAACTTTATATTTTTTGTCTAACTATTAGTCGAGTAAAGGGTCGAGTCACCCATTCCATTCATCTACTTCGAATCTTCATCAAAATACATATCACCCGTTTTAATGGCAAGCCTAAAAGGAGAACCATCATCTTTGAGCGAGAAAGTACAGGCTCACGAGGTCAGTCAAAATTTCAATACAAATTGTCATTTTAATCTTACAAATTCGTACAGTGCTGTTGAATGTTTGAATTTGTCGAGCAAATTATCAAGCATGAATCAAGCATGTTCCTTGTATTTTCTTTCATGTATTGCAGGAGAAATGGGAGATTGTAGCTCCACATATGCATGAACGAATGAATGCTCTTGAACATGGCGTCAAACATTTGAATAAGGGCGTCAAACGTGTTCAGAAGCTGACGGCCAAATTTGATGCTCGTGTTGAGAAGCTGAAGGCCAAAATTCAGCATTTAGAACAGGCCATAGGAAATGTTTCTGAAAACGTAGGAACTACTTCTGAAGAGGACGAATGTAGCGCAGTTGAAGACAATTGACAAAAAACTAATGTCAATTTGTATTTGTCTTCACTTTTATTTTAAGGAACATTTTAAGAAATTGTTATTTTTTTCTTTTGTTTGTGGAACATTTTGTTGTTATTCAAGATAACTTATCATTGGTATATACAGAAAGCAAGAAGAGTTTTTATTTGGTCAAGTTTCTAGTCAGAGTAAATAGCCGTACAGATAATAGGAACTCTGATAATTTCATAATTCTGCTTTAATAAATTATGGTTGAATTTAGTGTCGATCAGGAGGTCGAGTTTTTTATTTGGTCGAGTTGGTAATCGAGTAAGTAGTCGAGTAGGAAACAAAAACTGTGATACTTTTGCTTCAATAAATTATGGTTGAGTTTAAGGTCGATCAAGAGGTCGAGTTTTTTATTTGGTCGAGTTGGTAATCGAGTAAGTAGTCGAGTAGGAAACAGAAACTTTGATACTTTTGCTTCAATAAATTATGGTCAATTTTAAGGTCGAGCACATGGTCGAGCTTGAGACAGAAAAAAAGTCATAAATTAAAAAATATTGAAAAGGCTTGTGTCTTCTGCTGGACACTTTCTGTAGAGCTGATACTCGACCTAACTACGTGCGCAACCTACTGCTCGACTGGATGCTAGACCTCGTGCTCGACCACTTTCTTTATACGATTCACAAACCCACTTCAAAAAGGTAATAAATCAAACTAACCTGCAATATAATTTGATTTCAAACTAACCTGCAATATAAATCAAACTAACCTGCAATATGATGAGTAGTCTTGAACTGAGCAATCGACCAAACAGTCTTTACAACGTTGAAGTGAAGAGTGGGGAAGAACAGATGTGCTAGAGTCTGTGTTCTATAATACAACAGAGGGGTATTGTAGACTTTTTTAGGCTGGAAGTGTTATAACACAAAAGAAAAAAAGGAGGGTGGTATTTTTGTAAAGTTAACAGTCAACTATGTTATTTTTGTAAATTTCCCCTTTTTTTCTTTTTTTCAACTACACCATTATATTAAGGTAAATAAGATGGATTAACTTCATAAAATATTCTTTTATTTTCACAAAAGTCATTCAAAGATAAATATTCTCTCCTTCAATTTGATCTATTTTTTGTTTTTACTAAGTTGGTGTTCTATCTTAGTTTTATAAATTGTAAAGGCATTGAAAACATCATCTTTATTTCTAAACAAATGCAACTTATTGAATACATAATAATTATTAATAAATGTTACATAATAATTTTTTATTACCTCTTGTCATAATTTGTTTCAAATCACCTAAATCAGTGGGAATTAAAGTCAATAATTCAATTTTTTTTATTTATAGGAAAAAAAGTCTATTTGATAATTTTAGTTTCAACACATATTTTATATTTATCAATATTATTTTAATTTAAGTGAAATATTAAGCCAAGTAATTGCATCTTCTTTATATGACAAACATGTATGTCCTAATTTTGCATGCCACAAAGAAAATGACTAAATTATAAAAGTAGAAGACGATGCATTTTCATTGATAATATTAGAAACATTTGGTATAAAAAGTCCCTTATCACAATAGCTTTTGCACATAAAAATGTTATTCCTAATTATTACAATCTTTGTTAGATTCAAATAACAATTCAACTCCAACTTTACCAAGGCTGCAGACACCAAACTACTCTAATAGTTGGGACATACCCATATTATTGAGAGGTAAAGTTTTCCCAGATGAGAGTTTGAAAACTTTGCCATTTTCAAAGACTTTTTGCAGTTGTAGAATTTCTAATGTAGATTACTTCATTATTATTATCTATTACTGGTGTATAAGAGGAAAATGCCTCTAGATTACCACAAATGTGTCTAGTGGCCCTAGAGTCTGCCACCCATTTTTGGCACTTGCCATTATGTTTATGTAAGAAATGACCACAACAATTATATCATCTCCTTCGGCTGGATTAGCCTTTGGAATACTTTCATTTCTCACTCTTTTGCGACGTTGAGGAGCATGGTGTCCTTGCTTTCAACAAACAAAACACAAGAACTTTTCTTTTTCTTAAAGTTAAGGATTTTGGGTTTGTAATCTTTGAAGTTAGATTTTGTACCTTTGTTGGAGTTGTTTTCTCGCACTAGGTTTGCCTTAATTGCTAATTCTTTGGCTTTGACCATATTTTTTTTCCCAAAAGATCGATAATGTTATTAACTCTTAACAGTTAACCTTTACAAGTAATGTCCACCACAATTGGACTCTTCTTAACTCTTAGTGTGGCTAAGACTAATTGACCACATGTCAACAAACTACCTCAATCCCACAAAAATATAGGACAGGCAAAAAATGGTCGACGCTAAGCAAAAGAGTAACTCTGCCGACTCACCTATAGACCACAACACTGTCATGTTCCACATTCTATACACCATCCACACTATTTACACGTCAACCACTGATCAACCATCTGATCCTAGCTAACTCCTATTTGCTTATGAAAACTCCAACCAAGCGTGCCTCGCCATCTCTACTATTTTCCTTGCCTTTATCCATTCTCGCTGAAAAACCCACACATTCCTTCTTTTCCATGTCATCCACAGAATGTAGGCTGTAAACTGAGCTCGTTCCTTCCATGTATCCTCTCTTCGCCTAGAGCATAAATCCTACCACCATTGTTGAAAATTGACCTGGTACCGACCCAACTTAGCTCAGTCTATATTAGATACCCGCCAAATGGTTTTAGCGCAAGAACAATTGAACACCATATGCTTAATCGTTTCACCCTCCTCTCCACACAATGGACATGAAGGCTCCACCTGCATTTTCCTTTGGTACAACTTGGCATTTAATGGCAAAATATTGTAACGACACCGCCATACAAAATGCTTAACTTTACCTGTCACCTTTAGCTTCTAGGTTGCATTCCACATACCATGCCTTGACCATATTGACTTGCTACATATTTGTGTTTTCAATGAGAATGTGCCTCACAAGCTCATCCATAGTCAAAGCTTTTTTGTTTATGTTTGAGAATATTCTTATAGTCATTCTATGATTCTGGCAGTTTTTCAATTAGCACTCCTATAGCAAATCTTTTTGCTAGCACTATCCTTCCAATTTTCAAAATTTCAAGCAATTTCTAGAACTCATTGATTTGAATTTTAATGTCTTTGTTGTCAATTATTTGCCATTGCTAGAATTTACCAACAAAAAAACTTTTGTTTGGCTGCATCTCAACGGTGTATTTATTGATTAATACTTTTCATATTGATTTTGCCTCTTTATAACTACAATAAATGTCAAACAATTTTATAGAAATAGTTTGTAAAATAGTATGGCAACATACTTTGTTGGCATTTTGTCAAGAATCTTGTATATGACAATTAGATTTTGGAAAAGGTTTCAAATCTAATAATGCATAAGTGATTCCATGGATATCTATCAATAAAAATACTCTTTCTTGTTATTTTTAAAGTTGTCATTAGCAAATTTTTTTACCTTTGACATGTTTGGAAATGGCTTCACACATTTCATGACAATGGTAATATTTGATGATTGGGGTTAAATGGGTTGAACAACAACAACAGCTTCAATAATGGGATTTATTTCAAATGTGTTGATAGGTTTGATAAAATAAAATAAAATAAAATTGAGCATTGGTAATTGTAGCATTGGAAGCCATAATAATACTTTAAAATGTAAGAAATGTGTGAAAAATAAGGTAGAAAGAAGATAATTACTATTTGAGTTGTGTTAAGAACACTGTTCTAAAGGATTATTTTTAGAGAAAACACCCAAAATCGTCCTCCACATTTTAGCAAATAATCTTTTTCATCCTCCACTTTTAAAACGGGAACAAATAGTCCTTCAAATTTCATAAATTGGAACTTTTGGTACTATTTGTGAAATAAACGGGAACTTTTAGTCCTTCAAATTTCATAAACGGGAACGTTTAGTCCTGAAATTTTCCTTTAAATTTTGGTCCTTGAAATTTGAAGGACTATTTGTTCCCGTTTTAAAAGTGGAGGATGAAAAAGATTATTCGATAAAATGTGGATGACGATTTTGGGTGTTTCCTCTTATATTTATATAGAAATATCTTCACAAGAGTAAAGAAGTAGTCCCTTGAATTCAAAGTGAGTAGAAATAGCAATATGACTAATAGGAATAGTAGGGGAATAGGAAAAGGTTTCAGAAGAGAGTTGGGTTTTAACTCATTGGTTGTCATCTAAAACATTAGAAACGTGTATTTATAGGTACAATGAGCAATTAAACGCTAGGAAAATTGAGAGAATTCTGATAGAAATTTAAATACAATTTACGAACATTAAGAATGTAGGATGCATATGGATAAGATATTGGACCAGGTAAAAAAAAATGGGCTAAATCTGATAAAAGTCTTATCCACATGAAAGACCAAGTCTGCCTAGGTAAAAAAAAAATTTAAAATTAATTTTTCAATATGTTAAGTCCAAACCAAAAAAAAAAGAAAAATCAAATTGGGTCATGTTTAATCTACATATAGAGAGCAAATATGCTGTTTTATATTAGATCGATCCAACTCAATCACTCTCTCGTACACACTAGCCCATAACTAGTTCTCTTATTATCGCAAATCCATTAAAAAGTTAATCAATATAGAGAGTTATAAAAACTTATAAAGTTTCAATGTGTGACATTAAAACTTTTGAAATACTTAAAAAAGCCAAAAAAAAAATAAAATCTCCCATGCTATTCTAAAACCAAAGCGAGCCCAAAAAAAAAAAAAAACTCATGGTAATAGCTAACAAGTCAATATTCTATCCAACTAAATGTTAAAAAAAATTAAATATAAAAAATGAACTAAGACTTTAAGAATTCCACTGGAATAACTAGACTAGAAACTTAAATCCTATATGGCTCTTGGTTTGAGTTTTTCAATCAAATCACAATGGATTTCATTAAAGGGGTCAATCATAATAGGAATTCTCATTGCATTGTTATTACTTCATTCAAAGCTTATGATGAATATAAATGTGAGTATTTATACTTAATTTAATTTGACTATTAGAATGGGAATCAACTAAAATTTTAATTTTGTCCTCACCTATATATATTATAAAAATAATATTAATGGGCAAGAGAGGAGGAGGAGTGAGGGGGAAGAGATAGAAAAATACAATGCAAGGAATGAGAGAGATAAATGAGAAAGTAACAGTGGAGAGGGATGAGAAACAAAGAGGAGTAAGAAACAAAAGAGAAAAAAATAGAGAGGAATGAGAGAAAGAAAGTACTAGTGAAAAGAAATGAAAAAAAATGTGAGAGTAAGAGTAGAAAAAGGAAAGGGAGAGAGGAATGAGAGTATATAAATAATAGAGAGAAAAGAGAAAACAATGAGAAAGAAAAAGGAGTAAGAGGAAAGAGATATAAATAAATAATATAGAGGGATGAGAGAGAAAGAGGAGTGAGAAGGAAGAGAGAAAAAGAAATAGTGTAGAAAAATAAGAGATAAAACAACAAGGAAAATGGATGAGAGAGAAAGAAATAGTATAGAAGGATAAGAGATAAAATAACAATGGAGATGGATAAGAGAGAAAGAAGAGTGAAACGGAAGAGAGTGAAAGAAATAACATAAAAAGATGAGAGATAAAATAATAGTAGATAGAGATGAGAGAGAAATAGGAATGAGAAGGAAAAGAATGAAATAAATAGTGTAGAATGATAGGAGAAAAAATAATAGTAGAGAGGAATGAGAAAGAAAGACGAGAGGGAAGAAATAATACAAAAGGATATGAGAAAAAAATAATAGTAGAGAGGGATGAGAGAAAAAAGAATTGAGAAAGAGGAAAGAGAAAAGAAAAGATTCTATAAGGATGATAGATAACGTAATAGTAGAGAGTGATAAAAGAGAAAGAAGAATGAGAGTGAAGAAAAAAATAACTATTAGAAAGAGATGGGAGAGATAGGAGAGAAAAAAGTAATAGTGAAAAGTGAAGAGAAAACAAGAGGAGTGAGATAGAAGAAAGAGGGAAAAAAAATATTAGATAGGAATGAGAAAGAGTAAAGACCTATGGGCAATAGTTGTTTACCATTGAGAATAAAATTGAAATGAAAGAATAAAAATAATTATTGAATTTTAGGCAAACAGTAATTATAGAAGAGGAAGTAGTTAATCAACCAATACCAAATTTTTCACAATCTGCATACTTTTACTATCTCCATTATTGTATACTAAATACCAAATAACGAAATGTCTATGATTGATTCCTATTTCTTAATTTGATTACCTCCAACTAAATACCCCTTAATCTATTGGGTTTAAGTCGATATATTCAGTAGTAATATACTTCTTTTGTTTCAAAAAAAAATTATTTAAAAAAATTATTCCAAAACAATGTCTATTTTGAATAAAATTTCTAAAGCGTTCTTATTAGTAATAACTATATGTGGCCCTTAAATAAAAATAAGGATAAAAATTAAAAAATTGCATAATTAATTCTGTATCAAATATGTTACCTTATAATTTTTTTTTTAAAAAGTTGTATCTATCTAAAAGTGCACTTCTTTTTTTTTAAAAAAAAAAGAAAGAAATTATAAAGATTGCTCACGTAAATAGATGTGTCTCAAGTTCTATAAAAATCACTACTTATTGATATAATTCCTTTTAAATTTATCAATATTTCATAATTACATCCAATTGCAAAAGCATACAAAGACACCCTGTAGATACCATTTTTTGTGGTATTGTGGGTTTGTCGGCCATTTTTTTGTTTTGGGTTACGTATAGTTGTCTCCATACTTGATTTGAATGTCTCTCCAGACCCAAAATGCTAACCCACTATCAATTATTGATTACGCATGAAATCCAATATGAACTAGTCTAGCAAAAGTGCTAAGAGAAGAGGAAAGAAAGAAAAAGGGTTTTTGCTATATTATAGAGAGAAAAAAGTGGTTCAACATATCATTTCAATCATGTCGCAAAACAAAGTTACAAGCTTTATTGTCTTTTGCCAAAAACAACTAGCTACTTTTCCTCCAATTTACAAATACGAAACTTCGCTAATTAGGGATTAACAGCAATTTGGCCAATAAAGGCTACAACCCAATTGTCTTGTTCCACTTTACCTCTAGTTTGACAAGTTAATCTATAGACATGGGATTCAAGCCCATCACTCTTATGAGTACTTGTATCAATACTAGAAAAGGGAGGTTATGTATCACAAAACCCATGGTTGTGTTAGGAGTGTCATGGATATACAAAAAGTGGTGCCTTTTATTTTCAAAACCCTGTTTGGACTCTCAAATTCATTACACAATTGGATAAAAAAATAACCATCCCATTATAATGAATTAGTGTCCAAAAAGTAAACAATACATTCTAAAAAAGTTAAAGAATCATTACTATAGCTCACTGCTAAGTACATTATTGCTCTGGTCTTGTTTCTTTGATTACAATTCCAAACCACGTTTCTGATCCATTAAATCAACTGCAGGCTTTACTTGTAAGAAAAAGCAAAACCCAAGGCCAAATACATCTTTTTCATACCAAGCATTCAATTTTCTTCCTCCTCTCAATAGTAAATAATTGTCTATGGCAGTGTGGGTCCAGTATCATTTTTCCACCCCTAAGTTTAGGTCATGCAGTATAAGGACTTGGAGGCCGAGTAAGTTCCCTAATGCTTTCTCACTCCAAGATCCACTATGCCAATTTATATTCTAGGTTTATTAAACCTTCAATCTACTTGGAAGAAATTGCTATGAGTCTTACCCCAATTTGCTAGTGTTAAATTTATAAAATTAAAAAGAAAAGAGCTAAAAATGAATCTCAATGGATTGAGTTACTACAATAGTTGAGCCATTTATATTTTTGTTTTACAAAAATGAATTTGATTTTTAAGTATTAGGTTATACTTGATTGTGTTCCTTTTTTCACTTTAAAAATAACCAAATCAGAGGTAAAGACTTCCAATTTTTGAAACTCAACCTATAACTTTTGTTTGACATTATATATGCAAAGAATGAAATTTCTATTTTTATATCTATATGTCATTCATTCATCACCATGTATATAATTCATACGTTGGCCAACAGGTAGATTTAATTAGTTCGTATTCATTGAACATCTATCAGTTAAATGTCATTCTTAGGTGTGGGTTTCAAATTTTCATCTCCAAGTTGCCTATTTTAATTGACTTTCTTACGTATTCACTTCTCTTCATATTGGTTATGCAATTTGCAAGTTCTTATTCTGAGATGTTCTTTTGCTAAAGTTTAATTCCAGTTGATGATGCTCTCAGTTACAAATGATGCTCTATATGTATGCATAAAACAACTTTAGAAAAATGGAGGTGGGAGGAGAGAGAGATGAGGACCTCGATCGACCAAGTCTCTTATCTCTTAAATCCAGACATATATGTGGCAAAATTTAAATGTACATATAGCTTGATTAAAATTCCTAGTCACTTTGGAGGGCCAAAATGGCGCAATCCTTGTAAACTTTTCGAAAGCAATGATGCTATAATAGCCATATCAACTACATCATTTTCTGATTTTTTTACCTCCTTAAAAATCCAAAGATTTCTTGTTTTCCGCATCATCCAAAGTAGGTATACTAATAGTTGCATTCTGTCTTGAGCTACTTTATTTTTTCCCACCTTACATACTTTCTCCCACCAACGTTGAAAACATCCAAAGTCTACTTGCAAACCATCCCAACTCACAGGAGACAATCTCCAAACAATTTTTGCCATTTCATGAGTAAAAAAGATGTGTTCCATTGTTTTTGTCTCTCTCCTTACACAAGCTGCATATCGAATCAATCTCAATCACTTTTTTAATCAGCTCCACTTTTGTTGAAAGAATTCCTTGGTAGCATCTCCACAAAAAATGTTTAAACTTGCCTTTAATCTGGAGTTTCCAAATTTTTTGTCACATTTGTTTCTGTTCATCAGTCCCATAACTACATTCAGCTAGGCTTCTTGCTTGCCTTCATTTATCCGTAGCACATTTTTAGGCAGAGTTCACAGGTAGTGTCCCTTGCTGTCATGTTGCCATATTAGCTTATCTCTTCCTTCTGTTTGACTGATCTGGAGTTTGAGAATTTCTTCTGCATCTTGAGGATAAAAAAGGCTCCTGATTAGAGTTTCGTTTCACTGTTTTCCATCATCAGTCATTAGCTACTTACACCAAGTGACTTGCATTTTTGTAGAGGCATTAGGGCTTGGCTTGAAGTTAGGTCTATGAGGTAGCCATGGAGCTTCACTTTTGTTGAAAGAATTCCTTGGTAGCATCTCCACAAAAAATGTTTAAACTTGCCTTTAATCTAGAGTTTCTAGATTTTCTGCCACATTTGTTTCTGTTCATCAGTTCCATAACTACATTCAACTAGGCTTCTTGCTTGCCTTCATTTCTCCGTGGCACATTTTTAGGCAGAGTTCGTAGGTAGTGTCCCTTGCTGTCATGTTGCCATATTAGCTTATCTCTTCATTTTGTTTGACTGATCTGGGGTTTGAGAATTTCTTCTGCATCTTGAGGATGAAAAAGGCTCCTAATTAGAGTTTGGTTCCACTATTTCCCATCATCAGTCATTAGCTGCTTACACCAAGTGACTTGTATTTTTATAGAGGCATTAGGGCTTGGCTTAAAGTTAGGTCTATGAGGTAGCTATGGAGACCCCCAAACTCTAACTAATTTTCCATCTCCTATTTGATACCTCAGCCCTAACTCAAGAATATATTTGGCTCCCATCCAGCACTTCTACAGCCAAAATGTATTTAGACTTGATTGCTGCCCTCATTAGACATTCTTGTGGGAAATATCTTGCCTTCATCACTCTACTCATCAAGATATTTTGACTGGTGAGTAGTCTCCAAAGTTGTTTAGTTAGCAATGCATCATTAAACAGTTGAATATCTTGGAATCTAATTCCTTTTATGTCTTTTGTTACTGCTAGCTTGGGCCATGCTTTCCAGTGTATTTTTGAATCCTTATTTTCATTTAAGCCCCACCAAAAGTTTGCTGCTTCTCTACTCAAAGCTTTACAAATGCCAACTGGGAGTTTGAAACAGGACATGACATATATTGGGAGTGAATTTAACACTTCTTTTATGAGGACTTCCTTTTTTGCCTAGTTCAGAAATTTAGCTTTCCAAGTTCCAATTTTCAATTTTTATTTTTTTGTTGTTTCTAAGACATGCAAAGATCTCTTTCTTTGATTTTCCAATGAACAAGGGGAGCCCCAAATATCTTGCACTTTTTGCTCCTTGACTCTTTCTAATGCTTGAATAATTCCTATTTTGCAACTGCCTGCAATATTTCTGCTAAACAAAATAGAAAATTTGTCAAGATTAACTAGCTACCCTAAGGCTCCACTATATTTTTCAATTAGTTTTCTAGCCTTCTAAACTTGTTCCACAGTGGATTTACAAAATAGTAAGGAGTCATTTGCAAACAGAATGTGAGTTAGCAATGACCCTTTCCTACATAACCTCATTCTTTTGAAATCTCTCTCTGTGACTACTACTTTGATCATGGCTGAGAAAGCCTCAGAGACAATGAGAAAAAGGTAAGGGGATATGGGATCCCCTTCCCTAATGCCCCTTGTTGGCAACACATAATCACAGACTTCCCCATTTATATTAAAGGAAAAGGAAGATGAGGTAATGCGTCTTAATATCCATTCTATGGACTTTCCGGAAAATCCCATTTGTTTTGAGACTTGAGCTAAAAAACCCCACTCAACCCTATTATCCCTGAAAATGCCATATTTAGCTTTAAGGCCATATATCCCTTTTTTGCTTCTCTAAGACTATTGATGTAATATATGCACTCATGAGCAATAACAACATTATCTAATATTTGCCTTCCTAGGATGAATGCAGCCTGACATTCATGGATGCAATTATGGAGACAAACTTTCATTCTTTCTACCAAAGTCTTGGAGATAATTTTGTACACAATATTGCATAAACTTATAGGTCTATAATGAGAAATTTGGGTGGGATTTTTTATTTTTGGGATGAAGGTTATAAAAGTATGATTCATATTTTTCAGCATTTTCCTATGTACAAAGAAATCCATAATAGTAAAACAAATATCTTTTTGAACTACATTCTAGTAATGTTGGAAGAAAAGAGTGCCCATACTATCTGGCCCTGGAGCTTTGTTAGAATTTATGTCAAAAATAGCTTTCCTAGTTTCTACATCTTCTACAGGCCTGGCCATTCTTTGATTCATAACACTTGTAATTGTTTGTGAAATTCATCTCATGCTATTCTGCTAGTTCTGAAGAGAGAAGGTTGTAAACATTTTGTGTAGAATCCAATGATTTTGTTCTTTACTTTATTCCTCGTAGCACAAATGTCTCTTGCTTCTTTTAGCAACTTGAGAATACTATTCATTCTCATTCTTTGGACAGTGTAGGCATGGAAGAATTTTGTATTCTTATCACCCTCCTTAAGCCATTGTACCCTTGACTTTTGTTGTCAAAATATTTCCTCTTCTCTATAGGCTTCTTGGAGTTCTCTTCTCGAATGCTTTCATTTTTGCCAATCCCTCTCCTCCTTCTTCACTTAAGTTCTTTATTTACTCCTTTACTTTTTTTAACTTCTTGTCAGAATTTGTATGTATACCCTACTCCATTTCAGCAGCTCTCCTACAATTTTTGATTCGGTAACTCACTTGGTATATTGGAGTTCCAAATTGTTCCATTCCTCATTTCTTCTTTATTGCTTCCTCTACGCTTTCAGTTTGAGTCCACATTTGGTCAAAATAGAATCTTTTCTTCTCCTTCTACAACTCAGGACTCGTGTTTAATAAGAGAAGGTAGTGATCTAAAGACTATTTTTCTATATGTTGGACTTTTGCCTTGAGAAATTTGAGCATCCATGCTGAGAAGCCAAAGAATCTGTCAATTCTTTCTTCTACAAAACCTTCCTGCACCCTAATGTTTGCCCAAGTGAACTTTCTGTCAAAATAGCCTATATCTCTCATTTCCATTTTCTTAATAAAATTCCTTAAAGTATTGAAACTAGCTTCAGTTCTTGTCTTCCCTCCTCTTTTCTCAGCTTTGTCTACAATATCATTAAAATCCCCTCCCATTAACTAAACATCTCTCCATTTCCTTCTAGCTTGCTGAAAATACTCCCACTATTGACATCTTCACTTAGTATCAGTACTTGCATACACAAATATAACCCAATTTTTGTCTTACTCACCCTTTTTTTGGAATTGGATTTCAAAACAAAAGTTTGTTGATAGTACTTGACTGACTGTGATGTTATCATTCCAAAACACTAGCGGTCCTTTAATTTTCCCCATTGGATCCATATTTTGCCATCTATTTTGAGTTTCAAGTGGTGCTATTAGTAGTAGTAATGTTGAGGCTCTTTCGACCTCTAGTAGAGGAACTAAAATACACAAGAATGCTGTTGGAAATAGAAGTGATATTGGATGGAAGCATGGCATTCCAATTGATGGAGATGTTAGAAAAATTCAATGCAAATATTATGAGAAGGTATTGACATGAGGGGTTTACCGATTGAAGCATCATTTGGCGGGAACCCAAAAGGATGTTGGAGCATGTAGAGCCGTGCCTGACGATGTAAAAAAATAAATATGGGAAATTGTAGTGGGATTGCTAGAAAAATCAATGAAGAAATCAATCACTCAAGTAGAAGAACAAGCGCCTAGTGGAAATGTAAAAAAGAAAGGGGATGAAGATGATAATGCTGGTAGTAAGAGCGCAACTTGTATTTTCAAGAGAAGGGGAACTATTCAAACAACCATCAACAACATTTTTAAGAAGAGTTTGAGAGAGGAAGCATGTAATGATGTTGCTTCTTTTATCTACACCAATGCCATACTACTCAATGTAGTAAAGAGTGATGAATTTCATAAGATGTGTGGATCTATTTCAAGACACGGATTGGGTTTTAATCCACCATCCTACCATGAGATTAGAGTCAAATATTTGAAGCAACATTATAATTTGACAATGGAGACTATTGAAGAACATAGGACTCAATGGAAGAAAATGGGATGCACAATAATGACTGATGGATGGACAAACAAAAGAAGCAAGACAATAATAAATTTCTTAGTGAATAGCTCTATGGGAAGTGTTTTCCTTAAGTCCATTGATGCTTCTCACATTACTAAGACAACTGACAAAATTTTTAAGATGATTGATGATGTTGTTGAGGAGGTTGGTGAAGAAAATGTTGACCAAGTTGTGACCGCCAATGCAGCAAATTACAAAGTTGCTTGAGAGATGTTGATGGCAAAAAGAAAAATGTTGTATTGGACACCTTGTGGAACTCATTGCATTGACTTGATGTTAGAGGATTTAGAGAAGAAGATACCGGCTCATCATGAAACAATTCCAAAGGCGAAAAAAATTACAACTTATATTTATTCAAGGACTTCTCTTATTTTTATTTTGCAAAGCTTCACCAAAGGTAAAGATTTGGTGAGACCCACCATGACTCGCTTTGCCACATCTTACTTAACTTTGGGATGCCTCTATGACAACAAATTTGCATTGAAAAGAATGTTCAATTTTGATGAATGGAAGTCTAGCCGGTTTGCAAGTTCAAGGGATGGAAAACTTATTGAAGATGTGATTATGGACAAGGGGTTTTGGAAAAACATTGTCATTTGCTTGAAAGGCGCTTATCTTTTGATGAAAGTGCTTTGTTTGGTTGATCCAGATGAGAAGCCAGCCATGGGATTCATATATGAGGAAATGGATGGAGCTAACGAAAAAATTGTTCATGCCTTCAATGGTGTCAAAAAATAGTAAGTTATCAAGTTTAATTTTAATTGAAAATTAGTAGTCTTTCTTTTTGACTCTTTGCTTCAAAACTAGTTAATTTTTTTCCCATTCTTTATTTATCAACCTATTTGGGATGTCATTGATGAAAGATAGGACAAACAACTCCATAGGCCTTTGCATGCTGTAGGCTATTACCTTAACCCTCAATTTCATTATAGTCCTTTATTTAAAGTTGATTATGAAGTAAAATGTGGACTATATGATTGTATAGAAAGAATGACAGGGGGAAATGTAGATGAAACTTCTAAGACTGATGGGCAACTTGAAGATTTTAAGACTCGAAAGAAATTTTTCAGTTCTATAGTAGCCAAGACTGGAATTAATATCAAAACTTCAGTAGCATGGTGGGATTCTTATGGGGAGGAACATCCAGAGCTCCAAAACTTTGCTATTCGTGTGCTGAGCTTGACATGCAATTCCTCCGGTGTGGCGAGCTGAGTGCCTTTGAGATGATATAATTTCAAGAATATGAAATATGAATTCTATTTCATTTCAAAACATGAGTTGTATATTAATTGCTTTAAATTTGTTTAGGTCCACACAAAGAGAAGAAACAGGTTGAAGCAAAAGATAATGAATGATGTTGTCTTTGTGATGGCCAACTCGAGATTTGGCAAGACAAAAACTAGAAACACTACTAAATTTAAATTTGATGATTTTTATTCGGATGATGAGTGGATTGTTGAAGATGAAGATGAAGAAGATTTGGATGATGGGGACAACTTTGATTTAGATGCTCAAAATGAGAAGAGTTGGTTGAACCTATAGTTGATCGTGATTTGAAGTTGGACATTTCAGATTTTGTGAATGAACTTGTTGGAGGAGAAGAAGAAAAGAATGAACTTGTTGGAGGAAAGGAAGAAGAGCCTATGCAAAATTATGATTATGACTTGACTGAATTGTTTTAAATTAGAGTTGAACTCTTTTCTTTTAATTTGGTATTTGGGTAGTATATTAGTACTTCACACCAATTTCTCATATGATTTGTTATTTATTACCGATGTTTTTTTTTCTCTTTTAGATTTCCATGTGGTTGTATACTTGTATGCAATAAGCCAGTCATACTAAAAATCAGTTTTTTGTATTTAATAGGATCTTACAATCCGTGTCGATCTCACGATTTATGATCCTACCACCCCCTCCCGATTCTAAGTAGGATCTCGATCTTGACAACCTTGCATCTACCATTTTTACTCCCAGATTTTGGTATCACTACATTCCATACCTTCTGGAACATGGAACCAATTTTCATCGCAGTCTCCCTAGATAACCAATGGTTTGGAATGTTCCATATTTGTACCCACATCTCCACTATGTTGAAAACTTCCTCTTTTATGTTCATCTCAGCTAACCATTCTTTGAGCACTAGGTATTGCTAGTCAAAAGACCATAGCCTTCTAGCTACCATTTTCCTATCCTCTTGACTATTGAAAACAAATTGAAAGATGTTAGATCCTATCTTAATGACAGTGAATGGCCGTTTTGTTGGCCAGATTGCTTCTAAGGTGAGCTTTAGCCCTATAAATTTGCTCTTTTTCACCATATATTTTCCTCACTAAGCTTCTTTCACACATTTCTTTACTGTGCAAGATATATTTCTCCTCTAACTCGATTCCTACCTCCTCTTCAGTTGATAACTTGAAGTTTTTAGCCTATCTACAACCTCCTCTTCCATTTCTTGGTTGGACTTTACCAAAAACAATTTAAATGTTGTGCGTCAAGGATAACCACCTATAAGAGGACATAGGAAAAGCATAAGACCAAAAATCTGGAGATTCAAGTAATGAGAGCACAAAAAAAAGAAGAAAATTTTGGTTGAACGGTTGAAAAGTAGTAAATCAGTACATGTTAGATATTTACTGATTTCCTTGTTTAGTACCTTAAGAATCTAGAATCTGGGCCATAAATGTATTTGTGTTTCCGCCGACAAAGATTTGCTCCATTAACTACCGTTTGGTTCTATGATTACTAAATATCATGAATGGATTTACAAAAGTCATGTTGGTTTAGTTGATCCAAGATTGAGCACTCAATTTCAGACAAAATTTTGAAACTTGAAAAAAATGAGATATGCCTCCACTAAGCGGACCAATGTTCTCCTCTAGAGAGAGAAACTAAACACCCCACTGAGGTGACCTTTGCATCTTAATGAAAATAATTTGGCTTCTTCTTTCCCAAAGTTATCAATCACAATTGGTTAAAGCGTTGTCTGTAAGTTATTCACAAAATCGAGGGTCCGAGTGCAAGTGCCCCAACATTCACGGGGTCAAAACATAATTAACTTCCTTTTTTTTTTTTTTTTCTTTTTGTTGGAAAGTTTTCTCCCCTTAGGAGTTAGGAGTCTGACAATATTAGTTTATCGCAAACTGAACAGATTTGACCTGTGCGTCTGTAGCATTCTGAGTGTGTACTCGCTCAGTCATTTCAACGGATCTATACTCCCAGTTCCAGGCAAGCTTCCCTCTGTATCTAGGTTTGAATCTTTATGCATGATTTTAACCGTGTCTTCTTTTCAAATGTCTGAGCTATTCTTCCCTTGGACGTGGTTCTATCATTTGATTAATTTCTGGGTTTTTTTGGTCGATCGGGCCGATAAAATTCACTTGAATTCTGGGGTTTTTCGATATGTCAAAATTCATTGTCAGTAAGCTATCTATATTTTCGTATTTTGAATTGGGTTCTTTTGGTGGTAAAGTTGCTGATAGTACTTAATTTTTTTGTTTGCTTTCCGTTTTTTAGCTACTTGATTTAGAATGGAATTGTTGAATCCGAGCTATGTAACGTTGGTATTGAAAGTTACATTTTTAATCTGGGGGTTTGTGAAAGATTATGTGTCTATACTCTTACTGTTTTTGTGTTTTAAGTGTTTGATGTATAGTCAGTATTAAAGTTTTCAGCTTGTGAACGTGTGCAGGTGATTTTGGGAGAGAAAACAATTTCTGGGTGGAGTGAAGTGTATAGCTATTAGCTTAAATTTAGTAAGATGTGGTTAGCTCAAAATCCCAGCAAGCGATGGGGTGAATTGTTCTTTCTGTTGTACACACCTTTTTGGCTCGCCCTTTGCCTTGGCATTGTTGTTCCATATAAGTTATATGAGGTAATAATTTACTAGTAATTATGCCATATTATATGCACATTCATATGCTGCATTGAGAATATGGACGTACAAAATTTAACGATTTGTATGGATAACAGAGCTGCAATCCTTGTTTAGGTGCCACCTCATCTATAGTATATGAGGGGACTTAAGTTCTTATCATTACATAGCTGCAATCCTTTTCTTGTTTAAATTGCATTTATGTTTTTCTGAGGACATCAACTTTTGGGAGATCTATATAAGTGTGATATTCGCATTCTATTCACATCTTGTGTTCTGACAAGTTCTGAAAGTCAGAACGATCAACGGAACTGGCTAAAGGAGACTTGGTGATGATTGAGGGTGGTATGTAGAGATTGTCGAAAGAAAAATGGTTTGTACTAACAGATTGGAGGTTCATTATTCGTAAAGATTCCATAAAGCTCAAGTTCTCTGGGCTTTTTTCTTTGAGTTGGTAATTGCCATATTTTTTTATTCCTCTGATGTTACATGTTTCCCATGTTATTGATAGCCTTGGTTTGTTATTCTCTATGAAAAGCATACTTGTTCTATAGGCAAAATAAGATTGATGAAGCATTGGATTGTGGCAAAGATGGGAGGCCAGTTCTGAGACGCTGCTGTTAGAATATCAGATTTTAAGGGTTTACATGGATTTCAAAGCTGCAATACTTTTTAGGTGCCACCTTACCTATATTTTCTAAGGGACTTAACTACTTAAGTTCTGCTCATTAAATGATAAACTTTGGTAGAGGGAGAAACTAGTAAGCATAAGCAACAAATGATATATGGCAAACCCCTCTCCCCTTGTGCTGCAACTTGGTCTCTTCTTGATTGACAAGGTACTGCTTTGGGTAAAAAGTATGAGAGAAGGGGTAAATCTGCATGATGGTTTACTTACAGTGCTTCTGTTGCATAACAATGCATTTTTTTGCTGTGGTTGATGTGATTTTGGGAGGAAAGGTGTTTATTTGGAGTTTCCCACGAAGTCCTCTACAATTGTTTTTGGGGATTTTTTTTTTTGGGGGGAGAGGGTGTTGATTGGGCATACAGAACTCTCTTTTTGCTGAAATATGACTGGAAATGTAGATCAAAATGCTATTTTCCTTTATTTACCCTTCCCCTCTTTGAATGACAGAGATAGAGCACTGTTTAAATCAAATAGGATCTCACAAATTCCTGATTTTTTTTCTTTGTAAACTTCAGAGTCCACACTTATTAATGTAAAACTTCTGAGACAGAGTTGAATTGATTTTACTTTGTTTGATGATCCTGAGAATAAATTCTTAAAAGTGTGTACTATTAGATTGAGATTGTGAAAATTGAAGGGATCTACATTCTGGTTGAGTTGTGCGCTTAGGCCAGATGTTCACAGACACTATTCCCTCATGATGTCTTGAAGTAGCCCCTGTATTTTATAATACTATTGGCCATAGGCTCTCAAATGTGATATGATTGGTTGGTAATGTTTAGATGAGGCATAAGGCTTGGTACAATATATGTTACTACCATGAATCTGTCTGAGCTTGGTAGAACACTTTAGTTTATTTCATTTTCTCAGAGGTCTGTGGATGATGAAGGAGATGGATACCCCTTTGGGTGCTATCTTCTTCATGTGTTTATCATCATATGCACACACATGCATGTGTATTCACGTGTTGCATTTACACTAATAAATACAATCCATTGTATGAACGTTGATAATTCTGAGTTGTTAGTAGAAGCATCTTTTTTCCCTGAAGGTGGCTGTCCTCCACTATAGAATAATCTTATACTTGGCTATCATGAAATGCAAAAGATGGGCTGATTGCTTGCTTTTCTCTACCTGTAATTTTTTGTTTCCTTCAAGATGTTTGGGCCTATGGACGTATTGCTGTCTTAGTTGCTTGGATAAACTTTTTGTTGCAGACGTTCACAGAATGGGAGTACCTGCTTATTGGGCTTGTTTCAGCAGTTCCTGCTTTTGTCCTACCAATTATATTTGTAGCAAAGGTGATCCTCTTCTCACTACATAGTTTCTGGTTAATGGTGTTGAACTCGTTTGCATCAATTCTGATAATGAGATTCAAGAGAGTGGCAGTTCCATGAAGTATATCAGTTTCTTGTCTATGCTCGTGAAAATTATATTTGCACTATTAGTACGGCCATGTATCATTTTCTTCATCGTAGCAGTAGATTTCTAAAGCATCAAAATATCCATGTTAAGGATCTTCATTAGATATTGCACATTTGCGGATTCTAGAATATATTATTTTATTTTGTCTTAAATGAACTTATGGACCTATTGTTCATTTTATGGCCCATGAAGTTCAGCAACCTTGGAACTAACTTTTAGTACTAAATGACTGCCACAAGCTTATCTGATATGGAGTCATGATCAATTCCTAGGTTGTGTACTCCCACAAGTAATTTAGCTGCTATATCAAAGTCTTTAATTACCTAAGCAAGTCAACCTTACCTTGTATTGTAAAATTTTACAGGCTGATAGGTCTGTTTCTTGGAGCAACCGTTACTGGGTGAAGGTAAATATTTTCTGAAGAAAGTCTGAATGCTTATCTATAAGCTGGTGGAGAGCAACATGATTTTGATTTTTTCCAAATTGGTTATCTTTGTATTCAAGTTTAGATGTAAGGTCTCTCAGCCTATCTCTCATGCATTGAGCTACAAAAATAAAAATGACTTCTAGCATATACAAAGCTAAATTCTGCTTTGATGCCTTCAAAATCAATATTCAGATGTGAATTAACATTTGCTGACCTTGTTTTGATCAAATCATTTATGAAATAAGAAGCTAGAAGCCTAGAAAAGGTAAAATCAATATTCAAATGATTTATGATTCTACTTTGAGTTGTTATTTTTGGTTATTCTTTTACCTGTTAGTAGTTAACCTGTTTCTTTTGTATTTTTGTGCCTTGATGGTTGCTGCTTCTGGTCCAACAAGTTATGTTCTGATGTTGAAGAATAAAAGCATGCCTCTTTTTCAATATAACATGTTTTATTAGTCAAAGACTCTTTAATTCAGTATGGCATAAATTATGAGATAATTTGAACATAATGTGGATGTTATTGATTGTCAAAAAAATGCCGTCCAATTAAGTTGCTTCTCCTAGCCAGTTAGGAAACAAGGATGACACTACTTGAACGAGCTCCAGCTCTAGATTTACTTTGCTGTAGAAATTCACTATGTTTTTCATTTTCCCGTTGCTGTTAATAAGATTCATTCATTCAATATTTGACAACAGCTGTAACTTTGAGGTTGCTTTCTATGCCAGGCCAATCTCTGGATGGCAATTTTCAGTTATGTTGGAAATTACTTTTGGACTCATTACTTCTTCAAAGTTTTGGGTGCTTCATATACCTTTCCATCATGGAGGATGAACGACGTAAGCATGGTTGAATAGTTTTCATATGTTGCTTTGGTGTTGTGTATATTATAACAATCAAACTTTGTGATTGTTTTCCTTTTTCCAGGTACCTCATACAACTTTTCTTCTTGCTCATGTGTGCTTCTTGTTTTACCATGTTGTATCAAACATTACTCTCCGTAGGTTACAGCAAGCTATTGCTGGGTTACCCGAGAATATTCAATGGGTTTTTAAGGCTGGTTGGATTTTGGTTCTTGCTTATTTCATCGCATACCTTGAGACAGTAGCTATTGCCAATGTATGTGGTAAAAAATTAAGAATTTTGCTTTATTTGATTTGATTGGGCTGTTCTTTGTGCCTTTGTTCTGCAAAGTATCACAAGCTATGGTAGTAGAAATTAACCTTTTGTGTTTAACATGTGCAGTTTCCTTATTACACATTCATTGACCGAGAATCCATGTATAAAGTTGGCTCCTTGTTTTATGCAATTTATTTCATTGTAAGCTTCCCCATGTTTCTGAGGTAAGAACCTGATCATGTTTCAATTTCTTCATTGTTGCTCTCTGCATATTCAAAACTCCATTTTGCAGTTCCTTATGCTTGAAAATAAGATATATATGTGTTACTGTACCTACTATTCTTATAACCTTTGAAGTCTAATACATAAACTTAGGAAGTTTATTGCAACTCTGGGTTGTGCTGCTCATTTCCATTGTTCTTATGTGGGACACAGGGTTGATGAGAAACCTGGTGATCTGTGGGACTTGCCGAGGGTGACAATTGATGCTTTGGGGGCTGCCATGCTCGTCACAATTTTACTTGACTTGTGGCGCATTTTCCTTGGACCAATTGTTCCTATTCCTGATAACAAGCAGTGTCTTCAACAGGGACTACCGTGGTTTCCAGAGCACACCCAACAATTTTGAGCCTTTTGGAAATGATCCGTTCAAGTGAGATCCCTGACTAATCTTAACGCATGCCCTTCAGCTTTTGTTGTAACACCAGCAGCTGTATCTTGTAACTTCTTGTATCCTTTGTTGTCCCAACATTGCCAATGGAACTACAAGTCCATGAGGTACTACATTGTACTCTGATGTATGGTGACTTCAGCTCGTGTAATTACATACATGATGAACTGCTTCATGAGTCGTAAAGTCCCATCGATGGTGATTTGTGAAATGGAAGGTCAAAGGGGCCAAAGGATGAATGCGAACCATTTTAATATGTGAACATTTTCTTGTTTCATCTCTTACCTTCTTGGTTTTTTGGTTCTACCCAAAAAGAAAAAAGAAAAAAGAAAAAAAATCAAAGATATAGGTAGTACATTTCAGTCATTCAATTTCCCAAGCGGGCTAGTTGATGGGAACGAGTGGTAGTGAGCAAAAATAACAATGGTAACGTGTTCAGTCAACACGATCATGCTCATTCCCATGGTATAAAACTTCACCCTAATGTTTAATTATCGAGTTACATATATAACAAATAAAAATGGATTTTAGTATGTTTAAAAAAAAATAAAGGAAAACCAATTAACTTTAGGGTTGTTTGGTTGGCACGAAAGTAAAATTATGTGCAAATATAATTTTTGAAAATTTAATTGTGAAAAAAATAAATACTTTTTTAAGGAGTGTAAATCTTAAGAAATATGAATAACTTTGGGGTTGTTTGGTTGGCACAAAAGTAAAATTATGTGCAAATATAATTTTTGAAAATTTAATTGTGAAAAAAATAAATACTTTTTTAAGGAGTGTAAATCTTAAGAAATATGAATATTTTACTTGCGCTTAGATAAAATAGAAATATTTATAGGAAAATAATTAATGATTTACTATTTTATATAAATTTATGAATTATAAATATAATTTATTTGGCATTTACAAATATACATTTATTACCAAATTATTCTTCTTTTATGTATCAATGATAAAGTTAAATTTTTTTAGTCTATTAAACAAAATATAAGTTAATATTACTTTATTTTGTTAATTGTAACATCTAAAAGTATTTAAACAAAAAAGGAAGACTAATTTTATCATAATTCTAAGCGCGCACACACACACACACACACACACACACACACACACACACACACATATATATATATATATATATATATATATATATATATATTTCTAGTTAATAAAAAATTCATTTATTAATACTATTCACCCCATATAAAAAAAGTTCACTTTCAAAACTTTTTACTGTTCTAAAAAAGAGTACATTTTTAAACTAAATTTCTAAAACATTTTTACTAAAAATAGTTATATATACCCATAATTAAAAAGCAATGATAAAAATATAAAATTATGCATTTAGTTGTGCATTAAGTGTGCTATGCTTAATAATTAATAAAAATGTATATCTAAATTAAAGTGGATTCTTTTCTTTGGGTTAAAGAGAGTACTACAATAAGTGTATGTACTAATAAATAATGAAAATTAAAAAGGATAAATAAAAATTTTAAAATAAAAATATGGTGAAAATATAACTAGTGTAATAAAAATGAAAAGGGATAAAGAAAATTAAGGAAATATAAATCGGACAAAAATGAAGATGGTGGTGCTAGTAACAAAGGCATAAATAAACTTCTATTTTCATTTTAAAAAAAGAACTACAATAATAATGTTAAGAATTTAGTAGAAAATTTGAAAAGAAGAAGAAGAAGAATATACCCTCAACCACAATTCAAAAATTTAATGATAAAAAATAAAAACTTAATAAATTATGAATTAGAATAAAAAAATTTCCCAAAGTAAAAATTCTTTAAAAGAAAAATTAAAACTAATAATAATGAAAATAGATGACTATGTGAGTAAGACTTAAAAAATAAGAGATGCTTAGGAGTCAAAAGAAAAAGAACAAGTAAAAAAAGATGGATGGTTAAAAATATATTTGTTTAGTCTAAAATTTTAAAAAAAAGTAATCGAAATACTAATTTTTAATAATGATTTAAATTTTGGAATGTTACACTTAATTTGTTAATTTCAGTAATTTGATTACTTTTTTAAAAAAATAAAAATTAAACAAATACAAGAAAAGAAAACGATTATTTTTCCAAACCAAACAAATATTGAAATTTAAAAGTAAAGAAACATAACACTTTCCAAGGTTAGAATCATGCCAACAAAACAAACCCAATGGCTGTTTTTTGTTTGTGTTTTTATTTGCAAAAATTTAATTTTTTTCAAATATAAAAATAAAACTTTTGGAAAACTTTTTATTTTAAAATTTAAAATTTTAATTTTAAATTTTGACAAAAATTATTCTCACATTATTTCAAAAAGAATTTTCTCTCTGATCTACTTTTTTATATCACTTTTTCTTATAAATTTTTTTTTATACATTTTAATACAAATTTTCACATTCAAAGCAATCCAAACATGTTTTTGTGTTGAGCAAAACACAAACACCAAGTTAACCAGGGAGTAGGATAGGGGTTCGCGGGCTTAAGAAAACATATTGCAAGTGGGCATAAATGTGTCAGTCAAATGCACGTAGGCTCATGGTATGAGACAATGCAAGGGGCTCACTTATTGTAGTTTTTTTTCTATTTTTTTTCAACTTATCGTAGTTGAAAATAAAGATAATATCATTTATCTCTTTTGAGATTTTGTAATATAATAAATTGAATTCTGTAGTTTGAAAAAATAACAATTGGCTCCCTTGACTAATAGTCAACTTAACTGTAGTTGGTCAAAAGATGAAAAAGCCCTCAGAAAATTTGATATAGTTTAATTTTTTTATTAAATTTTTTAAAATACAAAATTTTTTAAACTATATAATAAAATTTTTTAAACTATAAAGACGAAATTTAAAGATGAAAAATTAATAAAATTAAAAGACGAAAAAGATCTCAAAAAATTTTATCAAATTTTCGTCTTTAAATTTTGTCTTTTTAAAAATTTAATAAAAAAATTTAAACTATATCAAAACTTTTGAGGGTTTTTTCATATTTTGGCCAACTATGGTTAAGTTGACTAATAGTCAAGGGGGTTGATTGTTATTTTTTCAAACTACAAGGTTCGATTTGTGATATTACAAAATCTCGGAAGAGGTAAATGATATTATCTTTTGAATATAAACTACAAATAGACTCATTAAAGGCTAATATATCTACGAAATGGTCCAAATCTCATGGACATAAGAGAAGGTTGTAATTAGGGTGTAAATGCCGTAGTTCATGAACATAATGATCCCAATGCCATGGACATAAGAGAACAGATTATAATTAGGTATAAACATGGTAGTCCATGGACATATGAGAATACCTTGCAATTGGGAATATACATTTGATCAATGAAGAGCGCAAGGAATGCCCATGGCTGTCTAATAGAGATAGGTTTAAACCCCTTCCTAGAGAGGTCAATGATGAGTCAATCATTTGGTGCAGACAATTGATTAATCGTGAGGGTACACATTGGAATCAGGCACTAGAGTTTGTTCCAACCGCAAGATGTTGATGTTATCCTCAAAATAAAGATCAGCCAAAACGGCGAGCGAGATAAGATTGTATGGCAACACAATAGTACGGGCCAATATTCTGTTTACTCAGCATACAAATATGCCCTGGAATTACAACAAGACTCACCATCCATTGCTTCTAGTAGTTACAGGATGGATCTTGATAAAAAAATGTGGCGGTCCATATGGAAACTTTAGATTAAAAAGAAATTGCAATATTTCTTGTGGCGATGTTGTCATGGTATCCTTCCAACCAACAAGGAATTGAGCAAACGAAAGATTGTACTAGATCCCAGATGCAGTTGGTGTGGTGAACAAGAAGAAACATTGGAGCATCTTTTTTTCTTTTGTAAGAGGGCTAAAAGGGTTTGGAAATTTTCCCCTGTGAATTGGGCTGGATCGCTAGATGAGTGTCATTGTTTTAAACATTGGCTGGAAAAACCGAGCTTAATAAGTAATACCACAATTACTCTTCATCGTGTGCAACTATCAGTGTATATATTGTGGAAGTTATGGAAGACAAGAAATCTATGGATATTCCGGAGGACTCATCAAACTAAAATGAAGATTGTTGAGTAGGTTGTATTGGAATGGCAAGAGTATCAAGATATTATAGCAAATGATGCACAATGGCAAAAGTATCAGTAAGGTTTATATATAAAAAATAAAATAAATAAAATAAAAACTCCTACACCTCGAGAGGGGAAAAAATGTCCTACTCGTTCTCCTATATTACTCTAACAATTTTATTTTTGTACAAATGGTTTCATGCTGTTTACATCTAAAACTTGCTATCCATGAAGTTAATTGTGTGGATTATGCGGTATGGCATTAAGCGGTATGGCATTAAGGTTTCTCATTCATGACTACTGTTAAACTTGTTTATTTAGATTACTTGAAGGGAATAGCTGACTTAAGGTCTTATGTAGTCACAACAGTGCTTCATTTGTGGAGTACTAGGTCAAGAATCTGTAGTGGAATATCTGATGAGAGTTGTTGAGATAAGGTCTATTTCTCCGGAACATTTCATATTTGTTTTCTGCTGGAACTGCTTTTATTATGCTGCATCCTGTGGTTTAATGGATCTTGTTTATTTGTTGTGTTGTGTTGGCGAGTTGATCGATTTTCTTTTAATATCCCTAAGGCCTTTTGTTCATTCAAATGCTTTCATGATCTCTAATGTGGTTCTCAAAATTTGTATGTATGTTCTGGAGGTTGGTGATAGTTATTATATTCTGGAATGAATGTCTACTGAACTTATAGATCTGGAATGAATGCAAGCTGAATTGATAGATCACTTGTGTTTCTCTAAAATCTTGAAGACTTGCTTTCAGTCTCTTGTTGATGCAATGTTTTGATTTGGGGGTTGCTAAGCTTATCTCAAATTCCTATAGATATGTATACATATTACTAGCCTTGTCTCCATCCTTTCTTTCTACTGGACCTGCTGTTGTGATGTAATCATATTTTCTTTCTGCTGGAATATTTCCAATTCTGTTGCAAAGTTCCTTTTCTGCTAGTTGTGATGCAGCTAACTCTCTATTACCCTACACTCTGATTTTATAAATCTGTCTCCTACCTAATATTCTCAAAAGAAAGCCTCCTGATCTTTTAAATTAGCGGGATTGCTCTAAAGTATACCTCACTTGCTTTCGGCTCCATTGTTTCTTATTTATGTAATACTTCCTCTAACACCATAAAGCCCTTCTGTTTTCTTTCCCAGCACCCGTACTTTTTAAATATGTTTTCTAAGACTAGCTCCTCTTGAAGTTCATGAAATGCTTCTGTTCTAAGAAGAACTCTTATTTTGTATACCCGAACACTTGATAAGGAATATATATTGGAAAACAAGGAAACAAGAGAAAAAAAAAAGAGGGAAAAAAAAAGGAAAAAAGAAAAAAAGAAGGATAAGACTGGATTTATAGATTCATGGTTTACTTGATGGGATCTGGGTAAGGTGATCGTTAACAACATGATAGCAGCAAAAGCTTTGGGAAGTTTCTTTGTTCTGTTACCACATTTGTAGTTATCTTAGTTTCTTAAGTTGTAATTTTGGTTTAATTGTATTATTTTTGTCTCATTTCGGATACCTGGGAGGTGGATAGGCTATTGTATTGGTATGAGCTGATCCATATTGTGATATCATGGTCCCTCCTATTTTTTGTTGTTTTGGTAATACATAGAGTTATGTAATTATGGATTTTATAGGAGTTCTAATCTTCAACCTGTCTCAGATTGTGGTTTGAAAATTGTTATTTTGGTCTGGAATGTCTAAGTTATAGATGGAAGTTCGGTTGTCATTCTCTCTATGTAAGTCGTAGAGATATAGTGTTAGAGAAATCTTTTCATTGTTTTATATGCATTTGTAAGCAGGAAAAATTTTGCCTCAAGATTTTTGTAGAAACAAGGAGAAAAAAAAGCAAAAGGAAAAAGGAAAAAGGAAAAGAAAAACAAAAAAAAAAGGGGAAAAATGAAAAAAGAAGGAAAAAACAAAATATAAGCTTTCGTAGAAAGGATTTTGAAGGGATTTTTATTCATATCAAAGCTGGTTTTAACTTTCTTCAAAGGTTGTATTCACCTAACTCCTAGTTATTTTGTTTTATATATTGGATTCTTGATCTTTTGATAGAGATACCTATTTGCTCCCAAAGGATAAGTGTTGTGTTCATGTTGGCAAAGCAAGTTTGAGGGAAGAATTAGAATTTGGATCGATGGATTGGTGGTGCATTATTTATTTTTGATATATAAGCTGTTATTGCTACTTTTGATATACTTTTAGTTTGTAATTTTATATTCGAAATCAGTCTGGATTGCTATTGAGGTTCAAGATATAGCATGAAAGCCTAGTCAGTTCGTTGAAGTTGGCTTTTAAATTATATCCGACATCAAAATTTTTGGCGCAATCTTTTTGCTTTTGGTAGATCCTTTCTTTGTATAGTCACGTTGAAAGGGAGTTTTTGTTCTAGCTAGTTTTCACATCAAATGAGATAGCGGTTTCGATGTTATCGTATTCTTCTCCTGGGCTATTAAGTAAATCCAAGGAGAGCTTTTAACCTTTCTGATCAATCCTTATACAGTAATTATTCATCAATTGAAATGACTATCATTTTGGGAAAAAAAAATGAAGAGCGCAAGGAGAGGAGTAATGGTACGGTTTTTGGTAGTGGGAAAACAACTGTGAAACAATCCAAAGGATTCAGGGACACAAGTTATAATAGGGAATGAATAAGTACGTGATGATTGGATCCGGACATAGGAAAATAATTATACGGGGAATGAATAAGTATGTTGGGTAAATGAAAACAAAAACACTCGAGGCGGGACACATGATGATTGTGCTTGTGCCAACTTTGGCATCTAAACTGACCTGTACCAAGAAAAACCAAAAAAAAAAAAAAAATCACTATAATTGTACAAGTGACAGTGGAATAAAAATTCATGTTAAGAGGGCCCTGAAATTTTCTTTTTCCATTTTATTGCGGAACAATTTGCCATGCATGCCGATGCCAAATGCCAAAGTACTATTATTGTTCAATGATCAAGCTAATCAATGACAAAGATTCCTAAACTTATGGGCACCAATGCACAACTCATCTGATCGCACAAACACAAACCTCAAACACATGTTCTTGTTTGCTAACCAAATATGCAATCCCTGAAATATATTCCCTCAAAGCAATTCAACAGAAAGGAAACATCAAATCAAAGTACACAGTTTTTATCCCCTGTTTGTTTAAAAAAAGAAAGAACTAAAAGACGGGGAATTGGATTTGATGAACTAATGGGGAATTGGTGGGGTCAAAAATGCGAGGCATGCTTGGTTGCATTTGGCTCATTACTCCACTTTGGCATGTGTTGCTGCCGACAAAAAGAATGGAGAATAAGATGGATCATTCTTAGGTTGCACGCCAGGTTTCTGTTCTCTTGCATTGTGAATCATTTTCATAGAGCTTTTTGCAGGAAAATGAAAGGTTCAATTCAGGTCAAGAGTTGCTTTGTATACCGAGAATGATGCCGCGATTCTTAAAGTGCTCAAAGAATAATATTCTCTTGATTTGCAAATTCCTTGAACAACTACCACAAGTTTCCAGAGAGCTGCTTTTTGAGGAAAGACGTCCTATTCCTAGAATTTGTTTATTTCGGAAAAATTATTGTAAAGGGCGTTTAGAGAACCCTAATTAATCAAGAGGGCATGGCTTAATTTCTTTGAATAACATAGAATGATACACATTCATGTTCATTCTATAAGTAGTGTATCTTGTATTTAAAATACAACCTCGTATACAAACATGTACTCGTCTACTTTTATTTTTATTTTTATTTTTTTGAAATAACTAATTCAAATGAATTCCCTAACTCTTTCGAAATTCTATGATGAGGTATTGTAAAATATTTATTTTGTTGAAAAGGTGTGACTCATTTGATGCATTACTTCATCTATAAGTCAAATGAAATTTTGTATGAATATTTTTTGTATTATCAATTTAAATAATTCAAACTATGTTATCTAAACCTGGCAAATAAGCGGGTAAAGGTGAATTTCGGTGGACATATTAATATAATGATATAATTTATAATCCTTTTTGTTAAAATCTTTATTAATATGATAAAACTTAATGGGATTAAATATCTCAAATACCAAAATTAGAATCTCAATACTCTTTATTAAATTTTTAATAAAACAAATTTTTTTCCAGTAGTAACATTTATCCTACTTCCACTATTCTACAAGAAAGGGGAATGCCATTCAATTGTATTAAAGGACTGAAAACAACATAATTTATTATTATTTAATTAATTACCTAATTACATTAAAAGGCCGTTTTTGTCGCCAACGAAATACTGGCCAGTTGGATTTTGACGGTGGCAACGGTGGCCTTCGTTAATTTAACAATTAACTAAATTTAATGCAACAAAAGAATGTTATGCTAATTGATAAATATTTTTTAAAAGATAAAAATTTTAGAGGAGACACATTGATAGCCATTAAATACCCTTACTTATCTATCTTTATTTCTCATTAGGTACCGTCACAAATATAGTTTATAGAATCGGGATTCTACACATAATTGATTTAGGGTAGCAGAATCGGATCGGTGGGATCGGATCATAGAATCGTAAGATTCTACAAAAATGAGAAAATATAATTTATAAGTTATTTTTAAAAGAATTATTAATCAATATATAAATGAATATGTAAAAAATTCATGTATAATTTATAATTAAATGATTTTATTTCAATTTTTATTTCTTATAACATTTTATATGATTTTTTCAATATTTTAGTAGTTGTCGCAGTCGAATGGTATTTAAGTCTAATTTATTTATTTATTGTTAAAATCTAATAAAAGTATGATTAAACCAATTAAATTGTTTATATAAGTATACATCTTAATTTTACTTAGATATATAAAGTTTTTTTTTAGTAAATTTAATTATATTTTATTCACATAATAAGGTAGAATCGTAATCAGAATCGGGATCGTTTTAGTGAATTAGGATTGTAGAATCGTAAGATCAGTGAAATCGGATCGGAATTATGACAACTATGACTCACAAAAGATACTTTCTAATAGCGAATTTTCTATATCATTTCTTGTAACACATTTTAACAATTTTATATAACTATTATTATTTTTGTTCAAAATTATATCATTAGTAATTATTTTCGTTCTAATATACTTTAGAGTGAAGATTTAATTTTTCTATACTCCATCTATATTTGAAAAACTTTTTTAGTACGAAAGAAAGTGTAGTAAGAAAAATAATTAGGATAAAAATGAATCCTAACAGTACGTGTAAATAATGAAATAAATTATACTAGCTATATGAAAATATTATAATATATTATAAAAAATAATATAAGAAAATGTTACAGGAAATTTTGAAGTATACTCATAGCTATTCTATTGGCTTCTCAAAAAGTTCTAATGAATAAGAAGTAAAGATTTTCCTCCCGTTGAGTGTCTATTGGGTATAGAATTGCTTGCTAAATCTAGTGTTAATGAAAGCATTACTTACTTGCCTTGGTCTTCAAATTCAGAATGTGGATAATATGTATAACACGAATGATTTAATAGTACCGTCGTGCTTAGCCTTGTTGTACGTAGCATGCCTTTCCCGTTTTTCAATCGGATGTAACTTCGATGTGGAAAGGTTGGTTCGCATTGAGAATATTTGTGATCCCGGAAATTAAAGTAAAAGTGTAGAATAATTAGAGAAGCTTTTGGATGTAATTATCAATTTCTAGCCAAAAAATTGTCAATATTACGTAACGTTTTTTTTTTTGGGGGGTTTAAGCACTCAATCATTTTTCTTATTAGTATATATATTGTCATTATGCTTTTATTTAAGCAATGTATAATTCGAAATGTTCATTTTAATCTGCAGATCAGATCAATTCGTCGATAATATCTGAAATTTTGGATCAAATCAGATAAAAAAACGGATCATATCGGATCAATGCATTTTCGGCTTGGATCGATCAATCCATTTTTATTTAAATGAAAAAGAAATTATAATTTTTTCTTTCAAAAATAGTTAATATTAGTTATAAAATATAAATTAGTATTGTTTGATAATTCAAATAATTCTTTAATTAAAATTAGTTAATTTGTGACAAAATAAATTAAAATATTTATATGAAAATACACAAATTAATTTACATAAAAATACACAAATTAAAATATTTAGATGAAATTTATTTATTATGTTTATATAAAAATAAATAATTTTTTAACATGAAAATATTAATTTTAAATTTAAGTTAATCACCTAACATTATATATGAAACGAAAAGTAACAGCAAAAAAAAAAAATGAAGATCAAATTAGATCAAAAATCTATTCAATGTGAATTTGATCTGATCCATTGGATAAAAAATATTCGAATCGAATTATATCACGATTTGCTCAAATGCATATTGAATCGGGTACGAATTAAAATATTAACTTTGAACACCCTTATGCATAATTTATCGACTCCACAATAAAAATTGAAACAAAGAATTAGTTCTTAAATTTGAACACTCTTTATATCAATTATTTGTTTGATCAACTAGTGTTGATTTTTTAATAAATAATAAGCAAAGAAATAATTTTCTTGGCTTATTATGTTGTGGGGGCAAATTCTTAACAAATCCCAACTGATGCCAACCCCCCTTTTCCCAGTTGTTCTCGCTTGTTTGCGTGGTTGGTTGATCTCCTTTTTCCATGGCTGCCAATGTGGTAGCCAACACCAACGACTCATTCCAAACCTGGGATTTGGTGCATTGTGTGGGTCCATATGTAAAAGAGCATCACTTCCCTTCGTGGCTTCGAATATTTATTTAATGCGTCTCACGTTGTGTGGGAAACTGGGAATGAACCTTTGGACTGGTGACTATGCATAGCCGGTAAATACTAAATAGTCCCCAAATCCAGCTCTCAGGTTAGGCCCGAGCTTTGGATTCCAAGCTCAATCCCAATGCACAGATATATGTGCAATACTACTTTTTTATTTTTTGAAAATTCAAAATGTAAAAAATATTGGGATCCATTTAGATAAGTTACTTTTATTTACAAATAAAAATTTTTTTAAATAAAAATAAATTATTCAAACACATTTTTATTTTAAAATTTAGAATTCAAAATTTTCACTCAAATTCTTATCACAAATTAAAAAAAAATTTCCTTTTATTTTTCCCTTCAAAATACTTTTTCTATCAAAAAATACCCACCAAAATTTTCCCACATTCTAATACAACTTTTTCCATTTACAAATAAAAATGTCTTATTCAAACGGACCCTTGGCTTCTTTTGGATTGTGATTTATTTAAAACAGTGTACTAAAATGTGTAAAACTTTTAGTGAGTTTTTTTTATAAAATAATATTTTGGAGGGAAAATAGCAGAATTTTTTTTAAAAATTATGTAAGAGAAATTTGAGTGAAAAAATTTAAATTTTAAATTTTCAAATAAAAATATGTTTGAATGTTTTATTTTTATTTAAGAAAAGTTAACTCTTTGTAAATTGAAATATTATCCAAACAAAGCCATTGTTCCTTTCAATCTCGTTACCAAATCAATTTCAAAATTAATATTGTTAATATCATATTAGAAAAGGGAAAAAATGATTCTTTTATTATGATTTTAATCGTTCTTCTCTCTTCTCAAATTTCAATAACCTCTAACTAGATATTTAATTTACTATTAAAATATTCGCTCATCACTCCAATAAAAGGAAAAGAACCAAAAATTCCACACACATGCTTGCCATATTACAAATCTCATATAAGATAGCAAAGCAGTAATCCTATCAGAATTCATAAAATGGCCTACATATTGGAATACTCAAAATGTTTAAAATTTCAAATCTCCTAAATATTTATGGTTAAACAACTTATTCTTGTTAGCAAACTTAAAATCATTCATGAACCCTAAACCCCATGGAGAAGAGAGGTTAGGTTAGGTTGATGAGAAAGAAAATTTATATTAAAAAAAAAGAAGAAGAAAGAACATAGTGATTTATGGTTAATTATAATTTCAATTCATTGAATTTGGTTAGGGTAGAAGTTATTTTACTAATATCAACTCTAAAGTTTTGGATGACCATATTTGACATAAATGCTTTGGTAGCGAACCTAACAAGTAGCAATATAATTTTTTTTTTCTAATTTGAAGTAAGAGAGGTAATATTTTGGTAAAATAATTGTTGTTGTGGGGTATGGAAATATCAAATTGAACCACTAAATAAAGAAAATGGGAAAATGTGAGAGTTGAGAAATGAAGTTAAAATATTATACTCTATCCAACCAACAAGACTCGATTTAGGGATATCTTTGTTAATGTATTTTGAATTTTTCTAAGATCAATATGTTAAAAATCGTGTACTTAGAAACTCTAGTTACAACACCCTAGAAGTTTATCTATATTATATTTGTTTAGATTGAACTTTAAGGTCTCATATGATTTTTTTTTTACATCTAAATATAATATGCATATCCAATACTGCATCTTTTTTAGTTTTTTTTTTCTATTAATAAAATTTATTCATTAATTATCCCAAAGAAAAAAAATCTCTAGATACAAAGTTAAAATCGATAACCAAATTGAAATGAAGTCGAAAATGCGAGCAATTAATACTTAATCTGTTGAAAAAAAAAAGAATCAACTTTTGATTTAGTATAACTTTTTTAAACTTTTAAGGTATAACACATTTAATACACAATTAAATGTATAATATTATATTTTTACTTTTACTTTTTAATTTGAATTATACATTGTTATAATTAATAAGGATTATATAAAAATTTCACTTTAAGTATGAACTCTTTTTTTGAGATAAAAAAAAATTATTTTGAACTGATTTTTTTTAATAGAAGGAATATCACTAAAAAGGAAAAATATATATATAGTCAACCAAACAATCCTAAAATTGTCCACAAGTAAAAAAGCAAAGTAGCAATTAGTAGAAAATAATAGTAGTTGGGCACTTGAATTTTCTTAAAGTTCTTTTGCCTTGTACTCATCGAAGAAGTAAAGAACAAGTTATTGGCCAAGCCCTTTTCATCATCTTTTCCCTTAAAAAAACCTATCAAGGGCATCATTTATTTACAATATTTAATTTCCAAACCGATAACACCGGTTCCCAGTCAAAGAATTGTGGGCCATTTTATCTCACCCGTCTCGTCACTTTATTTTCATCTACGTTAGCTCACCAACCTATGACGGATAAGACATTACGGACCTACAAATGGCCACGTGGGCTCCCCGTGTTCTGATTGGTCCGTGAGCTACTATTCCATCGCAGCAAGTCATTATTTCTCGGTTCTTATCATGCTCCGCGAGACATTTGATGACCTCCTAGTCCGCCAGCGTGTTTTGGAAGATTGTTTATTTTTATATTAAGACCTTGTATTTTTGTTAAACTAAATGGCAACGCCCTTCTATATTAGATATCTCTTTTAGGATCCCAAATCATTTTCGTGGTCAAGTTAGATATTCCACACATGAATTAATGAGTACTTGCATAGTTGCATATATTTAGGAGAAGGTATTGAATTATGAAAATTAACTAAGTATTTTAATTAATTTTTTACTATTTATGCTTATGCAATGTCACTAATACTTCCACTGTACAAGATGGCAATTTTTATTTTCTTAGCAAAATGATATTTTATTATTATATTTTGTAGAAGCCATTACTTTATTTTCTAAATGTTGAACATGTATGTCAAGGCAATTATATTAATGAAATTGTGATAGTAAATAAGTTTGTGAGATAACTTTAATTTTTTTTTTAACTTTTACTTTAGTTTGTTAAGAAATTATTTTTATGCTGCATTTTATTGCAGTTAGAATAAAAGCAGTTTCTATTTAAAGAAACTCATAAAGAATTATGAGTGAATTCACATAAATTATAATTTCCTATTATTCTACTAAGAACTTGCAGTAACTAAGTTATTATTTCTCAATAGTCTAAAAATACTTTTGCATGAACATTTCAAAATCTATTCCACAAGTATGAAATTTTAAATATTAACGTCAATTGTCAAATGACAAAAGTTTTGCAATGCTTGTCATTGTTATAGGAGCCTTTTCATCCCATTTATGGAATTACAACAATCTTCTTTTGCACTACAAATCATGTTACTGAAAATCTAATCAATTAGCCAAATGGCCATGCTAACAAAATATTTGGGGTTTGACTTTTAATTATTCTTAGGCTACATGATTCAGGTAAGGTTATTATGTAATTAATTTACTAAAACATAAAGGTAACTTCATTTTTTCCTTTTCATTGAATAAATCACTTTAATGAAAAAACTAATATTTATACTTATTTAATTATTACAAAAAATACGGTGAATTTTTTTAAATATAATTTTGTATGAAATTACTTATATGTGAAGATTAAAAATTATATCTATTCACAGTTAAAAAACACAACTAAAAATGTTGCAAAATGGATTATAAAATTAAAGAAATAATCACGTTTGTCTAAATGAAGAAGAATTTTTTGTGGCTAATTTATAAAGAATGCTAAAATTTTAAAATAATTTTAATTGTAAAATAATTTTGAATTTTATAAAAGAATGAAAGAAATAATAAATTTATTATTATGTTAATTATTAAATATAATAAAATTTGAGTTCAAGTTAAACATTCCAAATGATATAAAAAATACCATGATGAATTTAAATTTAAAATAAGAAAACTACATTATATATAGTAGTAAACCTAGAAGAAAAGGTTATCAATCGGATTTAGCTCCGAAGACTCCATTGTTACTTCTTCTTCCCCTATTCATCTTTGTTTTTCTACGTATTTAATGAAAAAAAAATATACTTTCTCAAACATTTGCTATAAAAATGTATTGCCGTTTGGACCAAAAAAAAAAAAGAAAAATTGATAGGGGTGATTTAATAATTAGAGGAAACTTCATGGATAGTTGTAAAATTACGTGGCTCACTCCTGGCCTCCAACGGCTACGCACATCATTCATTTCTTGTGAACCATCATAAGTAACTATAAAAACAGTGTACCTCACCGTTGTAGAGGTTGTCCCTTGTTAAACTTTCTAATTCTTTATTTATTTACCACAGGAAAAAAAAAATAAAAAACGCAAATAATTTCCATATATATATATATTTAGAAAGTGAATTCTCTCACATATTTCATGCGCTATTCACTCTTCACAAACACACAGTCACACACTACCGAGAGAAAGGAAGAAAGAAAGAAGAAGACTTGTGTGGTGGTGATTCCGGAGTGGTGGTGGTGGTGCCCTTCCTGGCATTCAACCACAATAAAAGCAATTAATGTCGGTTCCTTTCCGCTTTAATCTTTCCTTCTTTTTCCACTGGAATCAATCCTTTTTTTTTTTTTGAATTTTATTTTTTACAATGCCGTCATTTTTTTCTCCAATTAAATGAATTGTTTATCCTTCGAACTTTCTTTAAGATTTGATTCGTTATCACTCTTAAGCTTTTCCTTCTTCTTAAAGATGTCAAAGAATTGCGGTAACGCCTCTCGTTTGGTGTATTTTGTGTTAATTTTCTTCGCGATCCGCAAATTAATGGAAAAATCCGCATTTTAAAGGATTTTTTTTGGAAATTACTGTGAAATTGTGAGGCGTTAAATTGCAATTTAGCTGTGAGTTAATGTACATTTTGTTTGTAATAATTTTTTCTCTACTCACTTTATGCTATCGATTAATATTGAACAGTAGAGTTTTGACGTTTCCAGCAGAAAAATTCATTTTTAGCGTTTTAATTGCAGATTTCGGGAATGCACAACACATGAGAAAATTTCTACGTTGAATTCGTAATTAGGAGATAATCTCGCCTCTAAAAGGTTATTCCTAGCAACTCCTGATTTCTCTTAATGTTGATTGTGAGCGTGCGTGTTTTGGTGTGTTCTGATAATTTGGAATTATTGGAAAATTTGTGGTGCAGAGTAATAATCTTCATAAGGATGAGCTGGCCATCGCCTATGGAGTTCCATTATGGGAACTCTGGAAATGGAATGCCTTACAATTCAATTGGAAGTTTTGTGGATTTCTTTGGGGGCCTTACTTATGATCATGTTAATTTCATTTTTGCCGATGCTCATCCTTATGCACAGGTTTATTGACTCATTTCATCTACTTTTCTAATGTTGTGAGTAAATATATTTGAAACTGGTGAGATCAGTTGTTTTTTGTTCTGCTATATTGCCTGGATTTCTGTACGTGTAGTATTGCGCATTTCTGTATTATTTCTCATGGCTTTATTATGAAATGCCAGAAAAAGCAACTAACTTTCCTTTGTTGAATCAGGTGTAATTAGTCTAATCCTGATACACAATGGAGTGGTTAAACTTGAGTGAATGGTTGTTCGGAATTAGCATTTGAATCGTGTTTGTTTTCAATTTTATTTTGGAAAATCAAAAGTAGAAAGGTGTTTCTTTTGGGCCATATGGAAGTTTGCTGTTGACGTTTTCTCTATTTTTGTGGGTGTTGCAGTTGGTGAATTTTTTTGACCTTTATCTGAAGAAGATCAATGTTATCCTATGATTCTTGGCTGGAGACATTTAATTGAATTGCTTTAATTTATGCAGGAGAGTATGTACCCTTCAATGAACACCAATTTATATAAATTCGGATATTCTGAACCTGGGAGTTTTTACTATGATTATGGGCATGGCTATGTGGTGAATGATCATAATAATGTATCAGAAAGCGATGAATACAGCAGTAATTTAGAGAATCCTTCAAATATGGTTGAAGAACAAACTACAGCTGGGCACACACTGCCAGAAAGGAGTTCAAGCCCCCCCTTGCATGCTAATCCTGTGGAGTGTAAGTTCTGTCTTGGCTTATATTAGTTAGTTCCTCTTAGTTTGTATGGGTAGAGGCTTTGTTTATGACATGCTGGCATTGCTTTCATACGAAGTGTTCTTCGTCTTTCTTGTTATTACATCTTGATCCACTTGGTTCAGTTGTCTGTCTCTTGTTTTTTTGGCTGCTTTTAGTGCTTGAGGACTATGTGCTTTCTTGGGTCTTAAACATCTAAACTGGCATGTCATGTGTTCCTCTTTATGAGAACTTCCGATAATGTAAAGAATAAATTTTAAATTTCTTGCAGCTTATTGTTCATTATTGGCCATATAAGCACAGAATCTGTGAAAAAGAAAAAAAAAAAAATTTATTGTGCAAGGTCTCAGTATCATATCTGCTCTTCTTCGCACCACTCATCAATCATTGTTGAATAATCTAAGTATCTCTTGCTGGGCTTTTACTGTTTGAGCTTCAAAACTTTTAGTTGTGTGTTAAGCATAATATAGGTTACGTTTAGATATTTATAAGCACGGTAAGGTTATAGTGGTGTTTGATACATGAGAGATGTCTATGCATGAAGCCTATGGAAATTTTTTTTGCCTTGTAGCTATTTCTGGACAAGTGAGCTTTATTAAACCCTATAAATTTCTAATGGACATATAAGGAGAACTGATGATTGGTATGAATTTTATCTTTATGCAACTGTAGTTAAGAGGGGAAGTGCTCTTGGGCTTGACATGCAGGATATTGGCTGTGGCTGTGATGTCACTCAAGTCTATATTTTCTGCACTGTAGATGCTTTGTTTAAATTAAGATGAATACAGTGTATAAATATGGACACCATAATATATTTAAAAACAGTTGTTTTTAATGTGCAGGTCCTCGTAGTAATCAGAATACTCGTGATTATGAGGTATGGGTCTTATTGGGGTACCATTTTTTTACATGCTTCGTCTTTTTGGGTAATGGAAATTTGTAGGAAACTAAACTTCATGACTATTCATAACACAGTAACACATTGGAGAATTAGTACTTCTCTTGCTACTTTGATAAATCCAAAAGCATGATATTATGTTGCAAGAAAGGATCTGATATCCACTCAACTTTGGCATATCAATGCAGGTTGTTTGGCAAGATAACATTGATCCTGACAACATGACATACGAGGTCTAGTATCATTTTATCTCTTTGCATATTACACCTGATTTGGGGACTTATGATGAGTAATTTTTAATTTTTATATACCCCAGTCTTATACAGTGAACTTACAAATTAATGTGTGAAAAGATTAAAGTAGTTATGGATGAAAGGTGTAAGTCATTAAAGTTCCATAAGACATAGGTCAGATGCTGATAGAAAAGATACAGAGTAACCAGAAAGTTTGCATAGGACATAGAAACTAAGGGTACATGTTATTAATTCCTTTTTTTTTTTTTCCCTTTTTGAAAGAATAGACTGATTCAATTTTTGATTTTCATGCATTTGATGTGTGGATTGTAATTTCATATAAACAAACTAGGATTTAGGCCTTTTTTTATCTGTTTTATTATCTGCTTGTTTGGGAGTAATAATAGTAGAAGGACCCACTTGGTTGAGGATATTGATGCACGTGCTTGCCAATTGAAAAGTGTTAGGAAAATTGTAATCTTGGTGCTGGAAGTGGTGTCTCATTAGTAACTCTTTTTAATAGTTATGCAAAAGTTAGGAAAATGAAGATAACAAAAGAAAAACTTGTGACTCCGATTATGCATTGTGATGCATTCAGCAGTAGTTAGCTTAGACGTCTCATTTTTCTCAAGAGTTGGTGCGATATTATAAAAGGGAAAAACATTTCTGATTTATGAATAATGAAGAGCTGACTTTTAAAAATTACCCAGAAGACTATATAGCATCTATTTGGGTTCCCCCCATTATTAAGTTTTGCCTTGGCTGCTGGAAAAATGAATTGAAACAATTATATTTATTTCCTCAGATGACCTGAGAATGAACCCAAACCAATGAAGTTTTCAATTGCTGTTTTTTCCAAACTAAAGGCATTACAAATTAAACAGGGACTCATTGGTTTAAGATAAAGTCATTACTTGATTGAACTTGCCTGTTTGGCTAATGAGGCCTCAAGTATTATCTGAACAGCTATATAATTTCTACTAAAGCTAATCTTTAAGAATATACTTACTTAAAGCATACCATCTCACGTAATGTAACTTGACAATAGCACAATACCCTCAAAACATATTAGTTGTTATTCACAGGATGCTTGTCAAAAGCTGACATCGAGTGGAAGCTCCAGTGTATTACTGAAAATGCAATTGTGGAGACAATATTTACTAGTTGATTCTAGAGATATTAAATATTTTTTTCAAGACTTGCTGCTTAAAACAACTTCATCTGCAAATTTATGGCTAAAAAAACTTCAACTTGAAAGGAATAATGAAGCTTTGTGGTGAAGAATTGTTGTTGTTGGTGGTGTTGTTGTTGTTGTTGTGTGTGTGTGTGTGTGTTTTTCCCCCCCCTTCTCTCTTCTCTTTCTTTGCAAGGTAAAATAATCAGTTATGAATTAACACAATATTGACATTCAGTAATCCAAGGCATCTATTTACATAGCGTTCTAAGGCAAAAGCTTTGATTTAGTTTTCGGAGAATTGTGTTTTGGTTCTAAATTTCCCCTATGATAGCAATAAGCAATTGAAAGTGGGTTGGCATGGTATGGTTTGACTTGAGGATGGTGCTAAGTGCTTAAAAGTAAGTTATTGAATTGGAGAAAATTTGGCTAAATGGATGAGAAATGGTGCTGAAATTATGGTGGCAGATTTGGAAATAGTGAAAGAGGAGAAAAGATAGAAAAAGAAGGAATCACAGATGAGAGCTTGGATTGTGACCTTGAACTCTTTAGGATTCATCACCTCAAGGCCAATCAAAGACCATGTGGAAAGAAAAGCCACAAATCCCCAAAAAGATGTATTGAGCATGAAAGGGATAAGTCTTGGAACCTAAATTCTAACTTTCATGGTATTGTTCTCCACAGACTCTCTGCACTTAATTGTGTTTGTTTGAGTGGTAGCCCTATCTTGTGTTTTGGAAAGGATACCTAATGTATTAGCTATGTAAGCTTACTGTTTATATTCTGTAGACTATGGTTTTTTTTTTTTTGAAAGACCAGTATGTTCAGGAAAAATTTGACATGCACTAAGCTTGATTTTATGTTGTGATTTGTAGATTCATGATAAATGTGTAGACAATATTCAGGCTCCCTGCTTGAGTTTCAAGTGCTCTAGATCTTTGATTTGTTTGGATAGCTTTTTTATTTGTTGGGATTTCAGACAATTTTTGAGGGACTACTAATTTCAAGTAGTTAAATATTGGATGCCTTGTGGTTCAGTTGTGCGTACAACCAGATTACCTGAAAGCAAATATTTAAAGTTATTTATGGTTGTGAATCTAGGCTTAGGGATAGTTAAGCAGATAGCCCATGCTTTTAAACAGAACTCTGCTTAATTGCTTACTCAAAATTTAAAATAAGTAAATTATTCATTTAGAGAATTTTTTTCCTTTCCATTGTATAGTTAGGCTAGATGGAGTAGGATTGATAAACAATCCATTTTCCAAATATTTGATTCTTCTTTTCTTGGTTTTACTTAAATATTCTCGGTATACTTGCTGAGATAGTATATTTTTGGACTCTTTACTGGATTAACATGCTTAGGTTTCTGTCTTATGCATTCAAATTTAGTTGTGGTTTTTTTCCCTTCATTGTTGTTGGCTTTCATTTTTTCGGGAAATCAGTAACGTTTCGAATTGGAAGTAATTTTAGGTGAAGTAAAATAGACCATTTGTAATGCTTTATTTTATATTTTGTTTTTGGTTAGCAGGAATTACTTGAGTTGGGTGAAGCTGTTGGAACTCAAAATAGAGGTCTATCCCAGGAAATCATTTCTTCACTTCCAGTTTCCAAGTTCAAATGTGGTTTATTCTCAAGAAAGAAATCAAGAAATGAAAGGTAATGAGAACCTTTATGTTCTAGCAGAAGAATTCTCCTAGGAGTTGAGGCATCTCTGCCCTTTTCCTTTTTATTGTGATATCACGATTGCAACTAGAACATCTAATGACACAACTAAGTTTCGTCCTCACCTTATACAGTTGACAACTTTTCTCTACTTCCAATTTTCAATTTGCTTTTCTGTTCTATTTCACTTCTGGGTTTCTCTTGTATTCCAGCATAGGTATCAAATGGTGAATTCAGATCAAGAAATTCTCGTCTTCTTAACAAAAGAAGAGAGTTTCATCTCTAGATCTTTCTTTGCTAACAAGAATAGGGCTATGTAGAATAATTTCTAGTATCCACAATTGTCACATCTGTTCCCATTCAATAAGGCAAACATGACATACAACGATATTTTCCATAGATCATAAATTTGATCAGTTGTCCAATTTGTTTCACACAATGTTTGCTTTGTCATGACATATTTCTCATAGTTATCCACGTGTTGGATCCTTACATTGGTGGAGGAGGGTCTTTTTTTTTTTAGGTGTGTGGCTGGGGTGGGCGGGGTTTGTGAAATGGTGAGAAGGGAGGTGCTTAATTTGTCTCAGAATATAAAATGCTTCTCTCCCCAGCATCTTTTTACTTTCGAGTGCTTAATTAAACTCTTTTTGTTGTAAGGTGTGTTATCTGCCAGATGGAATACAAACGACGTGATCGGCAAATGACCCTTCCATGCAAGCATGTCTATCACGTGGGTTGTGGCAGCAGATGGCTTAGCATCAACAAAGTAAGCTTCTGGACCTTCCCAAAATTCTCAATCGTATAAGCTTTTGATGGAAAGAACTTAACAACAATGGTTTTGAATTTTGCAGGCATGTCCAATTTGTTACAAGGAGGTTTCTCCCTGCGGATCAAGGAATTAATCAGAGAAAGTGTCTTCTTTTCTTTGTTGTTTTAAGGTTACAGCGTTAATCTTTTTCTTTTCCACTTTGTTTTCAAATAGAATTTCCTTTCCTTTTCATTAGCCGACTCTCCATCATAAAAGATAGAATTGGTTAATACATTAATACATTAATACATTAATACATTAGTCAGCAAGTGAGGTTGTTGTTTGTACAAGTTTTATGTAGGTTTGTTCAAGTTTTATGTAGGTTTGTTTTCATTATGGGCGAACTTGACTTCTAGCTGTTGTCAGGTTCTAGATTTGGTATATGATTTTAATGGAATGCCGAGTAGCATCAGGTAAACATTTTACCTGCAATGAAGTTGGCTGCAAACTTCCACAAAATATAGGGCTAAATCTCTCATACGCACTCTCACTTTCTTCATCAAATTGATTTTCGTCTTTTACTTTGGGCCTAATTGTCTCGTATGCATTTTTCTTAAGCAGATTGTTTTTCATCTTTTACACCTTCGCTTCATGGCTTGTATGTAAACTCCATCCCTCCCAAGTATATAGTCTGTATTTCAAAAGTACATCTAATTAACAGTTATAACACATCAAGTCTATCATTAATTAGATGTGAAAATGAAAAAAGGTAAAATGTGAAAATGAAGTGGGGAGTCTTTTTGGGAGGGAAAGAGTGTAGTATTTATTAATATTCTTTCTATTTTAAAAAAAGAGTTCATTTTGGTTTAAATATAATTTCTTATTAGTTATTAAATACAACACATTTAATACATAACTAAATTTATAATTTCACATTTTTATTTTTACTTTTTAATTGTGAGTATATATAATTATTATTAGCAAGAATATCATAGGAATTTAGTTTTAAAGTAGTTCTTATTTTAGACAAGAAAAAAACTTTGAAAGTGGATTTGTTTTTTGGAATGAAAGGAGTAATAAATCTTCTCCTAAATTTTTCTTATAATTAGATGCTGTTTTCAAGTTTGTGTGAAAGAGTAGTATTTATTAATAATAAGTTTCCTTCTTGTTAAATTGTTCTTATAATTAGGAGTTATTTTTAAGTTTGTGAAAGAAATATCTCATATATTCACTACCTATTTTCAAGTTTTTGAAAAATATTTTATATAGTCACTATTTAGAATGACATCGTAAAAAACAATTAGAAACGATAACATAGCTACATATGTAGGACAACAAAATCACTAAAAATAAAAATAAGGATACAGTTATGGAATATTTTTTTAAGTGTTTGGAGTCTTTTAAAGTGGTTTGGCTTTTATTAATGGCAAGTCTAGTGACGGTTTCAAGCTATGAATTTCCCAGCTCAAGCTTCTTGGGTTGGACTCCCTACATACAAGCACTTCAATAGACGTCATCTCTAGCCCTAATTGAAAATTCGAATTCTAGCTTGAAACCGTCACTAGACTTGCCATTAATAAATGCCAAACCACTTTAAAAGACTCCAAACACTTAAAAAAATATTCCATAACTGTATCCTTATTTTTATTTTGAACATTCAAATGTCATCAATTTAATTACTTTAATATTCAACATTCAAATTTAAATATTCAGTTTTATCAAACAAGAACTAAGTGATAGGAGTAATAGAGAAATCAATAAAGAAATTAATTGAAATTTAAATTGGAATCAAATAACATTTGGTTTATAAAAATTGATACGCTATTATTTAGTCTAAAATATAGCATCATATAGCTTGTTGTAAACAAATAAATTCAGACCAAAATTATCTACAAACTCAATATTGGAAAAAGTTGAATAGTTTGACCTTCTATTTTGAACGAATTACTGTAGATTGTTAATTCCTGAGAGTAGAATCCACAAATGACGTTAGTCATTTATAAATTCAGGATATGAGTCAATCCTAAATTTAGGTATGACCTTCCATTTAGGCTATGACTTATTGTTAATTCTTAAATTTATAAATTTAGAATATGACAAATGAAAACAACTACATCCTACTTCTAAATATGGTATTTAACACATGGGTTGAAATTTTCTAATGACAATTAGTTCTGCCGTAACCTTATTACCTACCTGCTAGTATTTCTTGCTTTTCCTGCCATTTTTTTTCTCCAAGGGGATTAGAAAAAAAAAAAAAAACACTCAATGACTATGTTTTAGAAACCAAGTGTTGTTTTCCAATTTATTGAATTTTGAAGTTACAAGATAGGGAGTTTTCATAGTTTTAGTTTCTAATGTTTGGAGATATGAAAGTTTTCGTTTCTAAAGTTTTTATGTTGACAAATTAGTACTTATAATTTCAATTTATAACAATTTTAAAAAAACTGACAAAAAAGTTGAACACTAATTTATATCAAAGTTGAACGGGTTGAGTATGTTGGACCCATATTTATATAATTTTTTTTTTGATAATTTTAGTCTTCAATATTTGGAAGTTCAAGAGTTTTAGTTTCCAAATATTTTAAATCAACAAATATAATTTATAATTTCAATTTACACCAATTTGAAAAAATGTTCTAATTTGTTTAAAAGAATGGAAGAATAGAGTAACATGCATTTTTTAATTGTGTTTTTTTGAAACAAGCATATGTAAAAGAAAATAAAGTAAAATTGTTTTGTTTCATATTTTTCTTAATTTTCTACTGAGACTAATTTGAAAAGTAAAAAAACAAATGTATGTTATTTTACTCTTTCTATTCTTTTAAAACAATGAGGACAATTTTTTTAGTTGTTGTTAAATTAAAACTCTAAAAATTAGATATAATAACTTAAAATGTTTATGGATTAAAACTGTTGAACCGCTAAATATTAAGAGTTAAAACTATTGAAAACTTTACGTAAATATGTGGTCCACACATTCCAACTATCAAGTGTTCAACTTTTATAATAAGTTGTTTTTAAAATATTATAAATTGAAACTAAAAAAAAAAAAATTTGTCGATTTAAAAACTTTTAAGATTAAAACTATTAAAAACTCAAAAGATGTAGCTTGTGAGCTAGCTATTTTATTTTTACAATTTGTTTTCCTCAACTGAATTATATCTATTATCGATTACTTTGAATGTCAAGTTGTTTATTTTTTGTTAATAGTAACACTAACCCCAAAGTTACATATTGGTGCCGCTTTCCATCACCTACAAAGTCATCGTTAAGGGCTGCTGCAACTGTATATTGGCAGTAAAATTTTCTTAGGACAACTATATCTAAAAGTTAAAGGAAAAACACAAACATGTTTGTTTGTCCATTCATTTGTTGCTTTTCTTGAAACTGATTTTGGAAATCAGTCATTTGTGTGTTTGTAGATAAAATTGCATCCCCATCTGTTCATTCAACTACATCCCTCTAACAACTTGCTTCTTGACTTTTTCTTGCAACATCTTATGTCTAGTGTTAAATATTTCCAATATTGAATAACTCTAATGTCATGGGAGAATGTATCTCTTAAACTAGTTATTCTTCCCGTCTCAAAAAAAAGTTCAATTTAAAAATTTTTCTTTATGTCAAGAAAAGAATCCACTTGAGATAAAATTCTTATATTACCTTTAATAATGATAATAATGTATAATCTAAATTAAAAAGTAAGGATAAAAATATAAAATTATACATTTAATTGTACATTAAGTGTGTTGTACCTTCTAATTTAAAAAAAGTTGTACTAAATCCAAAATTGACTCTTTTTTCGGGATGGAGGGAGTAATAAGGTAGATAAATTCAAAATCACATATATTTTACACCAAAATTGTATATTTTTCATGCGCAATATAGGATCATGACAACTTAGTAAAGAAAATAGTTGTGTACTACTTGGAATCTTTCATCCTATCACATTGATTTTAATATCTTCAAATAACTATTTTCATAAAAATCTTTAAATAACTATTTTTGCTTTTATGAAGTTCCTATAGTTCGTGTTTACTTTCATCTTAATTATTTTTAATGTAAACATTTATTTTATCATCCAAAAAAATTTACATAGAAGATGTTAAAATATGATATGTGAATAATAGACAAAAATTTTGTGGAGGAACTTAACTCTATTATAATTATATTAGCGATTAGTTAGTGATAGATATTCCAAATTAATCTAGATGATCCCAAGATTGAGATTTATCTCAAAAAAAAAAAAATCTGGTCTAAAACAAGTTCTATCTTTTAAATATTTAAATGGAATTTTTATAATATTTAGTAACTATGTGTGTCTCACAATTTATAAAAAGTAAGAAACAAATGCAAAAATGTAAAAGTATTTACACAACTCTGATGTCCCTTATACATCTAAAAAGCTTATTTTTCAATTTAGCATTTTTTTTCTAATATGAGAACGGTGCACTACAAGAAAATTGGCTTTTAGTGACGAAATATCTGGTGACGAAAAAAATTCTTGTCACCAAATATCCCCATTAGTGACCAAAAATTTTGTCGTCACGAATTTTTCATATACTCCTCAACTTTAGTGATAAGTCACCGAAAGTCGTCACTAAAGAGTGTAGTGGGAAAATTTCCCACCAAAATAATTGCAATTAGTGACGAGAAATTGGTGACTACATTTATTTTCGTCACTAAAATCATAAAGTTTATTCATTGGTGATGAAATTTCTGTCGTCACCAATTTGAATATCTTTTAGTGGCGATTTTTTGTCATCACAAATTTTTTATCACATATGTAACTTATATTACTTATATATGATTTTTGATTAAATTCTTAATTATATGGATATATGTGAAATATCATTAATTCAAAAATAGAATTTTTTTTAGTGTATTATAAAAAATGAATTTTCTGGTTCAAAGGAAAATTTAATTAGTAAAATAGGCCCAATAAAAATGAAAATAGTTATAATCTTTTAATTCATATTTTTATACATATATAATTTTAGTGTGTAATATTATTAAATATGGAGATATAAAATATTTATTTTAGTGTATAATAAAATTGAATATTGTAAATTTTAAGAATAATATTAATATATGTGTTAAGCCAATTAATTTGGGATGGAGTAGATAAAATATTTTGGGCTAAATTGATTGGGCCACAGGTTATATAATGATTGGACTTTGGTGAAGGATAAAATGTTTTTAAATTTATGACTCTTAATTTTTAATAATTGCACTAAGACACCCTAATATATATAAATTTACTTACATTATTTTACTTCAAGCATAGAGTCTTTTTTAGATGCACTAACAATTAATTATGATTGAATTTCTTTGGCTAAGAATAATGATTGGACCAAACATAGTCTTCCTTATGCCAAACTTAGCTTACTTATATTATTGCTCTTAATTTCTAATAATTGTACTATGACAGTCTAATAGTTATAATCTTTTAATTCATATCTCTATAGATAAAGTTTTAGTGTGTAATATTATTAAATATTGATGTATAAAATATTTGTTTTGGTGTGTAATGAAATTAAATATTATAATTTTAATAACAAGATATGTATTTGAGCATATAATTAGGGATAGATTGGAGCATACAAAATTGAATTCTCTGGTTTAAAAGAATTTTTAATTAAGAAAATATTCAAAATAAAAATAAAAATAGTTATAATCTTTTAATTCATATATATATATATATATATATATATTTAATGTATATCATTATTAAATATGGAGATATAAAATATTTTTTTGGTGTGTAATGAAATTAAATATTATAAATTTTAATAAAAAGATATGTATTAGGCCACATAATTTGGGATAAATTAAATAAAATATTTTAGACTAAATTGATTGGCTGCAACTTATTGTTAGGAGCAGCAAGTAGAATGCTGCCATTTTGCTCAGCTTAGTCATTAGTTTCAGACCTATTCAGTTTGTTAGTTTTTCAGTTAATTGATTAGCGGTTAAGCAACCGCCTTTGCTGTAATACCAATATTAGTACGTAAATTTGGGGAATAATCTATCAGGCTGGAATACAATTTGTCTTCTCTCTACTTGTTCTTGACTCTCTATTCTTTTTCTCCCTCTATTCTCTTATCTTCTTCTGTCTACTCTTTCCTTCTTTTTCTCCTTTCTTTTCTGAATTCTTATTGAGCTGGTTCAGGATTGAGCTTCACTAGCTCAATCCTGACACTTATATAATGACTGGATTTGTTTGGTTAAGGATAATGATTAGGTTATGTAATTTATTCATTGGCCAAATTTAACTTTTTAAATTTATGGATCTTAATTTCTAATAATTGTACTAAGAGACCCTAATATATATGAATTTGCCTACATTATTTTACTTCAAGCATAAAGTCCTTTTTTAGATACACTATCAATTAATTATAATTAGATTTTTTTGGCTAAGAATAATGATTGGGCTAAGTATATTCCTCATTTTGCCAAACTTAGTTTAGTTATATTATAACTCTTAATTTATAATAATTGTACTAAGACACCCTAACATTTTTGTTTGTAAATATAATTGTAATTTAATCACACAATCTTTTTTGTATTACCATACACCATTAGTTAGTACTAGTTGGCTTTCTTTGGTCAAGAATAACAATTGGACTCAATATATTTTTCATTGGGTTGAGATTCATTAGCTTATTTATGTTATAGCTTTAAATTTAAAACAATTATACTAAAACACCTTGAAATTTATGAATTGGCACGCATAAGTTTTGTTAGTAATCAAATGCAATATCACACATAAAAACATCAATATAGAGCATAAAGAATATGAATCCCTTGTTTCCGCGTGAAAGCCCCAGTGGTAAGGGTGTGTTGTAAGTTCAGCGTTGTAACCTCGAGATCTCGTGGTCAAACCCCCTCACGCACCTGCTCCTGGATCCATTTCTCACCAATTGTGGGATCGGCGTGTGAGAAACCCTTCAGGATTGGGGTTCAAAAAAAGAATATGAATCCCTTATTTTTAAAATAAACTTTGAATGCATACCATATCAATTTTGAAGGCATAACATGTTAAAATTTCTAATATAATAATACTAACCTTATTAGTTTGAAAGTTAATCAAAGAGTAATAATTCATAAAGTGATTTTACTGTAATTGCTTTAAAAATATATCAAATGAATACTATATCAATACAATCACTATGTCAAGATTATGTATATACTATTATTCTATTTAAAATAGTACTTATTCTGTCCTTAAAAAAAATAGTCGACTTTAAAAAGTTTTTCTTATTCTAAAAAAATTTTACCTTAATAACTTTTCCTGATATTATCTTTAAAAATAATAAAAATGCATGACTTAAAAATTTAAAAAATGTACACGTGCATTAAATTATGTTCAACTAAAAGTTAGCTCTCTCTCTCTTTTTTTTTTCTTTGGCAGGGGAGTAATTAATGAAGCGGTCGCAAATCAAATTGAGTTCAAGGATTAAAAAAATTGATAAACAAGAAAATAACAATAAAAAATCCTAATCTAAGAAAAAAGTATAAAATTTCAATCAAAATTTAAAACTACAATATTATATAATATTTATAATCGAATGTCATCTATTTTTTTCACTTTTAAAATTATTCTCTTTTTCATTTTGTATTTTTAATTGAATAAATTATTTAGTATATAATTAGTATATATATATATTTACTTTCTAATAGTTGAATTTGAGTTAAAAGGATTCAAACAATGGGATCTACTTTATAGTTTTTCGAAATCTAATTAACTCAAAACAAAAAAAGAAAAAAGAAAAAAGAAAAAAACCTATTGAAGATTGATTACCACTATCCCATATTTGTGTATATCCCATATTTGTGCATATCCCATAATTGGTGTATATTCCTTGTGATTTGTAATTATCAGATTACCTTCTTTAGCGTAGGGTTTGTAGCTTATAAATATACACTATACACTGTACAATAAAATAATCAATAGACGGTAATCATTTACAAACTCTCAGGTTTTATTTTTCTTAAATGGTATCAGAGCGGACGATCTGACACAACTTCTGCTCCAAATCCTTAAACCTTCATTAACGAGTTTGTTTGCTGTTTTTTTTTCTTTCTTTTTTTTTTCTCTTCCTTTCTGTATTTCATTTGGCCAAATTCCCTTTTAACCCCAAAACATCCGCTGCCAATTCACCAAACTGCCCCTGCTGCTTCTGCAATCTGCCGACAGAGGTTACCTTCAATTCTTCACCGACAACAGCCATGACTGACGCAGCGCTACCGCCTCGGCCTCTGCGGTTGTTCCAAAGACCACCACGCGATCCTTACTATCTCTCTGCCGCCGATCTTCAAACCAGCAGCGTAGTTTCAACCAAACTTACAGGAGAAAACAATTGGCAGGTTTGGAGTAATCAGGTCCGAACAGTTTTTTTGGCTCGCAACAAACTCGGATTTCTTACCGGGACTCTCGTGCGACCGACTGGAGATGACGCCGCCGCAGACAAATGGGACCAATGTCATGCCGCTGCCAAGACATGGATCACTCACTCAGTCGACCCATCTTTGGAAGCAATGGTTTCTCGGCTCCCCACGGTGGCCATCATCTGGAACACTTTGCAAGAAAGTTTTGGACGCATTTCTGGTTCTCAAATATTCTCCATTAAGCAGGCCATCGGAGAAGCCAAACTCATCGCGGAGCTTCCGATTGACATCGCTTTTACCTTCGGCTTCAAGATCTCTGGATTGACTTGGATGTTCATCAACCACCCATTCGATGCAGCTGTGGACGTTGTGAGTGTCGGGTAAATGACCAGCTTCGACTCCATGAAAATATTGATCGGGCAATGAAATTCTTGATGGCGCTACCCGATGATTTTCGGACTCTTCGAACGAACGTCCTTGCCAGGGATGATTTTCTTTCCCTTGAGCGTCTTCACGCTCTTGCCAAGGAAGACCTGCACCAACGTACCATTGATGGCTAGTCTTTGATTTCAGCCGTATGGTTCGACGAGGCGCCACCTTTGTCTACTCACCCTGTGGCCGACCCGAATTCTCCAGCAGACTCTCCCACTCATGCGTCCTCGTCTGCCCCTGTTTCATCTTCAAATGATGATGCTATATCCTCGCCGACCTTAGCCACACAAGATCCTAACTTAGCTGTCTCCCTGCGCCGGTCGAGCCGTCCTTCTCGGCCTCCTATCTGGAGTACTGATTACATTGCCCTACCTTGCCATCTGCATCTTCTACCTCCCATTATCCCATTTCCAATTTCATTTCCTTGGCCAAATGTAACCTCTCATATCAGCATTTTATTGCTTCCATCTCCGCCATTCAAGAACCAACCACTTTTCAAGACGCTGTTACTAATCCTAATTAGGTTACTGCCATGGAAACTGAACTTGATGCTCTTCAAGCAAATCATACTTGGGATGTGGTTCCATTGCCCCCAAATCGTCGTCCAATCGGTTGTAAATGGGTTTACAGGGTCAAGTATAATGCTGATGGTTCTCTTGAGCGGTATAAAGCCCGTCTTGTGGCTAAAGGTTTTAATCGTGAGAAGGATGGATCGACACAAGATACGTTTTCTCCCACTGCTAAGTATGTAACTGTCCGTCTTCTTCTCACACTTGCCGCCATCCATAATTGGCCTCTTTATCAGATGGATGCGCAAAATGCTTTTCTCCATGGTGATCTTTCCGAATAGGTATATATGGATCTACCCCCCGGATTTCGCACTCAGGGGGAGAATTTGGTATGTCGATTGCGAAAATCCTTATATGGATTAAAGCAAGCATCTCGTCAATGGAACGCCAAATTCACTGGCGCTCTTCTCCAGCATGGTTTTCATCAGTCTCGCCATGACTATTCTTTGTTCACAAAAGTACAGGGTACTTCTTTTGTTGCATTGCTTATCTATGTTGATGATATACTCATTACAGGTAACAGTCAAGCTGGTATCACTGATCTCAAAAAGTATCTCAATGCCACATTTTGTATGAAGGATCTTGGTCAATCAAAGTTCTTTCTTGGCCTTGAAATTGCTCGATCTCCAGCTGGTATATCAATAAGTCAACGCAAGTACACACTGGAGCTGATATCCGAGGCTGGATTGGCAGGTTCTAAACCTTCAATCATCCCTATGGAACAAAATAAAAAGTTCACATCCGTTGAATATGACGCTGGCTCAAATGAGCACGTCAATGATCCGCTTCTCAAAGATCCTTCAGTATATCAGAGATTAGTTGGTCGACTCATATATTTGAATCTCACCAGGCCCGACATTACATTTTCAGTCCAACTTCTTAGTCAATTCATGCACAATCCAAAGCAATCCCACATGGAAGCTGCTTTAAAGGTAATCAAGTATTTGAAAAGTTGCCCGGGTCTTGGCCTTCTATTCCCTTCATCTTCAAAGCTTGAATTACGAGCATTCTGTGATTCAGACTATAGCACATGCCCAATGACAAAGAGATCCACCACTGGCTTTTGCATTATACTTGGAGATTCGTTAATTTCTTGGCGTACGAAGAAGCAGCCCACTGTCTCATTATCATCTGCTGAAGCTGAATATCGAGCCATGCAGGTTGCCACTAGTGAAATAGTGTGGATCATGGGCCTTCTCAAAGATTTTGGTTTTACTATAAAGAAACCTGCTTTACTTTATTACGACAATGAAGCTGCAGAAAAAATAGCGGCTAATCCGATTTTTCATGAGCGCACCAAACATATTGAAGTGGAATGTCATTATGTCAGAGAAAAGATCCAACAAGGTGTCATTGCAACGCGCCACATATCCACCAAGGAGCAACCAGCTGATCTGCTTACTAAAGCACTGAGCAGTGGACAGCATTGGCACCTACTTTCCAAGCTTGGAGTTTTTGACTTGTACAAATCTCCAGCTTGAGGGGGAGTATTGAAGATTGATTACCACTATCCCATATTTGTGTATATCCCATATTTGTGCATATCCCATAATTGGTGTATATTCCTTGTAATTTGTAATTATCAGATTACCTTCTTTAGCGTAAGGTTTGTAACTTATAAATATACACTATACACTGTACAATAAAATAATCAATAGATGGCAATCATTTACAAACTCTCAGGTTTTATTTTTCTTACAAAACCATTGTGCTCTAAATATATACGGTACTATTTGCAACAATATTTGTACATTCCAGAAATTACCTATCTGTCGAAATTTTGTTATACCATATGGAACAATATCTGTACCCTCTAGAAACTCAAAATACACGCCCATTCATAACTGCCTCTCCAGCAGTGTATATATTACAGTGCAAGCAGTGAAGGCCTCTGCAAAAAGGCATTAGAGAGAAATACTGAACAAGAAAAAGAGAGAAATACTGAACAAAAATCAATGGCGGACAGGCATTTTCCAAAGATTCCCTTTGATTATTTGTCTGAAGATTCAGAGTTGGAAGAGGAAGACCTGAGCCCAGAACCGGGCACTGAGCTCCCGTTGGAATTACTGCTGCTAATGCCTTATTATAGAGTTGTTGATAAACTCCTGAAAGCTGCTAAGGAGCTCAAAGAGAACATTGTTGTGGCAACATGGACTAGAGTTCATGGGCTAGTTGAAGACTTTTCTCTGTTCTCCGGTGTTCTTGGGACTGCATTTTTGCTCCTCAAGTCATTTGAGGTCACCAACAATCAAGATGACCTGAGGCTTTCTTCCGATATCATCCACGCCTGTGTCCCTCCTGCGCATCAGTCTGGGTAGTTGGGATTTGGAATTTGTTTATCTCTCTTTTTCTTTTTTTGCTTGATAGTGTTTCCTGTAGTAAATGTTGTGAAATCAGGCACAGTTTGAGAGGGCAAACATGCATGAGACAATAAATAAAAGACCCTTGGCCTTGGGATCAGATCCTCCCCCTTTGGTTGGTATATTCTAAAAGTTTTCAATGATTAACGAGTCCATGCGTGACGAAAGATAGAAGACAAAATTCAACAGTAAAATTGATTGATAGGAGTATGCTTTTGTTGGTTTTATTTGGATTGTGTGGGCTTTCGTGGGAAAGAAGAGATGTGATTTCTTGTGGGCTTTTTTTTTTATTTGCTATAATTTTATCTCAGAGAATTAATACAAGAAACGTGGCTTCTGTATATCGATTGTGTTTGATACTGTTATTGCGTTCTTCATCAATTAAATCCCTGTTCCCAGCAATGGGTTCAACATGGCAGTTAAAGCCCTTCAATAATTTGGCTTCAATTTGATTTGATTTTGCACGTATATTTTTAACACGTGCATGACTTTACTAATTGTTGAGATTCTTGGTGGAGGGTCAGGGTCAGGGTCAGGCTTGAATTGACTGTAAAAGTGGGCAAAATGTTGTAAATCAGTAGAAATGTAGTGCTAATGTGATGCTGCTTGTTTAGGCGTGTGTCATTTTTATGTGGAAGTACTGGTGTATATGCCCTTGGTGCTGCGGTGGCAAATTACATGGGTGATCGCTCGCTGTTGCGCTATTATTTGTCCCTATTCAGAGAGGTTAAGTGCATTGAACTTCTAGACTGCCTTTTTAGTATATTGAATTGGCTGGCTCTCCAGATATTTATATCTTATGCATTTGTTCGGGAAACAGATTACACCGCCGCATGGACTCACCGACGAATTATTGTACGGCAGAGCTGGTTACTTATGGGCATGTTGCTTCATAAATAAACATATAGGCGGAAGACCCATTCCTTCAGATGTGATTGTAAGCCGAACCTAATTTCCTTCTTTATTATGTCCTTGAAATTAAGTTGTCATCACCTTGGATAAAAGTGCTGCTTTGCCAACCATTACCAGGGTGCTGTTAGAGATGAAATCATCAGCAATGGCAGAAAATTGGGAACGGCAGAATGCCCATTGATGTTTAAGGTTAATCGCCGCATGTACTGGGGTGCAGCTAATGGATGGGCTGGAATCATGCATGTTTTGATGAACGTACCGCTGGAACCGGATCAGCTTGATGATGTCAAAGGAACTCTTCTTTACATGGTAAAGACTCGCTGGCCTGCTGGGAACTACCCTGAATCTGAAGAAAACAAAAGCACTGATGCTCTTGTGCACTGGGGTAATGGGGCTCCTGGAATTGCACTCACTTTAATGAGAGCTTCTGAGGTAAGCAACTTATGAACGAATAGCAGTACTACTTTGGGCAAAGGATGATAATACTTTGGGCAAAGGAACAGGTCATCTTTGGCCATTATCACAGTGTCCTACTTCCAATTACTGATACTAGTTCTTTATATCTACATGGCATTATCATCTGCATCCCTTGCATTCAACGTAACTAAGGAGTTCTTGCCAAGCATCCAATTTACTCTACCTGGATAGGATATCTCGAAAAACGTGATTAATTGGACCTTTACCACTTAACGTTGTATTCTTCTACCTGCAACGATTCCCTCGTAGTCAATAATCTTTAAAGAGGTTCCGCAAAATCGGGTTTATTTCTTCCTGGGAATATTTGTTGGCATTGCTTCTGGTTGTCATGGAATAGCGGAAGCAGTTTCCTTGCTATTACACACCACTGAACAAGTTAGCATCCCTGTTCTTGCTAAAATCTCATATCCTTCACTCTTTCCACGATACCACATCAAGAGAGGCATATAAACTTGTGACTTTCTCGTTATCAGGATGTATGGAGTATCATACTATCTTTTCTTTTCTACTTGTTCAGAAATGCCTTTTGATGAACTGTGATAATTCTATTTCCTCAGGTTTTTAGTGATGGGGCGTTTCTGCAAGAAGCTATGGATGCGGCGGATGTTGTGTGGGAACGTGGGCCTCTCAAGGGTGTAGGACTTTACGATGGCACCAGCGGCAATGCTTACGTTTTTGGCTCTCTTTATCGACTTACTTCAATGAATGAGCATCTGTTTAGGGCTAAGTCCTTCACATGCTTTCTGCTGGAGAGAGCCCATAAACTTATGCATGAAGGAGGTGGAGACATGCGTGTAGGAAACAGCCCATACTCACTCTTTGAGGGACTTGGGGGTGTGGCTTATCTTTTTTTGGACATGGTTCAACCTTCTGCTGCCAAATTTCCAGCTTATGAGATGTGAAGTCTTCTCTTGATTCACATCTGACCGGAAAACAAGAAATTCTATGGAGATTTTGGTTGTTACCATTGATTGATGATAACTTTTCTGATTGCTTTAGAAATACCAATTTTTATGCATGTTTAGCTTTACTTCATTAGGTCCTGCTGGTACTCATGTAATGGCTGTCTCGAATAGCTACGGATTTGAAAGGGCAAACATTGAGAACAGCCTTTGCTGCGTTTAGTTGTTTACAAACATTTGAATGCATTTTCTGCAAATGCAAGTGAATTTTGGTTCTTGAATCATGGTTTAGCATTCTAACCTTGTTGATGCATTTACTGTAAAGGAACCCGTAAAACAAACATTTAGAACTTGCAAAATCCCAGTTCACCCATGAAGAGAAGATGTAATTATACATGCTTCAAAAGTTCAACTATTGTTCTTTTTGACAGATTGTGGGATCCAAAGATGTAAACGTCAAACTCTCCGTCCCCCAACCAAAAAAAACCCCAAAAAAAAAAAAACAAAAAAAACAATTTTTTTTTGTTTTAATTAAAAAATATAACATATTTAGTGTATTACTAAATGTTCATTTTCATATTTTTATTCTTACATTCCAAAATAGACTTCTGAACTTCATGATTGATTATTAAAGACAATTAAATATTTTCCATGCACGTTAAACTCAAAAAAATATGCAGGTGGTGGTGGGAGAGTTTTTTCCCAAAAAAAGATTTTTTTTTAGAAAAATAGGAAAATTTTGGGGTTTGACCAAGAGTGTGTTCCAAAATGTGAAATGCGCCCATTAATTTGGGCACATTTGAAACATATTTTATAATTATATTCTTTATAATATATTCTTTATAAATATATTGAAATAATTAATATATATTATTTATAATTAATATTCTTTATATATTCTTTATAATTAATATTATTTATATATATTAAAATGCGCCCATGTGTTACAATATATATTCTTTATAATTAATATATTGAGATAATTTATAATATTTGCTATTTTTTGTAATTATATATGATAGTAATTATAATTATTTTGTAATAATATTCTTATAACAAAATAAAATTATAATGAAATTTTACTAAAAATATAATATAATTATTAACAATTATTGTAATATATTTAATATGAATAATATAAAATTTTTTATTATATTTATTATAATAAGAGCTAACAATTGAACTTATTATAGTAAGAACTAATAAGGAGAGATAATAATTACACTAATAATAATAATATGATGTACGTAAGTTAAGGAAAAAAGCAATAAATATATTATTGTAATATTACAATAATTAAAGATATAATAATAATACATGTAGGAAAAAAGTATAATTTAATTTGTATGAAAAATATATTTTGTATTATTATATTTATTTATGAAGAAGTGGTATATATATAAGTATAAATTATTGTAATATTACAATAATTACATATACTAATATTATTGTAATTTTTTACAATAGAAAAACCACTACTTAATATTTGAGGGTTTTGAATTTTAAATGCAGTTTTTATTCATTTATAATTAAATAATACATACAGGTGTATAAATTATTATATAACACATCCTTACATATATAATAATAATATTAAGAATAACAATAGAAATAGTAATAATAGAATTACGGTTATTGTATTACAATAGAAATAATAATAATAATAATAATAGAAATAATAATAATAATAACACATACTAAAGGTTTTCAAACAAAGTGCCCAACGAGCTTTCAAAAATTAATCAACTTCCAAACCGAAAGGGAAAAAAAAAATTCAGTCGGCTTTCAAACAAACCAAATTCTAATATAAATAAAATGAATAAACTGTAAGTACCCAAAAATTCCCGAAATTAAGGCCAACCAAACGAAAAGACCAAACAAATTTTCCGGCAGTTTACAAAGGATTAGCCAAAAAAAACAATTTCTAGAACTGATGGCCAACCAAACCAAAAAGGCCAAAAAAAATTAGGCACTTTGCACAAATACACTCAAAGTGCCCAATGAGTTTCCACAAATAAATCAACATCCAAACCAAAAGGGGAAATACCAAATTCATTCAGCTTACCCAGAAACCAAATTTCCAATATGAATTAAATGTTTTACCTGGAGCCGCCGAAATATTCAGCACAACACAATTGCATTCAAAAGTTTCCAAACAAATTCCATAAATGGTGCTAATAACAAAAAAAAAAAAAAAAAATCAGTTCGCAACGGGGCGAACACAAATGAAATTCCAAACACACTTGCCAAACAAATGGGGAAATGGAGCTTACAAATTTTTGTCCAAGGCTACAATATTTCAAACTTCGGCGGCAGAGATGGCAACTTCGCCGAGATGGGGCTCCCAAGTGAAACAAAAAAATGTTGCAAAATTACACAAAAGGGCGAAATTGCACTCATCAGTTTCCAAACGAATTCCAGAAATGGGGCTAATAACAAGAAAGAAATTCCAAACAAAGTTTCCAAACAAATGGGGAAATGGAGCTTACAAATTTTAGTTCCAAATTAAACCAAGAACGTTGCAAAATTTCCAAGGCTTGCTTCGGCTTCGGTGGCAGCGGCGGCGGCGGCTTCAGTCAGAAATGGGGCTTCAATATTGAAAGCAAAAATGCTGGAAAATTACAAAAGTCGCAAATGGGGCATGGAAATTAGAGTAGCAACTCTAAACCCCAAAATGGGGGTTGGAAATTGAAACCAAAAGAGAGGCAGCAGATCGGACTTGCCGGCTTCAAATAGGGAAGGAGGCTTGGTGGCAGCGGATCGGACTTGGTGGCAGAGGATTAGGAAAAGAGAATACTGAAGTCAAGGAAAAAAAGTCGAGGGAGCTGGGCTGCTGGAGATGAGGATACTGAAGCAGGCGGCGGGTCTGCAATTTTATTAGCCTTTGGCGCATTTGGCAAATGCACAGCAACCTTAATTCAGGAAATTTTTTTTTATGGGTTAGGCGGATTTGGCAAATGCGCCCAACTCCAACAGCGCATTTGCCAAATGTGCCTAGGCTCAGTTTTGGGGGCGGTTAGGCCCCCAAATTAATGGGCGTATTTGCCAAATACGCTCACCACATTTTGGGACACATTCTTAGTTAAACTCCAAAATTTTAATATTTTTCTAAAAAAAATCTTTTTTTGGGAAAAAACTCTGGGTGGGATGACAAATCGCCCACCCGGATATTTCGGCAAGTCAGAAGGAAAAGGAAGATTCGACCTGTCTCAATTAGTTTGTCTCGAATAAAATCAAGTGGGAATTTATTTATGAATTTAATTTGGAGGGCCATTGAGAGTTTTTTTCTTTTGGAAACCCGATACTCCTATACCAGCCGACACCTAACCCGGAGCCGACAGTTTAAGTCAAAGGTACCTGGGACTTTCGCACCAATCGACCCTAACCTGGAGCCGGCAGCTACCACACACCACAGCCAACAGTTTAAGTCAGGGACGACCCCAACCCAGAGAGCCTACTGCAACTACCACACACCACAGTTAATAGTTTAAACAATACCACTAGTGATAGGCCATTCAGAGTTACTCAAATTATTTCACTTTTTTTTGTACATATTTAATAAGTTTAAGTACATATTTCTATACACAGTTAGTGAGTTCAATACTTAATTTGCATCTAATTCATGATTTTGAGTGATAGTAGTGTTTCCACATGTGGCTTAGGATGCATGTCCAAGCTAAGGTGGATTAGTTGACCCACTTTTTTGCAAGTATAAATGCTCTGAAGGCTATGGGAATTTTGAACTTTTATGGTACAAGTTGTTGCTAATTTTTGCCTTTTTGATAAGGAAGGTAGGTTGATGGGGGTTATTATGCTTATCATTTTATGTGTTATGCTATTAATCAGGGGTGGATCTCTTTGGGTTCAGAGGGAGGGGGAGAGGGCTAATTTTTTTTTTTTTTTATAGTGGTATTAAAAATTGAATTCAGAGAGTGTCACTTTATATTCTAAAAACTTGCCCTGCACTTGTTTAGAAAAAAAATTCTATTTATTAAATTTATTGATATATACGATTTTTAAGAAAATTTATTTGAATTTTAGTTAATCACAATTCTAAAAATTTTAAAAAGTGTAGAGTTGAGCGTGTGACACCTCTTCATCATTTTAAAGTTGAAATTTTTTATGCACAGATAGATAGTCAACTTCAAGAATTAGGGGATCGTTTCAACGATGTTAATATAAAGTTGTTCTTATCCATGGCATGTCTTAACCCATGTCACTCTTTCTCAGCATATGATAATTTTAAATTATGTGAATTTGCAAAATTTTATCCTTCGGAGTTTGATGCCAACAAACTTAATTCTCTTGAAAAACAACTTGAGAATTAAATTTATGATATGAGGTCTAGCTCTAATTTTTTAGACTTGCAAATTATTAGTGAGCTTACTCAGAAAATGGTTGAGAAGGGAAAAGATGTGACATACCCTTTAGTTTATTTGCTAATAAAATTAGTATTGATTTTGCCGGTAGTAACCGCAACAGTTGAAAGAGTTTTTTCGGTAATGAAAACCTTAAAGACTACATTTTGTAACCGGATGGGAGATGATTGGATGAATGATTACATGGTGACTTTCATAGAAAATGATATATTTGATACAATTGATAATGATGCCATTATGAAATTATTTCAAGAGATAAAGCCTCAAAAAATGATTTTGTAATGTATGATTTTACTTTTTTTTGAATTACAATGTATGACATTACTTTTATACTTTTTTATATTTATCAAATTTATTACTTATTTTTCTTATAAGTGTAACCCCGCCCTATAATATTTCTGCGCCCGCCTTTGCTATTAATATCGAGCCTTGTTAAAACCTAGCCTTCTACATTAAAAGCAAAAGTTTAAGATTTAAAGCAACTCAGACTCAATGTTAAGTGTCAAATCTTTTCAATGCAACTTTGGCCGAGAATCCGTGTACCCATATCTTACTTATGAGGTTCAATTTGGAGGTATTGATATAGCAAAACAAGCCAATCTAGTATTTTAGGTCTTTCATTATGAGGCCAGTCAGAATGGTAAAGGAACTTATGGAACCAATAATATGTTGGTTGTGATCTAAGTAGTAAAGTAAAAAAAGAAAAAAAAACCCCTAGAAATTACAAACTATTATTGAATGATAAAGTTTAATTTTCACAATATATCTTCATGGGATGCTAAGTATGAAAGTTTAATTTTGGAAAAACATCAACATCATCATGTAAATGTAAAAGTAGAAATTTGCATCAATCCCTTTACATTTGACATTATATATATCAATCCACATTAATCCATTCAAATCTATCACTAATTCTAGCACTGGATAAAATTGTAACTTTTGGATTCTCCAGATTCTCTCTAACGAAGTTACTTCTCCATCCTTTCTCGAGCTCCAATGTCATGACTAGGAATGCAAAACAAACACAACACTTAATTTTCCCCATTGTACTAATCTTTGGTCCAAAAGAGGCCCCAATGATCAAAAGAGGCCTTTGTCAAGCCGTAAACTGAAATGTGTTCTAATAATTCATTCATAATGCTCCTTGGAGACTCAACAGGAATTACAATGCATTCCTCTGGGATGCCTTCCCACAATCCATCCAATTTGCTTTCCTCCTAAATAAAAAATGTTTTCAACTTCTTAGCCAAAGCAAGAAACAATGGCTTTTCATTATTTGAATAAGCAATAAGCAAACATATGTTATCAACAAAATCCCACCTAATTAAAAACAATCTTACCCAAGATTCCTAAATTTCATAATCTCTTATCACCCAAACATCAATATAATGTCGAGTATCGTTGCAAAAACAACCATCCAAAGATACGAACAACTTTATATTCCAATTTACATCAATATGATTATCCACATAAGGCACATTTACAGGTAATGGTATTTTAGAGAAACTCTCACTTTCAAAATCAAATACACTTATATCCATTCCACACACAAGTGGGATTTTTGTAGTTTCTACCGCAATAAAATGTATTACATTCTTACCATAAACAAAAACGCATATGCAATCAAAATAATGAGAAAAGGAATCTTTATAACTAAAACTCTTCTTTCATGAAACAGACTTTAAGCTATATATGATGCCGAAATGATAGAAAAACAAGACTACACAAGAAAATTTAGAAATGACAAGAGAAACAATCTCTATCTTTCAAAATCATCGATTACCAAAATCGGTGTAATATTATCTCAATATCAAAAAAATCTCCTCCAAAAACCTAAAAACAAGTTTATATAGGATGTTAACCCTAATGACAATTAAAACGTAAATTACCAAAATACTCGTAAAATAAAATAAAATAAAAACCGTCCAGAAAAACAAAAAAAATGCCTGAAAGACCCTCTAAACAACCTCAAATCACTAAAATCCATCGTCAGTCATGTCTGAAGGTAATGTCTTGTGTTCAGGACATCGTTTCACTCTAACCAACCGAATTTGAGTCAATTCCGAGATCATCAACTTCTTGGCCATCTTGGTGCATCATTCCTCCCCTACTAGAGAAGGATTCACCTTCGAATCTACTTCGCCTTCTTCGTTGTCAATCTCTTCATGGTCCTCTTCATCAGTGTGATAGGGCAACAAATCCGTTACATTAAAAGTTCCGGATACATTTTACTTACCCGGTAGATCAATCTTGTAAGCAAAATTATTGAGTCTCCCCAAAACTTGGAAGGGTCCATTAGCCCTAGGTTGTAGCCTGCCAAACCTACCTGTTGGAAAACGTTCTTTCCTAAGGTGAATCCAAACGAGATCACCCTTCTTGAAGACAACTCTTTCCTGCACCTATCCACGCGCTGCTTATAATTCATGTTCTGTCTGCTTATCTAATCATGGACCTAGGAATGCAACTCTTTGATCTGCTTTGCATGCTCTTCAGTTTTTGAGCTAAATTGCTTGTGAACTGGTAAAGGTGTGAGTTCGAAGGAAGTAATTAGATTACGCCCATAAACCAACTCAAAAGGGGTCTTGCCTATAGTTCGATTCTCATACCTGTTATTTGCAAATTCAGCCTAAGGCAATACCAAGTCCCATTGTTGCGGATTGTCTCCAACCAAACTCCGCAGCAAATTTCCTAAATTTCGATTAATAACTTCTGTCTGACCATCCGTTTGAGGGTGATGTGAGGAGCTAAACTTCAAACTCGTGCCTATGTGCCTCCAAAGAGTGCGTTAGAAATGACTTACAAACTTCACATCGCGATCAGAGGTTATGGACTTGGGAACTCCATGCAGTTTAACAATTTCCTGTAGAAACAAGCGGGCGACCTATGAAGTATCATTGGTCTTACTATATGGAACAAGGTGGGCTATCTTCGAGAACCTGTCGACAACTACCATTATGGAATCTTTACTCCTCTATGTTTTTGGCAAACCCAAGACAAAGTCAAGACTGACATCCTTCCATGGTGCAACTGGAACAAGTAGATAGACTAGCATTGGTACTTATGGTTTTCGCCACATGACATATCCTGCATATCTCTATAAAATGCGTCATGTCTCGCTCCAGCCGAGGCCAAAAAAGTGTTCACACAATAAGGCCATTGTTTTATCCACGCCAAAGTGCCCCACTAGACCTCTTACATGTTCCTCAATAATAATAGATTTCCTCAAAGAACATTGAGGAATACACATCCTGTTGCCTTTAAAAAGGTAGCCTTCAACAATCTGAATTGCTGACAAGGCTCCATTTTGCTCTTCATGCAGATATTCCCAAAATAAGGGTCATCAGCATATAAATCTTTAAAAGTATCAAAGCCTAGAACTTTTACCTGCATTGTAGATAGCAAAGAGTGTTTTCTGCTTAACGCATCAGCCACATGATTTAGCACTCCTGCCTTATGCTTAATGGAAAAACTGAAAGTTTGAAGAAACTCCACCCACTTCGCATGCCTAGTGTTCAGTTTGTGTTGTCCATTGATATATTTCAAAGCTTTATGATCAGAATACAAGATAAACTCTTTTGAAATAAGATAGTGCCTCCAATGCTCTAAGCTCCTCACAATGGCATAAAATTCTTTATCATAAGTTGAATACTTCCTTTTTGCCTCATTCAACTTCTCACTGAAGAATGCCACCGGTTTACTCTTTTGACTCAGGACACCCTTAATACCAACGCCTGAAGCTCGCAATGCACCTTAAAAACCTCATTAAAATCAGGAAACACTAGAACAGGTGCTTCAGTCACCTTTTTTTTCAACAATTGAAAGGCTGCTTCAGCCTCCTCAGTCCACACAAATTTACCTCCCTTCAGACAATCCGTCGAGGTGCAATAATGGTACTGAAATCTCGAACAAACCTCCGATAAAAAGACGCAAGCCCATGAAAGCTACGGTCCTCATGAATATTTTTCGGAATCTCTCAATTTGTAATAGCCTCAACCTTTGCTATATCCATCTGAATGCCTTTCTCAGATATAATATACCCCAAAAATATCACATAATCAATCAAAAAGAGACACTTTTTGGTATTGGCATATAATTTCTGCTCCCTCAATGCCTCAAGGGAAATTTGCAAATATAGCACCTTTGGACTCACCTTTTTCAAATATAGCAGTGGCCCTTGTTTGTTGCAAATATAGCAGGTGAAGGGTTTTCTGTCACGCGAAAGGACTAAAATACCCATATTCTATTTGAAAATTGCGTTATTGGCATATAATTTCTGCTCTCTCAATGCCTCAGGGGAAATTTGCAAATATAGCACCTTTGGACTCACCTTTTTCAAATATAGCAGCGGCCCTTGTTTGTTGCAAATATAGCAGGTGAAGGGTTTTCTGTCACGCGAAAGGACTAAAATACCCATCTTCTATTTGAAAATTGCGCCCGAACGATTTCATCGCAACTTTCAGTTGGTTTCAGCTCATCAGACCCTTTCCATTCTCTTGTTTCATTGTAAATATGAATTTCCCAACTCATTCCCCTGCATTCTTCCTCGATTACACACCCAGTGAACAAAGCATTTCTCTTCTTCAAGCTCTAAAAGCGTCAATGGCGAGAACGCAAGGTGGACTATCATCATCTTACTAGAAGAAGATGGAAGAGCATACATCTCACAAGCGGACAGGCAAGAATAAGAAGATTAGTTGAAATGAAGCTTCGTATTTGATATGTAGGTGGCATAAAAGTCCTGATATTGTTGAATAATCCCGCTTAGATGTTAGAAGGAATTAGAAAAGTTAGGGTTTTTGCGCTTGATCCCTTGGCCATTCGTTTGAACACTACCTAGAAATAGCATATGTATGCATAGCAGTCTTTGATTTTATTTGAACTGGGTTTAGAATAGCATATGTCAAAAAATAGGACGAAATGTCAAAAAATAGGATGAAATGTCAGAAAATATGTCATCACATCCCTCGAACACTACCCAGAAATGTCGAACAATACCCATAAATGTCGAATACTACCCATAAATGTCGAATACTACCCATAAATGTCGAACACCACCATAAATGTCGAACACTACCCAGAAATGTCGACAAACACCCATAAATATGGAACACTACCCATAATTGTTGAACAATATCCATAAATGTCAAACACTACCCATAAATGTGGAACACTGCCCATAAATGTCGGACAATAGCCATAAATGTCGAACACTACCCATAAAAGTAGAAGACTAACCAGAAATGTCGAAAATGGCGAAAAAGTGACCAAAATCATGACATTGTTATTGATTTGCTTTATATCATGCAGGAATAACTCATGGAAGAAATGGTCATTCAGGGTGACTTTTTCTTTGCCCAAGTTTCGCAGTACTGCTACTACGAAGCCAATATGAGAAGAATTCGGTCAAAATTGATTGATACATAAAAAATAATCCTTCGAAGGGAGAACAGTCTTGCAAAAATGGCTCTTGACCATGAACATACATTCTGGTGCAAACAAATTATCCATTCCGTTTTGTTAATGTAACTTAGGCCATCTGAGAAATCAAATGTCAACTATAGCTTACACTTCAACTTCGCGGGAAAAAAGGTAACATTTGGCAAGAGAAAGTTTGCCATCATCACAAACCTTAAGATGGGGGACTTTGAGCTTGCATATGCCAAGTACCAAGCACCAGATGGTCCTTCTGCAATCACCAAGTATCTAAAGTATCTGGGCCAAATAGATGAGACCACATACGATAAAGTGTTCAAAGCTTACGACTGTATCAACTCATCGTATGCAGACGATGAAGTCGTGTCCATGACATTGTTGCTTCTATACACATCCATCAGTGGCTTGCCGAAGAGAACTAGGATTGAAGATAAAATGTTACATTTGGCCTGCGATTAGAAGCAATTCGATGAAATGCCGTGGGGTGACCTATCTTTCAGGGCAACTGCGGATAGTGGTAGAAAGGCAATGATCAATGCTTTGAAATAGATTGAACACCCAAAATATCAAACTTACACTGTTGGGGGATTTCCAGTTGCACTAGAGGTAAGGGTACTAAACAATTCTATACATTTGCCTTTTGTTGTATGGTTAATTCCCCACAATAACTTGAACAATTATTTGTTTATTTATTTATTTATTTTGGATAGAAAGAATAACATTTATTTTAACAAAGTTATTAAACAAAAATTATCTTGAATACTCCATATTCTGGAAGATTTGTTCAATTTTTTTAACAAAGAATAACATATTTTTATAAGAGTATTGATACTTTTAAAGAATGGTTACCTCCTAGTAATTACTTATGGTGATTTTTCTTTCAATGTCCTAGGTGTTCGCATATGAGACAATGCCACATCTCCAGCGGTTCAAAATGGTTGAGCAGGTCGAAACCAGTGGATGCAAGCCCAGAATGTTCAGATGGAAAAGGTTGAATGCACAAAGAAGAGATCAAGAAAAGAAGAAAGTTTGGTCAAGAAAAATAGTTGACGGGGAGGTATGTTATGTTTATTAACCAATTATTGAATACTCGAAGCATGTGAGTTATGTGAATATTAATTCTTAACATGTTGCAGAAAGTTAAGGTGACCTGAATGAAGCCCATACCCGAAGAGCAACAGAAATTCTTGTGTTGGGAAGAAGAGGAGTTGGTTGGTGAACATGAGGAGTTCGGCAGAGATGAAGATGACTCCGAATAGAAGGGCAAAGAAAGTTTCTACATGTTCTATAGGAATAGAGCCATAGAAACAAAGGCTACAGAAATATCAAAACAACAGACAGAGGGCAAAGTAGAAAGGCAGTAAAAACGAATAGCCTTAGTTGAGGAACTAAGATAATGAGTTACAGAGTGTGAGGTGCAACTGAAGGAGTCAAAAGAGGAACTGGGGATCGAGAGAGCTCATTCGGTCATTTTGGAGGGCAAAGTAAATGCTCTCACTACTAAGGTCGAGTGTCTAACCACCGACCCTGCTAATATGTAGGAATACGTACATACTTTAATACTCATCCAACCATCAGCACAGTCCTCTCTTTTCCGTCCGATTCTCAAGATTTATTCGGCTATGGTCAGTGCCTGTCTGCGCAAAGAAGAGAGGGGGTCGTTGATGATGAAATGGTGAAGGCCGAGAGTGGCGTAGATGACCAAGATGCCAATAACGAGGGGCCTAAGGATGCCAAGACCGAGGGGCCTAAGGATGAAGATAATGTTTTGACGGCTGAGGCAGATGGTGAGCACTCCGTCGAGAGGATAGAAGAGGGCTTCAATGGTGTGGATAATGTGATTATCTTAACCAACTTACAAGTTACCCCCCAGGTCGAACCATTGATAGCGTCCGAGAGTGCTCCACCCGCACCAATGAAGGAAAATGAGCCGAAATATCTGGCTTCTGAAGAGACAGTGGGGCAAAATCTGGAGCCAACTCTTGCCCAAAAAGCAGTTGGCTCGACATTTGCTGCATTACAATATCAGCCATCTCCCAAAGACATTACAGCAATGAAAAGGTGGATAAGAGCAAAACCACCCCTCGACTTGGATACGTCTGTTTTATCATTGGATTCCTACCTCTTGATGACAATGTGGACTACTGGCTTTTGGCTCAATGATCATATAAGTTATTTCTTTTCATTTATCCTACCATAATTAGTTTATCACTATTGAATTTGACCTAACGACATTATATTTTATGTTTTCAGCAAATTAATTTGTATACGTTCATGCTAAGAAAGAGGATAATTTCTATGGGCCGCGATGATATCTCCACCATGGAATATTATTTTGATGCAAGTGTGGAATGATTGAATGGTGTCTAATTTACTTAGCTCCAAGTTTAAATTGGAATACATAATTTATGGAGTGTTTATGTACTTGGTGGTAGATGAACATGAAGGAGTTTTATGCCGCCTAGAAAGTGCCACAAGTTGATGACTTGGCGATGAAGCAGTTTGTTGGTCATTGTGGTTTTGAATGCGATTGTCAGACTGTTGACATCGTCTTATTCCCCTGTCACATTTCATTGGATGCTCGTGAAAATGGATTTGTATGCATAGAAATTATATGTGTACAACCCATCGCCTCAAGGCACCGTCGTTGTGCCAAAGTTGGAATACCTCATTGCGACAATGCCTAAGCTATTGGAGGCATGTGAGTTTTACAAATACTTCGCCAAAAAACAGCAAATAGGGGATCAATGGACAGTGGTAATAGAAGAAAATTTGGTTCACCAAGAAGGGGGGTAAGTATCTACTTTATAGTATGATCATTTTCCCATGTAATGCCTTTAGGAGTTATGATTTTAGTCTTGCGATTGTTTATTTTTGTAGGAGTGGTGATTGTGGCATATACGTATTAAAGTGGGCTGAATGCATTATCCATGGGTTCCCACTAAATACAATTCGGCCTGAAAATGTTGTGGAGGTCCGCAAGGAGATGGCGGCAGTACTTTACCTACACGTAAAGGAGGAACACGCTAAGCAGAAAGAGCCAAGACCCAAAAAAAAAAGAAGGAGGAAGTAATTACAAAATTGTAGAAATAAATGTAAATGTAAATTATATTCAAGCAGCTTTTTTATGTTATTTTAAATTACATCAATGTAAATATACACATTATTCATTGGTTATTCCATTTTTTCAATGAGCAATTATACTTCGGCGAACAGTCTTTAGTTTCACAACACTGTATTTATAATTCATTTACCTTTTCAATGAGTAATACATGTTTGGACACTAAAGTAGACATTTTCAGCTTATGTTGGACATTTTTAGACATTTTTGGCTTATGTTTGACATTTTCAGCCATTTTGTTCGACATTTTGTTACTTAGGATCGACATATTTTTCGATAGTTATTTCGATTTTTTTACATTTGTTTCGACATTTTTACAGTCGTATCGACACTTGTACTCGACATTTATATTCGACATTTTGTTAGACACACATTTCGATATGTTTCTACATTTTGTTCGACATATACGCACTTTGACCAATGAAACTTATTTAATTCATATTTATTCCAAAAAAGTAATATGTATAAACTTTACCACGTTTTTGGACTTCATTGCAAATATAGCTAATCCATATGTTCACAACCCCGACTCTAGAGTATATCACGAAATTTTCATTCATTGTTTGAATCTCCTCTGAAGATTCTCAGGGTGAAAAAGAGCATTGTAGCAATTCAGCATCTAAAGGTACATAGATTTCTATAGTCTTCTTCTTTTAAATAATGGGTAGCGGGTTTCATTTAAGGGTTTTGTGGGCATTGTTTCATTTATTTACCTTTTTATAGGTAAAATGAAGATTTGGATGGAAAAATGTATGTTTATGAATGAGATTTCGTACAAGGGTTGTATGGGCATTGTTTGATTCATTAATGGGTAAAATGAAGTAATGTTGTAAAAAATGTATGTTTTATGAAGGTGATTCCATTGAAGGGTTTTCTAACTTCGTTGAATGCATATAGACTTCCAAGATATGACGAACCAAAATGTATGGTCTGTTCATGTTCTTTATGAAAGAGAATGGACTGTTGATTTAGCGTCGAATGAGCATCGATACATCAATTATAAGAGAGTTGAAACTATATTGTTAAAGGACGATGCAAGTTTCTCGAGAATGGTTAATAACATCATATGCATCATTGGCTTGGATCTGAGAATAAAAAATAAACTTCTTATCGAATACCTACCAAAGTACTTATCGAATATATTTGTCCTTCCCGTCAACAATGATTACCACATAAAGTGTTTTGTGAATGAGATTATAAAGCATGACAGGATACCTATCTGTGTTACAATTCAAGAGGTTGTAGCAAATGCAGATGAATACAGTGGTAGTAACTCACCCATAAAGCTATTGAGCTCTGATAGTCCAATTTGGACTAATGATGTAATCCATTCAAGACAGTTGGATGAGAACAATGTTAGTATACCGGATGAAGATCAATTAGAAAGCAATGAGGATGATGAGCCGGTAAATGAAACCATCATTGTTGAGGATGAAAGAATAATGTCATCGGAAAGAAGAAAGGAGCATGTAGTTGGGTCAATCCCACAAAATATTCCTTGCTTTGAAGCCAATACGTCTTCGCATGCGGATGGGTCAGCTTTTGATAAATTAGCCGAAGTCGTAGATGTTGTAGTCAAAGATGTTTTTGAGACTAGGCAGCACCTGTTTTTGAGGATGTCAATGCTTGTCGTCAAACACTTTTTCGAGTGGAAAGTTCTTAGGGCAAATAGCAAATTTTGGTACCTAAGATGTAAGGATGTTAATTGCAAATGGAGAATGAATGCATCGGCGATTGGGAATTCATTTGTTTGGAAGATTACTAAATATGACAACATCCATACATGCCTATCATCGTTGGTTCAGAGTGATAATCGTTAGGCATGCAGCAAAGTTATTGGTTCATGGATCAAGGTCAAGTACTAGGATGTATGCAGGCTGTATAGGCCGAACGAAATCATTTCAGATGTTCGATCGGAGCTTAGGGTTAACATAACATGCACTAAGACTTAGCGCTCAAGGGAATCCGCATTGCTTGAAGTAATGAGGGTGCATATAGAAAACTGCCAGCCTATTTACACGTGATGAAAGAAACAAACCCAGGCACTTTTACTGAGCTGAGTCGTTAAGAAGATGGTAGATTGAAGTATTTATTCTTTGCATTTGGTGCTTCGATTCGTGGCTTTCGTAGCCACATCGACTAATTATTGCTGTTGACGCTTGCTTTCTTAAAGGAAGATATCCTGGGTCATTAATTGCTGCAACATGCATGGTTGGTAACAACCAAGTATATTCTGTCCGTTGGGGAATTGTTGATTCTGAAAATGACGCATCGTGGGAGTGGTTTTTACAAAGGCTAAAGGCTACAATTGGCAATAAAACCAATGAATTAGTGTTTGTTTTTGATAAGCATAAGAGCATTGTAAAAGGCATAGCAAATGTGTTCCCAAATTTCTATCACGGAGCATGTATTTATCATCTAAGCAACAACCTATGAGCAAAGTTCAAACACGATGCCATGATCCCATTATACTTTAAGGCTGCGAAGGCTTACACCGTTGCTGAATTCAATGAGCTCTTCTCGTGGATTTCAATGCAGAATTCAAGAGTAAGAGAGTATTTACAGGAAGTCGGGATTGAACGTTGGTTGAGGGCACATTCAGGTGGGAGACGTTATACAATAATGATGACCAACATTGCAGAATGTCTGAATGCATTATTGAAGGATGCTCGGGAGTTACCTATTCATTATTTGGTCGATTACATCCGTAACACACTCCAAAGATGGTTTCACGAATGGTGTACCGGAACTAGTGAAATGAAAACATTTACAACCCTATACATTGAAGAGCTAATTGCATCCAGAATGAGAGAAGCACAATCCTATGTAGTTGAACCGATTGATATACACAGATAGTTTGTATGGGACATTGCAAACCGGACTACTATGGTTTATTTGCTTCAAAAAACTTGCACGTGTCTAGTGTTTGATATGGATCAAATCCCTTGTGTTCATGCACTAGCTGCATCTTGGCGCAAATAAATTAACCATTACACCTTATGTTTGCGACTGTGTCACACTAAAGCACTTGTAGGTGCTTATGCAGATTCTATTATGTCGGTGGGTGACCCTAAGAATTGGAATGTGGCCGATGATATTTTAGCAATTCAATTATCACCCCTGGAACCTAGGGCTAAGAGTGGAAAATGGAAGAAAAAAAGAATTCCTTCTATAAGAGAGCAGAAAGTTAAAAAAAAATGTTGTCGTTGCGGAGGGAATGGACATAACCGGCAAACTTGCTCAAATGCATTCGTTTCTAGGGACAATTTGTAGAGCGAGTTAAATTTATTCAATATTATAATTTACTCAGTTCCATAAGGACAATTTGTATATACACATTTTGTGATCTTCTTTATTCAATATTATAATTGGCTCAGTTCTGTAAGGACAATTTGTTTAAGCACATTTGATTTGTATATAAGATTACCAAATTACGCAACCATGCACGATGATTTATTAGTACAATACAACACATTTGTTTATTTTGACGGAAATTGTCTGCTGACGACCCTTGTGGATGTCATTGACATCTGGAATCCCACATATGAAAGCCAGACATATGTATCGACATATAATATAATTATGCTTATAGTGCGATATTTTTTTCGACATACATTTCAACATTTCATTCGATATATAGGTCGATATTTCATTCGATATATAGTTCGACATTTTATATCATGTAGTTTGACATATATTTCGATATATCTTCATCATTATCGACATTTTATATCATGTAGTTTGACATATATTTCGACATATATTCATCATTATTGACATATATTTATCATTATCGACATATGTACTAATCTCTCATTCAAACCCAGTTCAACTAAAAAAAAACACATAGCTTGACACCATAGCCGCAAAACAAACACACACCCTCTCGTGATAGCAAATTCGAATCTAAAAGTAGACGCAAATTTTTACCAAAACCGGCTACTCGATCGGCCTTTTTTGTGTTCTTCAAGTGTATGCCGTGGTTGAGCCATAGACGATAATGAGTTCGGTGAGCTGGGTTGTTGATTCAGTGAAGGATGAATGCTAATTGGCGATTAATTTCATTACAGACAGATGAAGAAGATACGGGGAAATGTTGGTCTAATGTTTTTTTTTCCAAATAGAGGGTTTTTTTTGGTTATTTCAGTTGGTCAAACACCCTTGACCTGCTATATTTGTGAAGATTCTTCAGCCGTTGCTATATTTGAAAAGGTGAGTCCAAAGGTGCAATATTTGCAAATTTCCCATGTCTCTGACACTTTTCTTAAATGTTGCAAGTGTTGCTTAATCGATGAATTGTAAACCAAAATATCATCAAAATAAACGACAACAAATTGGCCAATACAAGGACGAAACACCTGATTCATCAATCTCATAAAGGTGCTCGTCGCATTGGACAACCCAAAAGGCATCACAAGCCACTCATACAGACCATCTTTAGTCTTAAACGCTGTCTTCCACTCATCTCCAGGTTGCACCCTAAGTTGATGATATCCACTACTCAAGTCTATCTTTGAAAAGATAGTCGCTCCATGCAACTGATCAATTAAATTATCAAATCTCAGAATAGGAAAACGATACCTTATCGTGATTTTGTTAACAACTCTGCTATCTATGCACATCATTCCCGATCCATCTTTTTAAAGGATTAACAGCACTGGCACAGCACAAGAACTCATACTCTCTTGGACTGCCTCCTTTTCCAGCAACTCTTGCACTTGTCTCTGCATCTCCTCATGCTCCTTAGAACTCATCCTGTAGGTTGCCTAGGGATAACAGCCCCGGGAACAAGATTTATACAATGTTGGATGTTCTTCATGGGTGGTAATCCTAGTGGTAGCTCATCTAGCACAACATCAGCAAATTCATCAAGTAATGGCAGAACTTGAAAGGGAATCTCCGAACAGCCAGAATTCTGCTCCATCACTACCATGGCAAAAAGCTCAGGCGCATTCATAGCCTCTTCCTGAAATTCTGATTTCGTTAGCAAATTACTCTTCTCTTTTTTTTTTCTCAAATCTGAAGGGCCCAATGTAATGGTTTGACCTTCTTTCTTGAAAGTATAAGTATTTCTGAAACCATTATGCTGAGTTTTTCTATCAAACTGCCAAGGCCTTCCCAATAGAACATGAGAGGTGTCCATTGGAACTACATCACCCCACACTTCATTAGTATATTTCTTTCCAATTGAGAACTACACTAAACATTTCTTAAGCAATGACAGCTTATATGGTTGAGGATGTTCGACAGTTTTTAGTCCCAATTTTTCTACCATAGCAATAGATATAACATTCTCACAACTCTCACAATCAATTATCATACTACACACTTTTCCTCCACTAGTGCACTTAGTATGAAAAATATTATTTCTAGGCCATGATTCATCCTCTTCTGCAATAATATTTAAAGTTCTACGTACAACTAAGGACTCACCAGAATCGGCATAGATAATATCATCCTAGGTCGGATCCTCATTCTCTTACTCCTCATCAGATTCGTCAAATTGTGGGTTCTTAGCAAATGATGAATTATCGACTAAAGTCACAATTTGCTGATTGGGACAATCAGCCACAAAGTGTCCAAGTCCCTGACACTTAAAACATTATTTATTTGCAGCTCCTCCCCTGCTATTTCTGGTGCTACTTTGTTCCCCTTTTGACGCCAACTTTCAATTCGTGCCCTTGCCTTCTGCCACTGCTGGGGTTGAAGAACTTCTTGCTTTTTCCTGAGATTCTTTACCCAACCACTCGGAACTGCTGCCCTTTCTCTTACACTACCCTTCCACCTTGAGGGCTAGTCTGCACACATCCTTATATATCCAATACTGCTGTAACTGGACTACATCAAAGATTTCATTATTCAGCCTTGCTAGATATCAAGCAATTCTTTGTTCTTCCTCTTTAGCCATATCACATTGCATTTGCAATCGATCAAATTCTTCTGTATACTCTTTGACTGTCAGGCCTCGTTGCCTAATATTATGATACTCTATAAACACCTCTTGCCTATAATGCGTAGGCAAAAATTTATTTCGCAACAGCTTTTTCATCTTATCCCAACTTTCTATCTTCAATTTCCCATCCCTAGCACGCTGTTTTTTCACATGTTCCCACCAAATCGAAGCATGTTTTTTTAGCCTAATAGCCACTAATTTCACCTTTTGCCTCTCAGTCAGATCTTTAAGATCAAAGATCCATTTTACTGTATGTAACCAATCAATAAACTCATCAGGGTGAGTCTTACCATGAAATTCAGGAATCTCGATCTTCATTCCAAAATTTTGTGAAGAACGCTGATTTTCAGGTCGCATTCCTCCATTCCGCCCCTAGTTCAGAACCCAAAAAGGGTTGTCAGCCTCTACTTCGACTTTGGATGAGTAAGTAGATCCCGCTCCTACTTCGGGTTTGGGTTGCGTGTCTAGCCCTACTTCCGCAAGACGTCGCTGCAAATCCTGAACCTGTCTCTTAAGCTCTTCGTTTTTTACATCTCGCAGGTCTCTTAGACGCAATTGCTCATCTTGGTTAAGAACTGTTGCAAGATTTATGGGTAAATTAGAGTATGTGATTTAGTTTCCTAATATAGTTGTTGTACAGTTGTATTAGAACTGTAATTACTTTATTCTCTAGGATTTCTTACCTTATTTAGTCTCTTGTATAGTTATGAGTCTGTACATGTACTGACCAAGAAATATAACCTTAAGAAATATTTGTTCACATGGTATCAGAGCCAAAAACCCTATTTCTTGCATCCCTAGCCGACAGAAACCCTATTTTCTGCATCCCTAGCCGTCATCTGTACCTATTTTGTCCTGGATCCTTGTAGTAGCCTTCATCAGCCAGCCACACTTGGTTTATCAAGCTTTATTTGCCGCAGTTTTTTTCCTACGGTAGATTGTTTTTTTTTGCTTTATGCGCAAGCAGTAGTCCCAACCTCTAAAACTTCTTCTCTATTTATTTATCATGTCTGAAACCTCAGGGACAACCAATACTGTAACCCTTCATCCCTCCACACACCCTACTCAAATTCCCTCTGAATCTCACCCTATTTAGATTACCACAATTAAACTGAATGGAGAGAATTTCTTGCGCTGGTCCCAATCAGTGTGCATGTTTGTCCGTGGTAGGGGCAAGATGGGATATTTGACTGGAGAAAAGATGGAACCTACACCTGGTGATTTTAGCCATACTAAGTTGGACGCAGAAAACTCGATTGTGATGACATGGTTGGTGAATTCCATGGAGAAAGATATAAGCTCCAACTATATGTGCTATCATATAGCCAAGGAGCTTTGGGACAATGTTAGTCAAATGTACTTAGACTTAGGGAATTAATCTCAAGTATACGAGCTAATCCTGAAATTAGAAGAAATTCGTCAAGGTGAGGATTCTATCACTAAATATTTTAACTCTTTGAAACGTCTGTGGCAAGACTTGAATTTGTTCAATAATTATGAATGGCGATGTACACATGATTTTGACCATTATAAGAAAATAGTGGAGGATAATCGCATTTTTAAGTTTCTTATTGGACTTAATGTGGAGTTTGATGAGGTTAGAGGCAGGATTATTAGGAGACAGCCATTGCCACCTCTTGGTGAAGTGTTTTCTGAAGTCCGCCGTGAGAAAAGTCGTCGTCTTGTTATGCTTGGCAAGAAAACCTCAAGCAGTTCTATTGAAAACTCTGCTCTTGCAGCTGCAAAGAATTCTGGCCAACACAAGAAATCAAATGAAAAATCTCGTGTTTGGTGTGACTATTGCAACAAACCACGTCATACAAGTGAGACATGCTGGAAACTTCATGGTAAACTAGCCAACTGGAAAGGCTCTCATGAGGGACGATTTAATAAGACTCCTACTGCGCATGAGGCAAACTTGACCACCATCGACAAAGAGCAAATTGATCAACTACTCAAACTGTTAAAGTTCAATTTCAGTTCACCAAGTGCTCCTAATGCTTCCGTGGCTCAAGCAGGTACTAATTCTAAGGCATTATCCTGTCCCTCCCTAAATTATTATGCTTCATGGATTGTAGATTCAGGAGCCTCTGACCATATGACAAGTTTGTCTAACTTATTTTCTTCTTACTATCCCTGTTCTGGCTATGAAAAAATTCGTATCGCAGATGGCTCTTACTCTTCTATAGCTGGCAAAGGTTTGGTAAATCTTACGAAAAATATTTCCTTAAAGAATGTCTTACATGTTCCCAAACTTACTTGTAATCTACTATCAGTTAGGAAATTCTACAAAGACACTAACTGTTGTATTATATTATTTGGACCATACTGTGTCTTCCAGGACTTGAACTCGGCGAAGATGATTGGCAGTGCTAAATTAATCAATGGCCTCTATATTTTTGAAGATCACAAATCTGAGAATAAAGGAGCTCAAGGGTTGAGTAGTGTTATGTCTAATCCAGCCATGGATAAAGTTGTGCTTTGGCATTGTAGGTTAGGTCATCCTAGCTTTCCTTATCTTAAAAAAATCTTCCCTAGTTTATTTAAAACAGTAGACTGTTCTAAATTATCTTGTGAAAACTGCATTTTATCTAAGAGTCATAAGACCTTTTATCATCCCAACATTTATCAAGCCTCAAAACCACTTTACTTAATCCATAGTGACATTTGGGGTCCGTCAAGGATCAATACTCCCTCAAATAAGAAATGGTTTGTGACGTTTATTGATGATCATACCCGTTTATGTTGGGTATACTTGATGTCCGAAAAATCTGAGGTGGAAAAACTCTTTAAAATGTTTTACTCTATGCTTGAGAATCTTTCTGAAACCAGAATTGGGATTCTTCAAACAGATAATGGAACTGAATTCTTTAAAGGCATTCTTGGAAGTTATTTTTACTGAGAAAGGGATTTATCATCAAACCACTTGTGTTAATACCCCTCAACAAAATGGTATTGCGGAACGCAAAAATAAACATCTTCTTGAAGTTTCTCGAGCTATTATGTTTTCCATGAATGTTCTTGAATATTTATGGGGGGAAGCTGTTTTAACTGCATCTTACCTTATTAATCGAATGCCTAATCGTGTTCTGAATTATATTACTCCCCTTGATTGTATGAAATCATGTTTTCCTGCATCACGTCTCCCTTCTACTCTTTCTCTTAAAATATTTGGGTGCACAACGTATGTTTACACCAATCCTGAAGGGAGATCTAAACTTGATCCAAGGGCCGAAAAATGTATTTTTATTGGTTATGCTTCCAGCCAAAAGGGATATAAGTGCTTTAATCCCAACACTAAAAAAACAGTTGTTTCTATGGATGTTACCTTTCTTGAAAATAAACCTTTTTTTTTTAGAAAATTTCTCTTCAGGGGGAGATAGGAAAAGAAGGAAATTTTTGGGAGGATATGTCTACTACTCCTTTACCTAAAACCATTGATTCTACTGAAGAAGAAATCAGTAATATTGAAGAATCTGTTTTGCCAAACCTTTCTGAATCCTCGACAGGGGGAGAAATACTACCCAAAGCTTCTACTGAACATGGTAAAGAGATCCTAGTTTATTCATGGAAGAAAGGTCATCAAAAACACAAGGACACATTTTTTTTAGCACCAGGTCAATCAACTTCTCCGAGAACAGAACCTGAAACTACTTCAAGTATACTAAAATTAATTCGGTTCATATTGAACCAAATGTTGATTCACTTTCTTTCCAAGTACCTAATATTGAGCCTAGTGATCTAGATATTCCTATTGCCATTAGGAAAGCTAAACGTACCCATCATCCTATATCCCGATATCTTTCACATGCTAAACTCTCAATAAAACATAATGCCTTTATATCTAAATTATCTAACTTGTTTGTCCCGAGAAATGTACAAGAAGCACTTGATGATCCTGACTGGAAATCAACAGTTATGGAAGAGATTAATGCTCTGAAGAAGAACGGGACGTGGGAAGTTGTTGATTCACCCAAAGAGTAGAAAATTGTCAGGTGTAAATGGGTGTTTACAGTAAAGACTAAGGCAGATGGGAGTATTGAAAGATACAAGGCGAAATTAGTTGCTAAAGGGTTTACTCAAACCTACGGGATTGATTATCAGGAAACCTTCTCTCCTGTTGCAAATATCAATTCCGTCAGGGTACTATTGTCTTTAGCTGCTAACTATGACTGGCCATTACATCGGTTGGATGTCAAGAATGCGTTCTTGAATGGGGATTTAGAGGAAGAAGTGTTCATGAGCCTACCTCTAGGATTTGAGATGATGATGGGACAAGATAAAGTCTGCAAACTAAAAAAATCTCTATATGGCCTTAAATAGTCTCCGAGAGCTTGGTTTGAACGTTTTGGAAAAGCAGTAAAAAACCATGGTTATCTGTAAGGCCAAGCCGATCACACAATGTTTTATAAACATTCGGAGAAAGGTAAGATATCTATCTTAATTGTCTATGTGGATGATATTATCTTGACCGGTGATGATGTGGATGAAATAGCATACTTGAAGAAGAAGTTGGCACAAGGTTTTGAGATTAAAGATTTGGGATTATTAAAGTATTTTCTTGGTATGGAGTTTGCCAGATCAAAGAAGGGTATCTTTGTAAACCAAAGGAAATATATCCTTGATCTTCCCAAAGAAACAAGTCTTCTAGGGTGTAAAGCTGTGGATACTCCACTTGATGCTAATTTGAGACTTAATCCAGCTACAGCTGAAAAGGTGGTTGATAATGGAAAATTCAAAGACTTGTAGGGAAATTAATCTATCTCATCACATACATCCCGTATATAGCCTTTGCTGTGAGTATGGTTAGCCAGTTTATGCATTCACCTGGTCAAGAACACTTTGATGCAGCCTATAGAATTCTGAGATATCTCAAAGGAACCCCTGGAAGGGGTCTTATGTTTCGGAAGAATAACAATTTACAAATAGAAGTCTACACAGATGCAGATTGGGCTGGTTGCACTACTGACAAATGTTCTACTTCAGGCTACTGCACCTTTGTTGGAGGAACCTGGTCACATGGTGGAGTAAAAAATAGAATGTAGTGGCTCGAAGTAGTGCCGAGGTTGAATTTAGGTCCCTTGCTCATAGGATTAGTGAGGCAATTGGTTGAAAAGATTATTTGAAGACTTGAAGATTTTGGTATCTCATCCTATGAAGGTGTATTGTGATAATAAAGCAGCCATCTCAATCACTCACAATCCAGTTTTACACGATAGAACAAAACACATTGAAGTTGACAAACATTTTATCAAAGAGAAGATTGAAAGTGGATTAATTTGTCTTTTCTATGTACCAACTACAGATCAGACAGCAGACACACTAACCAAAGGGCTGCACAAAAGACAGTTTGAACATCTAGTAAGCAAGCTAGCTATGGAAGACATCTTTAAGCCAGCTTGAGGGGGAGTGTTGCAAGATTTATGGGTAAATTAGGGTATGTGATTTAGTTTCCTAATATAGTTGTACAGTTGTATTAGAACTATAATTACTTTATTCTCTAGGATTTCTTACCTTATTTAGTCTCTTGTATAGCTATAAATTTGTACATGTACTGACCAAGAAATATAACCTTAAGAAATATTCGTTCACAAGAACGTCTCCACGCCCCCGGCTAATAGGATTTAATTTGTTACCATTTAATAGGAACAAAACTATGATGACCATGCTTTATTTGGTATGAAATTGGCTAATTTTAAGTGTTTTTTGTACAGGGGATGAAGTCGATAGACTAAAGTGAAAAAATAGAATTTAATGGAGATTTAGAAGATTTTTGGAGAAGCACTTCTTGAGCCAAAACAGAAGACTCTTTTGTTTTAAGCTTGCCCACGCTTTAAAGGATGAAGTCTTGAAGGTGAAAGTCAAGAAAATGCATGTGATCACGTCTTGAGTTGAAATAAAGAACCGATGAGCTGATAACTTGAATTTCAAGATTTAAATTTGTCTTTTGATTTCAACTTTTGTAATTCAAGTTAGAATGGATTTGAAGACAATTGATAGGATTAGATAGGATAAGATAGGATAGGATGGTTGGTTAGGAATTTAAAGTTTAAAGACTTAGGATTTGTTGGAGGAATTTTAGGAAATCTTTAGGGAGGTTGTTAGAGAATAAGGCTATAAATAGAAGGGTTAGTGAACTTGGAAGACATAAGTCTTTCCTTTAATTTTCTGCAGAATTTTCCGTTTCTTTTGTATTTCTTTTCCTTTTCAGAATAAAGTTAGAATAGTTTTGCTACCATGAGTGGCTAAACTATTTCCATTCCGTTCCAAGGGGTGTTGATGCCAATATATTTAGTGAGTTTTTGTTCATAGTTTCATAATCTTTTGCATTCAAGTAATCATTAGTTCTTGCATTTCATTTTTATGGATTTTGAATGTTAAATAAATTGACAACTTATTTTCATTTTTCTTCCTATAGCTATCTATTTGTTCTTGATCCATAATTGTCCGGAACAATTAATACAAGTAGCAATTAAATCTTTTTGCGTGTGTAAAGTGACAGTAATCATGCATTTATGATTTAAAGGGAATTAATGATACAAAGATTTTCAATTGTAGCTATCTCAATTGTTGGTTTTTGTTTTAACTGTTTTCAATGTTCTTAGTGCTACTATCAAATGATATGGAACGCTATCGCCCCCAGTCATTTGTTAGTACGGTTTGTTATAAATGCTAGGTTCAAACAAATAGAATAGGAAAACTCAAAATTTTGTCATGGCTATCCTGCGAAATTTTTCGGTTAAATGCTTGAATAAAAAAGTGTCTTTAGAATCCTATGATCTAGATATATTCGGTACAACTACACTTCCTTGGATCGGAGTTTGGTAAGATTGAAATATTTCTTTTACATATTGCTAGTAATTTCTTTAATAATTTTCCTTTATTTATTACTATTAGAACTGGCATTAACCTTTTTCTTTTATTTCTTTTCATCTCAAGTGCTAAAAACCCCCTCACACATAGCTCCTCGTGGGATTCGAACTCGTCCACTACTACTACTAATCAATTGTAGTTAGTTAAAGATCTGAATTAATTTTGGGAGCTTCGACAACCCGACCACCGGCCAGCAATACAACCTTTACAACCGCCTCGATTTCGTGTAACCATTGATTTCAAGCAACCTGGCACTCTGATACCAAATGATGCTGAAACGATAGAAAAATAAGACTACACAGGAAAATTCATAAACGACAAGAGAAACAATCTTTATCGTTCAAAATTGTTGATTACCAAAATTGGTGTAATATTATCTCAATATCAAAAAATCTCCTCCAAAAATCTAAAAAAAGTTTATATAGCGTATTAACCCTAATAACAATTAAAACATAAATGATCAAAATACCCGTAAAATAAAATAAAATAAAACTGTCTAGAAAAACAAAAAAATGCCCAGAAGACCCTCTAAAAGACCTCGAATCACTAAAATCCATCGTCAGTCATGTCCAAAGGTGATGACTTGTGTTCAAGACATCATTTCACTTTGACTGACTGAATTTGAATCAATTCCGAGATCATTAACTTCTTGGCCATCTTGGTGCATCAATATATCTCAAGCTCAAAATCAAATTTCATATGAGCAACTAAATGGCACTCTGCTACCACTTTAAGCAATTTGTAGTCATCATTGATGTGGTCATAGCCAAAACAATATTCAACATGAAGAAGTCTACTAGGACAAGGAGGTTTGGTAGTATTGTCATTAATTGTATGATAATCTCCCCTTAATCGGTTATACAATAGAAAGTATTTTAGTTGGCTTTGGTAAGAAAGATATCCTAAGAAAATTACACTTTGGCAAGAGCCCACCCAAAAAGAAAAGAATAACATTTAGAGGGCATTTCATTTTTTCAGCTTTTGCACTACCTATGAAATAAAAGTCATTTATGGTGTAAAACTATGAATCTTTAGCAGCGATAATTTTAGGTTTGCTCGTACCTGTTTTGCTTTATAGTTCCAAATTCATATAGATGAATTCTCAACTATCGATTATGCAATGTCAAGATCTAAATATCGAGTGAAAATAAAGCATCGACTTAACATGTGTGTCAACAACACCTCCACTATAAAATTTTGGAAAGTGTGGTGGTGGAGGAAGACATGTTGGGTGGGAAATTACTAAGGGAAAAAAAATTTCAAGTGTATTTTAGCAGTGGCTAAGTAGTGGCTCAGTGTTTGAAAATGTAGGGATACTTCTATATGTTAATGAGTTTCGTTTTCTTTACATTTAAGTAGGGGGCCCATTTTCTATTTTAAATTTAACTTTACAAACAATAAATAACAAACAAGTATAATTAATTAGGTTCAGATATGGTTTAAGTCAATCTATTGCTGCATATCATTCATGCACATTTCTTCTAGATTTATTACAATAGATTAATGTAAATATCAAACAAATATTTAGTTTAAATTCCATTCAAGTCATTCATGCACATTTTTTTGTACATATATTAAAAGAAGTTAATTAGATTTATCTGCACAGAAAATAAATATTAGACAAGTGTTTAGATTTGATTTAAGTCAATTTATTACAAGTGTCATTCGTGCACATATCAGGTAGATTTATTAAAATAGATTAATATAAATATCAAACAAATGTTAGGTTTAGATTTGATTTAAATCAATCCCTTTTTACGTGTCATTCATGCGCATTTATTGAACATTGAACAAGTATTAGATTTAGATTTAACTTAAGTTAAACTATTGCTAAGTGTCATACATGCAAGTCTTGTAGATTTATTAAAATAGGTTAATTAGATTTTATTTTACAAAAAATAATTATCAAACAAGTATTAGGTTTAGATTTGATTTAGGTTAATCTATCACTAAGTATCATTCATTCACATTTTTTATAGATTTTTTTTTTTGTAAAATATGTTACTAGATTTAGTTTCACAAAAAATAAATATCAAACAAATGTTATGTTTAGACTTGATTGAAGTTAATCTATCACCAGGTGTAATTGATGCACATCTTATATAGATTTTTTAAAATAATTTAATTCGATTTATCTTCACAGAGAATAAATATCAAATCAATATTAGGTTTAAATTTCATTTAAGTCAGTCAATCACTAAGGGTCATTAATGCACATTCTTTTTTTTTTTTTGTAGATTTATTAAAATATAGTATTGGATTTAATTTCATAGAAAACAAATACCAAACAATCATTATATTTAGATTTAATTATAGTCAATCTATCATTACGTGTCACTCATGTACATTTCTTGTAGGCTTATTAGAATAGGTTAATTAGATATCTTTTCCTTGAAGAAAAATATCAAACAAGGGTTAAGTTTAGATATGATTTAAGTTAATCTGACACTAAGTATCATCCTTGCTCATTTCTTGTAGGTTTATTAGAATAGATTAATTAGATTTCACTTCATAGAAAATAAATGTTAAACAAGTGTTAAGTTTAGATTTGATTTAATTCAATCTATCACTATGTTTTATTCTTCAAATTTCTTGTAGATTTATTATAATTTGTTAATTAGATTCAACTTCATAGAAAATAAATATCAAACAAGTGCTAGGTTTAGTTTTGATCTAAGCCAATTGATTGCAAAGTGTCATTCATGCATATTTCTTGTAGATTTATTAAAATAGGTTAATATAAATATTAGAAAAAATTTTAGGATTAGATTTAATTTATCTCAATTTTATCGCTAAAGTGTTATTCATGCACATTTCCAATAGATTTATTAAAATAAGTTAATTGGATTTCACTTTACCAAAAAAGTAAATATCAAAATAGGGTTAGGTTTAGATTTGATTTAAGTCAATCTATTGCTAAATGAGCGCATTCTTGTAGATTGTTAAAATAGTTTAATTGTATTTAACTTCATAGAAACTAAATATCATATAAATGTTATGCTTGTGGAGTTAAAAACGACATGAGATCAAAGCATTTGGAGGCCTATCTTGGATAAAATGAGATCAAAGCTCGCTGGCTGGCAAACAAGGTACCTTTCAATGGGTGGCAGAGTGACTCTTATTAATTCCGTCTTGTCGAGTTTACCGATCTTTTTCCTATCTGTTTTTAAGTTACCTTGTGGAGTTAAAAACGACATGGATAAATTGATACGGAGATTTCTATGGGGTAGTTCGGAGCATCAGCGCAAATTGCATTATGTGGATTGGCCTACAGTAAATGCTCCAAAGTGGCATGGGGGATTAGGTATGATTGACTTTCATTTAAAAAACTCGGCATTGTTATCAAAAAGGCTATGGAGGTTTGGCAATGAGGTTAATTCACTATGGAGGACCTTTATGGTGGAAAAATATGGACTTGACAAGAAGCGTCTCCTCCCCACTCTTCGTAATAATAGATTTGCCTCCAACTCATGGAAAGCTATTACTGCTCCTCTCACTCCCTCTAACAAATTTTATGATGTTGTTACACAAGGAATGAGGGCGTTGCTTGGGAAGGGAGACTTCATTGTGTTCTGGCATGACGAATTGATAGAAGGTATGATTCTAAAATTGTGCTTTCCTCGCATTTATGCCCTGTCTGTGAATAAGGAAGGATATGTGGCCGAATTTGGAAACTGGAGAAATGGGCAATGGGATTGGAGGATTGATCTCCGTAGGAATGCTCTTGATTGGGAAAAACAACGATGGGAAGGATTAAACATTACGAAGGGCAATACCCTAGCCGAAACTACCAAGATCGGACCATTTGGCTAGCGGTCCCGAATGGTACATACTCCACCTCTTCTTTTTACAAGTCTGTGTTGCTACCTCAAAGGCAAGGGCAAGTTAACTGGAACCTAGTGTGGAATGGGTATGGACCACCTAAAGTGGAAGTCTTTGTCTGGCAACTAATTCATCAAAACCGCGCAGTGAGAAGTTGTCTGCTTAGGAGGGGCATTATTAGAGCAGAGCTTGCTGTGTGTCCATTTTGTAATACTGAGCTAGAATCTGTGCAACACTTGTTCTTTGATTGTTGGTGTAGTTGGTCGGTGTGGACTAAGTGTCTGGAAACTTGGGGTATTACATGGGTCTGCCCGGGAGATCCTTTCATATTCCTGAGCAGTTGGCAGCAGTCCGCCCCGGAGTTCAGAGGAAGGCAACCTTGGATTCTACTATTTTATGCCATCTCATGGTCTATCTGGCTGTGCAGGAATCAGGTTACTTTCAATAATAAGAGCTTTGATCCCGACCAACTCTTAGATTTGATTTTTATAAGATTTGCAACGTGGTTTAAGGCGAAATGGCCATCCTCTTCAACATCTGTCACAGACATATTCCGGCAGCCGAATAGCGCAGAAGTGAGACAGGTGCACGGATGCAGAAAGACAAGTGTCACTTGGTCTCGACCTCAACCTGGTAGAATGAAGTTTAACGTAGATGGTTCAGCAATCGGGAAACCAGGTAGGGCCGGGATTGGGGGTATTCTAAGGGACGATTTGGGCAAAACAAAGGCCGTGTTTTCTAAGCATGTCGGAATTCTGGATTCAAATCAGGCCGAGTTCTATGCTATCCGTGAAGCTTTCTGGGTATTTTCTGAGTCTATTTGGAAGCTCTCTCATGTACTTGTAATTGAAAGCGACTCGGCTAACGCAATCAATTGGCTAAATAATCCAACAAATACCCCATGGCACCTAAAGAATGTCTCTAACCACCTTGACCTGCTGAAGGAGAAAATTAAGCATTGGGAGGGTTATCATATTCCAAGGGGCATGAATAGTGTGGCCGATAGGTTGGCAAAGGCAGGAGTATCCAGATTGCAAAATCTGTTGGCGTTCATTGAGAAATAAGTGTTTGTCTCTGCTTTGAGTTATCTTCTATTTCTTGTTTCTATAGTAGCTGGCTGAGTAGGAGTTGAATTTTTAGCTTATGTCCGCTTCAATGTAACATTTGTTCTAAATTTCTAATAATAATCTCTGCTTTCTTGGCTTGTCAAAAAAAAAAAAATGTTATGCTCAGATTTGATTTAAATCAATCTATTATTATGTGTCACTCATGTACATTTCTTGTAGATTTATTAAAATAGGTTAATTTGATTTAACTTAACAGAAAATAAATATTAAATAAACGTTAGCTTTATATTTTATTTAGTTCAATTCATGACTATATGTCATTCATGAACATTTGCTGTAGAATTATTAAAGTAGGTTAATTAGATTTAACTTCAGAAAAAATAAATATCAAATATATGTTATGTTTAGATTTGATTTTCGAAAGCCATTGCACCCTTTCTTAAACCTATAAATCTTAGTTATAGAAATTAATGGCTGGCGCGTAGTATTTATATTTTATGTCTTATCATGCACTATGCCCTATGGATACGTAAGCAAGGGGTAAACTCGTTAGCAAAATCTCTCTCTCACTATACAGATATATATCAAATCCTACAATAATAACAAATTCTTTCATGTATTACGAAGAAACTTGGGCAAGGGACATGAACCTCAAAGCTCTCACTTTAGAAGAAATCCTTATCGCTATGTTTGATTGAAAATCTTGTTAAGTTTATGAAAGATACAACTAAACTAGCGTTTCATGGAAATATCACCAATCATGTTCAAAAGGGGTTGATACTTTACTTAAATTTCAAGTAGGTCAATGTAAGTCTATCCTGCTAAAAAATTATCCAAATTTAATTGAAAATTTTGGACATCAAATTGATGTGACCTTAACAACTTAGGTGTGATTTTCATATTTGTTGTTGCGTGACACTAAGTGCCTAGAGCTAGTTTCAAAGTATTAAACGGATCTCAATTTTGAGTTTTTACAACAAGATATGTTCTAAAATTGTGCAATTTTGCAATAAAGAATTCTGATGAAGGTTTAGCTTAATTTTTACTCGGAGTAATGTAGGCTGGAGGAATTTGAACCCTCCAACACCCCAACACCTTAATTTGTATGGTGTGCTCTAATCTTATATTGCATAGGCCTTGCCATATCCCTACTTATTTTGATTTTTAATATCAACTCGTTCTGTATTTTGGTTTTCTGGACGGTTATCAATTGCCTTATATTTTCATACAGTATGAGCCTCCCTTGGTCTTTATGCACTTTCGGTCAAAAAACATATTTATCCCTTCTCATATTTGTTATGTTTGATTTTAACGCGTACGAGTTCATTAAAAGGGAGGTTGAATGCTTCCCTTCAATTCCACCTTTCGAACCATAAATTGAAACCAACATGATAAGGCAACACGGAGGGCGTTAATTTCAACAGATTTGAAAGAGTAATTGTATTGTGAAATTGAAGCATATGAATTTGGTTTATAGCATATCATAATAATATGATACTTCATCTCTTCTAAAAAAAAAAATTCACTTTAGTTTATGTGTAATTCTTTATTAGTTATTAAATATAATATTTTAAAATGTACAACTAAATATCTAATTTTATATTTTTTTTATCATTAATAGAAATATTTTAAAAGTTGATTTTTTTAGGATAAATAAAAAATTTAAAAGTGGATTCTTTTTTAGCACAGGGAAGTATTATGGTAAGAACATTAACAAAATCAATATTATGCTCAGTACTTGAACCCAAAAATATAGTGGTAAGTAATGATAATAGTAAATATCTAAAACATTTTAAAGTGACAATCTAACAAACAAGGAAAATCTTTTACTGTAAATCTACTCATAATAAAAACAATATACGAATTCTTAGGTTCAGTAATTTACATTAAATTTGTGGTATTAATAGGGAATGAATTTGTCCATAAAATTTTTTGTCTGCTGAAGATGTTGAACATATCATAATCGAGATTGGTATGACTAAAACTGTAAAGAGCATTTGCAAAAAATTTAATTATTTTTCTTTTTTTGATGTGAAATGGAAGGCGATGCCCACTGTAAATTCAGATTGATAGGAATGGCTTCACTATGTCCAAAGGATTTGGCAAAAAGAGTAACTCCTAAGTATTTTAATGCTTTTCATATCTAAAATACTTTCAAATGCACAACTAATTTACTTAATAAATCATCATATTTTACATAGTATGATTAATTGTTGATTCATGAATTCATTCTTGTCCCATTCACAGTATGATCCAATTTGGTCTATAAATAACTACTCCACAATCCTAAAATAAGAGTCCACTTTTAATAGAGTTCATTTCTAATTTTTTTGTATATATTATTCTTACTAGCAACATCAATGTATAACCTAAAATTAAAAGATAAAAATGAAATTAAAAAATTATACATTTAATGGTATATTTAATGTGTTGTATCTTATAATTTTAAAATATATACTCAACTAAAACCAATTGTTTTTTTAAGAGAAAAGAGTACTATTTTCTACTCCCTCCATCTCAGAAAAAAAAAAAAGAGTTCATTTTGGATAAAGTACAACTTTTTATTAGTCATTAGGTACAATTCATTTAATACATCATTAAATATATAATTTTATATTTTTACCCTTACTTTTTAATTTTGAGTATACATAATTATTATTAGTAGTATATTTTTTGAGAATTTAATTTAAAAGTAGACTCTTTTTTTGGAATTTTTTTTCTTCAAAATAGACTCTTTTTTTTGGGACAGAGAGAGTTCTTTCTATAGTGAAATTATTGTTACTTTCACATATTTTAATATATACTATTTTTTCATTCAAAGCAATAATGCACTCAACAAAGTCATCCACTGAAATGTCTTAATGAATGAAGTGACAAAAGAAATTAAGACAATTGTCAATGACACACTTTTTTTTTGAAAACGGATAATATTATTAAAGGCATTAGCTTAACACAAAAGACAACTGACCATGCGCTAACGTGTGCGCTGGCAGTACACGGTTTCTAGAAACTTTGCAAAAAATACAAGACTGCAACATATGCAGCAAACTCCTCACGTCTAAAGCTAGGCTACACAAAACCAACTCTGCAGTAGTTGATTGTTCCAAAGCTTGTAGAGCAAGTAAAGAGTCCGACAGCAAAACAATATTCATCCAACCTCTTTTTGTTGCCTCCAGGATTGCTTCCAAAATTGCCTGTAATTCTGCTTGTTCGGGAGAAAGAGCTGCTTTCCTTTTTGTTGCCATCGCCAAAGTTCTTCCTTCGGAATCTGAAGCTACCCACGCTACCACTGCTTCATTTTTGCTCCAGAGATACGACCCATCAGTACAAATAATTGTCCTATCCTCCTTTCTTATCTCTTCGTCCACCTCCTCTTCCGACCATAGAACAGTAACATTGTGCATGATAGTGGTTTTGACTCTTTTGCTCCCTACTGCTTTCTTCCTTGCCCCTTTTTTAACCACGCTTTTCCTGATCTCTTTGAACTGTACCCATGCACGGTTCCATATTTTCTCTGGGCGTATGTGTCGATTTTCCCAGACAGCCTCGCCTCTTGCACACCATAAATTCCACATGATGCAAGCCGAGAGAGTAACGTCTTCTGAGTATTGAGCTTGGGATAGCCATGTCCAAAACCACTCCTTAAATGACCTCGGCTCTCCGGAATCAAAATCAAAGCCCAAACTGGAGCATCTCCAGGTTCTCTTAGCTACTTCACAATCTAACAAGACATGAGATATGGTCTCTTCCTTGTCACCACATCGGGCGCACATCCTTCCCACCATACACCCTCTCTTCAGCAGTTGGTCAACTGTAGGGCCGATATTATGGCATGCCTTCCACAAGAAAAAGAGGATCTTCAATGGAGCCTTTATTTTCCATAATTTCTGCCAAAGTTTTGAGCCATCTGGGTTGTCCAATTGAGCTCCGGTTCCTGAAGTAGAAGTTGATGGTCTGGCAAGATTTTTTAAACTGTGACACAAGTGGTGACCGGTTTTTACAGTACACTGCCCCTTCTTATCAAAAGACCACACCAAACGATCCTCACGCGGAAGACTAAATTTTGCCAAATGGATAGATAGGACTTTGTTTGCTACGTCAGCTGGAAATAATAATTTTACCAGAGGTGTCCTCCAATTTCTGTTATTATCCACCAGATCGGATACTTTCAAATTAAGAAGACCAGTGTGAAAGAGGGAGGATGTTGTCAGTGGGTTTGAAACCTCTGGGATCCAGTTCTCAGTGATTGAGATTTGTTTACCATCACCTATACTCCACTTCAGACCTTTGGCTAGCAATTCTTTTCCCCATATGATACTCCTCCAGCCCTAAGACCAATTGTTTGCTTTTCTTAAGCATAAAAAATCTTTTTTCTTGCAATATTTAGCTTTGAAAAAGCGCGAGAAGAACGAATCCGGTTTTGCCAAAATCTTCTAGGCCATCTTAGCCATGAGAGCTTGGTTCAGCTCCTGCATTGAGCGCATTCCTAATCCTCCCTTAGCCTTTGGTTCGCATATGGCCCTCCAAGATTTCCAATGGATACCTCGGCCTCCCTCGTCACCTTTCCAAATAAATCTGGCCAGAAACATATCGACGTCCTTTGCTATCATGGCTGGAATTTTATAGACTCCCATGACATACATTGGCAGCGACGCAAGGACATGTTTAGCCAAAGTTACTCTTCCCATAACTGACAGATTTTCCATCTTCCATGTCGCTATCCTACTCTTGATCCTTTTTTTTCAGCTCACCAAACATGCATGATTTGGAGTATGTAAAGTTCATGGCAATCCCCAGATATTTCTCTTTCGCTTCCACTCTCAGGATATGGAAGGTTGATTCCAACAGCTTCTTCCATTCATGGCTGGTATTTGGGCTGACGACGAGAGAGGACTTCTGAAAATTTATTCTCTGGCCTGCATGGGCAGAAAAATTGTTTAACACCTTTCCCAGTGCCTCCACTGCTTGGCTGGAGATCTCAAAAAATATGATACGATCGTCCGCAAACATCAAATGAGAGACTCGCGGAATCGCCGACCAATCTGAATTCAGTGGCACACCTTCATTGCACAGACCGATCATTGAGGATAGAGCATGCTGGCACAATATAAATAAGAATGGAGATAAAGGGCAACCTTGCCTTAAGCCATTCATTGGTTTTATAGTGTCTGAAATCCAGCCATTAAATTTAACCTTCATTTCCACTGTCGTGACACATTGTAGAATGTATGTGATCCATTTGTGTGAAAACCCCATCCTTCTCAATACTTTTTCCAGAAAAGACCATGAAATTCTATCGTATGCCTTATTCATATCCAAAGATAACGCTGCTAAGCACTTTGAACCACCCTTTTTCTTCCGAATGTACTCTAACACTTCATGAGCAATCAGTACATTTTCATTTATGGATCTGCCCGGTACAAACGCAGATTGGTTAGGAGATACTAGCGTATGGACCACTCTTTTCAACCTATTAGCTATTACTTTGGCGATCACTTTATAAATGACATTGCATAGGCTAATAGGTCGAAAATCCTTTGGCTGCACCGGATTTGGACATTTTGGGATGAGAACAATCAAAGTTTCATTCCATGCTGCTGGCATACTTCCTTTTTGAAAAAAGTCCAACACTGCCTGGCACACCTGATTACCCACCACATCCCAGTATTCCTGATAGAAGCCAGCCGGCAGTCCATCCACACCTGGAGATTTCCAATTTTCCATTTGGAAAACCGCCCCTTTGATTTCTTCAGCTGAAAACTCAATGTCTAACCATGCTTTCTGTTCACTTATGAGCTCTTCCTGGATTAACTGTAAGTAATCTTCTACCGCAATCAAATTCTGTCGAACATCCTCTAGGAGAGGTGATCCATCCCTCAGGACTCCTTCTAAATGCTGTAGCATCAACTGCTGCATCTCCTCTGGGTTATCTATCCAATCCCCATTCGGCTTTACCAATTGTGTAATAAAATTTCGACCCTTCCTCCTTGTTGCCCATTTATGGAAATACTTGGTATTGCCTTCTCCCTGAGTTATCCATTGAAGTTTTGATCTCTGTCTCCAGTAGTCCCTCTGCACTTGCAACAGATTATTCAGTTCTGTGAGAGTTTGTTCTTCATCATCCTCAAAGTCTTCTACCTGTCCCCTATTGTGTAGTGGCAACCGCTTCTGAACCCAAACCAGCTTGGTTTGCATCTTCTGTATCTTTGCTTCCAGTTTTCCGAATCTCTCCTTATTCCACACATTCAATTGAGAAAGTGTTTCCGAAATGTTTTCTGTTATTCTGTCCATTCCACAATGAAGTTCACCCCCTTTCCTTGGCTTCCATATTTTTGCAATTATATGTGTGGCCTCCTCATATTTAGTCCAGTACTTCTCAAACAGTCCCAACCGTTTTCTACCACTTCTCTTACATAACGGTCTTGTGTCAACCAACATTGGACCATGATCTGACCCAAAGATGGGTAGATTTCTTACCAAAGCCTTTGGGAACATATTGATCCAGTCAGAAGTCGCCACCACTCTGTCTAATCTTTCAAAAATTCTATCGGCTCCTTTTCTTCCGTTGGTCCAAGTGAACCAGAGGCCACAGTTCTTTATCTCCGACAAACCTAGCTTGGTCAAGACTTGTTTGAGGTTTCCATCCAACTTCTTGTTTATTTCTTTACCAAAATATGAAATTTATCTCGTCATTCATAGAGTTCGTTTCTAATTTTTTTTGTATATATTATTCTTACTAGCAACATCAATGTATAACCTAAAATTAAAAGATAAAAATGAAATTAAAAAATTATACATTTAATGGTATATTTAATGTGTTGTATCTTATAATTTTAAAATATATACTCAACTAAAACCAATTGTTTTTTTAAGAGAAAAGAGTACTATTTTCTACTCCCTCCATCTCAGAAAAAAAAAAGAGTTCATTTTGGATAAGGTACAACTTTTTATTAGTCATTAGGTACAATTCATTTAAAGACAAAAAAGCAGTCGTTTTCCGACGGACAATTACCGTCGGAATAACCACATTTCCGTCGGAAAATGGCCTATTTCCGACGGATTTCCGACGGAACATCACCGTCGGAAATGCGTCGAAAAACATTTCCGGCAATCCGGAAGTTCATTGGATTTCGACGATTTTCGATACTCCGACGGATTTTACGACGACGACGGTAAAATGTTCCGACGGATATCCGTTTAAAGTAATAATTTCCGACGGATGTCCATTTAAATTAAATCAATTTTAAATAAGAAATAAATAAGTTCCGATTTAAGTCCATTGAAATTTAATTAATTTGTAAACGAATAAATAAGTTCCGACGGATATCCGTCGGAAATTTAATAAAAATTTTTTAAAAAAAATAAATTCCATTTCAAAAAAAGCTAAAAATAGTTTTATACATATAAATTTGATAAAAACTAATACTATCCTAATCTTTATCCGTATTCGTGCTCGAGTCAGTATCTTCATTGTTACTCGTTTTCTTTATCCTCCCCTTCCGCATTTTTACTTTCTTTCTTTTACCTTTGATTTCTTTTCTTTTTTACTCTCTTTATACCCAAAAAAGAGCTTAGTTTTGAAAAATTTTCTTTGTTTCTAAAGAAATAGTCCACTTTTGGTTTGAATCGTTTCTATTACTTTTACTATTAATGAAAATTTTATAATTTAAATCAAATCAAAAGTGAAATATTTTTTTAGAATGATTATTTTACTCTTTTTAATACATTTAACTTATTTTTCTTTTTAGAAAACTTTTTTCAACCATTTCTAATACATTTAACTTGTTTTCCCTTTTCCAAATTCATTTTTTTAGAATGATTATTTTACTCTTTTAATACATTTAACTTGTTTTTCCTTTTAGAAAACTTTTTCAACCATTTCTAATACATTTAACTTGTTTTCCTTTTCCAAATTCATTTTTTTAGAATGATTATTTTACTCTTTCTAATACATTTAACTTGTTTTTCCTTTTAGAAAACTTTTTCAACCATTTCTAATACATTTAACTTGTTTTCCCTTTTCAAATTCATTTTTTTAGAATGATTATTTTACTCTTTCTAATACATTTAACTTGTTTTTCTTTTAGAAAACTTTTTTACCATTTCTAATACATTTAACTTGTTTACCCTTTTCCAAAATTTATTTTTTTAGAATGATTATTTAACCTCTAAACTCTCTTCCAAGTTAACCTCTAAACTCTCTTCCAAGTTAATAGAATATAATTAACATTTTAAGTACTATTTATGGAGATAAAAATACTTCAGAAAGAATCAAGAACATGACTTTTGCACTAAATACGGACTTTGAAACCACAATTACACTCAAACCAAATACACTCCATTTCCACAAAAAATTAAACATCCATAGCAAAAGGGAAAAAAAAAAATTTGCCTTCATACTGAGGATAAACAACAAACACAGCCGAAGCCAACACCGGCCAAACAACAAACACAAATCCAGCACCAAAAATCCAGAAACCATACTAGCAAATGACAACCTACAAAATCAGTGCCACATTCACACCCATTCGCCATTAGCCACAAAACCATCAATCAAACATTTTATTTTGCAAAAAAGATCGGAAAATGCCCAAAAATAGAATGGAAATTCGGCTGCTGTTCCTCAAATTCCCGCAAAATCCAAAAATTCAAACACAAATTCCCACCAAACACATACACAGCCAGAACAGAAATATAAAACAACACCAATATTTAATAAAAATGAGAAAAAATCAGAGGAGGACCGGAATGACAGTGATGGCGGCGGAGGCGGTGACTCGGGTGAGGGGTGCACGGCCGACGGTCGACGAGCTCAGGTTGAGGACGAGAAGGGCAGTGACGAGGCGGTTGGAGATTGGAGCGCGGCCGACGGATTTGCGATGAGACTCCTGCGGGGTCGCGGCGGAAAATGCAGCGCCTACCCTTAGATTTCCGCCTGAAATCTGGGGAAAACTGGGAGCCAAAGACTCCGGAAATCCGAAAGAGGGGGGGGGAAAAGATGGGAACAATTTGGGGAGAGCGGATGAGAGGCGGGAGAGAGGGGAGAGCGCGCGGGAGGGGAAAGAAATGGGAGAGAAGAAAAAAGGGGGGCAGTTTTTTTTTATGTAGATTTGCATTTCCGACGGAAACCCGTCGGAAATTACAAATTTTTTCCGTATTCGACGACAATTCCGACGGCTTTACCGTCGGAAATGTTTTTTACTTTCATTTTTAAAATTTCCGACGGAAATCCGTCGGAAATCTAAAGTTGTTTCTACAATCGAATTTATTCCGACGGAATTTCCGTCGAAAGTTTATCCATTTTTTATTGTCGGCAAGAACTTCCGACGGACTAGCCGTCGGAAACTGTCGGTCCGTCGGAATTACTTTTTTTAAATATTTTTTTGGAAACTTCCGACGGGTTTTCCGTCGGAAATGTTTCTATTACCGACGGAAGTCGGTCGGAAATTTAATTTTCTTTTTTATATTTTTTGGTAAAATATTCCGACGGATTTTCCGTCAGAAAATTTAACAAATTAATTTTATAAAAAATATTTCCGACGGTTAATCCGTCGGAATATTTTGGCGCCTCGCGTCGCAAATTTTTTCCGACGGATTAACCGTCGGAAATAATATTTCCGACGGATATCCGTCGGTAAGGTTGGCGCCGGCTTGCACTTTCCTTTTTCCGACGGTAATCCGTCGGAAATTTCCGACGGATTTATATCCGTCGGAATATTCCGTCGGAATATTTGCTTTTTTTTGTAGTGTAATACACACTTAAGAAAGTACAAAATATGAAAAGATATCTATGACTTTAAAGAAATTTATCTCGTCATTCATTAACGCATTTTACTACACAAGAATGTCATTATTTTTCATTAATGGCCAATATAAATAATTAATACTTGCTAAATATTCGATCCAACAACACTCGCCATCATGTTGATACTCTCTCTATATAATTGCTTCCACTCAAGTCACCTCTTCAGCGAGCATTTCTTTTTTACATAAGTATTTTTCCTCAAATTCTTTTCTGATAGGATAAATTTTTTGGTGATGAATGATGGTGACCAACATCAGTGAAAATCCAAAGCCAAATTCTGAAGTCATCTATAGAGAATGTGTCTTGAAATATCACAAAAAATCCACTCAAAGTTGTGCAATTGATGGTTGCAAAGAATTCAAGCCTGAGCAAGGGTCAACCAGTCCATTCATCTGCCAAACTTGTGGTTGCAATCGTATATTTCATCGTAGAATAGTTATTTCTCCTGGCTGTTCTTTTAACATTTCTGATCTTCTTCCTCCACCGCCACCGATAAATCCAAGACAACCAAAAATTGGAAGCATAAGCGGCAAAGAATACAGAAAATTTAGCAAGATAGTGATTAGGGAAAAGCCAACTTCTTTTCCTTCTCATAGAACAACGATATTTCAAAGGAACTCGAGTGACGAAGATCAAATAGTGAGAGATGAGGCAAAAACTCCAAATGAATATCATATCGGCACAAAAGGGGTTAATATTCCAAATGATGATCATCATGCAGCGACAAAAGAGGAGTCAATGGAAATGCGAAATGGAGATCCCAATGAATTTCATCATGTAGCCACTGAAGAGGTGGAAACTCCGAATGAATATCATGAAGTGACAAAAGAGGTGTTGCTGGAAACGCCAAATGAGGATCATGTAAGCATGAAAGAGACTAGTCCTCCAAATGAAAATCTAGTGAGAAAGGTAAGGAAACCTAGGACCCACCTTACTGATATTCAAAAACGAAAGGCTATAGATTTAATGGATAAATACGGTTGGAATGTCCCTAGAACCAGAATTGCCCAAGATCATGTGAAGAAATTTTGTTACGAGATGGACATAAATATTAAAGTGTTTAGGGGTTGGATGGACCACACTAAACGTAAACTGAAGAGGAATGGATTTAGCTTTGCCAATTAAGGGTTGGGCTGTTAAGTTTAAAACTTTTAGATGTTTGCTTCAAATGTCAGAATTTTGCTTACGCATTTTCTTTTGTTTCTTAGTATTGTAATATTTTCTTTTGTTTGGTTTAGATAAAGTAAAAATGTTGTGTTATTTTCGTGTAACAAATAGTTTCAAATAATATTCATGATTCATATATATATATATATATATATATATATATATATATATATATATATATATATATATATATATATATATATGTATGTATGTATATATGCTTCGGCCTTTTTTTTAGTGTAAAACATAGATTTTGAAATTGTAAACATCATGTATAGGTAAAATTATGCTTAACAAGAAGTAATGAATGTTCACATCAAAACCCAAAATACCAAGAGTACTAAATAATAAAATATAAAGGACTTACGCAAAATATCATATGAAATCCAATTATATATGCTAGCATTACTTAATTACCCTAGGCAAAACTTTGCATTTAGGCCATTATGCAAAATATTGCTGCAAAATTTACTTATTCCGCTCAATTGTTAACATTCATTTTCACTTTCTTCAATGTCTTAAAATTAGAACATTATTGTTTAGCTTTTTAAATGAAATTTGTACAGTATATTTTTTCTAATTAATATTGATCGTGTAGTCTACAAAGAATATAAATTAATAAGCACACAAGTGAAAAATTATATATTTAATAATCTATTTAACGAGCCATACACAACATAATTTTAAGAGAAATAATAAAGAATAAAATGGTTTTTTAATGATAATTTTAGTCAGTAACTGATGTGATTTATAATTTAGATATTTATAAACAAGGAATCGCCACTGCCAAAACTTACAAGTTTGATGCCACCACAGGAGATGCCATTGTTGAATATGATGTTAGCATTGTGCACTATTGATAATTTTTTTTTTTCATTAGGAGATATCCCCACATTCACTATTGATGAGTTTGAGAATGCAGAATTGTGGATTACTACAATTTAACATTCTGCAGTGCATTTGTTTTTTCTTTAACCTTTCTCTAGAGTGTTTATTAAATTTTATCTGCTTCCAGTCTACATTGCCTTAATTCCTGGTGGAATTGTGCAAGTACTATTTGTCAACAGGATGGCTGTTCTCTTTAGCATCTTTACCATTCACGTTTTTTTGGTGTAAAATTAAAATTTTAAATTTCTTGAGGGAATCAAAAAAGTACTAGTATTTCGTAACAAAAAATAATTTGAATTAAAATGAGGCCCACAACCCAATGATTTTTCTTATTATTATTCATCGAAGACTTTCATTTCTACTAATGTTGTAAAAAATCGGACCGGTCATGTGAAGGGGTTAGGGGTTCAGATAGGTAATAAAAAGCCTAATGATGTCACTATAAATAATAAATATAAAGTAATTATAAAAATATGAATATTACTATACAAATATATTAGAAATAAATTATTTAATTACTTAATGTAATTAAATTTAAATTAAGTATAAATTGTATGAAATCCAAATGTATAATTGAATACTTTCATGAAAAATAGTATAAAACATGTTTTAAGTAAAAAATGTGTTAAAAATGGTAAGAAATCTCTTTTATAATTTTTGACATATGAAATTTAAAAAAAAAATTATGGGTGAAAATTCAAAATATTCATATAAAAAGCATTAAAAAATAAATTTATAAAAAATGGAGTCAAATTAAAATTTTTAAAAGTTAAAATTTCATTTTAAAAAAGAATCAATACTTTTAAAAAGAGCAAGGACGGAGACGAAATGATTTCTTCAAATCAATCAATAGGCTTCTAAGAAAGCCATAAAAATTCAGTCGGCGGTAGGGCCACTTTATAACCACAGATTTATGATGGATTGATTGCTTGTATGGCATGATCAACATGTAACAACAATAATGAAATGAAAAAACTGGGCGTCACAGAGTAATAGGCACGTTTTTCATTTTCACAGAATGGCCATGCAAAAATTGACAACATTTTACTGACTACCTTAATACGATTTTACCACATTTGATGGCTCAAAACATGGGAATATGACAATTATTTGATTGTTCTCTTGACAATATACAGGCATTCAAAAAAAGCAGCTGCTTAGCTAATTCCAGCTTGACAACTCGGAAACACATAGCAGTATTTCAAAACATCATGCCAACCATGTCTAGAAAAAAAATAAATAAATAAAGAAAAGAGAAGCATTTATCCTCTCACCAATCAACAAAACAGAAAACTAGAGATCACCAATCAACATTCTATGTTTAGCAATATGTAAGAAAACCCATCTTATTCATCCAAGAATGTCATAAGGGCCTTAAAAAATATGCCAATTCATCCAAATAATCATGCATAAAAGCACATAAAAGCAGCAATTTGGAGCAGTTTATCAATTTAAACATAATAAAATGAAAAGAGATAAAAGAAAATTAAAACTAACATAGAAGTAGTAGTACCATATACACGGATAAAATAAAACTTACCTTAGAATCTTGATGCCCTACTATTAATTATTGATTTTTGTTTCCTCTTTCCCTCTATTGGTTTATATTTTGATTTCAAAAGGGCAATGATAATGACAACCATGGGATGGAGGAAGCAAAATGATAGAGAGAAGAGACGAAGGGAATGAGTGCTTGAGATTTGGAGATGATAATGACGAAGGCCGAAGGAAAGAAGAACTAGCCCATGAGGAGATGCAAATAGAATTGAGAATGAAGTTTTGATTCTGTACATGTCAGATCATGAATTAGTAACTGTGTCTAATTTCCAAAAAAATCTCAACTGTGTCAAACTTTTCATTTTTAGAATGGAATATTTATGGAATCTCCATGAATAGGATCAACCCTTATTTTATTCCATGGTATTTACATGAGGTTCCTCTTTAAGATCGTCCCCGAGAGGACTTCATTGATCCATCATATATGTTTCATCTTTCGTTTTCTTTTTATTTGTTTCAAGAAATCTATTGATCAGTCTCGATTCTTTCTTTTTTTCTTGATTCTTTTTCAATCAAGATGTATAGATCCCGTTCATGGATTAACGAAAATGTAGAAAAGCTCTATTTGCCTCTTATGACTCCAAATGAGCACATTTAACCCGAAAGAGGATCACGTATTTTTTTAATATGTGGAGAGATAAGATTTGAAAATTTTAAAAATGTGATCATTGCATCCCGTGAAGAGATTGTTAATTCAGTGAAGAGTTCTAGGGAAGGCAACGGGGCAGGTGCTTTGCCCTGTCTGTGACACCCTCCCCCGCCACCTGTCTCACTACCCGCTTCCTTTCTACCTATCACCCGTCTCGCCCGCCCCATTTCCCATTATAAAATGGAGCATCGTTCAATAATTTTTCTAATGCTATACTTTTTTGTGGTTAGGGTATAATTAGGGGACAATTGGATCAATTGAGAAGAATTCTTTTTTTTTTTTTTTGGATTTTATACTTCACAAGCTTGTTTGACATTATCTATTAGCTTTTTCATCTTTCAAAAACATGGTTCACATGACTTACCACTTTGGTTGTGTAGGTGCTATAATGTAAAATTATTGAAAGATGCTCCATTTCAAAGATTAAATTAAAAATTATTGAAAGATGCTAAATTGAAAGATGCTCAAAAAAAATTCAAATTTTCACTAGAAAGAAGACACAAAATCCTCCATCAATGTCCTAAAGCTAGAAGGCAGAAACAATCATACACAATCCAGTGAACCAAAGACAAGTTAGGCCTCAAGGCAGAAGCCAAAGAAAATGCAAAAACAGGTTTTCATTATTCAAAAAACTTTTAGTTCAGATTTAGTTTCCAACATCCATACCCGTACTCAGATCTAAATAGTGCTTATAAAGACATTGAATTGATACCTGCAGCAAGTGGTAAAACAATAAAAGAAAGAAGCCAGAAGCCAGAAACAAAATTTGTAGTAGCAAGAGAAGCAAGAAGGAATCTAGGGTTTCAGGGAATCAAGGGTTTGGGATTTCAGGAAGTCAGAGATAGTAGTGGTGAATGAGCGATGGTCGCATCCATGGCCGCAAATCGGTCAACAAGGGTTGCAGTTTGGGGATTGGGTTGTCTAGGTTGGGGAATGAGTCCAATGATGAGGAAAGAAACTTTGACCATTTGAGATCGGTGGAGGGTGACGGAAAGATAGCGGGCAGCAAGCATGGCAGCGAAGGGCGGCGAAAGAAAGGGTTTTAGCGAGGGGCGACGGGAAAAAGAAAGGGTTTCAATGCTGATAGGTTCAGCGAGGAGTGGCGGGAAAAAGAAAGGGTTTTAGTGATGGTAGGCTCAGCGAGGGGCCTATCATCACTAAAAAAGAAAAAAACACAGATAGAGCATGAGAGAGATGCAAACAAAAACAAGAGAGAATGGTTAAATTTTTTGCAAATTGTAATTTTGCAACCATAATTTATATTCTATAAAATTTTAGTAATTATTATTTGACTAGTAATTATTCTTAAGATTATATACATCCCACGAGTTATTTTTTATGTGTTTTGATCCAAAAAAATTATAACTTTTTTCAATTACATCCCTTATTAAAAGTTTTTGTATTAGAAAACTAAATTAACATTTTTTATAATAATTTTAGTTTGAGTTTATGTAATTTTATTACGTTTAGGAGATTCTTATACTTTTTAATGTGGATACATTCTAATATGTTTAAAATGTTGTTATGTTTTTCAATATAAATATAACTAGTAAATATTACATACGAGTTAAAAGTAAATCATACTATAGTGCTGATATTATGCCATTGCAATAATGCCAAACTATTTTGCAATGACAAGTTGCATTTTGGACTTAATATTCTGTTAACAAGTTGGAAAATTCAAGAGAAGATTTCCCAATCTTCACTTAATACGAGGAAATTGTTATCTGTAATACCTTTATTATTGAACTCAATTTTGAATTTGTGTTGCTTCTTAAAGCCCTTCTTAATTTGTAAGCAGATAGAAAGACTCTTTTCATGTCTGACTGTGGGAGTTAGGCATCAAGTTATCTTTCTTTTTTTTTTTTAATTTTTTTTTATTATTTACAACACCACAAGCCATTGGTTGTCCAATTGTGAGTATTGGACATACTTTTATTTTGTATTTCTTTTACTTTTGGATATTACTTTTCTGAAAGGACTTTAGAGTTCAAAGTTGATAGTTTAGACTTGTGATACGTTGTCCACTCTTCTTGCCTTCAACATTTGAATTTACGGTTTCAACGACATAATTTGAGAATCAATGTTACCCCCTCTGTTTGATGTCCATAAAGCTCTTTTTATTTAATTGAAAAATATATTTCTCCAATATATATGTACATATAAAGTCTCAAAAAATGTCAAAGAAGCAAAAAAAAAAAAAAAAAAAATCCTTGGGAATAGGATATAAAAGAATGTTGTTTTCTTCTATATACTTCCTTTTTTAGCTCAGGGAAAAAAAAAAAGGAAAATATTGTCTTTTTAATGCGAAAAAGTATCTTACATTAAATATATGCTATATGCTAGTACTAAAATATATAGATTCTTTATAAACTTATATGTATTATGCACTTGAAGTAAAAGCTTATTTCAATAATTTTTCTAATGCTATACTTTTTTGTGGTTAGGGTATAAGTAGGGGAAAATTGCATCAATTGAGAAGATTTTTTTTTTTAATAGATTTTATACTTCACAAGCTTGTTTGACATTATCTATTAGCTTTTTCATCTTTGAAATACATGGTTCACATGACTTACCACTTTGGTTGTGTAGGTGCTATTTGTTGTAAGGGTAATTAATAGTCATATTTGCTACTTCATTCAAGGTAAGATACATGTATTTGAATACGCGAAAGTAAGATTGCGTTAATTAATTCATGAGAATTCGGGAGTTGTTCAACCTACTTGATGGGAATTCAGGAGCCGTTCAATCTACTCACCAAGCATTTGATCCATTAAGACATATCAAGAGACCGATGGCGAGAGTTAGAGCTAAATGATTTTAAGAAATCTTAAGTGGTTTAATTAAAGACATTTAAGCTCGTCAGGCATGCGACCAAGACTTGTAAATCAATTATTTATTGCTAGTCTGATTTGAAGAACATTAGTTTTGTCTTGACCGAATTCTAGTGTAATAATAGGTCAAGTTATTTAATTAATTTTAGTAATTTTATTTTTAATTATTGGTGGCCAAATTTAGGTAATTGAAAGGCTATCCTTGCTGGTTTTTATTTTATTATGGCCGAAATTATTAGGTAAATTTAGTAGTCAAATTTGTAAGTTTGAAGGAAACCTTAAAGGGCCAAACTTCCAAGTCTAATTGGCTTTAGGGTTTTTATTTCTTTTTTTTTAAAAGTCTCTTGGCCGCCCCTTCCCTTAGAAATTAGATTGGGATTAGAATTTTTAATTTTTACCTTTTTAAGAAAAATTTGTAACTTATTTAAAGAGGCCAATCGGCCAAAACATGAGAATACACATTGAGAAGAATTTGACATTACGTCATTGAGAGTTTGAATGAATCAATCTCTTCATTCTTGTAAAGAACAATGGACTTATCAAACTTGATCAGTTTGTGGCACCATTGAGTTTTATCAATCTAGTAGAACCCTAGATTGTGGCGATGCTTCATCCATCGGTATTAATTTCGTCGGTTTTAGCAATTTCGCAAGTTAAATCTTGGATTTTTTTTCACTTGTTGTGGATTGCTAGCTCCCTATAGCCGTGAAGTGTGCATCAGTTTGGTATTAGAGCTTTAGGTAACTTCAAAATTTTGTAGATATTCTGTTTATAATTCCTTAGTCAAAATTCTGTTCATACTTTTTCTTGTAAAGCCGAAATTCTGATTTTTCTTGTGATAGTCAAATTAGTTGTTTAGTCCTAGTTTTCAAGACACGGTTAAACCTTTTCTTGCTGCCCACTTTTTGTATAGATAATTTTGGTTTTGTTATTCTGTGATTTTTTTTTTGTTACCTACTGTTTGCTTAAAAAAAAAATCTGAACCACTTGAAGTTATTCCTTCCTTCTGGTTGCGTTGTTCTTGTTTGTGTCTTGTTCCTCTTCATTTTTTTATTTTTCTATAAATGGTGCCTCTTTGTTGTTCTTCTACTGTGAAAAGAAAATTTCCGTTTGTGTTTCTTGTTGAAAAAGAAAGATTGCTTACTATTTTTCTGAATATCCGAATACCTTGAATTGTTCCCTCCATAATCGTTGTGCTTGTGATGTTTTTATTTGTTCCTCTTCGTGGTGATAGTGTGGCTGCTATGAATTATTCTTTCTAGTTAAAAAAAAAAAGAGAAAAAGAAGAAGAAGAAAGAACTGTGACCAAAAAAAAAAAAAAAAAAAGAAGCTCAAACCAAACTTGCCAGCAGAAAAGAATAGCTATACTGCTTTTGTTCTTTGTGTCCAGAATTCTTGTTGATTTTTTTTGCTGCAATCCATGTTGCCTTTTGTCTTGATTCATAACAGAATTCTTCACTCTCGTCTTGACTTAATTTAGATCTTCTTAGCCAATATTGTTGACTGCAATTTGGTTTTTACTTGATTATTCCAGCCAAAATTCTGCTTTTCTTTAGGCTGTTGTCTTGTGAATCCTTGTTGAAATTTGCCTTAAGAATTGAGACAAATTTTGCACACTTGGCTGCTGAAAATTTAGACGTTTGTGGCTGAAATTTTGACTGAAATTGTTTTGCCAAATTGTCTTGCTTCTGGCCGAAGTTTCTAGCTCTTTGTGCAAAAAAATTTATTGACTTTGTTCCATGTTTGTTCCACTTTTGTTTCTGATTTTGTCCGGAAAAGAATTTTGTTGGTTGAATTTTTGTTGGTGCTTTTTTTTTTCCTAAAAATTTTGGTTCCACTTGAATTCTTGTGGCCGAAAGTGGAACTTGCCTAACTCCTAAACCAGTTTTAATACTATGGAAATCTGCTTGATATCTTAATTGTTCTTTTTCCAATTATTCCCAGTCACAATCAAGTGTGTTCTAGTCTTGTACTTTTTTTTATTGGGTGCAAACACAAGCTTTCTTGGTTCCAAGAATTTCTTTTGGTGCCAAAATTTTTTTTTTTCAGCCGACAATACTCTTTGCCCAAAACATATTTTTGTCCGATTTTGGGTCTAAATCATGTCCGGCTTGATCATCATAATTATTTTTGCCCAAAACTTGTTCTGTCTAGAATTTACATTTGTCATTATCCAGTTGTAGTTTCTCAAATTCTATTTCTTGTGCAAGGAAAATTCTAGCTGCAATTGGTCTTTCTACCTAACTTCATTTTTTGTTCTGGAAATTTTAGTACTGCCCTCTTTATTTGTTTGTTCTTGGATTCTTGTTGAAGAGGTACTTTAGTGCTCAGGAATTGTGAGAAAATTCTGTTCAAACCTGTACTGTTTCTTTGCTGAATTTTTGAAGCCGTGCTAGTTATAGTTCAAACCCGTACTGTTTCTTTGCTTGTTCTTGAATTTTTAGGAATTGTTTCAGGAAACCATGCTGCCTTTTGTCTTGAGTTATAACATAATTTTGTTTGCCAAAGAAATGTGTGTTTTGTCACAAAAGAATCCAAATGTGATTAACTTTCCTCATCACAATTGAATTTAGAATTGGCAATTGTTGTTGAGCTGAAATTTTGCACTTTGTACTTTGACTGGCCGAAATTTGCACTCTCTTGGCAGTTTCTTTTGCATGAAATTTTGTTCCTTTTGGTAATCTATCTTGGTAAAAAATTCTGCAATTTAGTAAACTTTCTTGACTAAAATTACTATACAAAAAGGGTTGCAAGAATTGTTTCCTATTTTGACTATATTTCCTTTCTTGAAAGTTACCTTCCTTTAGTTAGCTTTCCTATTTGTTTCATTTTAGATTCCATATTTATTTTCCTGTTTTATTCCGTATTTGCTTTCCTTTTAGGTTCCATATTCATATTTTTTTTTAGTTTCCTATTTATAGTTTTCCTTATTCAAGTCCACTTTGTAGTTGAATTTATCTTGTTTCTTAATTCCTTAGTTTCATAATTTGTATCCTAATTCCAATTTACTTTCAGATTTTCTAGTTTCCTAATTTTTAGCCTTCCTTGAGTCCTTATTTCTTAAATTCTTATTTGGACTAACCCTTGGCTGAAAATTTTTCAAGGATTGATAAAAAGTGTTGTTCTAAGAAAGAACTTAGAGAAAGATTGTTGAGTGAGGAGTGAGACATAAAAAAATAACCAGGAGCATACTCATATACACCCTTACTACAAATCTTTCCATATTCTTGTTGTTTCTTTTTTTACTAAATTTTTGCAGGGATCATGTCAAAAGAAAGCATAGCTTCCATTGATCAAAAGACCCTTAAAGATTGGATGGAACCCATAAGCTGAAGATATTCCAATTTGGGTGATCAATTTGAGGCTTTCCCATTAAGGTTTCAATCCAATGACGATAAGATGGAACAATTGCCCAATAATATGAGATCCTTCACTAAGTTAGTGTCAAAGAAGTCAAGATCTAGGGGGAAAAGGCCCTCAAATTCCGAGAAAAGTAAAGAGTCCGATAGGGCTTCTACTTCCCATAGGGGTCGAAACCAAGTTGATACATTTGACCAAGTTTTGGGAAGTATAAAAATGGAAATTCTAGCCTTCCAAAGTAGAGGAGATCTTGAAGCATACTTGGAATGGGAAAAGAAGGTTGAAAGAACATTTGATTATTATTAGTATTATGAAGATTTCCTTTCTGACTCCATATTTAACGGGGATGTGATTTCCAATAATAAGTCCGATGATTCTATGTCTAATTTGACTAAGATTGATGGTGAAAAAGGTGTCGTAGTAGGAGACACACTCACTACCTTGAATTCTATGCCATTAGTAGTAAGTGATGAAAGAATGTCGAATAGAGAAGAAGCATTAGTGACCATGAGATCACTTAGTGCTCCAATCATGGAGAATGATGCACAAAGGAAGAACATCTATCATGTACAAGTTTATGAAACTTCACTCCAGATTAGCAATGAAGAGAAGAAGGATGAAGAGGAAGAAGAGCCTGATGTATCATATTTGGCGAATCCAATGAGTAGGGTCATCAAAACCAAGCGTCGGAGCCGATTAATAATGTTTTGACTCTTCCACACCTTGATTTTGTGATTGGAGAAAGACAATTTTCCCACACTTTGGTTCAAACTTGGAGCCTTCAAAGATTAGTAGTAAAATGCTATTGCAAGAGTGGTTCAAGAAGAGCTAAAAAGAAAAGCCATCGTTTTCCCTGGCTAAACTATTTCTTCTACCCTCTAAGGGGTTCAAAATATATTAATTTCATCCCAAGGATTTTTTTGAAAATTTGAGGACGAATCCTTTCAAGGAAAGGAAGAATGATTAAAATCTGGGAGTTATTCAACCTACTTGATTGAAATCCAGGAGCCGTTTAACCTACTTGCCAAGCATTTAATTCATTAAGGCATATCACGGGAACAATGGTGAGAGTTAGAGCTTAACGACTTCAACAAACCTTAAGTGGTTTAATTCAAAATATTCAAGCTCGTCAAATATGCGGCCAAGACTTGTAAGTCATTAATTTATTGCTAGTCCAATTTGAAGAATACTAGTTTTGCCTTGGCCGAATTCTAGTGTGATAATAGGCCAAGTTATTTAATTAATTTTTGTAATTTTATTTTTAATTATTGGTGGCCGAATTTAGGTAATTAAAAGCTACCCTTTCTGGTTTTTATTTTATTATGGCCGAAATTATTAGGTAAATTTAGTAGCCAAATTTGTAAGTTTGAAGGAAGCCTTAAAGGGCCAAACTTCCAAGTCCAATTGGCTTTAGGGTTTTTATTTCCTTTTTGTTTTAAGTCTCTTGGCCACCCTTTCCCTTAGAAATTAGATTAGGATTAGAATTTTTAGTTGTTACCTTTTTAAGACAAATTTGTAGCTTATTTAAAGAGGCCAATCGGCCAAAACATGAGAATACACGTTGCAAAGAATTTGACATTACGTCCTTGATAGTTTAAGTAAATCAATCTCTTCATTCTTGTAAAGAACAATGGGCTTATCAAACTTGACTAGTTTGTGGCACCTTTGAGTCTTGTCAATCTAGTAGAACCTTAGGTTGTGACGACGCTTAATCCATTGGTCTCAATTCCACCAATTCTAGCAATTTTGCACGTTAAGTTTTAGGTCTTGTTTCACTTATTGCATATTGCCGACTCCCCATAAACGTGAGGTGCGCATCATTAATTGTGCATTTCTTGTGAATTTTACTTTCGCATTTATGGGAAATGTAGAAATGGAAGTTAGTTATACTTGTATTCTTCTTGTAAAAATAGTATTTAGTTTCATCTCATGAACAAATGTTTGATGATTAGGTTAAAACTATAGCAATTGTTATTGATTAGCCCTCAGTAGTCCAGTAAAATTTACTTACATGTTTGAGATGATAAAGTAATTAAAGATCACATCATTATCTTTGGAGGAAGTATATTAACTATTTGAAAGCACTTAACATATCATTTTGGATTGTTATGTGTTTTTGAAGAATATTAGTACCTTATTTGCTGTCTTTGCTTATTTAACAATGAACACTTTTGTACTTAGTACTATTGTTAGTTTCCCATGCTTTAAATGGTGAAAAGATTGTTGTTAAAATTGTATCATGTGCATAGAAGTCCTATGATAGTTACTTTGAATTGGGCCATCTCTGCTTGTTGAAGTAAGCACCAACCACATTTGTTTGCTCTTTCCCTTTTTTTTTTCCCTAAGGTTGTAGGGTGTTATGGCTATTATTTGGTAGTTTATGCAATTGTTGATGAAACCACTATATGCTTTTTACCTCTTTGAACTAAAAATGGTTTGATATTTTAGACTCGTTAGTGTAAAGAAAGAAAATATTGTCTAAAGGTAAACGATCAAATGTTGGATTTGTTAAACATCTTTTTTAACGTTTCAGTTCATAAACAAAATTCCATTCAATATATGTTTTTCTAGCACACTTGGCAATAAGATGGAGCTTAATTTGTTAAAAACTGACTAAATTTTGGTATATTTATAACTCAGTGTATGTAAAGCTTTCAATTTGATAGCAATAGAAAAAATGAATTTCCCTTACTATTACACTTCCAAAAATTTTGTAACTTTGTGGCATAACTCTTTCTTGTCCTTAGTGTTTTTAACTAATACTTACTTTAACTTCAAGCATGTTATACCCCTTTTGGAATCTTCAACCATAGTCATTTTGGCAAACATAGTAGTCAATTGATTCGACTTTTAATTACCTTAATAACTATATGACAAGCATGTTATTAAATTTATTTTCCTAATTAGAAGCACTAAAAAGACACAAGGACAATGTTGATTTTTATTGTTTACTAACATATTGATGAATTGATTATAAGTTATTGATAAGTCATGGATGAAAATTTTCCACAAATCAAAGGACAAGAGTTATAAATTTGGTATAAAAGAGTTCTTAAAATTTGCATGCCATAATAAAGAAAACTCATATAAAATCCCTTGCCTTTGTAAATCTTGCAAAAATTTTGTCTATGTAACAAAAATAGTATCCACTTATATTTGATGCATAGGGGAATGTGTAGGGGTTATGATAATTGGTTCTATCATGGCAAATCATACAGCAATATTTCATTTGATGAAGATTCACTATATGATGAGGGATGAGGATGGGGTTATGATGATGAGCTAGATGACATATTGAATGACATCTATTAGAGTAACTGGTGAAACTTGGCAACCTAGTAGTGTGTCTTCAAATAATTTAAATGTTGACACAAAAACATTTCATGAATTGCTAAATGAAGTTCTTTAGGTCTTGTATCTATGGTATGCTTAGCTTTGAAATTGCCATTTGTAGTAACTTGTTTATCTTTGAAGAACATCAATGGTTAGATTGTCAAATTTTTTGATTATTTGCTTGACATATTTAACAAAGCCCTTCCAAATTCAACTTCCATTTCTAAAAAATTCTTTGAAGATAAAAAAAATCATTTGGGATTCAAGGTTCCAATGTAAAAAAAATCCACACTTGTATAAATGAATGTGTTTTATATATTCTACAATGAGTATGAATCTCCCAAAACTTGTAAAAATGATAAATGTAAAAAGCCTCAATTTAGAGGGTAGGGTTCAAATATTCCATGAGAGGTTGTTTGTTACTTTCTTCTCAAATCAAAGTTGCGAAGGGTATTCATTAATGAAGTGGTAGCTTGTGACATGAGGTGGCATAAGGAAAAATTGGTAGATAATGATAACATGATTATGTACCTTGTAGGTAGTGAGGAATAAAAACACCTTGTCGGAGTAACCCTCAGTGTGTATGGCTAGGTTTGGCCACGGATGGATTCAATTTTCTTGGTAATCTAAAAAATGCATGCAATGTTTGGCTTGCCTTTCTTGTCCCGTATAATTTTCTTTCTCTGCATGAAAAATCTTTTCTTCATCATGTATATGTTAATTCTTGGACATAAATCGCTAGAAAATAACATTGACTTGTATTTACAACTCTTTATTGATGAATTTAATGAGTTGTTGATTGGTGATAAGACTTATGATACTTATAGGAAAGAAGACTTCAAATCATGCGCAACTCATTTGGTGGACTATCATAATTTTCCATTATATAGTATGATCTTCGACTAGAGTACCAAGGACATTGAACTTGTCTGATTTGCATGAACGGGACATCCTTTCAGTACTTGCCTCATAGTACGAAAATTTGTTACATATACATTTTTGCCATCCAACCACCAAATGGAAAAGGGACAAAAAAAAAAAAAACTTAGAATCCAATAACACTTAAATATGGTCATGAAATTTTGAATGATGTGGAGAAGTTAGTCACTGAATCATATTCCTTCAATAAATTGATGAGAATCAAATATTCATAAACTTAGATATATGTTTTTCACGCTTTTGCATAGATTTCATTGAGATATGCCATGTTTACTAGAGAAATACATTATATTTGTGATTTTCACCTTTTATTTGTTTTGTAGGAAAAAAAGGGGTTGAAAAACAATTATCTTCGGGAGCTCATAACTTTTGATGCAAATGTTCAAATGAGATGATTCAAGAAGCTATGGAAAGATGAGAAAGAGAGAAAAAACTTTCATGAAGGAAGTTTGCCCAAATTCCAGAAGCAAATGGACCGAAACTGGACAAAATCAGAACAAGGCGCAAAACAAGGAAGTCCAAACCCGAAGGTTTGGACCATGGCAGTTAAAACAACATGCGCGGCGCTTTAGCTAACAAGCAGGAGACCGCCGCGTGATGCAACGACTTGGCGGTCCTCTGTCTTGACCAAAACTGAATTTTGCATTTTTACTCCCTAATGTTTTGGAAGCTTCACAAGTGTGCCCCAACGTCCCTATAGCTATAAATACCCCATGTTCTGCAGAAACAAGGCATGGAATATTTGGTTAGGGTTAGTTTTTGATTATTTGCACATTTTCCCCAATCTTGAGGGGATTTTCCTAGAGGCTAGGGTTTGGCATTTTGTGGCTCTTCAACACTTCAATCTTGGATTTACTTTGGCTTGCTAAGTGTGGAATTTGTTGGATTCATCACTCTTTTGATTAAGGGAAGTATTTCTTACAAATTTCTTATGCTTTCAATGGTTAATTCTCTTTGTGATTGTTGGTTGTTTGAAGCCATGAGAGGCTAAATTATATTGGGTGATTCTTGGTGTTTGATGTATGGATTAGGTTTATTTTGATTCCTTGTGGGTTGTAGAGTGATGGGCTTGCATTAATTGAAGTTTTCCTACTTGTAATTAATGATTAGCATGCATTGAATTGTGACCACATTTAGTGTGTGTTCTTGGTGTTCATGTGTGTTTTAGAATATATATGAATTTAGACCAAAAAGTGGGAAAAACTACCTAACATTCTTTAGCTTTAGGTGTTTGAGACAAGGAACAACTACCAAATGAGATTAATTGTGCACTAAAATTGTGTGGAAGCCATAGGTTTTAGTGTGCAAAGGTAGAAGTGAGACCGAAAGGAGATATTCTATTCTTTAATTCCATTGAGACCGAAAGGAGATGTGGAGTGAAAAATAGGTGGCTTTCTTAGATTAAACACTTGAATTAGGGAATGTGAAGTAGTTGGCTAAAACATCTAGGGCTAGAATTGTGCATTAGAGTTGTGTGGAAGCCATAGGCACTAATGTACTCTAGGTGAGGATGAGACCGAAAGGAGATTCCTCATTCTATAATTTCAATGAGACCGAAAGGAGATTTGGAGTGAACGGATGTAGCCACTTAGTTAAGATGCCCTACACTCGGTTGCCCTTAGGAGTCAAAGTAACCGAACCCTTGCATTGAACCCAAGGATCACCCTCCTTCCTCATTTGTTAATTTCTCTCTTTGATTAAGTTGAACTCGTCAACTTAATATTTAGATTTTAATATTCTCTACTATATGCATACTTTTATGCATGTTTCTTAGCTAAATATCACTCTTTACATCATTCCTTAGCAAATAATTAATTGCATTTAAATTCGTGTATTGTCCCCTTCCCTGTGGAAATCGATCCCTATTCTTTACTACAATAGATTAAGTGAGGTTTAGGTGTATATTTGTGTGAGTTTGAGCTATAATTTGACGCACTTTTGCACACACCGATTCCGCTCACCATAAATCTTCTAATCAAAATCAACGAAGAAATCAAAAGCGTGATGGTCATGGTGCCGTGGAGTAAAAAAAGCATGTTTATCAACCTTTCGTATTAGATTGACCTTAAATTGAGACACAATATAGACACCATGCATGTTATTAAGAATATGACAAAGACTTTGGTTGCCACATTATTTGATAATAAGGGTAAGTCTAAAGATAACTAGAAGTTTTATAAGGATTTGATGGAATTTGGGTTAAAAGGAGTTTGCACTTGCAGTCATATGGTAATTCATTTGTTATACCTATGGCTTCTTATCATTTTATAAAAGAAGAAAGGCATAAAATAGTTAACCTCATAAAGGCACTAAAGTTCCCAAATGGCTTTACTTCAAATCTCTCTTGATGCATGAAAAAGGGAGAATTCCAATGGAATGAAGAGTCATGACTTTATATCTTTCTCTAATGGGTTATGCTCCCTGCAATTAAAGGATGCTTGATAAAAGAAATTCGAAAAGTATTGTATATATTTTGTGAGTCTGTCCAAAGATTGTGCTCATGATGTACTTACCTAGATGTTCTTGAGAAGGAAGAGACAAAAATTGCTCTCTTTTTCTGCAAGTTGGATAGGTTATTCCCCCATCATTCTTTGCCCTAATAATTCATCTTATGATTCACTTGCCATATGAGGTAAGCATAACTGGTCCACCTCAATACTGATGAATATTTCCATTTAAGAGGTAATAACACTACCTTAAATCTTTGCCCTATGTCCTCATGTTTAATATATACATTATTTTAAGATTGTTGCATTTGCCTAGGAAAACGAGGATCTTAGTGGGCTATATTCATAACAAAACTCATTTGGAAGGTTGTATTGTTAAGAGATGCATAGACAAAGAATACCTAACATTTTGTCCTTTGAACTTGAATGATGTGAAGACTTTTTTAATAGGAGTCAACGTGACAATGACATGATGGATGGTACTGTTTCAAGTTTAGTCTTCTTGGGTAGGGGTTAGTCATTGGGTAGTCCCAAGTGTTGTGTTCTTAGTGAGGCATAACTAGGCACAATTCATGCTTTCATTTTTCAAAATTGTGATGAAATAGAGGATCTAATCTAATAAGTTGTTTTTAATATTATTCTAATTACATAATTCCCATATATGTTTCACCCATTAATCTTTTAATTTTTCAAGAGAGTATAATCTTATATCAATTAAGAAAAGTATGGGAATGTGGATCAATGTCTCAAAAAGCAATTCGCTTCTTGGTTTTGCTAATACGTAAGGCCCACTTTAGATATACGTGTCTAATTAAAAGAAAGTGACTCCTATACATGAAATGCACTAATTTTTCTATGCTTTATGTGTGAAAGTTCTATCTAGTTTGTAGTCATAAGCCAATAAAATTTGGTATTTGTTGTTTGGACTAGTCAACTAAGCTAGTTGGTACACTTGATGCATAGTAAATGGGTATAGGTTCCACACATATGGTCATGAAAAAAAGAAAGGACAAGTCAAAATGGTGGACTTGTAGTGAAAGGTGAGCATGGAAACAATATGATTGATTTTTACAAAGTATTGTAAGATGTCTTGAAAGTGGAATACTTAGAAGGAAATAAGAGCGAGTTGGTATTCTAATGTGAATAGTACAAGTTTAATGATGTAATTGGGCTGCATATTGATAAGAATGTACTGTTAGTAGTTTTAATGTGTCTAGAAATAGTATATAAACCAGCCTTTTTTTTTTCTTGCATCTCAAGTGAGACGGGTTTTATGAATAAATGATATAAAACTTGGCAACAATTAGCATGTTGTGCAAAAAATTATATAGTTCGTGAATATTGTATGACATTCTTGAAAACAATGAGGCAAGTAACGTAAAAGAAGAATATCAAGAACAAGAGTTGAATATCAATCTCTTTGTTGATTTGAATATGGACTTGCCAAATTTGACAAGGGATACAGTAGCAAATATTGGGTCATCTTGGGACTTTCACATAGTGGATGATTCATTTATATTAGATGAAGCCTTTGATTCATTAATATCTCATTCTTTGGAACAAGATGAGAAGTTATGGCAAGATAATTGTAATGATCCAAAATAGGTGATAGGTGGATGTTGTTTCCTTATAGGCAATAAATGAACATCACCATATACTAGTTTGTTCAGTCATAGTTATGTATATAGGAGAGGAACTTCTTCACCACATCATCCTTGTATTAGTGTTTGTTTTTAGGTTTAAATGATGTGGTTCTCTCTAATTTAATGATATATTTATGTTAACCTATTATACTATGACTGTGTTTCCTTTATAGGAATTCCTTATATATGAAAAGAGTTCATAGTGATATTTTCTTTGGTTATAATTGCTGATATTCAGTTTCCTAGCATAAATAACTTCTACAAATTTCTATGGTTGATTTGTTGCATGTTGTTTATAATGGTTTGTTGCTGTTTTTTTTTTCGTGCAATAAGCAAAATTTCAAATTTAAGAGATTCCTGCTTGTTGATCAGGGGCGAACGCAGAAAGTTTATAGAGCAGGGTCACACTAATAAATAATAAAATAATAAACATAGATTTAATTTATAAAAATAAATAAAATTCAATACGTTTAATATTGTTAATGGAAGCAATACTAAACATTACATCACATAAAACACAAATACATAGATATTAAACAAATAAAAAGTATATGTTTATGATTTTGGTCTACAAAATTTCTACAGTAAATTTTACAAAAAAATTTAAAGTAGATGAGAGTGAATAAATAAATCCAAATAAAATAAAATTTCAAATAAGTAAATGAAAGAATAGTCATTAAAGTCTTAAAAGACAATACAGGTTAGACCCCAAAAAAGATAAATTATATTTGTTTTTCTTCAAAAAAAAATAATTATATTTAATTAAAAAGAAAAAATATATACAATATTGCCCATTTACAATAAAATCTTAGTTCTCTGGATGAGATAAAATGTGAATTCCTCAAAGGATAAAAATTCCATACGCTACTCGCTATTTGGACCTCAGATATTGCTACCTGTACAAATTTTCAAATATTTAGCTGATTCTAAATACTTGCTAGCATTTAAGTCTAACAAGTAAGTTAAAAGTTCAACAATTTTTCTGCAGCAGCCTAATCCAAAAAGGCCCCACTCGTAACACTTTTCAACATATTGTTTCTCAGTACAAGCACCAAATTTGACAAACCATCGAATAAGCTTTGAAATAGAATCATTCTGGACAACTACTCCTCCTTCTGTGGGCCAATCCCTCTACAATAGTACGTCATCTTTTTCTACGGAACTTCGTCTTCTGATCTTCTTCAGATTAGCAGGAAGAGGAGAAAGGAACTACAAGAGAATGAGAGTCGACACCGGGTGGGGGGTCACTTGCCTACGTGGATCCGTCTCTGCAAGAAAACTTAATGGAGAATGTGAGATTAGGGGTGGGGGGTCAAGTGACCCCCCTGGACCCTATATGGATCAGCCTCTGTTGTTGATGTGTCTTCTTACATTGCAAGGTTGATCTTATAACACTTTTTCATTTTGTACTTTATGGCCTTCGCTACATCATCACATAAAAGTTTTTTTTTTTTTTTCACTTTGATGTTGCTTTATCAATTGTTATCTCACCAAAAGTCTACACTATATACTATATTTTGGTGAATGCTTACTAATATTTTAAGCATTACAGATGTAATTTTCACTGTGTTTTATGTGTATTTTGTAATAGATGACTGGTCTTAGCAAAGGACAAGTAAGGAGAAAATCTAAAAACACCAATGATTGTTTGTACGATCATTTAACATCCAAAATGGACCAAAACCCTCACAACCTTCCCTTTGATGAAGTGCACATCTCATGCCAAATAAAGACACTCATAGTTTACTTATTTTACACCATTAGATTTCATTGGTTGATAAGATTTAAATGGATGTATCAAATTAAAAAAGATACAAATGACACAATAACAACGCATCAATAATGGTTACCTTTTCCAGTAACAATTTTCATAATACTCACAAATTGATTTTCTATTTAATTATAAAATAGGGTTAAAAAAATAAAATTATATTGGAAAAAAAAAGAAAGAACTTTTCTTCTTCTTCGCTTAACTTGGCCGTCATTGTAATTTAGAGTTTCAGTGCTGTGTTTTCAAAAATTTTCTATCAACGAAATTAGAATTCAAGGTCAGATTTATTGTGTTTATGCATATTTATTACCTATTTATTGAGTTTTATACGTGGGAATTTGAGGAACGAAAAGGTTCTTCAAAGTTTCTTTTAAAAAAATTAATTGCAAATGGAAATTCAAAGGTCAAATTTGGAATTTGTTAGGTGAAAAATTGATGAATTTTAGGTAATTGTTTAATGAATAGGGTTTTTGATGGGTTTTGATTTTTTTAACAAAAAAATACTAAATTGTGATTTCTAGAAATTATTTTGAAGTTTTTATTTATTTTAATTTGGTGTTGAAAGGGTGAAATGTGTTTTATTTGTTTTATTTTTTTTGGTTATTGGAGATAATGAGAATAAGTATATTTCCTTGGGATTGGGTACTACAAGATGACGAAAAGCAAATAAAACCACAAGTTAGATAAAGTTAATGCTATAACAATACAATTGGACAAAAAGTGAAATCACAGACTGAATTTCACAAAAAAAATGTCTCAACTAAAAAGTAGTTTGTGAGTAGAACATTCATTGAATGAAATTTTTTAACTCGACTAGCTCAAAGTAAGTGCGCTAACAATTAACTAAGCATTATAAAATGGAAATAATAATTTGATAAATTGGTTTTTCAATGGGCTTCTAGCTGGTGAAATTGTTTTTAATTAAATGTTTAAGTTGAAAGAAGGCTTACAGCCTCTACAGTGTCCAGCACATTAATCCCATTCTCGAATGCATAATTAAGCATGTCTTGAGCCGTGTAGTACAAAGGGGAAAAATTGGAACCAAGGGCGTTGAGTAAATGTCCAACCGAATGGTTAAAAATCGGGAGGCCAATTTCGAAGAGTCACTGAAAACACAAGGGCTTGGTGAAACTTGAGCAATTTAATACAAAGGGAAAGAATTGGAAACTCAGTTAGAATTAGCGAGTGTAATCATCCAAGTAAATGGTCAAAAATTGGGAGGCCAATTTGGAGGAACCACCGTGAGTCATTGAAAACGAGGATCAAAAGAGAAGGGGGATGATAATTTTGCAATCACTATTTTAAATTTTCAAAATTTGTAAAACTATGTTTAGTGTGAAAGCGGCTATAAGTAAAGCATGTCCCCAGAAAGAATTTGGAAGATCTCCATAACTCATCATGGACTGAACCATGTCTAACAAAGTTTGATTTCTCTTTTCGGATGCACCATTCCATTGTGGTGTTCTAGGAGGAGTGAGTTGTGAAACTATCCCACACTCCTTCAGATAGTCATCGAACTCTTAACTTAAGTATTCACCTCCTCGATTAGATTGAAGTACTTTAACACTCTTGCCAAGTTGGATTTGTACTTTATTCTTGAATTCTTTGAACTTTTCAAATGATTCTGACTTGTGTCTCGCAAGATACATACATCCATATCTACTGAAGTCATCAGTAAATATAATGAAGTATCAAAAACCACCTCTAGCCTGTGTATTTAATGGTCCACATACATCACTATGCATTAACTCCAATAAATCACTTGCCCTTTCACTATGTTTTGTGAAAGGGGCTTTAGTCATCTTGCCTTATAAACAAAATTCACTTTTCTCATATGATTCAAAATCAAATGAGTCCAAAATTCCATCCTTATGGAGTTTGGAATTTTAAATTATGTTTATGTGGCTCAGAAGACAATGCTAGAGATAAGTTGGATTAAATTTGTCTTATTTAATCCTTTTGGTATTTACGTTACAAAAAGGCATGTCAAGAATTAGGACATAAAGTCCTTGAACTAGTTGTGCCCTACCATAAAATATTTCATTTAAATAAAAGAGTAACAATTGTCCTTTATTATAAATGGATATCCAACATTGTCTGAAAAAGAAATGGAAATAATATTCTTAGTAATGGAAAGCACGTAATAACATTTATCTAGTCTAAAACAAGCCCCGAGGGCAAGTTCAAGACATAAGTCCCTACAACTAATGCAGCAACCCTTGCTCCATTTCCCACTCATAGGTCGATTTACCTTTAGTTAAAGTCCTACTTCTTTTAATTTGTGCACATTTACACAAATGTATGAACCACATCCAGTATCTAATACCCATGATAAAGAAGTAAATATATTGACTTCTATAATGTGAATAACTAAAGTGGAAATTTCCTTCCTTTTTTTCTTAAAATCCTCTAGGTAAACTTTGCAGTATCTCTTCCAATGTTCAGTCTCACCGCAATAGAAGCAGTTCCCTTCCTTAGTTACCTTTTCTTTAGGTTCCTCAGGTAAGGGTTCCTCTAGGACATATCGTTTTTCTCTTGCTTGAGGACTATCCTCAAGTTCCTGTACTAATCCAGGAAGTTTGTTCTATTCAACTTGTCATTCTTAAGGATAGATCGCAGTGATAGTGTATTAGTTTTAGTGTTTGATGTCATGGTTATCTACAACAGAAATATGCAAAATTAATTTAAAAGGTTTAATCTAATTAACTTTCTAGTGGGCTAAGATCTATGTTTGACCTAATTTTGAGTTAGTTTTGGCAAATCGCCCAAAATTCAGCTATTTAGGCAGACAACACTTTGTCAATTGTATCTCATACAACTCTTGGATAGTTGAGCGAACAACTCTTTGTTTTAGCTTATCTAATAAGCCAAGGCCCAACTCTATGCCTCTAGGTTTCAATTTTATTGAGTCCGCCTAGTTAAGTTAAACCTACTGATTAGTAGTTGGATATTATTATTATCCTGTCGCGGCTCACTAAGATTAACCACTGCACCTTGCTTTGGCAAGCTTACACATGATCAGTCAAAGCCTTGACGAGTGCTAAGCATTGGAAGACATCTTAGACTTGATATCCGTTTGAGGGATTTGTTAAAATCTCACCATTTTATGTAAATTGGTTATTGTAATTATTAGTCTAATTAATCACATAATTTTCTAACTAATTATTAAAATCATAATTACATTATGCATTTAATTAATAAACATACATTACATGCATCTCATACATGAACAACAAAATAAACGTGACATAGTTATAGTTCAAACTAAAAGTTCTCTCAAGCCAATAAGAGAACTATAAGGTTAACATAAGGGTACCGGCATCTTCTCCAAATGCCTCTTTGGCTCTTCTTGTATGGTCACCAACTCCTTGGTTCCTTGATTTCTAGTCTAGTCCTATCTCTAATCTAACTGTTACATCTTTTAGAGAAACCTTGAGTTACATTCGAGGGGAGTTAGATGAGAAAAGAATTTATAACAAAAAATAGAGTAAGGCATGACACGCAGGCCATATTTGAAAACCAATACAAATTTATCCAATCCTATTGGGCTTAGGGCTATAACTATGCACTATGCTCAAATATCACATAATGTGAACATCAAATCAAATATTAGGGTTTGAATAATATATTATGCATAGAAGGTTTAGGTTTAAAATGCAATTTTCGGCTATTTTATCTCATTAGAAATTTATGAAAAATATATCTCATATATTTTTGGCCTTAACATGATACATAAATCAAATTTCAGCCATAATAAATTCCAAAGCTATGTTCAATTCAGCCAATGATGAAAAACATCATATGTATTCCTTTTCCAGCCAAACTTGATTATTGAAAAATTTATGAATAATATATCAAATATTTTAGACCTCAACTTAATATATCATATATATTAAACTTCAGCCAGTCACAAACAATTCAAAATAATGTGCAATTTGGGAAAAAAAGAGAATTCAGAAAATTGAACGATTCAAAATTCAGGAATTCAAGCCTTTCAAAATTTCAGTAAACTTTTAAATTGGAACTAGTTTATATCACATATATAATTTGGCCTTCATATTATATATATCTCACATATTAATTTCATTCTCAAAAATAAAATTGAAACTGAATTGGCCTCCCAAAATTGCAATAGTCGAAGCTAGGATTTTCTGTCCAATTGAAACTAGCACAAAGCACAAAACCGAACTTGATCAAATTTTCTAGGAAAACTCTGAAGCCAATTTTATGCATCATACAAATATTTGGACTCAATATGATTCAATACATATTATTTCCAATTTTAATAAATTTTATCAAAATCGAGAATTAAAGAAAATTGAGAAACCCGAAGCCAAGCTAAAAAATACAGAAAAGCTGAACTTTTGGTTCTTCCATGCATATTCATATATATATATATATATATATATATATATATATATATATATATATCACATATATATCAATTGTATTATTCAAATCCAGCAATAACACATTAAACAAAATCCTAAATTGATTTAATAAACATAAACATATCATATATGTTTAATGAACAACTTCACACAATCCAAATTTTTAGCATGTTTATTCATAAACAATTTAAGAAAATAAACATGTTTTCACATAAAACCAATTTGAGCCGTCATAACCTGGCTCTGATACCATTGTAGGAAATCAAATACGACATGCAGCGGAATTTTAAAATTTTTTATTTCCTCCAAGGATATCCTTACGAAGTGATTTCAAACCAGTCGTGAAGAGATTTACTATTACCGGTAGCGGTTGTTCTTTCTTGTGAAGACTTTGTTCATCAGATCATAGCAAAACCCAGCTGAGCTTTGCTTCTATGGTATGGACATGATCGTCTCTAAGTTCCAAATTAATTTTCACACAATTAATCAAGGAAGAAGAAGCAAAAGAACCGTTGGTGCTAGCTTAGAACTTTGCTTTCAGTTTTCAATTTTTCAGGTTTTTCAAGCTTCTCCAAGCTTCGGTTTTTCTTTCTTTTACCCACACAAGAAGCTTCTGTTTTTTATTCTAAAGAACAAAATAAAGTCTCCTTATGTTGTTGTTAATTCGGCTGCTTATTCTTCTCAAGAAAAGAGCCAAAAAAGATTTGTTGAAAAACAAGAAGATAGGTTGGTTTTGGCTGGAAAATTTTCTGTAGAATTTTTCTTTCTCAAAGAAAAATTAGCTTCGGTTTTCTTGCAAAAAAATGTGAATTCTAAATCACACATTGGGTTGGAGGCTGCTGAAATTTTATGTCCAAATATATAGAAAAATATTAGGGCAAACCTTTTTCTAAAGAGTTTTACCTGAACCCCAAGTTCTAATCTATTTTGGAACTTTCTAAATTTCAGCTTTCCAAATTTCATTAGTTGGTAAGAAAAGAATCCCATTCTTATTTTTCTTCTAATTTTCATCCATTGCATTAATTAATAAATCCAAAACTGTTTCGGATTTATTAACACAAACCAAAACCATTTAGAAACCAAAACTAAATACCGATTTAAACCGGAAACCTTCTAGAGTCCTATTCGTAATAAGATTCTTAAATTAACCAAAATTCATCACATGAATTTTATACTTCGTTTGGATATGATCTAAGTGTGTGACCCAATAGGTTCTTATAATGTTGGCAATGACATAAAATCTATTTTATGTAATAAACATTGAGCGGTGTCTAACAACACATCAATGCTACCCAAGTTATAAGAATATTAGTAATTCAATATTACTTGTGTTGTGATAGATATTACCATGTAATTCAATCCCTTTGTCCTAGATATCTTGATTAAACATGAGCCATGGAGCGTGTCACAGTCGCATAGTTCAATCTTTGCGTTTCTTGATTCCCAAGTTAGACACATCTAAGCAAATGAGCTTGATATCACATATCGACTCATTTGAGCACGACCATACATTTTATGATTTCACTTGATCAAGAGGTCCAAAAATATCACTCCCATTATATAGGAAGGGAAAATCCTATATTGATCACTCAACATCCCACCACATGATTCATTACACATCCAATTGCCACTTTTATAGTTCACCCTGTTACGGGTAATGTTTAGTAACATCAAAATATGCAGCTACTCATGTTGGGATCTCTACTAATCTCAAGTCTAAGGATTACTTACACCATTATCACTATGAAAAATACTTAGACACTTCATATAATAACCCATGTAGCATTTCTCATAGCGGGTCAATCCAGTCCATAGTTCTCTAATATGTACCCATGTGTTGACTTGATATCTCATATCATAATACATTTCATCAGTCACTACACATGCTAGTCTTAATATATTATCATTGTCCCTTTAATGATAAGACTTGACTAGGGATTATTTTAGAATAATTAAATTCTAGGGACATTATTATATTTATTCATAATACATAGATATGAAATTAAACATAATAATAGATTGCCATAGATTATAAACATTATGATACATATATATGCCCAAACAATCATCACATGATTGGTCTTTAGGGCATAATCCAACAGGGCGGTGGTCGAGAAGGTGATGAAGAAGGTGGAGGGGGGATTTATACACATAAGGAGGTAGAGGAAATGAAGATAATGGCGGAGGCGACTTGTACATGTAAGGTGGCAGTGGAGACCATGAAGGTGAAGGTGGAGAAGGAGATAATGGTGGAAGGGGATTTATATACATAAGGAGGTAGGGTGATGGAGATGGTGGAGAAAGGGACTTTTATATATAAGGTAGTGGCGGAAATGGTGAAGGTGAAGGTGAAGGTTGGGAAGGAGATAGAGATGGAGAAGGAGATAGAGGTGGTGGTGGAGGTGACCTATACACATTGGGCGATGGAAGGGATGGTGAAGGAGGTGATTTATATACGAGAGGTGGTGAAGATGGTGAAGGTGGAGAAGGAGATGGTGGAGGAGGGGATTGATACATAAGGTGAGGGAAGCAACAGAGATGGAGGCGGAAGTGACTTGTAAACATACGAAGAAGGTGTAGGCATTGAAATAGATGGTGGAGGAGGGGATTTATCCAAGCAATGAAGTGATGGCAATAGAGATGATGGTGATGGTTACTTGTAGTAGTAGGGAGAAGATTGAGAGTTTGATGGCGGTGGTGGTGATAGGTAGGGGTATGGCAGATGATCCTTGTACTTTAGTTAAGATGGTGGTGACTTGTCATTTTGCCATCCATATTGCTGTTGATCATTCTTGGGTTGTCCTTTTGAATCCTAAAATGTGTTCTGTTCATCATGGGTATTTCCATAATTATTATAATCATACACCAAAACTAAATTTGCAATCAAGCAAAAGGCCAATGCAAATGCTAGGTGAGGCAATCGCCTCAAATTCACTAGTGTTTTCATTGTAGTAGAAGTGTTTGTGTTGTATTGCATGGTTGAGTAGGGGTTTTCATCAGTTGGTTTAATTGATTTTCGTTTTATTTGGTTCTATTTTTTCGGTTTGAAAATTTTCAAAACTCAAACTGAAAATAGAACCAAATTCGACTGAATTCAAATTCAAGCCAACAAAATTGAAAATTCAGTTTTCAGTTTGAATTCGAATTAGACTTAATTAACTGAATCATGTTTAGTGTAACCAAATTAATTCGAGGCCGAATTCAAATTCTAAAACCAAAACAGAAACTAGAAATAAGAAATTAGAGCCACAGAAATAAAAAATTAGAAACCAAAAACAAAAACTTTTTTAAAAAAAACCCAGAACCATTCTCATAAAAGAAAATCATAACCATTCTCATAAAGAAGAGTAAAGAGTAGTTGAGGACGAGAACGATGGTGATGGCCGCAATTGACGAGTTCATGCTAAGGAATGAAGGCGATCAACATGCTCACTCTGAGAACAAGAATGACTATTGACAGATTAAAGGATCGAGAACTGTCGGCGGAAGGCACAGGAAAGCGACAAACCCTACTTGGCTAATATGAAAATAATTTGGCAAATTATGGCTCTAATTTTTTAAAATTGGAAAATGGTGTGTATACCTAAATTAACTTTATGCTTATTTTGGCCCACTTAAAATAGTTATTATTATAATAATACCCATACTTTCTTTCTATTTTAATTTTAATCATGCAAGAACTCTAACTTTATTCAATCACATCCTCAAATATATTTATTTCTTTCAATTGCACCATTCATGTTTTAATACAAAATTTAGCCGATTAATGTTTCATTTTATATTAATGTGATCAATTAGTAAAAATAGTCGTGATCAATTAGAATTTGTAAATGAAGATTGAATAATTATTAATTTATCATGATCAATTTTCCCCCCATTAATTTTCTTCTTAAAAATCTACAAATTCAAACTTCAAAATTCAAATTACCATTGAACTAAAGTTATTAAATTAATATCATCATTCATTTAATGTTGTCTTATAAGCTAATAACAATTGATATCTAATTAATATTCACTAATCATTTTGTAGTGATTATTTATAAAGTTATATACTCAAATGAAATAGGTATGAATTATTAAAGAAGATAGTTGCACTCTTGTATACTATACATGTCATTTTCTCTATTTTTCCATATATTTATCTTATTTTTTAAATAATTTTTACATTTTTAAAATAAATTTCACTTTTTTCTTTCCTGATTTAATATACTTCTATCATTATTACGATTTTAATATCTCAATTACGACACTAATGTCATTATATTCCAATTATCAAATTATAATTATTAGTTACAAATTTTTACTTATTTAACATTTAAATAAAACTAAAAATCACAAGAATTATATATATATATATATATATATATATATATATATATATATATATATATATATATATACTATATAGGAGAATGGATTTAGGATAGTAGAATCAGATCGTAGGATCGTAACATCCTAGAAAAATTGAGAAAATATAATTTATAAATTATTTTTAAAGGAATTATTAATCAATATATGAATAGATATGTAGAAAATTTATGTATAGTTTATAATTAAATGATTTTACTTCAATTTTTATTTCTTATAATATTTTATATGATTTTCTCAATATTTTAGTTGTTGTCATGATCAAAGAGTATTTATGTCCAATTTATTTATTTATTGTTAAAAGCTAATAACAGTATGATTAAAATAATTAAGTTATTTATATAATGATAAATTTTAATTTTACTTAAATATGAAAGTTTTTTTCTAATTAAATTTAAATATATTTTATTCACATAATAAATATAGAATCATAGTTAGAATCGAGATCGTTTTAGTAAATTTGAATTGTAAAATTGTTAGATCGATGAAATCGGAACGAGATTCTAAAAAACATTGTTCTATAAATAAGTAAACAGTTACATTATATACATGCACCTTATTTGTATATGATTTAAAAATAAATATGTGTTTTATACAATAAATTGTAAATTAAAAAGTAAATAAAACCACACATTGATAATTTGACAATTTTTGATATTTCAAATTTTTGCATTTTGAATTATTAGTAATTAGTAGAAAGTACAAGGAAAGCCTACTAAATAAATACAACTTTGTAATTATTAAGTTTATTTAATTTTTACTCACTAATCACTTTGTAGTTATTATTTTCAAATTACAAAGTTATATGTTCAAAATGAGATATGGGTAATTTATTAAGGAAGAGAATTGTGCTCTTGTATTCGTATACTATATACATTATTTTTCTCATTTATTTATCTTTTTTTTTTCATAATCTTTACATTTTTTTTAATAAATTTACATTTAACCTTTTCCAATTTACCACACTAATGACATTATTACAAATTTAATATTTCAATTACTATATTAATGTCATTATATTACAATTATTAAATTAGACTTATGAAATATATTTTTTTAAACCTATTCAACAATTGAAGAAAACTAAATTACAATATTAATAATTTTGTCTATGATATATATATATATATATTATTTTAAATCAAGTAGTTTTATAAATAAATAAATAAATACATTATGTATATGCAAATTATTTGTATATAACTAATAAATAATTTATATCTATAGCTTATACATATAAATAATATATATTTAAATAATAATATATATTATGGAATTGTAATTCAAATTCGAATCTGAATTCGATTTTCGGTTTGAAACTGAATTAAAAATATTGATTTGAAAACTGAATTTAAAATTCAGTTTAAATCAAAAATAAAAAAACTAAATTCGAATTCAATTTAATTAGATATTTAAGTTAATTCGAAAGTTACACATTCATAGAACAATTCTTTATATCGGGATGGATGTGCAGTTGGGACAAGAGTTGACACTAGCACACAATATTTTACGTGAGCAAACAGGCCGTCTCCAGAAAGTGGGACTATTAACCCTACCAAATCTCACGTCTCTAAGCAAAGGTTAGAATATGATTGTTTATCATGCATTTTTGTTCATCTAATCTGACTTCTGAAAAAGTCAAGATTAGAGTTTGGTAAGATCCATGCTACAGGAACGTTAAGAATTTAATATTTGCTTTCTGGAAATAGAATGAAAGTTCAAGTAAACGACATCAAGCATGTTGTTAGGTGTATGTACCAAAATGGCTAAATTTTCTTACGGTTTCTGATTTTATACAAAGTGCAAACGTGCCATGATCTTGCTTTCTCTTTTGGGTAAGTTGTTGCTCTCCCTTATTTAATTTATTACACGTAGATCAATTTAATTCTTCTTTTCCTTCTGGGTTATTAGACTGTTAAAATGTTAAGTCTCTAGATAAATCCAGTCACTGAAAGATTCCCAAATAAGAAAGAAAATTTTTTAACCAAAGTCCTCTTGTCCTAGTGGCAAAGGACTAAGGTATTCCAGAGAGAGGTTTTGAGTTCAAGTCTCACTATGCGCAAGTGGTACTGAGCCTCCCTAAAAAATCCTTCAAGTGGTAGGGCCAAGCCAAAGTAGGGTTTTTGGGGTATGGGGCCATGCATGGGCCAAGGCTACTATAAAGTTTACCCTACCTAGTTTTCGGGGTACCCCCAAAGGCGAGTTGGTAAACCTAAGGTGATGTGGGGAGAAAGCCTAAGGTGATGTGGGTTTACTGGGTATGGGGGGTAACATTTATAAAAGTTTACCTTAGTTTTGCCTGCGGTAAACTTAAGCGCAGAGTTAGGAAGGTGAGTTGGTAAACTTAAGGTGATGTGGGGTTGGTAGTTGGTAAACTTAAGGTGATGTGGGGTTGGTAAACTTAAGGTGATGTGGGGATAAACTTAAGGTGATGTGGGGAGAAATTCTCAAAACGCAGTTCATTCAACCTCGCGTGAGTGATTTTTATTGAAATATTGTGGAAGTGTCCGGGGTGTTGTTGGGGGCATTTTTCATTTGAAATATTGTGGAGTCATCTGGGGTGTATTGTCTGGGTGTTCAGTTTCGGGGCTGTCTGGGTTGGCTCTCTGTCAGGCCTGCATCCTCGATTTACAACTCGCCTGGGCTAAGGAGCCTGCAGTGCAGTGGGAGGAGCATTGTAAGGAGGACTTTCTCCAAATCAAAGAAAGAAAAATTTTTAAATGGTTAGGGAGCTTCAGAAAAATATTCTTTAGATATCAAGTCAACATTATCTTGCTGGAATCATGGAAAGAAATTAAAGAGGGGCAAAAGAAAATGGCACCACATGGCTATTATTAAATTTTGCTGCTATTGACTCGAAAAGATATGTAAATGCACTCACTAAGTGGCCTAAAGTTCTTTATTCTAACAACTTCCCAGTGATTTATAATGGAAATGCATGCACTAAGTGGCCAAAAGTTCTTTATTATAACAACTTCGCAATGATATATAATGGAAGTCAGAAATCATTTCCATTTTGAGCCAATAGTTCTGGGATACAAGGAATTTAATACAAGTAGCATAAAATAATTTCCTAAACCTTCAGCATTTGCAGATAGGTAGATGTTGCGAAAATGCTTTCATTTTATCCTGTCGATTTTGGTACAAGGAATTTAACCCAAAAAAAAAAAACCAATATAGATTTAATAAGGATTTAAAGGTAAAGAAATAAGAAAAACTCTTTCTTGAATATTCTCTCTTCAATTTTCAACTGCTTGATTTATTATACCATGGTGATTTTCCCTTTGTAAACAGCTTTTCTCAAGTTGCTTGAGAATGAAATTAAGAAAAAAACACCAGAAAATTTACCTATCCCTAAGTATTGGAGTCTATTTATAGATTTGAACAAGAAATCGAATTTGTCAAAAGACAGTATAAATTAAGGAACTTCTGGCGTAGACGGTGAGTTCTACATCTGACCTCTACCTTTGTTCACAATTTCTTTGTTAATTTTCTTCTCCTTTCTTCATCTTTTCTGGGTTGGATATTCTAACTTTCATTAATAAGACGATGAAAAATGGAAAAAAACCTTCTATGAAACCAAACAAAATCTCACTTTGGCATGTATTTGTAGAGTTAATTATTTTTTCCTTCCCATCGGCCTATAATGTAAATGGTCACTCAGGACATCCATTATTAATCATCAGGAAGTGGGTAGGATGTGCATTAATTTACATATTAATTGGACTCAATGCCGGCAAAATTTTATTACAAAAGACAATGGCAGTTTTGTCCTTTAATTTAATCACTTTTGAAGTTGCTGCCATGATCTTCCATACCAACAAGGAAGATTTGATGTCTGAAATTTATCTAAAAATACAGGTGGAATGTACCGTAATATAGGATATTAGACATCTCAAGGAAATTCGGTTTATTTTTCTCTAAAATAAAGAAAACAGAAATTTGCGTTCCATGTTTTCGAAAAAGATTAGTTTGATCCCAAGGCATTCCCTAAACGCACCATCCAAATTGGAATTTTAAAGATCTCTGAAAGCCCTTTTCATTCTTTGGGAACCTCCAATGGCTAGATCTTTTATCTCGATTCTTATCATTATTTGATAATACGGAAACTTAATCCTAAGGAGTTTGCAAACCCTCCCATAAAATCATACTTAAAGCAGAGTTAGCCATTTTGGAAGATAAACCGAACAGCTTGATGAGTTATTTAAAATTTCATTTCCCATTTCCAGAAAGCAAGCATTAACTAGTTAAGGTGCTTAGCAGCGTCGTGCCAAACCCTGATCTTGACTTTTTTGTAAGTCAACATAGCAGCGTATTTCTTTCAACACATGGATGGAGACGTGAGATTTGGTAGGGTTATGATTGATCAACTTCTTTGCTCCTATAAAATATCATTTGTTTTTGTCAACTATTGGCTCTATGCATCAACATATAAAGAGTTCTTCCATCACCTCAACCATGCAACACAACATAAACACTTCTACTACCATGAAAACACTACTGAATTCGAGGCCATTGCCTCATCTTGCATTTGCATTGGCCTTTTGCTTGATTGCAAATTTCGTTGTGGCGCTTGATTACAACAATGAGGGGAAACAACCCGAGAAAGATCATCAGCAACATGGATGGCAAAATGAAAACTCACCGCCATACCTATCCCACTATGCCTCACCGCCACCGCGATCAACATCTCTTCCACCTCCCTATTACTCTAAGTCACCACCACCATCTCCATTGCGAACGCCTCCGTGCCCAGATAAATCCCCTGCTCCACCCCCACCAATTTATGTGTATAAATCACCTCCGCCCCCCCCTCCTTCTTCACCATCGCCTCCATCACCCTATGTTTACAAATCACCACCTCCACCATCTCTATTGCCCCCACCTCCACCTTTAGCATCTCCATCACCACCTTATGTGTATAAATCACCTCCGCCACCATCTCCATCACCCCCACCTCCTCCTCCATCATCTCCACCTCCACCTCCACCTCCACCATCTCCACCACCACCCTATGTGTATATGTCGCCCCCGCCACCATCTTCATCGCCTCCACCTCCTCCATCACCATCTCCACCTCCACCTCCACCTTCTCCATCTCCACCTCCACCTCCACCTTCTCCATCTCCACCACCCCCTTACGTCTATAAGTCACCTCCGCCACCATCTCCATCGCCCCCTCCTCCTCCTCCTCCTCCACCTCCACCTTCTCTATCTCCACCACCACCTTATGTCTATAGGTCACCTCCGCCACCATCTCCATCGCCGCCACCTCCTCCTCCATCATCTTCACCTCCACCTCCACCTCCACCTCCACCTTCTCTATCTCCACCACCACCCTATGTGTACATGTCGCCCCCCCCACCCTCTCCATCGCCTCCACCTCCTCCTCCATCATCTCCACCTCCACCTCCACCTTCACCATCTCCACCACCACCCTATGTGTACATGTCGCCCCCACCACCATCTCCATCGCCTCCACCTCCTCCTTCACCATCTCCACCTCCACCTTCCCCATCTCCACCGCCACCTTATGTCTATAAGTCACCTCCACCACCATCTCCATCTCCACCTCCACCTTCTCTATCTCCGCCACCACCCTATACGTACAAGTCGCCTCCACCACCATCTCCATCACCCCCACCTCCTTATGTGTATAAATCCCCTCCACCTTCATCTCCTTCTCCAACTCCACCTTCATCATCTCCACCACCATCCTATGCATGCAAATCACCTCCACCACCATCTCCATCGCTTCCACCTCCCAATTATTACAAGTCACCACCGCCATTTTTTCCATCTCCACCACCGTACTTATATAATTCACCACCTCGTCCCCTCAAATCTCCTCCACCTCCCTACTACTAGGAAGCTGATCAGCTAAATAGTACGTCACGTCCTTACTGCAATGATTCTCAGCCTCCACCATATTCCTTTCAGGTCACCACATTCTCCATTGCCACCTTTCCTATACAACTAGCTTCGTCCTCAAAAACACGACTGAAATTCAAAGTCTATGGTTGATCTGCTGCAATAACATACAAGATTTATTTACAGTTTAAATTTGGTTTCAAGTTTTAGCATCCATTGTATCGTTCTATTTTTGAGTGTCATTGAGTTTAATTCAAGTGAACTTGTTGTGAATTGCTCAAGCAAATTCTTATGCGTTGTACCTGAAACATTTGTGTGATTGTATCTCGCAAGCAATGAAACTGAGATAACCTTTTTTCGGTTTAGAGTTTTATTTGTTACATATTTGAATGTCATTTATAGTTATTAGTAGAACCACAAAACACTACGTTCTAATTGTCCAACAGAATAATAATGGTACATTAATGTAATAATTAAAAATAACCCTTAATTAACAGGTACTAATGTAATACTCATGACCAATTCAATTTTGTGTTGAACTTCAATATATATTAATAGTAATTAAATTTCACTCCAGAAATTTTCTTTGTCGTTTGCCTATTTTCCTAAAACCTATGAAATAGTTACTGTTTGCATGCGCTACATATTAAATATCTTTGCTTATTTTGCCTATCAATGTGGTTCACTTCATGGCTTCCAAAGAAAATTACAAAAGAAAATTTTACTTATAATGTGTCTTTCGTCGAATTACAAAACCCTATTTCTCATGCCATATTATATTTTCGCTTTTAAAAGCATTGACAAAAAACTTACAGAGTTTTTGCATGTGGTGGCTATAAGGAGATGAAGTCATTAATTAAGCAAATGAAACATTAAGGGTTATAGGATAATTGATGCAAATGAGCTTTCAATTTAGAGGTCAAATTCTTTGAGGTAACCGTTTATCATATACTTCCTTACTTCCTCTCTCCCAAAAAGAAATGTCTATTTTTAATTTAGTATAACTTTTTTTATTATTTATAAAGTCAAATACATTCAATCTAGTCATTACATATATGATTTTACATTTTTATTTTCATTTTTAATGATGGCCATGTATATTATTATTAATGAGGATACTTTTGAAATTTCATTTAAAAGTGGATTATTTTTTTAGGAAAATTTTTTTTTAAAAGTAAACGCTTTTTTTTTTAAAGATGAAAGGAGCAGTAAAATGATCAATTTTAGTATAATATTTGTGAAAGTTGAATAAAATTTTATTTTGTGAAATATGTATTCAAAGTATTAAATCTTTTCCAACTTATCCAGAACTAGAATAAATTTAAAATTAAGAAGGGAATTTTTTCCCTTTTATTAAAAGCAATAAGAAATTTTAATATATTTTCTTTTTATTTTGCGCTAATTAGAACAAACCAATTGAACTCGTCATCAAAACTCAGAGAGAAAAAAACAATTATCTATTTTTTTCCTTTCGATGAATGTCGTTCTACTTCTCTATTATACGCTTATCACGCGTTAATTGAGATTGAAATTGATTTCGCTATCATTGTAGACGAGGGATTATTTAAAGTCAAATAAAACACTTTGAAAATATAATAAACTTTTGGATAAATTACATTTATCACTCCCGAGGTTTGTGTAAATTACAAATCGAATTTCGAAATTTGGTAAAACTACTAATACCACCTCGAATCTTAAAACGTTTAACATTTATCCTCCTAACTCTTGATGCCGTTATGAATAGTACTGTAACAGTAAAAAAATTTAATATTTGGACAAAAATACCTTTCATATTCCAGTTATTAATTTGTAGAAAAAATATTTATAAATGAAATTTACCTTAGAAATAAAAGAAAAAATTATACATATTCATTTGTATCAAAGGCAGAATACGCAGGAAGAAAATAAAAGTAGAAAGTTGACTTGTATCAAAAAAATTCGAATTAACTAAAGAATAAAAAGCAAATCTATCAACGAAGAAAGAAAGTATGGTATGAAAATTTCTAAAATTCATTTCATAGTCAAATCCACCAAACCAACAAAAATAAAAATACATATATTTCTTTTTTTATACATACCATACTTTCTGTTTTCGTTGATAGATTTGCTCTTTACTCTTCAGTTAATTCAAATTTTTGATATAATTCAACTTTCTGCTTTATTTTCTTTCTGTGCACTTTGCCTTTGATACAAATGAATATATATAATTTTTGCTTTTATAGGGTAAATGTCAATTATAAGTATTTTTTATACAAATTAATAACTAGAATATGAGGGGTATTTTTGTCCAAATATTAAAAAATTTTATTGTTATGGTACTGTTCATAATGGTGTCAGGGGTTAGGGGGGTAAATGTAAACGTTTTAATATTCAGGGGGGTATTGTTAGTTTTACCAAATCTCGGGGTTCGATTTGTAATTTACATGGATCTCGAAGTTGGTAAATGTGATTTACCGTAAACTTTTTTAAGTTTGGGTTTTAAATCGAATCTAAATTCTACATTGAGGGATTATTAATGCTAATTGTCCTAAGCGATATACACCCTCATTCATATTTTCATACAAACAAAGGGTATTGCCAAAATGATTTTTGAAATCCACATATTCCTCGTCCTGGTAGACACATCAAAAGATTGGTTGAAATCCTGAATGTTGTCCATAATTTCTTATTGGACTAATTCCCATTAGCCAATTAAAAGCACAATGTAGCATAAAAATATTTCATACATCTACTATATTTTTACTTTTAGTGTACTAAGCTAATTTAATATATTTTTTTGTGCCCCTTATATGAAAATAGACTATCCCCTAAATTATAGGTTGTCCCTCTTAATTGTTTTTTTTTACACCATATTACGTGATATATTAGATGTACAGAATATTTTCTCAAATCTAGAAAAATAAATATTAAATAGATCTCAATGAGAGATTTGATTGCAAAATAGAACGCCCAAAGAATCAAATCAACAGTAAATTAACATATTTTTATGATTCATCCCAAATGAGGTTCAAATCTTACTGGTTTCTTATTTTCACATTACTTCATTAAAAAAGATATGTACATACCTAATCGCACTTCATCAGAGAATTTTTCCATAAAACTCAAGTAAATGAAAGAAAAAGAGCCACAAGATTGGAAATGGCAGCAAGTTTGACCAAATTTGGACATTTCTATCATTCTGTTGACTCCAAAAGTGCACATTCTTTGTTTAGGAGAAAGTCCTCTTGCGAAGGTAAAACTCCCCATCTGTACTAGAGGCCCCTTAGCTAGGTGAGATGTAAATTGAGAGATGTACACTAGTTGGCAGAAGTTTGAGGAAGAGAGCCAACAGACCAAACCCCATGACAGACCTCCACAATATTTCAGCAAAAAATCTGCCCCACGCAAAGTTTGAACTTACGTTGCCGGAGGATTTTTCTCTACGTCACTTCAAACTTACCAACTCGCCTATGCCTCTAGGGGTCTAAAAGTACGTATTCTAATTCAGCATAAGTTGCACTTTACTTGAAGCTTGTGTTTCTAAAAACTGAATGCTTTTCACAATCTAAGAGAGGATGAACATTGATAGAACTCAAATTGTATATATTTATTATTCATATTTCTTCCAAATTTAGATTGATTATAGGGTGAAAATGATTGATCTGATTATACTTTTTGTTTTAAATGTTAAAAGTGGAGGTTTGGAGAAAAAATGGATAAAAGGCAATTTTTTATGAAGAGTGCGAATAGAAGACTTCATGCTGATAGGCATGGGCACGTTAGAAGATCAGAATCTCAACTTGAAGAATGCTCGGTACTTGAAGTGGATGGGCTAACTAATTAATGGATTGGATGAATTTTCACCAAAAAAGAAAGTTTATGGGTGATTAATTGCAAGAAGGAAAGAGGGTTGATTGGAGCAACTATTTAGAAACCAAGTCTTTCATTTTCATTAGGAAATTTTCTATTTTGTTATCTTTGTTTTTTAGAATAGAGTTTGGATTTTAGGAATCCTTTTAGAAACCCTAGAGGTGCCACAAAACAAGAAGCAGCGTCTCTCTCTTGCCTTGAACGCACATTATGTTTTTCCTCCTTTAGGGTTAGAAATTTCTCATAAAATTCAAGGAGTCATGTGTACCACCATAAGTGGCTAAACACTTATTTTCTGATTCAAGGGAAAATTTGATTTCAATTGCTATCACTGTGAAGTTTTGTCCTTAAATTATATTTCTTGCTTTCAATTCAAGTACTTCTTGATTCTTGATTTATTTTCTATAAATAATTGATGTTGGTTAATTTGACAAATTAATTGTTTATCTTTTATTCTATTACTATCCATGCATGAATTTAATGATCCATAATTGTCATGAATGAGTAGTACATATAGAAACTAAATTAATTATGTTTATGACTTGAAATATGCATGTTTAGCCTAGGAGAATCAATGGGATAAGATTAATTTACTGCAGCTATCTTGGTTTTTTAATATTGGTTTAATTGTTCTTATCGATCTTAATGATATTAATAATTTGATATGGAACACTATCATATCCAATCAATTAATGATAACTTTTGATTTTGGGTGTTGAGCTCAGTCAATTATTTTAGAAAAATAAAAAATTTATTATAGTTATCTTAATAAGTTTTTGAGTTAAATATTTGAATTTACAAAATAATTATTTGTGACTTGTAATCAGTGATACAATCGAATGAAATCACCCTTAGATAAGAAGTTTGGTAAATTCGATTTTATTTTCTATATTTTTTGTTTGATTATTATTATTTAACTTGATCTTATTTTTTATTTTTCTGTTCAGTTATTTATTTTAATATTTGTTATAATTTAGTTAAGTAGTTATTCCTTCCTGAACCCCTACTTTATTTTTACTTGTTGCAAAATTTAGAAACTAAATTGTTGGTTCCCTTGAGATTCGACCTAATCCACTATCGCTGCAAATCTAATTTGTAATTACTAGAAGCCCGTGATTAATTTTGAAGGCTTCGACAAACCTGTCAAATATAACTAAAATTGTAGGCACCAAATTTTGATCTTGATTTGACCTCCATACTTCTAAGGTTCAGTAGACTTATTCTCCAACAACCCTCCTTGTTTGATTCCTTTAAATATAAATAAACAAGAAGTTGGCAACGGACTCTATAATTGCAAGATTAATGCATACAGGAGTTGTCTATCATGAATTCATGCAACCCACACTTGAATGAGAAGCCAAAAGAAGAACGGGCATTTGCCCCAGCTAACATGTGCATGGTTATTTTGATTGATGGCAGCAGGTAGTGTCGATTACAACTAACCATCACAAGTGAATTTTGATAAAAATAGTCCATCCTACAAATATATAGAAGAAATATAAGTTTTAAACTAAGATTTATTTTGCTATTTGCATACATATTTAATTTCTTTAGTGGTTTAACGGATGTTCTATCTTTTAATTTAACTTTTTACTATTCGGTTGCTTTTGTGTCTTTAGTGGTTTAACGGACTTGCTTTTGTGTATGCAGAATTGCAGATCATATCTTTCATATGAATTTCTTGTTAATTGTCTATTGAGACAATATTAGAAAAAAATTAAGTTAATTTTCCTTTTACATTTTTCAACGATTACTTTGATCTTGTTATGAAGTACTCTATTGAGATCATGGCATCTTACGCTATACAAGTTTAAATTTTGTCAACATTATATTGAATGGCAATTGAATTTATTCTTGTTGTCATTATTATGTACAATATTTTGGGCGTCGACACAACATTTCAAAATATTTGTTACAATAAAAATTTGCATATATTTGCATTAAATTAAGTTACAATTGATTTATTAAAATAATTATTCGGTCCTACACGAAAATAATTATTTTGATAGAATTAATTGAAACAAGATTGTAAATTGCACATAAAGTAGGAACTTTTTTAATATGCCCACAGGTATGGAAAATTTTCGTTATCATTTAATTTTTTTCAATTTTATTTTATTGTAAATATATTCTACACATAATTGCAACCTCCGCCAATAGGAAGATTCAAAATATGCTATTGGAATTAACATAATTAAATTAATATCTATGTTTACAAATTCATAGCTTTATATATATCACCTGAACTAAATCAATGTCATAATTCATTTTTTTTCCCCAATTCACTTCATTAATTAATTTCTTTTCCTTCTCTAATTTGTTTGTTCCAATGATATTTTAAGAGAACTAGTGAACTTCTTATAGTTTTCTCTCTCGGGGGAAAGACAAGTTTTCTCTTCTCAATGAGGAGAGAAAGATAGTCACAGGTAAAGGGGTGGGGAAGTCCAAATCCACGATAGTCACAGTACAATCTTTATCCAAAAAGGTGTTTAAAACTTTTTCCTAACAACTCTTATCTTTGTGTCGGAAGAGAAAACTGTTAGAGACAACAACGGTCACTCTTATGCCCACAAAACAAATACAGCAACTAACAATCGACCATTAGAGTTAACCCAACTCTTTTAAACCATTAATACAGAAACCCTCCCTACATCTATACCTTTGAAGCTAAAATTCTTGCAAAACAGTCACGATTATAGCTACAGAAGCGACCCAATTTAACTGCTGAGCTCAGAATGGAAAGAGGGGATATCTTCATAGAGGCAACAGAGATTGAAGAGCTAGTCATCAAGCTGAAATTGTCCAGGGAAGAAGAAGGGGGAATAGCGCTAGAAGCAGACGACATTATTGGAGGCAAAGAGGAAGGAAAGAAAAGTCTGATTGGGAAAATCCATGGAGCCAAAAAAGCTAGTTTCTTAGGGTTAAAACACACCCTGCAAGCAATTTGGCCAATCTCATCACCCATAAAGGTAAGAGAAATTGGAGCAAATTTTTTCCAGTTCGTGTTTACAAACCAAGAAGATAAACAAAGGGTGCTCAAAGGAAGATGCTGGACCTTCGACCAACAGTACTTGATCTTGAGAGAATGGTCAGAAGAAATTACAAAACAAGATAGAGAGTTTCAGCAAGTGGACATTTGGGTACAGATATGGAATCTTCCCAACCATTGGCTCACTAAACAAACAGCAACACGATTAGGAACACTATTTTGCAGAGTTTATTATATTATAATTCCTGAAAGCGGCAGCTCACAGGGCAGACATCTTAAAATGTTGGTTGCTATGGATCTGGAGAAACCATTGCTCAGAGGCACGATAGTGAGACTGGAGAACAAAACACACTGGGCGGTTTTCAAATATGAACAGCTGGCAGGTTTTTGTCACTACTGTGGCAAGATAGGACATTTAGAGCAGCATTGTAATCAAAGGCAGGAGGATCATAAGAGTGGAATCTTACAAGAAGGGCAGTATGGTGAGTGGCTAAAGGCTACGGGTTTCAGAAAGGAAAAGAATGGGTTCGGACACAAGGGACCTGCGGAAAAAAAGAAAGCAAATGTTTCTAACCACTACAACCTTACTGAAGAAGTTGTTATAGGAACAATGCAGGAAAATCTAAAAGAATTAAGGGAGGTCCAAAGAGTAAATGAAGGAGAGAAAATACTAGGTAGTGACAGGAATCAAGAGAAGAATCAGAGTGGAGAAAATGCCTCAATGGAAGCAAAAAAAGGATCAACAACCGTAGAAGCAGAAAAAATACATCAATCAGAATTGGATGAACATAATGATCAACAAGTAGTAGTAATGGAGGAATATGTGGTTCAGCTAAACAAGACTGAAATGCTGCAAGATATAGGAGAGTGCTTGCTAGTGAATGTACCTATAGACAATGCCGAAGGAAACAGCAAGAACAGAAAGCAAGGAAGCAACAGAAAAGGAGATCAATTGGCTAAATTGGAAAGAAAAGTTGAAGGGAAACGGGCAACATGGAAGAGGGAAAATAGATACGCAGGTCAGGAAAAAAATCGGGAGGAACAACTGATGCATGGATTACAAAGAATAGGTGATAAAAGGACTAGAGTGGGGCAAGAGGTGGATCCAGCAGGGGATAACAATACACTCACAAGGAGCCAGAAAAAAAAAGAAAGCAGCAACAAGAAACAAGCAGATTACTTGAGGTGGGAGAAACCAGCCATAAATGGTCTCAATGTGATCAATGAGAGTATGTGTGTGGAATTGTAGAGGTTTGGGCGGACCCTCTACAATTTCCCAGTTGAGGGAAGCAGTGCATTTCCACTGGCCAGAGTTACTATTTCTTGCAGAAACAAAACAAAAAAAGAAGTTCATAAATACAGCTTGTAAAAAGCTGAAATTCCAAAATAGATGGGAACTTGTGGAACCAGAGGGAAGGAGGGGAGGCCTATTAATTTGTTGGGCTACAAAAATAAAAGTTCTAAGATGCCTCACTAACTCATTTTCTATACAAGTTGAGTGCCAAACAGATGGGGAATTAGGGACATGGTGGGCAGTATTTGTGTATGCAAGCACGGAAGCTGGAAGAAGAAAAGAACAATGGAAATTTCTGGAAAATGCAAAGAGTAAATGGGGAGATTGGTGGTTCATGGGAGGTGATTTTAACGATATTACGGATCCGGAGGAGAAAAAAGGAGGCAGAAAGAGATCACCAACAAGTTGCTTGCAATTTCAAGAGATCATACAAAATATGGAAATGGTAGACATTGGCTTTTGTGGACACAAATACACTTGGGCAAACAATAGGGAGGGAAAAGGATTTGTGGAAGAAAGAATTGATAGATTCTTCACATCCCCTCAATGGAAGCTAAAATTTCCAAAGGCAAAAGTCTACCACAAAGAAAAACAAACTTCGGATCATATGTTTCTAGTAATGGATACTGAACCACAGCCAAAGAGGTTTAAAAAAAAATTCGTGTTTGATAAAAAATGGCTCAAAGTGGAAGGGCTTATGGAAAGAGTAGAGGCAAGCTGGCAGCAAACACAAACAGGATCCTCAATGCACCAAGTACGTAGCAGAATTCAGTAATGCCAAAAGGACTTGACACAATGGAGCAAGCAATCTGACCAGAATACAGCTAGGAAAATTCAGCAACTTAAAGAGAGGATGGAACAGCTAAAAGGGAAAGGAGGTTCAAGAGATTGGTCGCTTTGGGAGAGCTTAAAGAGAAGCCTGAATGCAGCCTATAGAGAGGAATAGATTTTTTGGCTCAAAGAGGGAGATAAGAACACTAAATATTTCCATGCAAGCACTCTACAAAGAAGGAAAACAAATGGTATACACAGGTTAGTGTCAGAGCAAGGGACTGCCAAGGAGAAAAAGGAGGATATACAGGAGGAGATAACAAAATATTTTGCAAAGTTGTTTAAATCAAATGACTCACAAAGAAACCATGAAGGCTTAGAAGACATCCCTGCTTCAATCACGGAAAACATGAACCTAGAGCTGACCAAACATGTAGAGGATGAAGAGATCAAAATAGCATTATTCCAAATGAACCCAAACAAAGCTCCAGGACCCAACGGTATGACTTCTTTATTTTTCCAAAAATTTTGGAATGTTGTTGGTAATGATATTTGTATAGCTGTTAAAGATGTTTTTAGTCGAAGTAGAATGCTAAGACAACTCAATCACACTCTAATCACATTAGTTCCAAAAGTGAGAAATCCTACCTCAATATCACAATTTAGGCCCATAAGTCTTTGCAATGTAGTGTATAAAATCATCTCAAAAATTTTGGCTGGGAGACTCAAAAAATGCCTCCATAAATGCATTAGCCCCAACCAATCAGCTTTTCTTCCAGGAAGACAAATTTATGATAATGTAGTTGTAGCACATAAATGTTTTCATACTCTACACTCAATGAGAAAAAGGAAGAAAGGATACATGGCTTTAAAAATAGATATGGCTAAAGCATACAATCGTGTGGAGTGAGACTATCTAAAACAAGTGATGAGGAGAATGGGATTTGCAAGAACATTCATAGAATGGATAATGCAGTGTGTGAGTATAGTTACAATGTTTTTTAACATTAATGGTGAACAATGTGGATACATAAACACATCAAGAGGACTTAGGCAAGATGATCCTTTATCATCATATCTATTCTTGATTGTGACTGAGGCCCTCTCCAATTTAATTAGACAAGCAAATATAAGAGAGGAATACAATGGAATGAGAGCGAGCAAAAATGGTCCAATGATCACACACTTATTTTTTGCGGATGATTCTCTACTCTTTTACGAAGCTAACATGGAACAGGTACATAAGATGAAAGACATGCTGGAAAAATACAGCCAACACTCGGGCCAAAGGGTTAACATGGACAAATCAACCATTTTCTTCAGTAACAATGTGAAGGTGCAGCTAAAGAACATGATTTGCCAAGCTCTAGATGGCGTGAAGGAACAACACAAAGCAAAATACTTGGGACTTCCAATGCAAATTGGTAGATCCAAACGAGATGCTTTCAACTTTGTTGTGGAGAGAGTGACACAACGAATCCAAAGTTGGAAAACACGCTTCCTTAGCTTAGCAGGTAAAGAAGTATTAATAAAATCTATCCTTAATGCTTTGCCAATCTATATTATGGGTTGTTTTAAGCTTCCTGTGGCAGTATGCAAAGAAATTAGTAGCATTATAGCTAGATTTTGGTGGGGAAACAATGAGGACAGCAAGAACAAGATTCATTGGAAATCATGTACGAGCCTTACAGAACCAAAATGCAAAGGAGGCTTGGGTTTTCAGGATATACAAAAATTCAACGAAGCTTTAATGGCCAAACAGCTATGGAGGGTTCTAACCCAACCTCACCTTCTCATGAGTAAGATACTTAAGGCAAAATACTTTCCTCAAGGGGGTTTGATGAAGGTAGAATTGAAAGGGAATAGCTCATGGCTATGGAAGGGATGGATGGGAGCGAGGGATCTGTTAGCACAAGGAGCAAGATTTAAGGTTGGAGATGGCAAGTCAATCTGGATTTGGGACTCCCCATGGCTACCAAACAGCAAAGGTTTCAAGATGAAGCAAGACAACCCAAACAAGGATAAAGTCATGTGGGTGAATGAGCTCCTCAGAAACGACAATCAAGGCTGGAACAAGGAACTAATTTCAAGTGTGTTTGACAAGCAAGAGGCAGCTGAAATCCTTTCTTTACCGATCAAACCAGCAGGAAGCAAAGATCAGTTAATTTGGCAACACAATCCTAAAGGTGATTTTACTATAAAATCAGCTTACCAACAAAGCATGGAAGGACAGCATAGCAAACAGAACCAAGCAACATCAAGCAGCAACGGAAGCTATAGAACACAAATGTGGAAATTCAGTTTGAAGCTCAAAGTAAAAAACCAAGTTGAAACATTTCATATGGAGGTGCGGACACAACATATTGCCCACAAAGAAGGCGCTGCAAAGTAGAAAGCTGGATTTAGATACAATGTTTCAAATGTGTGGCGAAGAAGAAGAGAATCTAGAGCATGTTTTCTTTAATTGTACAAGAGCAAAAAAAGTTTGGCGCCTCGCTCCGATACAATTTCACAATCCTGAAACTGAAGTGAGGAGTTTTACCGACTGGTGGCAACAAATTGGCATCAGCACAAAGCATTATATGGGGCAAGAAAGAAGCCAACTTACTGTGTACCTATTGTGGATGCTTTGGAAATCCAGGAATATCTGGATCTTTATGGGAGAGTGGATGAAGGAGAAGACAATAGTTGATATAGCAATGGAAGAGTGGCTGGAATTCTGTAACATAAGAGACACGGATACTATGTGTAACTAGGACTACTTGAAAGAGATTGGTCAGTGGTTACAATAAGAGTGTAGCTGAAAGTATTCAAGGATTAGAGTGGTAATATTAACCAATTACTAGCTAAAAGGTTAGTATAGCCACTTTGTTTTCTTAGTATGAACTTTTGGGATAGAGAAGTAGATGAAGCAAGTTAGGAAGCTTTGCCCAAACTTTGAGCCAAAGAGGGTTCAAACTCTACAAGAACCATTTATGTATCAGTTGCTTTGTTTTACAAAGTCAATATAATGAATCTTTATGAAAAAAAATGATATTTTAAGAGAAATGTATAGTAAACGTGCCCAATGTATAGAAAGCCTCTCGAAGTGTTTTAAATCCAAATCAATATCAAAATCATTTGCTTCAATTCAATTCCTTAATTAATTTTTTTCCCTTTTATAATTTGTTATTATTTCATTGATTTCTATCTTATTGGACTGTTTTCTTTAATTCTTGATTAATTACCAACTTTGCCATATGGCTCACTAGTACTTGAGTAGAGCAAAAATTGCACTATCCTAAAGAAACTATTTTTGAAATTTTGTGAAACGTTTCCTCGGGATTAAACAAGCTTTCCCCGTTAGAACAGTGGCGGACGCAGAAATATTATAGGGTAGGGTCACACTTATAAAAAAATTAAGTAATAAGTTTGATAAATATAAAGAAGTATAAAAGTAATGTCATACATTATAACAAAAAAAAAAGAAGAGTAAACTCATACATTACAAAATCATTTTCGAGATTTCATCTCTTGAAATAATTTCATAATGGCATCATTATCAATTATATCAAATGCATCATTTTTTATGAAAGTCACAATGCAATCGTTCATCCAATCATCTCCTATCCGGTTACGAAGTGTAGTCTTTAAGATTTTTATTGTCAAAAAAACTCTTTCAACTATTGCGGTTGCTACTAACAAAACCAATTCTAACTTTATCAGCAAATAAACTAAAGGGTATGTCACATATTTTTCCTTTTCAACCATTTTCTGAGCAAGCTAGCTAATACTTTGCAAGTTTGAAAAATTAGGGCTAGACCTCACATCATAAATATGATTCTCAAGTTGTTCTTCAAGAGAAATAAGTTTGTTGGCATCAAACTCCGAAGGATAAAATCTTGCAAATTCACATAATTTAAAATTATCATATATTGAGAAAGAGTTTTCTTGAAAATATTTTTTTCCTATTAAATTATTTTTAAAATTTTTAGAATTGTGATTAACTAAAATTCAAATATGTTTTCTTAAAAATTGTATATATCAATAGATTTAATAAATAGATTTTTTTTTCTAAACAAGTGCAGGGGCAAGTTTTTAGAATATAAAGTGAAACTCTCTAAATTCAATTTTTAATACTACTATAAATGAAAATTTTGACACATGGGGGGGAGGGGGGTCACTTGCCCCCCTTGGAGCTTGAATAGATCGGATCCGCTCCTGCATTAGAGGGCAGCATGAACAGTAAAAATCTTAATGAAAGAAAACCAGCAGTATGATGATAAGCTTGAGGAAGGAAGGAAAGTTTAGAGTTTTCTGAAAGAAGCTTGCAAGAACATGGGCGAGCTTTCTGGAAAAAGCTTGCAAGAAATTGGCCATGAGGGAAGGAAGAAATTTTAGAGCTTTCTGAAATAAGCTTGCAGTAAAATTTGGCACACTAGAGGCTTGGCATGCAGCACTATTTATAGTGCTGCATGGAACAAAAAATGAGAAAAAAAATTAGGACGTTCAGCAAACATGCGAAAGACAAGGCATAACATATTCAGCAATCATGCGGCTTCTGGTGCAACATGGTGAAAGAACGTGTTCAATAGGCATGCGGAAAATATGAGCCAATGTTCAGAAAATTTGAAATATTCAACAATCCCCCACATATTTCAAAAGATAAAAAATGAAAACAAGACTATTCTGCTGGATTTGTCTAGGTGCAAGTGCATTCAGTTTGGTGCCTTTTAGACTATGAACCAAACTTAGATTGATAAAATATATCTTACTAATTTATTAGTAAAATGTAAAATTTCTATGAACCAATTAAATCATTGATGTAAGATAGAGATTTTATCAATCACAATGTAAACCCTATAATTTTTGCTATTAGACGCGCTTTGCGCTAATAAGCCATGCATGTGCCTTGTGTTTTCATGAGAGTTCTAAAGATTTTAGCCAAAATCTTATAAGAGCGGCATCACTCCACTCTCATATAGGTGAGTTCATCAAGTGTATACTACTTTAAATACACCATCCATAAGGAATATGAATTCATAACAGAATGTTTGATTCAAAGGAATTGAGTATTCATTACAGCCTTATTCCTTATTCCGCCATAATTCTTTTGTTTGGTTCACTGAATTAGAAACTCCCATGAATTACAATTACAACCAAATGGTAAATTGGAATTCTAACACATGTGTCGATTTTTGCAATTATATGATTTTTTTTTTGTTATGGCGATTGCTGCTTGGCAATCACAATGCATAAGAACTGGGAGCACTAACCCCTTGGTTATAGGTATTCCAGCTAAGAAATTCCTTAACTAGTTAGCCTTCGAACTAGCCAGTTCCAGAGCTATAAACTCTGACTCCATAGTCAATCTAGCAATAATAGTTTGTTTGGCTGATTTCCATGTTATTGCACTATCACCAAGTGTGAATACATAGCCACTAGTGGATTTAGTCTCTTCTAAATCAGAGATCCAGTTAGCGTCACTGCATCCTTCTAATACAATGCGAAATCCACTATATAGGATACCATAATCAATGGTTTCTCTCAAATATTTCATTAGTCTAACTAAAGCAGACCAATGCTCATGATTTGGGATTATGAGTATATCTACTCAGTTTACACACTGCGTAGGCTATATCAGGCCTTGTAAAATTCATTAAATGCATTAGACTCCCAATAATTTGATCATATTTAGATTGAGTAACTAGGTCGCCACGATTCTTTTTCGATTGGGAGTTAGTATCATAAGGAGTGCTCACAAATGTCACATCATAATTTTCAAACTTCCTAAGAAGTTTCTTAGTATAATGATTTTGTGACAACATAATTCCATCATTTCTTCTTATGATTTTAACACCCAATATAACATTGGCTTCACCCAGATCTTTTATGTCAAAGTTTGAGGACAAGAAACATTTAGTACTATTTATAACATTCAAACTAGTACCAAATATGAGTATGTCATCTACATATAAAGAAAGGATCACATAATCATTATTTATAATTTTTGTATACACACATTTGTCCACTTCTATTGATGAAAAATCATCACGCAATAGAATTTGATCAAATTTCTCATGCCACTATTTAAGAGCTTGTTTTAGGCCATAAAGTGATTTTATTAACTTACAAACTTTGTTTTCTTGTCCAGAAATGACAAAACTCTCAGGTTGTGTCATATAAATTTCTTCTTCTAAATCTCCATTCAAGAATGCAGTTTTGACATCCATTTGATGAATAAAAAATTTGTGGATAGAAGTTAAAGCAAATAAAAGTCTAATAGATGAAATCATTGTTACTAGTGCAAAAGTATCAAAGTAATCAATATTTTGTTTTTGCGAAAAAACCTTTTGTAACTAAATGAGCTTTATATTATCAATGAGCCATTAGAATTATATTTTCTTTTGAAAATCCATTTACAACCAAGAGGTAAATCAACTAAAATCCAAGTTTTATTTTTCAAAATTGAGTTAATTTCATCATTAATTACTTCCTTCCAAAATCTTTAATCAGAAGAAGAAATTGCTTCGTCAAAAGTTAACGGATCATTATCAATAAGATAAGTATAAAAATCATTTCGATAAGAAGATTCTTTTCTAGGTTTGTTGCTCATTCTCAATTCTTCATCAAAATTGATTTCTCTATTATTTTCAATAGGTACATGAGAAATTTTTCGAGAAAGTGGAAAAATGTGTTCAAAGAATTCAGTATTTTTTGTTTCCATAATTGTATTACAATCAAGCACATCACTTTTTAACACAAGAAATCTATATGCTGCACTATGTTCAGCATATCCAATAAACGTACAATCTAATATTTTCGAACATATTTTTCTTTTCTTTGGTTCAGGCACCTTAAATTTTTCTAAACACCCCCACACTTGTAAATATTTTCAATTAGGTACATAATATTTCCACAACTCATATGGTGTTTTTCCAGTCTTTTTATGTGAAATTCTATTTTGCAAGTGACATACAGATAAAATAGCCTCACCCCATAGATTTTGAGGTGCACTAGAACTAATTAACATAGAATTCATCATTTCTTTATGTGTTCTATTTTTCTTTTCAACTACACCATTAGATTCAGGTGAATAAAGGGGAGTTAATTCATGAATTATCCATTCTTTTTCACAATAATCATTTAGTGATAGATATTCACCCCCTCTGTTCGATCTAATTCTTTTAATTTTTCTACTAAGTTGATTTTCTACTTCAGTTTTATAAGAAACAAAAGTGTCAAATGCATCATCTTTATTTCTAAGTAAATACAACTTAGTAAATCTAGAGAAATCATCAATAAAAGTAACATAGTATTTTTTACTACCTCTAGTCATAGTTTGCTTTAAATCACCTAAATCCGTGTGAATTAAAGACAACAGTTCAGTTTCTCTATTTACAGAAATACAAGTCTTTTTAGTGATTTTTGATTCAGCACATATTTTACATTTATCTTTATTGGTTGAGCTTAAACCAAAAATTAAGCCAAGTGATTGCATTTTCTTTATATAGCTAAAATTCGTATGTTCTAATCTTGCATGCCATAAAGAAAATTTTTCAATCATATAAGCAGAAGAAGTAGATGCATTTTCACTGATAACATTGGAAATAGAGAGTACTTATAATCGCTAATTACTATAGCCTTTACCTACAAACATATTATTTCCAGTCATGACAATTTTTCCAGATTCAAAGAATATTTTGATTCCGACTTTGTCAAGCAGTTGCATAGACACCAAATTTGCTCTAATGGTTCAAACATGCAGTACATCATTAAGGGCCAAGGTCTTTCTAGATGAGACTTTGAGAAAACTTTGCCTTTGCCATGAACTTTTGCAATTCTAGAGTCTCCAAGGTAGATTACTTCATTATCGTCCCCTACTAGAGTGTAAGAGGAAAAAGACTCTTGATTACCACAAACGTGTCAAGTGGCCCAGAATCTACCACACACTCTTTGGCATTGACCACCATGTTCACTTGAGAAATGACGGCAACAATAACATCATCTCTTTCGGGTAGATTAGCTTTAGGAGGATTTTTATTTCTCACTCTTTTACAACATTGAGGAGCATGGTGACCTGACTTACCACAAACAAAACAAGAGCCTTTCTTTTTCTTGAAATTAGTACTTTTAGGCTTGAAATTTTTAGATTTAGACTTCGTACCTTTATTAGAGCTACTCCCTTACACCAAATTTGCCTTCAATGCTTTGGCAACTTTTTTCTCCTTTCTGTTGGTGTCTTCAATGAGAATGTGAGTGACTAGCTCATCGATGGAGAAGGACTTTTGTTTGTGCTTCAGACTATTTCTGTAGTCACTCCAGGAGTCTGGCAGCTTTTTTATCAACAAACCAGATGCAAATTTCTCTAAGAGCGTGATGTCTTCGGCACTCAAATCTTAGAGTAATTTTTTATATTCATTGACTTGACTCTTCCTCTCTTTATCTTCAACCATTTGCCAGTGGTAGAATTTTCCTTCCACAAACTTCTGCTTGGTGGCATCTTCAGCAGTGAACTTTTTAATTAAGGCTTCCCAAGAATCTTCTTTTCCTTTTTCCCTCCCGATGATCTTGATGATAAAGGCATCTCTTTTCCATGCATTTCTCAAAAGACTTCAAGCTGTACGTGCAAGAAATAGGCCAATTCAGCAGCCTTTTGTTCAATGTCTTGTGGAACCAAATTCTCATCAGTAAGAGTTAAGGGAATGGCCCCCTGCCCGCGGATGTCCATATAAAGAACACGACGAGCATAAATACCCTCTTTAACCTCTATTCGAATGGACTGAATATCTAGCCTTTGCTTCCTTGTAAGGACAAAAAACATCAAACAATTAATTAGATATTGTTTGTAAAATCGTATGATGACATACCTTGTTGGCATGTTGTAATAATTGTTGAATTTTGTCATCAGTAGTTGGGGTAGTTTGGGCTCTAGTAAAGCATGTGCTACACCATGGACATCAAGTAAGGAGAAAATCCTTTCTTGCCAAAGCTTGAAGTTTTCATTGGCAAAAATTTCAATGTTTGAGACGTCTAGAAAAGGTTTGGTATAGGGTAAATGAATGGGCACGGTTTGTGCGAGTGGAATGTCAACTTGGTTATTATGATGGTCACTCGTGGTTAATGTTTGTAGTAGGATTAGATGTATTTGCACTGGAAGTGGCCATAGTTTCTTCAGATTGTTGGAGGAAAATGCTAAAATAAGAATAATAAGAGATGACTTGAGTATCAAGAAACAACTTGAGTCGTGCAAAAATTGCACTATCCTAAAGAAACTATTTCTGGAAATTTGTGAAATGTTTTCCTAGGATTAAACAAGCCTTCCTCGTTAGAGGGCAGTAGGAACAGCAAAAATCTCAATGAAAGAAAACTAGCAATATGATGATAAGCTTGAGGGAAGAAGGAAAGTTTAGAGTTTTCTGAAAGAAGCTTGCAAGAACGTGGCCGAGCTTTCTGGAAAAAGCTTGCAAGAAATTGGCCAAAGAAGCTTGCTGAAATTGGCTGAGCTTTTTGGAAAAAAGACTTGTAGGAAATTGGCCAAAGAAGCTTGCTAGAAATTGGCCGAGCTTTCTGGAAAAGCTTGCAGGAAATTGGCCATGAGGGAGGAAGAAATTTTAGAGCATTCTGAAATAAGCTTGTAGTAAAAATTGGCACATTGGAGGCTTGGCATGCGACACTATTTATAGTGCTACATGGAACAAAAAATGAGAAAAAATTGGGACATTCAATAGACATGTTCAAGACAGGGCAGAACATGTTCAGCAATCACGCAGCTTCTGGTGCAACGTGGTCAAAGAACGTGTTCAACAAGCATGCGGAAGATATGGGCTAACGTTCCGAAAATATCAAATATTCAACACAATTCACTTCCTTAATTAATTTTTTGCCCTTCTCTAATTTGTTATTATTTCATTGGATTCTATCTCATTGGATTGTTTTCTTTAATTCTTGATTAATTACCAATACTTTGCCTTAGGGCTTGCAAGTACTTGGAACAAGAAAAAAAAATATTTCATACATTTGTTGTGTCCTTACTTTTAATGCTTCAAGTGAATCATGTAAAATTTTATTTTCCTACCCCCAATATATAAATAGGCTAATTGTCTTAAATTATATGTTATCCCCTCTAGCTGTTTTTTATAGTATCATTCCATATAGTGTAACAAATGTAGTGGCAGAGCCAAGGGCTTAGCAATCATGACCACTCCCTTTTCCATTAAGAATTTTTTTTCCAAAGATATAATACTTATGTTAAAATTTTGAAATATCTTAATCTCCCAAAATTTAAAAATTTTAATTCTCTCCCTTCCTAAAATTCTGCCTCCACTATGAGTGGATGTGTGGAATATTTGAAGTTAAATTTAACTACATTAAATTGATTGCTTTTCTAAAAAACACCATAATTGTTGGATCGTGGTGAACTCGAATGTGAAATTAATTAAATAGGCGCATATTCTTCTGCTGCAATTTGAGGATTTCCTGATCGTGATGCCTACGTGTATTGCTATTCGACATTATCAACATTTTGACATGGTCTTTGTTGACAGTACAATCATGGCTAGCTCATTCAGAAGTGCACATTGGGGAGTGCTCTGCGAGCAATAAAGATTAAAATATATACATTCACGCATTTGTTACTTTGTCGTGTCAGCTGCGTGCCCATCAAGGAACGAAGCAATACTTGCCACTGACCGTCGCATGCATTCTTGAGTATTGTCCACTTATGGAATGTACGTGCACTGTTGTTCATCATGTTCATGTCAATTTTCAAACGCATCTTTCACCACACCATTCAATAATGACAAGGCGAGTGTTACTATAAAAAAAACAGAGTAAACTATATTTTTTATTATTATACTTTTAATTTGTCTCAATTTTAATCACCGCCAGTGGCTTCACCTCCTCCACTAGTTTTCTTCCCTCTAACACTTGTCCGTTCATCCCCACCTCCACTAGTCATCTCTCTACCACCACCCTGTCCATGAGTAGTCGAATAATGGGCGTTGCTTCCCGACGAACAAGATTTGAAGCGGTGGAGATGGAGAATTTGGAATGGATTACTCTACTTAGGCAATGGCTTAACCATGGTATCAATGTTGGGGATAGGTTGTTTTCTGTAGAGAGAAAATAAAGAGTGGTGCTTAAGGCATTACAATTAGAATATCAGAATGTGGAACACTCATCACTGCTGCCCCCAACAGACCCTATAGGCAGTTGCCTAAGGTTATATTTATCAATAAGTTATTGTCCAATTAACTTATAATAAATCTTCACTTATTGTTAATTATATTAGAACATATATTAAGGATTTAATACAATTAATCCCAACAAACTCCTCGTATGTTCTACATATAATTCAATAATACGACGGACAGTGTAATGTCCAAACAAACATGGATCATCCACATTCCAATCAATAGTGTAATGTCTAAACAGACATAGATCATCCACATTCAGTCCAAGACAGTTGACCTGGATCAACAAACTTTAGCAATATATTACTAAACCAGTCATCATTTGTAATCTAAATAAGTAGACCATAAACGTCTTGAATCTGTTTTGAAATCAGCATTCCAACATAACATTTGAAATAGATTCTCAAAAGAATCCAAAACTAACAAGTGCATACTAGTCAAGTACAAGTGAGCCAATCAAAACTCCAAGGCCTCACACGTACAACAAACAAGCATAACAGATGTTCACAAATAAAGATAACAAAATATAAGTCTCAAATAAATGGACTCCATCAAAATGGGCAATAGAGAACTGTCTTCTCCAGATCCAAAGAAAGACTAATCCCCCACAATCTCTAGGTGACCTCACTCATCAAGTAAGTCATCTTGGTCTGGATTTCAATCCATATTTTCTCCTCCTACTCTGCCAATTCCTGTAAATAAACAAATATGAATTTCATGTAAATGAATCCAACCATTAGTTTAATTTACAAATTAGTGTCGAGTTTTACAAAAGAACTTAGCACCAAAATATAGGCTAGAAATCAGTATTAGGCATCATAGTTAAGTCTTAGTTAAGGACAAAACTTAAATAGTCTATTTTATAGAGGAACATATCTAGTTAAGTTTCAATTAAGAACAAAACCTGAACAGTCTACTCAATAGAGGACCATTTTCATGCTTTAATGTGGAATGTTCGTATCAAAATTCCTTCCAAAGTAAGTCGCAATCATCAAATGTGGAATGATGCAGCTGTCTCGAGAAGTCTATGTCATCAAATGTGGAATGACATAGCAATGATCAGAAAATTGTATAAACATATAAGCTATTGCCTTTCTAGGCCGACAAAGGGAGATTCGGTATTTCAAACAACCAAGAACGTAGGTTAAAACAATCTTACATAGTCTTTAACCCTATTTCCCCAAATGTTTGAAATATCCGATCTTTGGCTAAACCCTTTGTTATAGCATCGACCACATTATCTTTTGATCTCACATCAACCAAAGTGATAACCCCACATTTCATAAGATAATGAAACATAGCGTGTCTCAGTCTAACATGTCTCCTCTTACTATTAAAGAGTGAACTTTTAACGACGTGGACCACTGCCTGATTATCACAAAATAGATTTAAAGAATTTATCTTTAGTTGGGTCAAAGGAATATCCATAATCAGATTCTTTATCCACTTTACTTCTTCTGTAGCAAAAGCTAGAGCATAAAGTTCTGATTCCATAGACGACAATGCTATACAAGTCTGTCTCTTGGATTTCCATGCAACAGTAGCTCCACCCAGTGTAAAAACATAATCATTGGTAGATTTACTGTCTCTAATATCTGAACACCAAGAAGCGTCAGAGAATCCTTCCACAGTAGGAGGAAAACCAAAGTATCATAGAGCATAATTTTTAGTACCTTTAAGATATCTCATCACCCTCGTAAGGGCATTCCAATGCTCTTTACTAGGATTACTAGTGAAATGACTCAACATGCCAACTGCAAATGCTATGTCAGGTCTAGTGCAACACATAGCATACATAAGACTACCAATTAGTTTAGAGTAATCTAACTGATCTATACTGGCTCCATCATTAGGGCTCAGTCGCTTGTTGTAATCATATGGTGTCTCTATCGGTTTGCACTCACTGTATCCCCAGGTAGAAAGTAGTCGCTCAATGTAATAAGTTTGGCTAAGGGAGATAACTTGCCCATCAAAACTTACTTTCATACCAAGAATGGTGTTTGCTACACCAAGATCTTTCATTTCAAATTCATTTTTCTAAGTTGGCTTTCATGTCCTTCACTACAGAAAGATCAAAACTAAGGATCAACATGTCATCTACATAGAAGCAAATAATCACAATCTTATTTGACTCAGAACGGAACTAAAGGCATTTATTTGAGTAACTGGTTTGAAAACAGTAGCTGTTTACAACTTTATCAAATTTTAGATGCTACAATTTAGGTGCTTGTTTTAAAGCATACAAGGATTTGTTTAACTTACAAACCTTGTTTTCTAGACCTTTCATGACAAACTTTTCAGGTTGGTTCATGTAGATCTCCTCAGTCAGCTCTCCATTTAGAAAAGCTGTATTGACATTCATTTGATGTACTACAAGGTGCTCAATAGACGCTATGGCAAGAAGAATCCTAATAGTGAATAGATGACACACAGGTGAGTAAACATCAAAATAGTCTACTCCACTTTGTTGTGTAAAGCTCTTAGCTACAAGACGTGCTTTAAACCGAGCTACTGATCCATCACTATTCAGTTTCTTCTTCATCACCCACTTGCAACCCAAAGTTCTAGCCCTTTTGGCCAATCGACTAGCTGCCAAGTGTTGTTGTGCAAAAGAGAGCTCATTTCATTGTCAATGGCTTCTTTCCACAATAGAAAATCCCTAGATCTCATCGCCTCCTTATAGGAAGATTGATCATTCTCTAAATAGTATGTGACAAAGTCACTACCATACATTTTTGGAACTCTCTCTCTGGTGGATACTCTAATAGGAGTTGGTTCAACAACTAGCTGTGGGTGTCTAGTGTCAGAAGGGTCTGCTTCAAATTTTATAGGAGATTCTGTAATCACATCTGTAGATCTAGAAACACTCAACCCTTGATCTTTGAGAAACTTGTTCTCAAAGAATTCTGCATCCCTGGATTCTATCACTGCATTAGTGGATAGATCTAAAAATCTATCTGCAATACTATCTTCTGCACTACCTAAATATACACAGGTGATTGTTCTAGGTCCCACCTTAGGTCTCTTAGAGTCATGTATTCTTATATAAGCAATACATCCCTAAGTCTTTAAAGTATCGATCTTACACAAATGTCCGTGCCATAACTCATAAGAAGTAGTGTTCAATTTAGAATGTGGTAGTTTATTCAAGATTTGATTAGCAGTTAAAACTGCTTCTCCCCAGTAACAAGAAAGCATACTAGCAGTAAGTAACATGGAATTTAACATTTCAGTCAAAGTCCTGTTCTTTCTCTCAGCTATACCATTTGACTGAGGCAAGTAAGGAGCAGTAGTTTCAAATATTATTTCCTCAGTGATATAAAATTCCTTAAACTCTGTCAATGAATATTCTCCTCCACTGTCACTTCTAAATCTTTTAATTCTCAAGTTCAATTGGTTTTCGACTCGAGACTTGAAAAACTTAATTTTTTCAAAAAACTCATCTTTCGATTTTAACAAATAAACATGATAATATCTAGAAAAATCGTCTATGAATGTTTGATGAGAATCAAATATTCATAAACTTATATATGTGTTTTTCACTCTTTTTGCATAGAATTCATTGAGATATGCCATGTTTATTAGAGAAATCACATTATATTTGTGATTCTCATCTTTTATGTGTTTTGTAGGAAAAAGGGGATAAAAACCACTCATCTTCCGGAGTTCATAACTTTTGATGCTAATGTCCAAATGAGATGATTGAAGATGCTATGGAAAGATGAGAAAGAGATAAAAAACTTTCATCAACACTTGTTTCTCAAATTCCGAAAGAAAATGGACCAAAACTGGGCAAAGGCAGAACAAGGCAGAACAAGGCAGAACCAAAGAAGAGGAAAACAGGGAGAAAAATCAGCCATCTTCCGGAGGCCATAACTCTTGATTAATACGTCCAAATGAGATGATTCAAGATTCTATGGAAAGCTAAAGAAGAGAGGAAAAACTTTCATGCAGAGAGTTTTGTCAAAATCCGGACGAAATGGGACCAAAATGGGACGAAATCAGTACGACGCCTGAATCCTGAAATTTGCAAATTTCGTCCCTAATGTTTTGGAAGCTTTACATTTTCTCCCCAACGCCCCTAGCTGTATTAACATCCCATTTTCTGCAGAAAAACACAAGTAGGAAGTAGAGAAGGAACATAGAAGAGGTTAGAGTAGAATAGATTGTAGGGTTAAAGTTAGTTTTTACATTTTTTGCACATTTTCCCCAACTCACACCCGTGAGTTTCATTGGAGGCTAGGGTTTGGTTCTTTTTGTGGCTTGAAAACTGGAATCCTTGGAGTTGTTTTGGCTTGTAAGGTGTTTGGATTTGGTTGGAATCATCACTCTTTTGATTAAGGGGAGTATTTTCTTTCAATTCCTTGTGCTTTTAATGGCTATATTTCCTTGTGATTGTTGGTTGTTTGAAGCCATGAGAGGCTAAACTATCTTGGGTGATTCTTGGTGTTTGATGTATGGGTTAGGTTTATTTTGATTTCTTGTTGGTTGTAGAGTAATGGGCTTGCATTAATTGAAGTTTTCCTACTTGTATTTAATGAATTGACATGCATTGAATGGTGGCCACATTTAGTGTGTGTTCTTGGTGTTTGTGTGTGTTTTAGAATATACATGAATTTAGACCAAAAGTAGGAAGAACTACCTAGCATTCTCTAGATTTAGGTGTTTGAGACAAGAAACAACTACCATATGAATTTAATTGTGCACTAAAATTGTGTGGAAGCCATAGGTTTTAGTGTGCAAAGGTAGAAGTGAGACCGAAAGGAGATCTTCTAGTCTTTAATTCCATTGAGACCGAAAGGAGATGTGGAGTGAAAAATAGGTGGTTTTCTTAGATTAAACACTTGAACTAGGGAGTGTAAAGTAGTTGGCTAAAACATCTAGGGCAAGAATTGTGCATTAGAGTTGTGTGGAAGCCATAGGCGCTAATGTGCTCTAGGTGGGGATGAGACCGAAAGGAGATTCCTCATTCTATAATTTCGATGAGACCGAAAGGAGATTCGGAGTGAATGGATGTAGTCACTTAGTTAAGATGCCCTACACTCGGTTGCCTTTAGGAGTCAAAATACCTTTGCATTAAACCCAAGGATCACCCTCCTTCATCATTTGTGTGTTTTTCTCTTTGTTTCAATGGTGTTGTTTTAGTTATTTAAATATCACTTTATAAATCATTGCTTTAAGACACATAGATTGCAAATAATTAGTTGCACTTAAATTTTGGTTTTGTCCCCTTTCCTGTGGAAAATGATCCCTATGCTTTACTACAATTGATTAAGTGAGGTTTAGGTGTATATTTGTGTGAGTTTGAGCTTTATTTTGACGCACTTTTGCACACACCCAATCCGCTCACTGTTTTGGCGCTGTTTGGAAGGGCAACGGAACTAGTTTTTTTTAAGTGTTCTAATTGTTTGTTAGTTTTATGTTTTTGTATATATTTAGAAAGAGTTGTTTGTGTTGTATATATTTTCATTTTTAACTTTCAATGGCCGAACAGGGAAAACAAAGAGAACGGTTGTTTGGGGAATTCTTAGAGCCTAATTTCAATGCTTGTGCATTAGAGCCATGGTTCAACAACCGTATAAGTGCTTACCCAGTTGAAGCTGAGAGCTACCAAGAAGGGGGATTCGTAGAGTTTGATATTGGCTCAAACATTAGTGCTCAATTGGCTGCATTAACCGATAGGATGAATTCATGGGAGACGAGGATGAACTGGAATCCGGTCTTAATATGTGGACTTTGCCAAGGAGACCACCATACGGATCAATGTGACTGGGCCAGGGCTGAACCCCTCAACTTCATGAATAATTTTGGGCAGCAAGGACATTTCAACCAAAACTGGGGCAACAATGGCAGCTACCAAGCAGGAAATCAAGGTTGGAACAACCAAGGAGATGGTCAAAGTTGGAATAATCAAAGCAATCAAAGTTGGGACAATTCGGGGCCATCGTTTTCTAACGTATCATGGCAAACTTCAGGATTTGGGAATCAAATGAATAATCCCATGGACAGAAACCCAAATTTTGAAGAACTCTTGATGAAAAAGATGGAAGAAATCCAGCTTGAGATGAGAAGTTCCACAAAGCTTTTAGAAGACCATTCCATGAGGTTGAACTTGCACGAGACCATGATGTTCGATGTGAATGATGCCATGAAATATCCAAGAGAGAATCTAGACTACTTAGGAAAGATATGGTAGATGAATGTATTGGTGAAACTGTGAAGGAGGAGTGGTATCTTGAATCTCAAACAATGAAGGCAATTATTCCATCCAAAGTTCCCTTGAGTTTGATGAAGAAGATAATAGAATAGATGGACAACTTCGTGAGATGGTTAAGAATTGGTTTGTAGATGAGTCCATTTATGAAATAATAGGGGAAGATTTTGAAGTGGTTGAAATCAACCAAGAGTTGCTCGTGGCCAGTGGTGATGATAAGCTAAAACCGTCCGTCGTTGAGCCGCCCAAGTTGAAGCCCTTACTCCCTCGGTTGGAAAATGCATTTTTGGAAGAGCATGAAATGTTGCCCATGTTAATATCATCTTCTTTGGAATCTAAACAAGAAGAAAAGCTTTTGGGGTTAAGCATTCTTAAAGAGGCCATTGGGTGTACCCTTGAGGATATTAAGGGTATTAGTCCCTTGTTTGGCATGAAAAAAATGTTGTTGGAAGAGGAGGCTAAACATGTGAAGAAAAGACTAAAGCAAGGAATAGGATGAAATGGATTGAGTCGAGCCGGCGACGTTAAAACCAAGCGCTTCTTGGGAGGCAACCCAAGCGTATCCTTTTGTTTTAGTTTAGTCCATTTTGTTTCATTTTGTTTTGTGTTGGTTTGTTTTGGTTTTGTTTTGTTTTGTTTTGTGTTGTTTTGTTTCTTGTTTTTGTTTTGTTTGCTTTGTTTCTTGTGGATGTAGAGGTTGATGCATGTAGTTTGCATGTGTGCTAAGACAAGGGATGAAATAAAAAAAAAAAAAAATTTTTTTTTTTGGCAATCGTTTTGACCAAGAATGTCTTTTTAATCACTGGCCATGTCTCTTTAGCAATTGCATATTTGGCGCATTTTAGGTGCATTTTTGGCGCACTTATCATTTTTTTTCATTTCTTACCTTTGTTTTTGCAATTTTCTCTCAAAACCTTTCATCCACATTTTGCATTTTACAATCTTCTTCAAGTCTAATCCATCTTAAGTGATCCAAATACCTCTCTAAACATGAAATCAACAAATTTCCATCATCAAATCCATCCAAGAACACAAGGTATGAATTGTTGAACTTTTCAAATTTCCTTACAATGGTGATTTTGAATTGATCAAATTATGATTTCTATGGATGATATTTGATGAAATGTTGTGTAATTGGGATTGTTTGGGCTGTTTGTTAAATTTTTAGGCTAGGGTGCTTGCTAATTTTGTGAAATTTCAAGTTTTTCACCATGCACATCATGTGTTTGACAAAATGCCTCAATGAGTTATTTTGGATGAATTGTCAACTTTTTTGTATTCATTTGAAATCCTAGAAATTCATTGATGAATCTTAACATGATGTTGCATATAAAACTGAGTTTTAAGTGAAAAAAAAAACTTGATGAGTTTTTGAAGCCTAGCATCATGCACACATTGAGTAATCAAATGTCAATGCCTAAACCATTGTGTGCAATTTTCTCATGTGGCATTATCTTCTTAAGTGCAATCCTTAGTTTAGATGTTTTGACACTTGAGTTGAGTTTGGACGACGTGAAGTTTGTAAATATTCTCTTTTCTATTTTATGTTATTGCATCTAGGTTTAAAGTTTATTTTTCTGCATTTTGTTAATTTATTTTCTTTAATTAGTTTTGGTAAATTATGCCTATCACACACTTGCACCCCCTAGTTTTAGTGCTTAACATGCAACATATCTTAAGTTTGGGGGAGGTGTGAATACGCAATCATGCAACATGCTTTAAGTTATTTCACAATTTTGCAACCGAAAACATGTATTTCTTCTTTCCCACCCGCCCCACCCTTCATGCATGCATTCTTGAAGCATTGAGGGCAATGCTCATCTTAAGTTTGGGGGTGGAAGCTTAAAGCTTTTGACATAACCTAAGTTTGGGGGTGTTTATAGGAAGAAAATACATGAGATTCCATGGGTGAAATTGGCTTAAATTGAGGCTTTCATTGAAATATTCAAGATGTTGCTTGTTTTGTTTTTGGGGGAACTTTTGAATGATTGGCAAGTAATGGCTGAAATATGCACCACTTAAGAAACATATTACCGACTAAATGCATGCGAGAAGTAAAGAAATGAAAACATTAGTCAATGAAGAAAAATGTTGGACTGAATAGGCATGGAATTTGTAATGCATGTCTTTTGATTCCTTGTATTTGGAGGAAAGTTTTGCATATTAAATGGTGTTGTTACAGTGCACGTCAATGAGGAGTGTTTGTGAGATGTAGTGTATTGATTATGATGCGGTTGCGAGTAAATGTAGTGCCCCTAGTCCACCCTAAAGTTATAGCATTTCACTTCACAAACTTGGAAGATGACTTAGGCTTGTTATTAGTTTTGCTTATGAGATTTACAGTTTTGTTGATTAATTGCCACTCCGCTATGAGAATGCTCTTAGGGGATGTCCCTTAAGTGAACTCGTATGAGTGGTAGAAGTATAAAAAGCCGAAAAAACTCTTGGCCAAAAAAAAAAAAAAAAAACGAAAAAAAGAAAAAAATTGTAAATGAGTGAGGAAGTACCCTAAGTATAATGTCACGATGGTTGCTTAAATGTGATGAAAATTGCCTAGATGGTAGCATGACAACTTAGGGGAAAGAGGGAATAAACAGTCTTAAGGATTTCAAGGAAGTGAAATTTTTCTATGCAACTTTAGGGCACACTAGTGGCATGATTTCGTGACCTCTATTCAGTTCTTGCATTGCATTGTTCATGAACATTTACCTCCATCACACACACACACATCATTTAATATGTGAAGATTAGTACGGAAAAACAAGAAAGAAAAGGGTCATGCATTGCATTAGTACGTGCCGAAATTGTCTAACTCGGAGACATTAAGATGTTTCCATTTCTTAGAACTCTCAATGTGCATTATTCGGTAGAATGGGGCGATGAGCGGTTGCCTAATTAAGCTAGTACTTGCCACTTTCAAAAAAAAAATAAAAAAAAAAAAAATAAAAAAAAAATAAAGAAAATAGAAAAAATTAGATGAGAATCTGAATATGCATGTCTCAATGAATACATTCCACATATTATTGCTATGCGTAGAAAATTATTTGGGGACAAGCAATGGTTCAAGTTTGGGGGTATTTGATGAGAATCAAATATTCATAAACTTATATATGTGTTTTTCACTCTTTTTGCATAGAATTCATTGAGATATGCCATGTTTATTAGAGAAATCACATTATATTTGTGATTCTCATCTTTTATGTGTTTTGTAGGAAAAAGGGGATAAAAACCACTCATCTTCCGGAGTTCATAACTTTTGATGCTAATGTCCAAATGAGATGATTGAAGATGCTATGGAAAGATGAGAAAGAGATAAAAAACTTTCATCAACACTTGTTTCTCAAATTCCGAAAGAAAATGGACCAAAACTGGGCAAAGGCAGAACAAGGCAGAACAAGGCAGAACCAAAGAAGAGGAAAACAGGGAGAAAAATCAGCCATCTTCCGGAGGCCATAACTCTTGATTCATACGTCCAAATGAGATGATTCAAGATTCTATGGAAAGCTGAAAAATATAGGAAAAACTTTCATGCAGATAGTTTTGTCAAAATCCGGACGAAAAGGGACCAAAATGGGACGAAATCAGTACGACGCCTGAATCCTGAAATTTGCAAATTTCGTCCCTAATGTTTTGGAAGCTTTACATTTTCTCCCCAACGCCCCTAGCTGTATTAATATCCCATTTTCTGCAGAAAAACACAAGTAGGAAGTAGAGAAGGAACATAGAAGAGGTTAGAGTAGAATAGATTGTAGGGTTAAAGTTAGTTTTTACATTTTTTGCACATTTTCCCCAACTCACACCCGTGAGTTTCATTGGAGGCTAGGGTTTGGTTCTTTTTGTGGCTTGAAAACTGGAATCCTTGGAGTTGTTTTGGCTTGTAAGGTGTTTGGATTTGGTTGGAATCATCACTCTTTTGATTAAGGGGAGTATTTTCTTTCAATTCCTTGTGCTTTTAATGGCTATATTTCCTTGTGATTGTTGGTTGTTTGAAGCCATGAGAGGCTAAACTATCTTGGGTGATTCTTGGTGTTTGATGTATGGGTTAGGTTTATTTTGATTTCTTGTTGGTTGTAGAGTAATGGGCTTGCATTAATTGAAGTTTTCCTACTTGTATTTAATGAATTGACATGCATTGAATGGTGGCCACATTTAGTGTGTGTTCTTGGTGTTTGTGTGTGTTTTAGAATATACATGAATTTAGACCAAAAGTAGGAAGAACTACCTAGCATTCTCTAGATTTAGGTGTTTGAGACAAGAAACAACTACCATATGAATTTAATTGTGCACTAAAATTGTGTGGAAGCCATAGGTTTTAGTGTGCAAAGGTAGAAGTGAGACCGAAAGGAGATCTTCTAGTCTTTAATTCCATTGAGACCGAAAGGAGATGTGGAGTGAAAAATAGGTGGTTTTCTTAGATTAAACACTTGAACTAGGGAGTGTAAAGTAGTTGGCTAAAACATCTAGGGCAAGAATTGTGCATTAGAGTTGTGTGGAAGCCATAGGCGCTAATGTGCTCTAGGTGGGGATGAGACCAGAAAGGAGATTCCCCATTCTATAATTTCGATGAGACCGAAAGGAGATTCGGAGTGAATGGATGTAGTCACTTAGTTAAGATGCCCTACACTCGGTTGCCTTTAGGAGTCAAAATACCTTTGCATTAAACCCAAGGATCACCCTCCTTCCTCATTTGTGTGTTTCTCTCTTTGTTTCAATGGTGTTGTTTTAGTTATTTAAATATCACTTTATAAATCATTGCTTTAAGACACATAGATTGCAAATAATTAGTTGCACTTAAATTTTGGTTTTGTCCCCTTCCTGTGGAAAATGATCCTATGCTTTACTACAATTGATTAAGTGAGGTTTAGGTGTATATTTGTGTGAGTTTGAGCTTTATTTTGACGCACTTTTGCACACACCCAATCACTCACAAATTTTGGCGCTGTTGTGAAGGGCAACGGAACTAGTTTTTAAGTGTTCTAATTGTTTGTTAGTTTTATGTTTTTGTATATATTTAGAAAGAGTTGTTTGTGTTGTATATATTTTCATTTTTAACTTTCAATGGCGAGCAGGAAAACAAAAAGAACGGGTGTTTCGGGATTTCTTAGAGCCTAATTTCAATGCTTGTGCATTAGAGCCATGGTTCAACAACCGTATAAGTGCTTACCTGATTGAAGCTGAGAGCTGCCAAGAAGGGGGATTGGTAGAGTTTGATATTGGCTCAAACATTAGTGCTCAATTGGCTGCATTAACCGATAGGATGAATTCATGGGAGACGAGGATGAACTGGAATCCGGTCTTAATATGTGGACTTTGCCAAGGAGACCACCATACGGATCAATGTGACTGGGCCAGGACTGAACCCCTCAACTTCATGAATAATTTTGGGCAGCAAGGACATTTCAACCAAAACTGGGGCAACAATGGCGCTACTACAGAAATCAAGGTTGGAACAACCAAGGAGATGGTCAAAGTTGGAATAATCAAAGCAATCAAAGTTGGGACAATTCGGGCCATCGCTTTTCCTAACGTATCATGGCAAACTTCAGGATTTGGGAATCAAATGAATAATCCCATGTAAACCCAAATTTTGAAGAACTCTTGATGAAAAGATGGAAGAAATCCACTTGAGATGAGAAGTTCCACAAAGCTTTTAGAAGACCATTCCATGAGGTTGAACTTGCACGAGACCATGATGTTCGATGTGAATGATGCCATGAAATATCCAAGAGAGAATCTAGACTACTTAGGATGTTATGGTAGATGAATGTATTGGTGAAACTGTGAAGGAGGAGTGGTATCTTGAATCTCAAACAATGAAGGCAATTATTCCATCCAAAGTTCCCCTTGAGTTTGATGAAGAAGATAATAGAATAGATGGACAACTTCGTGAGATGGTTAAGAATTGGTTTGTAGATGAGTCCATTTATGAAATAATAGGGGAAGATTTTGAAGTGGTTGAAATCAACCAAGAGTTGCTCGTGGCCAGTGGTGATGATAAGCTAAAACCGTCCGTCGTTGAGCCGCCCAAGTTGAAGCCCTTACTCCCTCGGTTGGAAAATGCATTTTTGGAAGAGCACGAAATACTTAAAATGGCTCGCTGGAAAAAGTCAACGGTCGGTCAACGATTGCGGGTCAACCAGGTCCAACCCGGGTCCAATCTAGTTTGATTGGCTTGGACTAGGTTGGTTTCTTGGGTTTGGGTTGATTTTGGTTAGACCCAATTAATTGTCTTTAGCCCAAACTCAAAAAACAACCTAATGATTTATTTCTAACCCAAAGAATTTTCTGATCAGTCAAACACGCCCTTAGCTGAAAATTTTGCCCCCAAACTTCATTTCATCGGTACTCCACCGTCTGGTCACCAAATCCGGCCAAATTGATGTTAAAAGTTTCATCTATACGCAAGGAACAAAACCCAACTTGTATCACCGGATTACACCATCTGAGGTGGCCGGAATCTGAGTTTAAAGTTTGTGATTTTTTAACACCTTTTTACAGATCCCGGCGAACTCCAACCTCCGATTGAAAAATCGATTGCACCGTTGAACTCCTCTCGTTAAGAGCTACAAGATGGACTATTTACTTGCTCAAAACAACCAACAAATCAAAAAATTAATATCTAATGCCTTAAGATTGTTGGAGTTAGGTTGTTTTCTGTAAAGAGAAAATAAAGAGTAGTGCTTAAGGTATTACAACTAGGGTATCAGAATGTGGAATACCCATCACTGCTGCCCCCAACAGACCCTCTAAGCAGTTGCCCAGGGTTATATTTGTTAATAAATTATTGCCCAATTAACTTATAGCAAATCTTCACTTATTGTTAATTATATTAGAACATATATTAAGGATTTAATACAATTAATCCCAACATCAAAATCATCCCCACTTAATCCAACAGTGACATAACAATAGGAGCCCAAGAATAGAGGATTAGTCCCCAATCTGCCCTTTAGAACCTTGGCAAATTTCATGCATTTTCCACTGCCAGAGCCATCTTTGGAATTTGCATCTCCCCCATTGCATATTTGATGGGAGTTTGATTTGACTTGGTAATCCGATTTTGACAAGAGATTGGATATTGTTGCTGAAACCTCATCAAGAATATCTTCATCGTTCATGGATTCAAGCTCTAGAGCTTCTTCACCTGCAAACCAAGATAAAAGAACCCTGGAATTGCGATACATTAGAGCTAAACTAGCTGTCATAGAACTCATTAACCACCACCACCACTCGTGACCTCACCTCCTCCACCAATTTTCTTCCTTGCGGGTTACTGGGTTTGTGGATTGATGGATTGTGCAAGGTGGAAAGACATGAAGATTGGGGTTCAGGAAAGAAAATAAGAAGAAGAGGAGAAAAGAAAAGAAAAAGGAGAGAGAAGAAGAGAAAAGGAAAGAGAAAAGGAGAGAGAAGAAATAAATAATTTTTTAATGTGAAATGATTTTTTTATCTAACGAAAATAGAAATTTGTCTTCACTTAATAGAGGTAATTAATTGAGTGACGGACTTTAGAACATTTTCAGAAATTCATTAACCAAAAGTATGGTAACAAAAGTTAGGACAAATTAAAAATATAGTTTATTCATTATAAAAACCTTTTTTATATTGGGTAAATAGTTTTGTCGTCTTCTTATTATTGAAAATGTTTTCAAAATCGAATAGAGTTCCACTTGTTTTATTACATACACTTGAAGAAAAAAAAATTATATATTTTTGTAGATTGACTTAGCTATACCAGAAAAATTTACATCATAAGGAAACAAAATGAGGCTATGTTTGGATTGTGATTTATTTGAAAATTTTTACATTGGAATATGTGAAAATTTTAGTGGAAATTTTTTGTAAGAAAAAGTATTTTGAATGGAAAATAAAAAGTGTATTGGAGGAAAAAAAATTAAATTTATGTGAGGAGAAGATTTTAAAAAGGTATTTGGATAGTTTATTTGTTTTGTAAGAATTTTTTCTTTTTTTTTGCAAACAGATGTGAATCCAAACATAGTGGCTTTTTGTTTTTTGTTTTTTTATCGACTTAAAATACATTTTAGTGGTTGATGAGATATTTATATAGTAAGAATCACTAAAAAAATGATCATTTTAATAATCTATTATCAAACTATGTGAATGCTACGTCACTCATTGTAATGATTCATGAAAATTTTTCTGTGTGCATGTCATTTCTCTTTTTTTTTTCTTTTTCTCTTTTTGAATTATGCATTTTCATTAGTAAGGCGAAGTTTCCACAAATTAACTTGTGTATATATAAAACCAGAGGTCAAATAGTACAATTTTAAGAAAATTAAGAAATAAAATGAGAGAAACCTATTCAAGTAGCTATCCTCCAACCCTGAAAATGCTTGTTAAAGACTTGAGATAGCCAGTTTTCTTTGCTAAGGAAAATTCGTAGGCACCACTAATTTCTTTTTAGAGGCGGGCCCCTTCATTCAATGAGATCGTATCCACCGACTCTTCAGCAACTTTAATATAATATATCTTGAGATCATACTTTGACATTTTCCATTTTCAACCACCAATAAAATTATTCTTTAAACCAATCTCATGTTGAAGCAATACTGTAAGCTCATTACCCACTAATAGTTGTATTTCTATTCTACAACAATGCATAATTTTAAAAATTCCTTAGATGAATTCATCAATGCACAATTGAAAAATCTGATCAAAAGAAGTTAAACTTACATCATTCTAATATATATATATATATATAATTCAGAAGACTATCTTTTGTCTTATATAATACTAGGGATTGTTAAACTTATATAACCTTTTTGTTAGTTCATAAAATAAAGTTATATCCATTGTACATCCTTGAAGAATATCTTTTGAAAATTAAGGTGTTTAGATATTCATCAATGCGATTCTTTGGCTAACCATTATTATGGTTAGAAATCTTAATTTATTGATATTAAGAAATCTTTGCAAAATGGATCGAGAGCAAATAAATCCATCAAACCGTGCATATAAATTGGGTGGTGATGGAAAGGGTTGCTAACCCTCTTTCCCTTGGTTACCATCCCTAGTATTAAACAAAAAAAAAAAAAGGAAGAGGGAGGGTGGGGGGGGGGGGGGGGGGGTGGTTTGTTTGGGAGGAGATCACAGCAAAAAAATCAAGTATTTAGTAGTGAATACTACTCTCAAATCTCAATATCAAGGTTTACCTAATTATCAAATTAGTAATGATATTTTCAATTTTTATAGTAAAAAATTATAACGACTGATATAGTATATTTTATTTTCATTACTATTACATTAGTTATTATAACTTTTTCCAATAAAAAATCAGTAAAAATATCATTATACTTATAAAATATCCTAAAATTCAATTAAGTCCACTATTAAAAAATTATCAAACCTCTCAAACTCTAATTATAAAATATCTTAAAATTCGTGTAAATCCATTATTAATTTTTTTTTATCAAAACCCATCAATTTAGCAACTGTAAACCTAATAACCCTGTATTTACTTTATTAATTACCAGTATAAACGTAGCAATGAGTAGAATAAACCAAGCAAACATGAAAATATTTCTTGTTGCTATTGGCAGGAAGATTCTCTGCAATTCACAGTTAAATAAAATGCACAAATACGTCATGGATGATGAAGATGAATTCAGGATTAGCAATGTCAGCTTGAGAATAATCTCAGATTCTGATGAGCTCCAAAGATCCCATCATGATAACAACAAAGACATGAACAATGAAGATCAAGTTGTGAATAATGCTTCTCAAAATGAGACTCCTTCTCCACCTCATGCACTTGATGGCATGGCTGGTCCTATGACTCGTTTAAGGAAGAAAAGGATGGAAGAATCTTTGTCTAATTTGATCATTCAAGTCCATGACAAATAAAGGACCAATGCTACCAAAGTTCAGCTCACTTGTTACAATATTTTGCAAGTCTTGGACCTAGATTCAAAAGGGGCTAATTAAGTGAGTTGTTGCTGATTCTTAACCACTTTATTTAGTCCAAAATAATGCAATTTTTGTTCAGCCCAAGTCCCAAAAGTCAGTCAACAAATCTGCCCAAAAACAGCCCACAATTCAAGTTCAAATTCAACCCACCAAGTGATGAATTTTCAAGACAATTCAAGAAGCTTCTAAGGATCAAAAGCATGGTGAAATGGACGAAATTATGGAGTATTTTGAACGTCTCATCTGATTTCCTCGGTCAAAATTCAACTAGCAAGTGAAAGGGTGAAAACTAGTCAAAGAATTAAAGATAGAAGTTTGAAGGCCATTTTGGGGGCTGAATTTTGGACGAATTTCCAGCCATATTTTGAAGACTTTTCAAGTTGTTTTCTGCATTTTTAATGTTCAGATTAATTGTTTTAAGTTTAAGAGTCTTTTTGGGTCATAGAGCTTTTCTTGGTCAAAGAGAGGATTTAGTGCTAGTCTTGACCAAAAAGTTCAGATTTACTACTTTAATCCTTTTGTAATTTTCAACCTTGGTCCCTTTTGAAACACTATAAAAAGGGACCTTGGTTAAGCATTTTCAAGCAGATTGGAGTAATAAACTTTTAAGGATTTTTCCTTTCTTTACTAGTTTCTTAGTGAACTAGTTTGAGTCTTGCAAAATTGCTTGCAAAACTTACAAGGCTTATTAACTAAAACTCTTCCTTTTAGTTGTGGCGCCTCTACTTAGCTTTTTCTTTTCCTTTCATAATCCAAAGGTGTTAGGTTCATCCTAGTGTTGTTGGATTTGAAGATTAGAGGGGTTGGGAATAGTCAATTCAATTTAGCCTTATTATGATTCAAAGGTGATAGGTTTCATCCTATTGTTGTTGGGTCTAGTTTGGTTAGGTTGTTTTTGCTTGGAAGATTTCAAGATTTCTTTCTCCAAGTATGATTCAAAGGTGATAGGTTCATCCTATTGTTGTTGGGTTCATTTGAGATTGGCGTTTTGCACTAGATCATTCAGGGACGATTTTACAATTAAATTGAGTCCTCCCGGATTCACATCAGATTCTGCTTAAACTTATTTTTTAAAAGAGAGAAAAAAAAGAGTTTTTTAACAATTAATTCCTCCATTTCAAATGTACATATATGTACAGAGTTTTAAAATTTTTCTTTGTTAAAAAAATTAACTTTTAAATAAAATTCTTATATAATTTTTACAAATAATAATTAGGTGTGGTTTATAATTATAAAGTAAAAATATAAAATATGAAATTATTCATTTAATAATATATTATGTGTATTTATATTTTATAAAAAATATTATATCTGAATGTTTTTTTTAAAGGATTGAGAGAGTGATTACCTTAGCTTTTCATTAATTTTTGAGGAAACACCCAAAATCGTCATCCATATTTTAGCAAATAATCTTTTTCATCATTCACTTTTAAAACGGGAACAAATAGTCCTTCAAATTTCATAAATCGAAACTTTTAGCACTATTTGTGAAATAAACAGGAACTTTTAGTCCTTCAAATTTTATAAACGAGAACGTTTAGTCCTGAAATTTTCCTTCAAATTTTGGTCATTGAAATTCGAAGGATTATTTGTTTCCATTTTAAAAGTGAAGGATGAAAAAGATTATTCGTTGAAATGTGGAAGACGATTTTGGTGTTTCCTCTTAGATGTCAGGAAAACAATTGGCTACATGACACATGTAATGTTGGTGACAACTGGCAAGACTGATTAAATAGAGAGATGGAATTTTTGAGCGACCAGGGTTGGTGGCATTGTAGAAATTGACTAGAGAATCACATTAATCTACAAGCCTTACACAGTAGAATAAACCACCAGCTCGTATTTTCAAAAGGTTCATATAATTTCAAATTTAATATGGTGTATTTTAAAAAAAAAGTAAGTAAATTAATGTGAATAATGAAGCTCAAAATCGGCATAATGAAAATCATATTAATTTTGTAAGTTTGATACTCTGATATTATTTATTTTTCAATGAAATACTATCGTTCCAAGTAAAAAAGAAAAAGAAAACTCTATTTATTTACTCTAGAAAATGACCATTAGCTACCATTGACATTCCTTCATTTGGAGGATATCAAAGGTACTAAAGAAAATGAACATCCCATCATTCACGCATTGTGTCTATAACGCTAGCTCTACAAGAATTATACTTCTGCTCCAGTTTTAATAAATCCTCCAAACCTAAAGTTACCTCTTATTTATTTCTCCCAATCTAACATGTCTATTTCAACATATTTTAGATTGAAAATGAGTCCAATTGAATGGCTAAGAGTAAATTATTTAGGTTAGAATTTGATATCATCTACCGTATTAACATTTAATTCTTTCGTTCATTACATATGCTTTCCATCTAAAAAAAGTTTGTTTTCAAAATTTTTCTTTGTCATAAGAAAAAGTCTACTTTTAAATAAGATGGAATGAAATTTATATATTATTCTTATTAATAATAAAAATGTATGATCTAAAATTAAAAAGTGAAGATGAAAATGAATAATTGTACATTTAATGGTACATTAAATATGATATATCTTATAACCAAAAAAAAAAAAAATTATACACAATCAAAAGTATACTCCTTTTTTCTTGGGAGATAAATAGAGTACCTTTTTTCTAGAAAATAAAATGACCCCTCAATTTTTCTCAGTTGGGAGATGCATCAAACTTCAAATTTAATACTCCCCTCATCCTAATAAAAGTTTATTTTTAAATATTTTCTTTATCCAAAAAAGAGCCTACTTTTAAATTAAATTCTTATAGTATTTTACTAATCATTACTATCTATGATCTAAAATTTAAAAATAAAAAAAAATAGAAAATTATATATTTAATAGGGCATTAGGTCTAGTATATATCTTATCATTATAAAACAATTATACCTATCTAAAAATAAACTTTTTTTGAAGGATGGACGGGAATAATTCCTTAATAGTGTCCAATTTAGAGTTAATTTGTAGAATATTGATTTTTTTTAAAAAAAATTAAATAAATATTGACATTGTTGGAGGTGTTCCAGGAGTACTGAAGTCAGTATCCGGGATACTGACTTTGAAGTCGGTATTCCGAATACCGACTTCAATGTAATTTTTTTAAAAAATATATTTTTGATTAAAACTAGTTAATTAGTTTTTTTACTATATTTTATTTTAAAAATTCGAAAATAATGTAATATCCAAAACTAAATTCTTCATAGTTGATATTCTGCATATCCACTTCAATGTAATGTTATTTTTTAAAAGTTTTTGATTAAAACTACTAGTTAATTAGTTTTTGTACCATATATTAGTAATTTTTTTTGAAAATAATGTAACTTTGAACAATATTTTTGCAATAATTTGTTGTGTATACAAAAAATTGTATAAAAAAATATAAATTATTTTTCTTACAAAAAATTGTATAAAAAAAATATAAATTCAAAATTCTTTTATTTTTAAAAAAATCGATATTTGAGATATCGACTTTAAAATCGATATTTGGGATATCAACTTTAAAGTCGCTATCCCAGATAACGACTTTGAAGTCGCTATCCCAGATATCGACTTTGAAGTCGATATCCCAGATATCGACTTTGACAATTTATTAAAAAAAAAACTTAGCCCTAAACCCTAAACCCTAAACCCACCCCCCTCCCTCTCCAAATTGCCTGCAATTATTTCAGAAAATGATGCATCCTTGCCACCTACAAGAACTCCTTCAATGCGGATTCAATTCTCTGACTTTGGAAGCTCATATTTGGAAGGTCATACTTCCTATGTTGTTTGAGCTTGGATTACCTATTATAACAATTTAACTACCATGAATGAATGGTTTTCCTTTGGAGGGTCCTCTTCTTTTGGTAATGCTAATACAGCACCTCTGGTGTTTTGGTCTCCCACTGGTGGATCATCAGGCACTGTTTTCCCTTTCACCACAGCGCCTTCTTCAACCTCATCTTCACATCTCTCTTTGGTTCACAACAAGTTTTTGGTAGTTCTTCTCCTTCCATTATATCTGCAGCAGGAAATAATGATAAAATAAACACAGAAGACAGCATGGCCGAGGATTCCGTCAAGTTATCCATGGAGTTTTTTCCATTGAGAATTCCACAGGGTACAATGGAGTTTTTTCGATAAGTGAACAATGGAGTTTTAGAAAAACCACCGAAGCTTTTGTCCAAGCCATGCACACACTCCGGATGTAGAAGAAAGAGGAAGGTGCGGGACGATTTTTTTTTTACTTCAATTCGATATCCACGATATTAACTTCACTATTTTAGGAACGACTCCCAAATTATTAATATTTATTTAATTTTTTTTTAAAAAAAACAATATTCACAAGTTTCAGTCGTATTATTACATATGATTTTAATTTATATTTTTTGGAAATGCCTAAGAGAATTTTAAATTAAAAATAATATAATTCTACATTTTTATTTCATAAGAAGACATATAAAATTTTCGTACATGCTTTTTACAATTTTGTTCTTTAATAATATTTGGGATGTAGAGGTTTAGGGGTTTAGGGTTTTTGTACATGCCATACGTTGCCCAACCCCCTTCCCCGTAACACTGTTGCATCCCACCTTAGACCATTAAAAATGGCATATTTAGGAAATCAACTTCTTATGGCAATTTAGATTAGATTATCTTTCACTATGTTCTCATGTTTTTTTCTTCTATAATAACATTTGGAATGAGTGAGGAGATTTCACTTAATTAATCAAGTTATAGAAAAAAGTTATAAGTTTCAACAAGTTACAAAAAAAAAAACAAAATTAATCAAGTCCCACAATGAGGCTGTCTAATATTCTTACGTGGTTGTTGCATAGGGGGTTGGGGTTGGGGCTGTGGGTTGTCTTGCGCCTCCAATGAGTCTAAATCAAAATGAATTGATTGATCTATACGTGATTGTAGATGAGGACGCATTCGACGCTCATAGACCAAATTATACTGAGGCATTTGAGATGACGTACTAGTGTGGCCTTGCGATAAATATTCTATCTCAGATGTCTCTTCATATTACTCACCGGGCTAATGAAGAAACATACCAGTACTAAATATCTGATCATCATCATCAACTTTGCGACGGCGGGAAGTAGACGGATGACCGGACGTAGATGGACAACCAGAGGTAGATGGACGACCAGAAGTAGATGGACGGACTGGATGTAGATGGATGACCGGATGTAGACGGACGAGCAGATGTATATGGACGACCATGCAATTATTGAAATTCACCTTGGTCTTCAAAACTTGAACGTGTCATCTGCATGCGGCGACTCTCCCCAACCATAGTCAATGCACGAGAAGAAATGTCATGTACATTTGATAATAAAGCTCTTGGATCTATCTCTAAATTGGTGAAATTGCGTGGCAACTCATACACTTGCTCCAAGCATTTACCCTACATATAAAAAAATGCGAATCCGTTAAAATTTGTATATTATGCTAAATATTAACACTTTAAAAGTCATATACATACCCAATACTTGACAACTGATGCAGTTGGACGGATACCTTGGGCAGAACGATGCGCAAGATTACCTATCAGAATCTGAGTAATCTGACGATACCAAACCATGTATTCTGAGAAATACTACATAGGACCAGTTGAAGGCAAGCCATTCACAATTCTCTCCCTTCGGCTATTCCACATGGCAACATAAGGTGCATGCCGTGCTATCCAATTCACTCTCTTCCTGCCTCGACAATCCAGTTGATGCAATCTCATTTCTGTGTCAACGGTAGGAGGAATCGTCTAAATATAGACAAACTACCGCATAACTCGCTGTGGTAAATGTAGTTCAACTACATCAAAGTTGAGCAGAGGTACGGCTGCACACCAAATAGCACGACCAAATAAGTTATTTTCAGGCAAATTGTATAAACCTTCCATTTGATACGGTTGCCAGATAAACTGTGAAATAAAGAAAGTTAACAATCATTAGTATTTGAACTAAATTTAGTTGTAACGAGCCAAAAATTTCGAAACATTAATGATGTGTTACTTACATCATCATCCGCCATATAATCCAAACGATCCCGATACATACGTAATACATGGCAACCGACATCTACGAAATTCAAACCCGTGTTCCATTTGCAATTATTATAATATGACAATATAGAAGATTAGACACAATTTCAGATATGCCAAATGTGCCATTGAAAAGAAAAGTATGAAACACGTACACGCATGCTCTTGGTCCGATAGGCATGCTAGGGTAGCCCAAGAAATGAGCTTTTCTGACATTACGGTGTTGCGGCTTAATTCTTGGTAATCTCTCCCACGCCTACATCTGCAATAAGTTCAAGGGTTCACATATGCCGGCCGTATCTCCCATTGTTGCCCGACATAATGCCCTATATAACAATGCTAGAATGGCGCTACTCCAACTATATCTCGATGCCCTTGCTACATCCTTCAGTATAAGTAGGTACATCAATTTGACTTTTGTACCTAACTTATCCCCCATAATAGACCTTATAATTTGCAGAATCTGGCATCTGGCATGTTGTAACATCTCATCATGGGTGGCTTTGAGCAGTAGAGGACGCACCTGGAAATGCATGGAGATACTCCTCAATTTCAATTGATTTCCATCAAAATGATTGGGGGCCGGCATATAATCTAACAGCTCATGACATATAGTCTGCCATTCCTCAACCGTATGATTCGGATCTGGACCAACCACCAGATCTCCATCTGCCGGTAAACCCCAAAGTGCCGCGACATCTTGTAATGTCACAGTGGCTTCACCGACTAGAAGGTGGAATGTATACGTCTCCTAACGTCATCTCTCCACCAATGCCGTGATCAAGGAATAACTACTTGTATAAATCCTGCTATGTATACACCATAAAAGTCTACTTTGTAAAACATATCTACAACCGTAATATCGAGTGGGGCTGCTTTCCACAAGTCCACATCTACCTTATACACTTTTCAACAGCTCAATTTCTGGTTCGTCCTAAACGAACTCAGATCGATGACTAGATTGGAGCATGGGAACATCCCGCTATAGTAGACCAGGAGTTAAATCTGCAAATCTGGATGAAGTGCCCTTTGACTCCATAACCTGAACATATGATTCACAATTTTACTATATTATTTTAAAATCTAATGATGATTACACAAATAACATGTGAAAGTATTGCTGTGGGTCCCTTTTGGATATTAACAAAAACCACTAAATCTACACACAAAGTGTTGTCACGTGATATTAAATACCCCAAAAACTAAATAATATTGGTGGAGATACATTGACGATTGCATAATGAACAAGCGAAAACAAACGTTGGGTCCCTTTTGCATATTTGAAAAAACCCACTAAATAAACACGCAACGTTTAGCCACGTGATATCAAACGCCACATCAACTAAATAATATTATTGGAGATACGAATATCACAAATAAAATATATTACATAATAGCATTCAAGGGTTCATGGCTGCCCTATCTCTAAGCCTCTCTATATTATGGCATGATTTCCTATTATGTCTAACGACTTCACATGCCTTGCACCTCTACTGTTGTGCTCGATCCATTTCATTCCATATACGGGTAGATCTTAGACGGCCCGGGCGGTCATTGAACCTCGCAATATTGACAACCAGATGAAAAAGTGTAAGTGGCTAATAGTTATCATGGGACATGGGGTAAAAAAGGTTTGAATAGGTTTAAACCATTTTTTGCACATTATACACACCATCTACAAGTGCCAAAGCAACCCATCCCATTTGAGCACAAACCTTTTGGCGTGAACCCTTGGATAACTTGTTCCAAAAACTCACTACACAAGTTCTTCCCCTTGGATCAACCCAACTGAAATCTTTCCTTGGAGATGGTATGTTCCTTGAAGGTGGAATAGCTCCTCAACCCCTAAATAACCTGTACCTAGAAACCTTGGAATCAATGGATGGATGGAATCCGAATTTCCTAGGGAACAAATCTAGGAAATCAAGAACAACAAACACACAAATTCCGAATTTGTGTAATTTGCAAGTAATTACAGAAACTAGAGAGCAATTCTCTCAAGCTTGTAATGTCAAGAACCAAATTTTCATTCATCAAAATCTGCCCTCAAGAATGGCCGACGGCCATTATAAAGATACAAGCTAGGGTTCACAAATTAGGGTTGCTCAAGCTAGGGTTTCTTTAGGGCCAAATGGGCTACATAGCTCTTTGGGCTACATGACTCAAATTACCATATAATTAAGACTAAGCCCAATGTTCCTAAGGGGTTCTAAGAAAATAATAGTCAAGCCAAACCCATTATGGTTACAACTTGGAATTTGGCTCCAAAATCTAATTAACAAGACCCAATTACACTTAGTGCATTAATAAACATGGTCTTGTCAATCTTGGTCTTCTCTCCACCCTTTTGGGCCGTTTGGATGAGTCCATTCAAGGCTTCCTTCATTTTCTTTGTTCTAGCCCTTGTCAAGTGAATCCGAGCTTGTTCTGGAGACATTGCTATTGACATCATGCTTCGGGTTCGAAGTCTCTTCAATGCTTGTTGGATTCATATCACCTTTTGTGCATAGGAGTAAGAAATCTTGTAAATTTCAAACTTGCCACAAGTATATGATTGTTTGTTAAGGTGTACCCTATACACGTTCCCTCCTTTGTCATCATGAACCCCTGTCGTGACTTAGTATAAGCCTTCTTCCCACACAAAGGCCATCACCTGGTGATATTTAGACTTGTGCTCGTTCCAAAGGAACTTTTCTAGCACGTTTGGCGGCCACGGATTTTGATCAGCAACATGTTCGTGGGCTTCGGTGTGGTGCGAATCAAAATATTAACTAAGCGATAAAATGTTGCACGCACACAAGCTGTTATTAGCAATTTCTTCAACACTCCGTTGAACGATTTGGAACTATTCATTGTCATTTTGCCATATCGAAAACCACCATCATAGCACAATGCCCATTTCTCGAGAGGAATATCCATCAATCATTTATGGGCGTCTTTATCCATTGCTCGAATAGATTCCATTATTTGAGCAAATTTGCGCTGTTGATGTGAAATAGCAGCGCGATGCATTAATTCTGTCAAAGCATTATTTTTGAATCGCCCACTAAAGTTAGCTTTGACATGTCGTAGGTAATACCTGTGGTGAACCATTGGTTGTTTTAATACAGGGTTGTTTTCAACGGCTCGCAAAATTCCTCTCGCTCGATCAGAAATCAAACAAATTTTGCTAAATAAGTGATACAAAAACAAGAACCAATTTGCTAAACTTTCCTTGTCAATAATTGCAAAAGCTAAGGGAAGAATATGCCCAACTGCATTAGCACCGACTGCAATAAGGATCTTTTCCTTGTATTTCCCGTATTGAAAAGTTCCATCGATACTAATTATAGGACGACAGTGTTGAAAACCATCAATAGACGGCCTAAATGCCCAAAACACGAAGCCAAAGATGTTGTAATCTCCAATACTATCTTCGGTGTGACGCCATTCAACAATAATACCAAGATTACAAGATTGAAGGGTAAGTAAGACGACTCCTAATTACCATATACCATTTTAATGGCTTTCCTTCTCCCCAACCATGCCTTCTTGTATGATATGTCACCCAAAAAGAGCGCACATCTTCAACTATGTCGAAGACCTTGTATGAAGCATTTTCCTTAATATTGTTCCGAACCATCCGACCAACCATCCCATGATCTAAGTTCGAGTGGTCCTCTGGCTATATCTTGGGGAAGTATGTGTGTTTCAGATGCATTTTTGTGATCTCCCAAAATGTATGTTTCGTTCTCAACTTTGCTCGAACCTTCCATAAACAATTATTGTCCACATAATAAAGACATCGGACAAACCAGCTAGTAGGAGTACTTTCATACACTTTGAAGTACCTGTGCGCACGAATGGACCAACATTTAATTGTATGTTATACTCTTTCTTTGATCCGGAAAACCATTTCAACCTCTAATTCCAAAGTTCAATCATCAACCCAAACGGGTAGTCTATAGTCATCGAACTTGTCGATCATAGAAAGCTTTGGATCACCAATGTCCGAATAGAAGGGAATATCAGTGACAACGTTATCCATAGTTGCATCAACCGGTGGATTCGAAGTCTCTCCTTTCTGTTGGCTACCACCCTCGCCCTTCTTCTCTTCACTATCTTCTAATGATTCACCACTAATGTCTATTCAGACATGTATGGGATCATCGCGAATGCTTATATCTTGACTTGTGCTCCCTAATGTCAACCTATTTACTGCTTGACCAATTGGCTCGGGATTAGGAAGCTCTTCGTCAAAAGCTGCACAACTTGGCCCTTCATTAAAATTACCACCACTTGCACCATCATTAAATTGGCCACTACTTGGGACTTTATTATAATTGCCCCCAATTGGTCCCTCATTGAAAATAGCATGACTTGGCCTTTCATTAAAATTGCCACAACTTGGTCCCTCGTTAAAAGGGCCACGACTTGGATCCTCAAGGACAAAATAAGGTCTTTGCAAAGACACATCATTCGATAGGAAAGCACCATAAGAAAACCATTGATCATTAAGAAACATTTCTCCCTCTTTACTCTGTAGAAGTTGTGTGAATGACCCGACATTTGTTTGAGGAACGAATGACATATTGTCCTCAGAACGAAAGTCATCTGTAATGGATTTGTAATTTATGTACAATTCAACCGCACTAAGAGACGAACATGTGGTTGGAATGCACAACATCTCCCTCACTGTATCATCATCATCCACTGGAACAGGTATGTATGTTATTGAATTACCAGCGATGCTAATAGGATAACGGCACATTAACTTCATCCTAACTTGACTTCCATCCATTCCAGTCACCCGATGCAATCTTCTCAAAATTTTAGGCAAGCTAATATTTTGATCAACAACAATGAACCGTTTTGGCCCATTACTGTATTCAGAGCCGTTCGAACTACTAACTATTTCTCAATTCCAATATAACGCAAGCCTTACTTGATCCTTTCCCATTTCTATATTGTATATGATATCGATAATAACATAAAGCTAACATTAATATCGGACTCAAAGTTATTGAAGTAATGGGCATATCAAAATTTATGGAATCAGTCTTTGAACTAACAAAAATCACCACACAAAAGTAAACAACTAAAATTTTCTCATATATTTATAACCAAACATTTTTCCAACAACCTTCACAACATTTTTCCATTTTTTTATATCCAAACATTTTCCCAACTACATTAACAAAAATGACGCCGAAATATTAGCATCAATAATTCTAGATAAAATTTTTAAGAATTCACGATCTTATTTGTTGATATAATTTTTGTCCTTAGCATTACAGAATAATCTCAAATTCATCACATTAGTTTGCTTGTTTATTCATGGTTTTTTTTTTCTTTTTTTGCTTACAATCATCATCATTCAATGTAAATAAATTTGAAATACATTTTGAAAAAATGCCATTAGGCATGCAACAATTCCAATTTTGTAGGGTTGTGTAATGGTGGTATGGGCAAAAAAAAAAAGGAAAAATAAGGTAAATGAGATCAATGATAAAAAGGACAAAATAAAAACTGAAGAAAAAGATAAAAAAATATATCTTTAGTAGAGGAAAAGCTATAAAAAAAGTAAATAAAAAATAAAAAGGTAAAAAATAAAGATTATGAAAATTTAAAAAGGTTAAATTGAGGGAAAATATAAATAAATAAATAAGAGTATAGGAAAGAGTAAAAGAAAATAAAATTAAAAATATAGACTTAGAAAATGACTAAATAAAAGGGTTAGTAAAAAGAAACGCAAATTTTACCAAATAAATGTCTAATCCAAATGTCAAAGCTAATTAAAACCTATTGTATATACCCATTGGCTATTCTATTAAGTTCTATTTAATATTATCTTACTCTCATTAGATAATTTGGGATTCTCATACCCTTTATGAAAAATCCCATCACAACAGCTCCTATTTCTAGTAAAGGCCCAATGAATAACAAATAAAAGAATTTCCCTTCAAATAACTCTATTGCCATGGGTAGTCAACATGAACGAAAATTTTTGCGACCCGTAGTTACGATATTGGACAAAATCCATTTGAGTGTGCTATGAATCAATAATTTTAGAATTCATCTCATTAATCCAAAATATTTACATCAAATTTTAATAATTTACAAATATTGTTAAAAAGAATTAGAAAACTTGTGTCCATGTGCCATCAAAACTCGTTATGCGCATCTAGAATACTATATGCACGTAACTTCTTTTTTGTATGTACAAGAATGTCAAAAATTCAATTTTCTTAGGCAACAAAAGAAATTCTCTCCTTAGTCAACAAAAAAATGTCAAGAATTATATTATTTATTAAGTATAGGAATATAGAATGGGGAGTTAATTTGCAGAATATTGTTTTTTTAAAAACAATTAAATAAATATTGACATGGCTGGAGTTGTTCAACGAGTACTGAAGTTGGGTTTCAGGATACCGATCCAGCGATGGGAATATTCCAACAACAAACATTTTCTCATATATTTTTAACCAAACATTTTCCCAACTACATTCACAATTATATTCATCAAATCCAACCACAATTCTTTAATCATCATCATCAACACCACTATTCACAGCTTATTATTCCAATAATAGCAAATTCAGTTCATAAAATTCCAAATCAATCCAAATCACGACCACACAAAAGTAAACAACCAACATTTTTTCATTTTTTTATATCCAAACATTTTCCCAACAACATTCACAATTATATGCAACAAATCTAACCTCAATTCATTAATCATCATCATCAACACCACTATTCACAACTTATTATTGGAATAATAGCAAATAAAATCCCAAATCAATCCAAATGAATCCAAATGAATCCAAATCACCACCACACAAAAGTAAACAACTAACATTTTCCCATTTATTTATAACCAAACATTTTCCCAACATCATAAACCATTATAATCATCAAATCCAACCACAATTCATTAACTTACATCATCAACACCACTATTCAACGCTTATTATTCCAATAATAGCCAATTCAGTGAATAAAATTAGCAATCAATCCAAATCAATCCAATCACCATACTTTATTCACAACGAAATTTCCAACATCAATTAAAATCATTCTATGAACAATTACCAAATTTTCAAATTAAATTAACGTCAATTCACAAATCATATTATATAAATTATTTACCTTCGTCGGTTTTCTCACTTCTCGAAAATATAAATTTTCTTCGCTCAACGTATTTCCCTTTTCGCTACAAAATAAAATTTTTATAAATATAGGATAACTAATTAACAAATTTTAACAAATAAAAGTTAACATACAAATGTTATCAATCTAAAAATTAACAAATTTAAAAATTCCATGAAATAAAAATTAATTCACCTTTTAAAAAAAAAAAAATTCTACACTCCTATTTGGCAATTTGGGGCGGGAGCAAGGGGGATTATGGGGGGTAGGTTATTAGCAAAAAAATTACTATTTTTTTTTTTTTTGGCTATAGGGGTGGAAATGGGGCAAGAAGGTGGGGAGGTGTTATAGATTTTTCTTTTTTTTTTTGTTGAATGAGGGCAGCACGCCGGGAGAGGAGGGGGGGAGAGGAGGAGGTGCAGAAGGACGGATTTGGAATGGGGGGGAGGGGAGGGGAGGAGGTGGGAATGGGGTTGGATCTATGAAAAGGAAATGAAGATGGGGAATGAAGGAAATGGAGAACAAAGAAGAAAACACGGTTTTATTATGTTTTAGCCGAAGTCGATATCTGAGATATCAACTTTAAAGTCGTGTTTCCGAAACTCGACTTCCAGACAAATGGAAGAAATATAAAAAAAAAACAATATTTATTTAAATTTTTTTAAAACAATATTAATGGAAAAAACTCATCCAATTTAACTAAGCGAATTTGTTAATCAAAATATCTTTTCTATGAAAAATACATGATTGTCTAAGCCAATCACATAATTCTATTTTTTTGGCCCTTTTTTTTTTTTGAAGACAATCCTATTTTATTAAGATAGTATGGCTGTTCTATTACAATAAGGCAATCCTACCTATTTTTTTTATATATATAATTGTCTAATCCAATCACATAATTCTATTTTTTGCCCCCTCCTTTGTTTTGTTTTGTTTTTTTTTTTTTAAGACAATCCTATTCTATTAAGATGGTATGGCTGTTTTATTGCAATAAGACAATCCTACCTTTTCTAATTTTGCCCCCTCTTTCACATAATGCTTTTTTTTTTGCCCCATCTTTTTTTTTTTTTTTAAGACAATCCTATTCTGTTAAGATGGTATGGCTGTTCTATTACAATAAGACAATCCTACCTATTCTATTTTTGCACCCCCGGACCTCATCCCCCCTCTTTTTTTTTTTTTTTTTTTTTTTGAAGACAATCCTATCCTATCCTATTCAGATGTTATGGCTGTTCTATTACAATAAGGCAATCCTTTTTTCTTTTCTTTTTTTTGGGAAGACAATCCTATCCTATTGTATTAAGATGTTATGGTTGTTCTATTACAATAAGAAAATCCTACGTATTCTATTAACATGATACTATACTATTCTATTAACATAATAGTCGGAGGCGGGGTTTGAACGTTGATCTTTTGGTCCCAAGACATGTTAGATAGCCACTTAGGCAAATCTAGTGGTTTTGCCCCCTCTTTTTGTGAATAGACTTCCCTTAAACTATAGTTGTCCCCCCTGTTTATTTCTCTTGCACAATTATGCATGGTACAACAAATACGTGAAAGAATATTTTCTCTTTTTCTACCATCTTGCTAATATTCAAGTGAAGTGAACTTAATGTACTCCATCTGCCACCACACCTCCCCTCTCCTTCCCCCTCCAAAAAAAAACAAAAGAGAAAAGTTTCTATTCAAAACTTTTTGGATATCTCAAAAAAGAGTAATTTTGAATAAAAATCTTATATTACTTTCACATATAATTTAAAAAGTAAGAATAAAGTGAAAAATGATAGATTTTTAATAGTGTATTAATTATATTATATTTTATAATATAAAAAATCATACCAAATTCAAAACGAACTTTTCATCTTTTAAAGAAGGGAGTATAACTTAAAAAACTCTTAAGCTTAAGTGTGCCAAACAAAGAAAAAGATGTCTTCATCAGATAAATCATCAAGATAAGCTATGTCATTTCCTAGAAAGAACCTGGTTTCTTGGCTAGGTACAACTCCATTTCCCTCTATATGTTACTCACAAATGGCACACAAACCCCAGTGCATGAAGTCAAGGTCAACATTCAACTAGTTTTACTCTGACTAAGACTATCATAACATAATCCTCTCAGTCTCAGCATTCATTTAGCTTTTGCTTTCTGCAAAGGGGATTCACGCTCTCTGCAGCACATACACTGTGTGACTGTGTGTATATATGATCTAGAGCAACAATACCACAAATTCATACTTATGATGAGTGACAGCTCCCAAAGATCTAAAGAATGGTTGAAATACAAGCCAGCAATCTGGGCATCAGTTGGAGTTCTAGTCCCTGACGCTGTTGAAGATGAACAGACAACAAATCCAAGAGGCAAAACCATGCTGAGCCCAGAAAATTCTTGCACAAATTATGTTGATATGAACATCAAAGACAGCACAACAAAGCAGCCAACCCGAAGGCGATCCAGAGCATCTAAAGGGACACCAATGGTTCTCCTCAATGACAGTGCTACAAATTTTCGAGCCTTAGTGCAACAATATACCGGCTGCCATAGCTCTCCCTCGTCATATAAAGGTCCAATCAGCTTGAATTTTGGAGGCGGCAATTAAGATTCAAATGATCAATCAATTAGTAAGTTTGGATGTACAAACAATTTTTCTCATAAACGGCAAGCTGATCAAGAGCATCAGCAGCAGCAGTTAAAATTTGAAAACGTTCAGCAATTTTTCGAAGATGATCAAGAAAGTTTTTTCTATGGAGGAAGCAACGCAACAGATGCCTTTCTTTCAACAAATGCTAACCCACAACTTATGTAACAACATCTAATTTCAACAATAATTTTGTTCATGATCTTCCTGGGATTGGTGATTTTTGTTTCTGATGTGATTCTGGGAATTAGTAGAAATTTTTGTTTGCTTATGTATCTCTGAGGAAATGAAAGCTAATTTGAGATCTGCCACATTAAAAAATTATTCGTCATTGATCTTCCTGACTATATCATGCATGAAAGGGTCTCAATTTATGTTCCTAAATTAGATTTTCCTCTCATATATGTTATAGTTGGAGGGATTTGTAACTCCACTTATAATAATTTTCTAATGTAACACAATCAAGTCAAGATCAGACATGAATTTGTTAAAAGTGATGAAATTCTGTAGTGGAAAAAAGGCAATTAGGCCTTCATTAGGAACACATTTGTGAATTAAACAAATGGACCCTATAGTTTGTTGAAACTATAAACACTACGACAACAGAAACGATAGCTTGTATTAATCTATCAAAAAAGATATGTACAAAATAGCCAACTAACTAACAAGAAAAATCTAAGAAACAAAGTTTATGAAGGATCTAAAACACGAGACTAAAGAATACAAGGATTCTTAATTTTAGAAAGAAAGAAAATATAACCAGGGATAAGAAAAAATATATAAAGGTGAAAATTACTGTATCTATTAAAGTTACAATTGAACTAGAAAAAGTGCTTAGTAACTTCAACTTCTATAGCGAACCTTCATTATTGGTATAAATCATAATCATATTTTCCCTTTTTAATGGCCATAAGAGAATCCCTTCCTGAAGTAGATTTACTCTCATGGTTTCTTCTCTGATAATTAGTAAATAGATTTAGATTGCATACTTCATATAAGACCAAAACACTCCAAATCTAGATAAATATACTAAAAAAATACCTCCACTTAGGGAGATCAAAACATCTCCATTATGGGACTAACAACTCACTGCCATAAATTTAAGAGAGAAAATGTTGATTTCTGCAACAATTTAAGTTGTATAATCCAAATAGCCTTTAATACTTTTTTCATTAATTATTTTAAATAAAGCTACATTTCAAATTTTTAATTTTTAAAAATTAAACTATATTTTACATTTGATTAATCAAATATGTGTATATTTTGTGCACCTGAGTTTGTTGCGACTAATGGGTAGATGCACCAGTTCCACACCAGTTTCAAAAAGATATAAAGTACTCCCTCATTCCCACAAAAAAAAAAAAAAGAGTCCAATTTTCGAGTGAAATTTTTGTATTACCCTTACTAATAATAATAATATATAACCTAAATTAAAAAGCAAGGATAAAAATGTAAAATTATATATTTAATTATACATTAAATGTGTTATACTTTATAACTTAAAAAAAGTTGTTAACTTATAGTAATAATGCGTGAACATGAACTACCAAACGAAGACACATGGACACAAACTTGCCCGCGCCTTGCACAGCTACTCCTCGCCACGTTTGCTAAGTTAGTATACGTGTATACACGTGTTCTCCATGTCACCCAACCCAGCCTTTGAAACACCTTCGAAACCCTACCATTTCCTTTCCTACCTCCGCTGGCTCTTTTTTGCTGGACTTTTTCTCCCTCAGATCTGCCCGTAGGTCTGACATTCTTTGTTTGTCTTGCTCGCATCTTACGGTGAGGGTTTGTTAATAGGTTTTTTTAGGCTTTTTTTGGTTTTTTTTCTTCTGTGACCTAACCAAATCTTCTCTTTGATTTGTAGCTTTCGGCAGCGGGCCTCTGGTAGGAGGTCAGTGAGAGCCTCTCCCTCAGATCTACTCGCAAATCTTTCATTATTTTTTTTTTGTCTTGCTTCACATCTTACGGTACTAGTTTGTTAATAGGTTTTTTTAGGTACTTTTTGGTTTTTTCTTTCTTATGTGACCTGACCAGATCTTCTCTTTGATTTGCAGCTTTCGGCCGCAGCCCTCAGGATTTTCTTTTGCTTTTACTTTCATATTTTTATAAACTGTTTAAAATTCCCAAAAAATGCTTGATCTGACCAAAACTTTTTTTGATTTGTAGTTTTTGGCCGTCGTCCTCCGACAGGTAACCGGTGAAAGGCTCGGTCCGAGAAGAAGCAACTAATATTTTATTTTTGCTTTTACTTTCAGAAATTTTTTTGGGTCCGAGGAAACTAGCTAGATTGGTTGTAGGTATCGAAGTGTCTTGTTTCATTTCGTTTCTCTTAGTCGGAGTTCCATCTTTCCCGTCGCAACCACATTCGTACTTCGGTAACCACGAAACAGCTTTCTTATTTTTTTTTCAGTCTTTTGTTTCACGTCATCTCATTTTTTTCTCTCTTCGGTAACCAAGATATCCTCACTCTTTTGTTTCAGTCCGAATTACAGTCCCAGCCACATCCTTGCTTAGGTCACTAGGAATTAGCTACCGCCTATTTGAAAAGCTAAGCAATTTGATTGCCTTTTATTTATTTTATTTTTTTGGTGTAAAATGTGCTGTTTTAGCTCTTAATCGGGTGCTTCCTATGAAGTCTTTTGTTTCACTATTACTTATGTATCTATGGGTATTGTCCAATGTGTAAATATTTGATTCCTGCTGTCTTCTAGTGTGTAAACATTAACTTTTCATTTATTACCCCACTTTCTTTCTAATCACTCTCATATCATCTGTCAGTATTTTTGTTAGCTTCTTCATGGCCATCTTCTACTTTTGTCCTTCTTATTTCTGCCATTATTTTTATTACTTCTCTAACCGTGTGTTTAGTAATTGCTTCAAGCTTTTTCATTGTCTTTAGGTATGTTTTTGTTCCTCTTTTTTCCTTACCCTTTTGTCCCTTTGTTCTCTGCATCCTTTTCTTTATTGGTATTAATGCTGTCTGTTGTTTTTGCATTAAATGAATTTTAAGACAGTTCTTCCTTTTTGGTTACTGGTATTAATGTTGCTGATATTTTACTAATTGTTCTTTATTGCATTAAATATTCGGTGTTTAATTGATGGCTTAACTTCTTTTGGTTTTAAATCTTCCAACTTGTTTTTCCTTTTTCCTAACTTGTTTTGAGACTTCCAACAACCATTGCCTTATTTTTCTTGGAATGTCCTTGAATCATTTCTTAATATTTGTTCTTTGTTGTTTGTTCTGAGAAATATATGTGTTTATTTGTTGTAATATAGGTTGTTAATGTGTGTGTGTGATAAAATGTGTTTAGTAGGCCAAATGTTACTGGTCGTTGGCTTGAGATTGTGGTGTTCCAGATTCTGCCTGGTTGTTTATACAATGTATTTGGTTTATATGAACTTTTACAAATAGAATGCATTTGGAAAAAAAATATAGCCCTCTCCTCTATCTAAAAGGTTTTATATATTAAAAAAAATGCTTTCCTACTGGTTTTGAACCTTTGGGTTCTTTTTCTTTTCATACTCTCACTTTTCTTCAGCCTTCTAACAAGATGGAAAAATCAGTTTTTTTTCGACTAGTTTCCTACTTACTTCGTTGTTATGTTGTTAGTTATTATCCCATGTTGTGATATATACTTTATTTACCTATTGCAGTTGCTTGATGCATCTGTTAATGGTTTTTTTATATATATATAGTTGTTTCTTACCTATTTCTTAGTTGTCATTGGTTTGTAGGCCACTCACATAGTAAATACTATATATGTTTAGTACTGTATGGTTTCTGTTTTCATGAAAAAAGGGTGATGTCTATGAATTTTGTTTCATACAATCTCTGAGGTGCATTAATGTGCATTGTAATGTTTTCTAAAATGGATAAATAGTACATATGTTGTGCATTTTCATTTTCGAGAGAAACAAAGACATGTCCATTAATACAATCTTTCTCTAATTTTGCAATTTTATCTGGTTTCTGCATTTTCTCCTTGGAAAAAAAGAAAAAATAGCCTATCCAATGAATGGTTCTTATCTTTTTATGTTGAATGCACATGTGTAATGTTTTTACAAGTTTGTGCTCAGGCAGCGCAGTCGTGTCATTGTGAATAGTGCATTATTTTTGCTTCGTCTTTCTTTTTACATGTTACAATTTGTGTATTGCACTGTGAATTTGCAGTGGCAACAAATTTCTTCAAACTATTCTTCCTATGAATTTGCGACTTTACCTACTTTATGCATTTTTGCCTTCTTCCAAAAAAGAAAAAAGCCTTTGTCTTGAACAAGGTTGTACTGTGATTGGTTTTTTTTCATTGTCCTGATATACACTACACCTACTTAATACATCTGTCCAATGAATCTGTTAGCTTTGTTTTACATCTTTTCGAAAATTGACAAATTTTAGATGTATCGTGCATTTTTTCACTTCCCAAAATCTATTTCATACATACAGCTTACTTTCAGACCAATCTTTCTGACTTTTCAAAGTTTGTGTCAAAGGAAAATAGCTGTCCTTTGTTTTGTGCAATTTCAAAAGTATTACTGCACTGTGCATTCTTCTTTTAGCTTTGTAACTAGATTAGTTCAATGGAAAGCTTATTACCTTCTTATGTTTGGTGTACGTGTGTAATGCTTATGGAAGTTTTTGTTTAGTTGTTAGGTCACTGTCATTATCTATACTTCATCGGCTTAGTGCGTTTGTCAAATGCAAGTGCTGATTGTATATTGCAAATATGTTTACACTTCTGTATTTGTCATTCTGTAGTTAAAAAAATGGACATCTTTCTGTAGGATATAATTTTTTTTAATGTTCTGCTCCTGTAATACATGTTCCTTGTTTATTTTTAAAAAAAATCTAACTCTTTTCTTTACTTCTGTATTTGTATTGAATGAACTGTGATTCTCAATGGATGTTGGGAACTGATTGGCTGATATAGTTGCACTTTAAAAGGTACAGTTACTCTTGCTTTCTCTTTCCTTTCTGTCCAATTTGTTGTTGTATGTATTCTTTGCATTTTACTCTTCCTTTTTAAAATATAACGGTTGTCTTTATGAAATGAAGTAATAGAAATTACTATTTCCCTATTGTGGCACTATTTATTGGATAAATGCCAAGTTTAAAAACAGCCTAAAGACTTAAATACAAACCTTCTGATTTTACATTAAAACAATTAGTTCTGGCTATGTATTATTTTACATTAATACAAACCATTGCCTTATTTTTCTTGGAATGTCCTTGAATCATTTGTTAATATTTGTTCTTTGTTGTTTGTTCTGAGAAATATATATGTTTATCTGTTGTAATATAAGTTGTTGATGTGCGTGTGTGATGAAATGTGCTTGGTAGGCCGAATGTTATTGGTTGTTGTCTTGAGATTGTGATGTTCCAGATGCTGCCAGCTTTTACAATGTATTCGTTTTATTTCTACCTGGTTGTTTTCATGCTATTATTTGGTTTATATAAACTTTTACACATAGAATGGCATTTGGAAAAACATTATTTCTTCATGTAGATTTGTATGTGATAATGAAGCACTTTGAATAAAACTATAACGCTCTCTTGTGTCTAAAAGGTTTTATATACAAAAAATGCTTTCCTACTAGTTTTGAACCTTTGGATTCTTTTTGTTTTTATACTCTCACTTTTCTTCAGCCTTCTAACAGGCCTAAATGAATGAACAATGTTACCATTGATGGAAAAATCAGTGTTTTTCCTATTAGTTTCTTATTTACTTCGTTGTTATGTTGTTAGTCATTACATCATCGCCATGTCGTGATATATACTTCATTTACCTATTGCAGTTACTTGATGCATCTGCTAATGTTTTTTTTTTATATAGTTGTTTCCTACCTATTTCTTAGTTGTCATTAGTTAGTAGGCCACTCACATAATAAATATTATATTTGTTTAGTACTGTATGGTTTCTGTTTTCATGAAAAATGGGTGATGTCTATGAATTTTATTTCGTACAATCTCTGAGGTGCATTAATGTGCATTGTAGTGTTTCTAAAATGGATAAATAGTACATGTGTTGTGCGTTTTCAGTTTCAATCAAAGAAAGACATGTCCATTAATGCAATATTTCTCGCTACTTAGAGTTGTGCCTACTGAAAGAAACATGCAATATATTCTAGAAAATTTGTTTAATGCACTGCCAAAAAATTGCATTAAATTATTCTTCCTTTAATTTTGCACTTTTATCTGGTTTCTGCATTTTCTCCTTGGAAAAAAGAAAAAACAATCTATCCCATGAATGGTTCTTATCTTTTTATGTTGAATGCGCATGTGTAATATTTTTACAAGTTTGTGCTCAGGCAACGCAGTCATGTCACTATGAAACAGTCTATCCCATGATTGGTTTTTTTTTTTCACTGTCGTGATATACACTACAACTACTTAGTGCATCTGTCCAATGAATCTGTTAGCTTTGTTTTGCATCTTTTCCAAATGGATAAGTTGTAGATGTATCATTCATTTTTTCACTTGCTAAAAAACATGCATGTCCATTAATGCTACTACAATGTATTTCATACATACAGTTTAGTTTCAGAGCAATCTGTTTGCTTTTTCAGAGTTTGAGTCAAAGGAAAATAGCTATTCTTTGTTTTGTGCAAATTGAAAAGTGTTAATGCACTGTGCATTCTTCTTTTAGCTTTGTAACTAGATTAGTTCAATGGAAAGCTTATTACCTTCTTTTCTTTGGTGTACGTGTGTAATGCTTATGGAAGTTTCTGTTTAGTTACTAGGCCGCTGTCATGATCTATACTTCATCGACTTAGTGTGTTTGTTAAATGAAAGTGCTGATTGTATATTGCAAATATGTTTACACTTGTGTATTTGTTATTCTGTAGTTAAAAAATGGACATCTTTCTGTAGGATATAATTTTTTTAATGTTCTGCTCTTGTAATACATGTTCCTTGTTTCTTTTTAAAGAAATTCTAACTCTTTCTTTTCTTCTGTAGTTGCATTGAATGAACTGTGATTCTCAATGGATGTTGGAAATTGATTGGCTGATATAGTTGCACTTCAAAAGGTACAGTTACTCTTGCTCTCTCTTTCCTTTCTCTCCAATTTGTTGTTGTATGTGTTCTTTGCATTTTACTTTTCCTTTTTAAAATATAACGGTTGTCTTTATGAAATGGAGTAATAGAAATTATTATTTCCCTATTATGACACTGTTTATTGGATAAATGCCAAGTTTAAAAACAGTCTAAAGATTTAAATACAAACCTTTTGATTTTACATTAAATCAATCATGGCTATGTATTCATTGTCCATTCAGACTTTTCTGTGCTGAATGTGTGTATCATATTGCAGGCAGAGCATTTTGTTACAGACTTCTGCCTAGACTGCTTGTGTTTGTCATCTAAAAGTACGTTCCCTTAATACTCCTTGTTATATAAGACTAATGCTGCTTGTATGCTAAACAAATTTGCTATGATTATATATTGGATTGCAATGATTTACTAGGTCATTTTACTCTTTCTTTTTCTATTTGTTACACAACAACATTTATGTTCTTCTTCTATTTAGCTATTTGTTGCCATTTTTTTTGTACTGTTTCCCATTTCGAATTCTGTTGTGGTCTTAATTCATTCTCTGGTTATCTTTGCTTCACTTGTGCATGCCTTTTATGTATCAGTTTAAATAGATGTGAACCTTAAGCATTGAAAAGTGTTACAATGCAATGGCGCCACATAGAAAGAGAAAAGTTAATCCCTGTTATGGCCAGACATGCATGCATAAGGAAAACCAAAAATCGATTAATTCTGAACCTATTATTGAACTTATTGACTATGAACATAGCTTGACTGATTCAAGTCAAGCTATCAATCCATTGCCTGATTCAAATTGCCCTTTTAACACAAGACAAGTAGTGAATCAAGGAAAAAAAGATTTATACTCCTTTATGACTACATCTTTAGGCCATGTGAAAACAGGGATTTTCTTTCCTCATGATAATCCGTCACGTAGTGACGGTGTGACTCTTTTTTCTTCCGAATCATTTAGTATTAATGTTCAAGCAAAACTTGCTAGGTAGAAAAGATATCAAATTTTGTGTAATTCTAGGATTTCTCAGAATTTAGATAGCAAGTACTACCGAAACAAAGAAACCAGCAATTTGTTTCCCTTGAGTCGTGCATCTTTGGCGACTCAAACAGTAGAGCATATTCTCCTTGAGTCTTCTTCTCATTCAAAAGGTAAATTTAAATGACTATGACAGAATGTATTTGTTTATACTTGTTCTTTGCTATGGTTACAATAGCATATGAACGCTTGACGTATCAGAAAATACGAGGATAACCAATAAAAGAAGAAAAAAAATGCTTCACCACTTAACCAAATTCCTGAAAAATATATGATCCTTTCTACCGTTCCTAATTGTTCTCATTGTGGAGCTAAAAGATTCTATTTGGAACCTCCATCTTTTTGTTGTGTAGGAGGCAGGGTATCAATTGTGATGCCTGCCATGCCATATGCACTTTATCATTTGCTTACGGTTGAAGATGAGGAATCTATTCATTTTAGAAAAAAAACATTAGAACTTATAACAACAATTTGGCATTCACGTCCCTTGGGGCGAAATATGATAGGGAATTAACTAAAAATAATAGAGGGATGTATACTTTCAGGGTTAGAGGCAAGTCTATCATTTTCTTGATAGTCTTTTGCCCCCATAACAAAGAAAAAACAGTTGGGATTCAATTCTACTTCTATGACACTAAGCAGGAACTGGCCCAACGAGTTAAGTCCTGTGATAAATTACGTGAAACAACTTTATCCCTACTTATGCAGATTTTAGAGGACAATCCTTATTGTAAATTCTTGAAAAGCCTTAGGCATGTTCTCCGTTTGGATGATTATAGGATTTTCCTTAATTCTTGTCTAAATTTAGATCAACGTGGATATAATCTTCCCACTTGTAGTCAAATGGGTGCTATATTTTCTGAGGATGGTGTAGAAACTTCTTCGGATACTAGAAGCACACATATTAAAATATATAGCACTTCTAATACAGGTCATAGAACTCGACACTATTTTGGATGTTATGATCCTTTTCAATACCCATTGTTATTTCCTCATGGGGAATCCGGTTGGCATAATAATATACAGAAAACAGCCAACAGAAATAAAAAACATAGAAAAATAAATCCTAATATAAATGCTTCTAGCATTGATGTTTTGACTATGGAAACCCATAAGATTTGCTAGCATATGAAGATGTAAGTAAGTTCCTTTTGATACGTTATTAGGAAACTTTACCTATGTAGTACTTAACATATTTTCAGTACAAGTAACTACTTTCTAATCCTTCCATTGTAGCCATCGAAACTGGAAAGAAGAGAAAAGATTGTGTGTCCACTAGGGAGTATTACTGTTACAGATTTCAGATGAGAACAAATGATGAATCGATACTATTACATGCAATGCGTTTATTCCAGCAATTTGTTGTTGATATGTACATAAAAATAGAAACATCTACATTAGACTTTCTTAGATTAAAACAAAAAGAAGTTAGAAAAGAAATTTTACAAGGTGTTCTTGATAGCATTTCAAATGGCCAACTAGATAGCTCTAATGTGGGTCGCCGGGTTATTTTGCCAGCTTCTTTTGTAGGCGGACCTTGAGATATGCACCGTAGATACTTGGATGCTATGGCTTTAGTTCAAAAATATGGCAAGTCTGATCTTTTTATTACCATGACTTGTAATCCTAATTGGAAAGAGATACAAGAAAATCTATCTAACAAAGAAATTGCATTTGATAGGCCTGATTTGTTAGTAAGAGTGTTTAGAGCAAAATTTGAAATGCTTAGAAAAGAACTATTGCACAAAAATATCTTCGGACAAGTAGCAGCATGTGTTAGTGTGATTGAATTTCAAAAAAGAGGCATGCCTCATGCTCATTTATTATTAATTCTCAAACCAGAATTTAAGCTATTGAATCCTAAAGCATATAATAACATTGTATGTGCAAAAATTCCTGATCCAAACATACATCCTCATTTATACAATCTTGTCCTTAAACACATGATTCATGGTCCATGTAGCCACATGAATGAGACTAATTTATGTATGCGAAATGGTAAGTGCAAAAATCACTATCCTAGAGATTTTTGTGAACAAACAATGCATGTAGAAGGTGGTTATCCTTATTATAAAATAAGAAATAATGGTAGACAGATTAAAGTTAGGCAATGTGTATTGGATAACCGCTGGGTTATTCCATATAATCCATACTTATTGGCTACTTTTGATTGCTATTTGAATGTTGAAATTTGTTCTACCATTAAACTCATGAAGTACATTTATAAATACATTTATAAAGGGCATGATTTGGTCAGTTTTCAAATTTCTGAACCCAATGCCCATCAAGACATTGATGAAATTAAACAGTTTCAAGATGCCCGTTGGATCGGTCCTCCAGAAGCTCTTTGGAGGATTTATGGATTCAATCTTAGTGAAATGACCCCCGCTGTTTATGCTTTGCAAATCCATCATGATGGTCGGCAAGTTGTTTCAGAATTTTTTGAAATGAATTGTATGAATCAAATAGTTCAGCAGTTGAAATGTCTTTATAAAGAATTTTCTCAGCACTTTGTATGGAATTCTACCATTAGAATCTGGACTAAAAGAAAATCTAGAGATGTAATCAGCCGAATGGTTACTGTTAGTCCACAGGAGGGAGATCGATATTATCTTAGGCTATTACTTTCAAATGTTAGAGCACCTACTTGCTTTGCTGATCTTTTAACTGTTTTAGGCATAAAATGCCAAAACCTTTAGATATGCAACACTAAAATTAGGTTTTCTGGAATCTGATACTTACATAGAGGATACTTTAAAGGAGGCATCTCTTTATCAGATGCCAAGTGATCTAAGGTCTCTTTTTGCTATTATTTTAGTATTTTGTTCTCCAAATGAACCAAGAAAATTGTGGGAACAGTTCCAGCTCGAATTATCTAGTGACTTTCGAAGGTCACTGGATTATTCCAGTGTTGACATTCATGTTGTAATGAATAGAGTCTTAATAGACATTAACAATTCTTTAGAAGAGATGAATAAAAATATAAACGAATACCATATTCTTCTTGAAAATGAACAAATCTTTCTGTTTGGTAATTTAACAAAAGAAATGGATAGTGAACTAAATATAATTATTAGTGAAGAAGATATTTTGCTTCCAACTAGGTTAAATGTAGAACAGAAGTTTGCCTATGAATCTATCCTCCGGAAAATCCATCTAGGTGAAGGGCAAGCGTTCTTCATTGATGGTCCTGGAGGAACTGGAAAAACTTTCCTATATCGTGCCCTATTGGCTAATATTAGATCCAAAGGATTTATTGCAATTGTCGTGGCAACATCAGGTGTTGCTGCATCCATTCTTCCGGGCAGTCGCACTGCTCATTCGAGATTCAAAATTCCAATTGATTTCTCTATTACTAAAGCTTGTCAATTGAGTAAGCAAAGCAGTACAGCCCAGCTTATTTCAACAGCTAAACTTATAATTGGGATGATGCTTCTATGGCAACTAGAGATGCTTTAGAAGCATTTGATTTTGTCTTGAGAGATACAACTGGAAGAAATAAACCATTTGGCTCAAAAGTGGTTGTCTTTGGAGGTGACTTTCAACAAACTCTTCCAGTTATTCAAAAAGGAACAAGAAAGTCACAAGTTAATACCAGCATAGTGAATTCTCCACTATGGTGTTCAATGGGAAAATTTCAATTGAAATAGAATATGCATGCTTTCTTAGACCCTAATTTTTCTGAATTCCTTCTCAAGATTGGGGAATTCAGAACCTATGAATGAATGTGGTAATATTACATTACCACATGAAATTGTCATTCCGTATATTGACAAAAAAGATTCTCTTCATAAGTATTTGACATGTCACTTATGTGGTTTTTTTCTTTTTTTGTACATGTATTAGACTTCTTTGATCTAATTACTTGTGCTGTTTCTCTGTAATTTTTTCCCATATTAAACAGATTGATTGATTGGGGCTTCCCAAATTTGCTTTTGTATTCTACCAAACCAGAGAAAATGATAAATAGGTGCATTTTGTCACCAAAAAATACTTTCGTTCATGATATTAACAATCTTTTAATAGAACAATTTCTTGGGAATTTAGTAGTATACACCAGTTCAGATCAAACAATTGATCTAAAACATCAAGGGGATTATGAGGATTTTCTAAATTCCTTAAATCCATCAAGTCTTCCTCCACATATACTATTACTCAAAAAGAACTGTCCAATAATTCTTTTATGAAATCTTAATTCGACCGAAGGTCTTTGTAATGGGACACGTCTGATTTGTCTAGAATTAGCAGCCAATACAATTTGTGCAAAGATTGCATCTGGTTAGCACCAAAGCAGGGTTGTCTTCATACCAAAAATTCCATTGCATAGTTCAGACAAAGAGAAGAATGGAATTCCATTTAAGAGGACTCAATTTCCAGTTAGGTTATCATTTGCCATGACAATTAATAAAGCCCAAGGCCAAACGTTAGATTATATCAGTGTTTATATGCAAGAACCAATTTTTTCACACGGTCAACTCTGTGTTGCCCTTTCAAGAGCAAGAACATCCAAATTAGTAAAAGTGTTAATACTACCTTCCACTTTTAGTGAATCTAAGACAGATTGCAAAACTCAAAATGTTGTTTATAATGAAATATTTGAATTAGCAAATATTTGATGATCAATTTTGCTGTCTTTGCTACAGGTTTGACGTTTTTTTCTAATCCTTTTTTTTTGGGATTTTTCTTACCTTTTATTGTGAATATCACTTACATTGTGTCTTTGCTCAATTCAGATGGACCATTTGTTAGAGATTGAAGATATTGTTGAGGGTATGACAGCATGGTCATGTATTGTTACCATCCAAGAAAGGCTTCAACTAACAACTGCAATTAACAATCCTTCACATTACCAGCGTTTCATTCTCGCAGACTCAAAGGTGCTAATTTTTTTGGTATTACTTTTAGGTTTTTCTCATAGAATAAGGTATATTTTCCCTTTTTACTAAAATAGTTTCTGTTTGCATTGACAGGGTTCAAGAGTGCAAGCCATAGTTTTTAACCATGAGATCGAGCGCATGGGGAAGAAAATGCAAGTGTACAAAAAATATAAAATAAAAAATGCTAAAGTGAAGCAACTGAAAAAAGAGTATCAATTTGAAGGGATCACTGCACATTGGATAATTAATTCAAGGACCATCCTTGAACCTCTTGACAATTCTGAAGGTATGCTCGAGGTCAATTATCAGTATATAGACTTTCAAGACCTAGCTATGTTCATTGATGCAAAAAAAGAATCCGTTGGTAAAGTCCTCTTTCCATCATTACTTATTAGGTTTCTAGTGGCTGTTTTATATCAAAGTAGTATGGATATCTCAATTTATATAGGCCAATTTTCATGTTAGTTGACAGTGTCCTAAAATTCATATTGTATTTATGGCTGTTTTGCCTTGCTATTTAGGTCTGATCATGTAAAATGATTTTTCATTATGTAGATGTATTGGCCGTGGTGATCAATAATCTACCTCTTAAAACTATCAAACGTGATGTAGGTGATTCAATGATTCAGAAATTCGTTCTTGTTAATCAAAGGTTATAGAATCTATCCTCCTAATTTCGCGTTCAAATGTCTAAAGTTTATCTTCACGGTGTTGTATGAAATACATATTCTCTGTTAGTTTTTCTTTTTATTTTCCTACCTAAATTTCCCGTTCATTCTCATATTTTTAGCCTTGTTGTGGTGTCATCACATTCCAAGCTGTTTACTGATTAATTGTGCAGATAAGTTTGAACATATTTATTCACTACATAAACATGTGTTTCAGAATCTGTTATAGCCATTACATTAATGTACTCATTTCCCTAGCTAATAACTACTTCAATCGAACTGATTAACAAGCAATTTCATTAGTACATAAAACTGTTTTGATAACAAGTGCATGTGTTTTATTGTCGTGTGGTGTTTTGCCAAACTACTATGGGATTTCTCTTTTACTGTTTCCAGCCAATATCCAATCTATTTGAATTTGAAATTTAGGTACTTTGTTCGATCACTGAATGTGAAAAAAGAAAATTCCCTTTTATAATGTTAGCCACATGAAATTTATGTCTTTGCTAAGTTAACTCCATTATTCTTTGTTGCAGTATGAAGACAGTCATGCTATCCATCTGGAACGAGTTTGTTGCCAATAAAGGAGCTAATATTGTTGACAATCTGAACAATTTTCCTGTAATTGTTTGTCGCAGGATTAAAGTTGTTTACTATAATTGTACTGTATTCCACTGTCAATCCCATTGTATTCACCTTAATTTTTTTGCTAACGCTGTTGGTTCATCCCTCAATGTTTTATTCCACAGCTGTCTACTAATAAAACTAAAAAAAATACAATTTGTAGGCACAACTCTGACTATCAAATATGATTCAGTTATTCTAGTGAAACCTCCGATAGAAAGTTCACTTCGTCTGAAAAACTAGTGATGCAGCCCTATATTAATTTATAGCTTTACTCATTTTATTTGCTGTCTTACTAAAAACGGTATTTTGCTATGCACCAGGGCTAACAGAAACAAGCAGATGCTGTCTGACTTTGTCATCAACAAGACATATTTCAAGAATCCTCCGGAGATATCTATAAAGTCGTACAAGAAAACTTGTCTTGTTGCTAACATAACACCATTAGCCAAGGTATTTAGTTTTGATTTGCTGATTATTGAAACAAGTATCTCTTTTTCCATGTATGCTTTACTGTTTGTTGCTCCTAACTTATTGCAATCTGTTTGTAGAATGTACTTGTCAAGGCACAACTTTCTCTCAAAAATATTTGCCAAAAGTATTGGTACATGGCTTGTCCTAAATGCTTCCAATCAACATCTGCACTTCAATATGAAGAATACACCTGTAACTTATGTGAATCAAAGTAGATGGCAGAACCTAGGTAAATTTATCTCTTCTTCCCTTTTTAGTTTCATTTTAATTTGATCATATGGTGGCTTAACTGATTATTGGTTTGTTAACAAGTGTAGGTTTGAAGTTGACGTGATTGATGATAGTGGTATCATTACAGCCTCTATATTTGGAAATCTAGCTAAAAAATTATTAACATTTTCCGCAAGTGATGTCATGGAATATGCAAATAAGGTCATTCCTACTGCCAAACTACCTGTTTACATTATGATTTTATTTGCTTTTCTTCCACAGGTGCAAATGCTTCAGCATTAACTCTTTTGTTTTTCTTTTTGGCTAAAACACTGAACTTCCTTTACAGGAAGTTCACAAGGCTTTGCAGTCCAAATTGTTCTTGGTGCAGATTAGGCCAATCAAACTTAAGACTCTAAATGGTAGACAATGCTACACCATCAATTCCTATGCTGAATTTCATGAAGGTCAGGTTTCAGCTCGTCAATCAAGTAGAACAGTGCAAGTGCAAGTGCAACAAAAGTAACATCTGCAAATGTTTATGAAGTCCAGCCAATGTCACAATCTGAAGGTATTATTTCATTGATTTATTATGTCTAAAATTCTGACTATATCCATAGCTTGGAAGATATTACAAATCCAGTCGTACTTTTCATCCCTTATTTTTCCTGCAGGACAACTTGCCAGCAAATCAACACCAAAGGCCTACCTTTGCCTTCTTGACAAGCTTGTGCCATCAGAAGAAGAAGATAATTTGGATACCAAAGACCCTGCCAATGCCACAAAGAAAAAACAGAAAGTAGATTAGCCTGTTTCTACTTTGCACATTTTATGAATATGTATTTCAACATTTTGTATTTTGGGACTGCTCTATCGTGTTGCTTGTCTTTTTGGTTATGGGTGTACTTATGAAAACTGAATGGTAGGCAGTCAGTTTTCTGAGTACATCATATAAAAACAGAAAAACTTGTAGGAAAGCAATTTGTTGTTATCTTTATACGATTTCTAAGTGTCCTGCCGCAGCCCAATGTTAATTGTTCTGAAAAATGTCATATGTATGGATTTGAACTGCTTGCTGTTATCCACCTATTTCTATTAAATCATCCACTTTGTTTTTTTCGAAGGCATGTATGTGAAAGCCAAATTTAGTTTTGCTTCTTCCAACTATTTCCATGCATTTTAACAGAAAGTGCAAGTTTTCTTTTCTGCACAAAACTGCATTTCTGTGTTGCATGAGTTTGAATGTTTACATTCTGATTACATTTTTTTACTTGTATTTCTGTCTACAATATGCTGGAAAAAGGTTTGCTTTTGGTCTGCTCTATCTGTGGAACTACATTTGTAGTAATGACTATTTACTGTTGGTGCATTCTAATCACAATTCACTGAATTCCCTATTACATAGCTTACACTCAATAATTTTGTGCTTCAAGCTTGTTAAACTTGTACTTATCCTCCAACAGCATCATATTTTTAAAAAACTGATTTCAATTTCTTTTGCCTCTATTTTGTAGGAGTGCTGTCTTGGGGCTAATCTCTATCAATCACAAAGGTATATCTATTATTGTATTTATAAGAATTAAATTTCATATTAAATGGTTTGCACCTCTTGTAAATGGTCTGCACCTGTTGTGCGTTTTGCTATTTTAGATGTTTGTTGCCAATTACTACTCTTACTTCTTGTGTTTGTCAAATACCTCTTATCTATGCATGTCTAATACTTGACAGTACTAGCCAATGTTTGTCTCTTCTTGTGTGTGATCTAAAGACAAAGACCAGTCATTTGTTAAAAAAAAAATACTTCCTACCATGCAAATAATCTCAATATTATCTGAATCATATACTTCTTTTTCCCATGCTCTACATATATATTTTTTTACCTCGAGATTCAGGCTAAGATAACATGATTCTAATTTTAATATTATGCAACAGAGATTGTTGTTTCCAGATCCATTTTCCAATGTAAACATTTCTATTTCTGTTCATTATTCCCAAGCCAAAATTACAACTTTTGTTTTTGCAGGCTTTTCTTTAACATACCCATGTGACTACCCAGTTTGAGTTGACAACTGAAACACAGCTGTAAAAGTAAAAACAGGTCACATCACCATCAAGCACATTGTGCAAGTATTCTTATAAAGTAGAACCATGCCATTTATTGTAATTCTATATAGGAAATAGTGCGCGCAGGTCATATACTTCCCTTTCTATCTTCTACTGTTTTCTTTCCTAAAATTACTCCTTTTTAGCTTGTAACTTCAGCTTCAATTTTTTTCCGCAAAAACAAAAGCTCAAAAGTAATGTGTTAGAACTCCACTGCATTGGTTTGATTAGTCCACGGTATCCTCCTTCTTAGCTTGTAACTTTAGTTTTTTTGCTTTTTTTTTTTCTGAAAAACAGGAACTCAGAAGTTATCTGTTAGAACTCCACTGCATTGGTTTTATTAGTCAACGGTATTCTCCTTCTTAGCTTGTAACTTCAGCTTCTATTTTTTTTGTACTTGAAAAAAGAAACTCAGACGTAATCTGTTACAACTCTACTGCATTGGATTGATTAGTTAACGGTATCCTCCATCAAAAGAATCTGTTTTTTATTAAGTTACGCATGCCTTTATTTATTTCATGTTTAGAAAGATACGTGCACTGTGTAACATTCATTCATCCATTTTCCTGTTTCTTGTTTTTTATTATCGTTCAAACTTAAATTGTCATGCTTCTTACTACCTTTCATTTTTACTTTAAACAATTAATGCGTGCTATTTTTTGGGTTCAGTTGTTAAGGTATTGCTACTTAAGATATTTGTATAAGTACTATTGATAGTTAAAAAATAGACATTGATATTACTGCTAATGGTGTGATCAAGATCAAATATAAGTTAAGTTCCAATACTTTTGCTTAGTTATTTGTATAAGTACTGGCGCTCATAGTTAAAAAATAGGCATTCCTTTGTGTACGATAGAAATGTGGTTAATGTAGTCCTCTTGAACTGCATATTCTTTGTTTCTTTTTGCCGGACTCTAACCATTTTTTTCCTTATTGTGTGTGTATTGAATAAAAATTGATTGCCAATGGATGTTGGGAAACTAATCAACTAATACAGTAGCTCTTCAAAAGGTAAAATTACTCTTCTTCTCTCTTCTGCTTTTTATAGATTGCTATTGCATGTTATGATACTTCAGATTTTTTGTTTGATGCTTGTTCTGATGTTGGTAAAATTTTCTGCACATACTCGTCAACTTTATAATATGTGGATGCACTTGCAGCTATACTTGTAACTTAAAGTAACATCCCTCTTGTTGATGCTATGGATTTGAAGGTGTTTGAATAGAAACTCCCCTGCCAGTTTTTTAATTTATCAAGTGACTTTCTGTTTTGGCACTAACTGGTCTTCACTCTTCAAATAGGCATAAATAAATACACACTGTTAATGTACATAGGATAGAGAAGTGGTTTGTTTTTTCATTGATTTGCTTTCTCAGTTGAAAGAAATGGCTTTCCTTTGTAATGACGTCGAATTTATGTATGCTGAAATTTACAATAATATTGGTTTCAGATTGCACTATTTCAGATCTTGACAACTTTTAGTATTGATACATTTTCTTGAGTTTATGTATGCTATTTACATATAATGGTATGTATGGATACGTTTTTGCCAACCTTGTAATGATTTGTGCATTTTGACCATGTTGTGTTGCCATTTTCAAAGCAGCTGCAATAAGATTGGTTGGCCACCATTTTCCTACTGATTTCTACAATTTTGTACTCCATTTTCCCGCAAAAAAATGGATTAATTGGTGCATTTTAATGCTGCCATTTGGAGTATGCTGAAATAACATTTCTTTACCTGCATTTCTGTCTACAATTTCCTCTAATAAAATTGGTTATGCTCCATTTTCGTACTGATTTTTTAATGCTGTACTCCTTTTTCCCGCAATAAATGGATTGATTGGTGCATTTTAATGCTGCCATTTGCAGTAAATTGAAATTTCCTCTAATAAGTTTGGTTCTACTTTATTTTCCTATACCTTTTTTTATGTTGTACTCCATGTTCCCGCAATCAAATCCTTACTGGTACATTTTAATGCTGGCAGTTGCAAATAAGCGAAAATACCATTTGTTTACCTGAATTTTTGTCTATAATTACTAGTAATAAGATTGGTTGTACTTCATTTTCCTACTCCATTTTCTTTTAGTTTCTGAGTATGAATATTGATTTTTTTAAAATAAACTATTTCATTCAATTTCTTATTCTTATAGGTGTTGACGCTGCCAAATAATCCATTTACAAAATGGTTGACCAAACAAAATTGTCATAATCGAAAATTTTATTTTGTTACTCAATTCCATACATGTGTACATGTTGGAACTTTAACATATGTGCGAGACAATCAGATCAATTATTGAATATGTATAATTTTTTCGTCTCTTATCCAACGATATTTAAATACATTGGATATCCAAATGCACAACCAGAAAAATCAATTCAAGATTGGATGCAAAATGTCTTACTTGCTAATCCAATGCTATTTCAGTTACAAGGTAATTCTATAAATTTCATTCATAATATTTTTGATATGATACTTTCATACAAAAAATATAATTTCATATTGTTTTTTCTAATCTTTTTACTCACCTTTCCAAGGTACAAATGAAAGGCCATGTTGCTTATTCTTGAAATCCCTTCAAAGAGAGAATCGGGTTAAACTTTAAATCTTTATAAATTTTACTTTTATATTTACTACAACTATCACTTCTTATTGCATTTAACACAATAAAAAAACTTTTGTCCTTTTTTATAGGCAGTACCAATAGGTTTTTATGCTATCCAAATTTTTGATGATGAGGATGAAATCATAATCCAACAAGGACAAATGCAATGGAAGTTAACAATCAATCAACATGTTTTCATATTTGGCTGGACTGAATTCTTTGATGATAATTTACTCAATCAAGACTGTTCAATCTTATTAAGATTTCGTGGAAATAAGAAATTTGACAGTCTTACGTTCAACAATTTCAAGGGCGAAATAATGATGCCATGGACAGTGCCATTACCTATATTGCCAAAGCAAGGTTTGTTCATTTAACAATATACGTTTTTCATTCTAATTAAACAATGTGTAATGTCTTAATGAACTCTATGTATTATTTCCAGTCTTCAAAACAACGAATCTTCAACATAATGTCCTGTCATCTTCACTACATCCGTTTCAAAAGTTCAGTTCAACTCCACACTATTCTTTCTTCCAGTAGTTCACAGCATCATATACTTTTAGATTGGTAATATTACAATTTGTTTTTTATTTTGCAAATTTATTCTACAAATTTATTTGCGCTTCTCGTTTTACTAACTTCATACAATTTCCTTGTTGCCACATAGAATATTCCAAAATATTCAAATTTTTATTTGGAAGAAGCAAAACAATGTGACATTCATTTGAAATCGGGAAATCGAGTATATGACATCACTGTCAAGCGTTCTTCACTTCGTCGAAATTGGCATCAATTTGTACAAGATCATAATTTGGAAGAGAATGACTATTTAGTTTTCATACCACAAATACAAGATATTTTCACTGTTATTATTTTTAACAGTTATGGGATAAAAAATTATATCCATGGCAATTTAAATTTAAAATAAATTATAATATGTTTACTCTATTTTTGTTTTACATTAATTAACTCCTACTATGTAATTTTCTTTCTCCCTATTGAATATTTCTTCCTTTTTAATAGTATTGTGATTTTATTTCGTCAACTTTATCTTAATTTTATCCTCATTTTTTTTATATACTGTGCAATATAGTGGCACTCAAAAAACCGCGCATTGCGCGGAAAGTGCCTGCTAGTACTAAATAAATAGTAAACTCTTTTTTTAAGACAAAAGGAGTATTTAATAAGTAAAATAGGGTCAAAACCTACTAATTTAAACTTTTGGCTCTAAATTGGGCTTAACTTATTTATTAATGGCTAATATGAGCTCTTTGAGTATTTCCCTAATGGTAAATTTCTAAGATTGGTATCACAACTAAATACCAAAGTGTTTGTAACTTGGACTGTTGGACTAATTGTGAATAAGAGGTGAGCCTGTAAAAATAAGTATTAAGTGGTAGACCAAATAGGACTCGAGGTCAAAAAACCTGGATGGAATTTGGGTTGATGTGTGCATTACCTATAAAGGAGAAGAGTGTTGAAAGTATTAGTGGGCCAAATAGGATTAGTGGTCAAAGAATCTTGACGAAATTTGGGTTGATGTGTAATTATTCATGAAGGGAAAAATTGTTGAGTTCAAAATTTATTAACTTACCCTTTGATTAGTGATTGTTGTGGACTTTTTGGGTATTTTTTTCTTGTGGAAGTTATAAAAAATTGATGAACAAGAGAGATTGCAATACAAATCTAAAAATTTAATGAACAAGAGAGATTGCAATAAGAATCTAAAGAGAAAAATGAGAAATTTCAATCAAATTTAGAATCTATATCATTATATAATATTTCTAATCAAATATCATATTTTTTTTATTCCTTTTTCTTTGTAATTACATTTTTAGTTCAATAATTTGATAGGTAATTTCGTGTATCAATAATTTAGTTTGAAAATTAACTGAGTCGAAGGGTTTTGGTAATTTTTTCAAATTCCAAAATTTGTTTATTAGTTTTCTCAAATTTTGAGGGAGGTAAATGCAATTTATCCTAAAGATTAAAGGGGTCACGCTTAAAATTGTGCAATTACTCATCTTTTAGCTTAATATTCCCATCCCATTTCCCACGCTTAAATAACATTGGAGCCGATGAAGTTTTGTGTGTCAGTCATTAGAAAAATGGCTAAGAGCATATCCTTAATTCCTTCTTCTTGGACTCCAGCAAAATTACCCACCTTGAAATCGTCTTCTCACGCAAATTTTCAGGCATTCAACTCTTCAAGAAGTGCTTATGCTTGTCTCTTTAATTATCCTCTGGCAAGCAAGATTATGGTTAGAAGTAAGTCATCCACTGATATCAGTTCAAGAGAACACATTTCTTTTTTGAGTCTTTAGTAAGGTTTTTCGTCCAGACTTGTTTTTAATTAATGTTTGATTGAAATAGGACAATGGGTTTTCTTCAAATTTATTTTTCTCTCAATCTAATTACTCAAAGCACTCAATTTGAGTACTGCTTTTGCCATTTAATTGTTGTTCGTCAGACTTTCGGGAGGACTTTTTGGGGTTAGAATTAGAAATGAACGAACTTATTGAACGTAAGAATGGAAAGAAATATTCAGTTTGAGAGTTGCTTTAGTGGTGTTTGATATATGTCCAAAGCAAATATTACTTAAATTGTTTTAGTGTGTTGTAGTTAATGCTAGACATTGACGGATAAGGCTAACAAGTGTTAATTTTTGATAAATGGAGGCTATAAGATGCTATTTGTACGGTAGGTTTGTATAATCTTTAGATGTAGTCTTGAAGATGTAAGATTATGCAATATCTGCATTTATGTATAAATATATATCCATGTATTGCCATTTATTGAAGGATGAAAATGGGATAGAAACAAAATCTTGCGAATGAGCTTTCTTCCTCTGTTTTTGGCTGTGCCTGATTGGAAGCTTAGAATGAGATATAGGAATCAGAGACTTGTTATATTAAATAGTTGGTCTGTCATCAATTCTTTTCCTTTCTTGAGTCAGTTTTTTCTTTTTATGGGATTCGATCCCTCATTTGTAAGCCCAATGAGAAGAAATAATCAGCTTGTCTTCCCCTTATTCCCGAGACAGTAGAAGGAGTAGAACAAGTCCTCTGGACCCCTTTAATATCAGTCTAGTATCAGTCCTTGAAATATTTTTGTATGTTCAAAAGTTTCTGATCTTTCTTCAGGAAAATGTCGATTTGCCAGTTTTACTCAAATATTGTTCTGGATGACCACAAGCTCTTTACACGAGCTATGCATTCACCAGTTTTAATGATTTGTCTTGTATGAGTGTTTACAGATTTACCTTATTCTGTTAGTGAAAGTAGCTTGCAGAAGGAATTTTCGAAGTTTGGCAAGATAGCTGAAGGTTTACATCATGTGCTTGTACTCTATCTTACATTTTCCCTTGTTTAGAGAACCCCCTCTTCAGTATATAATTTTTTGTTGCTCTTTGGGATGTAGTTAAACTTGTCGAGGATGAAAAGACAAATAGGTCAAAAGGATATGCCTTTATTCAATACACTTCTCAAGAAGATGCATTGCTTGCCCTGGATAATATGGATCAAAAGGTGATCTGTCAACCTGTTGTTTTCTTCCCTATTTCTGTTGCAGGAATATTGATTCGAGATGACTGATTACCTTTCTTTCATTAGTACTTTGATGGCAGGATGATTTTCATTGATCTTGCAAAACCGGGGATTGGGGACTTTGGTGGATATCCCAAAACATCTGGACCCCCTGAGGAGCAGCCCAGTAAAGATAAGGAAAACCTTTAAGACTTCTTAAGCATGTTGCTTGGACTTACCAAAGCAAGTGAGCGGTACCACTGGTCCAAAATTCTATACATTTTGCTCTGCTGATCTTTCCAATCTGGTACTTGCAAGGTTCATGCTGAGAGATAAAAGTTAATTTAGCTGCAAACCAGTTTGCTTTGCAAATGTTATACCTAATTAGGAGCATGCTATAGTTATCAATATGGTAAGGTTATGAGATTGTTTCCTTCGGAGATTTCACATTTTTCATCAGAAGTGGTAATGATATAGGACTCTGGAAAGAAACAATCTGTTTGTTCATAGCTGATCTTATATTGAGGTGATAAAGCTTTCATGTGTTTAATTTACTGAAGGATTGTCAGTTTTTTTTTTTTTTTTTTGGTTTAATTAGGACTTACAAACTCTGTTTTGACATCTTCAATTGGTGCCTAATGTCTTTGTTTACTACTTACAAATGCATTTTATGATCTTCAAAACAAACATCAATTAAGGCGTTCGGTCTAATATGCAATACCATACTTTAGGTATCTAACAGCAATACACATTTCTACAGAGTCTTATTTTCATATGAGCATTCTTTCAAAATGTACTAACATTTCTCATGCTCGTTCTACAGGAGTTATCGGCAGTGCTCTGTGTCCTTTGTTGTAAAATATTAGATTAAGTTAAACACCATAACACTATACATTATTAAAGAAATACATCAGAATTCGCATAATGACTTCAGGTTCTATAGATTAGTTAGTTCAAACTTAATAAGTTTACTGTATTTAACAGCTTGCAATTGTGAAAATCTAACAAGCCAAGTATGTTGTAGATGACTGCTATTCTAGAGGAACAGAACTTTTTGATGAAGTGATGATGAATAATCATTTTTGAGTAACAGGCCCTCCAATAAAAGGACATTGAAAAGAGAATAGATTTCATTTTGAAAATTCTGATGATGAAATGCCCTCCATTGAAAGGACCAAAAGTAAGGAATAGATTTCATTTTAAAAATTATTCACTATCTTGCTACTGAAAAAGGTTTCTGCAAAATATAGTTGCTATGGATGATAGGGTTCTAAAAGAAACATAGTCCCAGATAGTTGCCTTATTAGTTGTAGTTATGACATTCTGAGGATCAAAGCACTGGTAAAAGCAGAATTATACAAGGATTAGATTTCAAATTGCTATTCTCAATAAGATTTTCACTGTCTCAGTCGTATCAATATTTCAAGACAATGATCTAAAAAATTGAAAGAAATCCCCATACATTGCACAAATAAGTTTCTCTCTCCAACCATGTTATTTTGATCCACTTGGACCGAAATTATGCCATCAAAAGCTTTTTCGCTCTCTACAACAAAGATATTATTTGATATTTTAGTCACCGCGTGAGCTGCAGCTCCTCCAACACTGCCTCCATAGTAAAACGAGTACTGAACATGATTTCTTTTGTTTGGAAACATCAAAATAGATGAAAAATCAGCTATCCACTGGGTTCCATTCCCTACCGCAGTCAATCTTCCGACAGTCGATTTGAAGCTCATTCCATTGACAATGTTGTTGTCTATAATCACTTGATCTATGTTTTTGAATTCACCATCTAACTTCACTACTGGAATCATATTCTTGGCATTCCCTGATAATATGTTGTTGATTATATTCAGCCCCGATACGAGTCCCGGGATTGATTTCAACACAACGTTACCATCCCCTAGGAAGAACCCATTTGATACGTGAACTTGAGTAGGGTCCTCAATGATTGTAGAGTTATAATCTAGGTAACAGTTCTCAATCCTTGTCTGGGCTGCTTTTACCAAAATTCCAGTACCACCAAAATATGTGGCCATATAGTAGCAATGCACACTTGTTATGATATTAGCCTGACCTCTTAGGGTGATTCCAACAGCTGCTGAGAATTGTCTGTACTTGCAAGCTCAATAGCAGTGCCTGAAAAGCTTCTCTCATCTTTGTCACCACCAACTGTTGGATGCTGCCCTAGAAAAGAGTTTGAGATGAAAGTCTCATGGCCTCTCTCGACTAGAATTCCTTGGGTTGTAAAGTGGATGAAGTAGCAGTTTATGTGAATTCTAGCAGAATCAGTAACAAATATTCCTCCCCCTTGATAGTCTGAATCAAATAGAATTTCCCTGAAAGTGATGTCCTCATAGTAGATGCCGGAATTCTGGTCTTTCCTTTCAGAAAGGCTATTTGGATGATGAATGTTACTTTCTGCTTTCTCAAGTTTTCGAGAGTTCGGTGGCCATAATTCCATGAGAATCCTATCTCCTGGAAATGTGTTGGATGCTCTCAAAGTCCCTCCTTGAACCTGTTTGACAAAAAATGCTGTTGGCTCAATGGCACAAAAAACAATTTGCAGATAGAGCTCAACGGGATCGTAGTATTTTTTATGAGATTCTCGTCAAAGCAGTTGATGACTCAACATTGCGGAAATTTGATCAAATGCCAGCACTGTCACATCTCACACGAGCACATATCAACCAATCAAAAGTAACGAGGAGATTTGCGTATGTAAAATACGTTTTTCAATACAAATGATTTATATTTTCAAAATAATTTTAATTTTATAAATTTTAGTTTGTAAAGTAATAAGGAGACTCTCTCAGTGCATGAGTAAGCATCATTATGAATTAATCGATCTATAATTAAAGTAAACGACTCCTCTTACTAGGATTATTATAACACGGTACCCAAAAAACAAAAAAAGAAAAGAAAAAGAAAAACAAAGTGATTCAAATATCGTTGACGAGAATCAAACTTCAACTAGCTTTACCCGTGGGCCAAAATTTTCTTTTTCCCAAATTCCTCTTTTGGGGCCTTCAAAGACTTCCAAATCCCATCATCTAATTGATGTCATTTCATGATATCCCATCATCTAATTGAGGTCATTTCATAATACAACTATGTGAATAAAATGTCTTATAGCCCCAAACATTTTATTTGGAAAAAGAGTTATCTAGTACTAATGTTCCATGCTTTAATGAATGTTAAAAATGATTGAATCACATTTTTTTGGTTTTTAGTTTTCCTTTTTTCTATAACTCTCAACATAAATTAAATAATTACATTAAATGGAAGGTGAAAAATATTCAAAGCAAAGACTCTGAAAGCCAAACTAATTTGACGATTTCATTTAAAACCAGATGTATTGGTAATTAACAACCCCAGTTGCACGCAGCATGAAGAAATATCTAAAACTTTTTAGTGTACCCTAATGAAAAAAATGGACGAACTTTAACCAAAGAAAAAAAAAGATTTCTTACAGCAAAAAAGAAGCCAAATGCTTCTAATCACTTTCTTAAGAAAAATGCATGGATTATTTAATTTGCTTCTTTCCAATTTTGTAGTTATCTAAGTACCAATGATGGGTCATTTGTCGGCAGGAAACCTAATTAACATTTCTTAAAATAGTATGAAAGTAAATATCCATCAATAATTAATTGAATAAAAGAGATTTTTGTACCTTCCATTCGATGCATTCCCGAATTCCATGCACCATACCCAATGGGATAGAAAACTCTTCCATCCTTCTAAATTATTCCCGTCGCCATTAATTAATTCATGCACATTACTCCAAACCCAGAACAAACAACAATTCAAATAAGTTGAAGATATCAAAGATAAGAAAAGAAATCCTTTTTGGGATTAGAAGGCGTGGGAGATGGGTAGGTGTGGTTGCAATGGTGGATATTGTTTTCTCCTGGAGTTTTGCTTGAAATTCAAGCATTTTCAGCTGTCTAAGAGAGCATTTTGCTTCTTTTGGCAGCATGAAAAGTATTAACAGCAATGTAGCACATGTATAAACTTGGTGCATACTGACCAACTTAATCATGAAAATGGCAAGCAATAAAGCTAGCTACAACAGGAGCAATTGCAGAAGAGATAGGGAGAGATTTGGATTGATGTGCCAATTGTTATTTTGCTGTTTGCTCAATATATAGATTTTTGAGAATGGTTCAGTCCAAGTGTCGACGAATCCGAATAAATTTTCAGTGTTTTTTACTTTAAAGAAAAAAGAAATTGCAGAAATTTACTTTATTGGGGGCCAGAGACCCAATGGTAGAATTCTACCCAAATTATCGAAATTTAGTTTTAATCTGGCCGGCTTATCCTATGACTGGCTGGTGGCGCCGAGTGACCATCCATCCCCCATTTAAATTTTTAAAAATTATAATTTTAATATGTTATATTACTATTTATTTTTTAAAAAAATTATAATTTTAACTTGACAGGTCACCATTTAATTTTTTAAAAATTATAATTTTGATCGGTTGGTTAATTGCGTTCATCCTTATTTAATTTAATCTAATCTAATCTAATTCAAATTTAATCCGTAATTATATTAATTGGATTAAATCATGATCGGTCAAATCTCAATCTATTAGTAACTCAATCTATGAGTGATTCAATCTAATAAGTTGTCACCTCTACGCATCTTTAATTAAGAACTACAAGATTACTCATCTCACCCATCAAGAATTACGAAATCATCTCCTTCATTATGGGATGAGGGTATAATTGATAAGAAAATGAAAGATAACAATGAGCGAACATTGTATAAATTCAAACTCTCTTAACTATCAACTTCGCTATATATATTTAAAAAATAAGCTTAAATCCTGACAATTCCTTTTGTCAATTTGGTGCACTTTAAATCATTAGATGGAAGTAAATTTACACATCAACGTCCAATTGGTTGTTTAAGACGAAAAAATTTGCCTAGCAGATGAAAAAGTCGCACAGTGGCTACAATAGTTGGGCCCTTCAAGATATAGTATCAACAAAGTACCATCACGTTAGAAAATTTTAGCCAATTTTTTTTACTTATTTCTAGACCAGCATATTCATAAAAATATGAGATCCAAATCCGGCATTTAATATCTAAGAATTTAATTTGAAGTAGAAAAATGTATTTCAATGATAAACATAATTGAATTAGAAGCTTCATTAAACTGTTTTTTGCTTCATGGTGTCCAAATAAGCCTTGTAGTTCTTCAAGCATCTATCTGGACCACAGTGGAAGCAAGTACCTTTTGGCTTTTTGTTCTTTGAGGCCTTTTGTATTGTTTTAGGTCCTTTCTTTTTGTCTTGTTAAGAGTAGGTTTAAACTTTCTTTTCTTAGGACACTCAACCAACAACACGTTACCCTTTTCCTTTTTGATAGTCTCTTCTACTTCCTTTAACATGTTCACCGATTTAGGTAGTGCTGGTGTTTCCATCTGTTGAAGATTGATCAGCACTACCAAGTATATTTGTGTATATCCCATATTTGTGTATATTCCTTGTGATTTGTAATTATCTGATTACCTTATTTAGCATAGGGTTTATAGCTTATAAATATACGCTAAACATTGTACAATATGATATCAATATACAGTAATCATTCACAAACTCTCAGATTTTATTTTTCTTACATGGTATCAGAGCGGATGATCTAACACTGCTTCTGCTCCAAAATTTTAAAACCTTCATTAACGAGTTTGTTTACTGTTTTTCTCTTCTGTATTTTATTTGGCAAAATTCCCGTTTTGCCCCCAGTACACTCAAACCCTAATTCAGTCATCAGCTGCAAATTTACCAAACTACCCCTGCAGTTTCTGCACTTTACCGACGGTGGTTGACTCCCTTTCTTCACCGGCAACAGCTATGACCGACACTGCTACCGCCGCCTCCAGCAACACCACAGTTATTCCAGCACCTCCACGTGATTCTTACTACCTCTTCGCTACCGATCTTCAAACTAGCAACATAGTTCCAACCAAACTTACAGGAGAAAATAACTGGCAAGTTTGGAGCAACTAGGTTCGAACAGTTTTTTGGGGCCGTAATAAACTTGGCTTTCTTACCGGGACTCTCGTGCGACCGACTGGAGATGACGCCGCCGCAAAAAAATGGGACCAATGTCATGCCGCCGCCAAGACATGGATCACTCACTCAGTCAACCCATCCTTGGAAGCAATGGTTTCTTGGCTTCCCATGGTGGCCACCATCTGGAACACTTTGCAAGAAAGTTTTGGACGCGTTTCTGGCTCTCAAATATTCTCCATTAAGCAGGCCATCGGTGAAGCCAAACTCACTACCGGAGCCTCCAGTACGCAGCTCACTGCTTTCTATCTTCGTCTTCAAGATCTTTGGACTGACTTGGATGTTCATCAACCACCTATTCGATGCAGCTGTGGTTGTTATGAGTGTCGGGTAAATGACCAGCTTCGACTCCATGAAAATATTGATCGGGCGATGAAGTTTTTAATGGCGCTACCCGATGATTTTCGAACTCTTCGAACGAACGTCCTTGCTCGGGATGATTTTCTTTCCCTTGAGCGACTTCACGCTCTTGCTAAGGAAGATCTTCACCAGTGCACCATTAACGGCCAGCCTCTGATTTCGGTTGATAGCAGTGCCTTCTCTGCAACCCAGAAGATCCCAATTGTTAATTCTGCAATTCAGCCAAATCCGGCTTCTACTGGATCTGGGTCATGGGCGAATGTTGGGCCACCAATCTCATTATCTTCTCTTGGGCCAGGAGAGGCCCATTCAGCCTCTACTATAAATGGGCCCAATGGCTAGCGCCCATTTTGCACCTACTGCAAGAAACCAGGCCATGTTCGTGAGGCCTGATTTTTCCTCGTGGGCTACCCACCTAATTGGAAGCCCAAGTAGCGTAATGGATCCAAGAAAAAAAATTCCAGTCTTGAACCTCTAGCCCATCATGCTGCAACTAATGGCCCACCACCTCCTCCTGGATTTGGGCCACCTTCTACTCCTTTTGGATATAACCCACCATTCATGGACTCATTTGGTACTAACCCATATCCTTCTTCCAGTGTAGTTATTCTGGGTTCAGCAAATCCTAGCCCTGGAAATGTCTATGGTGGATCTTCTGGCCTTCATTTCACAACAGATCAACAACATAAACTTGTCACTCTTTTGAATCAAATGGGGACTTCTGATTCCACTGCTAATTTTTCAAGTATTACTTTACCTTGTAACACTCTTTCATCTGTTTGGATTATCCGATTCAGGGGCAAGTGATCACATCACTTGTAATTTATCTCTATTGGATTCATATTTTCCTTGTACAACACCTATTTCCATTACATTACCTGATCAATCCACTGGCCCTGTGACACATATTGGACAATATAGGCCCTATCCTCACTTACACCTTACACATGTCCCGTATGCCCCAAATTTTAAACATAATTTATTGTCCATTCGCAAACTCACTAGAGATAATAATTGTGTCGCAATTTTTTTCGACAATTTTTGTGTCTTTCAGGACCGTACAACTGGGGATCTGATCGGCCTCGACAGGGCTAATCGGGGATTATCCTTTTTGTGTTCCTCCATTTCTACATCATTTTCTTTAGTTTTTCAGAGTTATTTACTTTCCATAAAGAATGCCGCATGTATTCCGAAAAACATTTTTCATTGTAATTTAGTTTTTTGCAATAATATAAGTTATGACATTTGGCATCGTTGTCTTGGTCATTCTTTTTTAAAAACTTATACTGCTCATAGTCAATCCATTTTATGTTCTCCATCTTTTTCCTGTACAATTTGTCCTTTGACCAAACAAACTTACAATACTTTTCCAACACGGATTACTGCCACCACTTCCACTTTTGAATTAGTTCATATAGACGTTTGGGGTCCTCGTCGGACTCCCATTCATGATGGTTCCCGCTCCTTTCTTACCATCGTCGACGGGTTTTCTCGTGCCACATGGACGTTTCTTTTACACTCAAAATCTCAAGTTTTTTTCCAAAATTCAACATTTTCTATCTATGGTATTCACTCAATTCGGCTCCCTTGTCCGCCGGATCCGCTCTTACAATGAAACCGAATTTTTTTCCACTGAATATCGCTCTTTCCTTGCTAGTCAAGGCATTCTTCATGAGAGCTCTTGCGTTTATACTCCTCAACAAAATGGAGTTGTTGAACGCAAACATCGTCATTTATTGGATGTTGCTCGAGCCTTAATGTTTTAGGCTCACATCCCATCTCCCTTTTGGGGTGAATGCATCCTCACTGCAACCTCTATCATTAACCGGTTGCCTTTCTCTTCCATTCATGGCCTCAGCCCATTTGAACTCTTATTTCACAAACCACCCATACTTGACCACCTTCGTGTTTTTGGGTGTCGTTGTTATGCCACCACCTTAGGTGCACGTGACAAATTTAGTCCACGTGCTACTCCATGCATTTTTATGGGTTACCCTCCTAATCAGAAAGGTTATCGACTGTATGACCCCGCTTCAGGGAAATTCTTTGTTAGTCGAGATGTAATTTTCCAAGAAAATTTTTTTCCATTTTCCACTTCTGCTTCAGTATTATCCCCTGCAGCTCCGTCCGATTCGACATATCCAGCTATATGGTTCGACGAGACTCCACATTCGTCTACTTACCCTGTAGCCAACCCGACTTCTCTAGCTAATTATATCACTCATGCGTCCTCGTCTGCTTTTATTTCATCTTCAGATGATGACACTATATCCTTGCCGACCTTAGCCACACAAGATCCCAACTTAGCCGTATCTCTCCGCCGATCAAGCCGTCCTTCTTGACCTCCTATCTGGAGTTGTGATTATATCTGTCCTACCTTGCCATCTGCATCTTGTACCTCTCTCTATCCCATCTCCAATTACCTTTCCTTGGCCAATTGTAACCCTTCCTATTCACTAATGCTCTTCTACATCATGGTTTTCATCAATCTCGCCATGACTATTCTTTGTTCACAAAAACTCAGGGTACTTCCTTTGTTGCATTACTTATCTATGTTGATGATATACTCATTACAGGAAACAGTCAAGCTGGTATCAATGATCTCAAACAGTATCTCAATGCCACATTTTTTATGAAAGATCTTGGCCAATCAAAGTTCTTTCTTGGTCTTGAGATTGCTCGCTCTCCAGCTGGTATATCAATAAGTCAACGCGAGTATACACTGGAGCTGATATCTGAGGCTGGATTAGTAGGTTCTAAACCTTTAGTCATCCCTTTGGAACAAAACAAAAAGTTCACAAGCATTGAATATGACGCTGGTTCAAATGAGCAAGTCAATGATCCGCTTCTTGAAGATCCTTTAATATATCAGAGATTAGTTGGTCGACTCATATATTTGAATCTCACCAGGCCCGACATTACATTTTCAGTTCAACTCCTCAGTCAATTCATGCACAATCCAAAGCAATCCCACATGGAAGCCACTTTAAAAGTAACAAAGTATCTGAAGAGTTGCCCAGGTCTTGGTCTTCTATTCCCTTCATCTTCAAAGCTTGAATTACGAGCATTCTGTGATTCAAACTATAGCACATGCCCAATGACAAGGAGATCCACCACCGGCTTTTGCATTATGCTTGGAGATTCTTTAATTTCTTGGCGTACAAAAAAACAGCCCACTGTCTCTTTATCATCAGTGAGGTTGAATATCTAGCCATGCAGGTTACCACCAGTGAAATAGTATGGATGATGGGACTTCTCAAAGATTTTGGTTTTCATATAAAGAAACCTACTTTACTTTATTGCGACAATGAAGCTGCAGAAAAAATAGCGGCTAATCCGATTTTTCATGAGCGCATTAAACACATTGAAGTGGAATGTCATTATGTAAGAGAAAAGATACTGCAAGGAGTCATTGCAATGCGCCACATATCCACCAAGGAGCAAGTAGTCGATCTGTTTACTGAAGCACTAAGCAATGGACAACATTGGCACCTACTTTCCAAGCTTGGAGTTTTTGACTTGTACAAATCTCTAGTTTGAGAGGAAGTGTTGAAGATTGATCATCACTACCAAGTATATTTGTGTATATCCCATATTTGTGTATATTCCTTATGATTTGTAATTATCTGATTACCTTATTTAGCATAGGGTTTATAGCTTATAAATATATGCTAAACATTGTACAATATGATATCAATATACAGCAATCGTTCACAAACTCTCAGGTTTTATTTTTCTTACACCTTCCTATTAATGTTGAAATTCAACACAAATTGGGAAAAGTTTTTGCAAAATTAATCAAGTTGATACTTAACTAATGATGCATTAGAAATCCCAATTTCTCCATTTTTTTCAATAAGACCCATCATTTTTAGCACATGAACAGTCACTGAGATGCCTTCTGCCAATTTGCAATGAAATAACCCCTTAGAGGTATCTAATCTCTCACTTCTTGCCCTTTTATCATACAATGCCTTCAAGTGTTAAAGCATTGTGAAGGCACTCATTTTCTCATGCTACTTTCTTATATGAATTTTTAGTTGCTTGATCAACATTAGTAGTAGACTCATCAACAAAAAATTTGGGCAAGTGAGCCTATTGTTGAACAAAATGTTATGCAAATTCATGTTATTGTTCATTTTCTACAGCAAGAAAAATAAAAGATAGAATAAAAATTTAATTTATACAATATACAAAACCAAACTACCCATATACATGGACTTAATCAAATTTGGGTTTTCTCCCACTATTTTATTCAAATCAACATCCCTCATGATTGATTTGAGAACTTTCACAAAATTCTTAGCTGGCTAGGATCCCATTCCAATTATTTTAATTTTGAGTTAGCTCAACAAATCAAAAATAATTTAATCGGGTAGGTAGCAATTACGAATTACAACTTATTTTGTAGTTTCTGAATGGTTGGGCAATCAACTCTTGATATACATATATATCATATGTCCCCTAACATTTGTTTCAAAAACATTTGCCATTGAGTTAGTTCAAAGTCAAGGATCCTTGTTAAATCACATCCATTATTCAGAGATCTTATCTTGTAGTTAAAACATATTTTTAGTAAGACAACCTTGAGTTAGCTCAACAAGTTGCCCTAACAAAAATTATTTATATTATAATAATGGAAGGCAACAATTTGATTAAATATTATACTGAGAGATAAAATTGATAAATTATGGTCTCATCTTCCCTATACATCATATTTATAACAAATATTTGATAAAAATTTGAACATACAATATTCAATTATATAATTTATTTATTTTTATCAAATATTAACCATATATGACAAATTAATCAAATAATCACATTAATTGATCATATGCTAATCCAAGCTATGAATCATATGTATTGTAATTTTAATCACATTAAAATAGTATTCTTGAAATTTGAGTAGTATATTAAAAGAGTAATAACACTCTTAGTAACTTTTCATAGTGACAAATTATAGTAACTGACGTGACAATTATGAAAAGACAAAATTCAGTTATCACATTCCTTAGAAAATGCAAAAGATCATTAATTTTCTAGATTAACAAAGCTTTAGGTTAATGCATCTAAACCTCTTCGTTAAGAACCCCATTAAGAAATGCTATTTTCACATTCATTTGATATAACTCTAAGTCAAAATGAGCTATTGATGCCATGATTATTATTAATGAATCCTTTTTGAAATTGGAGTCAAGGTTTTATGGTAATCAATGCCTTCCTTTTGAGTGAAAACTTTGATTACAAGTCTCACTTTACATCATTCAATATTATTAGATGAGCCACTTTAGGTTTTAAAGACCCATTTACATCCACCACAAAGTCTCCATTTAGTATAATCAAACGAGATCCCAAATATTATTTTTACATATGGATTCCATTTCATTTTTCATGGCATCATATCATTGTGAGGATTTTTCATTCACTACTCATGGATCATTGAAATGAATTAGGGTCATGATTATGTCCAATGTCATAATCAGACTCTTGAAGATATACTATGTAATTATTAGAAATTACTAACTTTTTAGTTCTTAAGTATCTACGAACTCCCATATTTTAGTGGGAACTAGATTTATGAACTCATTATTAATTGTTTGTTCTTGATGTGATTTTTCAAACTGATGATGAACAATCAATTGCTTTTCACTAATATTATGATCATTACACTGAGTGGTAACCAAATTATTTACAAGTGAAGGTACAATAGGTACAACCCTTACTTTTTCAAATCTTAATTCTTGAGTTAAATAACTTCCACTAATCTCATGTTCTTTAAGAAATTTATCATCTCTATCTCCGACCACTATTGGAGTATGTGAGGGATAATAGAGTTTAAATCCTTAAGAGTTAGTTGTATAGTTTGTAAAATAATCACTTACTATTCATTTATCTTATTTCTCTAGGTTTGTTTATATACCCCCAACTTCAACTAGACAACCTCATATATGTAATGGTTTTATCTAGATTTCCAACCAATTCTACAATAAAAAAAGTGACTTGGGAATAGCCTTGGATGGAACCTCTTTAACATATACACAATGGTTTTTAGGGCTTCACTCCTAAGAGATAAAGTTGTATTGCTAATCATGCTCCTAAATATATCCATAAATATTTGGTTCTTTTTGTTAGTGACACCATTTTATTTGGTATGTCACGCACTATATATTGAGCAACAATACTTTGTTATTGTATAAAATTAGCAAATAGACTAACCATATGTCCCTTTCTATGTATGATGATAATATTCTCCAATTCTATCTAATTAGACAATTTTAATTTTCATGTCCTTTTGCTTCTCTATCTCTAATTTGAAGGTTTTGAATGTATCTATTGCTTCAAATTTCTCAAATAAGATAAAAATTCACAAATCTTGAATAGTCATCAATAAATGAGATAAAATATTTTTGACTATTCAAGCAAGCAATAGAAAATGGTCTACAAATATTTGTGTGTAGGATTGTTTGATTAACCAATTAAACTGACTAATCAACCAAATTGGTTAACCGGAACTAGTTAACTAGTTTTCGGTCTGGTTCTAATGGAAAACCAATTATATTACTAGTTAATTGGTCTAATTTTGGTAATAAGAATTGATCTATTAGTTAATTTGATTAATAGGTTTCTGTTCATTAACTTATAAATCGTCAACTGATTAATCATTTAATAGGATGAACCGTAACCGGTTAACCAGTAAATCTTCCACAAAAAACAAGACTCATTATAACTTAGGATTTATATTATATATTTTTATAAGACAATTAATCTAAATAATCACAGTAATAAACCCACAACTACAATAGTCATTATTTATAATTTATTATTTACATTAGTGTAATTGCATATTACAATAAAATTATTATAACTTACTAGTTACCACTTTGGTTAAGTCTGTAAGTTAATGGGTAATAGACTTTTTTGTTTTTTGAAGGTATCATGATTCGTGAATAAAAATAATTAAAGTAGAGTTGAAACAAAAGATCAAACTTGAATATAAATATATACTTTTATAATATATAAGCAAATATTACAATTTAATATTTACTATAGACTATATTTATAAATAATAATCATATAACATAGGGTTGTAGAGAATTCAATGAAATATATGGAAATTATTATTGAAGAATAGTTGATCATATTCATTTGGTAATTGTTGAAGCTTTTGAACAAAAAAAAATTATGATAAAAAATTAAGGTGTAACTTTAAATTTGTAAAAACTTTGGAATTAAATTATAACAAATTTAGAATTAGAATTAGAATTAGAATTAGAATTATATTAATTGTTTGAGTTTCAATTGGAGTCATAATTCATTGAATTGTATCTTTTTTGGGCCTAATTAGGGTTCTAACAAATTGGGCTATTAATTTTGGGTTTTTTCTTGGCTCCATCTTCGGTTTTTAGCCAATTTAACTAGTAGAAAATCAAACCAATTATAAATCTAAATCAGATAACTAATTATTTGATCAGTTCATTTTTAGTTCATACCTCCTACAACCGAATCAATATTAACAAGTTAATTGAACCGGTTACACACCTATCTGTGTGTATGATCTTAAGTAATTGAGGTCTTCTTTTGGTATCCTTAATGGTCTTATTAGTCTACTCACCTTTTGTTCAATTTATATAAGTATCAAGACCAGTAAAATCTAAGGTTGATAAAACCCCATCATTGACTAATCTTTTTATCCTTTCTATAGAGGTATATTCCAATCTCCAATACCGAAGTTTTGATGAGTTTTCATCAATAATATAATATTTCACGCAAGATTCTTACACTACCACAAATGCTTATATGTGGATCTAGTTCAAGTTGAAATAAAAACACCATTCAAATTGGTAGAGCCAATATTTTTATTATCTATTAGAAGATTCATAGTAAAAAGATGAAAATTAAAATCATATCCAATAACATATAGTCATTAAAATGAAATTAAGTTTATGGAGAGAGAACATAAAAAGTATTTTCAAGTTCTACTTGAAAATTACTCTTCAAAATATGCTTATATATAGGTTCCCACTCCTTTAACATTAAGTGCATCTAGTTTACAGAATGGATGCATTGCTCACTTCTCTTTGCTTTCCTCAAGATTAGAAAGCTATGCATAGTTTTGGTAGTGTGAATTGTAGAACCACAATTAGTCGACCTTGAATTATCATAAACTTTAGTGAAGTTATTTTCATAGTGCACAAAAGTGAGATTACATTTCTTAGTAAGTCATTTCTTATATTTTAGGCAATTTTTCTTCCAATATCATTTCTTCTTGCAAAATGAGGCATTTTATCTTTGTCATCATTTTTTTCTCCATAGGAACACTTTTGCCTTTCTTTGCACTTCTCTTAGAATAAATCGCAAGATGAGCAGTTTAATGGACTCATTTTTCAACCTCTATTCCTCTTGAACACATATGGTCAACAATTCATTAATTGACCAATTTTCTATATACATATTGTATGAAGTCTTCAATGGAGCATCCTCCACAAGAAAAGAATTGAGAATGAATACACTAGAAATGACTCCGAAATTTCAACCTCAAAGGAGCTCAACTCATTAGCGACATTCCTTATCTCCACATCCCCCCCCCCCCCCACCCCACCCCCCAATACCATGGCTTTTGTCAAGAGATATATTAGAAAGCCATTTCGTCAAGGTGCTTGCCATGGCTTTTTCAAAGCTTATAAATTGTTTTTCAATGGCTGTCATGTAAGTTTTGACATTATCAGATTTAGGGATTACACTGCTGTTGGTTTTGTACTGAAGGTAATTAATTTTAAGATTATAATTTATACTTATTGCTATGTGATTAGAAACCTAAAGGATCACGCACACAAGAATTTGTTGTTTGGTTAAAATGACTAAATAATTATATGGTAGTTATTGAGGTTAATTTATGAAATAATTAATTCCAAAGATCTCTTAACAAAAGTGCTATTATATAGAGATTAAACTTTCTCTTAAAATATTATGGTAGTGTAAAAGTAATTTAAGGCAAAATTTTATCTGTACACATTTTGTTTGTTTTGAACAGACTATCAATATAGAGTTTATACCCGTTTTGTCTACTTTTGAATAGACACAAGCCTTTTATTTAAGAGATGAATATCAAGTCTTGAATTATGCATAGAGAGAAAAAAACATACATTTGGGAAAAGAAAACAGAAAAGAGGAAAAAAAAGTTTTTTCCATTTTGTTTTTGAGATTTATGTATGTAGTAATTCAAAAAGGACCTATCATATTCATCTGGTGTCAATCAATCCCAAAAGCACCCAAGAATATGCTTGTGTGGATATTTTAGAGGCCGAATATTTGTGTAGCTGTGATTGATAGAGTTTTCTATGTCAGACTAGTCTATATAACCAAAGGTAATTTTACGCATTGTATAGTCACTAACTAATGATGTACTTTCAAATAATAACATTATACCATCAACTAATAAAATTGTACCAACCGAGAGAAATTAGTATAGATGAATAAATGAATAAATTCAAAATGAATAAATTAATTCATAAATTGCGTGTTGACAATATGTAGATCGCGCAATTGCAAGTACCAAAAATTCTAATCAATGCATGCACTTCAAAGTGACAGAAAAATTCATTCTATCATTATTAGTTAAGAATGTACTTTCTAGTTATTCACATTCTACCATCAAATAATTCACATTGCACCACCGAAAAAAAATATTATATTACAATGACAATTAATAACTTAATTTGTAAATTGAGTTTCAAACATACGTATATGAATAATTTCAATTGCCTAAATGCGAATGCCACCAAATTTTAAGTAGAGCCTACACTCGAAATTGATGAAAAAATGCTTTGTACCATCACTAACTAAGGATGTACTTTCAAAATATTAACATTATACCATCAATTAAATTAAATTGTACCACTCGAGAGAAATTAGTGTAGATGAATAAATGAATAAATTCACAATTAATAAATTAATTTGTAAATTGCATATGGATGATATGTAGATGGCACACACAATTGCAACTGCTAAAAATTTTAATGGATGTCTATACTTCAAAGTGATGGAAAAATTCATTGTACCATTATTAGTTAATAATATGCTTTCAAATTATTCATATTGTACCATCAAATAATTAACATTGCACCACCCGAGAAAATGTATTATACCTCAATCACAATTAATAAAATAATTCATAAATTGAGTTTTGAACATATGTACATGAATAATTCAATTATCTAAAAGCAAATACCATCAAATTTTGAGTGGATCCTGCACTTGAAACTGACAAAAAAATACATTATACTATCACTAACTAAAGATGTACTTTCAAAATATTAATATTGTACCATGAACCAAAAAAAATTGTACCACCTGAGAAATATTCAATGTTGATGAATACATGAATAAATTCACAATTAATAAACTATTTCATAAATTGTGTATTGACGATATGTAGATAGTGCAATTGCAAATACCAAAAAATTTGGATCGTTGTCTACACTCCAAAGTGATAGAAATATGTATTGTACCATTATTAGTTAAGAATGTATTTTCTAATGATTCACATTGTACCATGAAATAATTAACATTGTACTACCCCAGAAAATATATTATACCAAAATGACAATTAACAAATTAACTTGTAAATTGAGTTTTGAACATATGTACATGAACAATTTCAATTGCTTAAATGTAAATTCCAACAAATTTTGATCAATGTATGCACTCAGAAGTGACGAAAATATATTATACCATCATTAATTAAGAATATTCTTTTTAAATATTAACATTGTACCATCAACTCAATAAGATTGTACCACCTGACAAATATATTCAATGTTGACGAATAAATGAATAAATTCACAATTAATAAATTATTTTGTAAATTGCATACTCCAAATTGACATAAATATGCATTGTACTATCATTAATTAAGAATGTACTTTTTAGTTATTCATATTGTACCGTCAAATAATTAATATTTTACCACATGAGAAAATGTATTATACCACAATGACAATTAATAAATTAATTCATAAATATTCATATCAATTAAATCTTTTTAATTTACAAATAAGTTATTTATTTTATGTACAAATAAAACACTATAAAAATGAAATATTTAAATTTTGTCAACTTGTGTTCATTTATCATTAATTAGTAAAAATATGAGAAGATTTTTTATTATGAATTATTAATAACATATAATTTTAAACTTCTAGATTGAAAATGAGGAATTGTAACATTTTTTGTAAATTTAGGTATATTTTAGGAATTGAATCTACCTTAGAACTTTCAAGAAAAGATCTATAGTTTTACCAAATGTTAAAAAAGTCTTCTTTCAGTATTCCAAATTGTTTGCATGTGCCAAAATTTGTAATTATTATAATTTTAGAATCTATCTCATTAAATTCAGTTTTCTAATATAAACACTTTCCAATGCAATATTTATTTTTCATATATTAGTCATTGGCAACAAATGTTTTTTCCAAAAATACTTTATTAATATTTCAATTAGCACCATTATTATAAAATTTGTATTGCTTTTAAATTTAACAAAATAATTATGTAGCGGAAAGATAAATGAAGAATTTTAATATAATAGTAATTATATATTTATAAATACATAAAAAAAATATTTAAAAATTAAAAATTTATTAAAACTTTTAGTTGGACACTCCCCGCTCCTTGATCAGGGCAGTACAAACTAGGTGTACTTCTAAAAATATATCATTGTACCAACAAAAATAAAATATTGTACCACGATGACAATTGATATAATAATTTGTAACTAGAGTCTTGAGCATATATAAATGAATAATTATACTTGCGTAAATTAATACACATGAAACAAAATTTTGATCAGTATCTATATTTGAATGTGATTGAAAAACTTATTGTTCCATTACTATTTAATAATCTACTTATTCCACCATCAAATAATACCAACTACAACACCCTCAAAATAGTACAATACATGTCCTAAAAATTTAATTAATTATTCCAAGTGAGATTGAAAAAATGATGTGCTCGAAAAGTATTTTAGGTTAATTGGCTAATTTATGTGTTCAAGTGGGTTCAATTGAAACAAGTTTCCTATATATTTGGTAGAACTTGTAAATTTTTGTTGATTACATGATGGAAATTGAAATGGCAAAAAATATAATTGGGAATTCATGTGGTAATTAATATTTTGCATGGATCAAATTTAAAATAAAGTTATTTTTATGTACAGTTTTGCAAATTATGAAATTTATAACCGTATTTGGAAAATTGGAATATCGTGCCTCAAATCTATCCTCTTTTTCTAATCGCCATGTGTGTCCATCAAATTCCCCTCCTAATGTTTTACAGTTTCTTTGCACAAAAACCATCCTCGATCTTAACCCAAGTTACAATTCCTCCCCTTTGAACCTAACAACTAGAGCTTGTCTAAGCCCTAGCGACTTTGGCAATTGTTCCAAATTCATAGCATACCAATTCAGACAGAGGCCACTGGTTGGATGATATCAGAATGTTCCAACTACCAGATGGAAGAAGAAGTTAAAAAAAAAAAAAAACCCAAAAAGTACTCCTCATTACTTTACTGCCCAATATTTACCAAACACACTCCTGCGGCTTGGTTGTTGCAAAAAATACATGTTCAATTAACACATAATATTTGTGATGTGGCAGTAATTTTCATTGCTTACAATAAACCCCAAAAAACACAAATCAATATGCATATGTACATTTTTTTGCCATTCTTTGCTTATCATGTAAAACAAATGGATGTATAATTTATTGATTTTCATATTTTTCAAATCATAGCACATTGAGCTCGACAACTGGTTTTCTGCTGCGTTGGACTACTCCAATTTAAACAAAACAAGAAAAAGGTATAAACAGCACATCTATAGGAACTGAGATATTAATAACAGAAGATGAAAAAATGATTAAATGAATTTCTAAGATTTTCCCTCTGGATTCTAGATAAGTAAGAAGGGGAAAAAAAAAAAGAGATTATTTCCTGAACCATTGATGATGTTGCGTCCTATTGATTTCTAGAAGCAAGTTTATTCAGGATTATGAAGTATAAAAAGTCTCTAAAGAATAAAATGTAGTGCTAAAATTATAATTAAAGTGTAGAAAAATGTTGTAATTCAATTTACCCATCCATCTCTTAATTAAGAGAACCCATAATCACACTTTGGGCAAAGCAAACATTATAAATTTCATCGAAAAGTCATTGTGCAAATCTCCAGCTTTCTCAAGAAAAATGACCTTATAATTGGACCACCATGAGTATTTAACAGTTCTAATTTGGTCCATGCCAATCAAAAAATATATGCACTCTCCTGTGTGCAGCCACTTTTATGCTCCCTCTTAATCAAACTTTCAAAGAATCTAGTTTGCAAGAATTAATGCAAAACATTCAATGGTAATAATGAAAAGGCTATGAAGTGGAAATATAGCAAAAGTGCTGCATAATTGAGTACCTCGACCAAAATGCTAGCACAATTATGTTGGGCAAAGAGTTGGTTCCTATCTATTCATCATTAAAATTTTGAAATTTTTGTTCAACTTACAGCATTCTAGCTGGTACAAAGAGGGTGTTGTATTTAGGAATGTTTTATGACCAATGCTGAAAACAACATGAAACTTGAACTTGAGGATTGCTTTCACAATGGACAAGTGTATATGGGCAGTGCATAAAAATATCATATAGATTTCCCACACCTTGTCAAGTATATCTGGACAAGTATAAAGATTGTGATGGTCAGAAAACAAAAATAATTTCCCACACCTCATTCACGTTTTATGGTAAAAAACAATATCATCAGGATGTGAAGAGAATACACTTCCCATATATGTAATAGAAAAACATCCCTACAATTGAAGGAAGGCGGTGCAAATCACCTCAAGGTTCAAACATGTTTTCATGCCAATTGTGTAGATTAAGAACTCAACTTTGTAAATCCAATACCATGCCAAGTCTCCAATGTTCTTTTTGTTTAAGTGACACAGAAAGCCCCTCACTATAGTTGACTTATAGAAAGTGACTCTACTGCTTTGTTTATAGAAAAATCTGCAACTCCCATGGCTGTTTCAGGTAAATATATATATAGAGACACACAACAAGAATAACGATAGATGGAGATTAAGAGTGAATAGAAAAGTAAAATTGAAGACAAACTCATGGGTAAGAAACAACTAAAATCTCACCTTTAATCTAGTTTCTGTTGATGGCCAAGTAATTGAAGAAGAAGAAAGTGCCAAAGTCAGGCACGACCAAGAACAAAAGTCGGTGACAACAAGGAGGAAGGAGAAACCATACAAGAAGCTGTTTCAAATCGTCCTGGTCAATTTTTTTAATGCCTCGGTCGGAGCAATGGGTTTTTTTTCCATGGTTAAACCTATTTTGTATTAAAATACAAATTTCATCTCCTAATATTACCAAAATTATAATAAAAAATGGTTATCGGTATTCCTGTTTTGATGGGTTGTTATTGCCACTTTTTCCTATTTGATACACCCTTTTCAAATCTATCCATTCAATAAAATCTAATGGTCCAAATTACCTAGATGGAACCATCCCATCAAAAGCGAAGGTGGGACTATGGTCATTCCCTTCTTCCTGATGTGATGAATTATGTGATGCTTTAAGCTTGAGAGGAAAGTTGAGGGGCATTTTCTTTTTAGATTTTATATAACATGAGAAAGGAATAAGGCACTCTCCAATGTAAAGAGTATACTTCCATCCTCCATAAAGGTTTTTACTTGGTCTTGATTTAAATGCTCTCTAGTGGTATTTCCCCTTGAATCATTTTTTTTTGTCCTCTCCAATACTTAAATCGTAAATATTTTCTTGATTCTTTAGTTTAAGTTTGTGGAGGGGCAATATGTACAATGAAGTTGCTAATGAGCCCCTTTACGAATTTGTAGTAATGTACTAAGAATAATGCTCATTTTAAGTTTGTGAAGGGGGTAGAAAACTAGTTGACCTAAAAAATTTTATGGATTTTTTATATATGTTTTTTTTTTACCTTATTTTTCCATGGGATGTTTGGAACCTTAACGTCAGTTCTCTTTTTGTATTCTTTTCTTTTTCAATGTTCATTTTCTTTTTTCCTTTATTATGAACTAAATGAATTCTTTTCTTTTCTTTTTCCTTTTTTTTATGAGGATAAAAACTTTAGATGGGATTAAAAGAGTTTTTCGGCATTCAAGTAAGGATAAGTTAGAATCATTGGTACAATGATACTCGCTATAAAAAAGGAATTTAATTAGTTCTCAAACCTTAACTTTCTCTTCATAAACAAGCTCTTTTATGTGTTTGCATTTTAAATGACATCCTATTGAATTTGTGATTTTATTAATCTGAGTTGTACTAGTTAAGATGTGCAAATATGTTAAAATTTTTCTTATATTTTTGTTTGTCTATTTTGTGTGAAATAAATGAAGAAGTAGATAATACTTTTATAGAAGTGATAAGATAGTCCCTTTTGACTTAGATGTAGACCAATGAAGGAAAGCAAATCTTGCAACCAATGAAGTAAATAGTCAAATTCTCAACTTAGCAAAGGCCAAAATGAGGTGTTGAACTCTTTGAGTGAACCATTACTTAAATACAAATTTTGTTACCTTAAACAAGTTGTTTTAAGCTCTTAAATGGGTAACACTAATGAGAGTAGACCTTATAGAAAATGTGATTCTTTTGTGTGAATTTTGATACTTTGATGCAACATGACCTATGATTCAAAATATATTTGTGATGATTGCAAGTGATAAACCATATTTTGTACATGGCTTCAGAAATTACTTTTAGATTTTGCAAATAATTTGCTACTCCACTATGGGAATGTTTTTAAACTTGTGCCTTGTAGACTTTTAGCTAAGTAAACTTATCTGAGTAGGAATAGGTATAAAAAGTCACAAAACATGAGGCTAATGAATTAGATCAAGGGGTACCCCAATCAATGTAACTTTTTATGTAACTAACCGCCAATGCAACAAACGTTTGGCTTTTACATCTATAACACAAAATGATATCTTGGAACAAAGAGGGGTAAAGTAAAAGGGAATAAAACTCCCAGTGATCAAATTCTTCCAATTTTTATTGGTTTGATTTTTGTCAAGGGAATTTCAAAGTTGCATGAATTTGAGAAGTCGGAAAGGAGAATTGGAAGAATTTGATCCTGAACCTGAAAGAAAACTTCTTAGAGGATTGAAAGAGCAAGAGTTAGTCATTGACACAAATCCAATGGCGGCCGAAGAAGAACATCTCCCAATTCAACCTCAAAGGAGAACTTTGATGGACTATTCCTCTCCAAAGGTTCAAGATTCCACTTCAAGCATAAGAAGGCCAGCCATTCAAGCCAACAATTTTGAGCTCAAGCCGTCTTTGATCCAAATGCTTCAAAATGCTGTTCAATTCAGTGGCTTGCCAAATGAAGATCCTAATCTCCATATTGAAGCCTTTCTTGAAATTTGTGATACCATTAAATATAATGGAGTTCACAATGATGCTATTAGACTTAGGTTATTTCCATTCTCTTTACGTGATAAAGCTAAAGCATGGTTATCTTCTCTTCCTACAGGTTCTATCATCACTTGGGAGGATATGGCCCAAAAATTCTTAAGCCGATATTTTCCACCTGCCAAGTCAGCAAAAATGAGGAATGATATCACCACATTCATACAAAATGATGGAGAATCCCTATATGAGGCATGGGAAAGGTTTAAGGAGCTGCTAAGGAGATGTCCACACCACGGTATTCCAATTTGGATGCAAGTACAAACGTTCTATAATGGAATTGGTCCAAATATGAGAAGTACCATAGATGCCGCAGCTGGTGGTACATTGAATAATAAAACACCTGAAGAAGCTTTTGAGTTGATTGATCAAATGGCGTCTAATAGCTATCAATGGCCAACTGAAAGATTCAATACCAAGAAACCAAGTGGAGTGCATGAGATTGATGTTAATACTGCCATTGTTGCTCAATTTGCTGCTTTGAATAGAAAGATAGATTCAGTTTTGAAGATAAAGGAGACAACTTGCTACTTCTGTGGTGGAAGACATGAGTCAACTGCTTGTCAGGTAAATCATAATTCTTACACTACTGAATATGCTAATTTTGTTTCTAATTTCAACAGAGGACCTCAAAATAATCCTTACTCAAATACATACAACCCTGGATGGAGGAATCACCCTAATTTTTCTTGGGGAGGGCAAAATCAGCAACCAATGAACCCACCTAGACCAGCATTCCCACCACCAGTAGAGAAGCCAAATAATAACCTTAAAGAAATGATGGCAAAGCTTATTCAATCAAATCAAGAAGTGGTGAATCGCTTTGAAAGTCGCATGAACATTCAAGATGCAAAAATTCGACATATGGAGGTAAGCATTCGAAATGTGGAAAAGCAAGTTGGTCAAATTGCTAGCCAATTGTCTGAGAGACCATATGGTGGCCTTCCGAGCAACACAGTGACGAATCCAGTCGAGAATGCAAATGCCATCATCTTAAGGAGTGGAAAAGAGCTTAAAAATGAAGAAAAAGGGGAGTCCAAAGCCGATTTGAAGGATGAAGCCGACCCAAAAATTTCAAAAGAAGAACCACCTCAAAGAAAGCTATTTCCCGACAATCCTACACCATATGTGCCTCCTATTCCTTTTCCGGAGCGACTTATACAGCACAAAATAGATAAGCAATTCTCTAAATTTCTTGATGTGTTTAAAAAATTGCACATTAACATTCCTTTTGCAGATGCATTGGCTCAAATGCCGAGTTATGCAAAGTTCTTAAAGGAAATCTTGGCAAACAAGAGGAAGTTGGAGGATTATGAGACCGTCAACCTCACTGAAGAATGCTCCGCTATTCTGCAAAATAAGCTACCACCAAAGCTTAAAGATCCAGGGAGTTTTACGATTCCTCGCACAATTGGTGATTCTTATTTTGACAAAGCTTTATGTGATCTTGGTGCTAGTGTTAATCTAATGCCTTATTCTATTTTTAAGAAACTTGAACTAGGAGAAGTCAAGGGCACCACTATTTCTCTTCAATTAGCAGATAGATCTATAAAATATCCAAGAGGTGTGGTGGATGATGTGTTGATTAAAGTTGATAAATTTATTTTTCCTGTAGACTTCATTGTGTTAGAAATGGAGGAAGACTTTGAAGTACCACTTATTTTAGGCCGACCATTTCTAGCCACTGGAAGAGCTCTAATTGATGTTCAACAAGGAAAATTAATTCTTAGAGTTCAAAATAAGCAAGTCACTTTCAATGTATTCAAAGCAATGAAAATTCCTTCTGATCAAAGTGATTGCTTGCAAATTGAAGTGGTGGACAAAATTGTCAAAGATGTTGCACTCAATACCATAACCGATGACCCAATTGAGAAGTGTATGGTTCAGTCATTGAGGAAGGAGCACTACAAGCCAATCATCCAACCACAAAGGAGGTTCAATCCACATGTAAAAGTGATTGAGAATGCAATGGTGGCTTCTGCAAAATCAATAACAAACATGCAAATATGGTCCAAGCCATTGGTAAAAATTTGAGCAATAGAGAACGTCGAGCATAACGACGTTAAAAAATTGCGCTACTTGGGAGGCAACCCAAGTCCTTTTACCTTTATTTCTTTTATTTTCTTATTATTGTTATTATTATTATTCTTATTGTTGTTTTATTTTAAAGAAAAGAAAAAAAAATTATGTGAAATTCTGCTTCACCTTTTTGCTGCACCAGTCTGAAGAAGAATTCGGTTCAAGGCTTTTCCGTTGGATTTTTGTGCTAAAATTTTACAGAAAGGTAGAAGATTTACCTGGGTTCATATCCACAAAATTTGAGAATTCTTGGAGCTGTTTTGGTACCTGAACGAAATTCATCTTCAACAGTTGTTCAAAACAGGGCAGTTTCCTCACTTTTCGTTTTTCTTATGTTCTCTTTAGTTGCTATACTTGATCTTGCTCCTTGCTGCATTGAGGACAATGCTCAATTTTAAGTTGGGGGTGGGATACATGAAATTTTGTGCTGGATTTTTGTTAAAATTTTTGAAAAATTTCAATTTTATTGGGTTAAAAAGAAAAGTCCTTCCAAGTTTTCAATTTTATTGATATCTTCTTTGAAATTTCAACTTCTTTTGATACTCATTTAGAATAATTTTGAGTTATATGCATTAGTTATTTGGGTTGGAATGTATGAATGAGGCAAGTATGATTAGTCTTTGTTTTGAAAATTTTTAAAACATCTTGTTGATTTTAATGATTGAATTGAATGAGAATGTGCAAGATTTGATATACATTGAACCCATTGTGAGTATTTGAGCTTAGGAGCATTGTCTTTTTCTTTGCTCACATAATTCTTTGATTGAGTGTTGTCAAATATGGTATGTTCATTCTAGAACTTGCTTTGTTATGCATGTTGAGATCACATTGTGAATTCATGCTTTGAAATGAAAAGGGCACTACTTAGGATTAACCATTTTTAACTTTCTAAAAAAAGCTTAACCATTACATATACCTCTAGTCAACCAACTTTGAGCCTTAACCTTTCTTTGTTATAATACCACATTCTTTAACTTTAAACCGTTGTTTTTGTTTACCACCGTTGAACCCTTTGTCAAGAGTATGTAGAAATGAATTGCATGATAAAAATTTCTATTGATTCCAAAGAAAAGAACCACTAAAAAAAAAAAAAAGAGAAAAAGAAGAGTGAACAATATTCCTTACGAAGATTGGACAAAGTTAATGTTTTCATTGTGTACAAGATGGTCCAATTATATGTTGAAATTGTTAAAAGGGATATATGTTATTTGAAAAAAAAAAAAAAGGTTCTAATGTGCTACTTGTTGCTTTTGAGTCATGCAAGGAGGTTTATACATATCTTGATTTGTGAAAACCTAAATTTTCCTATATTTCTACCTACCCTTACCTAAGCCCCGTTACAACCTTTATAAAGACCCTTTGATTATTGCATGGATTCATATTTATTAGTGATGGAGATTTGATATATAAGCAAGCCTATGGTAATGACATGCTATGTTTGATTTGAGTGTTGAATGAAACCCCTAAACACTTTGAGTGATTAGAGTGCAACCTATGAGAGGTTATCAAATTTTGTGCATTTGATTTCGACGAAATTGTTGAAATTAATGAGATGTGTATTTTGTTAAAGAAAAGAGGCTATGAATACTTGTTCTTTGGATTATTATTCCAATCTGGATCTCTAATGTGTAATGACTTTGAATTATTTATGAATGAGTTAGAAAGGGTATGGAAAGAAAAGAAATATGTTCTTCTAGTGCAAGCTTGAGGACAAGCTTTCATTTAAGTTGGGGGTAATTTGATAACTCTATTTTATATAGAGTTTTCTAATTAATTTTGGTTAGAAATTGGCTTATGTTTTAATTTGTTCTTACTTATTTTGGCCAAATTATCCTTTGATTTTATGATTTCTAAGTTTTCTAATAATTTTAGAACTTTTGAGCTTAATCTTGAATTTTTCTTCTAATTTGAGTTTAATAGTTTTAGAACTTTGAAAGTGAAGGTTGTAAATTATCTTCCAGAATTTTACTTAAAAATGCTGTGGATATGTTTATCTCTCTAATGCAATGGGTTCAATGTATGCTGCTGTTATCTTCACAGGCGTACAAAATGCAATTTATTCCGCCGTTGTTGCCATTGAAAGAACGATCTTATCGTGAAAGAGCGGTGGGATGTATTCGCTCTTTCCTATGCTTTGGTCACCAAGTATAAGGCAAAGAAATAAAAGAAAAGGCAGCAACCTGCACTAACTTTCCATCAATTGATCATAAATCGATAACCAAGCAACAAATCGGACAACAAACATGCAAAAGAAAAAGACAGTAGAACAGCATACAAAGAAAGAAAAAGAAACAGCCGCACATGCAAAAGAAAAAAAAAACCAGCTGCAATCTTTTATTTTTCTTAACAAAGAAATGCATGAGGACAGCAAGAAAGTATCTCCAAAATGCAGTCTCACATGGGCAAAAGAAAGTCAAAAGAAAAATAAAGAAGAAAGCCAAGCCAAACAGCCGAGAAACAAAAGAAAAGAAAGAAACAGTCGGGCAGCTCACAAAGAAAAAGAAAAGAGAATCAAGTCACATGAATTGCCAACTACAAAAGAAAAGCTTGGGCTGTTTTCTTTGCTGTAAAAGAAACCAAGCACATGGAAGACAACAACACATGCTTGTGGCTGAACAAAGAAAGAAACAAGAAAAGAAAAAATCTGGACAAAGCCTTGCCTATAAATAGCAAAGCTTGGAACGGAGGAATGGATCCCATTTTCATCCATTCAGCCGAGCAGCAATTTTTTCTTTCTTTAGATTAGATTTAGTTTAGTCAAGCTATTTTTTTTTTCTGTTTTCCTGCAGTAGTTTAGAGCAGCTAGATTTCTTCATTCTTTTGTTTTCTTTTCTTCGATAGTTGGTAGCTACGGTTTTTGATTCATGCTCTCGGGTTTCTTGACTTTCTCGCGGTTTTTCTTCAACAAGTCAGCAAACTTTTCTTTTGTTTTCTTCATTCTTTCTTCATTGTTTTGTTCTTATTGTTTGCAGTAATTTAGCAATTAGAACGACCACCAAAATTTGGAAAAGCGACAAAATTGTTGTTTTGTTCTTCTTGAAGCTACGGGTTTGATGTATTTCTTTCTTTGCAGAATTTTAGTTGTCTTCTTGTGTTTCTTTCAAGCTTTTCAGTCAAGTCTTCATCACTTCCTTCTTCTTGTTTGGGTAGTTAATGAGTTTAGTTTTTGCAGCAAATAATAGCCGCCAACTTGAACTCACAAAGAAGTAGCAAAGTGTTTGTTTTTGATCTCTATGGAAGCTTCGGGTGTGCAAAACACAAAGCATGCAGAATTCATTGTTTGCTTGGTCTTCAAGTCTTTATTTATTGGTTTTGTCTTTTATTGTTTTGGTTTGTTTAGTTTTGTTTAGTTATTTTATTTTTCTTTCCTTGTTCTTGTTTAGTTTATTTTAACAATTTTAGTAGTATTATTTCTTGTGTTTTGTTAAGAATTTCTAATTGTGTTTTATTTTCAAGTATTAAGTATTTTATAGCTTTTATATTTATTAAATATTGTTTACTTTAATTTTCAGAATTTATTTTAATTTTAATTATGTCTACTTTTATTTTTGTTGTTAGTTTACATTTCATTATGTTCTAATTTCTTTTGTTAGAGATTAGATGGATCTTAATCATGAATAATTAATTCTTAAGACTTGTTCATGCAATTTATATTTCAAGTATGAGTTTAATATCATGTTCTTAAAGCTTTTAGGTGATTGATCACCACTTAATTGATTGTTGATGCTTGTTTGATCGAGAGGAGATAACATGCATGTGCTCATGTGATATTAAACCATGAATTCAATTTAGACCGTAATAATCTAGGTTGTTCATGTGGTTTCGGTAGTAAAACTAAGTAATGGCTACTTAGATTGAATCCGAGAATTTCCATAGTTCTTAATGCATTTAGAAATCTAAATTCACCTAGACCAAGTGTGAGTTGATTTTAATCTAAATAGGGTTATTAGACCGATGTCGGCTATTAATTTATATTAGGAAAATTTCACCATCATAATTTGGAATTTAAGTTAATTGCATGACAAATCAAGAGAGTTAATTAGGATTGATTAAGTGAAATCGAAATCTCTAACATATTTGTTAAATCGGTAAATTTTTAATATTTGCTTATTGTTATAAATTTTCATTCTTTGTTAAGTTTAGTTAAATTGTATGAAAACAATTTAATTGGCTAGCTTATTCTCGAATTAGTCAATTTGGTAAGTAATTGGTTAAATTAAAACAATCCTCGTGGGAACGATACTCTACTTATTACTATATTACTTGTTGATATTGTACGCTTGCAATTCACCGAACAAGTTTTTGTGAGCAACGCACAAAGAAAGAAAAAGAAACAGCCGCACATGCAAAAGAAAAAAAAAACCAGCTGCAATCTTTTATTTTTCTTAACAAAGAAATGCATGAGACAGCAAGAAAGTATCTCCAAAATGCAGTCTCACATGGGCAAAAGAAAGGCAAAAGAAAAATAAAGAAGAAAGCCCAAGCTTGTTCGGTGAAGAAATGCTTTCTTCTTTATTTTTCTTTTGCCTTTCTTTTGCCCATGTGAGACTGCATTTTGGAGATACTTTCTTGCTGTCCTCATGCATTTCTTTGTTAAGAAAAATAAATGATTGCAGCTGGTTTTTTTTTTCTTTTGCATGTGCGGCTGTTTCTTTTTCTTTCTTTGTGCGTTGCTCACAAAAACTTGTTCGGTGAATTGCAAGCGTACAATATCAACAAGTAATATAGTAATAAGTAGAGTATCGTTCCCACGAGGATTGTTTTAATTTAACCAATTACTTACCAAATTGACTAATTCGAGAATAAGCTAGCCAATTAAATTGTTTTCATACAATTTAACTAAACTTAACAAAGAATGAAAATTTATAACAATAAGCAAATATTAAAAATTTACCGATTTAACAAATATGTTAGAGATTTCGATTTCACTTAATCAATCCTAATTAACTCTCTTGATTTGTCATGCAATTAACTTAAATTCCAAATTATGATGGTGAAATTTTCCTAATATAAATTAATAGCCGACATCGGTCTAATAACCCTATTTAGATTAAAATCAACTCACACTTGGTCTAGGTGAATTTAGATTTCTAAATGCATTAAGAACTATGGAAATTCTCGGATTCAATCTAAGTAGCCATTACTTAGTTTTACTAAAAACCACATGAACAACCTAGATTATTACGGTCTAAATTGAATTCATGGTTTAATATCACATGAGCACATGCATGTTATCTCCTCTCGGTATCAAACAAGCATCAACAATCAATTAAGTGGTGATCAATCACCTAAAAGCTTTAAGAACATGATATTAAACTCATACTTGAAATATAAATTGCATGAACAAGTCTTAAGAATTAATTATTCATGATTAAGATCCATCTAATCTCTAACAAAAGAAATTAGAACATAATGAAATGTAAACTAACAACAAAAATAAAAGTAGACATAATTAAAATTAAAATAAATTCTGAAAATTAAAGTAAACAATATTTAATAAATATAAAAGCTATAAAATACTTAATACTTGAAAATAAAACACAATTAGAAATTCTTAACAAAACACAAGAAATAATACTACTAAAATTGTTAAAATAAACTAAACAAGAACAAGGAAAGAAAAATAAAATAACTAAACAAAACTAAACAAACCAAAACAATAAAAGACAAAACCAATAAATAAAGACTTGAAGACCAAGCAAACAATGAATTCTGCATGCTTTGTGTTTTGCACACCCGAAGCTTCCATAGAGATCAAAAACAAACACTTTGCTACTTCTTTGTGAGTTCAAGTTGGCGGCTATTATTTGCTGCAAAAACTAAACTCATTAACTACCCAAACAAGAAGAAGGAAGTGATGAAGACTTGACTGGAAAAGCTTGAAAGAAACACAAGAAGACAACTAAAATTCTGCAGCAAAGAAATACATCAAACCCGTAGCTTCAAGAAGAACAAAACAACAATTTTGTCGCTTTTCCAAACCAGCTTGGTGGCTGTTCTAATTGCTAAATTACTGCAAACAATAAGAACAAAACAATGAAGAAAGAATGAAGAAAACAAAAGAAAAGTTTGCTGACTTGTTGAAGAAAAACCGCGAGGAAAGCTGAAGAAACCCGAGAGCATGAATCAAAAACCGTAGCTACCATTGAACTATCGAAAAGAAAAGAAAACAAAAGAATGAAGAAATCTAGCTCTAAACTATCGCAGGAAAACAGAAAAAATAGCTTGACTAACCTAAATCTAATCTAAAGAAAGAAAAAATTGCTGCTCGGCTGAATGGATGAAAATGGGATCCATTCCTCCGTTCCAAGCTTTGCTATTTATAGGCAAGGCTTTGTCCAGATTTTTTCTTTTCTTGTTTCTTTCTTTGTTCACCACAAGCATGTGTTGTTGTCTTCCATGTGCTTGGTTTCTTTTACAAAGAAAGAAAACAGCCCAAGCTTTTCTTTTGTAGTTGGCAATTCATGTGACTTGATTCTCTTTTCTTTTCTTTGTGTCGCCTGACTGCTTTCTTTCTTTTCTTTTGTTTCTCGGCTTGGCTTGGCTTTCTTTATTTTTCTTTTGCCTTTCTTTTGCCCATGTGAGATCGCATTTTGGAGATACTTTCTTGCTGTCCTCATGCATTTCTTTGTTAAGAAAATAAAAGATTGCAGCTGGTTTTTTTTCTTTTGCATGTGCACTGCTTTCTTTTTCTTTCTTTGTATGCGTTGCTCGTCTCTTTTCTTTTGCATGTTTGTTGTCCGATTTGTTGCTTGGTTATCGATTTATGATCAATTGATGGAAAGTTAGTGCAGGTTGCTGCCTTTTCTTTTATTTCTTTGCCTTATACTTGGTCGACCAAAAGCATAGGAAAGAGCGTAATACATCCCACCGCTTCTTTCACGATAGAAGATCGTTTCTTTCAATGGCAACAACGGGCTGAATAAATGTTGCATTTTGTACGCTGTGAAGATAACAAAGAAGATACATTGAACCCATTGCATTAGAGAGATAAACATATCCACAAGATTTTTAAGTAAAATTCGAAGATAATTTACAACCTTCACTTTCAAAGTTCTAAAACTATTAAACTCAAATTAGAAGAAAATTCAAGATTAAGCTCAAAAGTTCTAAAATTATTAGAAAACTTAGAAATCATAAAATCAAAGGATAATTTGGCCAAAATAAGTAAGAACAAATTAAAACATAAGCCAATTTCTAACCAAAATTAATTAGAAAACTCTATATAAATAGAGTTATCAACTTCTCTTTGGTCAATAGAGTTGTTGATAAGGGGAGGTTAGTACAAAGTCATTGAAACTCTCAAGGATGAGCAATGGACATTGAGTTTTAACTTGTTTTGGGTGATAGATAAGTACTTTTGAGTTGTGGAAAATAGAAGAGATGAGCACTAAATGAATAACACCATATGAGTTGATTGATCATAGGGATATCCATGCATGAGAAACTTCTTAGTAGTTAAAAAACTTATGAGTTGAAAATAGACAATAATTTTAGCAACTTTAAAAATTGGATGCTATCTTCTTTACTGTAGTTTATGCTCTTTGTGTTTTAATTTGGTTTCAAAAAGTTTTTAATATTATAGTTCAGCTTCATATACTTAAGAATGAGTGAAGACTCAAGTTTTGGTAAATTAGATGAAAGTAGAAAAGTACTATATGAATGAATCCTAAATTAGGATTTTTATACCATTTCTTAGGTCAAATAGGGTCTAAATTGCATCATTTATGTGTTTTCAGATAAAAAGATTCCAAAGGCTTAAAGAAGTCCAAAAGAGGATAAATTTTAAGAAAATTCCATCAACGATGTAATTTGGAGGTGGAATGTGCATGAACATGCAAAAAGGTCAGTTTGGATGCCTATGTACAATAAAGTGTCTCTCTTTTGATGCTCAACGAAATGAGGATATCTTGAATGATTTAGAAAGTTTTTTGAATTTGCTTCAAGACTTATGTTACAGGTTTCTCCTACATTAGCTGCAATCTAGATCAAAATCAAAGCCGAAATGAAGATATGGTGAGACTAGCTAATGACTAACACATTTCAGGAAAACATCCATATCATGTGCTCCATACACAAGTCTAATTTTGATGATTGTTGAAGCATTGGAAAGTTAAGAGGATGAAGTCAAAGCCAAATGCTGCCCAGAAAAGTCTCAAAAATTTTAGAGCACTAGCGTATATAACAAAGAGAAGGCTACAAAAAAGGATATTCAAGCTGAGTCAGGATACCAACATGACTCCACTTACATTGGCGATGTGACCCTAACAAGCTGCTAGTATGACCAATCTTGAAAGCAAGTATGAAAATGAGACCTTTTTTTGACCCTTTGACATCTTTAGACACTTTTGTATTAGCTTGGCTACTTGTTATGAAGTTTTTAAGTCAAAACTCCTATAAATACCCATTATAGGGTAATTTTCACAAATTCTATGTTTTTGAAAAACAAAATTAGATTTTAGGACTGAGTAAGAGTTTTTCATAGCATTGGAAGAAAGAAATCTCCATTTTTGAATATTTTAGATTTTGACTTGAAGTTTAATTTGCTAGTTTAATTTTTTCCTCGTTAAGGAAAATCTCTTGCACAATATGTAATAATTTCTATGTGAGCTTATATTATTTAATGTTGTTTTTGCTTAGTTTAATTAAATCAGATATAAAGTCTTTTAATTAGTCTAATGTGGGACTAGCTTGTGTGGGCTATAGTTAGCCTGGCCCGTGATGAGAGGGCTAGGGTTCTGCTATAAATATCAGCTAAGTTTCCTCCTCTAACCTTAATTTTAATAGAACCACTTTCTACTCATAAAGGTTATGAGTGAGAGAGGCTCATTAAAGCCAATTTATTCAAGGGTCATAGAGAGGAAGAATTTAGCCAGAATCAATCCTATTTCCGCATTCAATTATGAACCAGAAAACCGGTACATGATTCTTTATTTCTATCTCTAAATTATAATCATGTATATGTTTGATCAATTGGGTTTGTGCTATGTTGCCTAATATGTTGTATCAGAGCCTAGACATAGATCATGATTGGAATATTTTATGCTCTATTTTGTTGTTTGACCCCATATTTGAAATGATCTCTTTGTGACGAGTTCGACGGTGGCCGGCGCAACCCTATTTGGCCCTACTCGTGTGATTGAATTAAAAAAAAAATTTTGGGCGACGCTGAAAGGTAATGCGCAAGTCGGACCGGTCCTAGACCAATTTGGTTCAAGTTTTTTTTAAAATAATAATAATAATTTTTCCAGAACCTTTTTGGGGTTTGTGCAGACACCTCTGAAGCCCATTTTGGGCGGTTTTGGTGTCATTGACTTCATTTTTTCATGATCTACATTTCAACATAGAATTTGCATATTTTTGATACCATTATACTTGTGAAAATCTGGACAGAACATGATTTTTATACTTTTAGTATAAATTTAAATATTTTTTCACTTGTATTTTTGGATTTTTTTTCTTAAAATATATTAAGCGTGTCAATATGCAAATATTCAATTTATAATTTTGTAGAACATGATTACATGCAATTAAATGACGTATTGCCCTTGTCATTTATATGGTTTAAAATTGCATATGTAGTTTTTATGTAAGAAATAAAGTTTAATATCCTTAGTATGAGAGAATTTCATAAATTCAATTTGGCAGTGACCGCCAAAGTGGCACACTCACTTGATTTTATGAAATATAGGTCTCATACTATGGTGGGATGTCTCATTTTCTAATATCCAATCACACTCTCAAAGGGGGTGATTGGGTATTAGTTCGTGGAGGGATACATATACAACATATGTTTGAGAAATGACTGATATTAGTGGTTCATATACCTAAAGGTGGTGAATTCATGAGAGTTGGAATAAGTCCTCATGGCTGTTGTTCATGTAGAAAGTTTACAATTGTGTGTCATGCATTCTGCCCAAATGTGATTGTATGAAAATATGTGTGACTTTCTGTAGAGTGTACTTATATGGTTTATATTAAGTTGCAATATTCTTACATATTTTATATTTTTTCTTCTTATTAGTTACCTTTTCGATCAATGGCAACTCACTCACTATTGACATTCTCATTGTTCGAATTTTAAGAAATGGAAAGATGATTAATGTTTGAAATGATTCGAGCGGATGCGCATGATGCCCTTTATAAGGACAAGCTTGCAGATCTCACTACAGAAAGTATTGATGCTGAAAAGGAGAGATTTTCAGTTTGGAAAAAGAATAATTGAATTTGCTTACTGTCCATGTAGCGATCCATTCAGGATCATATTAAGGGGAGCTTGCCAGTCGACTGCACTACTAGGCAGATGATGGATCACTTGTCAAGCATGTATCGGGTTTTATCCAATGCTGAGATAGGGGTCTTACTACAAACACTTTTTCAACATGAGGTATGATGGTACTAGTGGAGTTAGAGATTATGTCTTAAAGATGGTAGATTAACAGAGTAAGCTTGAGGCACTTAAGATCACTATTCCTATTGCTGTGATTGTCCATCAAGCTCTCAATACCCTTCCACCTAATTTTGGGATTATAAAGACAAATTACAATTCCTAAAATGAGACTTGGTCCTTTAATGATCTCATAGCCAGGGTGGTGGTAAAGGAAGGAAAATTGAGAGATGAAAAGGGACATCAAACAATGTATGTTTCTAGTGCTAGTGGTAAGAGGGGTAAAAAACCCAAAGATTCAATCCATAAAAGTACTCCTGAGACCATTGACAGTGCTCAAAAAATAGGCCCAAAGAAGGCATCTTTTAAAAAATCTAATCGTTGCTTCTTCTGCAAAAAGAAAGGTCACGTAAAGAAAAACTATGACTAATACAAGGTTTGGTTAGCCAAGCGTGAGGCTACTGGTAATGATTCTTTGGCTTTAGTTTATTAATCTAGTCTATCTGAAGTCTCATCCAATTCGTGATGACTAGATAGCGGTGTAACTAATCATGTTACGTTGACCATATAGGGGTTTAGAAACTGGAGGACGCCAAATCGGGATAAATCAAGACTAATAGTGAGAAACAATGAAAGAGTTGATGTCGAGTTCATGGGAGATGTCATCTTAGTTTTAGATTCTGGCTATAATTTAATATTAAAGAACACTTTCTATACACATTCCTTTAGAAAGAATTTAATTTCTATTTCATGTTTGGACCAATGTGGCTATTCTTTCGAAATAAAGAACAATATGGTTTCTATGTTTTTAAATTCAAATAAAGTTGGTAGTTGCATTATATCTTATAGATTGTATAGATTGTGTTTCCCTCCCAATGATATATACATTGCTTGTATGACTGAAAAAGTTGTTTCCAAAAGGCCTCCATCTAAGGAACAGTCTTATACATTATGGCATAAGAGACTATGCCACATCTCTAAAGAAAGAATAGAAAGGTTGATAAAAGTTGACATCCTATCTACTCTTAAAGGTGACCTAGAGATTGTGTAGATTGCTGTAGGGGTAAGATGACTAAAATTAAGAAAAAGACAGTAATCAGGATTTTTGATCTCTTGGAGATCATTCATATTAACATTAGTGGTTCATATACAATGACCCTGTGTAGAAATTTTTATTTCATCACTTTGATTGATGACTATTCCCGATATGGATAACTGTAGTTGATTAAGGAAAAGTATGAATCTCTTGGCAAATTCAAGATATTTTGGACTAAAATCGAGAAACAGTTAAGAAAAGTTATCAAAGTCATTAGGTCTAATAGGGGTTGTGAATATTATGGTAGGCATGACGATGCTGGATAGCTTAAAGGGCTATTTGCCAAACACTTAGAGGATTTTGGGATTATATTTCAATTCACCATACCTGGCAGTTTTGAACAAAACGCCGTGATCGAAAGGTGAAATCACACCCTTATAGACATGATGAGGAGTATGGTAAATATTAGTAATTTACCTGAGTTTTTATGAGGAAAAGCCATAAAAACAGCTCTTTACATTATAAATAGAGTCCCTGCCAAAACTATTCTATTAACACCTTTTGAGTTATGGACGGGACGTAAACCTAGTTTAAACCATCTCAGGGCTTAGAGTGTTCTACAAAGGTAAGGTTGTATAATTCAACATTAAATAAGTTGGAATCCAAAACAACCTGGTGTTATTTTGTATCCTATCTAGATTATTCAAAAGGATACAAGTTTTATAACCCAAATGAAGACACAAGAATTGTAAAACCACAAACAGCTAAATTCTTGAAACTAGATGTGGCCGAAAAGAATACTTATTCACAAACCATCAAGGTTGATAGTGTGGTGAAGACCATTGCGTCACATTCTCTACCTGTATAGACTGTTGTGAAGCCCAGTGCACCACATGCAATTATAGAGAAAGGGCCATTTGGATGTTCCTCTTGTCATAGAAGTGAATGAGACGGCGGGACGGTTTGTGGGACCAAATAGTTAGCAATTGATCACTAAAGGCGGTGCATTCTACGGCAATTTGCAAAATACGATGGCACAACTTGGAAGAACCAGCCACAAGAGTTGAAGGATGGGATAATTGCCAAGTGTACGGTATTTATGTGCTTACTATTTGTTAGTTAAATTCATAGACATCATTTTTTAATGGTAATGTCATTTTTGTTGGATATTTGAACGGTATGGGTACTTAGATGCATACTTGAATGGTAATATCATTTTTGTTAACATTTAGGAGAATTCAAGTTATTATGGGAATGACGTAGTGAAGAAGGCCTTCAATACACAATTTAGCGGCCAACACCGGAATAGGCAATATAGGCTGCATCTTCACTTCAAAAAAATTTCATCAAAGGAGGAGGCACTAAGGCATCCGCCAGCGAATGTGAAGGAGAAAGAATGGGTCAGTCTGTGTGAGAGATTTGCTAGTGATAACTTCCAAGTCATGTAGTCATTAATTCTTATTTTCTCTTTCTTTTCAATTTGTTTTCACTATTGATAAATTTTGATTTGACTCATTTTGCATATGCAACCATTTCTAGGGAATTAGCCAACGAAATAAAGTGAATCGAGCTGCTAATGACACCCCACCGGTTGTTGGGTCAGTCTCCATTGCCAGGATTGTGGATGATTTGGCTAGTAAAGCATTGGTCTGTTTTATTTTTTTTCCCATATATGGGATGTTACACATGCTTAAAACATATATTGTGCTTGTGGCCACTTGACACACAAAGAAGGAAGGAAAAGCACCAATAGCAATTGATACATACGAAATTGCTCATTTCTAGAGGAAGAAAGGAAAGATGGTTTCGGACACGGCATAACGAACTTTGGTAAATGATTGTCACTTGCAAATTATACACTATTTGTTTGCAAATGTATAAACTAATTGGCGAATAATGTTGCAATGCCTAATGTAGGCCAAATTGCGATAGGAGGAGTCTAGTTCCTCAAGTTCACCAGCAAATATATACTGGAACAAACTACACCACATCCCCGGCCAGATGCAGGGGTGGGCTACTTTGGTGAGACCGACAGTTGCCATGGAAAGACTCCAGAGTGAAGTGAAAGTGGAGAGGAGAATGGCAGATGATGCTGTCAAACAAAATGCAGCCATCACTGCAAAAGTTGATGCACAAAAAGCTGAAATGAGTGCAATGAAAGAGCAGATGCAGTTTTTAATGGCAGAATTAACTCGTCTGGCCAGTCAACAATTATCAAAAGAGGTAAGTGCACATTTTATAGGTTTTATATCATTTTGATGAAGAGATTGGTTATTACAAAAACAGTTCCTTTAGGGATTGTTGTATGTACACTTATATATTTCATATCAATATTAGCAATGCGTGGGACATTTCTAACACCCTCATGAGATATGAACATTATGTAACATATTGGTGCCTAGATGTATGGGTTAGTTCTTTTGCTTGGCATATGTGATTGGTGGTATTGTGTTATGTCACTAGATTATGGTTTGTTGGTCAGTTATGTTATCTTTGGTTGGTGGAATTATAATATGATTATTATTGTTAGCAGTTTGGAATTGTATTATGTCATGAGATATAATTATAGGATGTTGCAATTTTTGTAGATATAAGTGTCTTATGATAATGAGATTGGTTATTATGAAGAACATGTTCCCTTAAGGAATTGTTGCATGTATACTCATAGATTTCATATCAATATTAGCAATGCGTGAGACATTTCAACTTTTTACCTGAGATATGAACATTATGTAGCTTATTGGTGCTTAGATGTATGGGTTGGTTCATGATTTATATATGCGATTGGTGGTTTATATTATGTCACAAGATACATTTAGTGGTCACTTTCTTTTTTTTTTTTTCAATTTTCAGAATTTTAGTATGGCTATTATCATTAATTGGTGGAATTGTATTATGTAATGAGATATAATTATGGGATGTTGATGCTTCTGTATATGTCATTGTTTTATGAAGACGAGCTTGGTTATCATGAACACATGATGTTCTAATAAGGATTGTTGCATGTCTATACGTTCATTTTATATCATTATCATCAACGCATGGGACATTTCTATCTTTCTATAAAATATGAACATTATGTAACATACGGGAGACTAGTTTACAGGGTTGGTTTATGAAGATTATATTTGATTGATCGTGGTGTATTATGTTATGCAATACATTTCATGGTCATTTTTGTTGTCTTTGATTGGTGGAGAATGTAGTATGATTATTGTCATTTACTGGTGAAATTGGATTATGTCATGATATATAATTATGGGGTGTTGCTTCTTCTGTATATATGCGAGTCTTAATATGATGAGCTTCGTTATCGCAACATGTTGGTCCCTTAGTATGATCTCGCTTGTACACTCAAAGGTTGCATATCATTATTATCGATGCATGGCACATTTCTAAATTTCTCTGAGAAATAAACATCATGTAACATAATGATGTCTAGTTAATAGGGTTAAAATTTGCGGTTTGTGGTTTTGTATAATGTCACGTGATACATTGTGTGGTCACATTAGTTTTCTTTGATTGGTGGAAAATTCTGTAATTGCATTATGTCCTGAGTTCAAGTTATGGGGTGTTGTTGTTTCTATAGTTCTCCATTTGTACGAATGGATTGGATGGATTTTAAAACATTCACTATTTTTTACTTTTCTTGTCACGATGACGCGTCCACCACCATATAGCCAAGTATTCATAGATTGAAGGCATTACAAATTGCCCGTTGGTTGGTGTTGTCAATGTCTTTTTCATTCCTTCTGCCTCTTTCCCTTTGTGCCAAAAGTGGGATGAATGCGCCCAATTCACCACTTTTGGCACGCACTCCATTACCCTCCCCAAATTTCCTCCTTTTTTTTTTCTAACCCCCCCTTGGCAGCAACCCAAGCGTAATCCATCACATGCTGCAAAGCTACATCATAAGCATTATTGTTAAAAAACTTCATATCAGGTTTAAAAGTTGTTGATTATATTAGTAGACCATTAAATATTTTTTGTGATAATTCAACCATCATGTTTTCTTCAAAGAACAACAAGAGTGAGAATCGCAGCAAATATATCAACATAAAATACTTAAAAGTCAAAGATCATGTTAAAAAAGAGGAAGAATGTATACAACATATTAATATTGAGTTAATGATTACTCATCCGATGACTAAAGGATTACCAACTAGTGTTTTTCATAATCCTGTAATTCATATGGAACTTAATAATCCGCTTTAGACTACTTCTAGTTCTGACCAATTTTTTTCTCTAAATATTTATGATTTCAATTTATAATTTGTATATGTATTAATAAAAATGATCTTTTGATTCACAATATTGCACATTAAGTATCTCATATTAAGATATTCGTAAACCTTGATACTTGATTAGAAATTATAGTGCATTGTAATACATGGATGGAAATTTTTAATTTTAAAGGACGCTCACCATGATTCTTACATCAATGGTTTTTATTTGAGTATTACTGAGGCAATCAGTAAATTGATAAAGTGACTATAAAGCTATGGCAATTATAATTTTCGGTCATTTATAAAAATATAATCCACTATTTAGTCTTGGCCACAGTTCGGTTTCGAACCGGAACTGAACCGGAACCGGACCGGTCAAACCCGGAACCGAACCGGTCAAACGGGTTACGGTTTGGAACCGAAACCGAAACCGGTTATCAATGGCCGGTTTCGGTTCATGATTTTTGGAACCGGAACCGGAACCGGCGGTTTGGAACCGGCCAAGCAAATATGCAAAATTTTGTCCATGGTAAGGTTTGAACCCATGACCTCTTTCAACTAGCATCACCGTCTTAACCATTTGGGCTAGCCTTTTACTTAGTAAAATTGCTCTAAAAAATATATATATTATATAATCTTGCAGCATTTCTGATTTCCAAAAAACCAACGGCTATCTATGTTGCCAACGGCTATTAACGGCTATTAACATTATTTTTTCTTTTTTTTTTCTCCCTCTTTTTCTTCTATAAATACCCTTCACTTTCATTTTATTTTTCACACCAAATTCAATCAATCTCTCTCATTCTCTCTATATTCCTTCATACTTATTCTTTAATTCTCTCCAATTATATTAATTCTCTATTTATATTAATTATTTCAATATTCCTCCATACCTTATTTTCAATATTTATATCAATTCTCTCCATATTTCTTATTATTTTTAATTCAAATTTCAATATTATTTAAATTCTATCCATTTATATTAATTTTCTCCATATTCCTCCATACTTTTTTTTAATTCTCTTCATTTATATTAATTATCTATTTATATTAATTATTTATATTCATTCTTTCCATATTTCTCCATACCAAATTCTATTATTTATATTAATTTCATCAAAAAATGGCAAGTAGAGCCGACAAAGGTAAGGGTAAGGTGGGCGAATACGCTAATATTCATGGTTTTGATTTTGCAGATTGGGGTGTAGAGATAGATGTAGATCAAGGCAACACCAACACTTTTGTGGGAGAGCATGTACCTACACAAGAAAGTCTTCATCCTACCACCAATGATGGATCACAAGAAATTTCTACAAGGCTTCAAAATCGATATTTTCACAATCCATTTCAAAAAGACGCCCACCGATGATCCAAAGAAGTTTACGGTAACTTGCAATTATTGTAAGCAAAATTTTAAATTTAGTCAAGGAGGTGGATATGGAACATTTAAGAGGCATCTTGAGACAAAGCATCCAACTAAACTTGGTCATGCCACAACGCAATCACAAATTACTAGGTACACAAATTCTAACCCCCCTTCTCAATCATTTCACTTTAGTGACCAAACTTATAAAGAAGAATTAGGTAAATTTGTTTCCGTAGAGCATTTATGTTTTAGTTTTGGTGAAAATTTTGGTTTTAATCAATTTATTCAAAATGCTTGTCAACCACAAGCAAAACGTGTTCCTAGAAATACTCTTAAACGTACAATTTTTGGTCTTTACAAAAAAGGAAAAAAGGATTTACAAAGCTTTTTCAAAGATTTTAAGGGATGTGTGCATATAGGTAGTGATATTTGGAGTGATCATTGGCTAATTCATTCTTATATGGGTTTAACATGCCATTGGATAGATGATGATTGGAATATTCAAAAAAGAATAATTGCATTTAGAGTTTTTGATGATAGGCATACATGGATAATATTTATAGATTAATTAGACAAATTTTAGAAGAATTTTATTTGGTAAATAAAATTTTTTCAATTGGTTTTGATAATGCTGCGGCAAATACAGCTTCAATTGTTGAATTAGAAAATGTTTGTAGACCTACCTTTGGTGGACAATTTTTTCATATTAGATGTGTTTGTCATGTTTTAAATTTATGTGTACAAGACGGTTTAAAAACTCTTGAAATTTTTTTAGCTCCAATTAAAAAAGCAATTTCCTATTTATTGACACATCCTCAAATAATGAAAGAATGGCAAAAATTTTGTAAAGCAAATGGCAAAAAACCAAAGAGATTTCCAAGAGATGTTCCAACTCGTTGGAATTCTACTTATATTTTGCTTAACGAATCATTTGAGTATAAAGATTTATTATGTATATTTGTTGCAAATAATATTTCCCAAGTTAATTTATATCCACAACATTGGAATGTTTGCAAAAAAATTTTAGATCTTTTAAAAGTTTTTAATGATGCTACTTATACTATGTCTGGTGTTTATTATCCTACTACTCATTTATTTATGCAAGAATGTATTAATATTTCGTTGATTTTAGAAGAAACTAAAAAAGACATTTTATTAGAAAATACTATTAAATCAATGGAATTAAAATGGCTAAACTATTATAGAGATATTCCATCTATTTATTTAGTTGCTTGTGTTTTTGATCCACGTTGTAAAATTGATGGTTTATATGATTGCTTGCAAGCTTATTATGAATATTTAGGATTGAATGATAATGTAGATATTACAAAAATAATATCTTGTACTAGAGCCTTAGTAGTAAATGTATATGAAGAATTTTGTAAGATTTATAATGGCACTCTCCCATTCTCTCCACCTAATAGTAGACAAAATGAGAATTTAGGCATTAAAATGAATAAAGGATTAGAGATTATCATGCATAGGCATAAAAAATATAAGGCGGGATTAGGAAGTAACTCTGAAATAGATAATTATCTAATAACACATTTTGAGTTTGATGATAGTGTAGAATTCAAAATACTAGATTGGTGGAAGGGGCATTCGAGCCAATACCCAATTCTTTCTATGATTGCAAAAAATGTTTTAGCAACTCCATGTTCGACAGTTGCCGTAGAACAAGCATTTAGCGCCGGAGGGCATATTTTAGATGAAAGGCGTTCAAGTATTAGTCCTGAATCATTGGAGGCTCAAGTTTGCGTTGATGATTGGACAAAAGCACAATATCGACAACAAGAGATAGATCGTGCAGAATTAGAGTTATTTGATGCAATGGACGACGGAGACACCACCAGCACGGGAACAACAGAAAACAGTGATTGAGGTAAGTAGGGGATTACTATACGCTAAGAGAACTACATGGGCTTTGATTTCTCTACTCCGGAGGATATGTAGGCGCTTAATTCGTTAAGTTCAAGCCTCATTTTTTCCTTTTTTTTTTTCAAAATATAGTAATTTTAGATTTTTGATGATTTTTGTTTGGAACCGTATTAAAATCGGAACTAAAACTATTTTGAACCGTATTAAAACCGGAACCGTCCCGGAACCGTCGGTTTTGGAACCGTCCCAGAACCGTCTCTTAAAGGTTCGGTTTCGGTTCCTCATTTTTTTAAACCGGAACCGTCGGTTCCTGAACCGTGGCCAGGACTACCACTATTGCTATGTGATGCAAGTGGGAGAATATTAGAATTAATTTATTCTTAATTAATTGTTGATTCATTGAATCGTGGAAATTATTAATTATATGATCCCTTGATAAGATTGATTATTTCTTAATTGAAAAAGGACAAAAACTGGCCTGGCTTATAATAGTAACACTTGTGTATTCTATCAGTTTATGGATTTTTGGACTCAATAGGGGATAAAAAAGAAATCTTTCCTTCTTTTCTTTTGCACCCATACAAAAGGGATCGTTTTTATTTCTTGCTTGAACAACGATGGCGGGGGGTACTTAATTTTTTAATATTTTATTTGAAACATCGTGAAATAATAATCAAACTTTGGTGCAAATGAGAACTCATTCGATTATGATGTAAAACTGATTATAATCAAACAGTGGATCTAGCTTGGAAACAAGCTTACCCAAAAGATGTAACACAATAAGCATAAGTAAAACAGCACATTACAAATTAATGATCACGCTTTTTGACGCTTCAACAGTGAGTCAAGCTTCATTTATTCTGAATTGGGCTAATGGGCTCTTTCATTGGATCTCCATACTTCTCATTAGATGCACCCTTGGTGGAATCCGATGTCCAATGGAAGTTAATCCTTTAATGCGAAAAGTGAGGACGTAAATTGAACTACAGAAAAGCCATATGCGTGAATGAAAAAGGGTTCAAGGGTTTTATTTTCGGATGCAAGCAGGAGAGGCCTAGTAGTATGGAGGTGGTGGAGATTTTTGATTGTAGGATGGTGGAGGAGATGGTGAGGGAGGCGGTGGAGACCTATAGACGTATGGAGGAGGTGGTGGTGATGGAGATGGTGGCGGAGGTGATTTGTACTCGTGTGGAGGGAGAGGAGATGGCGAAGTCGTTGGTGATGGAGGTGATTTGTATTCATCAGGAGGAAGAGGAGATAGCGAAGGAGTTGGTGATGGAGGAGATTTGTAATCATTAGGAGGGAGAGGAGATGGGGAAGGAGTTGGTGATGGAGGAGATTTGTACTCATGAGGAGGAAGAGCAGATGGGGAAGGAGTTGATGATGGCGGTGATTTGTAATCATGAGGGGGGAGAGGAGATGGCGAAGGAGTCGGAGAGGGTGGTGATTTGTAATAATGAGGAGGAAAAGCAGTTGGGGAAGGAGTCGGTGAAGGTGATTCATAAACATAAGGAGAAGGAGATGGCGATGCAGTTGATGGTGGTTGAGGCTTGTAGACATATGGAGGTGGTGATGATTGAGATGGTGATGAAGATGGAGGTAATGTATGTACGTAAGGAGAGGGAGGTGATGGTGAAGGAAGTGGAGATGGTGGTGGTGGTGACGGCCTGTAAACAAGTGGAGGAGGTGATGGAGATGGTGGTGGCGTTGATTTGTGAATGTAAGGAGGAAGATGAAATGGCGATGGAGGTTGTGGAGACTCATAGAAAATCGGAGGTGGTGATGGAGATGGAGGTGATTTGTGTACGTAAAGGGGGGGAGGAGGAGATGAAGGAGGCAGTGGTGGCGGATACTTGTAAACATGTGCAGGAGGTGGCGGGGGTGGTTTGTTCACGTAAGATGGAAGAGGAAACAGTGAAGGAAGCGGTGGTAGTACATTTTTGTAGACATATGGAGGAGGAGGGGGTGATTTGCTCACGTGAGTAGGTGGAGGTGGAGACGTATAAACAAATGGAGAAGGTGGTGGTGGTGGTGATTTGAATACATTATGCAGAGGAGGAGATGGTGAGGGTTGGGCTGGCGAATCGTAAGAAGGTGCCCGAGGTGTCATGATAGGTGGTGAAGGCGAGTTATATGGTGGAGGCGGCGACCGCGATGGAGGTGGTGGAGATTTATAGTAGCTATAGTGCTGTGGTGGAGAAGTATAAGGCTCATTATCAGCTGCCACATTTGCAGGTATCAAACATATTGCCCAGGCAACAACCAATATTGACCAAGAATTAACCATTTTTGGCAACTCAAATTTGATCCTCTCGGAACTTGTGTTAGGGTAAGTGAAATATAGTTGTGTGGTTTGTAAGTGAAACACTCGGCCTTTATATAGTGTTCCTAAAAATCTTCGTAGCATTTTTATGTGTTGTCATTTCAACATTAATGCTCATCAGCAATCATAATCAAAGCCTATACTTCTACCGTTAACATAAGTTCGTGAATTAAATACTGGCTTCCTAGTAAAACTTTTCGGCTCATGCCGCGGCATGTTCCAAGAAATTTTGAACAACCAAGAATGTTAGCACAAATTGTAAACTATTATGGGTTTTGAACGGAAATTATGTGTAATTTTAAATGGAAACCTGACAAACAAGTAGGCGTAATGCCATTTTTCTCTTTGTCAAGTTTTCAAAAAGTGATAACGGAGTTCGGTAAGAATCATTTTATAACATTTTCATGTAAAATGGCTTTGACCTTAGAGTGTAAAATAATGACATAATAACAAGTGCGTTTTTCTCAGTTGTTAGGCTGATAAAGGAAAGGAAGGAAAAAAGATTGGTTCAAGTTAATTACAAACCAAGAAGACCGTAGCTCATCTGCTGATTTTTCAACAGAAATCAGTTCAAACCTTCATTTACTTTCACCCAAATTTCATCTTAAGCATGGATAGATCACCTAAATTCAGGTAAATAAATACTAACAATTTTTCTTAGGAATCGTTAAAAAATAAAATTTTGTCACTAATACCTTTTACCACCAAAAAGTACATAAATAAAAAATGAAGTGTCAGTTATTATCATCTTTTACAAAAACCTAAAAATACGTAAACGCAACCGAACCCATTAAAATTATGGACATATTCCTTGGACCCTTTATCGCTTGTAAAACCTCGAAAGAACTCTTCTTCGTTACAATACATCCTAGAAACGTCCCTTTGTGGTTTGTAAAACTTCCAAAAACTCTCCTTGGTTAGAATACATCCTGAAAACCGCCATTAGTAGCGTATAAGTTGAAAAATGGACGAATTAGTTGCAACTTACACTAATTGAGATACACACAAGCTCATATCTAAATTAAAGATCTTTTACCCTAAATTTCCACATCATAATTTCTCAGATTGGTTAATCCTTATCTTGTTTCTTTGAGAAACCCAAACCCTAATGTAGCAAAATCATCAATGTAAAATCAACAATATGTAACAATTTATTTTGTTTCCTTTTTTCTGGTTTCATTTTTTTTTATTTGTTATGTTTTTTTGGAAGAAGACTTGTTTTTGTGCAGTGGGTTGGTTAACGGCACAATTAGTCGACCTCAATTTTGTTCATTTTCCAATTCATACACCACTGCAAAATGGGTTCTTTAGCTGTTTTCCAAACTATAAGGATTCTTTGAAAGCTTCATGAACCAACAGGAGTTCTTCAAAATTAATTTACCATTAAATTAATCAAGAAAGTGCTGCCCAATATGAAAAAAGAAGATACCGTGAATAAGGAAGCTTGTCTAGATACCATGAAACTCAGAAAAGCGGTAGAAACAATGTATTTTCGCTCATGTTTGTTTATATATCCTAGCTAGCACATTACTTGTTATTTTGTCGTTATTTTACACTCAGAAAAGCCTAATACTCCCTCGTTCGAAAAAAAAAATTATATTTTGGTTTAGATATAATTTTTTATTAGTTATTAGATACAATACACTTAATACACTAATTAAATATATAATTTTATATTTTTATCCTTGTTTTTTTTTTTGACAAGCAGAAAGCTGTTGATTTTTATTAGAAAGTCTCCAATTACATAATAAAGAACCACCACCAAGCTGCATTAGCTAGCAGCAATATGATGGGGTGACATCAGAAAATAAAAGACATAAAAGAAAGACTAGAGTAATATAATATCTACCTACACAATAATCGCCAATAGGTTTTGAATTCTGTAAACTCCTGATTTTGCCAATCTATCAGCAACATTATTCATTGTCCTCGGAACTTGATGACCCTCCCATTCCTTAATTCTCCCCTTCAGTAGTTCAATGTGGTTGGATATATTTTTGAGGTGCCATGGGACTTTCTCAGGGTTCTTTAACCAATTGATAGCATTAGTGGAGTCACTCTCAATCTCAAGGACATGTGACCGCTTCCAAATAGATTCGGAGAATACCAATAAAGCCTCACGAATTGCATAGAACTCTGCCTGATTTGATTCAAGAATTCCCACATGTTTAGAAAACACAGCTTTTGTTCTGCCTAGATCATCCCTGAGAATACCTCCAATCCCTGCCATACCTGGTTTCCCAATAGCCGAACCATCTACATTGAACTTCATTGTACCAGGTTTGGGTCGAGTCCAAGGATTGTTTACTGTCTTACATCCATACACTTGCATCATCGCCTTGCTTTGGTGCGAAATATGTCGGAGATCGCCATTGTAGAAGTAGGCCACTTTGCCTTAAACCAGGTAGCAAATCTAATGAAAATCAAATCCATTAACTGAGTAAGATCAAAGCTCTTGTTGTTGAAAGTGATCTGGTTCCTACATAGCCAAATTGACCAAGATATAACGTAAAACATCAAAATCCAAGGTTGTCTCTCTGCTATCCGGAAGAGCACGCCAACTACTCAAGAATGTAGATGGATCCCCAGGGCAGACCCAAGATATAGACCAAGTATTCAAACAACTATTCCATACCAACCAGCTGCTCCTGCAATTAAAAAACAAATGTTGCACGGATTCGAATTCATGATTACAAAGTGGACATAAAACAAGCTCAGCCCTGATAATGCCTCTACTCAATAAACAGGTCCTGACCGGCAATTTTTGATGAATAAGCTGCCATACAAATACTTCTACTTTGGGGGGCGCATACCCTTTCCACACTAAGTTCCATATAGCTCGGCATTGCCTTTGGGGCATCAACACAGTTTTATAGAATGAGGAGGTGGAAAACATACCGTTTGGAACTCCTTTCCAAATGATCCGATCATGTACATTTTGATTGAGAAATTGGCCTTGCAGGATATCAAGAAATTCCTCCCATTGTTGCTTTTCCCAATCAAAAACATTCCTTCTAAGGTCTATTTTTCACTCCCATTGACCATTTCTCCATGTTCCATACTCTGCCACATATCCATTCTTATTTACAGAAAGAGCAAAGATACGGGGAAAACACAGTTTAAGAGTCATACCTTGTATCCATTCATCATGCCAAAAAACAATATTATCCCTTTCCCAAGCAAAGGCTTCAACCTCAAGATATCACATTAAAGAGTTTGTCGGAGGGGTTAAGCGGTGCGTGATTGCTTTCCATGAGTTGGAGGCGAGCCTGCTATTAGTAAAAGAGGAGGAGACTCCTCTTGTCCAAAGTGCATATTTTCCACCATAAAATTTCTCCACAATGTATTGACCTCATTGCCAAACCTCCACACCATTTAGTGAGCAAGGCTGAATTTTTAAGTGAAAGTCAATCATGCCAATACCCCGAGCCACTTGGGAGCATTCATTGTATTCCAGTCCACATAGTGCATTTTGCGCCTTGATCCGAACGGCCCCAAAGAAAACTCCGTATTAATTTGTCCATATCATTCTTGATGCCGCATGGAATCTTGAATACGGTCATGAAAAAAATCGGCAAACTTGAGAGGACTGATTTGATTAAGGTCACCCTACCTCCTATCCGAAAGATATCTTGTTTTCCAACCTGCAAGCTTTGATCTCATCTTATTTAAAATGGGCCTCCAGATATTTTGAGATGCTGAGTTGGCTCCCAGGGGAAGACCTAGATATTTAACAGGAAGAATTTCAGCCTTACAGGAGAGCTTGACCGCCCACTCATTCAATATACCAACATCTACCCCAATACCAATCAAACTACTTTTACTGAAGTTAATCTTCAAGCCTGACAGCACCTCATAGCATTTAAGGATTCTCTTAACATTCAGCACACCATCAAGTTCAAGTTGGATGAAAATTAACGTATCATCAGCATATTGTAAATGTGCTAACCTGAAGTTTCCTTGGCCAATTTTTATACCCTTGAACAGCCCTGCAGATTCTCCTTTTTTCATAAGAACACTGAACGCCTCTGCCAGAATATTGAAGAGCATTGGAGAGAGAGGGCAGCCTTGCCGGAGACCTTTTTTGATGCCAAAGCGCTAGAGGGGATCCATTTACCAAAATTGACATAGAGACAGATGCCAAACAGAAACGAATCCAGCTTCTCCACTTCCTTCCGAAGTTCATTTTTTGCATAATAAAATCCAAGAATTCCCAATCTGCATTATCAAAAGCTTTTTCAAAGTCCACCTTCATCAAAATTCCACTTCTATTGTTTTTCCTGAGATAATCAACAGCTTCATTAGCAATTAGAAAACAATCTGACAGTTGTCTATTTTCCAAGAACGCAAACTGGTTGCTTCCTATGACCTCACTGATCACCCCTTTCAATCTAATTGCTAATACTTTAGCGAGGATTTTGTATATGCTCCCAACAAGACTTATAGGTCTATAGTCTTTTAAGTGCACTGGATTTTCTGTTTTTGGAACCAGAGTGATGAATGAAGAGTTGACGGCCTTGTCAAAAGAATCAGTTTCAAAGAAGTCTTCAAAGAAAGACATCAGATCTGATTTTACTGAACCCCAATGGTACTTGAAAAAATTCATATTGAAACCATCTGGCCCTGGCGCCTTATTTCCATCACACGTCTTAATAGCTTCCTACACTTCTGCTTCAGAGAACGGAGTTTCAAGATCTCTCCTTTGGCCATCAGAAATTTTGTTGAATTGACAATCTAAGTCCAGTACACCAACAGCTGTCACTCTGTTGTAAAACTCAGCATAGTACTTTGCAACTACTTCTTTCAACTCTTTGGGCTGTGATACCCTTCTTCCATCAATAGCCAGGAAATTGATATAATTTGCTCGTCTCCTTGAGGAAGCCAACAAATGAAAATACTTTGTATTCCTGTCCCCATCCTGTAGCCATTTGCTTCTAGACTTCTGCATCCAGGCTCTCTCTTCCACTCGGTACATGCTCCAAAGTTGAGCCCTCATATTTGCAAGTTCAAGTCTTTTGTCGGCCGGTAGCATGCTTACTGCATCAATTTTTTCCAGCTTATCTATCTCCTCCTCCAGGATTGGTATTTGTCCTGGGTCAGAATCCCCTGTATGTTGTTTCCATTGTTTGATCAAAGGCTTAAGCCGTTTTAATTTCAGCCAAATCCCTGCATTGTTCCTAGACTGTGCAGCCACATCCTTCCACTCATTACGTACCATAGTATTAAAACTTTCATTCGCAAGCCAATGATTAAAAAATTTGAAAGGTCTGGGACCCCAATTTACCTCCTCCGGCCGAGAATTGGATGATGATCGACGAGGACCTTGGTAGTGCCGTTGGACCAAAGAGAACATTACAATAAGATCACTCGAAAGCAAAAATCATCAAGTCTGTACGGTTTGGAGAACTCCGATTGTTGCTCCAAGTGTATTGCCCACCTAGTAGTGGCAGATCTACGAGCTGCAAGTTGTCAATGAATTCATTAAAATCATTCATGGCTGACCAATTTCCTGTATTCCCACTCCTTTCTGCCGACGTCCTTGTAACATTAAAATCACCTCCGATGCACCACGGAACTGCCCAGTTTGTCGCCCTGCTCTGTAATTCACTCCAAAGTGCTCTTCTTTCAATATCACAGTTTGGGGCATAAATATTTCCAAAAGCACACTCGAAGTTTGTTCCTTCAATTTGCCTTTAATCAAAATAAAACCGCTCAGGATGACTTACTCACATTGAAAGAAATCTCCTCTCCAGATCACAGTTAATCCTCCTGCTCGCCCGACGGAAGGAACCCACTCAAAATTGTAGTCTTTACCCCCCCCAATCTGGTCATTAATACGGGAATTATTATACTCCAATTTTGTTTCTTGAAAGAGTGCCATATCAAGCTTATGTCTTAAAACCACTACGTCTGACCCTCCTCTTCTCACTTGCCCCTAGACCTCTTACATTCCAAGATAGAAGCTTCATATATCCAAAAACAGAGTACACAAATAGAATAGATAGCAGAGAAAATATTAGAGCTTTCCAGCTCTTGCTTCCCATTGCTCTGTTTCCAGTTTTGCAAAATGGTCCACCATTGCTTCTTGATTTAGCTTGAAAACAATCCCTAGCTGAGAACTCACCTCCCATGTTGTTAAAGCTTCTCTCAAAATGTTGTTGTGAAAGGCAATGTCTTCGTCTGAGAGGATGAAATCTTCCAAGTCTTTGCTGGCCGAAGGTCCTGGAAGAGTTTCTGGCTGCTTACATTTTCTGGTGTAATAAGGTTTGCTTCTATGGGCTCCCACCGACAAAGGGGTTGAGAAAGTGTTTTGGCCCAAAGCTGCTAGGTTGAGACTATTGGGTGTACTTTGGCATGGGCCTTCATTGCATTCCATCTGCGCTTGAATAGGCAGAGCCCCTTCTAACCCAACAACAGCTAGAGGCCCGTTTAACCCATTATTTTCTGTTTGTCTTACAGCTTCATATTCAGACTGTACAGCAGCTCCCTCTGTCACCTTTGCCTTGAATAGCTCTATTTCATGCGCCGACCTATCACATCCTACATGCTCCAGAAAGGATAGAACCGTGCTTGCATTGTTTGAATCCTCCATTCCGCCAACGGACATCAATTCTTCTGTTTCCTTTGACTGAACAAACTCTTTCTTACCTCTACCGACCTTCCACTTCAGCTCTCCTTCTAGATCTAGCAAGTTAATAAAATGGGCAGCCTCAGTACGCATGTGGATAGCAAAGTCTTCTATTGGTGTTTCTTCTATTTGTCTTTCTCCTGTATGCTCAGACTGCCCAACAGCTTTCATTGTCACATTTGCATTGAATAACGCTCCTTCATGAACCACATGTTCCAAATAAGATAAGCTGTTACCTGCCTGATTTAAATCTTCCTTGCTGCCAATGAAAATCAGCTCTTCTTCTTCCTCCAACTGAACAGCCTCCTCCCTTCCTTTACTGACTTTCCCCTTCAGCTCTACTTCTAGATCGAACTGATTATCAAAGTTGGCATTTTCAGTATGAATATGAATGACAGAGGCACACCCATTAACTGAAATCTTGATACAGTCAGGAATCAATGTATCCCAATCTGAAGCAATAAGGATTTTGCAATACCCAATCTTCTTTTTGCCGTGCTCGCTGCTACAGATAAAACTGTACCCCATTTACTTCCAAACTTTTGAAAAAAGTTTGTATGCCAGATATTGAGCGGCACATTGCTTAAACACAACCAACAGAACTTCATATTGAAATTGGTCAATGGCTCCCATGGATTTAGAGACATAAACCAAGAAGATAAAACTTCTTTATTATTTTTAAGTCCAGATTCCATTTCTTCTTTACTATCAAACGTGAGCACCACTATTCCGCCATGAAAGTTGACTACAGGATAGAACTCAATTGATGCTAATAAAGATTGTACCTTTGCTGGATTGATCAGAGTCCTCAGCTCGCCACAGGCTGACCTATTTAACCATTCCATTTCGGCAACTGGAATAGGGATATCTGCACACCAGTGTTCCTTAGGTTCTTTTGCCTCCTTTTCAGGATGCAATTCCTCTTCAATGGTTTCCGGAACCAGCTCTTCATTTGACTCCTTTTCTAAGATGCTCATATGCTGTCTGGGCTTTGGAACAGCCGAAGATGAGGTATTCTCATGAGGAACAGAGTGAATCACATCTCTATAAAGTCTGCCGTCCCTTAGGGACCTCCTGCTTATCAGGTGAGGCATCTTGGAGTGAAGATTTCCATGTCCCGTGACCCTATGTTGATCACTATATGCTTCCTTGACGAAGATAGTTACTCCATCAATCTTACGCCGATTGCTATATTTTATTGCCTTTCTCATTTCTTCGACTTTTTGGAATCTAACGAAAGCATAGGTTCTTTGATTCTTAGAATGCGCTTGAATGTAGACATCCCTTACCACTCGTAAGCACCGAATATGTTCTCAATACCTCCTTCCTTACCTCGAGCTCAAGTTCTTGACATAAATGGAGAAAAAGGAAGATCTTCTTGCTGCCCAATCTTTTCGCTCGGGTTGGATCCTCCGTTGCTGTTGCGATCTGCGCCATTGAGGGAAGCTCATCGTATAGATCTGGTAAGATAAAAGGGGATCTGGTGAAGTTGACTGGTGGGGTGGCTCAAGGATGAAGAGGGCGGCGGTAGGCGGGCGGTGGAGATGAGAATGGGTGTTTGGTGTGTTAGAAGGAAGTTGGGGCTGTTGAGATAAGCTCTCTCAGCAGGTTGAGGAAGCTTCCACGCTGCTAATAGCCGCTTCAATCGGCCAAAATCCTCAAGAAGTCACCGGTTGTCCTTTCAGAGTTGGAACGCCGGAGCATGGTGGCGGAACAGAGAGGCGAAACCGAGAGACGCTGCTATTAAATCCAATAAATACAGCTTCGGACTTGTAGGATGGAGCTGGCTGACCTGGATCTGCGGTCACAAGATGCGGACGACCTGGATCTGCTAGAAGTGAAGATGATCGCAAGTGAAGGCAGTGAAAACACATAACAGCGCCTACTTGGACGACCTGCAGATGGGAGGCGACGATGACGTCGAGCTTTGGGCTGTTGGCTACAGATGGACGACGACTAGCTGCAGCTGGGCGGCGGACAAATGAGGCGTCCTTAGTTTGTTAATTTTTATCCTTGTTAAGTGTGAATATACACAATTATTATTAGTAAGGGTATTTTAGGAATTTGGTTTAAGAATGCACTCTTTTTTTTAGACCAAAAAAAAAAAAGTAGATTCTTTTTTTGAGATGAAGGGATCAGCAATGTAGTATAGTTGTTTCGAAACTTGATTGCAAAACATTCCCAGCTTTTGCTTTGATTATTTTTGTTATTATTAATTACTTTGTAAAGGAGCAATATTTTGCTTTGTCACAAATTAGAAAGGTGCAATTACTTGTGCTTCATATTGTGTTGAATTTTTAAAAATAAATAAATAAATAAATAAAAGAGGTTAAGCAACACAATTCATTTTTCAACTTGGAACCTTAGTTTGATTTTGTCCATCATGTTCAAAAATTTTTAATTTGGTCCTTAACTTGCAATTTTAATTTTATAACAGAAACAAGTCAAAGGGAGCTTATTGTATTTAATCACGTGACTTACATAGTCCTAATACAAAGGGTAGAGGAAAAAACCAAAAGAAAAAGAAAAAATTGCAAATAACCACTCCAAATTCTACTCTTTTTGAAATGCTCCCTAAAAGTTTTATTTCGCATGCTATCACCTTGAACTTTATAATTTTCACAATATTTACCAATTTATATTAGTTGTTAAAAATAAATTATGAATAGATAAAATTACCCTGGCCTTAAATATGTCAATTAGAAAATCCAAAATTGGAGGGGATTTAAATAATTAGAAATATAATTTAACTAAAATATTTATGAATTATGCATGTTGGTAATTGAATGTATTAAGTTTCGCTTGACTTTATTCTGTTAAAAAGATCAATTAGAAATGAATTGGCAAGTTAAGAAACTAAATTGGAAATTTTTAAATATAAATAATGAAATCAAACTAACTTACTAAGTTGAATGATGAATAGTGCTATTTACCCAAAAAAAAGAAAAACTTGTTTTTGCGCGGAACATAGTTACATACATATAATAATAGTAAATTGTTTATATTTTTAATTATGGAAATCAAACCTGTTAAAACAAAACCCAAAAATATAATAAAACTAAAACATCCATATATTGGTTAACATTTGGAGACGCACAAGGGCGGACGCAGAAATATTATAGGATGGGATCACACTTATAAGAAAATTAAGTAATAAATTTGATAAATATAAAAAAGTATAAAAGTAATGTCATACATTGTAATTCAAAAAAAAAGTAAAACCATACATTACAAAATCATTTTTCGAGACTTTATCTCTTGAAATAAATTCATAATGGCATCATTATCAATTATATCAAATACATCATTTTCTATGAAAGTCACCATGTAATTGTTCATCCAATCATCTCCCATCCGGTTACAAAGTGTAGTCTTTAAGATTTTCATTGCCGAAAAAACTCTTTCAACTGTTGCGGTTGCTACTGACAAAACCAATGCTAACTTTATCAGCAAATAAACTAAAGGATATGTCACATTTTTTCCCTTTTCAACCATTTTCTGAGTAAGCTCGCTAATACTTTGCAAGTTTGAAAAATTATAGTTATACCTCACATCATAAATATAATTCTCAAGTTGTTCTTCAAGAGAAATAAGTTTGTTAGCATCAAACTCCGAAGGATAAAATTTTGCAAATTCACATAATTTAAAATTATCATATGCTGAGAAAGAGTGACGCAGGTCAAGATATGCTATGGATGAAAGCAACTTTATATTAATATCGTTGAAATGATTCCTTAATTCTTGAAGTTAACTATTTATCAGTGCATAAAAAATTTCAACTTTAAAATGATGAAGATGTGTCACACGCCCAACTCTACGCTTTTTAAAATTTTTAGAATTGTAATTAACTAAAATTCAAATAAATTTTCCTAAAAATTGTATATATCAATAAATTTAATAAATAGATTTTTTTTTCTAAACAAGTGCAAGGGCAAGTTTTTAGAATATAGAGTGAAACTCTCTGAATTCAATTTGTAATTCTACTATAAAAAAAAATTTGAACCCCCCCCCCCCCTGACACCAAAGAGATCCGCCCTTGGAGATGCACAATGAGTTTAACTAATGAATAAGTTGGAACATAGTATTAATACAAAATCTTTATTTAGTAAATTTTAACTTCGTCTAATTTATTAAGTATTTTATATTATTATGCAAGATTGATATAAAGTTAATACACTTTCTATCATAGAAAAAGAAAAAAAAAGAAAAATCCAATTTTGATTGAATGCAACTTTTTTATAGTTATAAAGTACAAACCTCAATACACTATGAAATGTGAAACTTTTTCAATTTTTATTTTTATTTTTCAATGGTGGATTATAGATAGTTATTATTAATAAAGGTAATATAGAAATTTCATTCAAGTTTTGTTCAAAAGTATACTTTTTTCTGAAATAAAGAAAAATATTTGAAATTAAATTCTCATTTTAGGATGGAAGGGGTACCAATAATCCATGAATATCAACCCTACAAAAGATTAAAATCATTAATTTCACTTCTTTGTTCATTTTAGTATGTTTAGACAAAATTTGGAAAAAAAAAAAGTATATTTGATTTATTATTTTCACTGATCGTAGTCCAAAGCTCAACATTAACCACATTGAATGTTGTATTTGACCAATAGCATAACACTGCTTATATTTTATCAACCGCATGAGATACAATTGTTATCCACTCGAACTATTTCTTTAGGTTATATTTTACAAATATATAAAATAAAACAAAAAAAAAATGCATTGCAGGAACTGAGAGACGGGTAAAAGGGAGAGAAAATAAAAACAACAAACCAACAACAACACCACCAGCCTGTGACTTATATTTGTCCCTCTTGTTTGTGTGTGTGTGACCATAGCAGTATCGCTATTTTATTTACATTTACCCTGTCCATTGCTATATTTGAGTCAGTTATTGAAATTACTAACTTACTATCACTTATTCTCTAGAAAAATATTCTAAGTGAAAAATCAAATATACTTTTTTTTTTCAAGTGCGCACTTTATTATTATTTTGTGGGTCACATTTCCATAATGTGAAAATCTCATAAGAAAAATGTAACTTTGGCTTTTTGAATAATTTTGTAATATTTCAAAAAATAAAAATTTGAGATTAATAAATGACCATGGACTATGCTCCGCTTATGATCTTCCGTTAGGCAATTGATTTTAAGAGTGTTTTTTTTTTTCCAGTCTAAATCTATTATATATATATATAACAATGTCCTTTCAATTTAACTTATTTGACACGTATACAATTTTAGTTAATCTAATGAAGGCACATGTCAAATTGTATTATTATTTTAAATTATGCCATGGGTAAACTTTTTCATAACTTAATATAATCGTCAAATTAGTGATTAAACAAAATCATGTTACAGTTCAAATTATCTTATCTCTTAAATTTTAATCCAAATTTTAACACATTTCAATTCAAATCTTAATAATTTTGAATTGAATTCTTACCATATTTGGTATCTCAATTTATCCTAATCTCTTCAATTAAATATTTTTTGAGGACCAATTAATAAGTCCAAAAAACGCAAAATATCGTCCTTATGTGGCTAACAATATAATACACACATAGTTAATTTTTTGGTGTATAGTAATTTAGTCCTACTAAAATGTAAATTACCAAGTACCATATATATGATTTATAACCATTTAAACTATACATATATTTTTTAGATAATGTTGTGAATTTTATTTAACTTGGATATTATAGATGAGTAACTTAATACATTTGTATATTCAAATATTAGTAATTTTATCTCATGATTTTTAAATAAAATAAAATAAAATACATTATCATTTTTGATGTTATAATAAAAAAATTTAACAATAAAATATCCATGCATGTGCACAGGTAGGAAAGAATTCTACTTGTAACTTAGAAAAAAAATGGAGAAAATTTGTGGGTTGTCAGTTGGGTGTGTGCCAAAAAGGTGATGTTTGCAATCAGCAAATACACTCAAAAGGTTTGGGCACATTTGCTGAATGCGCCCAAGGGTTTGCCACACGTCCAACTGCCAACCCACAAATTTCCTCCATAATTTTTTTCCAACCCCCAAAAGTCATCAATCCAAAATCTATTAGTATAGAAAGCAAAGCAAAAATATTTGCTTATCATTTATAACTTATTAGGTGCATTTGATTGTGGTATCTAAGTAGGTAGAACGTATCTTCACATAACTTATGCCATTTCATACAAAATCACAATTTAGTCAACCCTGTTCTACTTATTATTATTATTATTATTAATGTTTAATAGAATCCAGTTGTAACCGATAAGGACAAATTAAATTAATCCAGTCCAATTAGATGAATTCGTATCTGCTCTTGATTTTTGTTTTTTCCGCACTCAATTGGATACTCTGAGAAGGGTTTACTAAATTCAATTCTTAGACACCCCTTCCTTCGTGAATAATTGGCCTAGACTAACCATTTATTGCAATAAGTAGTGTAATTACGAAAAGAAAATTAACTAACCAAATTTAATATATTTAGACTCTTAAAGTGGAAAAATTCTTCTACAAACCATGAGAAGAATGAAATTAATAAAAATAACGTAAAGCTTTTCAAATTCCTTTTACAATGGTATAAATTTGTAGATTTTCATTAGTAGATTTTGCCAAAAAAACAAATGTACGATCCTTATGTACAATAAAGTAAATTGTAATGGCCTTAATGAGAATTTCAAAAGTTTTATACTCATTTTATGAATTCAATTTTTTTAACGATCGTCTGACATGTTCCTTTTAACTCTTAGTAGAAAACAAGAGTCAACTATGATTTAACAAAATCTGCTTCATGGCTTGTGTTCTAGCGATTGAGAGTGCTTAGGCAATTATTATTATTTTATTTTTTTTAGCCATGCAGTAAGGATCCTTTCAACAACTTTTGTCTCTGCTTTTCTTTTTCTTATTTTTTTTCCCCTTCTTTTTCATACGCTTTCTAGATTGTGTATATTGGCCAAATTAGTGTAGTAGTATAAAACAAAATTTTCAACTGTTTAAGTGTCCGAAATTTTGCGTGTTGCATGCCGAGAAAGGGAACAAGTAATAGCGGTGGTACATTTGATCCATAGAATTTTTAAGGGAAAAAAAAAGTGAATAATGTTCATTTCAACAAGAAACAAAGATTTGCAGCTGCAAATTAAACTGATTAAATCAAGAATTAAGATCACAATAACATTAATAATTTTATGTCAAACATCAATATCCTGGAATAGATGATGCAAGATGAACACACGCGATCAGATAATTAAAAGCATGTACGTATACAAGCAAATTATACAATGTCTTATTTCTAAAGATACAAACTAGTAAAACCTGCTCCAACAAAATTTGTTTAGCGGGTGGCAATGTGGGAGCGTATGATTCATTATTATGAATGAAAAAAAGAGGAAATTGACTGAATGGAACTTAGCATTACATCACTTAAGCTTTAAGGCTGGAGAGATTTAGTGGTATGGAGGTGGTGGAGGTGATTTATAGTAGTATGTAGGTGGAGGAGATGGAGAAGGTGGTGGTGGTGATTTATAGTAATAAGGGGGTGGAGGAGATGGAGAAGGTGGTGGTGGAGACTTGTAGTAGTAAGGTGGTGGAGGCAATGGGGATGGAGGTGGTGGAGATTTATAGTAGTATGGTGGTGGAGGTGATGGAGAAGGAGGTGGTGGAGACTTATAGTAGTATGGTGGAGGTGGGGATGGGGATGGAGGTGGTGGGGACTTATAGTAATATGGTGGCGGAGGGGATGGGGATGGTGGTGGTGGGGATTTGTAGTAGTAGGGTGGTGGTGGTGATGGAGAAGGAGGTGGAGGAGACTTATAGTAGTAAGGTGGAGGAGGTGAAGGCGATGGCGGTGGTGGTGATTTATAATAATATGGTGGTGGAGGTGATGGTGATGGGGGTGGTGGAGACTTATAGTAGTAAGGTGGAGGAGGTGATGGAGAAGGAGGTGAAGGAGATTTGTAGTAATAGGGAGGTGGGGGTGATGGCGATGGCGGTGGTGGTGATTTATAATAATATGGTGGTGGGGGTGATGGAGATGGGGGTGGTGGGGACTTATAGTAGTAAGGTGGAGGAGGCGACGGAGAAGGAGGTGGAGGAGATTTGTAGTAATAGGGAGGTGGGGGTGATGGCGATGGCAGTGGTGGTGATTTATAATAATATGGTGGTGGAGGTGATGGAGATGGGGGTGGTGGGGATTTATATTAGTAAGGGGGGGGAGGCGACGAAGAAGGAGGGGGAGGAGATTTGTAGTAATAGGGAGGTGGGGGTGATGGCGATGGCGGTGGTGGTGATTTATAATATTATGGTGGTGGAGGGGATGGAGATGGGGGTGGTGGGGACTTATAGTGGAAAGGTGGAGGAGGCGACGGAGAAGGAGGTGGAGGAGATTTGTAGTAATAGGGAGGTGGGGGTGATGGCGATGGCGGTGGTGGTGATTTATAATAATATGGTGGTGGAGGTGATGGTGATGGCGGTGGTGGAGACTTGTAGTAGTAAGGTGGAGGAGGCGACGGAGAAGGAGGTGGAGGAGATTTGTAGTAATAGGGAGGTGGGGGTGAAGGCGATGGCGGTGGTGGTGATTTATAATAATATGGTGGTGGAGGTGATGGTGATGGCGGTGGTGGAGACTTGTAGTAGTAATGTGGAGGAGGCGATGGAGAAGGAGGTGGAGGAGATTTGTAGTAATAGGGAGGTGGTGGTGGGGGAGATTTATAGTAATAGGGCGGTGGAGGCGAGGGAGATGGAGGTGGAGGTGACATGTAATTGTATGGCGGTGGTGGAGAATTGTAATAGAATGGTGGTGGCCGCCCCCAACCATAATGGTGTGGTAGTGATGGAGATTCATAATCAGGGGGCTTGTGGTCAGCTGCTGCATTGGTTGCCATCAAACATATTGCCAAGGCAATAACTAGCCTTGGCCAAGAAGTTACCATTTCCATTTTTGGTAACTCAAATTGGTTTCGGTTAAAAGACTCCTGAAGGCAATGTGGAAGAGAGCCTAATCGTGGATTGTACATGCTTTAGCTTCTGCCTTTATATAGTGTTGTCATGAAGCATGGTCGCGTTTGCTTGTTACCATTTGGTAGCTTCACTAATAATGCAAGCCAGAACATAATTACTCATAATGGGAGTATCTTACTACCAAACTAATTGGATGTTACAATTGGTTGAATATTCTCCATTACAAAAATCCAACGCATAATTTTATCTTAATAAGAGTAGAATTTTGGGAGTGAATTAAGTAGGAAGAAATTTTTTCAGGGGAGGTTTATGAGAAGTTTTCAATTCATGGAGGAGACAACTGTCTTAATTTATATGCTTGTGCCAATGTTTATCATTTTGGGATGTTGAACTGTCCCAAATCATTGAGAACTTGATGGAGATTTGGTGAAGAAATCTTCAAATGTTGATATTTCTTAAAAACTGCCATTGACTTTTGCATTTGAATGATCGCAAAAGAGGTTATTTAATTTTTTTCAATTGGCTTTCCCTGGGGTCTGTCAACTTGATCCCAAATTAATTGAAAACGTTATTTTTTGTGGTTCTTTAAGTATTTGGTTCCAAAATGAATGTAAATTCGAAGTAGGTTCCAACTGGAAAACAGAAAAACAAAAAAAAAGGTGAGTATAATATGACAAACATACGAATCCCTTTAACCCTTTATTAAGTGCTCCTCTCTCCCTAAAGAAAAAAGGAAGGAAAAAAGAAGAAAAAAAAATCTATTTTTAAAATCTTTCTTTATCCCAAAAAAAATCTGCTTCTGAATAAAATTTCTTTAATATCTATACTAATAATTATTATGTATGATTATAATTAAATAGTAAAAATAAAAATATAAAATTGTACATTTAATAATGCATTAAATATGTTGTACCTAATAACTAAAAAAATTTGTATTTAAACCAAAATAATTTTTTGTTTTAAATCGAGGAAGTATATTTTTATAAACATACAAACACTTCTCTTCCTTATTTTATGGAAGGCAGCGAGATATCATTGCTAAATCGTTTTGCTCTAGAGAACCATAAGTATGATCTTAGAAAAGAGGATACAACTCCATGTAGGCTAATGATGTTGGTATTTTGTTTTCTATTATTGATATTCCTCATTCATCATTAAAGGTATAAAATTATGTCTGTAATTATATTTTTTTGTGATAAAAAAAAAAGGAGTAACAAAAGTTAGACACAATTTTAATTGTAGAATTTTAGAAATGGTTCTCATTCAAAGATTTTATTGGCGCCAAAAAAAAAATGGTATTATGTATAGTTAGCCATTCCCTCAAATAATCATATTGTTCTCTGAGTTCTACACTTTAGAACAATAAGAAATGATGATGAAAATTTATTAGTTTTATGGAATTTAGTCGTTAATTTTGTAAAGAATCACAAGTGATCTCGTGATTTGTGTTTAAAACTCTCTTATTTTCCCCAATTTTTTTTTTTTTTAAAAAATCAAACCATTAAGTTTCTCGAGTAGAAGAGTTGGTCCAACACAGGAAAAATTGGACCAATATAAGTGTGGGTTTAACGCTTCATATATTGTTCTCCACACGGTGGTTTATGTAAATGAAGTATAAAGACTTGGCTCTCAAGTTGCATTATATTAAGTGAAAAGGTTTGCAATCGGTTTAATTTCTCCACTTGGACGAATTACAGCAAGGCAGTGAGAAGGACATCTCAACCAAATTCAATGAAAATGTCCATGCTTTCGATGCTAATTTCATCTAGACTATCGGAGACACGGGGGTTCCTAAGCCAAGTCTGCACAGACCCACATCCCTAACCCCCTAGGCGATAACTATGTAAAAATATTAGACAGTCCCATTGTAGAAATTGAATTTTTTTTTTTTGGTAATGTGTTCAAAATTATAAATTCTATCTAGTTTCAGTTTTTTTTTTATTATAAAGTTTGTGCATTTGAGGTTCACATATTTTGACTTTTGGGAATTTTTTATGGTTAGTTACGAATGCACGAAAAATTAGTTAAAATTATAATAACTTGTTGTTCAATCATGTACCGAACTTTAATATACAAAGATTTACAAAAGAAAATATACAAAATTAATTTTGTCTATGATTTTTTAATAAATAATAATATATAAATATAATTTTTCCTATGGTTTGTTACAATTGATTTTCATGAAAGATTTGACCTAGATATTATAATCATTTCTAGCCTATGAATAGGTAGAGAGAATTGATTGACTCTTAATTGTCAATTATTTTTTATTTTAGTGGTTTAGTAGAATAAGAAAATTTTCTATATCTATTTTGTTTTAACATCTAGAAATAGACGTTTGAGTGACAAATGAAAAATTGCTCCATTTTTGGCATGAATCCATTACTAAATTTACCAATTATTGAGACATTAACATTACTCTAGACATATCTTAGGAATTCCTACAATTCTTGCTTTAGACTCTTTAAAATACATTAGTTCACTCTATTTCTTTAGTTTTTTTTTTGTTTATTTACTTTTAGCCTATTTTATCTTAGTAAATAGCTTTAATTATTTAATTTTATTTCTTTTTTCAATTTAACCATTATTTACTGAGAGTGAACAATAACTTATAAATGTACCAAAAAGAGTCACAAATTAACGTGTAAATGAACCTAATTGGGCACTTAAAAATGTCAAAATAAATAACTTATAAAGACATTTAGAAGTTTCAGAAATGAATTTTAATGACACTTTCAAATATTATTATAGATGACTTTTTGGGCAATTTTACGTGCATTAATATGTATAAATTTGGGTATTATATATTGCCCTAATATATTTAATATTTAGGCATTTTATGGTGCCTTGATATGTTTACTTTTGGGGCATTTTATGGTGCCTTAATATGTCTAAAAAATTAAATGTTACACTACTTTTTCAGACATTTAAAAATAACTTTATAAATAACTTATTACGGCACTTCTAAATGTTTTGATACATAATGTATCTTTACACTTTTCCTATTCCTACATGAGTATAGAAGGCATTTAGAGTGTCAGGATAACCTAAATACCTTATTAATTAGGATATAAAAACAATCTTAAATGTTTTAAAATTTATTTTTCTAGCAATTTATCACTTTGAGGCTGTGTGCTCAATCTAAATTTCTTGCCTTAAGTATTCACTGGTTCAATTTTATTCTCTTGTATGAATGATTGATGTTAATTAATTAATCTGACAATTTATTTGATCGTCTTTCTTTCTATTTCTCTCTATGAATTCAATGATTTATAATTGTCATAAATAATTGTTAAAAGTAGCAAATAGATTTTTTATATTAATAAATCAAAGTGTGCATGTTTAACTTAAGGGAATCGATGTAACAAGAGTTAATAACTGTAGTTATCTCATTTATTTAATTTTGGTTTAACTATTTTCACAAATTAAACTTAATCTTATCATTGAATCAATATGAAATGCTATCATACCTAAACAATAGATGATGAATTTTGATTTGAATGTTGGGTTCCGTCGATTATTTTATGAAAATAAAAGATTTATTGTGGCTTTTCCAATAAATCTTTTGTTAAATGTTATAATTGCAAGGTGAACATTTGTAGTTAGTGATTCGCGTTTAGTGATACAATTCAATGAAATTGAACCTTTGGATCAAAGCTATGGTAATATTTATTCCCTTCTCTTTTTTATTTAGTTATTTATTTTAACTTATTGTTTAAATTTAGTTCATTAGTTTAATTATTCAAAACACCCTATTTTAACTTTATTTGTTTTTCAACTAAGAAATTGTTATTCAGTTCTATTGGGATTCGACCTAATTTCATTATTATTGCAAATTTAATTATAGTCTAAGATACGATTAGTGATTAATTTTACGACAAATCTATTAGTCCTATACCTAAATAAAATATTCTACTTTTAAGCAGTGATCTAGGGTTATTGTCATAAGAAACTTTTGATTACCATTAATCGATAGTTTATTTTTATACTAACAAAACTTATGTGTGCAAATTCATAAATTTCAAGGTATTCTAGTATAATAATTTTAAATTAAGAACCATAACATAAATAAGCTAATGAATCTCAACCCAATAAAGAATATACTTAGTTCAATTGTTATTCTTAACCAAAGAAAATAATTAGTACCAATCAATACTATATTCTAATACTAAAAAAATGTGTGATTAAAGTACAATTATATGGACAAATAAAACGTTAGGGTGTCCTAGTACAATTATTAGAAATTAAGAGTAATAATATAAGTAAGCTAAATTTGGCATAAGGAATAATATGTTTAGTCTAATCATTATTCTTAGCAAAAGAAATCCAATCATAATTATTGAGTGTATCTAAAAAAAACTCAATTCTTGAAGTAAAATAGTGTAGGCAAATTCATTTATTAGGGTGTCTTAGTGCAATTATTAAAAATTAAGAGTTATAAATTTAAAAAGTTAAGTTTGGCCCAATGAATAAATTACATAATCTAATCATTATTTTTAACCCAATAAGTCCAACCATTATATAAGTTGTGGGCAATAAATGTGGGCCAAAATATTTTATTTCATCAAATCTCTACTTATATGGCCCAATACAGATCTTAGTATTAAAATTTATAATTTCTAATTTCATCACACACCAAAACAAATATTTTATATATCTATATTTAATAATATTATGCACTAAAACTTTATATATAAAGATATGAATTAAAAGATTATAACTCCTAGTACAATTATTAGAAATTAAGAGCCTAATATAAGTAACCTAAGTTGGGTATAAAGAAGGATATGCTTAGTCCAATCATTATTCTTAGCCAAAAAAATCCAATCATAATTAATTGACTGTGTATGTAAAAAGACTCTATGCTTCAAGTAAACTAGTATATTCAAATTCATATATATTAAAGTGTCTTAGTGTAATTAAAAAAAATTAAGAGGCATAAATTTAAAAAGTTAAATTTGGCCCAATAGATAAATTACATTATCCAATCATTATTTTTAGCCCAATAAGTCCAACAATTATATAAGTTGTGTGCAATCAATGGGGGCCAAAATATTTTATTTCGTCAAATCCCTACTTATATGGCCCAATACATATCTTGTTATTAAAATTTATAATGTCTAATTTCATCACACACCAAAACAAATATTTTATATATTTATATTTAATAATATTATAAACTAAAACTTTATATATAGAGATATGAATAAAAAGATTATAAGTATTTTTATTTTTGGTCCAAATATTTTCTTAATTAAAAATTCTTTTAAACTAGAAAATTCAATTTTATAATACACCAAAAATTCAAATTTATGTATTTGAATTAATGATATTTCACATATATTCAAATTTCCCACATCTTAGGATGACAAATCATGAGCTTTAAATAATGTAGGCAAATTTAGATATATTAGGGTGTATTTGTGCAATTATTAAAAATTAAGAGCTATAAATTAAAAAAGTTAAGTTTGGCCCAATGAATAAATTACATAGTCCAATTATTATCTTTAGCCAAACAATTCTAATCATTATATAAGTGGTGGCAATCAAAGAAGGTTTTTTTTTTTTTGTTAGTGTAAAATTATGTGGACAAATTCATAAGTATTATGTGTCTTAGTACAATTATTAAAAATTAAGAGTCATAATACAAATTAGCTAACTTTGGTCTAGTGAATAAATTGTTTAACCCAATCATAATTCTTGGTCAAAGAAGACTATTAATCAATAGTGTATTTTAATGTTAAATGATTATGTGCTTTAAGTAAAATTATCTAGCAAATGTATAAATATTAGGGTGTCAACATACAATTAATGAAAATTAAGTGTTATAATACAAATTAGTTAAGTTCGATCCAATAAAAAATTTGTTTAGCCCAAACCTTATTTCTTATAATATAAGCCCAATTAATATAAAGTTAGGCCCAATCATATTAATTTGTTAGCCCAATCATAGGTCCATTTGTAAACCCAATTAATTTGTAAACCAAACCAATGCAAGCCCAATGATAGGTCCATTGTTAGCCGAAACATAGCCTTTTAGTGACTACAAAATATTGTCACTAAAAGTCATAAATTTAATGACGATTTTTTTGGTCACCAAAACACATTTTGTAACTTTTTCGTGACAAATGAAATTGTCGTCAACAATATTAATCATTAAATGTGATCAACTTTTGGTTGTCTTTTTTACACTATAACAATTAGTGACCACTTTTTCTTTCTCGTCATTAAAGGATATCATTTAGTGACCACTTGGTGTCCACTTTTTCGCGTGGTCAAAAATGAATACATTTGTGATCAATTTTTTGTAATTACATTTTTCTCATTGCTAAAGGCTACTTTTGGTGACCAAAAATGTTGTTGTCACCGCCTTTTTGGTCACTAAAAACCAATTTTCTTGTAGTGAGTGCATTGTAATACATGGAAGGAAATTTTTATTTTTAAAGGACGCTCACCATGATTCTTACATCAATGGTTTTTATTTGAGTATTAATGACGCAATCAATAAATTGATAAAGTGACTATAAAGCTATGGCAATTATAATTTTTGGTCATTTATAAAAATATAATCCACTATTGCTATGTGATGCAAGTGGGAGAATACTAGAATTAATTTATTCTTAATTAATTGTTGATTCATTAAATTGCGGAAATTATTAATGATATGATCCCTTGATAAGATTGATTATTTCTTAATTGAAAAAAGGACAAATACTGGCCTAGCATGTAATAGTAACACTTGTGTATTCTATCAGTTTATGGATTTTTGGACTCAATAGGGGATAAAAAAGAAATCTTTCCTTCTTTTCTTTTGCACCCATACAAAAGAGATCTTTTTTATCTCTTGCTTGAACAACAATCGCGGGAGGTACTTAATTTTTTAATATTTTATTTGAAACATCGTGAAATAATAATCAAACTTTGGTGCAAATGAGAACTCATTCGATTATGATGTAAAACTGATTATAATCAAACAGTGGATCTAGCTTGGAAACAAGCTTACCCAAAAGATGTAACACAATAAGCATAAGAAGTAAAACAGCACAATACAAATTAATGATCACACTTTTTGAAGCTTCAACAGTGAGTCAAACTTCATTTATTCTGAATTGGGCCAATGGGCTCTTTCATTGGATCTCCGTACTTCTCAATTAGATGCACCCTTGGTGGACATCAGATGTCCAATGGAAGTTAATCCTTTAATGCGAAAAGTGAGGACGTAAATTGAACTACATGCAATGATGAAAAGCCAAACGCGTGAATGAAAAAGGGTTCAAGGGTTTTATTTTCAGATGCGAGCAGGAGAGGCCTAGTGGTATGGAGGTGGTGGAGATTTTTTATTGTAGGATGGTGGAGGAGATGGTGAGGGAGGTGGTGGAGACCTATAGACGTATGGAGGAGGTGGTGATGGAGATGGTGACGGAGGTGATTCGTACTCGTGAGGAGGGAGAGGAGATGGCGAAGTAGTTGGTGATGGAGGTGACTTGTAATCATCAGGAGGGAGAGGAGATGGCGAAGGAGTTGGTGATGGAGGAGATTTGTAATCATTAGGAGGGAGAGGAGATGGGGAAGGAGTTGGTGATGGAGGAGATTTGTACTCATGAGGAGGAAGAGCAGATGGGGAAGGAGTTGATGATGGCGGTGATTTGTAATCATGAGAAGGGAGAGGAGATGGCGAAGGAGTCGGAGAGGGAGGTGATTTGTAATAATGAGGAAAAGCAGTTGGGGAAGGAGTCGGTGAAGGTGATTCATAAACATAAGGAGAAGGAGATGGTGATGCAGTTGATGGTGGTTGAGGCTTGTAGACATATGGAGGTGGTGATGATTGAGATGGTGATGGAGATGGAGGTAATGTATGTACGTAAGGAGAGGGAGGTGATGGTGAAGGAGGTGGAGATGATGGTGGTGGTGGTGATTGCCTGTAAACAAGTGGAGGAGGTGATGGAGATGGTGGTGGCGATGATTTGTGAATGTAAGGAGGAAGATGAAATGGCGATGGAGGTTGTGGAGACTTATAGAAAATCGGAGGAGGTGGTGGAGATGGAGGTGATTTGTGTACGTAAATGGGGGGAGGAGGAGATGAAGGAGGCGGTGGTGGCGGATACCTGTAAACATGTGCAGGAGGTGGTGGGGGTGGTTTGTTCACGTAAGATGGAAGAGGAAACAGTGAAGGAAGCGGTGGTAGTACATTTTTGTAGACATATGGAGGAGGTGGGGGTGATTTGCTCACGTGAGTAGGTGGAGGTGGAGACGTATAAACAAATGGAGCAGGAGGTGGTGGTGGTGGTGATTTGAATACATTATGCAGTGGAGGAGATGGTGATGGTTGGGCTGGCGAATGGTAAGAAGGTGCCCGAGGTGTCATGATAGGTGGTGGAGGCGAGTTATATGATTTAGGTGGAGGCGGCGACCGCGATGGAGGTGGTGGAGACTCATAGTAGCTATAGTGCTGTGGTGGAGAAGTATAAGGCTCATTATCAGCTGCCACATTTGAGGGTATCAAACATATTGCCCATGCGACAACCAATATTGGCCAAGAATTAACCATTTTTGGCAACTCAAATTTGATCCTCTCGGAACTTGTGATTAGGATAAGTGAAATATAGTTGTGTGGTTTGTAAGTGAAACACTCGGCCTTTATATATTGTTCCTAAAAATCTTCGTAGCATTTTTATATGTTATCATTTCAACATTAATGCTCATAAGCAATCATAATCAAAGCCTGTACTTCTACCGTTAACATAAGTTCATGAATTAAATAATGGCTTCCTGGTAAAACTTTTCGGCTCATGCCGCGACATGTTCCGAGAAATTTTGAACAACCAAGAATGTTAGCACAAATTGTAAACTATTGTGGGTTTTGAACGGAAATTATGTGTAATTTTAAATGGAAACCTAACAAACAAGTAGGCGTAATGCCATTTTTCTATTTGTCAAGTTTTCGAAAAGTGATAACGGAGTTCAGTAAGAATCATTTTATAACATTTTCATGTAAAATGGCATTGACCTTAGAGTGTAAAATAATGACTTAAAAACAAGTGCGTTATTCTCAGTTGTTAGGGTGATAAAGGAAAAAAAGATTGGTTCAAGTTAATTACAAACCAAGAAGAGCTATGTCGTAGATCATAACTTATCGCAACCAGGCATTACGGTTCTGCGCCATTTGTGATTTTAGAGTGTGGATCAATATCAGGAAGGCATACGCTACCACATTCTCAAGGATGGTCTCTTCAGAATCAATAAAAAGAAGATAATAACATTAATCAGGATTATCCTGATAATCTCTTTGTCAAGCACCCAATAAGAGAAAAACACCTAGGATTTTTTTTAACTTCCATCTTAAATTTATTAGTCCTAACCACATATGAATACTTCTAACAAAAATATTTCTTTATTATAAACCCAAAAGTTTGTTCAAAATAAATAAACCCAAAAGTTGAGTCGAACAAAAGCCGAAAATTAAAAAATTATTATTATTATTATCATTAAATGCATAATTCCCATATTTTGGATTTTTTTTATAATTTTGGTGCTTTTGGATTTATTTATTGTGAAGAAACTTTTGAGTTTATCATAAAGAAATTATTTTGTGAGAAGTATTCATGTGTGGTTAGGACTAATAAACTTAATATGGAAGTTAAAAAAAATCCTAAGTGTCTTTCTCTTGTTGGGTGCCTGATAAGGGGATTATCAGGATGATCGTGATAAATGTTATTTTCTAAAAAGAATATGCAAAAACATAATAATGTTGGCTTTTGGCTTTTAGTAATTTGCACATGTTATGTTTTGACCGTTGTGCTTCAACACAGTTTGGAGAGAATCAACTAGACCATAACTCATCTAGTGATTTTTCAACAGAAGTCAATTCAAACCTTCATTTACTTTCACCCAAATTTCATCTTAAGCATAGATAGATCACCAAAATTCAGGTAAATAAATACTGACAAATTTTCTTAGGAATCATTAAAAAATAAAATTTTGTTACTAATACCTTTTACCACCTAAAAGTACATAAACAAAAAATGAAGTGTCAGTTAGTATCATCTTTTACAAAAACCTAAAAATATGTAAACGCAACAAAACCCATTTAAATTATGGACATAGTCCTGAGGCTTTTCCCTTTGTATGATTAGAAAAAAAACAATGGAAATTCGTAGGTTGAAGTAGGAACTAGTTCCAAAAATGTGATGTTCGCATTTCACAAATGCGTGATTTATGGCGCATTTGTGAAATGCGCCATCTAGGCCCTGAATCATCATCGGGCACGGCGCATTCCAGAAATGCCCCCTTATATATGGTAGGGCGCATTCCAGAAATGCGCCCTTATAGTAGGGCGCATTTCTGAAATGCGCCCAAAGATATGGGCGCATTTCTGAAATGCGCCCGTACCCTAGGGCGCATTCAAGAAATGCGCCATAGCCCACAATTGAATAAAATAAAATCATTAACTATTTTGAATAACATTTATAATTTTAATTTATTTAAACTATAATAATTAATAACATTAATAATTAATAATATTATTATTAACTATAATAATTTTGAATGACATTTTTTTATTATTATAATTATTTTAAAAAAAGATAATAATGATAGTTAAATATAAGAATTACAATAATATTAATAGTAAGATATGAATAATAAAAATTTAATACCTGTAACAATATGAAGAATTAATATCATATGAATGACCCTACTAATTCATAAAATGTAAATGTTAATACAATTAGAGTTTAAAATTTTGACGACACTATTTGTTTATTTAAATATAAAGGATAAATATATATAAGTATAAATTATTGTAATATTAAATAAATTATCGATATAATGATAATACGTGTAAAGTGTCTTTCAATGTACCTTTTATTTATTTATAGGTGGAATATTTATTTATTGCATGGCACGTACATATATATATAATATTAATAATGACAAGAAAATAATAATAATAGGATTACAATTGTTGTATTACTATGTATTGCATTAGGCCATTAAGTGTTCGAAGTTTATGATTTATGGTTTAGCTTTTAGGGTTTAGGGTTTTGGGTTTATGGTTTAGGGTATGAGATCTAAGGTTTTGAAGTTTAGAAGTTAATATTTACAATTTTGGATTTTGGGTTTATGCAACGAACAATTGAAAACATTAATTAACTAGAATTGCTGTTGTGAATTACTTTTTCCCATTTGGGCCTATATAAGTTGAAGGTAGAGCAGATATTAGAATAGTGCCCTAGAATGTACCTTTTTAAGCACAACATGATGTTGGAATGATTCACTAGCAAGTATTTTTTGCCGTTTCATCATAGAGATATGGTATTTCAAACTTGATCATATACAAATGTGTGCTTTGTAACATTTTGTTTATCGTAGCTTTGCTAACTCTATGACAACTTGTTTAAGTTGGGGATTTACTGTATTTTCTTAATGATACATTTAAAAAATTGTTCCTAATAATTAAAAAAAATTACATTCAACCCAAACTATTGTTAATTTTCGAGCTAAATTACAAGATTAATATAATCATAATTGTTTGTCAAATATTCCATTCGTCAACCAAAAAATTCTTTAAATTTAGTTTTAAAATTTTCTTTATTTCAATAAAGAAATTCACTATTATATGAAATTCTTATATTACTTTCATTAATAATGATAATGTATAATTTAGATTAAAAAATAGAGATAAAAATAAAAAATTATATATTTAGTTATGCATTAAATGCGTTCTATCTGATAAGTTAAAAAAAATGTACCAAATTAAAAAAAAAACTATTATTTTGAGATGGAAAGAAATATGAGATTTAGAATTCTTCAACAATTAGACATTTTGTATGAAATTTAGTTTGTTAGCTATTTTTACTCGTGGATGTAGAGTTTCTAAATTTTTAGTGGTCAGTATCAACCTTTCAAAAAAACAAAATCTATCCCTTTGTATTATTATCTATCCCTTTGTATTAATGTGTGCGTAACTCGTCCATTTGATTTGATGAATGATTTTATCACTTATTCAGCTTTGTTTCAAATTACCAATATTGAGGTTTGAGGATAACATTTGTTTTGGGGACCAATTTTAATTATAAGCCAAAATTTAAAGACCAAAACTTGCACTTCCCCCCCCCCCCCTTCCATTTGTTATGACTTCTTGTCATTGAATTGTAACGAGAGTACAACAAAGTAATTTGAAAACTTGGCATTCGTGTGCATAAGACAGTGGCACTAATATTTTTTTGTTCGCTTTTGCATAATTGGATTATTTTACTTTCTTTCGTGTTTCATTATTCAATCCTAAAGAAATTATTCTAATTTGAAAACCGCAACAGATTCTCTCCAAGAATATACAACTTATTCTACGGAGTTTGATGCATGTTGGACTTTCCAAATTGTATTAAACAAGTTTTATTATTTATTTATGTCCTCTTAGTTTTTCATGGGTACCACACATAGTTGGTCTAATAGTTCTCCTAGATCTACGTAAGTGTACAATCTCTTCTTGAGTCACATTAGGGTCTACGCCTGCATTTCCAATTTCTATGTGCTCATCTACATCATCGTCATCATCACTGTCCTCATGAACATTATCCTCAGTGCTTCGATGTGCTGGTATACTTCTCTCTGGAGAGTGGAAAACACTAGAGGATGGCTGATCAATCGTGTTGAAAACCCCCGATGACGGAAATACATTTTGTGTTTCTGGAGTAGATGTAAATGGCGGTAATGAACCCGAAAGTGTAGAACCTCCTAAAGTGTCATGTTCATTTCTCTGATGGAGTCGAGACCCTCTACCTCCTTGTCTACGGCCTCGGACATTCCTAGGCTGCCTAGTGACGCGGGCCGACATGCCTTGCTGCATAGGTCGATCAGCGATCTGTAGTGGACTGATCTCTAATCTGTGAGACTCTTGCACAACCCGCATCGTATCTGAAGCATAATCTCTTATCTCTGCAAATCGGCCTGAAACCGGTTCCTCAAACCGTGCCACGTTATCCAAAGAAATATGGTAGATTCGGGACATAGCATCCATCTGGAATGAAAACGGTTGTTAGACGAAGACATTGTAAGAAAATAACATAATAAGCATTGCACTTTTGATTAACAAAAAAACAAACATCTTACCAAATATTCGGATGTAGAACTAGTGCCGTGGAACCCCTCAGGTGCTGTACCAACCAGGGCTGGATCAGAAATGTGAATAACCGTCCGAGGCCTATACCATGACTGGTATTCATGGGAAGGAACTGATGTCTCATCCACAACATATGTTTCATGAACGAGCTGATGCCGGTTGTCCCACATATCCACATACACTCGATGTCTAACCGGCCAATCAGTATCTGTTCTTCTTCTGCTGCGCAACCCATGAATATCATCTAAGAGTATCGGCATCGGAATGGGTTGGAACATTCCGAATTGTCGTAGCGTGCGGTACGGCAGATGGGGTTCCACAATGCTCCAACAAATATGAGGTTGGGAATATGTCTTATGACATAATTGGAAATATGTACACTATAGAATCACAAACCTACAATAACATCATAAGTCACAAAAGCCAGAATAACCGGCACACAGAATATATTTATATTCATAAAAACTATTAAAACTCATTCAACACAAACATCGTCATTGAAGATGACCAACGAAGTAGAACAAGACAGAATGTAATGTTACAATTAATGTTTCATTAAACAAATGCAACTAGTAGTTCATTCCTACTAATTTGTCCAATTAATATAATTATATTCTATAAAAATATTATTATTCATGTAAAATGAATAACTTCATTTTCATTAATTAATTTAACACTTAATTATTTAAATGTTGTAATGTAATGTTATAATTAATATTTCATTAAACAAATGCAACTAAAATAAATGAACCAAGTATATTTACAAAAAGTAGCTCGATTGTGATTAATCATGAATGCTTGCATTTAATAAATATTTAATTCAATATTATAGTTCATACTTAATTTATACGTACTAGTTCATTCCTACTAATTTGTCCATATAATATAATTATAGTGTAAATAAATATTATTATTCATGTAAAATGAATAACTTCATTAACATTAATTAATTTAACACTTAATTATTTAAAAGTTGTAATATAATGTTATAATTAATATTTCATTAAACAAATGCAACTAAAATAATTGAACCAAGTATATTTACAAAAATAGATCCGATTGTGATTAATCATTTAAGTCAATATTATAGTAAACACTTAATTAATACGGACTAGTTCATTCCTACTAATTTGTCCTTACAATGTAATTATATTGTAATTACATATTATTATTCGTAAAATGAATAACTTCATTAACATTAATTAATATAACAATTAATTATTTAAATATTGTAATGTAATGTTATAATTAATATTTCATTGTAAAATTATTTGTAAATATTTTTTTGATTATATTTACAATAATTAGTTACGAGTGTGCTACTTTTAATAAATATTTACTTAAATATTGTTGTAAATGCATACAAATTTGTCTAATTAATATAATTTAGTAGTATATATACATATTCTTATTCATGTATAATAAATAACTTCATAAACATTAATTTAATTCACAAATAATTATTTAAATCTGGACATGTAATGTTATAATTAATAATTCTTTAAACTAATGCAATTAATTTTTTTGTCTTTATCATATTTACAATTATTAATTACGATTCGGATTAAATCATTGTGCAGTATTTAATAATTATAATTTGAACTTTATAATTATAATTATTGTGAAAAAGTGGACAAAAATAGATATATTATATCACGATAAACGTAAAGGCTGCTTTTATATTTTCCAACTATTTTAATTGATATATAATCAAGACAAATTTAATTCCATGAATATTTCCAAACTATAATTTATAATTGTACATTGTATATTGTACATTATACATTTCAAACCGAATTAAGCATAACAAAATTAAATTAATACAATATTTTAATACAATAAATGGACCAAAAAAATTGTCAATTTACTAATAAATTTAACAAATTCTACCCAAATAATTTGAGCATTTGCCAAATGCGAACAAACACATTAGCTAAAATCTCACAACATTCCAAAATATATCCTCAACATTCACAAAATATATCCTCAACATTCCAAACTCACAATATTTCCACAAATTCACGATTATATAAATCCCAAATAATACACAACGAATCCCACAAAATTCCAAATATATACTCACTATCAAAAATCTATCCTCAACATTCCAAACTCACAATATTTCCACAAATTCATCATTATATAAATCCCAAATAATACACATGAATCCCACAAAATTCCAAATACATACTCACAATCAAATAATATAAATAAATTTAAATCCACCACTACCCATGAAATTAAAATCGGGAATAACTCTCTGGTCATCAGCACAAATTTGAATCCATAAATTTAAAATTGCAATGTATACTAAGCATTCCAAAATTCCGAAATTTAACTATCAATTAATACAAATCATCTTAAACCAAAATTACCTAATTGAATCAACTCAATTTTAATTAATTAAAAATTCATTAAAATTACCTAATTGCTAAGCTAGGAAATTGAGATCGGTCGCGGTGGCAGTGGCGGCGTCGGTTGGCGTCAGTCGCCAAATGTAGCTTCACTCGGCCGTGCTCCTCAATGGACGACCGGAAAAGAAGGCCGCTGACCACAGAAGGACCACAGAAGGCTGCTGAAATTCTGAATTATGGCGTCGGCGGCGGCAATGGCAAAATGGAGGCTGAAATTCTTGGAAGTCGGCGGCAACGGAGAAAATGGAGAAGACACCGACGGTCAAAAAATTTGAGGTCGAAATTTGTAGGTTTCCACGGACAAATGAGAAGACAAGCGAAATTCGAGGAGCGAGACAAAAATTCCCGAGGCCGAATCGAGAAGAGGAGGCAAGCGGATGTAATGGAGTCCAAAATGGGTGAGGAGGTGGTGATTTGCGGGATGAAGGATTGCAGAGGAGAGAATTGCGAGAGGAGAGGATTTGCGACGGCGGAGGTCGGACCGCGTATATATTGCAACACTTGGGCGCATTTGTAAAATGCGCCCAAGCAACCCTAACTTCCGCCCGTGATTGGTAGGTTCAAACGGTTCAAAAGGGTTATGGGCGCATTTTACAAATGCGCCCAAGCACCTGCACAGTTCCGGGCCGTGAATTGCGCATTTGGCAAATGCGCCCAAATTATTTGGGCGCATTTGCCAAATGCGAACAGCATATATTTGGAAAACCTTCCACGGCAATCCTACAAATTTCTCTTGTTTATTTTCCCATAACAATATTAGAATTTTCTCCATAGTCCTTGGACCCTTTATTTTTTTTTTCGAAACGATAATGTATTAGAAAGAGGCACAATGGCCAATGTACATAGCCACAAGGGCTAAATTGAGTTTCGTGGTGTCGCAACTGAGTACAGCGCTATAACCCACGAAGACAAAGGCCCACAAAGGGACAAGAACACCCGACAACGCGGGAAAAGGCCCACAAAGGGCAAAAGCACCCGACAAAGCGGGACAAGGCTGACGAGCAGCCAAACATACAAAAGCCCGGTTATATCGGGACCCTAGTACTATACAAAAGGGGTGCTACTCATCCCAAGTGGCCTACCACGAATGGCTTTTGATGACAGAAACTAGAACTAAATCTCTAACTATCACCTGAGCCTTGGCGTGGAAGCCAACTTGCACACGGACAGTTCAGCGATGCCCGCATGTTGAACCAGCAGCACCTAAAAAAAAAAAAAACACTGTTCATGAACAGTAAATTACTGTTCATGAACTTTAAATTTTTTGGAAAATTTTACTATGCGATGAATAGTATTTACTGTTCATCGCACAGTAAAATTTTCGCACCGAATTCGCTAGCAGGAACAGTAAAATTGAGAGAAAAAACGGCCTCTGGCCCAAAATCTTTCTGAAGATGGCGAAGACTCCATTGGACCCTTTATTGCTTGTAAAACCTCGAAAGAACTCTTCTTCGTTACCATACATCCTAGAAACGTCCCTTTGTGGTTTGTAAAACTTCCAAAAACTCTCCTTGGATAAAATACATCCTGAAAACCGCCATTAGCAGTGTATAAGTTGAAAAATGGACGAATTAGTTGCAACTTACTCTAATTGAGATACACACAAGCTCATATCTAAATTAAAGATCTTTTGCCCTAAATTTCCACATCATAATTTCTCAGATTCGTTAATCCTTATCTTGTTTCTTTGAGAAACCCAAACCCTAATATGGCAAAATCATCAATGTAAAATCAACAATATGTAACAATTTATTTTGTTTCCTTTTTTCTGGTTTCATTTATTATTATTATTATTATTTTATTTTTTTGGAAGAAGACTTGTTTTTGTGCAGTGGGTTGGTTAACGGCACAATTAGTCGACCTCAATTTTGTTCATTTTCCAATTCATACACCACTGCTGATGGGGTTCTTTGGCTGTTTTCTAAACTATAAGGATTCTTTGAAAGCTTCATGAACCAACAGGAGTTCTTCAAAATTAATTTACCATTAAATTAATCAAGAAAGTGCTGCCCAATATGAAAAGAGAAGATACCGTGAATAAGGAAGCTTGTCTAGATACCATGAAGCTAAGAAAAGCGGTAGAAACAATGTATTTACGCTCATGTTTGTTTATATATCCTAGCTAGCACATTACTTGTTATTTTGTCATTATTTTACACTCAGAAAGCCTAATACTCCCTCGTTCCAAAAAAAAATTATATTTTAATTTAAATATAATTTTTTATTAGTTATTAGATACAATACACTTAATACACTGATTAAATATATAATTTTACATTTTTATCTTTGCTTGTTAATTGTGAATATACACAATTATTATTAATAAGGGTATTTTAGGAATTTGGTTTAAGAGTGCACTCTTTTTTTTAGACCAAAAAAAAATTAAAAGTAGATTCTTTTTTTGAGACGAAGGGATGAAGGGATCAGCAATGTGGTATAGTTGTTTTGAAACTTGATTGCAAAACATTCCCAGCTTTTGCTTTGATTATTTTTGTCATTATTAATTACTTTGTAAAGGAGCAATATTTTGCTCTGTCACAAATTAGAAAGGTACAATTACTTGTGCTTCATACAGTGTTGAATCCTTAAAATAAATAAATAAATAAATAAATAATGGAAGAAAGAGGTTAAGCAGCACAATTCATTTTTCAACTTAGAACCTTAGTTTGATTTTGTCCTTCGTGTTCAAAATTTTTTAATTTGGTCCCTTAACGTGCAATTTTAATTTCAATTGGCCTTTATAACAGAAACAAGTCAAAGGAAACTTCTTGTATTTAATCACGTGACTTACATAGTCCTAATACAAAGGGTAGAGGAAAAAACCAAAAGAAAAAGAAAAAATTGCAAATAACCACTCCAAATTCTACTCTTTTTGAAAATGCTCCCTAAAAGTTTTATTTTGCACGATATCACCTCGAACTTTATAATTTTCACAATGTATACCAATTTATATTAGCTGTTAAAAATAAACTATAAATAGATAAAATTACCCCTTAAATATGTAAATTAGAAAATCCAAAATTGGAGGGGATTTAAAAAATTAAAAATATAATTTAACTAAAATATTTATGAATTATGCATGTTGATAACTGAATGTATTAAGTTTCGTTTGACTTTGTTCTGTTAAAAAGATCAATTAGAAATGAATTAGCAAGTGAAGGAACTAAATTGAAAATTTTTAAATATAAACAATGAAATCGAACTAACTTACTATGTTGAATGATGAATAGTGCTATTTACCGAAAAAAAAGAAAAACTTGTTTTTGCACGGAATATAGTTACATACATATAATAATAGTAAATTGTTTATATTTTTAATTATGGAAATCAAACCTGTTAAAACAAAACCCAAAAATATAATAAAACTAAAACATCCATATATTGGTTAGGGTTAATTGTGTGAATAGTCCTTTATCTTGGGGCCTCTATTCGATTTTGTCCCTTAAGTTGAAAAAGTTTCAATTGAGTCCCTTAACTTACAAATTGATTCTATTGAGTCTCGGAGTCAAAATTGAGACAAATAGGTGCGGTCAAACAAAAGTTGACAGAGGCAAAATTGGAAAAAAATTTGCAAACCTTGAAAAAGTTCCAATTGAATTTCTAAACGTACAAATTGAGTTCTATTGAATCCCAGATTATAAATTCTGACAAACACGTGCTGTGCATTTAAAGTTGGTAAGGGAAAATTTAAAAAGAAATTTTTGGCAGATCTTGATGACTTTCTATTTAATTTTTGATAGACTAAGAGTTCAGTATTGACATTTTGTGTAACATATTTACAACAATTTTTGGAAATAAATTATATTTTAGTTATTATTCTTTTAATTTGTCTTAACTCTAATTACTATACTTTTTTATCTCACTATTAAATCACTAAATTATTAAAAATGCTCTAAAATCAATCCTCTATTTATTCCCTGTTAAGTGCAACGAATACCAATTTTTATCACACAAAAATATCATTTCTTGTTAAAAAATAATTTATTTTCATCACACAAAAATATCATTCTACGGTTTACTTGTCCACTTTATTAGTACATCGACCCATAACCACCAAGCTCAGATTCGCATTCATGGATGGGATCTAGAGGTGAAGTAGTTGCCCAATTGCCCAATGTTTTTTCCACGGCAAAGGGCTGTTTAATTGGGCAATTGGGCAATTTTTGCCGCCGATGATGTCAAAGAAGACTTTATTGTTGCTGGGTTTGGGAAAGAAAATAAAAAGAGGAAGAAAGAAAAGGAAAGAAAAGGGAGGGAGAAGACGAGAAATAAAAGAAAATAAATAATTTTTTAACAAGAAATGATAATTTTGTGTGATGAAAATTGGTATTTGTTGCACTTCACGGGAAATAAATAGAATGATTGATTTTAGAGCATTTTTAATGATTTAATGATTTAATAGTGAGATAAAAAAATATATTAATTAGAGTTAAGACAAATTAAAAGAATAATAACTAAAATATAATTTATTTCCAAAAATTGTTGTATAGATGTTACACAAAATGTCGATATTGAACTCTTGGTCTATCAAAAATTAAATAGAAACTCATCAAGATCTGCCAAAAATTTCTTTTTAAAATTTCCCTTACCAGCTTTAAATGCACAGCATGTGTTTGTCAGAATTTATACTCCGAAACTCAATAAACCTCAATTTGTACGTTTAGAGATTCAATTGGAACTTTTTCAAAGTCTACCATTTTTTTTCAATTTTGCCCTTGTCAACTTTTGTTTGACCGAACCTATTTGTCTCAATTTTGATTCCGGGATTCAATAGAACCAATTTGTAAGTTAAGGGACTCAATTGAAACTTTTTCAACTTAAGGGACGAAATCAAACAGAGGCTCAAGATAAGGGGCTATTCACGCAATTAACCCTATTGGTTAACATTCGGAGACGCTCAGACGCACAATGAGTTTAACTAATGAATAAGTTGGAACATAGTATTAATACAAAATATTTATTTAGTAAATTTTAACTTCGTCTAATTTATTAAGTATGTTATATTATTATGCGAGATTGATATAAAGTTAATATACTTTCTATCTTAGAAAAAGAAAAAAAAATTCAATTTTGATTGAATGCAACTTTTTTTTAGTTATAAAGTACAAACTTTAATACACTATGAAATGTGAAACTTTTTCAATTTTTATTCTTATCAATGGTAGATTATAGATAGTTATTATTAATAAGGGTAATATGGAAATTTCGTTCAAGTTTATTCAAAAGTATACTCTTTTTCTGAAATAAAGAAAAATATTTGAAATTAAATTCTCATTTTAGGATGGAAGGGGTACCAATAATCCATGAATATCAACCCTACAAAAGATTAAAATCATTAATTTCACTTCTTTGTTCATTTTAGTATGTTTAGACAAAATTTGGAAATATCTATATATATATATATATATATATATATATATTTGATTTATCAACCGCATGAGATACAATTGTTATCCACTCGGACTATTTCTTTAGGTTATATTTTACAAATATATATAAAAAAAAAAATGCATTGCAGGAACTGAGAGATGGGTAGTGAACGAAAAAAAATAAAAACAAAAAAGGAGGGAAAAAACAAACAAACAACAACAACAACACCGGTCCGTGACTTATATTTGTCCCTCTTCTTTATTTTTGTGTGTGTGTGACCATAGCAGTATGGCTATTTTATTTAACTTTACCCTGTCCATTACTATATTTGAGTCAGTTCTTGAAATTACTAACTTACTATCACTTATTCTCTAGAAAAATATTCTAAGTGAAAAATCAAATATACATTTTTTTTCAAGCGCGCACTTTATTATTATTTTGTGGGTCAGATTTCCATAATGTGAAAATCTCATTAGAAAAATGTAACTTTGGCATTTTGAATAATTTTGTAATATTTCAAAAAATAAAAATTTGAGATTAATAAATGACCATGGACTATGCTCCGCTTATAATCTTCCGTTAGTCAATTGATTTTGAGCGTGTTTTTTTTTTCAGTCTAAATCTATTTAATATATATATATATATACCCCGGGTGAGCCCCTAAAATAAAAGAGAAATAAAGAGAATAATAAAAGAGAACAATAAATGAGAAATGGGTTGCAGACGGACTGCCACTAATTTAAGCGGTCTAATAAACCGGCCATTCAACAATTATTAACACAATAAATAAATAAAAGAGAATAAACAACACAATAATGATTGGGAGGCGTAGCCTGCCACAAATTATATATGATTAAAATGAATATATTTATTAATTAAATATATTCACATCCTACCTTTGACAATGCTTGAAAAGGAAAAGGTTTACAAATGGAAATGAAAGTTTACAAAAGAAAGTGGAGGTTTACAAAGAAAATGAGAGATATTTTGGGAGAGAATTTGAGAGTAAGAGAGAGTTTTTGAGAGTTTGGGAGTAAGAGTGTGTCCCTCTTGTGCTCATCTAGCCTATTTATAGAATTTTTTTTTTTTGGCTACAGTGACGCGCTACAGTGTACAGTGCTCAGTCTCCTGTCGTGTTTGAACAGTTCCGGCGCTACAGGATTCTCTGGTGTCCCGCTGCTACAGTAAATTCCATCATGAGCAGTGTTTTTTTTTTCCAGTGATTTTAACCCTTTACGGAATGGGGGAAAAGATTCCATAACAGTCATCTCCGTTGTCGTCTGGCTGGAAATCAATGAGGGAGTGTGGAGCAGGTTGTGCTTGACTGGTCTGGCTGTGTTGAGAAACTTCAGTGTTCTAGGATGATGATGCTGATGGCCTGAGCTGTTGGAGAAGGTCTTCAAGATGGCGAACGTAGTCTTCTTTTGGTGAAATTGCTGCCAATTTTGAAGCAATTAGAGTTTTTTGTTGTAAAAATTGTGAATGTTGTGGGTCGGTTGAAATAAGGTTTTGGGGGTGTTTAGTAAACCATATTTCGACCTATGCTAGTTGGACAGAGGTTGTGTTAAACTGCTTCTACCATTTTGTATACCTTTGTCGGACTAGGGCTGGCACTTGGGCTTGCGGAAGTTTGAGGAATTCAAATCTCCATTGGTAAATCCAAGAAAGAGAGAATATGGAGAAGAAGTGCAATAGTTTAGGTACATGGTTGAAGTTTGACGCAAATTTTGTTTGGAAAACTTGATATCCTGCTTGGACATCTCCAGGAAGAATTTGAGGATTTGGGCCAAAAATCTGCCACCACTGAAGGAACCAGTTTGGGAAATAATAATCGGTTTCCCGTTTAAAGTAGAAAAACCAAGAATGTTTGTTAAGTTTGTTTTGCATGGAAAAAGCATAGAACCATGCATCTCTATAGTCCCAATAAGAATAGCTTGGCGGGGCAAAGGGTTGAGAAAACGGTGTCTGGACATTTGAGTTTCCCCATTCTTTGGGTCTGATAATTTTGAGGATTTGGCATGTTGAATGGGTAATGTTTCCGTTGGTTTCATGGTATTTAAGGGAAATAGAACCGGTGTCAACAAGGATGAATTCATAAAATTTTTGGGTTTTGCTTATTGAAGGGGGAACATAGTTGGTATTTTCTGGAAGGATGGTTTGGGCTAGTTTGTATGGATCATTGATCCAAAAATCAGGTTCAGTATGAGTTACCAAAACATAACTTTGATTTTTAATATACTCAGTTGACCCAGCCATAGAGAAAACATTTTTCTGGATCAACTGGTTTTGTGGAGTAGGGTTTTAAACCACCACTGTATTTTGAAAGGTGGGACTTTGAGTCGCCACAGTTTGAGTAATGGGGCTAGACGCCTCCACTGGTTGGGTTTTTACTAGCTGAAACCCTATAGTTTGAGCTAGAGTTTGGAGATCAATTTGAGCTTGAGTTTGGAGTTGTTTAAGTTTATTGTCTTCTTCCTCTGCTACATCTGCCCATGTTTTAGGTGTTTGGATGGAAATTGGTTGAGCAGCAATGGCTTTGTTTATAACTTGGAAGTGTTGTGAAGTCAAAGCATAATCTTTTGGTGATTGTGTTGGTTTGGAAGGAGTTTGAGGTTTTGTTTGGGAAGATGAGGCTTCATCTTTTGGAGTTGTTTGGATATTGGCCAATGTCAAAATTTGTTTCGGTAAAGGAGGGGGTTGTTCTTCTTTCTTTTTCCGCGGCATCATTTACCCTACAAAAATTCACGAGTAAGAAAGTCAGGCAAAGCATTTGAATCTCCTTTAATGTATTCAATATCAAAATCAAAAACTGAAAGAATAGCTTGCCATCTTGTGAAAATTTGTTTTGATGCAAAATTCTTTACATCTTTTCCAAAGCATGTTTAGCCACTTTGCAATCAACACGGATAGTGAATTTTGGTTTAATAAATCAGCTTGGAATTTTGACACACACAAAACAATGGCCAAAATTTCTTTTTTAATGGTAGAATAATTTTGCTGAGTACTATTTCAGTGTTTTGATGTATAAGACACTATACATTCTTTATCGTTTTGTTTTTGTTTTAGAATATCACATAACCTAAATCAGAGGCATCTGTTTCTACTATTTTATAAGCTGTAGGATAAGCTAAGGCCAAACAAGGTAAAGCCTTAACTTGTGCCTTTATTTGTTTTACCGCATTTGTATGGATTTCTATCCATGTTGGTGGTGTCTTTTTTAACCTATCATGCAAAGGCTTACAGGTTTTAGCAAGTTCAGGGATAACCTAAAAACCAAGAATAAAGTTTATATATATATATATATATATATATATATATATATATATATATATATAACAATATTCTTTCAATTTAACTTTGACACGTAAACAATTTTAGTTAATCTAATGAAGACACATGTCACATTGTATTATTATTTTAAATTATGCCACGGGTAAACTTTTTCATAACTTAATATAGTCGTCAAATTAGTGATTAAACAAAATTATATTATAGTTAAAAAAATCTTATCTCTTAAATTTTAATTCTTATCTCTTCACATTTCAATTCAAATCTTAATAATTTTGAATTGAATTCTTACCATATTTGGTATCTCAATTTATCCTAATCTCTTCAATTAAATATTTTTTGAGAACCAATTAATAAGTCCGAAAAACGCAAAATATCATCCTTATGTGGCTAACAATATAATACAAACATAGTTAATTTTTTGGTGTATAGTAATTTAGTCCTACTAAAATGTAAATTACCAAGTACCATATATATGATTTATAATCGTTTAAACTATACATATATGTTTTAGACAATGTTGTGAATTTTATTTAACTTGGATATTATAGATGAGTAACTTAATACATTTGTATATTCAAATATTAGTAATTTTCTCTCGTGATTTTTTAAATAAAAAAATTAAAATACATTATCATTTTTGATATTATAATAAATTTTTTTAACAATAAAATATCCGTGCACGTGCACAAATCTATTAGTATAGAAAGCAAAGCAAAAACATTTGCTTATCATTTATAACTTATTAGGTGCATTTGATAGTGGTATCTAACTAGGTAGAACGTATCTTCACATAACTTATGCCATTTCATACAAAATCACAATTTAGTCAACCCTGTTCTACTTTTTTATTATTATTATTATTATTATTATTATTAATGTTTAATAGAATGCAGTTGTAACCGATAAGGACAAATTAAATTAATCGAGCCCAATTAGATGAATTCGTATCTGCTCTTGATTTTTGCTTTTTCCGCACTCAATTGGATACTCTGAGAAGGGTTTACTAGTTCCATAACTCACGAAGAAAATTGGAAAAATGGAGCACAGCTTACTGTCTACATTCTTTGGATAATTTGAAAGAGTAGGAATCTCTGGGTTTTTGAGAAAGAATGGATAGAGGATAGAAAGGTGGTAACATTGGCCATGAAGGCATGGCTGGAATATCAATAGTTTGGAGTCTATACAGGGAGAGGGATAGCTATGTTGAGTAGTTAGGGGATGGAATATAGCAAAGAATCAAGTGGTATGACTAAACTTCTTTTGTTTGGATATTATGGTTAGTTTTATCACTTGCTTTTTAGGCTATGTTATTTTTGTAGGAATTAGTTAGTTGAAGAGTAGTGTTAAAGAGTTGACATGTTGTCAAGTGTCTTAGCCAACATTTGTGCTAAGAAGAGTTCACTTTGGTGAATATCATTGTACTCATTAACTTTTAAAAGTTAATATACCTATCTTTGGAAAAAAAAAAAAAAGAAGGATTTATTAAATTCAAATCTTAGACACCCCTTCCTTCGTGAATAATTGGGCTAGACTAACCATTTATTGCAATAAGTAGTGTAATTACAAAAGGAAAATTAACTAACCAAAATTTAACATATTTAGACTCTTAAAATGGAAAAATTCTTCTACAAACCATGAGAAGAATGAAATTAATAAAAATAACGTAAAGCTTTTTAAATTCCTTTTATAATGGTATAAATTTGTAGATTTTCATTAGTAGATTTTGCCAAAAAAACAAATGTACGATCCTTATGTACAATAAAGTAAATTGTAATTGGCCTTAATGAGAATTTCAAAAGTTTTATACTCATTTTATGAATTCAATTTTTTTAACGCTCGTCTGACATGTTCCTTTTAACTCTTAGTAGCAGACAAGAGTCAACTATGATTTAACAAAATCTGCTTCATGGCTGTGTCCTAGCGATTGAGAGTGCTTAGGCAATTATTATTATTTTATTTTTTTTAGCCATGCAGTAAGGATCCTTTCAACAACTGTTGTCTCTGCTTTTCTCTTTCTTTTTTTTCCTTCTTTTTCATACGCTTTCAAGATTGTGTATATTGGCCAAATTAGTATAGTATAAAACAAAATTTTCAACTGTTTAAGTGTCCGAAATTTTGCGTGTTGCATGCCGAGAAAGGGAACAAGTAATAGCGGTGGTACATTTGATCCATAGAGTTTTTAAGGGAAAAAAAAGTGATCAATGTTCATTTCAACAAGAAACAAAGATTTGCAGCTGCAAATTAAACTGATTAAATCAAGAATTAAGATCACAATAACATTAATAATTTTATGTCAAACATCAATATCCTGGAATAGATGATGCAAGAAGAACACACGCGCTCAGATAATTAAAAGCATGTACGTATACAAGCAAATTATACAATGTATTATTCCTAAAGATACAAACTAGTAAAACCTGCTCCAACAAAATTTGTTTAACAGTTGGCAATGTGGAAGCGTATGATTCATTATTTTGAATGAAAAAAGGGGAAATTGACTCAATGGAACTTAGCATTACATCACTTAAGCTGTAAGGCTGGAGAGATTTAGTAGTATGGAGGTGGTGGAGGTGATTTATAGTAGTATGTAGGTGGAGGAGATGGAGAAGGTGGTGGTGGTGATTTATAGTAATAAGGGGGTGGAGGAGATGGAGAAGGTGGTGGTGGAGACTTGTAGTAGTAAGGTGGTGGAGGCGATGGGGATGGAGGTGGTGGAGATTTATAGTAGTATGGTGGTGGAGGTGATGGAGAAGGAGGTGGTGGAGACTTATAGTAGTATGGTGGAGGTGGGGATGGGGATGGAGGTGGTGGGGACTTATAGTAATATGGTGGGGGAGGGGATGGGGATGGTGGTGGTGGGGATTTGTAGTAGTACGGTGGTGGTGGTGATGGAGAAGGAGGTGGAGGAGACTTATAGTAGTAAGGTGGAGGAGGTGAAGGCGATGGCGGTGGTGGTGATTTATAATAATATGGTGGTGGAGGTGATGGAGATGGGGGTGGTGGGGACTTATAGTAGTAAGGTGGAGGAGGCGACGGAGAAGGAGGTGGAGGAGATTTGTAGTAATAGGGAGGTGGGGGTGATGGCGATGGCGGTGGTGGTGATTTATAATAATATGGTGGTGGAGGTGATGGTGATGGCGGTGGTGGGGACTTATAATAGTAAGGTGGAGGAGGCGATGGAGAAGGAGGTGGAGGAGATGTGTAGTAATAGGGAGGTGGGGGTGATGGCGATGGTGGTGGTGGTGATTTATAATAATATGGTGGTGGAGGTGATGGTGATGGCGGTGGTGGAGTCTTGTAGTAGTAAGGTGGAGGAGGCGATGGAGAAGGAGGTGGAGGAGATTTGTAGTAATAGGGAGGTGGTGGTGGGGGAGATTTATAGTAATAGGGCGGTGGAGGCGAGGGAGATGGAGGTGGAGGTGACATGTAATAGTATGGCGGTGGTGGAGAATTGTAATAGTATGGTGGTGGCCGCCCCCAACCATAATGGTGTGGTAGTGATGGAGATTCATAATCAGGGGGCTTGTGGTCAGCTGCTGCATTGGTTGCCATCAAACATATTGCCAAGGCAATAACTAGCCTTGGCCAAGAAGTTACCATTTCCATTTTTGGTAACTCAAATTGGTTTCGGTTAAAAGACTCCTGAAGGCAATGTGGAAGAGAGCCTAATCGTGGATTGTACATGCTCTAGCTACTGCCTTTATATAGTGTTGTCATGAAGCATGGTCGCGTTTGCTTGTTACCATTTGGTAGCTTCACTAATAATGCAAGCCAGAACATAATTACTCATAATGGGAGTATCTTACTACCAAACTAATTGGATGTCACAATTGGTTGAATATTCTTCATTACAAAAATCCAACGCATAATTTTATCTTAATAAGAGTATAATTTTGGGAGTGAATTAAGTAGGAAGAAATTTTTCAGGGCAGGTTTATGAGGAATTTTCAATGCATGGAGGAGACAACTGTCTTAATTTATATGCTTGTGCCAGCGTTTATCATTTTGGGATGTTGAACTGTCCCAAATCAATGAGAACTTGATGGAGATTTGGTGAAGAATTCTTCCAATGTTGATATTTCTTAGAAACTGCCATTTGACTTTTGCATTTGAATGATCGCAAAAGAGGTTATTTTTTTCAATTGGCTTTCCCTGGGGTCTGTCAACTTGATCCCAAATTAATTGAAAACGTTATTTTTTGTGGTTCTTTAAGTATTTGGTTCCAAAATGAATGTAAATTCGGCGTAGGTTCCAACTGGAAAACAGAAAAAAAAAAAAAAGAAAAAGAAAAAAAAAGGTGACTATAATATGACAAACATACGAATGCCTTTACCCCTTTATTAAGTGCTCCTCTCTCCCTAAAGAAAAAAAAGGAAGGAAAAAAGAAGAAAAAAAAATCTATTTTTAAACATCAAACACTTCTCTTCCTTATTTTATGGAAGGCAGCGAGATATCATTGCTAAATCATTTTGCTCTAGAGAACCATAAGTTTGATCTTAGAAAAGAGGATACAATCCATTTAGGCTAATGATGTTGGTATTTTATTTTCTATCATTGATATTCCTCATTCATCATTAAAGTTATAAAATTATCACTAGTGATATCGTGATTTGTGTTTAAAACTCTCTAATTTTCCCCAATTTTTTTTTTTTTAAAAAAATCAAACCCTTAAGTTTCTTGAGAAGAAGAGTTGGTCCAACACAAGAAAAATTGGACCAATATAAGTGTGGGTTTAACGCTTCATATATTGTTCTCCACACGTTGGTTTATGTGAATGAAGTATAAAAACTTGGCTCTCAAGTTGCATTATATTAAGTGAAAAAGGTTTGCAATCGGTTTAATTTCTCCACTTGGACGAATTACAGCAAGGCAGTGAGAAGGACATCTCAACCAAATTCAATGAAAATGTCCATGCTTAATTTCGATGCTAATTTAATTACTCAGAGCCAAGGGTTTTTGGAAGTATCAAATTATTGCTAACATTTTCTATTTGAAGGTACCAGAACTTAAAGTATGCTAGTGTATTTGCCATTGAAAGAGTCAATTCTCAAACGAAGAAAGGAACTATAAACCTAGAGTTGGTTAAGAAAAATATTATTAGTTCAGGACGGTAAGAATTAATTGATTAGAGTGTGATAATAATGTTTGACATTGACTTCATAATATGGGAAGGTGCAACTATTGTTTTGTTGTCATTTGTACATATAAAAATTGGAGCGTTGTTGCCACTTGATCATGTCGGTTTACCCACCTAATTTTTGAGTTTAGAACATATACATATTCATTTGATTGCCATCGAATCTCGGCCTGCATTTCCAAGAAATCAAATATTATCATCCCATGCAAGAAGTATTAATTTCATAAAAAGGAATGGTTCTCAATCACCAAAGTTTCTCGGTTAATTTGCTAAACTTGTTTTAATTGAAAATTCTCATTAAAGAAGAAGGATAAACTTCTGATAATATGGTCGAGAATTATCTTATATCACTTTAGAGCATTATAATATTTTTAAACAAATTAAAAAATTATTTGCTCTTTTGATAATTTTTTAAAAATTGATTATCGATATATAATTTCACTGAAAAAAGCAGTCCAAAACTTAGAATATTCTTTGTGAATATGCGAATTGTCAAACTCATAGCTTCCAGCCTTTCCAGCCACCGACATGCTATGTTAATGACAGAAATCGCTTAAGTAATATTTTATTGAGAAAATGTGGACTTTTAGTCCTTAAACACGGTATTGTACCAATATTAATTTCTAGTGTCATAACAACTTTAACAAGGATAAATTTAGGCTTGGTATGATTTTTCTTTTTAAAATACATTTTTGTGCATTTTAAAACAATTTTTATATTTTTAGAATAATTTTTATCTTACAACATTTATCTTGTAAAATGTAAAAATGTAATAAAAAAACCTCCGTCCATGTATGTGATTTTAAGTAAAAGTAGACAAATGATAAATCGTGATTGATTTGACATGCTAGGCAATTTTAATACTTTTTTCAAGCATCATTTATTTAAAAAAAAAAAAGTTCTTGGAAGTTTGATTTTAAAATATTTAAAACTCCTCTATTCTTTCAAATGACACACATGAACTGTCATTCACTGAAAAAACTAATTTCCCATGGAAGGTTTGATTGTACGAAAAATTATTTCTCTAAAAATATTAGAGATCAATTTTGCCACTGGTTAAATTTTGGAGATTAAAAATCTATTTAATTTTCCATTCTCTTTTTCTTCGAATATGAAACAAGTGAATTAGTGGCGTATTCATTAGAATTTTAGGTCATCAATCAAATATTAAAATGAATCATGAACTGACTTTTAGCTTGCAATACAAATTTAGGAAAAAAGATTCCATCTTCAAAAGATTGGCTTTTCTAAGACAGCTAGGATTATTTTTTTTTTATTTCTTTTTGTGCTTTTCAGATGAAAGTCTTTTACGCTACCATTACTTAGAATACTAATAGTTGCAATAGTAAGCCACATAGTGATAGCCCTATTTTACCTTTTTAGGTTTAAGATGAGGGGATATATATATATATATATATTAGATTTTCTATTTTAATATGGACTTAAATGTGTTTTTAATACTATTGCACTTAAATTTTTTAGTATAGTTCGTCAAAGGAAGTAAGTGGTAATAATATTTTTCTTTTTCTTTTTCTTTTTAATGTTCCACTCTTCATGCCCACCGGATATTCCAACTGCTTCCATGCTGGTTTTTCCTCTTATTTGAGTACATTATCAGATGATAACCCCACGTAAAATAGATGCATAAAACAATATGTTACTAACAAAATAATTCGAAAAAATTGAAATCGTACATCAAAAGAACCAAAAGCCATGTCAGACAATTAGTGATGCTAAAAGAAACGATGTTAATTAATACAAAGTTTTTAACAAAGAAACATTGCGTAAGACAAGAAGATGACCATAAGGATACAGAGGATTTGGGATCTGATTTATAAATGTGAGAAGCATGCATACACGCAAACTAACTTACCAATTTAAGTCTTGTGTACGATGACTTTGACTTTTTTGTATGGTAGCTAATTGTGTTTAAAACTAACAACCTGTAACGACCCCATCTAATTATCATTAATAATGTTGGTAAATTACTAATTTGTATGCCATGTATTGTTTATTTGGATCGATGCGGCATTATCTATAGTTATTATGCCAGGAATTAAGCATTAATTTTGACTGTTTGAAATGGAGAAAAAGAAAAGATAGGAGTGCCATTTAGTGGTGGGTAGAGAGAAAATATTTATTCTAGTAATTGTATCAGGTCAGATTCTGCAGCTTGACTACAAGAAAAAGCTCTTCATTTTTGGATTAAGCATCCAAAATTAGGGGCAAAAAAAACAATCAAAATTCCTTTTCTTCCTTTTTTGGTTGTGATTAGCATCATTGCTATACTTTTTTGACAAGGGAACTCGCAGCCACACTTTTTGGTTGCTATACTTTTTTGACAAGAAAACTTGCAGCCGCTATCAAGTACGCACTGGGTAAACCTCACTCTTGTGGAATAATCCGCAACTCTTGTGGAATAATCCGCAAGCAAACTCTTGTGGAATAACCCGCAAGCAAGGTGTCAGCAAGGAAATTTGAACCCGTAACCTTATGGTTACGTGTTCACCCGCCACACCAATTTGGCTACCCCAAAGGGGCATCATTGCTATACTTAATATTTGATCTTGCAGTGGATGAAGAAGGGGGAGAAAAAGAGACTAGAGTAGAGGAAAAGTTGTTTTCATGCATCCATCTTATTTGCACAAAATATTTGATAGTCAACGTAATTCAAGAAAACAATTTTTTATATGTAATAACAATCATTGCTTGTAGAATTTTTATTGGTTTTATATCACCTAATCTCCCCATATTAAAAGTTTTTAGCATTTCGAATATTGTGTGTATTTTATATTTGTGACTTTGATGCAACTAGTTAACCACCAAATAATCAAAACAAACCCAAATCGCTCACAATATTGAAGAAATTTGAGACAAATATACTTTCCTCATATGCATTCTAGAAAAGGAATTTTTTTAATTTTCACCATTTTATTCCCTCCTCTCTCTCTCTCTCTAGATTTTTCCTCTTCCTCCACTTTTTGCTAATTAAAAATGTTCAAAAATAAAATTTAATAAAGGGAAAAAATTCTAGTAATGATATAAATACTAAAAAATTATGGGAACAACTCCAAGACGACCATAAAAGTCATTACATGATAGAATTTACTTCATATATAATGAGGATTTTATCTAGATTTTACCATGATTTAAAAATTGGCAATTCCGATTCAAGGAAATGGTGAATCAAAACGAAGTAGTTTATGGCCAGTTCATTGTCGGTTCATGAACAGCTGGTTTTGGTCTGATCTGGATTTTTTAGAAAGATATGGGTAGGCTGTTATTTGCTTATTGTGATTACTTTGGTCCAAGTTCGTGTAAAAGGGCTGGATGTAAATCATTGCTTCTTGGGCTGGCCTTGCGCCATATGTTTAGTATTCACGAAATTGAGGTTGAATGAGACTCAAGTGCTGGTTGATATGGCCAATGGGAAGGCACCACTATCATGGCAACTGCAGGTATATTTTCAAAAGATCTCTAGGTATAAGGGTTCAGTAATGCAGTTTTCACATTATTATTAGGAGACAAATTTAGTGGCAGATGGGGTTTCCAAGTTGGTCTATGAGGCGAAGCTATTTCACTTTTTTTAGTGTGCAGTGAAGGTCCCAAGGTTGATTCGATTATTGATATCCTTATATAGGAATTAAGTGTGTAATTTTAGATTTTTATAGAGCTTTTGACTCTCATTGTAAAATTAAAAGTGGTAGGATAAACGTCGTCCACTTGTTATTTAATTAAGTCTCGAAAAGGTCAGGTTTAAGTCATCTTTCCTATGTGTTTATTTTTATATATTAATAAAAAGGAAACTAAACTCACCAGTCATTTAAAAGCTATTAACAAAAATAAAAGAACAAATGAGAAAAAAATATTTTTTATTTACATTTAAATTGTATAATTTATTATTAAAAATAATACATTACTGATTATTCATTGAAGTAAGCAAATGGTAGATATATTAAAAAAGTTAATGTCAATTTATTCAAATTCAAACTATTTAATACAGAAAATATGAAAAATTTTCAATTGTCTTAATAATTAACTAATAGACGTTATCATCTTCTTTTTTAGCGTCACTATTGAGGTTAGTTAAACTTTTAAGAGTACCAACGTCGGTTACATGTAGATCTAGATTTTCATTAATCTCTATTTATTGGTCTCTATAAGTTGCCTTGGTCTAATCAACTTTTAAAATTCAAAGTTCTAATGACTCATCGTTCAAAGACTATTGTTTTTTTTTTCCTCTAAAAACAATAGATATTGTATTACAATTGCAAAAATATACATAGCAAAAAAGGTTAATTAATTTTCGTGATATTTGATTTGAAATTTGATCGTTATCATGAAGGAAAAGACGACCACTAGAGGCCCACAAAACACCTCCAATATCGAAGAAAAAACCCTAATAAATAGGAAATTTAGCCTTAAGTTCAAAGACAATTGTTACTCATCCAAAATACTACAATCTGCCCTCAAAGCTTGTTCAATTGCAACACTTAATTTTAAGGCCACCAAAATTTGTTCAGGAATCAAAGAGAGGATAAGACAACTCTGTGTTTCTTTTGCTTCCACCAGTATATCACTAGAAAGCCCTCATAATTATTTTCAATAAACTCAAAAGATGTTATTGAATCAAGTTCCTTACAAGTTACAAGTAGTATCCCCGTGTCTCTCTACCGTATAAAACAATTATTTTAGCAAAAAAGAAAGGATCGGTATTAGAAATCAATTAATTGTCCAAATATTCAAATTCAAGAGAGGATAAAAAACAGAAGCAACAAAATATAAAGATGTGATTTCTCAATAATAACCAAGTTATTTTTCATAAACACTATTGTTGAAAATTGGGTCATCCTTAAATTGTAGTAAAATACCAAGTATATTGCACACTTTAAGTATAAACAAAAAAGATGTGAGATGATAAACGCTGAACAAAGTACAAGTAGTATTTTTATAAATTTTTAAAATTTGTAACATTTTTATATAGATGTTCCAATTGTTTGGACATAAATTAATAAGATAAAAGATATTTATGAAAAGAGAGTATAACAAATTATAGAATTTTGAAACATTATTAAGTAAATCATAAGTTGAATGCCAATAATTAGGAACATCCTTATTAAATCTTTTAGATTTTTTTCCCATTTGTAATACGATATTTTCTCTATTCTTTCATTAAACTTGGATAAGATGACAAATTTGACATTATGTCTTTAATAGGTTTAATATATGTTGTACATGTTTTCATACTTTCTTGAACAAAGGAATTTGAAATATGACATACACATCTAATGGGAAAAAATTTGCCACCTATTGTTTGTTTATAAACTTCTACTAAATCTTTAATACCGGGACATATGGCCATCAAGAGTTAGGAGGTTTGCCAATATTTGCTTATGTATTGTCAAAACCGATTGAAAAAAAAAATGTTAATCAAGCCATATTCTTTTAAAATTGTGATTTTCATTAGAAACTCGAAAAGCAATTATCATTTTTCTCCATGAACTGATTTTCAATGTTCAATGACAATTTATGCCCATATAACAATATATTTGCTAATGATCACTCCAAATTCCAAACATATTAAAACACGGGCATCAATTTTCAAAAAAAAAAAAATCAATTTTTTATTCTTTTTATAATATATTTTTTTTCAATTCATGTGGAATATTATAATATAAATTTGGTTCACCTTTATACTTTTGATTTTTCATCATTTGTTCTATAAAATTTAGTCTTGAATCCTTATGTGTGTGTGTGTGTGACATAAGTGAAAAAATGATTTTAATAACAAACTTAATCTATTGTGCTTCACAATTCATAGGTATTAATTTGTTGTACCTTTTAGATATGGACTCGCTTTTGTTGTACTTCATAATTCATAATTCATAATTCATTACTAGTGTGGATTTGGTTGAGGGTCTTACATTCTGTGAAACTACTAGGGTTAGTGCCTCCACAAATCACCCATCACTCTTTTTGGAAGGTGATTCGGTTTCCATCATCAATAGGCTGAATAACGAAGTTGAAGATCTTTTTAAATTAAGTGCTATTTTGGAAGATGTTAGGAAACTCTTGCATTTCGTTAGTAGGTCAGTGTTTGGGTGGACTAGAAGATGTAATAATAGTGTTGCCCATTCTCTAGTTAGGTAGTGGAGACTTTTGTCTGCACATCAAATTTGGAATTCTCCTTCTTCATTTCTTGTACCATCTTTATTAGTTGATTACCCCCAACCAGTTGCAATAAATTTTTATGCTTGTTTGCTTCAAAAAAGAAAATTAGTTAAAACAAGTTTCTAGTATATTAAATATTGTAGGTAAAGTAAATGTAAATTAGGGGGAAAAAATTCAATCAAATTTGAAGAGTTTTAGTTTAAAATTTTAAACAATGTGCTTTGATGTATATACTAAACAGTGAGCAATGAAGCATATACTAAAAAGGAAAAACTTCTCATAGAATGTGATTGAAAAAGTGAATTTTCAGACGAGGAAAACGGAACTGCAAATTTACTGTTGGTTAAAGAAAAATATTATTAGTGCAACTGATTAGAATGTGATAATAATGTGCGGCCATTGACCTAATATATACCATTGACCTAATATATATATTACATCAAGAAACAGCAAAATGCTATCCTGTTTTTTTTTTTTTGTAGTTATTAGTGCATATTAAAATAGAACGTTGTTGCAACATGATCACGTCGATTTACCGACATTATTTTTGAGCTAAGAATATATGTTAATTTTGTTGCCATTGAATGTCAACCTACATTTCTAACAAATCAAATCTTATCCCATGCAAGAAGTATTTATTTTATTTCCATTGAATTTCAAGCCTACATTTTCAACGAATCAAATCTTTTTCCATGTAGGAAGTATTATTTCATTAAAAAAAAAAAAGTGGCTTAATTACCAATATTTCTAGGTTTTTTTTTCCAAAAAAACAATAATAGTATTAACTCTTGAAAGTTAACCTTAACTAGCAATGTCTACCACAATTGGACTTTTCTTAGCTCTGAGTGCAACTAAGACGAATTTACATCAAGTCAACATATTACCCACCATCTCACAAAAATTCAAGACAGACAAAAGATGATCGACATTAGGCAAAAGAGAAACTCTGCTCCTCAAACTATCAACCACAACCCTGTCATGTTCCACCCTCTATACACCACCCACACTATATACACGTCAGCCACTGATCAACCACCCGATCCTAGCTAATTCCTATCTGCTTCTAAGAACTCCAACCAGGCATGCCTTGCCATCTCCACTATTTCCCTCACCTCCATCCATTCGCGCTAAAAAACCCACACATTCCTGCTTTTCCATATCATCCACAGAATGTAGGCTATAAACTGAGCTCGTTCCTTCCAAGTATCCTCTCTTCTCATAGAGCATAAATCTTGTCACCATTGCTAAAAATTGTTTTGGTGCCAACCCAGCTTAGCCTAGTCTATATGAGCCAACCGCCAAATGGTTTTAGCTCGTGAACAACTGAACACCATATGCTCAATCATTTCACCCTCTTCTCCACACAATGGACATGAAGGCTCCACTTGCACTTTCCTTTGGTACAGCTTGGCATTTAAAGGCAAAATATTGTGACAACACCGTTATAGAAAATGTTTAACTTTACCTGACACCTTCAACTTCCAAGTTGCATTCCACATACCATGCCTCCTCTCTCATGCATTACTACATTTAGGTTGCTAATCTGCATAATATTCCCCTGTTGCATATTATGATAAACTGACCTAATAGAAAACACATTATCGCAAGTATAGGGCTCCCTGCCTTGCAACATTACTCTTGCTCTCAACCACCCATTCCACAACCAAGACACATTTGTCCTCTCTATTGTCAACTGCAACTGATCATTAGGAAAATATTTGGCTTTCATGACCCTACTCATCAATAAATCCGGTTGTGACACGACACACAAGAGTTGTTTAGCCAACAAAGTATCGTTGAACAATTGAAGATCCTGAAATCCCAATCCTCCCTCCTTCTTTGCCTTAGTAAGCTCTTGTCACCTCTTCCAATGGATTTTCTGCCTTGGCAATCTAGGAGTTCATTATTGTCAATTTTACATCAAGGATTTGGCACAATAATTGAAGTCCAAACGTCCTAATAACAATGTGTAGATATCCAAGATATATCTATGTATATATTCCTTTAGTGTTAAAAAAAATCTACTTTGAATTTAATATAAATTTTATTTATTTATAATATACAACACCTTTAATGTACTATTGAATGTATAATTTTTTATTTCTATTCTTTCTCTTTTAAATTTAAGTTATATGTGGTTATTATTAGAAATGCTATTTTATTTAAAAGTTGACTCTTTTTTTAAATAAAGAAAAAAGTTTTAAAGTGAACTATGATCGAATATATTTTTTTGGCATAGTTATCTACAAACAATATTGTCCAGCTACTTAGTACAAAAATGTTCTTCCATTTAATGATCAAATATGAGTGTAATGTCAATTACTAAAAAATTTCACTAAAATTTTTATTTTAAATATCATTGTTGTTACTAATATTATTGGTTGGAGGGATGAGAGATATTTAGTATTTATTAAGTTCAAAGACAAATGCGAGAATGAATATATTTTCTGGTCTAAAAATAGATGCTATACTTCAGATGACTAAATAAAACAAAACAATAACAGACATTAAACATGACTTAATAATAAAAGAACAGACCTTCAACGTAATTTCCCCTCCAGTAGTTATATTGTTTGTAGCCCTTGTCATTGGCAAGTTAATTGGCTATCTCATAACCAAAATGGTATATATATCTTTTCATTGGGATTTTGTGTATTTATCTTTTCTCCTGAATTTTGTTCATCGACCGCCGACCCCAACTAGTTTGGGATAAAGGTGATGATCACCTAAATTTGAGTTAATTCCCTTAATATTGATGCCAAAAAAAAAATTAAATAAATATTGTTTTTATTTTTTTTATTCCATGTCTATAGGAGCTAACAACTACTTAGCAAAGGTTTTAAACACCGACTTTAAATTAATTTTGATTTAAAAAATAAAATTTAGTTTTAATCATATTTTATTTGAAAAAATTAAAATTTTCTTCGATTTTGTTAAAGATTTCCAATTTTTCAAATCGATATTATGATATCAATTTAAAATTAACTTATAATCAAAGTCGGTGTTTAAAATCGATTTTTCAAAAACCGACTTTAAAGTCGGTTTTTGAAACACCGACTCCTATAGACATGGAATAAAAAAAATAAAAACAATATTTATTTATTTATTTTTTTTGGCATCAATATTAAGGGAATTAACTCCCTAAATTTTGTGTATTTGGCTGAAATTCAATAAGCCAATAGTGGCTAGCAACTACCAATCGCCAGCCTAACAGTGGTTCCACCACCTTAAATATATTGAAAAAAAAATAAAAACTTAATAAAATTTTAGTGAAAATTAAAATTTTCTAATTCCATTAAGTCTTGTTTTCATTTAATCTTAAAACTTAATAGAAAATAAACTATCCAATCTCATTTATTCCCTATTCATTTAAAACCCATCCAATCTCACTCATTTCCGCTCAATTGCCACCTTCATATATCACACACAGACTCACAACCTAAGCAATTAAAAGCCAAAATTTTAATTTTATTAACTAGAATTAGCACAAAATGAAAGGCCAAAATATTTCAAAATTCTTTTTCTTTATTCGCTGCAAATAAATAAATAAGCACAGCCACTATACTAAACATTTAATGCTTGATTGGAGTCGCTTGAACTGCACTTGTACTATTTTGTCCAAGCATATGTACGCAAAGACCCTACTGGCCAACAAAATAAGAAGGCCAATTGAGAGCACGCCAGAAAATCAAATTATGACTGAATGAGCCAATAAGCCAATTGTCAATGCTAAGCTCATTATCCAGAAAGATACAGAGAATATTCCCATTAAGGGTGTAAGTAACATCTTTCAGATCTCTGAATCGATGGTTCATAAATACATCGAGGGATAAGTAAACTGACACACTCACATTGGAATCATGAATATTTCGAATCCACATTTTGTAAGGAGACAAACACCTCGAAGCTTCATTACACACCACATACTTGGAGATTAAGGACAAAAACATGGTAATAAACACTCAAACTGTTGAAACATTAACTAATTCTGCAGTTTAATTTAATGTTTGTATTCATCAAATCTCGAATGACATTATTGCTGCTAATTGACAGGAAAATGTACAAAGTGAGATATTCATAGAACAAACTAAGGATTAGGCACTTCTCATTTATCAGACACTGAGCTTCGGGCGGAAATCAGAGTCTACAAAGGCTTTGGTGAACTGATCTGTACAAGCCATCCGGATGCGCTCAGGCGTGGCCGGATTATCAAGTGGGAACCAAGTGCTGCTACCTACTTCTGCCCTTGCAGAAATTATAGCATCTTTTATTGCAAAAAATACTGATGATGCTAGAAAGAATGGAGGTTCCCCTACAGCTTTAGATGAATGGATGGCCTTGGTATTTGGAGCACCCTAAGTGTTGGATTTAAGAGAAGTTGTAAGCAAACAAATCACAACAAACAAGGAATCCATATTCACAAGAACTGACAAAGGCATAGTCCAGAATGAATGTCCAAGAAAAACTTACATGGTAGGAAGCCATAGAAGCATATAATTACTTGTTTTAGGCTATTGATCATGTGCTAATTTATGAAACATGGAAATCTAAAACCTTAGCCACTTTTTTAAAACAAAAAATTCCAAGAAATTCTGTAGAATAGCTATAATATCTTCTATTTGCACAAAATAAATTAGGCTGTGCAAGTTATTGTAGAAGAAGCTCTAGTTTCTGATGAAATTTGGAACATTGAGACCGCAAATGTGTAGTTTAACATTACTAACTGCAGGACACCATCTAGTAGAAGCAAAGCTGGAACAGATTTCTAATCCAAAGGTCTATTGGCCAAACAAAGAAATGATAGATCAATTTCCTGGGAAGATGTGGAGAAGAGAAGTCATTTGCATACCAATTGGGTTGCATACTCAATAATATAAAGTAGAAAATCTTGTAGTGATGTTTAGCTTTAGCAAAAATAGCATACAATGAGAATCAAGAGATAATTAAGAATCTGAGAGCAATGTGAGGTAGAAACGCATATAAAATCCAAAGGCAATATTTCAAAACAAAAGATTCTCAACAAATAATCTACACAAAAAGAGAAGACTGAGTAATTAAATGGCTTAAACTAATCTTTGCCACAACTTTTATCCCATTGAAAACTACAGTATCACTATCACATGCAGAAATAAAGGTAATGTAAGAGAATTACATAGTAAGACATTCAATGTAACATAAGCCCTAAAGTAGGATCTAGATGGATATAAGTCTCTGCTTAGGCTGGATGAGGGGATGTTCTCAACCTTCTAACAATTATCTGAGATTAGCTTTTCATGATATTAATCAGCTATGTAAGCACAGGTTTCACTGATTGCACTTACTAATTCAGATTAACCTTTATTAATTATTAAAGGTTCTACCGATCATCTGCAAAATATCTTTCCCAGAAACATGATACAAATCAATTAATGTAAGCATAAGTAGCTCCACTTTTAACAAAAGCATCTTAGGAATTGTTGAAACAAGTCTCAAGAAGGAATTAAAATATTTACCTTCAAAAGAGAAACATTGAATTTAAAAGGCACATCATTGACAGAAGGAATTTTGTAATTTCCAGGACCACACGTGCATAAGCAACCTGCTGGTATCCACTTATGAGCAGCATCTCCCCATTTCAGCTCTTCCAAGGCTACCCATCCAAGACCTTGTATGAATGCTCCCTCAATCTACAATTGCATTTACCAAATTTGAAAAAATTATTAATGAAGACAAGTACATGTAAGATATCACTTATATTTAAAACTACATCTACCTATTATTTCATTCAGAACAGGTAACATTCAGCTTACTCCAGTCCTAAATTACACTAGCAAACCAAAACCTCTTTAGAAGTATCAGATTCCCCAGAGAAAGGGCAATAGAAGAACAAACTATCACTAATGTTAACAAGTTGAATTCTGAGAAACCAAAAGCAGGAACTACCCTGTAGGGTAAGATCATCACAACTAGCAAGGTTAAAACAGAGAAATCCAAGTTATGCTAGCAAAAGAGAGGCCTCTACTAGGAATCCACAGAGTAGGCTATATAGCATTGAAACTTACAAGTAGTTTCGCAGTTATTTGGCCCCTCCGTAACCAAATTCTAATGCTGAAGCCCTAAAGTACCTCTAGCTATAACAAGTGTATGCCATTAAAGCCAGTATCTACCAACACAAAAAAGGATCTATAGGAACAATATAATGATTTATTTCATTACTTTGACTTAAGCCTGGAACAAAATGATGAGAAATGAAGAGGGGTCAAAAAATATAGGGCAATGAGAGTAAGAAAAGTTACATATAAATTGAATTGCTAGCACTCCAAGGATTGAACTATAAAAAGGTATTCTTCCTAAATCTCAAGGTTATTAAGGAACCATTTCTGGTAACTTCTCTACCCAGACCAAACTATATACCAATCACTAACACAGTATGTTAAAATGTTCATCCATTGATCATCTCAAAAGCACTGTTGACAGTTGACTCAATATATACAACATAAAAATGGCCAAAGTCCTTGAAAGTTTCCAAATGAATATTGTTCAATTAAAACAATGCAAAACCAGGCACAAAGCTGCAAGGCAGCCTGAAGCATGTTCCACATTCTATATTAAACAGGACGTATTAGAGAGATATTGACTATTGAACTAATTTTGCAGGATATGTATCGATGAAGAGCGTATTGACTGAGCTCTCTCTATATCATCTCATGCCAGATGCAACAAAGGATGAGTCCTTTTTCCTTCACGTGGACGAAGTTCAGAGTCAAAAATGGTTCACAGACAGAAGGGGTGTGTACAACTGGGCTGCATTCATAACAAGGGAGAGAGACACTGGAGTTCTTCATGAAGTTTGAAACAAAGCAAAAAACTGAAAGACCAAATTCATCCAAAGTGGCTAACCTCTCAATTATCAACGAGAGTCGGTATGCACAATACTTGTCATTCTGTTCTATTTAAACTCCTCTCATGTTGAAGGATATGTATCACAACCACCCTTATTTGTCTTACATATTTACCATAGTGAATAGCCTTATCTCAACTTAAGAAACACTTCATTAATTGCTAGTTTAAAGTTGCAAGTTAATCCTTCACATTTGAACACCTATATTAAGTGTGGTTTTTATTTTAATACCCTAGAGCACTTCAGCAAATATAAATTGTGTTGATTCACACTTTAGTGTTGGGATATAATATCACTGATCTAGCTCATTTTCTTAACAAAAACAATAACAACAGCAACAACAATCCATCCTTTATCCCAATGTGGGGTTGGCTCGTTGTCTTAAACACACAGACACCGAAAAAAGAAAAAAAAAAAAAGGAGAAAAAGAAAGGGATAAAAAACATCAATATGCTTCATTCCCTTGGACATAACTGCTCACATGCATCGTCTTGTTTCCTGTTATTGCAGAGCAAATCCTGGGTTGCTGAAAACTAAGTCTTCTAAATATTCTCAAGAACAAAATAGTAATAGGCAAAATATGGTTTGTACTTGATCTGCATCATCCTAATAGACCTGACAACAATAGTTTGCTTCTTGCTCTTCCACACTATTAAGCACCCACATAAAAAGACACAATGCCCTTATTCAACCTTCACTCTGTTGATGAACAAGCTGAATATGCATCTTGGCACCCTTCAACCTGAGTATGCCAAAGGTTACAGTACAACAAACCACTCCTAATATTACTTTAAGGGGGTGCTTGGTATAAATAGTGGGTTTAGGAATGGAATGGATTTGATGAAATGAAAGGTTTGGAATAGAATGAAATGATAATAATTATGTTGTTTAGTATTATTTTGTAATGGAATGGAATAGATTTTATATTAAAATTAAAATTTATAGGATATTATTATTTTACATTATATAATATTTTGAAAATTATATCTTGTTCAAAAAATAGTCAAAGTGCATGTCAATTTGTAGAGAAAAATATTTTCTACAAATTAGTGAAATTTGTTTTTTTTTAAAAAAAAAAGAGGTAAAATGGGGGTTGCAAACCATTGGGGGGTTTGCAACCCCCTGGACATGTGACGCGCGCCCAATCAGCGCTGGCAGGCACTGGGCACGCTTGTTAGCGCTGCTTTTTCTTCTTTTTTTTTTTGGGCCAAAACGACATCGTTTTTGAGTCCATTTGAAACCCTTGCTGCTGGGTTTAGGAAAAACCAAGGGGGGGGGGGGGGGGGTGTTTCAACAAACCCACCTCCAAAGGGTTCTGTAAACCCATGGATAGTGTACCAAACGCCCAAAATTTGGCCATTCCATTCCAAACCCCTCCCAAACCATGTACCAAACACCTGCTAAGTTATCAATCGACTTCTAGCCAGAACAAGCAACTTCAAGGTTGTACTTTAGTTGAATCCAAGTTTTTAAGAGTGACACTGAATTTGAGATGTTAAATCTTTTGCACTCATTCTCTTACAATGAAACTACAGAAATATAACCTTCATAAGTAGAATCTTACCAGCATCTCAATCATAATTTCCATTCTAAGCATCAGAGCAACCTTAGAGATACACATGAATGTACAAAAGCAAATTTGCAATACTGTATAGTGACATGCCTATGGCCCAAAGCATAGCACTAAAATAGCACAATTCTATCCAACTTTTGATCACAAATGTTTGCTCTCATTATTTGTGTGGTTGATTGTTGAGTTGAATGTCAATAAATCTGACAACATGATATTACTTTGAGCCCTATTTAACTGGATACTACTTTGCTATCTTTTTTCCTGATGGTTGTTCAAATACTTGGCCCACCTTTCCGAACTCCTTTCTCCCCTTGTCAGTTAAATTGAAGCAAAAACACAAGCACACAAGTCTCCTGTCCCACCTGATCAAACTCCAGCAGAAGCAGAACATGACCCCACCAAGTTGATTTTCTAGTCTTCTTTCAGACTTAAGGCTAGTATTTTTGTTGATTGCTCATTTGAAATTGTGTAAAAATAATGATCTTTTTCTTGGGTCATATTAACTCAAAGGTTTTACTGTTGCAATCCCTCTTCATGGTACATTCTTTAGCCATTTACCAGGGAAATGAGAAGACAAAAGGCAAAAGGGAAATGAAATATCTAAACAATCATCCTATCAGATTTTCTTTTCCATTTTCTGTAAATTAGGCAGTCTATCAACTGATTCAGCTACAGATTGAGGTTAAGGCAGTAATGAAAAAGTTCCTAGAAAACAAAGCTAATAGATTGCTCTAAGTTTAATGGCACATAAAATTCAATGCAATGAATAACAGCAGTAAAGGCAATCCTTTCTATCTAAAATACATTAGAGGTTTGCATAAACTGCAAGATTAAAGCTGAAGGAAACAAGTTTAAACTCTCGGTGATCGTGATCCAAGGCACATACATTTATTTAAAAAATATTAAAATACAATGCAGTTCAAATCTGTGTGCTCATATTACTAAATCTCCATTTAATAATCAATTAATGTGTTTTCAAACTGATTTTTGAGATTTTCAACAGTAGGTGATTCTCAGAGGTCTACATACAACTCTTAGCAAAATAATTAGTAGAAATCCTTGGATATGCTTGCAAAGATTTCAGACTCTAAGGAAGCTAGTAAGCTGCCTCCATAAGATCATGATTACTCATTAAGAATGACTGAGAAATTAGCATCGGATACAATAACTAAATAGTAGAGGGATTGAGGAGAGAATAACCTGACCAATATCAATAGCAGGATTGAGAGAAAACCCCAGATCCAAGGAAACATCTGCTCTTCTAGTGTGGAAATCTCCTGTCAACGTGTCAATTTCAACTTCAGCAAATGCAGCTCCATAGGTGAAGTACCTAAATGGATGCCCTTTCCCAGTTTTCCAGTCAAACCCAATATCTGGTGTAATAAAGAAACCATGGGCAGAAAGGTCAATTCGCTCCATGTAACAGGAAATTGCAAGCTGAAAAGAAAAAGTTAGACAATTAGGCAATCTTAGAAACCAAAAAGTATAACACACACATGGTGTGAATAGAAGTTTGAACATGATGTTTTATTTATTTTCCATTTTCTTGGGGCCCTTAAGAGCATGGACCTTACTTAAGTAAAAGTGCACTTGAGTTACCAAATGAAAAGAAAATTCAAATAAAAAATTAAGAAGTGTTATAGATCCCAAAAAATGAATCTGAAATTTCAACTCAACAAAATCAACAAACAGGCATGAATCTGATCTACATGATGTAGTGCAGCATATTCTTCTATTGAGATTGAATATAAATTTTGTCAGCCGCCTGAAGAAAAATGAAGCAAACATTTACATGGAACCTATTTGGAAAGTAGAAAATATACAAGATCTAGATTTTGGCACACCGTAAACCATGATGTAATTCTAAAGAAGAATAAAGATCTCCCTAAGTTGTAATTCTAAGCAGTTGAATAATGAGCCAACACAGATAATTTCTTTTCCCGTGAACTGATGCTCAATCTGTCATATTTACTCTTTAAGGAAAACATCATAAAACGTAATAAAAGAAGAATAAAGATCTCCCTAAGCTGTAATTCTAAGCGGTTGAATAATGAGCCGAAACAGATAATTTCTTTTCCCATGAACTGATGCTCAATCTGTCATATTTACTCTTTAAACTTCCATGAAATAGACTTTAATGCCTCTAATAATATGGCTTTCAAGGACAGTAGGGGTTGACAGAAATACACAGTTTCTACAAGCAGTGACCAATTCTCGAATGGAACTTGTGTGGTGTTAGACATTTTATGGTTAGCAAGTGTGCATGGTATTTCAAAATCCAATAGACAAAATCCCTACTCTTCAACAGTAGGCACCACACAATGTATACCACCAAAGTGGAAACTACCAATTTTAGCATTGTTCCCTTATCCAGTAAAAATTAAACATCAGACACAACAAATTATAATTGTGTCTCACTGAACTTTGTCTATAATAGGCTTCATCTGGAAGAAGATTTTGTCTTCCAAATAAAAAATTATCAGAAAAATGTCAACTACCGTGTAATAAAGTCATGGAGTAAAGAAATGAGCCCTGCACTAGTAAATGACTATTTCCAGAAAGGGTGTAGGTCACACAAAGAGTATTAATTTGATCAGGAAGATTTAGATTGCTAATTGCTAATTTAGTTAACTCTTTAATTAGTTTATCATCCGCAAATCAGAAAATTGACGAAAGAAGCATTATGCAAATATCTCTATAATTCATCCCCAAACAGTCAATCAAATTAAGCAAGGACAATGAGGAAAGAACATAAGTACATTAGAAATCCAATAAAGAGAGAAGAAATACAACAAAAGAAATCAATATTTAGCAGGGTAGCAAGTACCTCAGCAAAAGACCTGTAATTACATTTTGATTCAACCGGCTTCATTCTTGCTTTTATTTGTTCACAGGCATCTAGCACTGCAGCACCATACATATCAGAGCTTGCAGAAGCTGCTGTTGGAGATGCATTTGGAACCTGGTCCAGCACCATACTTATGTTACGTATTCAGAAGTACAACCCAGAAAATGGATAATCTAAACCATTCCAGATAATAAGAATACCAAACTAATGCTCCACTTAAACAATAATGCAATTCCTTTGAGCTTTACTGTCAATTTTAGTGAGAAATCACTGCAACTATTTCATCAACCATCACATACATTACATGAAAAGATAATGGCAAATGCTTAGGGAAAAGAAGTAGGACATCTGCTAACAGAAAGTAAAAAATATAATTTCCAATATAATTCAGCTAACTGCATACTCAGGTTGGGTAATCTCAAATCCACTGCAACATTTTTTAGTCTAAGAGTTATCATGAAATTAAACCTTAGTCTGTTTCATCAAAAAAATTGGTATGCTAAATTTAATGAAGCCTCACACAACGGGATACCTTCTTTGTATATGTTATATGATCATCCTTAACAGATTTCCTGACCATGCTTTCCTAAAATCCAGATAAATCGTTCGAAAACTAATCTCAGATTTCAAGGTACTAGGTCCATTATCTTAAAATCTCATAAATGGCTAAGCAACAACTGAATCCATTTTCCATATGTCAAGCTAATCTATAGTTCCCAGATAACTTGACCTATGAGATACAGAAATTAATAAATTCACAGAGATGGCAATTCACCAAACAAAATTCTCTATCTCCATGAAACCCCACACCAGTAAAAAGCAGGGAAAGGAAGGAAAAGGACAAAAAAGGAAAAAAAGATCATGAAAAAGTTTGAAGATCACAGAATAATGACTGTAACTTTCATTAATTTAATAGTATGCAATGTGCTGATCAAAAATAAACATGGAAGTTCAGAGATTACAGAATAATATGACTGTAATTTTCCATTAGTTTAATAGTATTGACCGGGACAACCAAAAATAAATGTAAAAAAGCAGCTTTTCACTAGGGCCAACTACAAATTATGGAAAGAGCAAGTCCTAAAAAAAAGAGGAAATTCCAAGTAAATTGCTTGAAAAATACCTTATCAGTACTTGTCTCGGAGATGAACACAGAACTGAGAGGAATATTAAAGGCAGAAGCTGCAATTTGAGCAACCTTTGTATGCAACCCTTGCCCCATTTCAACACCCCCATGCGTGACTAAAACTGTTCCATCTGTGTAGACTTGAACAAGAGCACCGGCCTGTATTAAAAAAGAGAAGCTTAAATAAGATCTAGCCAGTCATTCCTTTTGGATGTTATAAAAATGCTTGTGAAGCAACCTGAACTATTGATTATATACAACAACTATACCTTTATCCCATTATGTGAGGTCCCATTATGTGAGGTCGGCTATATGGATCATATCTCGCCATCACTTTCTATTAAAATACCTATTTTCATTTAGATTTAGATAATTCAGGTAGATTTTAATAGTTTCTTCCCAACTCTTTTTAGGTCTTCCCCTTCCCTTTTTAGTTTGAGTTAATCTAGTCTCTAGATACCATACCGGTGCATCTAAAGGTCTCCTATGCAAATGTCCAAACCACCTTAAATGTATTTCCCTCATTTTCTCATCTATTGGAGCTACTCATACTTTCTTTCTAATACAGTCATTACTTATTCTATCTAGTCTAGTAGATCCACACATCTATATGTACATGTCCAAACCACCTTAAATGTGTTTCCCTCATTTTCTCATCTATCGGAGCCACTCTTACTTTCTTTCTAATACAGTCACTACTTATTCTTTCTAGTCTAGTATATCCACCCATCTATCTTCATATTCTCATTTCTGCTACTATCATTTTTTGTTCATGTTTATAGTTAGTGCCCAACACTCTGATCCATAAAGCATCGCTGGTCTTATGGCTGTTTTATAAAAATTTCCTTTCAATTTTAGTGGTACTTTGCGATCACAAAGTATAGATTATTGATTACATATGTACCAAAATATTTAAGAAAACAAATTCGATAACATCCCAATCCAAGCGTGCAGCAGGTTGCCAACAGGCTCAATTTAACTTTGCATGTTTCCAGAAGAAACAAGAATAGACATACTAAATGGAACCACCCAGGCCCGGATTCTAATGCTCTATATGAAGCTAGACCATTCCAGCCCTTCTGAACTTTCTGTACATAAAACTAGTCATAGTATCTTTTAAGGAAATAAGTTCTGTTTTAGTAGAAGATAAACAATGCGAAATAACACAATAAAGATGACTAAAATCCAGTTAAGCATGATAGGAACTGGTGAACCTGCCTAAATTTCAAAAATTAAGCTGTTAACAAGAAGATCCAATGACAGAAGTACCACGTACAACTGTTCTCAATCAATGAATCAAACTCCAGTAAAACACTTGGAAGCCCACCTGGTTCATAAACTTTGAAGTAAAAGAAATTCCAAATTTAGTGGGGATTATTGCAATTCCACGTTTCTTCCATCTATTATGAGCATTGAAGTGATCTACTTCTTCACGAGCCTTATTAAAATCACAAGATGACTTCAAGTCATTCCAGATACGCTCCAAGGTAAAGTGCTCTATTTGTTGTCCATAATGTAATATTGATCCTTCCCTCTGAAAATTGATTTCCTGAAAGAATGACACAAAAAATATAGTTCACAATCTTGATAGACTTTTTAGTTCACAGAGAACCATCCATTTTGTTAAACTTTCCTTTTCCATTATGGCAACCTTTATGCATTATAAGAAACATTAACGAGAAACAAGATTCAAAAAACAAAAGGCATAGCAACAAAAGTCAAGAAAACAAAAGGCATACCCTTATTTCTTCTGGGCTTTTCTTCAATTCCATGGCTGTTCTCTGGATCCAATTTTCAGCAATCAGCATACCTTGAGGGCCCCCAAATCCTCTGAAAGCAGTGTTGCTAGGGAAATTAGTGAAGCAAACCCTTCCATTGATTCTGACATTAGGTATTTCATAGACATTATCTGAATGGAACATAGCACGTTCAAGTATGGCAAGTGACAGATCAAGTGAATTTCCAGCATTATTGAATATTTCAAGATCCAAGGCAAGAACCTTCCCATCATTTGTGAAGCCAACCTACACCATAATTGCTTGAGGACATTAACAAAATTGAAGTCCATTCAGTATGAAAGAAAAGGGGGAGGGGGGAATCTCACACCAGAATCATCATTATCCACCAAAAAAAATAAAAAAATAAAAAAATCAATACTTTGGTCCTCCCTTCCTTCAGAAAGAAGACCTGAACCCTAAATTAGAGTTCAGAAAGATTACGAACTATGCAAAGCTATGGTCTAGTTCTTTTACACATTTATCAGCCAAATAGTCCAGTATATACCATAACTTCAATTTCTTTATACACAATGGAGAACACCTCACTTTCTCTATCTTGTTCTCATCTCAAATATTCACCTCTTGTAACAAACTCAGTATGCGCACCAGTACAGTTCATATTGCATTAAAGGGACAAATTTTGTAGCCAGTGGCAATAAGCAGTAGTAATTAACAACTAAATTATGTGGATCATTCCATTCACATATGGCCATGCTAATCAATAAATTTTTCACAAGCTTCAAGAATCCCAATATAAGGAATGGCTCTTACTTATCAGAGTAACAATATGTTCACAAATAACCCAAAAATTTTTGACTGACTCCTCCTTTCCATTAAAGTTCTAAATTCTCTTCTACAAATATCCAGGAATGGTGCAATCAAACAACAAAAGAGAATGAAAGGAAGTCACAAAAAAAGGTTTTTTGGGACATGCTAGAAATACCAGGCTAATAAGATCCCATACACTGGGTGTGGGACTCCATGACTCTAAATTTGTAATATAAAAATTAAATGACCAAGAATCAGGCTCAAGTTCAATTTTGGCAGGTAAATAAGTACCTTGTACTTCCCAAGAAAGCTGTGCCTTTGACCAGTAATCATCATGTCTACATCTCGATCCAATGTAATTTTTACTGGACAATTTAACAGATACGAAGGAATGGCAGCGGCAGCAGCAATGAAACCGGATCTTGTCTCTTTTCCACCAAATCCACCACCAATTCTTTTTGTCTTGCAAACCACTTTTGACATAGGAAGGCCAAGAACATGAGAAACATACTTCTGGTGCTTTTGAGGGGCCTACAAAGGAAAATTTTAGGACAGAAAATTCAGGGAAATAAGATTTCAGAGTAGAACTAACAAATTTTCATTATCATCAGGGAAGAAGAAAGAGTCCCATCAGGGAAGTTAAGACTTCTGCAAGTTGCTGCACTGTTCAGTTACATAGTTGAAATTTGAAAGGGATTGGCTTTCTCCAGTTTTCTTTTCACTCAATTACAACTTTAACTATTCATACCAACAGCCAAGGACATCAAAATAAGATATTTTCTATTTGAGAGCATAATTAATTTTTCACCTTTAACTTTCTTCCATAAGGCCTCATTCAAGTGATGACATATATGAAAGAACCATTCCCATTAGACTTCCAGAACATAAATTTTCCATTACTTTCCTACATGTTTGCTGTTTGACAGTGCAGAGATCATGTTTCAAACAAGTTATAAGTCCAAGAAGCCAATGGAACCCAAAGAGAAGAAGTCAAAATAGTTTTCATTCATCCACTTATAGAATACATGAAAAAACAAAGTAAGCCTTTATCCCAATATGTGAGGGTTGGCTATATGGATCATATCTCAACATCGCTTTCTGTTTATATGATTTAAAGTATGATCCATATAAGGTTGACAGTTTTTAACATTGGCTGTCAACCTAACAAAAATCACTTGCAGAATACGACTCACAAAAATCCAACATTCCATTCTTTTAATTACTTTTTATTTCCACTAAATGAGCCAAAGTATGCACAAAGATACATACTCCAGGTACTTGCGTATAACATCTCTCCATTAAACAATATCATTCAAGATAGATATACAACATCTTCAAGATCAAAAGTCCTCCGTTCCTTTTCCTTTAGGAGAAACCACAAAATTGCAACTTGCTCTTGGGACCTAGACTCACACTAATTTTTGAGATCAAGGATATAAATAAGCAGATGCTTGTAACTTACCTGGGTTGATGAGATCATATGAATCTCATTACCATTATCCACTGTCCATATCAAACTGCTATTTGGCTCCAAGTAGAAATGTTCCTGGCCACCTATCTGAACTGTACCCTCTATGATCTTGTCACACTGATCAGATTGAAAACAAAGTTGTACATCCCCTTTTCTTAAACACCTTTCTGTATTAGGATGAAAACTGTTACACTTAAGGGCATCTTGAATGGATAAAACAGCTGGCAGTTCTTCATACTCGATATGAACCCTTCTTGCAGCAAGTTTTGCATTTTCATGTGTATCAGCAACAACTACTCCAACTACCTGAAGCAACAAGTGCACGATCAAGTCACTTTGATAAAACTCTAACTCCCAAACAAGAGCTCTTATAATTTTGCTCATAGATTGAACACAAGCAGCTATGAATACCAGTAAAAGCTTATACGGCATTAATAGATCTCTAATTTCCAAGCAATCACCAGTCACGTGTTACAACTGTTGGGTAAAAAATTAACCGCTTGTTCTTGTTTACTGAGAGCCTACTCCTTTTCCAAAATCACATAGAAAACAATATAGATATATATATATATATATATATATATATATATATATATATATATACACATAAATAATATTACCTGACCCACGCAAGTGACAAGCTTTGAAGCAAAAAGTTCCTCATCTGCAATGACAGGCCCTAGCATATTATCGCCTGGAATATCCTTTGCAAAAAAAGCTCCAGCAAACCCAGGTGAAGATTTTGCATCCGAATCATCAATTGAGAGTATACGTGCATGAGGCTTTTTACTGAGTACCAAAGCAGCATACAAACCATTAGGAGGCATTGGCGTATCATCAGTATATTCTGCCTCTCCTGAAACCTGGAAACAATTGGAATATCAAGGAAAACCTCAGAAAGCAGATTTTCCAGAAGAAATGCAAACTACAAGATCAACAATCGGAGCAAATTTGAAAAAACCAAAAGAAAATGTCTGATCAGTTGGAGACAGACAACCAGCACCTCTATGACATAGCATTACTAAGCAAAACAATGGCACACTATCCTTACAACTGATGCAAACGAAAAATGAACCAAACAACCAAAGATGCTCCAATGACAATCACAACTCAAGACTCCTCAAGCTAAGAGAAAACAAATTTTATTTTAGGAAAATATTAAAAAATATAAAAAAAATAAATAAATTAGTGTTCATTGGTAAAGATTCAAACGTCAACTCCCAAAGAAAGCCTCTGCCTCATGTACATGTTGTTCCAGTTAAGAGTTAAAGAAAAATATTTCCTTTTGTAAGGTAACATCAATGACACATAAAAGAGTAACAACTCAGCTCAACAAACAACAAAAGGAGTAGATGTGCCAAATTTTTTATATGGCCACATTAGCAAAAACCTGTCAGTTCAAATAAAAAGGAACTCAATGAAGAAATCAAACAAGATTTCAACCCAACAAATGCTTGTGTCTAAGCACAAAAACCTAAAATGTTAAAAATTACAACAACAAAAAATGCATGTGATGCAACTTTCTCTTCCTTATTCGATCATACTTATTAATATACATTGCAGCTGTAATTTCTAGCTGTAGCTTGATGCATGAATGCGTGAAATTATTGTCAATGAGTCAAATCAAATCCAATAAAATAGGAATTACGTGTGTCAACCATTCAGTTAGTCTATCTCTTTCTCCCTTTTTCCCAATTATTTTGGTTAATAAAGTTCTTGCCTGAAGTTTTGCAGAAAGATGAACTTCAGGAGACCCTACAGCAGTCCCTTGTTTTGTAATTTCAAAGTCTTGATTTCCGACACTGGATGGTCGATGAAATGATTGTATGGCTGATAGATGGGATGATGAAATGCTTGAAGGAGAAGATGTTAGTCCATCCATTTGATGACAAACCCACAAGAAAAATTTGAAAAAGAAACTTAGTGTCAAAGATTTCCTAAATTCCACCATTCCACCTGGAGCATCTTCTCTCATCAAAATGTCCTCCTCCAGAAATTTCAAAGCACCCTGTAATAGCTTGTTATTCCAATTCTTCCCAATCAAAAACATTTTTGTTTTACACGCAGAAAGAGAAACAGGAGCTACGCCACCATAAACTATTGAAGCATCTGAAACTACCCACATTTTATCCCTCTTTTCAAGAGAAACCCTCATTCCAGCATTAACGATGGCAATATCATCATCCCTCCTGTGAGCTTGCTTAAATTCCCTCACAAACTCAAATGGTTTATTCCAAGGTAAAAAAACCGAGTGCAGGATTTCAGTTCTCGTCATATCCACTTTGCGGTAACCTAGGAAAAAATTTTCAGCCAGGCATGTTCTAGTGTTCCCTTTGCCATCAATGATGCGGAACTTTGCTCCAGCAGCCATCCAAAGAGGATTCAAGTCTGATATTGGACTGGCAGTGCAAACATTCCCACCAATAGATGCAATATTCCTTATTTGTGTTCCAGCAAACCATTTCATCTGGTGAATGAGAGCTCTACAAGACCAAGTTTCATGGGTAGCACGCTCATGTACAACTTCTTGCAGTACTTTCATCAGTTCTGAAAGTTTAACTGCAGCACCTATCTCCAAACCTTCATCCTTCACACTTAACTGGTTAAGTTCTGGGATATGTGCCACAGATATCAAAACTGGATACTGAATCCTTTTGAGCCTCATTTCAATACCAACCTCAGAATTGCCTACAACTAATTTTGCATCTGGATATCTAGTTTTGAGGTCTAGTACACCCTGAAGCTTTAAAGGCCTATACCATTTAAGCCCATTTGAACCCGTCAGACATAAAGAACTCTGCTTTCTCAATAAGAGCTCAGGGGGGAAAATAAGCTCTTTGTTGGTGTACGTTGTTCCATCAATCTCACTGTAGGAGACTGGCCTATGACGATCAATACAGCAGATACTTGTTTTTAACTTCTCACTGTTGCTTTGGGTTTTCAATCCACAAGAACATTGCTTTCCACTTGATGGGCAAATAAACTCACCACTGAGGTCTTCCGAAGTTCCATTAGTGTACAAGCTGTTCTCAGTTTTAGCAAATACTCGAAATGCATCAATAATGGGTCTATAACCTGTACACCGGCACAGGTTTCCAGCTAGGGTTTCTTCTATCTGCTCTTCTGTCGGTGGTTCTTTAGAGGACCTTAGCAGTGTGTACATGGACATGATGAAACCAGGAGTACAAAAGCCACATTGTGAACCATGAGAATGCGCTAAGGATTCCTGCAAAATAAGAGTGGAAATAAACGAAAGAAGACAGACCAAATCCTTAATCAAATGAACCATTCCAAATGTTTTATCCCTATAGTTGACCCCCCAAAGATATTGACTCATTAAATAAGTGTTACAAGTTTATAGTTGAGCCTATTGTTGCAGCATTTCAATTTACAAATCTTATTCTATTTTTTTATTTCCAATTCTGTTCTCCACCAAGTAAGTCTTTGGAAAGTTTAACCTCATTACGGTACATAAGAGATTTCTGAGAAAAAAAATTGGTACTACATGCGTGGACTATTTGAAGTCATGCGTGCATAATGTAATAAACCTGGATTGGATGCAAGCCTTGCCTGCAGTTCCCCAAGCCCTCCACCGTAATTACATGCATCCCTTCAACAGAATACAGAGGAGCCAAACATGCATTAATTGCTTGGTGCCTAGAAAATAAATAACGATGACACAAAGAAACAATCTGTCAGCTGTGTCATCATATGAAACATTTGCATCATGCAACAGGCCACTGTATGCTAGACAAAACATAATGCATGGTAAGGTAGCTCCATACTTAGTAACATGGCAGATGAATTCAAAGTAGCAAAAAGAAAATTTGAAACAGAACCATGCAATAGTAATAATGGACCAAACTGCTACCATACAACAATATGATATGACAGTGATAATGGAAAAGCATCAGAATATACTTCATGTAGATTGATATAATTATTAAAGTAAAAGCCCATGTTCCCCATTATCTAAATTCTGCTCTAAGCAATTTACGTTACATGTTGACTAATGAAAGGGTTCATCTTCAGCCTACGCCAAAAAGTCAAATTTGTGTATCAACATATTCTTAATAGTTTTATCTTTCACAAAGAATGCAAGTTAGAAACGCAAAACAAATAGGATTCCAAGAACGCCCACTGACAATAAGGAAGGAGTGTATGATATGGGAAGGAAAATCCCCTCAGGAGAAGACAAAGTTTCAAAATGAATAGAGGCGGTGCAATTTTTTACCTAATGCTTAATATGGTTAAAAATCATGATGCCTATAAGCCACAAAATATCCATTCAAACATAAGAGTTCAATCCCCCAAATGTTCAAGGAAAAGATTCTATAATTTTCTGTCATTCCCTTCCCAAACTCACTCAAAACCTCAGAAGTAAATAGAAGACAAATCAAAGGAAAAATCCCGAATTCTTTGGCAGTTATATACAATATTTTTTAAAATATAACATTATTACATTTTTCTATGTTAATCAAATCATAAATTGAATCTGTACTTTGAATTATGTAATTTGGATAATAAAACGGGAAAACTAAATTTTCTTCTAACTTTTTCTATTAAAGTCTTAGTGGAAAGAACAATGAATGCATGGCGCAAGGAAAGCAAGCCCAAAAGCATCTTTACTACATTTATATAGATAATTGTTTTTCCTCTTCTAACACTCTATCTTGTGACCAATGAATTAATTTATTTTGGATTAATATTCTCCAGCTTTTAAGTACAGTAACTTTTGCCCTTATTAGGAATTAAGGAAAAAATGCTCCCCCTTAAATCATTTTGAAATTTCCCCTATTCATAGGGGAATTTTCCTCAAGGATATTACTAATTGCACTTTTTGATAATAATGTAGCATGGGCTATGAGACCAGGTAATCCTTCCTGGAAAAGCTGAATTTAACTTTGACAGCGAATGAAAGAAATGATAAAGTGTAAATGAAAAATGGATAACAAACAGATTTTAAGTCTCTCCAATAATGGTTAAGATCTATTGTTGGCCAATTTTGTGATAGTACCCTAGCATGGTAAATAGATCTGCCAATCAGTCCTCAAGAATCAGAACTTTATTTTCTTTAGAAGATGGAAGAGATGAATGCAAATTTTACAGTTGAAAAAAGCTACAAAAAGGGTAAAGAAAGCCCATACGAAACTAGATTAAATGGTTCTAAGTAAATGATACCAATAGAACCTTCTAACGGCTTCTTTACAAAGGTAAAAGTGATGAAAATATGAGAACCAAGGTTGAAACAATCAACCATCCAGCCGTGTCAACTCAACCAAATTCAAGAGAGACAAATCTAAGAGCACAAGTTGGATGTTTAGTTGAGAATTCGCCTACAAAGAGACGTCCACACCTTGATCCGAAAGCCAAGACATCATTCGTCATTCTAGTCATCCATGAAAAATCAAGAATGAAGGATCGAGTGTGGCTGATTTTCACTTGTGTCATCAAGATCCTTAGGCCACTTCTCATCACAATCCAAGTACAAATTTGGAAGGTTCTAATTTGGCAAGAAGCAAAACAAGTTCAGCCACCATTCACTTCTCTAATCCAACCCACACTTGGATTCAACTTTAGGCAATATTATTTCTTCTTCATGAATGAAATTAGAAGCTTCCAAGACCATATCCATGATGTTTAGAGAAGTTTCCAAATTCAGAGCTAGAAGATTTAAAGAAGCTTCCCAATTCAATTCAAGATTGGAAAGCACAAGGCTTGAAGGCAACACAAGTTTGGCCAGCACATAAATCCAAATCAGCCTTGGATTAGTTTTAGTTTTAGGCAACTATTTTGTTCTATTTCCTTTTCTTAGATTAGAATACTTTTAGTAAGTATTTCTTTTAGTAATAGTTTCTTAAAGTAGTCTCCTAAAAAGCTAATCCAACTAGGGAATGGCTTTCTTAATTCTTACAACTTGTAATCTATAAATAGAGGCTATTCAGCCCCAAGAAATTCAAGACTTTTATCAATTACAAACTTGAGAGCTTTGTGCTTTTCTTTGAGTTCTAGCTTGGAACTTGTTTTGAGTCTTGAGGATAGACTCTTAGGTTCATGTTTAAGCTATTTTATTGAGTTTCTTTCCCTCAACAATCTGAGTGTGCCGGTTGGTTTCAAGGATAGTCAAAGTTCACATCTTGGATCTTTGATAATTCCATTGGGTGTCAAGTGGACAAAAGTAAGGTTCCAAGGATAGTCAAAGTTCACATCTTGGGTCTTTGATAATTCCGTTGGGTGTCTTGCTAAAGGAAGACTAGTTCAACCTAGAGGACGATACTAGGACCAACAATCTGGTATAGGTTCGAATTCTTATTCTTTGGTTTAAGATTTGTATCAAAAAGTAGTTTGGTTCTGCAGAGCACATTTAACAGTGGATCTATAGCTAATGAAAAAAACACAACCACCTAACAACGAGAGAATATTTTTCAGAATTTTTTCATATACTATCAAATATCAAATTGCTAAAAAAATTCACATATGCTTCTTTCAACATGTTTTAATCCAGGTAATGAAAGCTCAAAAAAGAAGCAATCAGTGTATGTGATCAATCAATAGAGGATGATGAAATTCAAACATGGCATGATCATGCAATCTGTACATACATTACCATGTTCAGTATTAAATACTCAGGATAGATTATGAAAAATTGACCTTGCGATGAACAGGATCAAATTGTTAATTTTGCCTCTTGTTTTGAAACTGACGTTTGTCTATTAGTGTGCCTCATCACATAAGCTTTCAGTTCAGAGGAGAAATCAAGTCTAAAGATTGGGAATAAGTTCAAATAAACAGGCCATTTATCAAAAATAGCAACAAAATTTGGAATGTCCTTGTGATTTTGTGAAGCATCATGCATACTGCTGCTTTAGAATCTAAGAAATAATGGTTGAAACCTTCTTGAACATTTCAATGAACTTCAAACTCAGAAAAGTTATTCCTGTCGTTTCCATTGTTTTATTACCCACCGAAAAATAAACTTAAGCTAAAAACTTAAATTTCTTTATTCATTGGCAAGTTTCTCTTCTTTTTTGTTCCTTAGACAAATTCCAAATGCACAAAAACAGCCCCCTTGAAGTTTCCATGTTTCCAAGAATTAAAAGATCTGCAAAAATCTAGGCACAAGGCTTTATGTTATTTTTCCTTTTTGGAGTATGCATCAATGGCAATGAGTTGCAGAGGTAAGCACCATATAAGAGAGCAAACAAATGGAGAAGATTGTCCAGAACAACATAAACACAAAAGGTCCTCAGTTGTCTGTTTGAGTAGAAAACAGAACAATGTAAACGCAAATAGGTCCTTAGTTGTCTGTGTGTGTCTCAGAGAAGAAAAGACAGAGAAAGAGAGACTCACACGCATTTCCTTTTGTTATGATCCAAAAAGGAAACCATGACAGTACATGCCCCACAACCACCTTCGCCACATCCCAGCTTAGTACCCGTCAAACCTTCACCTATATAAAAGTGCAGGGACAACATAAAAATCAATTAGTTGGATAAACCAACCTACGAAATTGAAATTAGGATAACAATAAAGGGATTGGAACCAGGAAGACACATGAAATCATATTCAAAAGAATATGAAAACGAAACAGCCAAACAACTTTAAGCTTCCATGAACATCCATCTCGCTATTGATATCTTATGAATGAACAGCGTATCTATCTCAATAATAAAGAGGTGTTCTAAGAAACTGATTATGAGTTTACAACGTTAACATGCATCTTTCTTATTTGTCAAAATACCAAAGGAATGCTCAAGGATTTGGAGAAAGCTGCTGAATATGGGGGATGGAATTAGAAAGCTCATCTAGCACAAAGTAGGGACAGGGAAGGACACCTCTTTTTGGTATGATTTTTTGTATCCTTGGGGAGCTCTCTATCTACAGGAATCAGATACTTTGCTCAAAGCTTTTATATGCAACAAAAGGACAAACATGATGGATGAAGCTACTTCAACCATTAAGACTCACAGCAAGAATATAGATGAGATCAAGTGGCTGCCAGAAGCAAATGGCAAGTACACTGTAAGATCAGCTGTCCAGACACTGTGAACCAAAAACCAATAGTTACTTGGCATAACTTAGTATGGTTTAAGCAACATATCCCAAGATTTAGCTACATTTTGTAGATAGTATGCAGACAAAGACTGAGCACAAAAGATAGGATATAAGAATGAGGTATAGCAGTGGATCAAATATGCATGCTATGTAAACAAGAGAATGAAAATATAAATTATTTATTCTTTGATTGTCAAATTTCAGCAGTAACTTTGACCAAATTTCAGAGCTGGTGTTCGGTTACCAGAAGAAATTATGGTTGGGATGTTGAGCTTCCTTGGCACAATATTCTTTAGGACATTCCTTTCAGAGCTTATTAGATGGAATTGAATTGTCTACTACTGTCTATCATACTTGGAAACGAGGACTGGTACCATCTTCAATGGTTCCTCAGTCAGTCCTATTGTCATAGTTGATTCTATAGCGTTGGATGTTAGGACTCCAATAGCAAGATGGGGAGGAGTTAACAAGAGCAAAATCAGCTGGAAAATTGCACTTGAATAGGGACTGGATCAGAATATATTTGATTTAGCAGCAGATGGAAAGCGCAAAGGAAGCAGGGAACGAATAGGAGCTATGTTGCTGTATAGCAGATGGTTTTGATAAAGTCTGTTGTGACTAAAACACTTGTAAAACCTCATTCTCCTTTATCAATAAAAATAATTTATATTTTGCCCAAAAAAATACACTGCCCATTAACAATATCTAACGAAGAAACCTAACCATCATAGCTCATGTCATTACCTAGTTACAAACCAAATTGCAGAATGGGTTTTTTTCCCATATACTGAACTCCTGTCACTATGTTTACAAAAAAATTACGACTCCAAAAACCTACTTACTTCCATTAACTTAATTTCCAAAAAGCTTAATTTTATACAGCTATGATCAAACTGAAAAGTAGCTCAAAATAAAAGGTTCAAAAGAACTGCTTAATTAATCGTCCCACACAACACCATCAACCTCAGTGAACTGCTAGAAATAGACTTGCTGTCATCCAAGACTTATCAATTTGTTCCTTCCAAATAAGCAGTTAATTTGTTCCTTCCAATTCCATTCTATGTACTTCTCAACTTTTTTGCCTAAATGAACTACAACTCTCAAGAAACTTCATCTTTTATCATCAAACTCATAATTCAGACAAATAAAAAAGAGCAACAGGCAAGCATGAGCATGCCAAAAACAATTAAACTTGCTTAACTCACCTTGGCTACGATAACTATTCAATGATTCCTAGAACTAAAAATAGGGGCTCACATGTGAAATCATGACTTTCGATACTCAATCAGCCACTTCCTCACATTTATTTTTTCGTAAAAATAAAGATAGCAAGCTAACATAAAAACAAAATTCCACAAGCATCACTCCTCCTACTTCAAGCTTAACTTTCTCTGCATTTTTGTAAGCTTCCAAAAAATAATACGTCTTTATAGTAGTTTGTTTGAGAATATTTGTATTAGAATGTGTGAAAATTTTGGTGGGATTATTTTAGGAAACAGTATATATTGGGGGGAGAATAAAATTACATTGAAGGAAAATTTTGAATTTTAAATATAAATTTTGAAATAGAATAAAAATGTGTTTCTATATTTTATTTGGGAGAAAATTTAACTTTTTGTAAATAAATATCAATTCAAGAGACAAAAATTAACATTTCCAAACATATTCAATTCAGCAATGAAATTTTGTTCTTTGTCCCAACTTTACTGTAATAAACCAAGCAATTATAACTCAAGCTACTAATTACTATTTCCCAGCATAAACAAAAAGCAACACAATAGATAGGAAATTTGTTGCAGGATCATCATAGACATTACTGAAGCTTCTCAAACAATAAATTACCCCTGAGATACTCCAGAAGGGTCAACTGGGCCAACCCATCAGGCAAAACTCTACGGACACCATTCACGTACAAAATTGCTTCCTTTGAATCTTCTCCCTCCATCCTCCCCAATCCATCTCCCTCCATTAAGGACCCCATATATCTATCTATATATCTCTTAATATGATACTTTATTATACTTTCTGTTCAGAACCCGATTGATAATGACCAAATTTTAAAACTCAGCAACTGTATTTGATATGGGTTGCTCGCCAAATTTGAGAAAAAGGTCGGGAAAGATGATTTGGCTTTTGGGCTCCGGGCAACAGCAATAATATTGCAATGACGGTGGGCGCGTGGACAAGAAATACGAGACGACAAAATGGCGGGGTGATAGTGACGTGGACTTCGTAAGTATAGTATTTTTTTTTTTTTTTTAATGTGTTTCGGCCAAAGCCGAATCAGACAAAATGAGAGTTATTTTCATAAATATTGATTAAAAAAAATTAAATAAATATTAATTTAAAAAATGAGAGTTTTTTCAATTCCTATGAAAGTCGGGTTTTGAAAAATCGACTTTAAAGTCAGTTTTTCAAAACCCGCTTTTAGTACAAACTTAAAAAACGCCCGACCTCCTTTCTTCCTCCTTCCCTCTTTTCTTCCTTCTTCTTTCTTTTCTTCCCATTTCCGCCGCAGACTTCCTCCTTCCTCCTCCAATTTCATTCTTTAATTTTTTCCTTTGTTTTCCTAGATCTACCTCCTTCTCCCTCCCCCACCCCAAATCCAGACCACCTTGCACCCTCCCCCCCTTGCCACTTATTTGACAGCCCCCCACCCCCCTCCTCCAAGAAGTGCCGCCGCCCTCCCCCTCCCTTGGAGGCTCCAACCAAAATATATATATATATATATACAATACTCAAGTTCTTGTCCCATTTTTTTGTTAGAAGGTAAATTACCATTTATTTTTTACAATTTCTATGTTAAATTTGATATTAAATTATTATATGTTAAATTTTTATGTTGTTTTATATGTTAAATTTTGATGTTAAATTTGTATGTGGCTTTATATGTTAAATTTTGTGTTACATTTGTATGTTATTTTATATGTTATATGTTAAAATTTATTTTATATATGAAATTTGTATGTTAAATTTTATGTTAAATTTGAATGTTAAATTTGGATGTTAAATTTGTATTTTAAATTTGTATATTAAATTTAATGTTTAATTTTATGTTAAATTTTATGTTAAATTTGGATGTTAAATTTGTATGTTAAATTTAATGTTTAATTTAATGTTAAATTTGGATGTTAAATTTGTATGTTAAATTTAATGTTAAATTTTATGTTAAATTTGGATGTTAAATTTGTATGTTAAATTTAATGTTAAATTTGGATGTTAAATTTGTATGTTAAATTGAATGTTTAATTTGTATGTTAAATTTGTATGTTAAATTTAATGTTTAATTTTATGTTAAATTTGGATGTTAAATTTGTATGTTAAATTTGTAAGTTAAATTTAATGTTTAATTTTATGTTAAATTTGGATGTTTAATTTGTATGTTTAATTTGTATGTTCAATTTTATGTTCAATTTTTTTTATATTTGAAATTGTATGTTACATTTGTAAGTTAAATTATATTTTATATGTTAAATTTTATATTTAATTTGTGTGTTTAATTTGTATGTTTAATTTTATGTTAAATTTGAATGTTCAATTTTATGTTTAATTTGTTTGTTAAATTTGTATGTTATTTTATATGTTAAATTTCATGTTCAATTTTTTTTATATTTGAAATTGTATGTTACATTTCCAAATTAAATTATATTTTATATGTTAAATTTTATGTTTAATTTGTATGTTTACTTTTATGTTAAATTTGTATGTTCAATTTAATGACTTAAAATCTGTTAATTAGTTATCCTATATTGATAAAAACTTTATTTGTAGTGAAAAGGAAAATAAGTTGAGCGAAGAACATTTTCGAGGATCGAAGTAACCGACAAAGGTAAACAATTTATATATTATGATTGTGATTTGACGTTAATTTTGTTTCAAAAGTTGTTAATTATTGCTAGAATTATTTGAATTGATGTTGGAAATTTTGTTGTGAATAAAGTATGGTGATTTTTTTATTTGGAATGATTGGGATTGATTATTAATTTCATTCACTGAATTGCCAATTATTGGAATAGTAAGTGTTGAATAGTGGAGTTGATACTGTAAGTTAAAGAATGGTGGTCGGATTTGATGAATATAATGCTTTATGTTGTTGGAAAAATATTAGGTTATGAATGTATGGAAAAATATTAGTTGTTTACTTGCGTGAGGTGGTGATTTAGACTTATTTTTATTGAGTTTGCTATTATTGGAATAATACGTTGTGAATAGTACTGCTGATGATGCCGAACAAAGAATTTATATTAGATTTGTTGAATATAATTGTGAATGTTGTTTGACGCATAAACCAAAGAAAATGGTTGGTTGTTTACTTTTGTCTAGGCGCGATTTGGCTTTATTTGGATTGATTTGGAATTTTATTCAATGAGTTTCCTCTTATTGGAATAATTAATTCCAAATAGTGGTGTTGATGATGATAATGAAAGGATTGTGGTTGGATTTGACGAATATAATGCTTTATGTTGCTGAGAAAATGTTTGCTTATGAATGGATGTGAAAATGTTAGTTGGTTACTCTTGGATCATTTTGGATTGTGTTGGATCGTTTTGGATTGTTTTAGACCGTTTTGGATTGTTTTGGATTTTAGCCAATGAGTTTGATGTTATTGGAAGGATAAGTTGTGAATAGGGGTGTTCATGGTAATGAATAAAGGATTGTGGTTGGATTTGACACATATAATGCGTTATGTTGTTGGGAAAATGTTTGGTTATGAATGGATGTGAAAATGTTAGTTGGTTACTCTTGTTGGGTTGTGAGTTAGATCGTTTTGGATTGTTTTGGATTGATTTGAAATTTTTTTGGATTGATTTGAAATTTTATTTGATTCAATGAGTTTGCTCTTATTGGAATAATAAGTTTCAAATAGTAGTGTTCATGGATGGTGTATATAAAGTGGAGAAAATAGTGCAAACTTATTCAAACTATTTCTACCCCATGCCCCACGAGGACTATTGGCCACCAGAACCTTTTCATCTGGTCGTCGATACAGCAAGACTCAATGACCGTTCAGGCCGTCCAAGATCCACCCGTATAAGGAATGAAATGGATCGAGCAAAAAATCAGAGGTGTAAGGCATGTGGAGTATTTGGGCATATAGGAAGGCATGCCCAAACATGGAGAGGATTAGAAATAGGACAGCTATGACCCCATGAATGCTGATATGTAATAAAAACTATTTTGTGATATTAGTATATCAATTATTATTATTTTAGTCATTCGGTGTTTAATTTTATCCTTTAGATCGTTTTGTGTTTTATGTTGTGTCTGTATGTTTGTACAAAAATACAAAATGGACTCATAAGCTTGTTTTCGCATGTGAATTACGCAATCTCCAATATGTGTCCACTGATATTATTAATTCTTTGAGGTGTTTGAATGGACGTGGCAAGACGTTGTGTGTTAATGTAGTTGTTTTTTTTACATATGCCAAAGGTACTCACAACGAAATTTTCGCATGTTCTATTTGCAATCGTCAATGGATTTTGCAAATAATGTAGTAAAATTGTGAATCTTATGTTCAGGTTATGGAGTTTGCGGGCACTTCATCCACATTCGCCGATGTATCTCCTGGGCCACAACGGCGGGATGTTCTCACGCTTCAAGCTAGTCATCGATTGGAGCTCGTTTGGGATAATCCAAAAATGGAGCCATTGAAAGTGTACAGGGCAGATGTGGACGTGTGGAAAGTTGGGCCACTCGATATTAGGGTAGTTGACTTCTTTTACGAAGTGAACTTTTATGGTGTATACATGGTAGGGTGTATACAAGTTGACTAGGCATTGATCATGACATTGGTGGAGAAATGGCGGCAGGAGACACACACATTCCACCTTCCAGTTGGTGAAGCCACCATGACGTTACAAGATGTCGCGGCACTATGGGATTTACGGATTAACGGAGAACTGGTGATTGGGCAAGATCCGATTCATATGCTTGAGGAGTGGCAGACTCTATGTTACGAGCTGCTGGGTTACATGCCGGCCCCCAACCATTTCGACGGAGATCGATTGAAATTAAAGAGTATCGCAATGCATATCCGGACACGTCCTCTACTAGATGATACCCCATATGAGCAGATGGTACAACATGCTAGATGCCAGATCATGCAAATGATAGGGTCGATCATGGGGGATAAGTCAGGTACGAAGGTCAAATTGATGTACCTACCTCTATTGAGGGATATAGCGACGGCATCGGGGTATAGTTGAGGTAGCGCCGTGCTAGCATCATTATATAGGGCATTATGTCGGGCGGCAATGGGAGATACGGCCGGCATATGTGGACCTATGGGCTTATTGTAGGTGTGGGCCTGGGGGAGATTACCTCGAATAAGACCCCAACACCGAAATGTCGGAAACCCTCATTGATATAACTACCCCGACATGCCTTTAGGACCAACAGCGTGCGTGTACGTGTTTACTGGTCACATTTTTGCCATGACATATTTGATTTATTTTAAATTGTGTCTGATCCTCTATATGCTCGTATATTGATCATTGCAGATGGAACATGGGTCTGAGTTTTGAAAATTTCGGATGCCATGTGTTACGTATGTATCGGGATCGGCGGACTATATGGCCGAAGAGGACGTAAGTAGATAAATAATTACTGTTTCGAAATTATTGGCTCGTTACAACTAAATTTAGTTCAAACAATGATGATTGTTAACCTTCTCTCTTTCACAGTTTATCTGGCAACCGTATCAAGATGCCGACATCAGATGTATGAGTTCGAATAACGCTTTATTTGGCCGTACTATTTGGTGTGCAGCCGTGCCTCTGCTCAACTTTGATGTAATTGAGCTACATTTACCAGGGCGGGTTATAAGGCAATTTGGCTATATTCAGACGATCTTTCCGACCGTAGACACGGATATGAGGTTGCATCAAGTGGATCGACGGGGTAGGAGCGGGACAAACTGGATGTCACGGCATGCAGCTTTCGTTCACCAATGGAACAGCCGAATGGACCGGATTGTGACTGGCAGGCCTGCAGCTAGTCCTATGCATTATTTCTCAGAATACATGATATGGTATCAACAGATTACTCGGAATCTTATCAGTAATCCCGCGCATCGACCGGACCAGGGTATGTGTCCAACCGGATTGATTGTCTCGTATTGGGTATGTATATAACTTTTAAAGTGTTCATATTCGCCGATGTATAAAAAATGTTAAGACTAAGCACTTTTTTATATGCAGGGATCATGTTGGGAGCAAGTGAATGATTTGGCCCGCGATTTCACCAATGTCGAGGTAGATACCAGATCTCAAATGGGAAATGTATATGACGTGTCCAACCGTGCTATGACAATGGTTGGGAGGATCGCCGCCTGCAGATGTCACGTGCAAGTTTTCAAGGTGAATTTCAACCATGGCATTCGCGTCCCTATATGTCTGCTCGTCTGTCGACGTCAGGCCGGCCTTCTATTTCGGGACGTCCATCTACTTCTAGTCGTCCATCTATGTCCGAATGTCCGTCTACTTCCCGCCGTCACAATGTTGATGAGGATGATCGGATTTTGGCCGCTAGTATGTTTCTTTATCAGCCCGATGAGCCATATGAAGAGACACCTGAGATGGACCTTTTATCACAAGGCCGCGCTAGTACGTCATCTCAAATGTCTCATTACAATTTGGTCTATGAGCGACGTCGAAGGCGTTCTCGTCCACAATCACGTATGGATGAATCAATTCCTTTTGACCTAAACGCACTGGAGACGGACGACAACCCACAACCCCAACCCCAACCCCAACCCCAACCCTAGCCCCCTAGGCGACAGCCACGTAGGAATATTAGACAGCCTCCCTGTGGGACTTGATTAATTTTTTTTCCTTTTTTGTCACTTATTGAAATTTAAAGATTTTTCCCATAACTTTATTAATTAAGTGAAATCTCCTCACTCATTCCAAATGTTATTATAGAAAAAAATACATGTTACGACTTGAGAGGTAATCTAACCTAAATTGCTATAAGAAGTTGATTTCCTAAATATGCCCTTTGTAATGATCTAAGGTGGGATCCCAAATATTATTAAACAACAAAATTGTAAAAAGCATATACGAAAATTTTATATGTCTTCTTACGAAATAAACAGATATAATTATATTATTTTTAATTTAACATTCTCTTATGCATTTCCAAAAAATATAAATAAAATCATTTGTACTAATACGAGCGAAATTTTTGAATATTGTTTATTTAAAAAAATAAATATTGATAATTTAGGACTCGTTCATAAAATAGTGCAGTTGCTATCATGGATATCGACTTGAAGTAAAAAAAATCAATATTTATTTCATTTTTTATTAAAAAAACAATATTATGCAAATTAACTTTACTGCTATCCATATCCTTTCCCCTATTTTGATTGGTTTTGCTTTTCCATGCAAAGATTCTTCATATCATTTCATATAGTAAGCCGTACAAGCATGGGAAATAGTCGAAACACTAGAGCCTATGAGGCTATGAGCCCCATTTTGAGAGCTAGCCATCACAAGCTTTTCACAACTTGGGCGAAAGCTTCGGCAGTTTCTTGAAACTCCATTCTTCACTTTTGGAAAAACCTCCAGTGTACCCTGGGGAATTATCAATGGAAAAAACTTCATGGATAACTTGACGGAATCCTCGGCTATGCTGTCTTTTGTGTTTACTTTATCATTATTTCCTGCTGCAGATGTAAAGGAATGAGCAGAACTACCAAAAACTAGTTGTGAACCAAAGAGAGATTGTGAAGTTGAGATTGAAGCAGACGCTGTGCTATAAGGGAAAACAGAGCCTGATGATCCACCAGTGGAAGACTTAAATACCAGTGGAGGGGGAGGGGCGACAGGTTTAGGGTTTTGGGTCAGGGTTTTTAGGTTTAAGGATTAGGTTTTAAGGTTTATGGTTGAAGGTCGAGGGTTGAGGGTTGAGAGTAGAGTTTTTAGAGTTTAGAGTTTTTAGGGTTTTGAGTTTAGAGGGTTTTGAGTTTAGAGGGTTTTGAGTTTAGAGGGTTTAGGGCTAAGTTTTTTTTTCCATAAATTGTCTGCAGTCGATATCTAGGATTTCGACTTCAAAGTGGTTATCTGGAATAGCAATTTTTAAAGTTGATATCCTTAATATCGATTTTAGCTCTGGAATATTCTTTTCGAATTTGTTAAAATAAAATATGGTTCAAAAACTAATTAACTAGTTTTAATCAAAATAAATGTTAATTAAAAATAATTGTGAGGAAATCGGTTTTTGAAAAACCGACTTTAAAGTCGATATCTCAAAAATGGATTTCTTTAAAAAAAAATAATTTTTCAATAATATGTTAAATTTAATTTATATTTTTTATATAATTTTTTTGGAAAAAAACTCGTAATAATACACAATAAATTATTGCAAAATTATTGTTCAAAGTTACATTATTTAAAAAAAAAATTATTAATATATGGTACAAAAACTAATTAACTAGTAGTTTTAATCAAAAACTTTTAAACAATAATACTAAATTGAAGTGGATATGTAGAATATCGATTATGAAGAATTTAGCTCTGGAATATTCTTTTCGAATTTGTTAAAATAAAATATGATTCAAAAACTAATTAACTAGTTTTAATCAAAATAAATGTTAATTAAAAATAATTGTATTGAAATCGATTTTTGAAAAACCGACTTTAAAGTCGGTTTTTCAAAACCCGACTTCCTTAGAAAATGAAAAAAAAATCAATATTTATTTAATTTTTTTTAACCAATATTTATGGAAATAACTCGACAAAATGGAGATGTTACTCGTTCATTCCCTCTAACGTTTGTGGAATTGTCACATCGAACCGTTTTTAACTGTAGACTTTTTTTGAAAAAAAAATAACATTATCCAATGTTAAAGCTTCCACAAGAGTAAAATATTGAAATATTATTTTTTTAAAAATTAAATAAATATTAATAATTTAGGGAACTTTCTCAAAATACATATCGACTTCAAACAGAAATAAAAAAAAAATTATTCCCTTGAAGAACACATCCTCGATGTCGAATTCAAGGGATCAGTTTAAAAAAAATGCCTTCCAAGAGCTCGATCCTCTTCTAACAAGCACAGCAAAAGGTAACGGGATTTGAATCTAGGGTTTCATTAGAGAAAATGACAATTCAAATGACCAATGTGAGAAAATAACCTCCGTTAATAATCCAACTTCATAGATTCAATTCAAGAACTCCAGAAGAAAAAAAAAATGTAAACATAACAGCAATAAGAACCAAAATAATATTGCAATGGGCCAAAATGAACACCTTTTTAATTTCCCCATAGGCACCAAATATTTGATGAAAAAATTCCAGGACCAATGAACACCTCTTTAATTTCCCCATGAACACGTCGTTTGATACTGATGCATCCAAATTAAAAACCACAAGAGTGCCCTGATTAATATCTTTCTCTAATGGATTATCCTGAATGAAGCAATAGCATGATGACAAGTCATAATTGTCCATATCTATGAGTTATTACAGCAAAAGGGCAAAAAGAAAAGGCAAAAGAAAAAGGCTAAACTCCAGGACCAACCTTGGGTTAAAAAACAGAAGCAAAAAAAAAATTGGAGAGGGAGTGGGGAACAGGGGGGTCGGCAGAACTGGGAGGAGGGGGCAGTGGCCAAGGGGAGGGGTGCGGGTAGGGCTGAGATTGCATCAAGGTGATAACTCTATTTTATATAGGGTTTTCTTGTTAATTTTGGTTAGAAATTGGTTTGTGTTTTAATTTGTTTTTACATATTTTGGCTAAATTATCCTTTGATTGTATGATTTCTAAGTTTTCTAATATTTCTAGAACTTTTTGAGCTTAATCTTGAATTTTACTTCTAAATTGAGAACAAAGGACTAACTAATTATTTTGTTACTTTATAGCCAAGAAAGCTTATCAAAGCTTGACCAAATTACCTCAACAAAAAGACAAAGAAGATTTTTGTTGGCTGCAACAAAGAAACACAAATGAGAGAGACAAGAAAAAGGAAACTTCAAAGAACAAATCAGAAACAAGCAACAAGAAGAAGAGCCGAAATGACCAAAAAGACACAAGTGCAAAACAAGAAACAAAGGAGACTTCCTTAAGCATTAAGTCATGAAATTGGAAATAGAAGACAACCATAGCTGCTACAAAAGAGGGAAACAAAGCTGCTGAAAAACAAAAAGGAAAAGCCGAGCAGCACACAAAGAGAAAGGAGAAGAAAACAGCTACAAATCGGGAAAAAGAAATAAGAAGAACCAAGCTGAACTGCAAACTAATTTGGATATGACTGAAATTTTGAAACAAAAGTTGGCTGGGATTTGGAAACAAAGGAAACCGATGACAAGTTGAAGACAAAAAGCAAAACAAAGAAGGATTTGGGTTGCAGAATTTGGAAACAAGAAGCAGCCAAGTTCTTCTATAAAAGGAGGAAGCAGCCATTGAGTCTTTCATGTCTTCTTTTACTTCATTCTTTCTCTTTTTCCTTAGCTTTAGTTTAGAGTTAGCAGAATTTTCTTTCTTTTTCTTTCTGTTTTCTGTTTTGTGAGAAAAGCAACCCACTCTTCGGTCCTTTGTTTCTCTCTTCTTCTCGTTAGTTTAGGAGTCGTAGTAGCACATCCATTCAGTTTTATTTTCTTCCTTTAGTTTAGATTTAGCAGTAGCCGACCTTTCTTTCATTAGTTTAGAGAATTATAGCTGCTAGTTTCTTTTCCTTTGTTTTGTTTTCTTTTCAGTACTTTAGTAAGATTTCAGTAGTTGCTCTCGGGTTTCTTGAGAACATTCAGTCTTCTCCTCGGTTTTCTTCTGAACTTTGTAGTAGTTTCTCTCCGTCTTCTTAGCGTAACTACAGCCACGCTTTCTTGTTTCTTCTTCTTGTTTCTCCTGCCGCACTTTTCTCCTTGATTTCTTGTGTTTGGTTTTCTTTAGAACTTCAGCCTTCTTCTCGGTTTAGTTTGCTGCAGAAATTTCAGCCGTCTTCTTGTGTTTCCTTCAAGCTTTTCCCATCGAGTCTTCATCGTTCTTTAGCTTTTGCAGCCGCCAACTTGGACTGGAAAAGAAAGCAGCAGAATTTTTTTTTCTTTCCTCTAGAAGCTACGGGTGAAGCAAACAAAGCAGGAGCAATTTCTTCCCTCACATATTTTATGCTATGTTTTTGTCTTCTTCTTGTTTTCTTTAGTTTATTTTAGTTATTAATTTTAGCTTTCTTTTATTGTTTTAGTTTTTAGTTTTATTTAGCAATTTTAGTAATTTAAGTTTTGTATTTTGTCATGAAATTTTTGGCTAAGTATTATTTTTAAGTACCAATCATCTACGTCTTTTGTTGGATTTTATCTTTTATTTTTCTTTTCAATCATGTTTAAATTTTTTGTGATATTCTTTTATATTAATATGAACTAAATTCTTTTTCTAGGGTTTCGATGTAGCCTAACTATGAAGTCTTAATATTTTTCTAATAATATAATTTGATTTAATTTTCTATGGTTGAGTATTTATCTTTGTGCTTAATGCTTCTAATTACTTGATCACTAATTAGATGATTTGTTAATCATAACGAACTGGAAGGGGAGTTATGTGTCAAGTTCATTGAGATAAATGCCATGAATTGCATGTAGGATAGGAATATACCTGCATGGTTTGTGTAGTCGCTACATGAGAATCCATAGAAATTAATGACTTCATAATTGTTGTAATTCACATAGGAATATGATGAATTAGCAATTAAGAGGATTTTTATTAGATCTCGGGAGGGACTAATAAATAAATTAGGGAGTCTCGACTATCAACCAGGAAATTAAATTAGATTATAGAAATAGATTAATATTAGGATGGATTAGTTAAGGTGAAATCGAAAACCCTAGATCTTTCGTCAATTTAATCCATTAACTTGCTTTGTTTAGTTTTTAATTTTAGTTTTAATTAAGTTTTAAAATTACTTTTAATTTAGCTTATTCATAAAATATTTTTTTCTTCAAATAAAGTTAGAGCTATTTTAATTTCGGTATTTAATAATTCATTAGTCTCTGTGGGAACGATAAATTATATGCACTCTATATTATTTGTTAACGATCACGTGCACTTGCGTGTAACCTTCGCAACAAGTTTTTGGCGCCGTTGCCGGGGACTAATTTGATTTTATTAATATCGATACCAAGTAGTTCTAGCTTTAATTTGAACTTTTATTATTTTAGTTTATTTATTTACTTGTGTTCTTTTATTTTTCAGGATATTGTTCTGAAGTGCATGAGAAGGTTTGGAAGTGATAATCTCCTCCCATTGGATCAAGAACTAGAAAAGACTTGTCGTTTGAATAGAAAGAAGAGAGAAGCTTCTACACACTCTCATAACACTATGGTGAACTCAAGAGAACACACTCTGGCCGCTAATGCAAACACTAGAGCATTACGTGACTATGCCTTGCCTCTCGCCACATATGATCTCCACAAAGGTCATACCTCCAACTGTTGCTGCAAATAATTTTGAATTAAAGTCAGGCATAATCCAGATGGTTCAAGCAAATCAATTTACTGGTTTGGCACATGAGGACCCTAATGCTCACATAATCAATTTTCTTGAGATTTGTGCCACATTGAAAATGAATGGTGTCTCTGATGATGCCATTAGACTGAGGCTTTTCCCATTCTCACTGAGGGATAGGGCCAAGAGTTGGTTGCTTTCTTTGCCAGCAGGAGCAATCACCACGTGGGACATGTGTAGGCAGAAATTTTTGACAAAATATTTTCCACCTACCAAGACGGCAAAGATGAGGAATGAGATCACCACATTCACTCAGAATGAGATGGAATCACTTTCTGAAGCATGGGAGAGGTATAAAGATTTTCTACGAGCATGCCCTCATCATGGTATCCCAGATTGGTTACAGTTGCAGACTTTTTATAACGGGTTGACTCGATCAACCAAGATACTTGTAGATGCTGCAGCGGGAGGTTCTTTAATGGGGAAGACATATGAGGCAGCACATGCACTTTTGGAAGAGATGGCATCTACAGATTATCAATGGTCTTTAGGGAGATCCACACTACAGAAAAATAATGGCAAGTATGAGGTTGATGCCCTCACTGCACTATCAGCCCAAGTTGCTACACTGTCAAAGCAATTTAGTACACTTAATGCAAATGCCATTCATGCTCATCCAGAAGCTTGTGATATTTGTGGTGGACCTCATCCTAGTGTTAATTGTCAAGTGGGCAATCCTTTCGCTCAATCTCGATGGAACAGGCTCAGTTTGTGGGGAATTCAAATGTACAATATAATCCCTACTCCAACACATACAATCCGGGATGGAGAAACCATCCTAACTTTTCTTGGAGAAATAATCAGCCTCCCGAAAAACCTCCGGGATTTCAGCCTCCACAGCCACTTCCACCGCCAACACAAAAGGTGTCTTTAGAAGATGCTCTTGCTCAATTGAGCATGAACACATCTCAATTCATGACAAAGACTGAAGCCACATTGAAAAATCATTCGGCATCCATCAGAAATTTGGAGATTCAGATGGGACAAATTGCTAGATCATTAAATTCTCGACCACAAGGGTCTTTGCCTAGTAATACAGAAATCAACCCTAGGGAACAAGTGAAGGCAATTACACTAAGAAGTGGCAAAGAGTTACCTGAACCTGTGACACAGAAAAAGTCCAAACAAGAAGAAATGGAAGTGCCTTTTTTCTTTTACTCTTTATATTCTATATCTTCTTTACTAATTTTATATGCAGGCCATTCATTGATACATAAAATGTCTATCATTCTATACATAAACTAGTGTTCTACCCGAATAATTACATGGATCTTGTTATTGTTAAAAAAAATATAACTATAATTTAAGTTTTTAAAGTTATAATTTTTTATTTTTAATTTAAAAGTATATTATTATTTCCGTATTGAATTTAAATAATATAGATAGTAATAAATTATTTTAGAAGATTATATTAAAAGACAAGTACATACAAATCGAGAAAGACAAAATATTTAAAATACACATATAAACAAAGATAAAAACACGTATAAACTTTTTTATCTAACATATAAAAACAAAGATAAAACCCAAAAAGAATTAAAATAATATAAATGAAAGAAAAAATAGTAAATAAACTCATGTAAACTTTAAAAGATCTCTTATAAAATATGAATATAAGGTTTCATCAAATTATTTAAATTTGTAACATAATTTCATTAGAGTAAATTTTATTATAATAATTTAAACTCTCTCATTAATGCTTTAATAAGGGTGTTGACTGTTAATGGCAAAAAATAAAATAAAAAAATATAATAAGGGTAAAATTAAGAAATAAGTGAACCATGTATTGTAATGGTGGCTTAAAATTGAAAATTTTTGTGAAATATTTGGTAAAGGATAAAAGACATTGGAGGGCACTAAACTTTTCAAATCATAAATTTTTAACCACTCATCTAACAAAATTACCCGAATAGCCATTCAACTCGTAAATTTGCTAACTCGTGATCATTTCGTTACTTTCACATGTTAAAAGCCAAACTAACAAGGGCAAAATGGTCAATTTTACATTCTAAAATATGGGTAAGCATTTTAATAAATTCTATTTTTTTGGGATAATGAGTACAATACTTTTTAAAAATATTTTAATACACTATTTTATATTTTAAAATTTTACTATAAAATTGATTGAAAAAGCCTATATTTGAAAGTGAGAAGAAACTGACCATTTTGCCCCTGTAAAAAACACTTGGAAGCACTACCGTTTGGCTTTTAACGGGTGAAAGTAACTGAATGGTCACGGGTTGCCAAATTTATGAGTTGAATGGCTATTTGGGCTGTTTTGTTAGATGAATGGCTAAAAGTTTATGATTTGAAAAGTTTAGTGACCTCCAATATCTTTTACCCTTTGGCAAGGTTGTTAAAAAACTTAAAATCGAGTTTTTACGTAAAATCGGTAGAGGGTCCAAAAAATCAAATCATAAAATCGGATTGTAAAATCGTAAGATTCTACCAATTATGAAAAATAATTTAATAAATATATTATATATAGTTTTATATATATTATATATAATATATCTTAAATTTATAAATTATAAACCTATTTAAACTTATAAAAGTACACAAATTTCATTTAGAAAATATTATCAATCACACCTAGAAAGATCTATAGGTTCATTAAGTGTTGCACCACTGCCACTAGCATCTAAAGCCAAATTGTCTTCCAAATTGTCTTCACTAGGAGCACCTGCACTATTAAGAACATGCAAAGGATTCATTTCAATTGGATCATCATCATCATTAAGGTTCTCAGTTATCTACTCATCATCAAATGCTAGATTATCAAAACTTTCTTCAAAACTTCGAACTTTTCTATTGTTCAACTTCAAATTATACATCACAAAAACCAAGTCATTCATCTTCTTTTGGAACAATCGGATTGTAAAATCGTAAGATTCTAAGTTTCGAAACGTAAAATCGTAAGATTTCACCCATTTAAGATTTTACCTACGTTTTGACTTGGACACTTGGTTTTGACTCGTAAAATCGTAAAAACGTACGAGTAAAATTGAGAGCTTAACAACCATGCCCTTTGGTAAATGATATCATTAAATAACAATTAAAAAAATTAGTGATAAATGTTATGTTTTGATTGAGGTTTTAGAGAAAATTGGATAAGAAAAGTATAATAAGGCAAATTATTTGATTATCAAATTTTGAAATTAAGTCATAAGAATTATAAGTGAATTCAAGATAAAAAAGATTAAAAATTATGTAATCATAATCCAATTACAATAATATAGAAAAGAAGATAATATTGAAAAGAAAAAATTCAGGAAGCAACAATAGTATCATTAAAATTATAAACGGGTGTCAACATTATAAATTATTGAATTGTACATGTGACAAAATTATATTTATTATGGGTATAGAGCATTGTTACATAATTATATTTATTATGAGTATTATTGAATTGTACATGTGACAAAATTAAATTATATATATAAATTTTATATGTATATTTATTATGAGTATTTATTAAAATTCAATGTATATTTATGTATACATATAAAATTTATGTATATATTTAACGTATATATATGTATATTTATTAAATTTATGTATATTTATTATGTATATAATACTCATAATAAATATAATTATGTAACAATGCTCTATACCCATAATAAATATAATTTTGTCACATGTACAATTCAATAATTTATAATGTTGACACCTGTTTATAATTTATGTAATATAATTTAATAACTTATATACATATATGTATATATAATAGATTATACATAAATAGACACAAATATACATTAAATATCCATTAAATAAATTTATCTTCTTTACATAAATATACGTTAAATATATACATAAATTTTATATGTATACATAAATATACATTGAATTTTAATAAATAGTTTATAGTACATTAATATACATTAGCATAAACCTCGACTTTTAGTACATTATACATTCATACGAACCATAAAATTATATTCATATAAACATGAATCATCTTTGGACAAAGTAGTTGTAGATGGACATTCATCAAATTTGTTTATAACTATTCCATTTTTTCCCCCAATTCTTCTTCATACAACTTGCAACAACTAAATAGTAGATGAAAAAAAAATTCTGCATAATAATTTGAAAAACACATGACATGATAATAATTGGAATTGTGATTGAATCAATTTAGTCTAGTCAAATTGGTCATTTATAATTTTTAAAACTTTGTTGTTATACACATTTCCAGATCTGGTTAAGTGACCACCTACCAAACCTATTTATGTATAGTACGAATAAGAGGAAAAAAAAGTAGCAATGATATTAAAAAAAAAAATTGAGTCATGTTTATAAGTCACATTGTTTTAAAAGAATTTATTTCCATGTATAGGAAAATCCCCCAAAATAAAATAAATCTTTTCTCAATTAGTTTGAGGGAGCAATAATACCATAATGCATTGAAAAATCCATCCAAAAAAAATATAATAGACATAGTGGACAGAAATAAAAATAAAAAGAAGAATGGTTTTATAGGAATAAGAAGAAGAATGGTTTTTTTTTTAAGTGGTACAAATATAAAACTAATTGGGGATGTATGTATAAGTGTAAGAATTGTAATGTCGCGATCAAGTTGATAACAAATATTGAGTTATTTAACTCAACATTGCATTTTTTTTCAGAAAATTAAAAAAAAAATACTAATGTTTTAAAACTTATCCCAAAAGTATTGAAGTTGATTTTTGAGAAATCAACTTTAAAATCGACTTTTCCAAAAAAAAATTATATTATTAACTAATTTCCTCTACAAAGTACACACAACTAATATTAAAAAACTGATAAAAATTTAGAGTCCATACATATTAATCTCAAACACGCATAAACTAAATTTATAAAAAAAAAATCTAGAAAAAGTTCTGGTATTAAATAAATTACAAAAAAAATCAAGTTCTACAAAAAAAGATGCCTAACATTTCCATGCAGTTATTGCCTATAGGGTTGGGATTGTGGGTTTACATGGATTAGCATTGAGACACAAGATGGAATGCAATGGATTCATCTATACGTGGTCCTCACAATGATGCCTACAATGTTTATAAGCCAAATCAAATATAGAAAATCGAACTGATGTGCTACCATAAAAATGAAATAAATTGTTAATCTCAAGTGTCTCCTCTCTTTACTCTCTAAACTGTTAAGAAAAATGATTGAGTATTAAATATCTCATTAGTATCATTTTTGGCATGGTGACCAAATGTAGATGGCTGATTATGTGATTACTGAAATCTATTTTGGCCTTGAAAGTTTGAAAGTGTCTCTAGCATCCGGTGACTCTTTCCAACAATTCTCAATACATGAGAAGAAATGTTATGTACATTAGTAATAACCGATTTTGGATCTATTTCCAAATTGCTTAGTATATTGTTGATCAAATCATACACTTATCCCTAACATTCACCTTATAAATACATGAGCAATAATAATTAATGTGTTGAATGAACTGTTAAATATAACAAAATAAAAATATCATTAACATATCCAAAAGTCGATGCAACTGGACAAACACTATCAGTAGGGTAATGCTCAGAATTACCTATCAGAATACGAATAATTTAGCGATACTAAATCGTATACTCTGAAAAGAACTCTATAGGTCCACTTGCAGGAAGTCCACGGATAATGCTATCCTTCCACCTTGTCCATCTATTAATATGTTGTGCATGATGAACTATCTAATTAATGCCCTTTTTGCCCTAACAATCTGTTTTATGTAATTTAAATATGTGTCAACTATAGTGGGAACATTTTGATAGTAGCTGAATTACTTCATAACTAGCTTAGGTAAATAAAGTTTAAGCACATCAAAGTTAATGAGAGGCACATTTGCATACCAAATATCTCACTCTTGTACGCAATAATCTGATAGCTGATATAAATTCTCGTCTAAATAAGATTGCCAAATAAATTGTAACAAAAGACAATTGTAGTTATCATTCCAGTAAATATAAGTATTTTAAAGAATAAAACAAATAAGAATTAATGCTTTATTTTACATCATCCTCCATCAAATAGTCCAATTGATCTTGATACATAAGCAGCACATAGGATTTAACATCGGCAAAACTCAAACATATATTCCACTTACAATAAATTAGGCACGTCAATATCGAATATAAAATACAATGAGAAAAAAAAAGACAAATGTTTGGCTTCAAAAATAGAAAAACTCACACGCAGCTTCAAGGTCCATTGGGCATATCAGGAAAAATCAAAATTGGTTGGATACACACAAGACACTGCATTTGATCGTCAGTAGTCTCTTCTATGCTCACAGTGTAGAATACATAGTAAATCACAAATACTGGTTGTATCTCTCTATGATACCCAACACAATACCCTATATAAAGAGGCTAAAAAGGCACTACCCCAACTAATGAGAATCCGGGAGCTGTCTAACCTACTTGATGGGAATCTAGGAGCTGTTCAACCTACTCGCCAAACATTTGATCCATTAAGACATATCACGGAGCTGAAAGCGAGAGTTAGAGTTAAACAACTTCAAGAAACCATTAAGTGGTTTAATTCAAGACATTCAAACTCGTCAAGCATGCGGTCAAGATTTGCAAGTCATTAATTTATTACAAGTCTGATTTGAAAATTACTAGTTTTGTCTTGGTCGAATTCTAGTGTAATAATAGGCCACGTTATTTAATTAATTTTTGTAATTTTATTTTTAATTCTTGGTGGCTGAATTTAGACAATTAAAAGGCCACCCTTGCTAGTTTTTATTTTGTTATGGACGAAATTATTAGGTAATTTTAGTAGTCAAATTTGTAAGTTTAAAGGAAGCCTTAAAAAACCAAACTTCCAAATCCAATTGGCTTTAGAGTTTATTTTTCCTTTTTGTTTTAAGGCTTTTTTAGCCACCTCCCCCTTTAGAAATTAGATTAGGATTAGTATTTAGTTTTTTCCTTGTTAAGATAAACTTGTAACCTATTTAAAAAGGTCACTCGGCCAAAACATCAATATACACGTTGAGAAGAATTTGACATTATGCCCTTGACAGTTTGAGTGAATCAATCTGTTCATTCTTGTAAAGAACAATGTGTTTATCAAATTTGACCATCTTGTGTTGTATTTGAATCTTATCAATCTAGTAGAACCCTAGGTTGTGGCGACGCTTTATCCATTGGTCTCAATTCCGTCAATTCTAGTGATTTCGCAAGTTAAGTCTTGGGTCATATTTCGCTTGTTGCATATTGCTAACTCCCTATAGCCGTGAGGTGCACATCAATTTGGTATCAGAGCTCTAGGTAATTTCGAAATTTTGTTCATAATTCTATTTATATACCTAAATTTTGTTTATAGTTTCCTAGTAGCCGAAATTTTGCTTTTTCTTGTGGTATTCAAATTAGTTGTTTAGCCCTAATTTTCAAGATTTGGTTAAACCTTTTCTTGCTATCCAATTTTTGTGTAGATAATTTTGGTTTTATTATTCTAAAAAAAAAATTTGTTTCCTACTATTTTCTTAAAACAAAAATCCGAAGCACTTGAAGTTCTTCCTTCCTTCCGGTTGTGTTGTTCTTGTTTTGTGTCTTGTTCATCTTTGTTTTGTTATTTTTTTGTGAATTGTGCCTCTTTGTGTTGATATTTTTCTGTAATTGTTCTTCTACTGTGAAAAAAAAGAGAAGAAAAACATTTTTTTTTGCTGATTGTTGTTTCTTATTGAAAAAGAAAGATTGCTTACTTTTTCTTATTTTTCTGAATATCTGAATCCCTTGAATTGTTCTCTCTATAATCGTGCTGTTATTGTTTTTTCCTCTTCGTGTTGATATTGTTGCTACTTTGAATTGTTCTTCACTGGTTATAAAAAAAAAAGAGAAAAAAATCGTGCGGGTTTTGTTGTCCAAAGAGTCTTGTTTTTGGCAAGCTTTTAGTTCTTTATGTAGAAAAAAATCGATTTTTGTTCTTATAACTTTTGTCTCTAGCCACAATTTGTTGTCCTCTCCAACATTGGTTTTTTGAATTCATCTTGTTTAGAAGTATATTCCTTGTTCTAAACAAATTCGCCAAAGTAGTTGTTGTTGTTCTAGAAATTTTTTGCCAACAATTAGTTTTGCTTGACTTGGATTTCTTTGAAATTGTGGTACTTGAAATTTGGTATAATTCTGGCTAAAATCACTTGAGTGTCTCGCTAGAAATTTTGTTGTCTTGTCCAAATTGTGAAGTTGTCGAATTTTTGTCGAAAACTCAATTGTTTAGGCTTGCTTGATCTTGATTAGTGCTCTACACTACACATTGTTCCTTGTATTATATTTTCTTGACCGAAAGTATTTTGTGGTTGTTCTAGAAGTTTTTCTGACAACAATAGTTCTGCTGAATTTGTCCAAGAAAAAGACAAAAATTCTGTTGGTCATATTGAACTCAATCTTTTTCTTGTTATTTGGCTGATGCTAAGTCCTTACCAAAAATTGATTTTTGCCTTAATTCCTTCTAGGCTAAAACTACTATACAAAAAGGGCTGCAAGAATTATTTTCTATTTTGACTATATTTCCCTTCTTGAAAGTACCTTCCTTTAGTAAGCTTTCATAGTTGTTTCCTTTTAGATTTCACAGTTGTTTCCTTTTAAGTTTCATAGTTGTTTCCTTTTTTTATTCCATATTTGTTTCCACTTCCTATTTATTTTCATATTTGTCTAGTTTCATAGTTGTTTCCTTTTTTATTCTATATTTGTTTCCACTTCCTATTTATTTTCAGATTTGTCTAGTTTCCTATTTTGTAGCTTTTTTTTATTTATTCAAGTCCACTTTGTAGTTGGATTTGCTTAGTTTCCTAAATTGTGTCCTACTTCCAATTTATTTTAGATTTTTGTAGTTTCCTAATTTGTCAATATTCCTTGAGTCTTATTTCTTAAATTCATAAATTCTTATTACGCTATCCTTAGTCGAAATTTTCTCAAGGTTTGATAAAGATTGTTGTTCTAAGCAAAAACTTAGAAAGAGATTGTTTGAGTGAGAAGTGAGACATAGAAAATAACTGAGAGCATACTCATATCCACTATTACTACAAATCTTCCCATAGTATTGTTTCTTGCTTTTGTTTGTACTAACCTTTTGCAATAATCATATCAAAATGAAAATTACAACCTTCCAAGGTGGGGTAGACCCCGAAGAATACTTGGACTAGGAAAAGAAGGTTAGAAGAATATTTGACTGTCACCATTACTCTGAAGAAAAGAAGGTTAAACTAATAGCTGTAGCATTCACTGACTATGCAATATTTTGGTGGGATTACCTCAAGAGAAATAGAGAGCGCCTTATCCGCTCTTAGGCAGAGATGAAGAAAACTATGTGAAAGAGATTCGTTCCATCCTATGATAGAGAATTATACAAAAAGCGGCGAAATTTGTAGTAATGTTCAAAAAATGTCACCAAATATTGCAGAGATATCATTTGCCTTAAATGTCAAAGCAAAGATCACAAAACTGCCCAATGCCCTAATAAATGAGTGATGATCACCTTGGATAATGGGGACGTGATTTCTGACACTAAACCCAACGATTCTATGCCTCCTCTAACTAAAGCGCGGTGAAGAAAATCATCGTGGGAGAAACAATTTCTACCTTGAAATCTATGTATTCAATAGTGAATGATGAAGAGTCTTCAAGTGAATAAGAAGCACCCATGAGATCACTTAGTGCTCCAGCCATGGAGAATGATGAGCAAAGGGAGAATATCTATCATATACAAATTTATGAAGTTCCACTCCAAATTAGCAATGAAGAGAAAAAGGTTGAGAAGGAAGAAAAGTCTGATGCCTCAATTAGGACAAATCCATTGAATGGTGTCATCAAAACTAAGAGCCCGAGCCTATTGATGATGCTTTATCTCTTCCACACCTTGATTTTGTGTTTGGAGAAAGACAATTTTCCCATACTCAGGTACAAACTTGGAACCTTCAAAGATTAGTGGTAAAACGCTATTACAAGAGTGGTTCAAGAATAGTTAAAAAGAAAAGTCATCGTTTCCCCTGACCAAACTATTTCTACTACTTCCTAAGGGGGCCAAAGTATATTAATTTCATCCCAAGAATATTATTAAAGATTCGAGGACGAATCCTTTCGAGGAGAGGGGGAATGATGAGAATCCGGGAGTTGTCTAACCACTTGATGGGCATCCAGGAACTATTCAACTTACTCGCCAAGCATTTGATCCAGAAGGCATATTATGGGGCCGATGGCGAGAGTTAGAGTTAAACAACTTCAAGAAACCATTAAGTGGTTTAATTCAAGACATTCAAACTCATCAAGTGTGTGGCCAAGACTTGCAAGTCATTAATTTATTGTAAGTTCGATTTGAAAAACACTAGTTTTACCTTGGTCGAATTCTAGTGTGATAATAGGTTAAGTTATTTAATTAATTTTTGTATTTTTATTTTTAATTTTTGGTGGCCGAATTTAGGTAATTAAAAGGTCACCCTTGCTAGTTTTTATTTTGTTATAGCCGAAATTATTAGGTAATTTTAGTTGCTAAATTTGTAAGTTTGAAGGAAGCCTTAAAGGGCCAAACTTCCAAGTTCATTTGACTTTAAGTTTTTTTATTTCCTTTTTGTTTTAAGACTCTTTTGGCCGCCTCCCTCTTTAAAAATTATAATAGGATTAGGATTTAGTTATTTCCTTATTAAGACAAACTTATAGCCTATTTAAAGAGGCCATTCAGCCAAAACATCAATATACATGTTGAGAAAAATTTGTAACATTATGTCGTTGAGAGTTTGAGTAATTCAATCTCTTTGTTTTTGTAAAGAACAATGGGCTTATCAAATTTGACCAGTTTATGGCGTCTTTTAGTCTTATCAATCAAGTAGAACCCTAAGTTGTAGTGATGCTTCATCCACCAGTCTCAATTCTGCTGGTTCTAATGATTACACAAATTAAGTCTTGGGTCCTGTTTCGTTTGTTGCGTATTGCCGGCTCCCTATAGTCGTGAGGTGCGCTTCACCAACTATATTTTAATGCATCATCAATGTCTGTCAATAATAACAAGTGCATCAACTTGATTTTTATGCCTGACTTATTATCCATTATAGATCTAATAATTTGTAACATTCGACATTTAGCATGCTATAACACCTTAACATTTTGTGGCATCGGGCATCAAAGAGTGAAATTCTAAATGCATAAAAGTACTCTTTAACTTTAGTTCCCCATAAAAATCATCAGGAAATGATTTGTAATCCAAAAGTTCTAGACAAATAGCTCGCCACTCGTCAATGGTATGACTAAAGTCTGGACCGATAAATGCATCTCTATCTACTAGCAAATTCCATAGTATTACAATATCTTATAACATCACGGTCGCTTCATTTATTGAAAGGTGGAACGTGTGAGTCTCCTATTACTATCTTTCTACTAGTGTCATAATCAATAAATGGTCTATCTGCATCTATCATATACATATCATAAAATTCTACTCAAAATAAGATGGCCTGTACTTTAATGTTAAGTGGGATAGCTTTCCAAAACTCAAAATCTGACCTATGTATTTTCAATGGCAGGGTATTAGGGTTCTCTCAAATGATCTCCGACCGGTGAACTAATTGTAACGTCAATATATTTGACCTGCGAGGTCTCAAGGACAAATGTGGTAGCTTATATGAAGTCTCCTTATCCTCCGTCACTTAAAATATTTATTAAAAAATAAGTATATTAAGGATTATTTTATACATAATATTAAAACAAGTCATTTAATAAACATCAAAACTACATTCCCTAATAGTGCACAAATTATACTGTTAATCTGGATAAGCATCCAAATTTAAATACAATAATATTACACATATAATTAATATGGAAAAATTTCTTCAACAATGTTATTTTCAAATTTAAGTGTCAAAATTACATAAAAACATTAAACAACAATCAAGTCAAAGTCTATTGCATCACATTAGAGATGCATGACTGCCCTATCCCTAACTTGTTTATATTTGGACAAATCTTCCTATTATGTTCATTTTCTTCACATGCATTGTACCTTTATTTTTAGGTCCAATCCATTTTATTCTTTATACGAGTGGGCCTTGGAAGACCGAGTCAATCATTAGTATGATATTGATTTGTCACTAGATAAAAAGATGCAAGTGTCTAATAATTTTTGTGAGGCATCGGATAGAAGTTGGTAGAGTTCGTTTCAACCATCTTTTGCGATGTGCATAGCTCATCAACAAGTACCAAAGATATTTTTTCCATTCTCTCACAAACTTTCATCGCATGCGAGTAAGGAAGTTTATATATTTCAATTTTTTCATGGGTTAAGTGCAATTGTTGAGATGCACTACATGCACATTGCCTCCTTTGTTACCATATACCCTGATGGTGACTTTATACATTTCTTCTTCCCACACAAATGTTATAATCTAGTGGGATTTGGACTTGTGCTTATTTTGAAGAAACTTTTCAAGCACATTTGGTGGCCAAGGGTTTTCATCAACAACATGCTTGTAGATCTCAATCCAATATGAATCAAAATATTTAACCATCTGATAAAAAGTTATTCATACACAAATGGTGATAGGTAACAATAGCTTTCAGAACACCATTGAATGGTTCAGAGTGATTAATGGTCATTATATTATATTGGACCTAACCATCATAGCACAGTGTCCATTTCTTGAGAGAAATGTTGGTTAGTTATTTATGTTCATTTTCATTCAATTCTTGAATTGAATTCATTATTTGAGCAAATTTTCCTTGTTGGTGTGAATTAATAATCCAGTGCATCAACTTTGTCAAAACATTATTTTTAAAGTGAGCACAAAAGTTAACTTGCACATGCAGCAAGCAGCATCTATGATGAACAAACGGTGGTTGTAATTCACGATTATTCTCAACTACTCGAGTTATTCCCCTTACTTGATTCGAAATCCAAGAAAATCCCTTAACGGCCACAAATAACATGTCGTGATAAATTAAATAAGAACCACAATTAATTTGTTAGACTTTCCTCATCAACAATAGCAAAGGTTAGGGGAAAAATATGTCTAACTGCATTAACTTTGACTGCAATAAGATTTTTTTTCCTTTGTACTTCTTGTATTAAGATGTTCTATTAATACTAATCACGGAAAGATAGTGTTTGAAACCATCAATACAATGATTAAGTACCTATAACACTGAATGGAAAATATTGAAATTTTCAATGCTATTTTTAGCGTGTCTCCACTCCACAATTGTGTTTGGATTAAAAGACTAAAGTGCAAGTAAAAATGTTGACAATATGGGGTACGATGATTCCCAATTATCATACACCATTTTAATAACTTTATTTTTTCCTAGCTAGACCTTATATGATATATTCACACCAAGAGTGTATATTCTCAACTATATTAAGGACTTGTAAGAAGCATTCTTTTTAATATTATTTTGAACCAAATGACCAATCATGTCACAATTTATATTTGAATGATCCTCTAGTTGCACCTTAAGAAAGCACGTGTGTTTCGAATATATTTTTGTGATATCAAAAAAGCCATATTGTTTCTTCAATTTTGCACGACTATTCCATAGATAATTTATTTGATAAAAAGACATTGGACAAATAACTAGTAAGGATACTTTCATACACTTTGAAATACTTATGTGCACGAATAAACCAATATTTAACTGCATATTACACCCCTTCTTTACTTCAAAAAATCATTCTAATCTCTGACTTTCATGTTCAATCATCAACCCACACTAGCCATAGGTAATCATCAAATTTGTCTATCATAAAATATTTTTTATCACCAATATCCGAGTAAAATGGAATGTTGGCCACCGCATCATTCATATTAGCATCAACAGTTGAATTTAAAGTCCCTTTATCACGTTTAGGACCATTAATTTCATGCTCTTCATCATAGTTATCAGACGAACCACCATCATTATTCACCTAATCCTCTATTAGATCACCGCGATGATACACATCGTGACTTGTATTTGCAAATGGTATACTATTTATAACTTGACCACTTGGTTCAGGAATATAAACTTGCTTGTTTAAGGTTGCACCACTTAGACCCTCATGGAAACGAGAAGGTTTTGGAACAACCCTTTAGAGTGGCAAGTCCATGTCATTCACAGAATTCTATTCATTCAAAATTGGCACCACTTAGGTCCCCATGAACAAAAAAAGGCCTCAATATAGCCTTTTGTGATGACAAGCTCATATCATTTAATATGAATGCACCATAATAGTACCATAGATCCCCAAGAATCCCCTCTTCACCTCTACTACTTAGCAGTTGCATGAATGACCTACTACTTATTTGATGAATAAATGATACATTGTCCTTAGAATCAAAGTAATCAGTAATGAATTCTTAACTTATGTACAACTCAACAACATTAAAGGTTGGAAATATTGTTAGAATGCACAATATTTCTTTCAATGTATTATCATCCTTCATAAGAACATGTATGTATGTGATTGCATGAGGAACAATACTAACAAGATAGAAGCACATCAACTTTATCTTAGATTGCCTTCCATCATGCTAACAGAATAGTGGTATATCAACTTTATTCTAAATTGCCTTGCATCAATTCCAGTAACTTAATGCAAAATTTCCAAAAGTTTTGTCAATCTAATTTTATGATCCACCACAATAAACCATTTTGGACTAATACTGTATTAGGACCCATTCACACCACTAATTATTTTTTCGTCCCAATATAACATAAGTCTCACACGATCATTTCCATATCTATATTCTAAAAGATATCAATAAAAACAAAATTATAATCACTTGAACAGTCAGGGTTTTCAAGTAATCATTTAAAAACATGAATTTTCTGAATTTTAATGAGCGTACAGTGTAATTGAAAACAAGCAAACACATAACTTTCAGCTGCGAATATAGAAAAATCACATCCTATGTCTTGTTTTGATGGACTTCATGCTATCTACCACAAACAGTACAAATACTTCTTCTACTCATTTTGTCAATCATTTAATATTCAATCAAATATTTACAATCATTACATCAAATTGAACTATAATTTTTTAGCCAACATCATCGTCAACAAAACTATTATTCATAGTAAATCATTCTAACAGTCATACAATAGTCGCAATATGTTACAAAATAAAAATATTATACACGAATAATTTATACTACAAAAATAATTTACTTTTGCCAGAGTTTTTTCCCTCCTTCTTTTTTTTTTTCTCAAATTGTAGGCTCTTTTTTTTAATACTAATTTTAGCTATAGAAGGGGGTTGAGGGTGAGGGAATCTGTCAGGGGAGAAGGAGAGGTCTGTCAAGGTAACAAGTCGCAAGGGAAAGGGGATCTAGCGAGATATGGGTGCAAGGAGCTGTCTGGCGAGAGGATTTGCTAGGAGAGAGAAGTTTTGGCAAAGGTGGGATTTGTGAGAGGAGAAGGGGGTTTGTTGGAGAAGGGAGGGCTATTAGGGCAAGGGAGTTTTGCTGGGGAGGGGGGGTGTGTTTGGGCAGGGAGGTGTATTTGGAGTGTGTTGGTGGGAGAAGATTCACACTGGGAGCTAGGGAGAAAAACAATGAATGAATAAGAAGATAAGAAAAAGCGAGGGTGGGGAGAAAAAAGAAGGGGTGTTGTGTCTGAACATTATTTTTCTTATTGAAAGTTGACATCCGAGATGTCAAATGTCAACTAAATCAACATCCTAAATGTTAACTTTGAAGTCGATAAAGTCGATATTTCAAATGTTAATTTCAATATTTTTGGAACATTTTTTAAAATATTAATATTTATTTAATTATTTTTTAAAAAATAAAATATTTATGTAAAAAAAACTCTAAAAATATTAGTACAACATACTAGGGTGTTGGGAAAGTTTTATTGTAAAACCCAAAAATGGTTGAAAGACTAAGTAAAAGTTTTATCCAAATAAAACATAGACAAAGAGTAAAACTCTTATCATGTATAAAACTAATATTAATCTTGGGAAAAACTTTATTCAAACCAAAGGCCAAGTTGTGAGTTTTAGTATAATATAAAACTTTATCCATTAAATAAAAGTAAATTACCAACAATCCTGTACATAATTGTAAAAAATTTAAGTAATTAAAGTTTAAATAGTTAGGTTATGTTCATGGGTACAAATGTAATAAATAATATCTTTTTGACTATGAATGACACTTAGATTGATAAAAAATAAATTACAAAGTGATGAAACTTATAGTTTCTATGAACCAATAAGCCTTTTGGGTAGATCAATAATTTTATCAATCACATTATAAGCCCTATATTTTGCTGTTTAACACAATTTTAGACAAATACACCGTGTGCTTGCCTAATTATGCATGAGTGCTCTAGGAATTTAGCAAAAATCTCAAAGGAGTGTATCTACTCGACACTTATATAGGTAAATCCATTAAATGTATAATACATTAAATATACTATTCATAAGAAATATGAATTCAACTAGAAAAATTTGCAATCTAAGCACATACGTACATCATAGAAAAGACATTATATTTTGTGTTTTCAATGTTAATATTGGATTTCTTATTACCAAGATAAATCTATTTGATAGGATCTCCAACTATATAGGTTGGATTACCATATCTATTAACAATTTCAGTTAGCTTTAGTCCTATCCCTCTAAATGTTTGAAAAATTAATTTTCTTCTAAAAAGTTTAGTCAAAGAATCAGCCAATTACATATGAGTTTACATAATCGATGGATTCTATCTTTCAACAATTGTTTTATGATATAATGTTCCAATCTCATATGTTGTATTAAATGATTTATGACACAGAAGTGATTAGTCCTTTACTAATAATAGCTAATTTGAAATTCCTTAGACAATCAACTTTAGAACCAACTCTAAAACTATATATGCTAATTGCACATTGGATCTAGCAATAATAGTTTGTTTGGCTGGTTTCCAAATAATCACACTCTTACTAAGTGTAAAAATAAAAATAAAAATTGTGGATTTTGTTTCTTCTAAATTAGAAATTCAATTAGTATCATGTATCTTTCTAATATAATAAGAATTCTACTATATATGATACTATAATTCATGGTACCTCTCAAATATTTTATTTGTCTAAGTGAAGCATACCAACATAATTGGGAGTCAATATAAGTAATATCAAGTCATGTAAAACTCATTAAACATATTAAATTCTCAATAATTTAAGTATATTTAGTGAGCAATTAGGTCACCTTTATTCTTTTTCAACATCATAATGAGTGCTCATAGATGTCACATCATAATTTTTAAATTTTTAGAAATTTCTCAAATGTTCAAGTATTAGTATCATAATGAGTGCTCATAGATGTCATAACATAATTTTTAAATTTCTTAGAAATTTCTCAAATGTTCTTGTGACAACATAATACCATAACTTCTCCTTAAATTTTAATACCCAAAATCATATTAGCTTCAACAAATCTTTCATATCAAATTTAGAAGATGGAAAACATTTTATACTATTTACAAAATCTAAACTAGTCCCAACTATAAGCATATCATCTACAAATAAACTAACAATTACATAGTTGTTATTTATAGATTTAGTATAAATACATTTATATACTTTTATTGATGAAAATCTATCACTTAATTAAATTTCTCATGCTACTATTTAAGAGCATGTTTTAATTCATAAATAGATTTATTTAATTTACAAACTTTATTTTTTTATCCATGAATCATACAAACCTCAGGTTGAGCCATGTAAAATTTTTTTTATATGAACCCCATATGAGATTTGTCCTAGAAACCATGAACACTATAATCAGTCCCCAAAACCCCCAAAATTAGAACCTATGGAAAAATACAACTTGTTGTTTGACTAGAAAGTAGAACCTTGGTATAATGAATAGAGAAAAGGCACCACAATCTAATTAGTTCAAAAATTAGACCAATAAGTCGGATACACTACAAGGTGATACCTTAATAAGTCTAAATTATTTTTAAAAAAATCATGAAAAAAAATTCACGAAATTAATTAATCAAAGTTCTCTATTGTATAACGTGGAGGCGCAACTCTTATAGTTAAAAGACAACGTGCATTAGTTAACTAGTAATAATTTAGAAAGACTTAAATAGCAAAATAAGAGTTTTTTCCCTAGAAATTGATAAAATAAATGTAAATTAAATAAATATTGGTGTTTTAAAAATTGTTCCATTTCTATTGAAGTCGACATCTGGAATGTCGACTTTGAAGTCGATATCGTGGATATCAACTTTAGGTCATTTATAAAAAATAAAAAAATAATAATAAAAAACCTTTGCCCTACTGAGGCAATCCCAGGCCTTCTTCTCCCAAAAAAAAAATTGGCCGCCCTCTTTCTCCCTCTATTTTTCTCGCCCGAAAGCTTGCAATCCTAGCCAGCACTTCCATTTTTTTTTCTCCTCTTCCCGTCGAATCACATTCCCTCCCTCCCTCCTCCTTCTTTCAATTTTTTTGCTTCTTTTTTGTCTATTGATGGTATCCTGTTTCTTTTTTGCTGTTGGAACTTTGAGAAGGAGAAATCTTTTTGAGGCAGGTTTATTGTGACCCAGATGAAAATGTTCCATTCTTTGTAGCTAATCTATTAGGTCAAGTTGATATCTTTTTTCGCACCTGAATTTACCTTATTACCTTCAAACCTCTGGAAATCATTGAAGGAAAAAAGATGCTATGCTATCTTATCTACGCCATTTTCTTTACCTTTGTTAATTGACAAATGCGCTAACTGCACAGCAATTTCCACCCACAGTTGCATAAGTCGGTGAAAGAAACAAGGTTCTTTCCAAGAAGTTAGAAAATTGGGTCAAAGAAGTGTTCTTGTGGAAAAAAAAGTGATCTTTTACCCGTTTCTTAATCAAAAGTGGAACATTTCTGGTCCACAGATGCCTCGTTATCTGCACCAGTGAATGAAACAGGCATGCTTTTAATGACCGACCTCCATCAACTGCCAAAACTAGAACAAATTTAGAATGGTTCTCCAAGTGAGGACACAGCAGTAGTAGCAGAAAAGGAAGTACAACCAAGCCTTTAATGATTTTTTTTTTTAAAAAAAACATTAAAGTCGATATCCGGAATATCTACTTTGAAATCGGTACCATGGATAGCAATTTTAAAGTCGATATCATGGATATCGATTTCAGTATTATCGGAATCCCTTCCAAATTATCAATATTTATTTAATTTTTTTAAAAAAAATCATATTCTCTCAAATGTCTCAGCAAACTAATGTCATTCAAGGCCCAATCATGTCTTTAAGAGCCCAAAAGACTAGAAAATAAATTGAATAAATAACAACTATCTAGTAGTAATTATCAATAATGTGATAGCATGACTTGAGTCAACTTCCCTGCTTTCTTGGAGTTCAAATCTCCTTGATCAATCCATTCGGGGCTTCTTTCATTCATCAAACTCTATCTATTATAATTGGTCCATCAATAATATAGAGTGGATCTTGCATCACCTTTAGTGCAATTTGATTCTTATCATCCCCCCTCTTCTCAAGAGAATTTATCATCAAATTTAAATCAACCATATCAAAAAGAGAAAGATTAGAAAAATTAAAGGTAACATCAACAGTATATTCACTAGCAAAGTTCGGGTAGGCATTGTAATTGACATGAGCCACCACTTAGAAGGGATCATCACCTCAAGAATATAACTTGGTTTGTCGCTGAGTTGAAAACATTCTTTCTGCATATTCCTCCAAACCTAATCTCTAGGTTCAAATCCACATTTTTACCTCCCTTATTTGCCTAAATGGTATATTGCTCAATCCATCTCTTAACATTTTGGCAAACTTTTTCATGCAATTTCTTTACCAATTCAGCCTTCTTCATACCGTCAAGACTTACTTGTACATCAATTGACAAAGGGGACAAATTCATTGGGGTTAATAGATTCAAACCATACACAACTTCAAAAGGTGAAAAGTTAGGAGGAGAATGAAAAGAATGATTATAAGCAAATTCAATATGTGGCAAATAATCTTCCCAATTTTTCAAATTCTTTTGAACTATAGCTTGCAATAAGGTAGATGGAGTGCAATTGACTATCTTGGTTTGCCCATTAGTTTGTAGATGACACGTGGTTGAAAACAAAAGTTTTGTTCCAAACATTTCCCACAAAGTTTTCCAAAAATAGTTCAAAAACTTCAAGCACGATTAGAGACAATGCTCTTTGGAACTCCATAAAGGTGTACCACCTCTTGAAAGAACATGTTAGCAACATGCTTAGCATCATTTGATTTCCTACAAGGGATAAAATGGGCCATCTTAGAAAATCGATCAATCACTACAAGAACAAAATTCATACCTCATTTTGACCTAGTAACCCCAGAACAAAATCCATAAAATGTCTTGTTTACAAATAATATATTTCTTACAAAATTTTTCTATATCCCATTTTATATAAGGCTCCAAAAAAACATGTTTCCAATATATCTAAAGTCTTTTTAACTCCAAAATGCCCCATCAAATCGCCATCATGAACCTCATGGACAAACAACTTATGGAAAGAAGTATGAGGCACATACAATTTAGTCTCACAAAATAAAAGCCCTTTGTGCCTATAAAACTTGTCAAATGCTATATGCCCAAAAGCTACAAAACGGTACCAGAGTTAGGATTAGCATATAAATTATTAATATATTTAAATCCTAACAATTTGGTAGTTAGAGTAGAGTACAGAGTGTACCATTGAAACAATGCATCAACTACCATATTTTCCATATCTTGCTTATATTTAAGCACATAAGAAAATGTCACAATAATTTTCACCTACCTAGCATGTCACTTATTCAACTTACCTTATCCCTTTATGTGTTTTAAAGATTTATATTCAGTGTGATAACAAACTTCTTTGGCCACAAGTAATGTTTCCAATTCTCCAAGGCTAGAACCATAACATACAATACAACTCCTTATTATAAGTAGGATAGCTCAAGCTAACTTAATTTAGCTTTTTACTAAAGTATGTGAGAAGTCTGCTTTCATGTATCAATATGGCCTCAGTATCTACACTTAATGCATCACACTCATTTTATAAAATTTTAGTGAAGTTAGGTAAAATTAGTGAATATGAAGTGCTCAATTCGTATTTGATAGTATTAAAGGCTACCTTTTACTCTTTTCTCCATTTGAACCCCATATTTTTCTTTATAAATACATGCAAAGGGGCTGCTTTAGTACTAAAACTCTTAATGAAATGTCCATAGAAGTTAGCTAAACCATAAAAACTACGTATTTCAATCACTAATGTTGGTATAGGCCACTCATGGATTGCTTTTAACTTTTCTACATCTACTTTATTCCTTCATCACTAATAACATAACTAAAGAATATAACTTGAATAAAACAAGATGTACACTTTTTAAGGTACATTTATTCAGAAAAATATAATTTAGTAAACACATAATTTAACATTTATTAATTTTATTAATTGTAGCACATAACAATATTTAAATCTAAAAGATAAAATATTAATTTTGTAATAATTCTAGGTACAAATATATTTTTATCATTAATAAAAGCTTCATTTATTAGTAGTACTACAATGAGTGTCTATACTAATAGATAATAAAAACTAGAAAGGATATATAAAAATTAAAGAATAAAAATATGAAGGAAATATAAAAGAATTAGTGTAATGAGAATTAACAATTAAAGAAATATAAATAGGAACAAAAATATGGAGAGGTGGTTCCAATAACAAAGGTACAAATAAACTTATATTTTTAATATAAAAAGGAACAACAATGATGATGTTAATAATTTAATAGCAATATTGAAGAATACACACACACACATACACAGAGAGACACTCTCGTTTAGGATGAAATCAAACTACAATTCAAAAAAATTAATGGAAAAAATACATAATTTTTTAATTTTGATAAATTATGAATTTTAATGGAAAAAAGTTCTCAAATTAATTTTTTAAATAAAAAATAAAAAAATAATAATTAAAATAGAAGATTACATGAATAATATTTAAAAAATATGAGATGTATAAGAGTTAAAATGGAAAGAATAGATGAAATAAGATTAAAAGTTGGAAGTATGTTTATTTTATACCAAAATCTTAAGAATAGTAATTAAAATAAAAACTTTTTAATAAGGATTCAGAATTTTGGAATATTGCACTTATTTTTCATATTTGTAGGAATCTAATTACTTTTCAAAAAATTTAAACTAAAATAAACATAATAAAAAAAATTACTTTTCCAAACTAACCAAATATTAGAATTAGAAATAAGGGAACATATTAGTTTCTCAACTCAAATTTTCTGCTAACTAGCGATGCCTTAGAGTTTGCCATGGTATGATTAAAATTGGCAATTGGAAATTCCCTTAAATCTATATTTTGCCTCTATACCCCTTAAATCTAAATGCCTTAGAGTTTCCCTTAAATCTAAATGCCTTAGAGTTTGCCAAGATTTTAATTCCCTTAAATCTTGGAATAAAATTTGTAAACTATATTTACTCTTAGAAAGGGTTTGGGTTCCTTATATTCTACCCTTTTTAAATCTTAAGTCTCTTTTTTCCCAATATTATTCTACGCTACTTTGAAATTCTTAATCCATATTTTATGGCTTTGTTCTTTATTCAATATTATACCTATGTATTTCCCCACTTTCATTCCTTTTTTTGTTTTTTTTTCCGGGTGAATTTGGCATATGGAGTTCATTCATCAAAATCAACAATTGAAAATACAATTAACTTCTAGATTTTATATCATATGATTTCAAAAAAGCCTAATTCTTTGAATTAGATGTTACCTCTATACCCCTTAATCTTGTAATTATTTTTTAAAATTTTTTTCAATATATTGTCTTTATTTGTGAATTTAATGTGCAAACATGGAGGGTGATGAGTTCGAGAGATCCATACGTTATATATTTTTTTAATAAGTAAACCAAATGCCGGATATTTATGATATCAATTATTTTCTATGTTAATAGGTAAGTAGAATACCTAATATTTATCATTTCAAGCATTTCCTTCCAAAAATAGTGTTCATTTTCAAAATATTTTTTTATCCCAAAAAGATTATATTTTAGAATATTTTTTTAAAATAGTCTTACTAATAATGATTATGTATGGACATAATTAAAAAGCAAGAATAAAAATAATAATGTATTATATGTATTATACCTAATAACTAAAAAAAATTATTCTCAATCTATGGGCTTTTTTTTTTTGTGAGGCAAAGGAGTATTTACTAAATTAATAATAATATTAGCTTCTAATTTTTGCTGCTAAAAATCCATCAATTTCAATAATATGTTATCAGACCAAATTAACTTTCATTTCATATGGTTATTACTCTCATACGTGTACCACATTTGCAGCCCTCATAAATAAATTAGGATTATTTTTGACTGTGATTAAAATTTTGAAAAATAGCGGAAAGATGTAAATTATGCAAATAGCGTGTTGGTTGGGGATTCTGCTCGTTCAACTTTAACCATGTCAAAATTAAGCTCAGGGTCCGTTTGGTTTGAGGGTATGGGAAGGGTTTGGAAAGGTTTAAAAGAAAAAAGTGTGTTTGTTTTGTTGGGAAAGGTTTTAGAAAACCTTTGGAGGTGGGTTTAGAAAAAACCCACCTCCCACCCTCCTTTCTGATAAACCCACGAAGAAGGGTTTCAAAATGGACAAAAACGACTGTGTTTTGGAATAAAACAAAAAAAAAAAAAAAATTTAGGCGCTGCCTGTCAGCGCCGATGTGATTGGGCGCGCGCCACATGTCAAGGGGGTTGCAAACCCCCCAAAGGTTTGCAACCCCCATTTCACCTCTTTTTTTTAAAAAAAAAAAAACAAATTTCAGTAAATTGTAGAAAATATTTTTCTCTACAAATTGACATGCACTTTGACTATTTTTTGAACAACATATAATTTGTTAAATATCATATAATGTAAAATGGTAATATTTTTATTATAATTTTAATATAAAATTTATTAATATTAATATTAAATTTTAATTTTAATATAAAATCTATTCCATTCCATTACAAAATAATACCAAACAACATAATTATTATCATTCCATTCTATTCCAAACCTTTCCATTCTACAAATTGTTAAAAGATAACTTAGAATATTTCCATTGTATATCAAATCATTGTATATCAGATCAAATATTGTGTATATCTTATTGTATATTTCTTTTGATTTGTAATTATCTTTCTGCCTTGTTTAGCGTAGGCTCTAATATTATAAATGTACGATAGTTCATTGTACAATTGATATAACAGATACAGCGATCATTTACAAACTCTTTGGTTTTATATTTTCTTACATGGTATCAGAGAATTCGATCTTCTGATCCAAATTATTAAAACCATCATCTTTGAGTTTGTTGCTGTTTTTTAATTTTTTTTTCTTTTTTCCTGTATTTACTTAGCCAAATTACAGCTTTGTCCCCAAAATATCAAAACCATACTACAGTCCTTCGCGCAGATTTCCCGAAATACCCCTGCACCTTCTGCATTTTTTAGACGTCTTCTTCTTCAACCACAGCCATGACCGACAGAACCATCGCTCAGACCGCCGCAATTCTCCCAAAGACCACCACGCGACCCATACTTCCTCTCCGCGATCTACAAACCAAGAGCATAGTATCCACCAAACTAACCGCGAAACAACGGCAAGTGTGGAGCAACCAGTTCAGACGGCCTTCCTCGTGACGCAACAAACTTGGTTTTTGACCGACTCTCGCAAGACCACTCGAGATGACGACAGCGTAAAAATGGGACCAATGTCATGCCGCCAAGACGTGGATAACTCACTCCGTCGACCCATCATTGGAGGATGGTTTCGACTTCCCACTGGCTTCCATCCGAATACTCTACAAGAAAGCTTTGACGCATATCCGCTCTCAAATCTTCTCCATCAAGCAATCTATTGGAGAGGCCAAACTTCCCGCCGGAGCAACCAGTACGCAACTCACCACATTTTATCTTCGTCTTCAGGATCTCTGGACTGACTTGGACGTTCATCAACCACCCATTCGCTGCAGCTGCGGCCGTTGTGAATGTCGAATTAACGATCGGCTTCAACTGCATGACAACATTGATCGGGCAATGAAATTCTTGATGGCTCTACCTGATGACTTCCGCACTCTTCGCACCAATGTTCTTGCCCGAGATACCTTTCTTTCCCTTGAGCGACTTCACAGCCTTGCTAAAGAGGATCTCCATCAGCGATCTCTTGACGATCAACCTTCATTCTTGGCCGAGAATAATGCTTTTTCTGCAACCCAGAAGCATAGCAATTCTAATTCTGCATTTCGCTTGAATTTGGCTCCATCGACCCGGGTCATTATCACATGTTGGGTCACAATTAAGTTCTCTTGGGCCACAACCATCTCAAGTCTCTCAAGTCTCTCTTGGGCCAGGAGAGGCCCATTCGGTGGTCACAATAAATCAGCCCAATAACCAGCGCCCATTTTGCACTCATTGCAAGAAACCGGGCCATATTCGTGAGGCCTGTTTTCTCCTCGTGGGCTACCCACCAAATTGGAAGCCCAAACAACGTAATGGGTCCAAGAAAAAAAATTGTAACTTTAATGGCCCTCTAGCCCATCATGCATCAATTAATGGCCCAACACCTCCTCCTGGATTTGGGCCTATTCCTAGTCATTTTGGACATAGCCCAACATTCATGGGCTCACTTGGTACTAATCCATATACTTCTTCCAGTGTAGGAATATTGGGCTCCGCCACTCCCGCCCCGCAATGTCTATGGTGGATCCTCCAGTCTGCATTTGACGGCCGATCAACAACATAAACTTGTCACCCTTCTGAATCAAATGGGGACTTCTGATTCCACCGCTAATTTTTCAGGTATTACTCAACCCGAAACACTATTTCATCCGCTTGGATTATCGATTCGTGCAAGTGACCACATCACTGTAATTTATTTCGCTAGATTCATATATTGCTTGCACAAAGACTGCTTCCATTACATTACCCGATCACCCACTAGTCCTGTGGACACACATTGGGCAATCTCTACCCTATCCTCACTTACACCTCACACATGTTCTTTATAATTATTTTAAACACAATTTATTATCCATCCGCAAACTCACTAGGGATAATAATTGTGTGGCAATTTTTTCGACGATTTTTGTGTCTTTCAGACCGCATTTGATCGGGATCCGATCGGCTACAGGCTAATCGTGGATTATATTTTTGTGTTCCTCCATTCCTAAATCTTTTACTTAGTTTTTCAGAGTTATTTACTTTCCATAAAGAATGCACCGCATTCCAAAAACATTTCTCATTGTAATTTGATTTTTGCAATAATATTAGTTATGACATTTGGCATCGCTGCCTTGGTCATTCTTCTTTAAAAACCTATACTACCCATGGTCATTCCATTTCTTGTCCTCCATCATTCTCATGTCCAATTTGTCCTTTAGCCAAACAAACTCGCAATACTTTTCCACCACGACCACTACTACCACGCCCACTTTTGACTTAGTTCATATGGACGCTTGGGTCCTCATCTGACACCCAATCATGATGGTTCACGATACTTTCTTACTATTGTCGACGATTTTCTCGTACATGGACATTTCTTTTACACTCCAAATCTCAAGTTTTTCTAAAATTCAACATTTTATATCCATGGTTTTACTCAATTCGTTCCTTTGTCCGACGATCCGCCTCCGACAATGGGACCGAATTTTTTCCATCGAGTGCCACTCTTTCCTTGCTAGTCAAGGCATTCTTCATGAGAGCTCTTGCGCTTATACTCCTCAAAGAAAATGGAGTTGTTGAACGCAAACATCGTCATTTACTGAATGTAGCCCGAGCCCTAATGTTTCAAGCTCACGTTCCATCTCAATTTTGGGGTGAGTGCATCCTCACTGCAACATATCTCATCAACCGGCTACCTTCTTCCTCCATTCGTGGCATCAGCCCATTTGAACTCCTGTTTCACAAACCACCCATACTTGAACACCTTCGTGTTTTTGGGTGTCGTTGTTATGTCACCACTTTAGGTACACGTGACAAATTTAGTCCACGTGCTATTCCATGCATTTTTATGGGTTACCCTCCTAATCAGAAGGGTTATCGCCTATATGACCCCGCCTCGGGGAAATTCTTTGTTAGTCGAGATGTCGTTTTTCAAGAAAATGTTTTTCCATTTTTTACGTCTGAGTCTGTGATATCCCCTGCTGCTCCATCCGACTCGACATCTCCAGCTGTATGGTTCGACGAGACTTCATCTTCGTCCCTTCCTCCCATAGATGAGCAGTCATCTTCGGAAGATTCTACCACTCCTGCTTCCTCATCTGCTCCTATTTCATCTTCGATGCATGAAAATGTAACCCCGCCAACCTCGCCTCCCAACCTTTCGCCTCTCCGCCGGTCAAGCCGCCCTACTCGACCTCCCATTTGGAGTTCGATTACATCCGCCTCTACTTTGCCATCCGCTTCTTGTTCTCTCTATCCCATCTCTAATTACCTTTCCTTGGACAATTGTCACCCTTCATATCAACACTTCATTGCTTCCATCTCAGCCATTCATGAACCTACCACCTTTTACGATGCTGCAAACAACCCTAATTGGGTTAAAGCCATGGAAACTGAACTTCGTGCTCTTGAAGCTAATCATACTTGGGATGTGGTTCCATTGCCTCCTGATCGTCGTCCAATCGGGTGTAAATGGGTTTACAAGGTCAAGTATCATGCCGATGGTTCTCTTGAGCGGTATAAAGCCCGTCTCGTGGCTAAAGGTTTTAACCAGCAAGCAGGCATTGATTATCAAGACACCTTTTCTCCAACTGCTAAACATGTCACAGTCCGTCTTCTTCTCACCCTGGCTGCCATCAATGCTTGGCCTCTTTATCAGATGGATGTGCACAATGCCTTTCTCCATGGTGATCTTTCCGAAGAGGTGTATATGGACCTTCCTCCCGGACTTTGCCCTCAGGGGGAGAACCTGGTATGTCGACTGCGGAAATCCTTATATGGTTTGAAGCAAGCTTCTCGTCAATGGAACACCAAGTTCACTGACGCTCTTCTCCAGCATGGGTTTTATCAGTCTCTCCATGACTATTCCTTGTTCACCAAAATTCAGGGTAATTCTTTTGTTGCCTTACTTATCTATGTTGATGATATTCTCATTACAGGCAACAGTAAGACTGGTATCTCCGATCTCAAACAATATCTCAACTCCACATTCTTTATGAAAGATCTTGGTCAGTCAAAGTTCTTTCTTGGTCTTGAGATTGCTCGATCTCCAGCTGGTATATCAATAAGTCAACGTAAGTACACACTAGAGTTGATATCTGAGGCTGGACTAGCAGGTTCCAAGCCTTCCACCATCCCTATGGAACAGAACAAGAAGTTCACAAGCGTTGAATATGACGCGGGTTCAAATGAGCACATAAATGATCCACTTCTTGAAGATCCTTCGGTATACCAGAGATTAGTTGGCCGACTCATCTATTTGAATCTTACCAGGCCAGACATTACATTCTCAGTTCAACTTCTCAGTCAGTTCATGCACAAACCCAAGCAATCCCATATGGAAGCAGCTTTGAAAGTAATAAAGTATCTGAAGAGCTGCCCAGGCCTTGGTCTTTTGTTTTCTTCATCTTCCAAGTTAGAATTACGAGCCTTCTGTGATTCAGACTATAGCACATGCCCAATGACCAGGAAATCCACCACTGGCTTTTGCATTATGCTTGGGGATTCACTCATTTCTTGGCGTACAAAAAAGCAACCCACTGTGTCACTATCTTCAGCTGAGGCCGAATATCGAGCCATGCAAGTTACAACCAGCGAAATAGTTTGGAGCATGGGGCTTCACAAAGATTTTGGCTCCCATATAGAGACACCTGCTCTACTTTATTGTGACAATGAAGCTGCCGAAAAAATAGCGGCCAATCCAATTTTTCATGAGCGAACTAAACACATTGAAGTGGAATGTCATTATGTAAGAGAAAAGATCCAGCAAGGTATCATTGCAACGCGCCACATATCCACCAAAGAGCAACCAGCCGATCTGTTGACTAAGGCTTTAAGTAGTGGACAGCACTGGTATCTTCTTTCCAAGCTTGGAGTATTTGACTTATACAAATCTCCAGCTTGAGGGGGAGTGTTAAAAGATAACTTAGAATATTTCCATTGTATATCAGATCATTGTATATCAGATCAAATATTGTGTATATCTTATTGTATATTTCTTTTGATTTGTAATTATCTTTCTGCCTTGTTTAGCGTAGGCTCTAATATTATAAATGTATGATAGTTCATTGTACAATTGATATAACAAATACAGCGATCATTTACAAACTCTCTGGTTTTATATTTTCTTACACAAATTCATTCCATTCCTAAACCCACCATTTATACAAAGCGGCACCTCAATCCCTTCCCACGCGCAACACCAACATCGGAAACAGAAACACGGAAACTGTAATGCTGAGGAGGACTACCACTACAACAGCCATGGCTGCTGCAGTCTCCTTCACTCTGCAAACCTCGAACAGAACTCGCAAACACTTCTTCTCCTTCTTACACCACAAACCCAAATTCCCTTTTTATTATTTTTCACCTCAAAGGGAAAAGTATACTTTACGGCCTTTTGCATTTCAACTTCGGTTGTCAAGTCTAACAATGAATTGCAAAATATTAACCCCAAAAGTATTGATCCCACATATCTTTCTTGCTCCATGCCTGACAAGAAGCCTCTCAAAATGGCAGTTCTTCTCAGTGGAGGCGTGGATAGTAGAGTTGCACTTCGCCTCCTTCATCTCGCTGGCCATTCTTGCACTGCTTTTTATCTCAAAATATGGTTTGAAGTACGCCCCCATTCTTTTCTTGCGTAGTTGATGATTGTTCTTCATTGAATGTGCTTTGAGCATTCGGTTTATGGGTTTTGGGGATTACGAAGAAACTTCAAATTGATTATGTTTGAATCTCTGTTTGCTTGAATTTGTGTAGAAGTTTGAATTTTGATGCTTTAATTTGCAGGATTGCTCTTATTTAATTGTTGGTATTATAATTCAATGAACAAAAACTCACAATGTAAACGTTGGGAGTATTGGGATTGGAATAAGATGCAAGATATCAATGCCAAATGTTATTTAAAAGATTCAAACTTGCACGTAGAATGTGCAATGGTTTTGTTGGATTTAGTAGGCAATGAATATTATAGTTGTTATTCGTAGTATGATGGCCTGAAGGGTTGGCCCTCCTCCCACTTCCTTAAGTATAAAACTTTGTGCTGCCATGGTATCACTAGAGGTGATCGCTTTGTGCTGTCATGTTATCAGTAGAGGAGGTGGCATGGCCAGACGGGGTAGATGGATATGACAATGATCGCTGTTAAGGGTGATTTTAAAGTGGCTATGGTGCTCATGGCTGTCACAATTGTGATTCGGCTTGGTTATGGTTGTACTAGTCAAACAGAATATTGACATGTAACTTACAGGAACCTAAATCTTCAAGCATGTGCGGTAAGAAACTTTTGTGGCCATGTAGTATTATATTGTCGGTTATGTTGGCTAGGCTTAGTAAAGGCTTAGTAAATTTTAGGCACTAATTTGAGAGTTGTTTTAGCCTGCTTTGTTTATGCTAGTTTCTAACTAAGTTAAGACTGTTGTCAAAGATTTTAGTCTACTTAGTAGCATATGGGCTTTTTTCTAGGTTTTGAAGTGAACCATGGAATGATATGATTCCTCTTGTAGTCAGTAAATGCGTCAGTTCATACATATGTTTATCCTAGTTTAGAAGGTCTTGACCACTCTCTGTATTGTTCCTTCCATTTCAACATCATGTCTGCCATTGGACTTGAGATTGTTGTCACTCTCTCTCTCTCAAGTCTGTCCATGCCATTTCAAATTCACAAGGCTTTGTATAGAGTTCTTGGATATTCTTTATTTTATGATTCATTGCTATGTGTACAGTGATTCATTGCCATGTGTACAGTGTTCTGTTGACTACTCCTGACTTGATTTTGTTTCATTCTAGGAAGACTTTGAAAATTTTTGGTCTGAATGTCCTTGGGAAGAGGATTTAAAGTATGCAAGGGCTGTCTGTGCTCAGGTAAACTTCCTTATCATTCCTGTACTTAGTTTTAAAAGAGGAAACACCACCCAAACTCAATAAGAACAAACAAAAGTCCTACATTAATGCAAGATGGAAAAGGAACAAGCAAATCTGCAGTCAATAACATTAGTATGTCATGTGATTATCTTTTTAGTTGCTTCTTGTGTGAACATTAGTATATCATTAGTTGCTTCTTGTGTGACAGAAAAGATGCTAAAAGTGATTTTGACAACTAAATTGAATACGAGGTTACTTATATTTAGAGTTATCAATGACTCCAAAGCCCTAGCAGCTTGTGGGGAAAATGTCAGTTTTATCTCTCCCTCCATCCCCTCTACCCTCTCTTTAAGATTTTGGGGTGGGTTTGGGTGGTAGGAAATGCTTGTTGCTTTGGTTTGGCAGGGTCCTCTGCTTTGCATATTGTTTGGAGTGAAATTTTGATTACCATCCAGCTGCCTCATATTAACAGATGTAAATCGACTTTTTGGCTGAAGCAGGTTTTAATCTCCTAATTTTTGTCATTCAGGGTTGAATGTGTTTATAACTGTTTTGAGTTTACAGGTTGATGTATCCCTGGAAGTTGTGCATTTGACAGATGAATACTGGAATAATGTGGTATGCATTGATTATTGGTTAACTAACTTGTTCATACTTGAAAGCAAACTGATTTTTGCCTTGAAAATTATTTGGTTATTGCTTTTTCTTCTATAATATTTTTCTTATTTGTTTCGGATTGCAAACATTCTTTAGCAAGTTATAGCGGTTTGGGTGGTCTTTTGCTGGGATTTCTCAAAGTTGTTTCATGTTCAGGTCACTTACATAATTGAAGAGTATCGATGTGGCCGCACTCCAAATCCAGATGTTCTTTGCAACACCAGAATCAAATTTGGTTTCTGATTTAGCTGAGTCTTTAGTTCTTTTAGTTGTTTGATTTTTGAATTAGTTCTAATTCTGGTCATGTACTTCAAATCAGGTGTCTTCCTGGATGCTGTTAGTGGCATGAATTTTGACTATGTTGCTTCTGGACATTATGCGAAAGTTGTCCACAAATCTACTGATCAAACAGATGAGCCTTCTGTCTTGGAATTGTCAAAAGATATGGTATTTGAATTATTCATATAATATTCTCTTTAATGATAAATCTGCAACATTACTATAGTTAAAAGAATTGACAAACTCAATAAATACTTCAACAGTGTTGAAGGATCCTAATTCAATCCTAAAATGATCTCTTAATTTTACACTCTTTAGTCTTCTTGACTGGCAGAATGTTTTAGAAATGTGTTCAAAATATTTTGATCATTTTGTTTCTGTTTTATACTTAAAAAAAGTTTTCTTGAGATACTCTATTTTTTTTTCGCATACACTTTTAGTTTATTTCAAGCTACATAGGTCTCATTCGTGAGAGTTTCTCTGGTGGTGCTTTTCCAAGCTGATTTTGCATTTGAAAGCTTTTATGGCAAATAAAAGCCCTTTCACTTTTCAAAATGTTTTTGGACAACCACCCTGAAATGGATGAAGCAGTCGAGAGAAGCTCAAGCATTCCTGAAGTTTATGCTATACTTGATAATTTTTAAGTAAGAGCTTGGCTTAAGAAGAAGAGACCCAGTTCCAGGCTTATACTAAAGAACATATGGAAGGCTGCATTGGTGGCAAATTATCTAAATTAAAACTGAGAAACTGAATCTCATAAAATTCAGTGGAAATTAGTAAACAAATAACTAGGAGAATCCTTTAACATCTAACACTTTGAGAAGCATTTGGTAAAGTTGGAGAATGTATTACTGAAATATTTTTGCTGCATTGAATCAGAAATCGAATGCAAAACCGTAAAAAGCTGGCCTCAGCTTTTTTTTTAATCTTCATTATGAAAGACATTGATACACTCATCCTAGCAAATGATTTTGTATAAATTAACAGGCGACATCACTTTGGATTTGATGTTTAGTCTTTCTGTACATTAAGTGCAGTGTCTGTCTTTGTAGAAGTGCGTAAAAATTCCCTCCACCCCCTCCCCCAATTTATTTGATTTTATGCATACTCGTTTTTCTTCTGCAAATCTGTTTCTTAGTCCTTCAAAATACCATGTTATACACTTGACATTGAAACTGCTTCTCCACTGTCAACTAAATTTTAAGTCTGATTAAAAGAAAAGGTATCATTCATGCAGTAAACAAACTTTTTGTTTGTAGATTCAGGAGGAAATTATCTATTTGTACCGAAAGTTGTGAAAGATGTCCTATATGATCTCAAGACTTTATGCTTTGATGTAGATTTTATGTACCTTCCTTACACACACACATACCCCTTTGTTGAATCTGCATGTTTTCATATTTCAGGTCAAGGATCAGACCTATTTCCTATCACATCTCTCACAATCTCAGCTTAGACGATTAGTGTTTCCTCTTGGATGTATTCCAAAGGTTTGGCACCATTTCTACTGCATTTGTGTTTGGGATGATGGTTTTACTGGTTGTTTCACTATAGTATGACTGCACCATCTGATTGTAATTTTTATATTTACCTAGTAAGAGATTATGCTCATTCTTCTATGGTAAATAATATGCAGAATGAAGTTAAAACTTGCCGAGCTTTTTAATTTACCCAATCAGGATAGAAAAGATTCCCAAGGAATATGCTTTCTTGGCAAGGTGTGTTTCTGTTGAGCAATTGCTGGACATGATTCTTGAACAATCTTTGCTGTTTCCAGTTTGCAGCACAATATAATTATAAAATGAGCATATTTTTGATAGTGAAGATTATTTCTTGAACTACTTTGAAAACTGAAGCTTGTAAATAGTATTGCAGATACTGCTTCCCAATACACTTTCTTGTCTGACTTTTTTGTATGATTCTTCTTTTATCTGAACTTAGTTCTGCATGTTTTACAGATAAAATTTAGTGAATTTATTGCAAAACAAATTGGGGAGGAGGAAGGTGTGATTCTAGAGGCTGAAACAGGGGATTTTCTTGGAAAGCATCGTGGATTTTGGTTTTACACAATTGGCCAACGCCAAGGTCTAGGTCTTCCTGGAGGTCCCTGGTAGGACTTGAATATCATCCCACTCTGATGGATAGAGGTTTTTATTGAGTATATATGTAACTCAAGATAATATTATGCTGCTAATGATAAGTTTGAGTTACACGTCGAGTGCTCCTGGCCTCTGTTATTCTCATCTTTATCTCATGTATTTTGTTCCTTTGTAGGTATGTTGTTGAGAAAGATATTAAAAATAATGTAGTCTTTGTGTCACGGAACTATTTCTCCGTTGATAAGAAGAGACGCTTATTCCGTGTTGGATCCTTGAAATGGTTTTGTGGTTCACCACCTAGCCAGGTGAAGCAGCTCCAGTGCAAGGTACAAAGGATATTTGTGCAATTGATAACCTGACTTCATGACTCATAACCTGAGAGAGAGAATTTCTAACAAATGCCGTCTGAAAAATTTGTGAAAGGTTCTTAGGCCATTCGACAAGTATCTTTATCCTTGTGGGGGTTCAAACTTGTACATGCATGCGCTCTTGATATCCATGAATAAAAGCACATACATCTATGACTTCTGAATTTACAGTGTGTAATGTGTTCTACAGTATGCAACCTTGAAGTCACCAATACCTCTTCCACCTGCCTGTCATGAACAATTAAAACTTATCCTAGATTGTTTTGTTTCCTAGGGGTCAATACCAATGGGTTCAATACTGCAATCTGCCATTCGGGTGCATTCTACCTATTTACGTATATGTGTGTATGTATGTATATATTGGCCTCAAAAGAGTTTTTTGCATTACGGTGCTTTTGACAGCATAATTTCATGAGTTAGTGTACACAACTTATGTTTTATATCTTCCAAACTTTTTCAGGTTCGTCATAGCCCTGAATTTAACAATTGCAGCCTGCTACTGGAAAATGATGAACAGGGAAATCTAGTTGCAGTGGTCAGATTATCTGAAGATGATCAGGGTCTGGCAGCGGGGCAGTATGCCGCTTTCTATGATGGAAGCACCTGCATTGGCTCTGGTGTAATCTTGGAGGCATGGGATGATCAGGGTTTTCCTGTTTGTGCCAGGGCAATTGAAATTGCGAGAATGGAAGATAAATCGAAGCTTGGGAAGCCAGTCAAGATAAGGAACAACACTGATAAATTATAGGATTCCCAAAATAAAGGGTGCTGAGCTTTCCCCGATATTGGCTGCAATCTTTTGAGAGAATTTACAGGTTTTTAAACTCTGGTTGCTCCACGTGCATGCTAGTCTTACTACACAAGGTTTGAAACATATCAAGGTCGGTCAGGTGGGATAATTTTAATTTCAATTAGAATAACCATATGCCTAGATACAACTGAGAAGTTTTCCTAAATATCCTTGGTCAGGAAGTCGCAGCAAATGCTGTCTCTGTTCCAAACTCTGTAAGGGGACGAATGACTGCATTTAGCTTTAAGTGCTGTTTGGGCCAATACCTGAGTTGGAATGCTCTATGGGAGAACTGAGGACAGAAGAAAATGGTCATTATCTCCTCACATGCGTTCAGTTGTGCGTGAAGAAAAGGTTGGGGATACAGGAGCCCAAGTTACAAACTCGCCCTGGAAAAGATAGAAGCTAATTTCAGAGAAGAATATGGAAGTTGGATGGAGTGAAACTGAAATAACCTGGCTGACAAGTTCCTGATTGCTAGGAGTAATCGATTTATTTTACATCCATTTTCTTACCAGGCTCTAGATTTATTATATTATTGTGCAATTTGATTTCTTATACTTGCTTAAAGTTAGAGGCAATTCACGACTTGACACGAAAATATAATACAAAATTATCACACAAAATACGACACAAACTTAACACTAAAAATGAAAACAAGGTTTTGGGTCATGTTCGGATTCATAATTAATTTGTAATACTCATATCAAAACAAGATTTGTGAACTCAAACATGATCTATTGCCACCCTTACTTAAAGTAGTGAGCTCAACAATCAGTTGCGTAGACAACATTATTAAGCATGGTAATTGCAGAGGGAACTGAGGGTGAAGTCAAAAGGATGTTTAATTAAGCAACATTTAATTTTGGTCGAGGAACTATACAAACTTTTTCTAACAGTTGAAATAATAGGTAGAGCGGTAACACGTTGAGAATTTTCTCCTGCAAGATGAATGATGAAAGGAAAGAATCGGAATCTGGATAGATGTATATATTGACAACCCTGCTAACAGCAGAAAATCAGGAGTTGGAAGAGTCCAGCTTCGAAGTGGTTGGCTAAGAAAAGAAAGAGAAGGAATATTTTTTTGTTGTCTTCCTAGAGTTATAAATTCTTGGTTTTGACCATTTTTATAGGGGACACATCACGTACTATTTTGGTGCGAAAGCATGGATTTTGTTACATAATTACTATATTTTTAAAAACAATTAAATAAAATATTAATATTTTCAGATAAGTGGATATTTGAGATATGGAACCTGAAGTCAATATTTAGAATACCGACTTTCATGTAATTAAAAATAAATAAATAAATATCAAATCCTATTTCTTCCTTCTCCTGACCTTTTTTTCGCACATTTCTTTCTTCTCATTCTTTTGCACCCTTAGCCCTCGACAGCCCTCACCCTTCAACCGCCTCAATTCCTGATAAAACTTCCCTTGCCCCACCACCTGCCAACCACACCCTTGTGAACACCCCTATCAGCCAAATCCCTTTCCTCTCCTCCCAAGCAACCCCTCCTCTCGCGGACCAGTAGCCCTACACCTGGCCACTGACTACCACCCCTTCCAGCGAAAACTGCCCCTTTCCCATGACAACCACCCCCTCACCCCGTCTATAGCCACAACCAAAAAGGAAAAGAACAAAAGAAGGGAAAAAAAAAGTAAGCAAAAATGGAAAAAGTAGACCCTCTGACTTTGAAGTCGATTTTTCAGAAGTCGACTGCAATGTCGATTTCTCAAAAATCAACTTTAACGAGAGATTTTAAAACATCAACATTTTTAAAATTTGTGCAAAAATTACAATATTGTGTTAAATTACTTGTGGAAGCATTCTGGTTAGGGAAGGTTAAAACTGCACCTATAATCTATATGCTTTGCAAGAAGGGTGAAAATAAAATAACAGTTCAGTTGGCCAAGATAATTTAAGATTGTCTATTGGTGATTGGTATCCTGGAAGTAGCTTTTTCCATAAAATATTTTTGCTATGGTTCATTATATTGCCGGTTTCAAGCTAACCTTGTTGCAATGAAATTGTTATGACTTTGCATTGTTCCTCTTTCTACAGCCATGTGGGAAGCTTAGGGCTATTTTTCTAACTATTTAAAAACAGGACCGATCTTGTTTTATTACATCATGTTGGCCTCAAAATCAACAGATTTATGGGATCTTGGTTTTTAACCGCCTCAATCACTATGAACGCTCTTGATCAGTGCAATGAAATGTATCTATTTATCTATCTCTTAACTTAAAAAGGGAGTAGGTTTAAAAAAGAATATTAGAATGTTTAGAGTTGGATTAGGAGGGTCTCTTAAATCTTTTTTTCTTCTTATCATAATTATTTTACAAAGACTTGTTAAGATAAGGTGTGGGGGGAACAAGCACTCTTGGAGAGTGCAACACAACAGAGAGTTATATGTTGCATTCGAGAAGGATGAATTGCTCCCAAAAAGAAATCTATGGATTCTCTTCTAATTGGTTCGTCCATAGGTGCAATGATTTATTTCATGGGTGAGGTCTTTGGTTTAAGTCCAGGAATGGCCTAGCTGCGCCAGAGGAAAAATAGAAGAAACATTTGACTACTTCATAAGAAATCAAATATTTTACATATTGACCAATTCTTCTTGCTCCACAACAATAAGAAGGGTCAAAATAAGGAGAAAACCTAGAGAGAAATGAAAAATACAAATATGGATTTGGCAAAAATTCATAAACATAAACCATAAGTATTATTGTATCTCTTTGGAGTTAAAATTGAACAGTAGTAGTCCCTAATAATTCCAACTTTTGTAACAATCTTCTTTTGAACAGTAAATTCCAATCATTTTTTGGGTAAAAAAAGAAAGTAAAAATAGTATTTGTGCCTCTCTTGGAAAATACCCTATAGTACGTATTAGCAAAAAAGAATTGAATGCTTATGCGGAAGCTTATATACTCTCAAACGCTCCCTTTTTGAATTTTTTTTTTTTCTCAAACGATAAGTAAGATTCATTGATGGGGAAGGAACTGTACAAATAAGTTACCAATGAAGGCTTACATGATCTCCTTGGTCTTAATTAAAAGCCAAGGAGGAGAATGGGATAGTGGAAAGTTGACCTATCGCATTTGTTACAAACACTAAAACCTAGTCTTTGAATTCCTTCATTCGTAAGAAATCAACACATTGATTTCCTTCTCCGAAGTTGAGATGGAATTTAACCTCCTTTTTCCTAATAAGATTGAAGCATTTCTTAACTAGTGTTGTAACCTGAATTGGCTAATATTGATGTCTTCATTAGGAATGGCCATGGCAACTTAGGAGTCTGATTCCATAATAAAATTATCAAAGTTGTTTTGTTTCGCTAATTGAAGATCAACTCTAATGACCCACCGCTTTGCAACGAAATAAGCTCTTTTCGTGATGAATCTCTGATAACCAAAGCACCATTTTCCTCGATCATCCTGAACAGTCCTCCAAAGTAGAATCTTCAAGATTTCCTTTAACAACTCCATCTAGGTTGAACTTGACCAACATACATGTGGGCATTAATTTCTAATTGATTAGCTTAATCTTATTTACATAGATAACATTAAAACCAGAATTAAAAGCAATATGGACTTTCCTGACATAATCATGGGCTAACTTAGTAGTAACATGAGGAGATTTTTGTGTATAATCAAAGCACTCTTGATTCCCATCTTTCTATAAACACCTAAGAACACAAACAAAAGGCAAACTCCGAGTAATATTTGATTTTTATATTTATTCTATCTCTCCACTTGAGATTTATCTCAATCCAATCATCAAAAAACGTATTACTATTATTCTCAACCTCATTGTGGGGAAGAAAGAATTTCTAAACCTACTTAACCTTATAACAATTCCAAAAATGGAGAACTTGATCTTAAGCAGAATGCCCACATCTTGTACAAGACTCATCAGAAGAGAGTTTTCTATGAACACTCATTTGATTGTTGAAAATTTTCTTATGTTTGAATGTCCTCAATTACCTTTTCATCTTCTGTGGAATTTTGAGCTTCCAAATCCAACTCCATTCTCCTGTGGGTACATTGTCACCATCTTTCTTTAGACAAGCAATCTTAACAAAGAATGTAATTTGATTGTTTAAAACCCAATAGAATTTTATCAAAATAATTAGATGCACACCGTATTAGGACTGTACAAATTTGATCAACAACTAAGTTTGGATACTCCATATTCCATTTTCTTTCTTCATTCGACACATCAGAAATAATAAATTTTTCCTCTTGAGATTGAATATCTAACTTATAATATTTGAGTGGTTTATCAGTAGTGACACACCAGTCCAGCTAAAATAGAACTTTAATATCATCTCCAGCAATCTACTTAGAGCTTGTTTGGTTGGCAAAATTTAAAGTTGGAAAGTAATTTCTTTCCTTTTAAATTTCAGCGTTTGTTTCATTGAAAATGCAATTTCTTTCCTTTCTTGCATTTCTTTCAATTTTAAATTTTCTCGAAAATTGGTTAGATTTTTGAAACTAAGGAAAGTAAATACAATATTCAAGGATTTTGAATTTTTGCTAAAAGTTGTTGTTTTTTTATTACTTTTATTATGATTTTAATATAACTAAACATATTTCTAACTTTCAATCTTTTCTTATATGTTCTTTTCTTTGATTCTTATACATCTCTTATTTTGTAAGTGTTACTCATGTGATTTTCTATTTTAATTATTAATAATTATTATTATTAATTTAATTTTTAAAAAATTTGGGACCATTTTTCTATTCAAATTCATAATTTATTAAAATGGAAAATTATGTAATTTTTTTCTCACTAAATTTTTGAATCATGGTTTGATTTCGTTTTAGATGAGGGTATACTCTATTTTCCCCCTTCAATTTTGCTACTAAATTATTAATATCATAATTGTTGTTCTTTTTTCTATTTTTTTAATGGAAATAAAAGTTTAGCTGTACTTTTGTAACTAGAACCACCTTCTTCATATTTCTTCCTATTTATATTTATTTAACTTTCTTTATTATTTTCTAATTTTCATTACACTAATTCATTATATTTTCTTCATATTTTTATTTCTTTAGTTTTTATTTATCCTTTTTAATTTTCATTGTTTATAAGAATAGACATTTATTATGGTGGTATTAATAAATGACTTTTATATTAACTGTGAAGATAATTTATACCTAGAATTATTATAAAATTATTATTCTCATTTTTTTGTTTAAATACTATTATATGTTACAATTGACAAAATTGAGAAAATATTAACTTGTATTTTAATTAAAAGACCCAAAAAAATTATCTTTATGATTGATATAGAATAAGGAGAATAATATGATGATAGATGTATATGCAATGTAAATCATATTTAAAATATATTTGTGATTCATTAATTAAAATAAGACAGTAAAATATAAATTATATTAATTTTCATGTAAATATTTCTATTCTAGCCAAAATATAGGTAAAGTATTCAAAATTTCTCATAATTAAATTTCTTAAATTCATTCTCCTTAGAAAAGCATTCTTTCCTCTAAAGTAAATTTTCAGAAATCATTAGGGATAGCGACGAGGTGATTTAGAGTGGGGAGACTTCTCTCACCACTCGCCTTGTTTATAAAAACCCCAATACCGACAAGAAACCCTTCCACTTGCACCTTGCCCCACCTTTGCCCGCCCGCTCGCTTCGCCTTTCTCACGAGTGCCAAACAGAGCATCATTTTTAATGAAAATTATTTTATTTGTAATTTTATAAATATAAATATTGTTAATTGTAACACATGTTATAATGAGTATACACAAAATATAATGAAACACAAATTATAACATTTTAATTCCTATTTTTTACATAATAAAATTTAAATGTATAAGATACTATATATATCAAATTAACAATGGCATAAAAATATTAAATATATAAATACTAATAATATACTATAATGAAAAGTTATGAGTGAATAATAATAATTTACAATTAATAGAGAACAAATAGTAAACTAATAGTAATTAATAACTTATATTGAAATATAATGACTAAAAATTTCATTAACATAATGTCATCATAAATATAGTCTAATGATAATTAAAAATGACTTAATAATAAATTAACATTCTAACTAATATTAGTAAAATAATATAAATACATACATATAAATAATATATGATCATACATTATTTTATTATTGTTAATTTTGTAACTAAATTATAAACAAAAATTGCAATATTCATCCCATGAATCTTATTAATTTTATTATTAATTTTCTAATAAAATTTTACTTTTAAATATTCATCCCATGTATTTGCATTTGTTATCATATATATATATATATATATATATATATATATATATATATATATATGTATGTATGTATATGTATATATATTTCCTAATCATCCTAACCAAAACCACTCAAATCTTTAGTATTTCACACCATATATATCATGATGTTATTTTGGGTAAATTATATTTACCTCTTCTAAGGATAGAGAAACTACTAAATTAATCACGAAATTGAGACAAACTAGCAATATCCCTAAATTTAATAAGTTGATAATGTTTAACTCTCTAAATTTAATAAATTAATCTTTCTCGTCGCTAATTGTATTGTATTAACTGGGAATTCCCATGTTAATATAATCAGTTCTTTTGGACCAAAAAAAAAAACTCTCTAATGTTAGTTGACTAATGTTTACTATTGATTTTTAACCAAATTAAAGGATTTTTTCTTTTGCAAGTTCAAGTTATTTTTAAACTATAACATTTGAATTACATTTACCCTTTGAAGTTCGCTTTTAATTACAAAATAGAACCTAAAGTTTAACCAAATGTATCCCATTCTACTTTCTTTTTTTTTACTTAATATTGATCTTCTATATATGCGACTTTAATTGTCTTTCAAAAGAAAGTAAAAGAGTGGCTTCTCGATTTTTCTACTGAGGCCATTTTTTTCTCTCAATTTTCTTTATTCTCGGGCGATTTCGGTGCGATTTCGGTGCGAAAATTTAACGTTCATGAACAGTAGTTTTACTGTTCATGGACGTTTTTTTTTCGGTATTGCACTATCTCGGTAGTAGTCGCATCGCCTCGCTTATTCAACGCTGGCGTGAGTTCGGTGTGGTGCTATTCAACGTCTATATTGGCTTTCACGCAACGGCATGCGGTGAGAGATAGACATTAAGTTGTAGTTTCTTTCATCATAGGCCATTTGTAGTGGGCCACTTGAGTGTAGTGTAGCATCATTTTGTATAGTACTAGTGTCCCGATATAACCGGGCTTTTGTATTTGGGTAGTTCCTAAGTTGTCCAAGTCCTCAACCATTCTGCCTTGTGCGCGGGTTCAATGCGATTGAACTTAGGTCGTCTAGGTTGTCATCCTTTCCGTCTAGTGCGGGTTTAGTTTCCGTCTGCGGGTTTACTTTATTTTGCTTTTTCTTGCCCTCGTGGGCTTTTTGCCTTTGCGGGCCTTTTTGTTTCGTGGGTTATAAATGTTTTTCACTGGCGACGCCACGAAATTCTAAGCCCTTGTGGCTCTGTACATTGGCCTTTGTGCCTCTTTATTAATCTACTGTCGTTTCGAAAAAAAAAATTGTCTTTCAAAAGGTAGAATCCTATCAGAGTAGTTATTGTGTGTATTAAGTCATCCACAAGCTAGAATTGCATTTGTTGTTTATGTTAAGTATGTGGTTGTCTTCATTTAGTCTTTGAAATGGTAAATAGACATTTGCCGGAAGTTTACTAAAAAATGAGTGAAGCGAGTAAGTAACTTGTATAGTAATTACTAATAAAAATATTGAAATAAGAAGAGGAAGAAATATTTCTTGGGAATGAGAGGCTAGTTGGAATATTTCTTTGAATACAATATTCCTTGTGGTGTTTTGTTTAAAATTATCAACATTAGGTGGTCTTATGAGTTTTTTTTTATATTTTTGGCTTTCTAGCTCTAGATAGTACTACATATAGTTGTCCATGTGAAAATGCATGTTTTTTGAGGTATAATCCCACAAAATCTAATATTTGTCCTTGAACTTTGTTAATAATTATTGAAAAGCAAAGTCTAATAGGAAATTATTTTCGTTTAAAAGGTATTGGTGAAAAGAAATCATGTGCAAAATGTAGAGGGATCCTAGGAATAAAAGTTCTTTTCCAAAAAGTTTCTAACAACTATCTTCACATGAATAATATTCGTGGTAAAGTCAAAACAAATTAATCTGGTTCCCTGTGACAATCCTTCAGTTGGATTGGATTTATATTTCTTAAAGGAATAACAAGAGAGTTAGGCTTTAATATTAATTCAAGTGGTATTAAGCTAAGAGGATTTAGAGAAATTAAAAGATCTTGGTTTTCGACTTTTTTCCCATCAATTGTCTCATCATAGCTTAAATATGACATTGAATTTCAGGGAACTCGTTTATTAGCATACTATTGATTTTATCAACAAATTCATTCTTAGTTGTCAGTATTACTCTATTTGTAATTGTAGTAGAATTTTGTGAGAACATTTCAAAATGTTAGAGGAAAAATTCACACACATATTATTCAAGAAAGTAGTATTTTTATACATTGATAACCCTAATAAATTCAAAAGACCACTTTACCCTTAATACTTCTAATACTCCTCAAGTTGGAGCATAGATATTAATCATGCCCAATTTGTTACAAATATATTCTATTCTCCCATTACCCATAGGTTTAGTAAACATATCCGCAAGTTGTTCACCGATTCTAACGTAACTTGGAAGAATCATTCCACTTTGCAACTTCTCTCAAATAAAATGACAATCAACTTCAATATGTTTTGTTCTCTCATGAAATACGAGGTTGGAAGCTATATGCACGCAATCTTGTTATCACACCATAAAGACATAGGAATTGAAGCTCTCAAGCCTAGCTCACCAATAGTCGATGAATCCACACTAATTCACATGTAACTTGTGCCATGGCTCTATATTCGACTTAGCACTAGAGGCAACAACACTTTGTTTCTTATTCTTCCATGACACCAAATTTCCTCGACCAATGTACAATATCCGATAGTGGATCTCCTATCATCCGAGACCACCTAATCAAGCATCGAAAATCCTTCAACTCTCTTATGACCATGATTTTGGTAAACAAGTCCTTTCAGAGTCTTCTTCAAGTACCTTAAAATTCTAATTATTGCATCTCAGTGAGAAGTACGAGTAGAAGACAAATTGGCTTACCGCACTAACTGAAAAGGCAATGTCTAGTCGAGTAACTATGAGATAATTCAGTTTACCAACCAATCTTCTATATCTCTCAGGATTATCAAATAGCTCTCATCCCTCAGCAACCAGTTTAACTCCCTGTTTCATGGGTGAATCAAGAGGCTTTGATCCCATCATACCTGTCTCAATGAGTAAATTCAGGACATATTTTCGTTGTGACAAAACAATATATTTCTGTGTCTATGCCACCTCAATTCCTAAGAAATATTTCAATTTTCCTAGGTCTTTAGTCCGAAATTGTTTGAAGATAGATTTTTATTTCAGTTATACCAACTAAGTCATCTCTGTGATGATAATATCATCCATATACACAATCAAGAATAATTTGCCTCCCTTGAATGTCTATAAAAGAAAGAGTGATCATGGCCACATCTAGACAGTTCAAAAGAAAGCACACTGGAAAACCTTCCAAACCATGCCCGTGGAGACTACTTCAAACCATACAAAGATCTTTTTAATTTGCAAACCATGCCACGGACTCTCCCGAGCAACAAACCCTGGAGGTTACTCTATATAAACTTCTTCATGTAGAGTACCATGCAAAAATGTATTCTTAACATCAAGCTGAAATAAGGGCCAATTATAGGTGGTAGCAAGAGATCAAAATACGAATAGAAGAAAGTTTGGCAACAAGAGAGAAAGTATCCAAATAGTCAACTTCATACACTGAGCTTACCTTTTCGCAATAAGTCTCACTTTTAAGCGAGCAAGAGAACCGTTAAGATTAACTTTCATGGCATATACCCATCTACAACTAATACTAGTTTTGCCTAAAGAAAAGATACCAAGTCCCAAGTTCGATTGACTTGTAGAGCTTTTAATTCTTCTTCCATTCTCGTTCTCCACCAGACTTTGCAATGCCTCAAATACATATTTGGGAATAAGATATTGATTATGATGAGGTAAAAATGACCGAAAGGAAAGAGACACAAAAGAGTGTGAAATAAAATTGGCAATAGAATGTTGAGTACAAGTACGTGTACCTTTGCGAAGAACTATAGGAAGATCAAGATCGAGAGAGGAGGAGGATCGACTAATGGTGGATCTGGAATCGAAGGTGACATAGTTGGGGCGGAAGGAAGGGAGAGGAACCCAAGGACGCCGAGTATAAACTTGTAGAGAACGTGATTCCAGTATAAGTAGGCAAAATAGTCAAACAATGACCGAATGGTGGTTACATGTAATTCTTCATCCCACTCGCATACGAATTGGAACATCATGATAAGGAGTGGATTCAAAGAAAGAGACATCTCTGACTATGAAGTATTTTCTCGAATGGAGAATAGCAACGATACCCCTTTTGAGGTGGCATTTGGTATAAACTATGGGTTTAGGAATGGAATGGAATTGATAGAAGGAAAGGTTTGGAATGGAATGAAATGATAGTAATTATACTTGTTTGGTATTATTTTGGTAATGGAATGAATCAAAAACCTTGTTTGGTTCTGAAGGGAATGGAATCAAAATTTTGTGTAAGAATTTGATTTCTAATTTTGTTCTTTCTTTGAGATTAATTAATTATTAATTATAATACTAAATCACAATATTAAGTAAATGAATAATTAATTAAATTAACTTTAAGTAATTAATGAATTAATAGTTAATAATAATAAGTTAATTATAAATTAATGGATATTAATTATAATAATTAATATTAATTAATTAGTTTATTTTAATAATTTTTATTAATGAATTTTTAATATTGTTGGTTTTGATATCACTTGTTAGGATAAAAATTATATATTTAGGAAAATCATGGTGGAAAATTTTAAAGAGAGTACTATCTACAAAACAACAAGGCCATAAGGTCTTTAATACCAAAAAAAAATTTTATAGGCTATTATCCTAGGTTTACAAAATAACAAACGCAATTTACTAACTACAATAACAAAGCCATGTGGCTTTTAAATTCTTTATACACTCTCATATGACTTTTGTTTCCAACTTTGTATTTCATTCTTTTATTTTCACTCATTTTCTCACTTACAAATACACCACTTTTCTTGCTACAATAACAAATGGAGGACTATACTACAACAACAAACACACACTCCTTTTTTTCTTGCTACAACAACAAATGGAGGACTATACTACAACAACAAACACACACCCCCTTTTTTTCCTCTTACAAATGGAGGACTATACTCATATTTTTATGGGCAAATGGAGTTTCAAAAGTTGGCAACAAAAGTCAATTCTAGAAGTTAGCTAACAATTGATCTTTTTTTCTTGCATTATAAGCGAGGCAACAAGTTTTAGCTAGGCTTTTGCCATATCAATATTTATGTAATTTTTACAATTCTCTTATGTTGCTACTGTATTGATTTGTGGTTTGAAAGTCTGAAAGATGTGAGTGATGGTTATGCCTTCATTTTTGGTTTTATTACATATGCACCAATGACCAAAATTTCTTCAACTTCATCATTGCCTATAAAGTGTTTGAAAAAAGTCCTAACACAAAAATTCAGCATCAATTGGAAACATGATCCTGGGACATGTCTTTTTTTCATCCAAATCACATGCAAATCAAAATGAAGGTAAGTACAAGAAAACATAACAGTACTTATAGTGGCTACTAAAAACTCCAAAAATAACAAAAGAACAACGAATAAGAACAGAGCATTTCATTGTCTCAAGCGATACAATAACTGAGTAAGAACAGAGCATTTCAACTAGGACTTGTCTTCACACAATTTTCGGACTTATGTGTAGTGAAGCTTAAGGAATCAACTAGGACAACATTCGCATTTCATCATAGCCATGTTCTTTATTCATAGCAACAAAAGTGATGTATATAATGTAAAATATATCATCAATAGAATTGAAGTCTCCAATCCAAATCAAAATCCAAACACTAGCGATTCGATTGCACCGGGGAACATAAAGTTAAACTCACATCACACTAGTACAACGATCTCGCCCCAAAAACTCACATCAAGCATAGCCCAACATACAGACAACCAACATAAAGATAAGTTACTCCAAACCACAAACACAACCCCACTCAAATCTCGTAGACTAACAACAACTAACACCTAAAACATTGACACAAAAACAAACCAACAAAGATTATAAAAAAGCATTGACAACTTAGAACTTGATCCACTAAGCATAGCACCCTTAGATAAAATGATTGAAAAATAGAAAAAAGGAAGATTGGAAGAATAACAGACAAAACCAATGAACTTTAACCACAGCAAAAATACATCTAAAATATGATACTATCTTCACAAAATAAACAATTTCAAGCAACCATCCCACTTAAACAATACTACTAATATCCAAGCATGCCAAAATAACATGAAGCAAAAGATGAGCAAGTATCCATCACAAAAAAAAAAAAAAACAACAACAAATTTCGTAGCAACTTAGAACTGATCCACTAAGCATGTCACCTTTAGATAAAATCTGGAAAAATAGAAAAAAGAAGATTGGAAGAATAACAGACAAAACCAATGAATTTTAACCACAGCAAAAATACATCTAAAATACGATACTATCTTCACAAAATAAACAATTTCAAGCAACCATCCCACTTAAACAATACTACTAATATCCAAGCATGCCAAAATGACATGAAGTAAAAGATGAGCAAGCATCTATCACAAAATATGATGCTTGCAAGCAATCATGCCAATTTTGAATGTTCACTAATATACAAGCATGCAAATTGGCATGAACCAAAAGAATAACAAGTATTCATCACAAAATAAGTAGTTTAAAGTAACAAACTTATGACATAATGGCCAGCGCATCTCGGTTGAAAGCCCATAAAACACTTCAATCTTCTCTTTGTCCTTCCTAGGATGTTGGCAGCCTTGAAAATGTCACCACTAGGGAATTAAAGTTTGATGAGTTCGGGCACCACCTTCCTTTCTGTTCTTGTAGACTAGGCAACAAAAACTTTGGACTCCTCAGCTATTGCATTGCTTAACTTTTCCAAGTTCTTATTAAATACCTCAACGAATTCTTGAAATTGCATATTTAGCTTATCCATTGGTGACTCTCTGTCATCTCGTGTGGTAGACTTTCTTCGCTTGTCTTGCATCGATTGCTTCATCTTAAAGGACCTCTTTGAAGCATTGTTGTTTGTTGAGCTTGGGGTCTCATGTAAAGAGGTGTCTTCTTAATTCTCGGCTTTTTCGTCACTTGAACTTGATAAGCTCATTGCATTACTTGCTGCTCCATCCTCTTGTGTTGGGCAAATCTTCATATTGCATATAGCATCTCCAAAGTTCTCTACTACGACCCTGTAGTCTGATCACGTCCATAAACCAACTCTAGTTGGTTCATATATGAAACCAAAAATTCCATGCCCCATTCTTCTTTGTGTGTCTACAATGAAATGACAAAATATATGAGGCAACATAATCGAATTTACATATTGTGAAAATCCATATAGAACTTGAAATTAAAATGAATTACTGCTTATAATTATCGAACTATTGTCTTTCACACTCAATCTTCTTATCCACATCATTCCAAGTACATCCACTCTCCCTACACATGTCATTAATGACATGGAATTTGGTTTTGAGCCATTTTATCTTGGACTCAATGTAAGGAGTGACTTGCTTTTGGAATTGCGAGTCTAGCGACAATACGCCTATACACCTCCATCATGTAGTTAGCTTTGAATCCACATCGTCTTTCTTTGGGGATCACATGCAAGTTCTTGGAGCACTTGGATCAAGATTTGAACCTCTTTTCGAACCAAAACACTTTGTTGCGTCCACGACGGTCAATGTTGAACTTTGATCCATCTATGAATAATATGAGTTAAAATAAGTTAGATTAAAACATAACATCAATAATCCATATATAAGTTAAAATATACAACAATATAACATAGACACATCAATCATCCATATAGAAGTTAAAATAAACAATAGAACAAAGACTCATCACATTCAATAAAAAATTACGAATAGTGGCAATCTCTCTAATACAATGAAGCATAAATCATTTCAACTAAATTACATAAATAATTAAAATGTGAATTATGTGGCAAATGCGTAATCTAAGAGCCTAATCCAAATCATCATCTAACATAGTCCTTTTCTCGCCTTCCAACTATTGAACATCTTCTTGGCCAAATCACTTCTAAAGTTGGTCCACTCCTCGGATGGAGTAATGGATGTGACATAATTTTCTTCAATTGGTCCATCTTCTTCTTCCTCTTGCAAAGGTTTCAACTCTTGTGGATCATAAGACATGTTCTTTCTAATCGATTGTGGAGGAGACAAGAAGCCAAAATTATTCTCACTTGAGTTTCAAATTGGAAGAACGAAGGAGATGTAAGGATTTTCCATCTCCTTTAAGTAACCCAAACATCTCTCAATCACGTTTTAGCCTTAAAGTGTTTCATGTTAAACTATTCCTCAATGTATGAGGTTGCTGGCCTACAAAATCATTTAAATGATATGGTTGGCCACGATAGGATGCTAGAAATCCATACGCATTGCAATATCCAGAATCTACGAAATAATAGCAACCTTGAATATAACAAATACAAATATGAGGTCAATTATTCGAGATAATATATTTAAGATTATATTATAATCATTATTTACTTGCATCATACCTGGGAACTCTAAGTGCATCCGGTCAACAAATGGCATCTCGAAGCACTTGCCCATCATGCGGACTTTCCCAACCGTAGAACATAAATGAATAGCATGTTGGGATCACATCTGCGGATTTTACACGCAAGTGCACGTGATCGTTAACAAGTAATATAGAGTGAATATAATTTATCGTTCCCACAGAGACTAATGAATTATTAAATACCGAAATTAAAATAGCTCTAACTTTATTTGAAGAAAAAAATATTTTATGAATAAGCTAAATTAAAAGTAATTTTAAAACTTAATTAAAACTAAAATTAAAAACTAAACAAAGCAACTTAATAGATTAAGTTGTGAAAGATCTAGGGTTTTCAATTTCACCTTAACTAATCCATCCTAATATTAATCTATTTCTATAATCTAATTTAATTTCCTGGTTGATAGTCGAGATTCCCTAATTTATTTACTAGTCCCTCTCGAGATCTAATAAAAATTCCCCCTAATTGCTAATTCATCATATTCCTATGTGAATTACAACAATTATGAAGTCATTAATTTCTATGGATTCTCATGTAGCGACTACACAAACCATGCAGGTATATTCCTATCCTACATGCAATTCATGGCATTTATCTCAATGAACTTGACACATAACTCCCTTCGATTCGTTATGATTAACAAATCATCTAATTAGTGATCAAGTAATTAGAAGCATTAAGCACAAAGATAAATACTCAACCATAGAAAATTAAATCAAATTATATTAATAGAAAAATATTAAGACTTCATAGTTAGGCTACATCGAAACCCTAGAAAAATGATTTAGTTCATATTAAAATAAAAGAAAATCACCAAAATCTTAAACATAATTAAAAAGAAAAAAAAAATAAAAGAAGAAAGCTAAGCTCAAAATCCGTAGGTGCAGCCTTTGTGTTGTTCTTCTCTGTTTTTGCAATTTCGGTTCTTGTACATTGTTTTTTTTTTTTTCTTCCTTCTGGTCTTCTCCAAAGAAAGGCCCAAAGACTGCTGCCCTCTCTTTGTTACTACTACTAAACTAAACTAAAACTAAAAGAGAAGAAAAGAAAAGCCGTGTGATTGAAGCTGAAAGAAGCTAGCTTCTCTCACCAAGTTCTCTCCAGCAAAGAATGCTCAATGAATGGCCACAAACCCCTCTTTATATAGGTGCAGCTGTGTCCTTTCTCCTTTGTTTTCCAGTTACCTCTTGGCTTGCTTTGTTTCTGCTCCGAATTCTATTCCCAAATTCAGCTATATGTTGTTTCCAAATTCCTTTTGCAATTTCGGTTTTTTCTTTCTTGCAGTAGTGTAGCAGACTTTTGTTTCTTATTTGCACTAAGCTTTCCTTTCTGCGGTTGTCTTCTACTTCCACTTTCTGCACAATGTTAAGAAAGTCTCCTTTTGTTTTCCGTTTTGACTTGCAACTTTGTTCCCAACTTGATTCTTGACTTTTCTTTTGTTTCCTAATTCAACTCAGTTTTTTTCTTTCCAAATTGCAGTCCATTTCGGTTCTTGCCTTTTGTTGTTTTGATGTCTAGCTCCTTCTTTCCTTGGGCAATTTTGTTTCCTACTTCACGGGTTTTTCTTCCAAATTGTATGGCCATTCATTCTTTAATTTCTGGTTTTCCATTGCAAAGACAGCAGACTAGTTCCTTCTTGTTCAAGAAGTCTTCTCGTCTGATTGTCGGTTGTTTGTTGTAGTGAAGGAGATTCTTTTCCTCTTTTGTTTGTGGGTCAAGTGGACTTCTTCCTCCGCGCTTCTTCAGAAATAACACAGTGAGGTGCGGTTGAGCAAGTTTTCACTCCAAATCGCGATTTTCTCCGGGAAAATATTTTTCTGCTATTCTTCTTTGTTTTGTCAAGAATGCGGTGAAGCTTTTGTTCTTTTCTGCAAGAGTCTTTCTTTCTTTCTTTCCAATTTGTGCGTGACGGACTTGAATGTCAAAGTGCAAAGATGGAATGCATGCAATTTTCTTTTATTTTGTTTTGACCACATTTGTTTTGTCCTTTCTTGCTTCTTTGTTTGTTTGTGGCTTTAGAATTCTTCAACTCCAAAATGCAGTAGTGACTTTGTCTTGTGTTGTGGCCGAACAAGGTGAAGCAATTCAAGTCTTGCACAATGACTAAGTCTTTGTAGAGTTTCTTTGCTTCATCTGAAAACATTTTAAGCATCAATACTATGGGCACAAAGAAACCTTGAATATTTTGCCAAAAAAAATAATATTTTGCTTTATTTGTTAAATTTTTCCTACAAGACTCCAATCTAGCCATCAATAATAAAAACACTTAATATTCATATAAATAAGCATTTTAATCACTTAAACACAAGGAAATTGACCTAATAAATATCCAATTATACATCTGATCACATACCACTAACCATTCGTTGTAATGTTTGCCTTCCTTGTCCAGTAGCGTAGTTTCTCCTCGGATGGTGGAGAAACTTTTATGAATGTCCCATCTAATGCACCTAGGCAACCCTTTCAATAGGAATAAACAAATATGAGGTCAAATAGCAAAGAAAAAGGTCAATTTAAATATGTTGTTGTTTGACAAATCTACCTTGAAACAACTCCACCGATAATTTTCACAATCTTCTGTAATGGGTTTTGATTTTTTTAGCAACACGGAGTGAAGTTTCAATATGGCTAGGAGAATACTATTAAAGTGGCGGCTCACGGGTTCACTACTCTGGTAGAAAAGCATCCCCATTGTTCTATTCTTCTTATAGTGAGCCAAAACATATATGAACAGAGCAACCATTTCATTAAGAGATATGTTTTTTGTATCACGTATACCTCCAATATCTCGTACCATCTCACACAAAATTTCGAATATACGCCTGTCCATCTGAAGCACATAACATCCCCCATTAGATGTCTATTTTAAGAAATATACTTCATTAAAACCTTATAGGAAAACCCAGTAAGATAACAACCTAGTGCTTGCAAAAGAGGACATTTTTCTAAATATGACACTACTTCATCAAAAACCTTATGAGAAAGAACCCATTGAGAAAAAACCTTAGTCAAGAGAAAAGAGTATAGTGTATAATTACTTCCCCTCTTGAGCACATAATTTGATATTTTTTAGTCGTTGCATTCCATTCTTATGAATAAACTTTTAAAATGTTGAAGTTAGTAGTGACTTTCTAGATAAATCTATCAAGTTACTATGTAAGCCAGTTTGTTGAATACTGATGTCATGATTCTTCTGAAAATCTTGAGTGCAAAAAGAATTTTGGGTGAATGTATTTTGTTATATCACCTTTGATGTATCCATCCTTCAATTGGACAATATATGCAGCATTATCTTTGAACAATGTAATAGAGAATTCTTTATCCAAGAGCAAACCACGTATTCTTCAAATATGATAGGTCATAGGATCTTAACCAAAAACACTTTTGACTTGCTTCATAAATTGCTAATATTTAAGTATGATAAGAAAAAGTGGCAACTATAGTTTGTTTCATAGAATACCAATAAATAGTTGAACCATTATATATAATTACATAACTCGTTTGTGACTGGACATTATGAGGATTACATAAATATCTAAAATCTACATATTTTATATGATCAAACTTGAGCGCCTTAAGATAGTAAAGACCCACATCTATCATATTTTAAAGGTAGCAAAATATATGTTTAATACTATTCCAATGTATTGGTGTAGATGAAAACTATATCTTGCTAGAAAATTCATGGAAAATGATATATGAGAACATGTATGACTAGCAAGATACACTAATGCTCCAATATCACTAGCATATAATACTTCTGGACTAATGAGTTCTTAATCGTTTTCATAAGGTTAGAAAAAAAATCTTTTACAAGAACATGTGTGCTCAAGAGGTGTACTTTATCCATATAAAATCATTTAAACACTTTAGATATATAACTTGATTTATGCCAAAAGATGTTATTTTCTATATGCTTACTTTGTAATGTTCAAATAAAATTGTCTTTTCAAAATCTTTCATTTTAAAGTCTTATAATCAACAATTGTTTGGAGCTCATAAGGAATTTGAATAAGACTTAAATCATCAACATAAACAATGATAATGACAAATCTCAAACTAGATCTCTTTATAAACATGACATACAAGATTATTTTTATAATCTTCTTTCAATGAATATTCACTAAGGTGATTATATCACATACATCCAGTTTGTTTCAAACAATAAAAAGATCTACATAATTTAATCAGTATAGATCTAAAAACTAGAATATTGCCCTTTAGGAAATTTAAATCTTTTAGAGGCTATAACAATATTTATGAGACTCATTTCAAGTTTTTTACATGATGCTATACTAAGTAAATATTAAAAAGTAATTGCATATAGGAAAACGTCTTATTATAATCAATCTTAATTTTTGTTAAAAACTTTATGGAACAAAATGTGCTTTATATTGTAAAATTTCATTTTTCTCATTTGTTTTACTTGACATATATATATATATATATATATATATATATATATCTCCCATGGGTTGCACATTTTACGTGTGTGTATTCTTGATCTAAAAGCTTCATGTTTAACCAATGAATTAATTCATTTTAAATTATATCTTTCTATTTTGGCCAATCATCTCTAAGTCTACATTTATCTACAAACTTAGGTTCAATTTTCTTATGATTATCCACAATAATATTTTCCACTTTGCATATACAAAGGTATCGTTAATGTTTATTTTATTTCGATCATAATATAATTTATTAAGATCTCATGATTGTCAACATTTTCAAGTACCTAAATTTCTTTCGAAAATATTTCACCAGTTTTGTCTAGGGACTCTTTAGAAGTATAATGTATTTGTTTTGACTATCTTGATCTATTGTTCATTTTCTTTTATGAGAAAATTTATCTTTAGAACTAGTCTACCACATTCTAAATGTACTTTATACTCATTAATAGTGATCAATTGTCTTTTAGAGACGTCAATTCTAATAGGAGTATTTATAGTTGGGATATAGTATTTAGTAAATTTTTTAGGTCACTGAAAGCATATGGAAATTGATTTGCTAAATTTTGCAAATGATTATCTTTTGAACTTCTAATTCACATTGCTTTGTACAAAGATCAAAATGAGGCAATGAAAATTTATTTTAGTTGATTTTCTTAATCAGTTATTTATTTTCACCCCCTAATATTGGCAAAACTGATTCATCAAAATGACAATCATTATAATGAGTCAAATAAATCTTTAGTTGTTGGCTCAATATATTTGATTATCTATGAAGATTCATACCTAACATATATACCCAACCTTTTTGATGTCCCATCTTAATGTAGTATGATGGACAGTAGGAACATAAACTACACTTCCAAAAAATTTTAGATAGGCAAAATTTAGTTCTTGACTGAAAACCAATTAATAGGGAGAGAATTTATAATAATTTTTTGGTTCTATATGAATTAACGCTACTATATGCATATAACATGTTCCCAGATACAAGTTGAGAGATTTGCTCTTATAAGTAATGATTATTAATTAATTGTAAGTGTTCTATACATAATTCTACTAGATTGTTTTGCGTACAAGTACAATTTATAAGATGTTCAACACTTATCCCAATAAACATACAATAATTATTAAAATCTTGTGAAGTAAACTCACTAGAATTGTTAAGATGAATCATTTTAGAGATAACCCCAAAATGGCTCCTCAAATATTGGCCAATGATCTTTTAGTACCTCACTTTTGAAACGGTATCAAATGGTCCATAGCATTTCATGAATGTACCATTTGGTCCTCCGTCACTATTCCGTTTGTTTTTCTATCGAAATAGTGACGGAATAGTGTCAAAATAGTGACGTAATAGTGATAGAATAGTGATGAAGACCAAAAGGATACATTCATGAAATGTGAAGAACCATTTGTTCCGTTTTAAGCGTGATGGACTAAAAAGATCATTGGCTAATATGTGAAGAACCATTTTGGGGTTATCTCATCATTTTAATGGGATAAGTAGAAAAATGAGCATGCAACTAAATTAATTCTCCTATTCATCTTGCAAATGTCATGATGTGAGTTGATAGTGAGCAAACATGTGACCATCTTGTTGATGCATCAACCAAAACTATAAAATATCAAAATGATTCACAAAGTAGGTAAATTGGCTTACATATGTCTTCATGTGTGCATTCCAAAAATATAGGAGATTTAGTTTTAGTTTTAATTTTTAATAGTGATATTCAAATGACTAACTTGCCTTGAGTATAAGCTACACATGAGAATTAATTAAATCAACAATTTTTAACTTGTTAAAGAATGACTACATGAATTCTCAATAATTCTTCTCACCATTATAAAACCAGGATGGCTCAATGATTATACCAAATAACAAATTTATCATAATTCATAAACTTATGATTTACTAATATATGATTTAATGGCACTACTGTATAATATAATCTACAGGAATAAAAGGTAAATTTTCTAACACAATTTTCTTTTCAAAACAAATACCTATAATGTAGAAGTATTTATTATCTCACTTTTAGTCTCAATGTGATATCTATTTTGGTGAATATCTTTAAAAGTTAACAAGTTTTTTGAGTCCTTAATGCAAAATTTTGTTCTTCTAGGCATTTTATAGTTGCTCTTTCGGAGCCTTCATTCAATTTTTTTATTTCTAAATATAATACTAACATTAGTTTCTTTCATTATTAAATAAGAAAACTAATTCTTATTTAGAATATGTTATTTCACCGTCTCTTGACACAATTTGTTATCGTTATTTATTGAAACGTCATTTCAAAAAAAAATGAGAGTTGAGTAAAGAGTCATGTTGATAACATATTTTAAAACTATTACTAAAAACTAGTAGTATTATAATAATTATTAAAATAACAAGGGAAGACAAGATCACAAAGTAGAAAACAATGTAATGTAATGTAAAGTAGAGAGCAAGAAATTCCTTTTCTTTTCAACTCCTTCTTTCTTTCACCTAAGCCTCTATTTATAAGCTTAAGTGTAACCCTTTCCACATAATAACATTATAGGTTATAAGTTCAAAATGTAGGTTACACAAGTTACACGATATAGGAGGTTACACGAGTTACATAGTAAAGAGTTTTACATGATTTACTCATGGGTGGTTATTATTATTATTATGATTAATAGTTAAGGGTGGTAGATGGGTAGGTTGGGTTACTTATGGGTTGGGTCATTAATGAATTATAATTTAATAGATCATGACTCAACCCAACCCAACCCATTAAAATCATGGGTCATATTTGGGTTCGATTTACCCAATTAACCCATTGGTCAATTCAATATATTTTTTTTTACTTTTTCTAATTAATTAAGGAAATTAAACTTATATTTTTCATCTTTTTTGAGTACTTTTTAAAAAAATAATCTTATTTATTTTTTTATTTAATATTTTTTTTATTAAAAACACTATGCTTATGTTTTCACTAAAACTAGAAAATAAACTAATCTTATTTAGTTTCTCTATTAACATGTATCGGTTTCTTAATTGCCATTGTATTTTTCTTTTTCAACTAAACTTTATAGATATTGTCAAAATCACTAGAAGCAATAAGACAATTATTGTGAAAACTGAAAACCATTAGTGAATTCAAGAAAATATGTGAAAGTAAGTTTCTTGATAGGTTCTTAAATGTGGTGAGCTCCATATTCAATGCATCACAAATATTTAATTTTCAGTTGCTATTTGCAATAATAATGCATCACGTATTTGCCCAATTGTCTTAAACACAAAAAAAGGAATTTTTTTAAAAAAGGTGATGAAAGTTATCAAATTAATAGAGAAAACATAATTTTATTTTAATTTTTAATAAGGGTAAAGATATTTTACTTTCCAAATAGAATTTTATGTTTTAAAATAAAAAATTGTATACTTTTAAATATAACCAAATATCTAATTTTAAAAACAAATCTTCTATGTAAAATTAAAGATGTATTGCCATCGTAATTCAAAATTTTTGACGTTGATAAATTGAAAGTTAGAATATTCAAAAAGTTATCAAAAGATAGAAAATTTTTATAAAGATTTTTAATTTTTTTTGAGAATATCAATATTATTTAACATTAAATTTCACAAAAAGGTAAAAATAAAATATCAAAATAGTAAATCATTTTCATTAAATTATTATTATGTAAGTATTTTGAGTTTTTTTTTCAGTACATGACAGTTAGGTTCACAAAAAAAAGAAAAAATTTTAAATTTAAATTGTGTAATTATTATATTAAAATTATTTAGATTACTTTTTTTTTTGGTATTGATATTAAGAACCTATTATCATTTAATTTCATATTTAGGCTTTTAAAGTTATATATATAATTAAGCGTAAGTTTTAAAAAAATTCATCTAAAAAAGTAAAATTGTGTCTAAAAGGCAAAAGTAATTTTGCCCTTTCTAGAAATTGAGAGAAAATTATCTCATTTTTATTTATTAGAAAACTTCCATAGCATTTTAGAAAAAAAAGTTCAAAAAAAAAAAAACACTTAATCCAACAGGTCACCCTTACCCAACCCAACCCAACCCAACACAAATATTACATTTACGGGTGATCATTAGTGACCCATGACCTAACTAATACCCATTGGGTTAAAATATTGGGTGGGTTGGGTTGATTTATTGGATTAGGTTTAATTTTGCATCCCTATTAGTAGTAGTAGTAGTAGTATGTTGAGAGTTGTTAGAAGAAAATAAATATATTTTACAAACTGTAATGGTGCATTACTTTATTAGTTTATATTTAACCATATTAACAAAATTGGTATTAATAACAAACATTTTCTTTGACCCATAAAAAAGGGTTCATAATTTAAAAGTATTACTTTAAAAGTTAAAACTGTAATACGTTAAATAAGTTACTCCCTCTGTCTTAAAAAAAATTATTTTCAAAATTTTTCTATTTCAAAAAACCAATCAACATTTAGAACTTTTTTTTTTTCTATATTATCTTTACTCATAATGGCAACATATGACTTAAAATTTAAAAATAAGAATAAAATTATATATTGGTACATTTAAAATTGCATTAAATGTGTTGTATTTTATAAAAAAAAAATTGCATCAAACTAAAAGTGAACTATATTTTATTTTAGGATGGAGGGAGTATTTAATAGATATATAATTCTAGACCTGTGTCATCACTTTTTAATTGTGTTTATACTACATAGTCATTATTTGTTAAGAATATTAATGAAGTTTCATTTAAAAAAATTGCAATTTTGAGATAAGGAAAAAGATGGAAAGTGATTTTTTTAAACATGAAGACAATATTTTTGAGAAAAGAATTTTAATTACAAATCTAGTGTGCTATTTTTTGTTTTATTTTCTACTTTGTGAATTCTTGCACAATGTGCTCTATGCATTCATGGGGATATGATTTTATAAGAACTCTAAACATGAGTGAGTCTATATATATTTTAAATATTTTAAGCATGTAACTTTCAAAAATAAATCTTTTTTTTTTGAAATTTAAACACGTAACGATAATACATTTGTTTTCTATCCTTTAATTTTAAGTTAGTATTAAGATTTGATATATGGACCAATCCCAAAATAGAGTTTTAAGACTCTTGTAATTAGCTACATACCCAAGTTGGTTCACTTAAATGCATAATTGATTGTTGGTTTTGTTGGCATAAATGAGATTAAGAGTGAAACCTAATTTACACTTTTCTCTTGAACCATCTATTTACCATGATTAGTTAATGCACAAACCATTATTGCAAATATGTATTACAAATTTTATTGATTTGTTTTTGTTCATATTTTATTGCTTAATTTGTAAAAATGACGTTGTATTGTATTACTTAACTTTTACCCACAACAAATGACTTAACTTTAAGAACTATAAACCAACGACTAATAAGGTATATGAATCCAAATTGTTTGAAACTAATTAGTGAAATTAGGGTTAGCTTAGCTTAGATGAGTTTTGCTTTATGTAAACCATTTTTGGTTTGTTTGGTAATAAAAATATTATAAAACAATTGGAATTCTAATGTTGCTTTTGTTTTATTTTTCTCCCCACATTTGTCTTAACTTATTCTTACTTTATTACTTTTCTTATTATTCAAATAGTTTAGTGACTTTTTAACTATCTATTTTTTTATCATAGTTTACAATTTTTAATAATTGAACTCATAACTATCCTTGTTTTTTTTTCTTAAAACAATAGTTGGATTGCTATTTTCAAAATAATAAACATACACAATATTACCAAATGGCAATGATCGACTAAGCACTCTAAACGAGACTCGGATAAAGAGTAAGTCAAGTTTTTAGCTCACTCAACACATAAAAGCTAAAGCTACTTTCTATATAGTAGATGGACTAACATTAGACTCAAAGCGATTACTCTATCAACTATATATTGTACACTTTAAAAACCATCTTACGATGAACTGGCTATTCTACGCTCTTTGCCTCTTGAAATTCCTCCATTCAGCCATTGCTAGTTCCACATCCACTCTCTCATCTCTCCATTCCTTTACGAAAATCCATAGGTTCCTAGATTTCCAAATAATCCATAATAGAAATACGACCAATTGCATCTTCTCCGCCACTCGTCCCCTTTTATCTCCATGCACATCCGGAACCACCAATCCTGAAAAGATCGCTCCCGTGATTCAAGCTCTTCCCACTATCGAGGCAATTTTCCATACTAGCTTCGCACGCCCACAATAAAGTAAAACATGTGATAGAGTTTCAAAATGTTCCCACACATGTTACACATAGAATCCTCTATCATGCCTCTCTTAATGAGTTGGTCCTTGGTGGGTAGTAATCCATACCAACATCTCCAAATGACGTGCTTGATCTTCCCATTAATATCCAATCTCCATGTTTTCTTCCAAAGGCATCTCGTGGCTACTAGAGTTCGCTCTCTACTTTGACTAATTCCTCATCTTATCACTTAAAATCTCTTGGTAGGTGATTTGACCGTGAAGCTTCCATTCGATTTAGGTGCCAAATAAGCTTATCTCTCGCTCCTTGCGACTATTGGGATGGAGCAAATTGACTCTATTTCAAAGACATTAAATAGTTCCCAATCAATTGCCTATTCCAATCCAATCCCTCTTGGTTCATGAGTTGACTCACGCACGTAACTTGATTCAAGTGGGATGGTTTTTATACCATTTCGACCTTTAACACTGAATCCAATGGTGATCCTGGATCCCGATAGATTTGCCATCTCTCACTTGGTATCTTACCCCATGAAGAAGAACATACCGGCATTGAGCCAACTCTTCTACAACCATGATGAATTACTTTTTAGGAGCTTTCAATAGTCCTTCTTTGGGAAATACTTGGCCTTCATCATCTTACTCACTAATAGGTTGGGATGAGTAACCAATCTCCACATTGCTTAGCTATTAATGCATCATTAAAAATTTGGATATCCTTAAATCCTAGCCTTTCCTCCTCTTTGGGAATAGCAAGATCCTTTCACGCTTTCCAATGAATTTTTGCTTTCCTTCACAATATCTCCCCACCAAAAGCATTGTGTTCTGACTAGGTCTTGACAAATGTTGCTAGAAAGTTTGATGCAGCTCATGACATATGTTGGCGGGCATCGATCACCTTTAATTAGAACTTCTTTGCTCGCCAGTGAGAACCAATTCTTCCACCCTTGGATCCGCTTTTGCACTATCTTGACCACATACTCAAACACCTCCTCTTCGACCTCCCTATATACATAGGAAGGCCTAAGTACTTTGGATTCTTCTTTCCTTGACCCCATTAAGCACTTGGCAAATGGTAGCTTTATGCTCCTTGGGCATGTTGCGGTGAAGAAAATTGATGACTTGTCCAAGTTGACCAATTGTCGGACATTACGCAATACTCATCTTACAGAACCCTCATCATATTAGTGTGCTCTACACTTGCTTCACTAAACAAGATAGTGTCATCCGTAAATAACAGGTGAGTGATAAGCGGTCCATTCTTGCACACTCTCAAACCATTTTATGTCCTCACACGCTTGCTTGTTTAATCATATTCGAAAAAGCTTCCGAAATAATTAGGAACAAATAAGGTGAAATAGGGTCCCCCTGTCTAATGTCCCGTGAGGGTTCTAAGTAACCACATTGTTCCCCATTGAGATTAAATGAATAGGTAGGAGAGGAAATGCACTGCCTTATCCATTCTATAAAAGCATAAGAAAAACCCATCTTCTTAAGGTCTGAGCACAAGAACTCCCATTCAACTCTATCATAAGCCTTAGCCATATCCAGTTTAAGTGCCATATACCCTTTAAGCCCTTTTGTCTTAGAATACAGAGTGTGGATACATTCATGAGCAACAACCACATTATCTAAGATTTGTCTTCCTGGAAGAAAAGCAGCTTGGTTTTGGCCAATGCAAGATGAAAGACACGATTTTAATCAATTGGCCAATACTTTAGCTATTATTTTATAGACAATGTTGCACAAACTAATAGGTCGATATTCTTTAATGGATGTCGGGTTCTTGACCTTCGGGATGAAGGTGATTAAGGTGTGGTTCATTTGTTTGAGCATTTTCTTGAATGAAAAGAAATCTTTAACAAGATTACAAATATCCACATTAACTATATCCCAATAAGACTAAAAGAAAAAGAAGACATACCATCGGGCGAGTGCTTTATTAGGACACATTTGGAAAAGAGCATGCTTGATTTCCTTGTCCTCCACTAGTCTCATCGATCTTTGATTCATGGTTTGAGTAATGGATAACGAGATACTTTGAAGTCCTCCCCGCAAAAACAGCGGGTTTGACGTGGTGAATAACTCTTTATAAAAGCCAAGAATTTCTTCCTTAACCTCCTATTGATTGCCACATCTCCTACCATTTTCTTTAATCAAGCCCTCAATTGAATTCGCCTCCTTCGACTTCAGTACTTGCATGGAAGAACTTTGTATTTTTGTCACTTGCTTGAAGCCATTGGATTACGGACTTGCCTCCAAAATTGTTCCTCTTTGATATGCTCGATTCAATTCACTCTTCAATAATCTCCACTCTTTTCAATTTCTACCCTCCTTGATTTTGCATCGTTCCATCCTTTTTTAATCTCACAATTTGTTTAGCCAAATTAAATTATGTCCTCTGGCTCCATTGTAGAAGAGCCAAACGACATTGTTTAATCCTTGAAAAGATTTGATACATTGGAGTGTCGATTGAGGTCTATCCCAAGCTTCTTTGATTATCACCTTAGTCTTCTCCTTTTTCACCCATCTTTGGTCAAAATAGAACATCTTCTTCTTTTGTTGCCTATATGGAATACTTATGGGATTTATATCCATAAGTAACATAGAGTGGTCGGAGGCTTGACACTCTATATGGAATACTTTTAATCTTGGATTATCCACTATCCACTTAGGCGCCCCAAGAATCTATCCAATCTTTCCTCCACAAATCCTTCTCCCTCTCTATTATTGGCCTAAGTGAACTTCCTCCCCACAAATCCCAAATCTCCTGTTTCCATCTTCCTAATAAAACTCCTAAATCGACAAAGCTACTCTCTATTCTAACTCTACTTCCTCTTTTTCCTCATTACTAACAAGATCATTGAAGTCTCTTCCCATAAACCATCTCTCTCCCACATGTTTTTTTACCTCTCCAAATATCTCCATTGCTCTTCCCTAATCCTCGAATCAGTGCTAGCATAAATGAAGATTGCCCAAAAATTACTATTCTTCCCGGCAAGTCTACGTTCTAATTGAAAAGAAAAGCTAGTGGAAATAATTTGGACAATCGATATTTCTTCCGACCAATGCACTAGCAATCCTCCTTGCACCCCAATAGGCTCCACTATTCTCCATCTATCTTGAAATTGTAATCTTCTACAAATAGATGTCACGAACTTTCTATTTTGTTTATCTTCTGAAAAAAAAACCATATCTGGACGGTGGGATTTTAATAACTCCCTCACTTGGGAAACTGTAGAGGATCCGCCCAACCCTCTACAATTCCTCACGCATGTCTTCATAAATCCATTTGGGTCCAGTCCAGGCTGGATGCCCCCACCTTAACCACACTTGAGTCGAAAGCCGGTTAATTTCTCATTTTCTTGCTTCTTAGCTCCGATTCCGTTTCCCCTCCCAAAATTTTTCTTGTACCTCCCAACTTCATTTTTTCCCTCCTTTTAAATTGGCCTCCCATTTTTCCTTGATGTTTTATCCTTCTTACTGCACCTTTTGTCCCCATTCTCATCCACCTATTTTTTTGTCTTTGCAATCTCCCGATTAGGCCACCTTCTACTACCTTAGCCTTCCTTATCTCATAGCCCTCACACTCCTTCATTTTATTACTCAATCCTTCACAAGATATTGGGACACTAACCAACTCCATAGCCATTGGGTCATCCTCTCCCCATAAATTCTAGAAAAAATGCCATATTCTCTTGTCTCATTCTTAGCCTCCCTTATTTCCCTCTTCTCATTACAGCTTTCCTCCTCCTTCTTAATTTTTGCTTCAATTTTTTTACCACCCACCTGTTTCGGCTATTGACTTTCATATCTCTCGGCTATAAAGATCATGGTTGACTCACCCTGTAGCAATTCCAAAGCTTGATCTACCTTGTCACAAAGTGGGTTGCAGCAAGTGGCTTGCTCACTCAGGTTTGGCACAAGCTGTGTGGGAGAGATGGGTTCATAAGTAGCCATGTGTTTCTCTTGTGCTTTCTGAAGATTCTGGGCGGCTTCGGGTTCTCATCGCTTGAGGCTTTAGGAGTAGGAAGCTTGATCTCCTTTCTTCCTTTGAAAATTCATCAACCGGCTGAACGCAACTTTCCAAGATCGGGGTCAAATTCTAGAGCCAAGCGGTCTTTGTTTACGTCCCAGGACTTCAAACGCACTCCGACTCTATTGGAAAAACAATTGACCTCACTTGGTTCTGGACCTCTCCTCAATTCTGGACTTGACGCCTTGACTCTACACTAGAGATATAGGTGACCTCTCATCCTGCGGACCTCTCTTCCTCCTCCCCTTCCTTTCTTTTTCAAACCCTCCTCTAATTCCAGAGCCAATTCTCCCTTCCTCACCGAATACTCCTCTTGCTAACTCCTTCTTTTCCCCTCTTCCTCTCTAATTCTACTCTTTCCTGTAATGTGTGACTTAATCCCGGCTACCCTTAACCAATCCCCAAATTGTCCTTCCTTGAGTTGTGGTTGTTGTTGTCCTCTCTTCTCACAGAGCACATATGCTCTAGGTGACCAACCCTCTTACAATATTTGCAGAACATAGCAAGCTTTTCATACTTGAAGTTAATTTAGCATGTTTGTCCCAGCTTGAGCACGCTTCCTCACAACAAAGGTTTGCTAAGGTCCACTTTAGCCAACAACCGAAGATGTCTCCCATTCTTACTACCCAAATCAGAAACCCACACATCCATGGTGTGCTTGAAGAGGCTGCCTATCTTGAGCCCCGTTTCCTTTGTGACTCATTGGAATGGTAAATCCCATACTTGAATCCACATGTCCACAAACTGAAATTATTTGGGACAAGTTGCAACCGCCGGACCACTCCTAAGAACTATGTAATGGTTCTCAAAGGTCCAACCTTTGCCATGTAACACTCTTAGTTTGTCATCTGTGTTCTTGAAGACAAAGCTGAGCGATTATTCCCTAGTTCTCTCATCACAAACGGTGGCCAAAGTCCTTCCAGTATGTATTTCAATCCAATGAAGTTCCCTTTCTTGTCTCCAAAGATGCGGCCAACAAGACTTCTAGCTCCTTCCTCTGCATTGGTTCGGATTCCTTCCTTCCTCACACTAATTCCTTCTTCTTCTGCTTTAGACAAACAAATTTTTTGGAGTAAACCCGCTACCTCTAGATCACAGGATGTATCCTCGTTTGCCATAACCAAAACCATGAAATCAGAGACTAGCTTAGCCTGCAAAGAAAAAGAGGAAAAACACAACAAGAAAGTATGCACACAAGCTCATATAGGAGCTTACACCTTAGCAATATTCCAGGAAACAAGAAAAAGAAAACAGCTTTCGGATGGGCACAACAGGAGTAAAAATGGTACAAAAAAACCATACAATGCCAGCAAAAACAACACAGATTGTGCACTAAGAGACCACAAGATATTCATATGAGAAGGATAACCATGAACTAGAAAAATCGGCTGAGGTTGGTGAAGACAAGACAACTTCCCGTTTGAAGGATACTTTCGGAAGGCAGAGAAGAATATTTACCACTTCTAGCAATTTTACTTTCTTACTTTTTAAGTTACCATGACTTTTACTGATTTTACTACCCAAAAAGGACACCCTACCTCTAAAGGTACACTTGAACCCTATGTAGGACACAACACTCCTTTAGGAGACATCTCCTCTAGTGTGTGTAGAAAAACAACACTAGAAGACTTCATAACTATCCTTGTTGTATCACTATATTTGTTACTAAATTACGTATTTAGCAATCCAGGATCCTACAGTTTTAAGCCATCGTACACCTTATGTCTTAACCTAAAATTGAAATCGGAGGATTGCTCAAATCCATCTCCATGCAAATGAAAGAAAATTTCCTCTTTCTATAACTACTATATTAGCATTGATTTTTGTGAGTTTCTAAGTTTTTTGCAATAACATAAATGGGTCTTAGTTTATAATACTCTATTGGAAGTTTCAAAATTCTCATCCAAATTGCCTTAGTAGTTTCATCAACAACAGAGACTTTAAAATGAGAAGTTTATTTCCAAACTGTGAGATAATGATTCATAATAATCTAAGGCCCTTTTGTGAAGACTGTGTACCGATTTGGAAGAAAAATGAGGTTGTTTCTACAAGGGAGTGAAACAAAAGAGTTCAAAATAATATGGTAAATATCTTTAAGCAGCAATAAAAATATCATTTCAATAAAGCAAAGACTAAAAAAAAGAACAATACGTGAAGGTGGAACCAAAAAGTTGTCAAAGCATGGGTGCTTTTATATATAATACAAAAAAATATATATAGAGAGAGAATATAGAGCAAAATTAAAAATGTAATTTTTTATATAGTCTTTCCAAATTTTGCAGTTAACAATTTCAAATCCTCATATGGTTCAAATAGTCAATCTTAATGTATAATTATATCAAATTAGTAACTAAATGTAAAACGTTTAATTTATATAATCACAAAATTAATTTACCAAATTTATTCATAATATCAGTTCCTACATCCTACCAATTAAGATTGATGAACCATCAATGAAGAACAATATTAAATCAAAGAGGCAAATGTTCAAGCATAATTAACTAAAGTGAAAATCCTCATCACAAACACGAAAGAGTAAGACAAGTCTAATCGTACTTTGGATTGAGAATGGTAAGTTATACCCTAAAACTAATGCGTACGTGGAAGGATCATTTTTTTTTTCCCGAAACGATAGAAATTTCATTGAATGATGAATAGAAACTTTCTGGATGATAGCCAAAATAGGCTAAATGATCTCCTTGGTCTAATGTAATAACCAAGGAGGAAAATGGAATATTGGGAGTTACCATGATTCCATTAGTGACAAAGAAAGACTAGTTTAGTACTAGCCAACAAAAACCTAACTTATACAATGGAAAGAGAATTATAATATCAAAAGGATTGCCAAAATATTGATGTTGTGAGATATAGTATTGATATTTCACTTCAACTAAATGACTAAATTTGGACACTATATCTTGAACTTCAATCGCAATCATACATGATTTGTAGCAAAATCATAAGAGTATTCTAAAAAACATAAAGGAAAATGGACCAATGAGAGAAAACCAAAAGCTGCATGCTGCCATTCTTCAAATAGGAAAGAGGCATATGTTGGTGAGAAAGAGGCATTTCCATGAAAGGGCTTGACAATTTATAAGTAATCAATCATAATATGCAATTGTTCATTTAATAAAATAAAAATTATTAACCAAACATAAAAGGGCTTTATGATTTTTATTTTTTTGTGAAACACATGCAAAAACACAAGACGGCTCACTAGTAAACAAACTCGTCCACTAGTGGCGTTTTATTAATATTAAAAAGTAGTACAAAAAAAAGGTGGTATATCCTAACCATATAACGAGTAAGTAGCATAAACATAATAGACTAACTAGAGTCCTGCGATCTGTACAAATAGGTAGTAAACCTATAAACAATATAGAAAATCTACAGAAATTTGACATCACCTCTTTAAACGGAGCAAATCTCGTTGATCAAACAAAGACAAACAGAAAATCCAACACAACAATTATATAGCAATAACCATAAGTGCCACACATGTAGAAAACAACATTTACCATCCCTAAAATTGGGCAACCCATGTATATCATCGTAACAAATGTTACGGCATTCTCTTGGTAAGGATCCTACCATGTCAAAAATCTTGGTTTTATGAAATCTCTTGATTATTCTAATTTAATCATAAAAACAATCAAACAATCTATATGAAGTGGTGATTAAAGAAAATGAAAAGAAAAAATTACTAATTAAAAATTAAAATCTTATTTATACTTTTCCATCCAAAAAAGAGTTTAGTTTTTTAAAAACAAAATTGTTTAGAAAAAGGATTTGCTTTTTGTGTGAAATTTTTATATTAATCTAAATAATAATAATAATAATACATGACCAAAATTTAAAAGTAAGAATAAAAATGAAAAATTGTTTATTTAATGGTTCATTAAATATATTTTATTAATAATTTAGAAAAAGTTGTATAAAAATAAAAGTGAATTTTTTTTAAAAGAAGATCGAATAACATAAAACCTTGACTATTTATCCCATCTAATTCTCTATAGTGGTAATTTTCTTTTAAACAAATAAAACAAATTAATCACACTTTGAAGCCTAATCAAACTGAAAATTCTCATCACAAACAAGAAACAAAAACACGATTAATTCTACTTTTTAACTGAATATTGAAAAGTTTTACACTAAAATTGAGGCGTGGAAGGGTCATATGTTGATGGGAAAGAGGCATTTCCTTGTAGCATAAAGTAGTCAGCATAGCTTGGTGCACTACTAGGTGGTTGGTTGAGGGGTGCAATTTGTGCATTATTACCACTCAATACTGCAATCTCAGCTTGGATTTTTGCTAGTTCCCATTGAGCATCATTTATTTGTTGATTTAAAAATGTGATGATACCAGCACATCCATACACAGGGTCTTTGATTCTGCAATATGCTTCATAATACATCGAATTTGCAGCCTCGGCTCGTTGATTCACTGGAACTTTCTGCTTAATTAAAAGGAAAAAAACAAAGAACTAGTTACTTTTCATACAAATTACTCTCTATAAAAATCACTTTCAATTTTTTCTAAAAACGTCCACTTTTGTAATGAAAATGTCATAATGTCATAATGTCTTTATTAATAATAATTATGAATGCTCATTATTAAAAAGTAAAAATATAAATATAAATTGTACATTTAATGCATTAAATGTGTTATAAGTATTAACTAAGAAAAAATTATACTCATTTTAAATTAAGGGTGTTCATTTTGATCTGCATATCGGATCAATCTGTTGATCGGATCGGATCGATCAAATCAATGCACTTTTTATCGATCGACGGATCGTCCAATTTGATCTGCTTTGATTCAAATGAAAAAAAATTATAACTTTTTCTTTAAAAATAGCTAATATTAGTTATAAAATATAAAATTAGTATTTTTGATAATTCAAATAAATTTTTAATTAAAATTAGTCAATTTGTGACAAAATAAATTAAAATATTTATATGAAAATACACAAATTAATTTACATAAAAATATACAAATTAAAATATTTAGATGAAATTTATTTATTATCTATGTATAAAAATAGATAATTTTTAACATGAAACTATTAAATTCAAACCTAAGTAAAATCACATAACATTATATATGAAAAGGAAAGCAATATTAAAACGAAAAAAACGGAGTAAATCGGATAAAAATCGGTCCGAATCAAATTTGTTCGAATCAACTCATTGATTTTGAACACCTCTATTTAAAATAAATTTTTCTCCAACGAAGGAAGTAGTAATAATAACGCGAACAAAAACATCAATGGATAGTTGAAGACTAATTTGTTTGAAAGTACGTAATTCAAAAAGTTTGATAGATTATTAAATTAATAATATATTAAAATCATTATAACTATTTTAAAGCAATTTTCGAATTCATGGTATTCGATCGAGAAATAAATTTTATTTGTAATGCCAAGTGTATCAAAATAATTGAAAGAAATTCTGGGAAAAAATATATAAAAAAAATTAAAATTTATGATTCTAGATTACGTAAGAAGACTAATGCCCTTTCCATTATACAAGATTTAACCGGGCACAACATGGACATGTGAGAATTTTCATCATTATATTTAGCAACTAAATACAGTGTAAACCACAATATAGTACTATTACTGCTTTAATTAATTTATTTTTTTTATCATCCACAGAATTTGTATCAAGAAATAAAAAATAAAAACACACCATCAAATTAGCCAATATAGTATTAATTTTAAGATAGATACGAGAACATAAAGAATTTCCTCAAGAGAAAAAAAAGGAGATAATTAATTAAAGTTGGAAAATTTTGATAGGATTTTATTACCTGAAGCATCTTTGCCACATTGCTAGCACCATAGATCTTGTGGACATATTCAAATCTTTGAGGATTATTGCCTGGAAAATATGGAGAGAGAACACAATCTGAAGGGCATCTTCTTCTTAAATATTTGCAACCAGCACACCTTGTTGAATTCATTCTCAATATCTTCAAAATCTTTGTAAGAATTTTCTCAAAATCTCCTCTCTTTTAAAGAAGCATCATTGATCTTATGAAGATTTGTTCAATAGGGCGCATTTGCAGTAGCCAACGGCTAGCTTTAAGTTACTCATTTTTAATTTTTTTGAAAAATAAAATTGGAACTTTAGAAGGAAAGTTACCGGTGGAGAGTGGCTACCATTTTCAGAGACACTCGTACATGGAAGGATTATTAAAAGATTGAGCTTCTTCTTTGTTTTTTAAATTTACCTATTTTTCACTTTTTCCGGTTGGATTCAAAAAATAGATGTTCAAAATCAATTATCCGATTCGAATATGATCCGATCCATATTTGAACAGATCGTGATACGCTTCAATCCAAATATTTTAGATCGGATCGGTTTTAATCGATTTGATCTATTTGTTTTTTTTGTTTTGCTCGCTCGCCATGTTTTCCTTTTCACATACAATATCAAGTTTGAAATTAATAGTTTCATATTAAAAATTTATCTATTTTTTATGTAAAGATAATAAATAATTTTCATATAAAATTTTTAATTAGTGTATTTTCATATAAATTAATTTGTGCATTTTCATGTAAACATTTTTTAATTTATTTTGTCACAAATTGATTAATTTTAATTAAAAAATTATTTGAATTATAAAAAATAATACTAATTTATATTTTATAACTAATGTTAACTATTTTTGGAGTAAAAAAGTTATATATTTTTTAATTTTGTTTTCATTTGGATCAAATCAGCTTGATCTGATCCAATCTGATTTAATTCAAAAAATAAGATTGATTTGGTCCAATCTAAAATTTTGGAACGAATCGGATTGAATCGGCTGATTCAATCCGATCTGTGGATGAAATAAACACCCTTAATTTGAAAAAATAAAAAACTTTCTTTTTCATATGACCATTGTTTAAGTGCCATGCAAACCAAGAAGTTGAAAACTCGTGCATAAGAAAGAAAAAGGATGATGGAGAATTAACTTAAAATTCAATCTTAGTAGTTGAAATTGCCCCAACATTATCCAACCAATGTTGGGGTCGGGAGGAGAGGGTTTGAACCTCTTCTCTAACATTTTTCCTTCTGTCATTCTTCCTACCTCCCGACTCATTTTGTATAAAGCATATACACACCCCACTTTATGTAAAGCATATACACACACTTATAATATAATAGGATTTTGGTTAAAAGGGAACTGACGACACACACTTATAATAGAATAAGATTTTCGTTAAAGTCTCCTTCTTGTCATCCTTCCTCCATTCTTGTTAAAGTGAGAATCTTACCCCACTCTCAGTAGAGTATATACACACTTATAATATAATAGGATTTACGGTTAAAGTGGGAACCTTACGACACACACTTATAATAGAATAAGATTCTCTTTAAAGTGTGAGTTTTACCCCACATTGTGTAAAGCATATACGCACATATAATAGAATAATATTGTCAAAAAAAATCAATCTCAATCTATATATTCCATGCACATTCACACATATTTTGTAAAACATATACACACACTTATAATAAAATAGGATTGTAGAAAAAAAAGAAAAAATCAATCTCATCCATGTTCAATACAATAACTACATAAAAACCATCCGTTTTTTTTAATTAATTTTATTTTTCCTAGAATCATTTGATTATTGGCTATCCCTTTTTTTTAAATTGTAAATTTGGAAAATTTTATATAACTAGTGGCCAGAATCTGACAATGAAAAAAGAATTACAAAATTTGAGTAACGAAAGGAGTCACAAAATTTGATAGAACCCGTCATCATAATCAATGGCGGAGATAAAAGGGGAATCAATGACCAATTGGGTGCCTTTTTCATAATACAAATTATTAATTTACATAATTTTAAATGTGAGTAATAAAAAATAGTTTTTTCTTTAAAATGTAAATAATCATTTTACTTTACTCTACCTAAATACTCTCTCAATTTCCCAAAAAGAAAAAAAAATTATTTTTGATTATGTATAATTTTGTTATATATTTTTGGAATTGAGCGAATATAACACATTTAATGTATAATTAAATATGTAATTTCAGATTTTATCATTGCTTTTAATATAGAGATTTACCATTATTATTATTAATAACAATAGTATAAGAATTTTATCTAATTTTATTTTAAAGTAATTTCTTTTTGAGATAGATAAAAATTTTAAAAATATTTTTTTGAAACCAAGCCAATACTATATACTTCTTCGTGTCAAAAAAGAGTTCATTTTGATTAATATATAATTTTTTATTAATTATTAGGTACAATTTATTTAATGTACCACTAAATTTATAAATTCATAATTTTATCTTTATTTTTTAATTTTGAGTATACATAATTATTATTATTAAAGATATTTTTATAAATTTGGCTTGAAAGTAGAATCTTTTTTTGGATAAGAAAATTTTGGTAAAATGAAATTTTTTTTTTTGGCACAGGAGGAATATATATATTTTTCCTAATAAATTTTACCAAATTCATCCCTCCAGTTGTAATTATCCGAGATAAAGGGACATACTGTGAGTTATTTCCCTAAATATTGATTCAAAAAAAATTAAATAAATATTATTTTTTTTTCATTTTCTATAAAAATCGATTTTTGAAAAACCGACTTTAAAGTCGGTTTTTCAAAAATGGACAAAGTCGGTTTTTCAAAAATGGACATTGAAATCGGTTTTTGAAAAACTAACTTCAATGTCGATTTTTCAAAAATCTATTTCCATACAAAATTATTTTTAATTAACATTTATTTTGATTAAAACTAGTTAATTAGTATTTTAACCATATTTTATTTTAAAAAATTCGAAAAGAATATTATCCAAAGCTAAATTCTTCATAATCAATATTCTGCATATCCACTTCAATTTAGTATTATTGTTTAAAAGTTTTTTATTAAAACTACTAGTTAATTAGTTTTTGTACCATATATTAGTATTTTTTTTAAAAAAATAATGTGACTTTGAACAATAATTTTGCAATAATTTATTGTGTATTATTACGAGTTTTTTCCCAAAAAATGGTATAAAAATATAAATTAAATTTAATATATTATTGAAAAATTATTTTATTTTTAAAAGAGTCGATTTATGAGATATCGACTTTAAAATCGATATTAGGAATATCAACTTTAAAAATTGTTGTTCCAGATAACCACTTTGAAGTCGAAATCCTAGATATCGACTTGACAATTTATGAAAAGAAAACTTAGCCTAAACCCTCTAAACCCTAAACTCTAAAAACTTAACCTTCAACCTCAACCTCAACTTTCAACCCTAAACCCTAAACCCTAAATCTAAAAACCCTAACCCAAAACCTTAAACCGCCCTTCCTCCACCGAGTTTAAGTCTTCCACCGGTGGATCATCAAGCCTGTTTTCCCTTTTAGCACGGTCTGCTTCAATCTCATCTTCACAATCTCTCTTTAGTTCACAACTAGTTTTTGGTAATTACGCTTCTTCGTTTACATCTGCGGGGAAATAATGATAAAGTAAACACAAAAGACAACATGGCCGAGGATTCCAAGTTATCCATGAAGTTTTTTCCATTGATAATTCCCAGTACACTGGAGGTTTTTCCAAAAGTGAAGAATGGAGTTTTGAAAAGCTGAAGCTTTCGCCAAGTCGAAAAGCTTGTGATGGTGGCTCTTAGAATTCAAAGTGGGGCTCATAGCCTCATAGGCTCTAGTGTTTCGACTTTTTCCCATGCTTGTATGGCTTATTATATGAAATGATGTGAAGAATCTTTGCATGGAAAAGCAAAACCAGTCAAAATAGATAAAAGTATATGGATAGCAATAAAGTTAATTTGCATAATATTGTTTTTAATAAAAATTAAATAAATATTAATTTTTTTACTTCAAGTCGATATCCATGATAGCAACTTCACTATTTTATGAACGACTCCCAAATTAGCAATATTTATTTTTTTAAATAAACAATATTAAAAATTTCAGCGTATTAGTACAGATGATTTTATTTATATTTTTGGAAATGCATAAGAGAATGTTAAATTAAAAATAATATAATTATATCTGTTTATTTCGTATGAGACATATAAAATTTTCGTATATGCTTTTACAATTTTGTTCTTTAATAATATTTGGGATCCCACCTTAGACCATTAAAAAGGGCATATTTAGGAAATCAATTTCTTATGGCAATTTAGATTAAATTACCTCTCAAGCGTAACATGTATTTTTTCTATAATAACATTTGGAATGAGTGAGGAGATTTCACTTAATTAATAAAGTTATAGAAAAATTTTTAAGTTTCAACAAGTTACAAAAAGGAAAAAATTAATCGAGTCCCACAGTGAGTCATCTAATTTTCCTACGTGGTTGTCACTTAGGGGTTGGGGTTGGGGCGTGGGTTGTCATCCATCTCCATGCGTTTAGGTCAAAGGAATTGATTCATCCATACGTGATTGTGGGCGAGGATACTTCTTCGACGCACGCCATAGACTAAATTGTGAGACATTTGAGATGGTGTCTCTGCCGGTCATACTCACCGGCCGATGAAGAAACATACTAATGGCCAATATCCGGCCACATCCATCATCATCAACATTGCGGCGAGGGGTGATAGGGACGCTCGGTGATGGAGAGACGCGTAGATGGGCGCGTGTCTCAAAAAGTAGATGGTGGCGAGGACGACGACGTAGACATAGATGATGGACGTCACGGACGCCGTAAACAGAAGGATCGCGGTCGGCGTGACGACGGACGAGCGGACGTGAGAGGGGCATGCAATTGTTAAAATTCACCTTGAAAACTTGCACGTGGCATCTGCACCAACCATTGTCATAGCGGTTGGACACGTCATATATATTTCCCAATCGAGATCCGGTATCTACCTCTACATTGATGAAATCGCGGGCCAAATCATTCACTTGCTGCCAACATTCACCCTGCATATAAAAAAGTGCTCAGCCGAAACATTTTCTATACATCGGTGAATATGAACACTTCAAAAGTTATATACATACCCAATACGAGACAATCAATGCAGTTGGGCGCATACCCTAGTCGATGATGCGGATTACCGATAAGATTCCGAGTAACTGGTCGATATCGATCATGTATTCCGAGAAATAATACATAGGACGATTGCGACCGCGATCACAATCGCCAATTACAAGTATTGCTCCACACATCAACGTATCGCATGTCGTGACATCCGATTCACTCCGCCTTACCCGACGATTCACTCGATGCAACCTCACATCCATACATGGTGTGAGGATCGCGCCAATATAACCGCCGCATAACCCGCTCGTAAATGTAGTTCAACTACATCAAAGTTGAACAGAGGCACGATCGCACACCAAATAGTACGACCAAATAAGTAATATTCAAGCAACTCATACGGCCGTCACCATCTTGATACGGTTCCCAGATAAGCGTGAAATAAAGAAGGTTAACAATCATCGTTGTTTGAACTAAATTTAGTTATAACGAGCCAACGGTTTCAAAACAAAGAATGATTTATCTACTTACATCCTCATCGGCCATATAGTCCAAATGATCCCGATACATACGCAACACATTGCATCGACATTTCCAAAATTCAAACTCGTGTTTCATCTGCAATGAATCAATATACAAGAATATAAAGGATCAAACACAATTTCAAATAAACCAAAAGTGCCATGGCAACAATTAAACCGAAATACATACACGCATGCTCTTGGTCCGAAAGGCATGTCGGGTAGCCATATATCGATGAGGTCTCTAACATTTCGGTGTTGCGGTCTTATTCGCGGTAATCTCTCCAGGCTCACACTGTAATAAGCTCATGGGTCCACATATACCGTCGTATCTTCCATTGCCGCGACATAACGCCTTATATAACGATGCTAGTGCGGCGCTACCCAACTATACCCGATCGCCGCTAGATCCTCGGTAGAGATAGATACATCAATTTGACCTTTGTACCTAACTTATCCCCATAATAGAACCTATCATTTGCATGATATAGCATCTTACATCTTTGTAACATCTACTCATATGGGATTTCATCCAGTAGAGGACGTGCCCGGATATGCATTGCGATACTCCTCAATTTCAATCGATCTCCGTCGAAATGGTTGGGGGCCGGCATGTAACCCAACAGCTCATAACATATAGTCTATCACTCCTCAATCGTATGACTCGGATCTTCCCTATCACGGCTCTCCAGTAAACCCCATAGTGCTACGACATCTTGTAATGTCACGGTGGCTTCACCAATGGAAAGTGGAAAGTGAAATGTGTCGCCTCGCCGCCATCTCTTCATCAATGCCGTGATCAATGCCTAGTCAACTTGTATACATCCCGCCATGTATACACTATAAAGGCCACTTTGTAAAACAAATCTACAACCCTAATATCGAGTGGCCAACTTTCCACACGTCCCACATCCGCCTGTACATTTTCAACGGCTCCATTTACGATCGTCCCCAAACGAACTCCGATCGATGATCGGCTTGAAGCGTGAGAACATCCCGAGTTGTGGCCTAGGAAATACATCGCTAATGTGGATAAAGTGCCCGCAAACTCCATAACTGAACATATGATTCACAATTTTACTACATTATTTTCAAAATCCAATGACGATTGCAAATAAAACATGCGAAAGTTTCAGTCGTGAGTCCCTTTGGCATATGTAAAAAACAACTACATTAACACACAACATCTTGCCACGTCTATTCAAACCCCCAAAGAATTAATAATATGAATGGACATATATTGGAGATTGCATAATTCACATGCGAAAACCAGCCATGAGTTCATTTTGCCTATTTAAAAACAAGCACAACATAAAACACAAAAAAATACAAAGGATAAAATGAAACACCGAATGACCTAAATAATATTAATTGATATACCAATATCACAAAATAGTTTTTATTACATATCAGCATTCACAGGTTCATAGCTGCCCTATCTCTAAGCCTTTCCATGTTAGGGCATGCCTTCCTATTATGCCCAAGTACTCCACATGCCTTACACTTTTGATTTTGTGCTCGATCCATTTCATTCCTTATACGGGTGGATCTTGGACGATTCGGACGGTCATTGAGTCTCATTGTATTGGCGACTGGATGAAAAGGTCTTTGGTGGCTAATAGTCCTCGTGGGGTATGGGGTAGAAATAGTTTGAATAGGTTTGCACCATTTTCTCTACTTTATATACACCATCCACGAGTGCCGCAAGCAGTCCCATTTGAGCGCAAACCTTTTGTGCGTGGGAGTCTGGAATCTTGTAAATTTCAAATTTCCCACACATGCATGATCGGTTGTTAAGGTGTACCGTATGCACGTTCCTCCTTTGTCACCATGAACCCTTGTGACTTGGTATAAGCCTTCTTCCTCACAAAGGCGTCACCTAGTGATATTTGGACTTGTGCTCACTCGAATGAACTTTTCTTGCACGTTTGTCGACCCGCAGTTTTGATCAACAACATGTTTGTGGCCTTGGTGCGATCGAGTAAAAATATTTAACCAATCGATAAAAAGTTGCACGCACACAAGCTATTATTGGCAATTTCTCGCACCTTTCAAAACTCAATCGAACGATTCGAATCGCTTGTTGTTGTCATTATGCTATATCGGAAACCACAATCATAGCATAGTGCCCATTTCTTGAGTGGAATATTCATCAACCATTTATGGCGTCTTCATCCAATGACCGCATAGACTCTATTATCCGAGCAAATTTGCCTTGTTGGTGTGTAATAGCAAGCGATGCATCGCTTTAGTCAAAGCATTATTCTTAAATCGACTAAAGTTAGTTTTGACATGCCGCAGCAAAACTGGTGAACCATTGGTGGTTGTAATGCGAGGTTGTTCTCAACGACTCGCAAAATTTCGAGCTCGATTAAATCAATTAAATTCCCTTGCGGCCACGAATCACGTGACGAGATAAATGATACAAAAACCAGGACCAATTTGCTAAACTTTCATCGTCAACAATTGCGAAAGCTAAAGGAAGAATATGCCCAATTGCATCAGCACCGACTGCAATAAGGATCTTTTCCTTGTATTTTCCGTATTGAAAAGTGCCATCGATACTAATTACGGGACGACAATATTGAAAACCATCAATACAAGGCCTAAATGCCCAGAACACTGAACCAAAATGTTGTAATCTCCAATATTATCTTTCGTGTGATGCCATTCAACGATAGTGCTGGGATTAGAAGACTGAAGGGCAAGTAAGAACTTCGGTAATATGGTGTACGACGTCTCCCAATTACCATATACCAGTTCAATGGCTTTCATTCTCCCCAACCATGCCTTCTTGTATGATATGTTAACTCCAAATGAGCGCACATCTTCAACTATGTCGAGGACCTTGTATGAAACATTTTCCTTAATATTGTTTCTAGCCATTTGGCCAACCATCCCATAATCTAAATTCGGGTGGTCCTCTGGCTGTATCTCAGGGAAGCATGTGTGTTTTAGATGCATCTTTGTGATCTCCCAAAATGTATGTTTCTTTCTCAACTTTGTGCGAACCTTCCATAAACAATTCTTGTCCGCATAATAAAGACATCGAACAAACGGATAATAGGAGTACTTTCATACACTTTGAAGTACTGTGTACACGAATGGACCAACATTTAAGCGCATGTTGCACCATTTCTTTGCTACGGAAAACCATTCCAACCTCTAGTTCTAAAGTTCGATCATCAACCCAAACGGGTCGCCTATAGTTATCGGATTGGTCGATCATAAAAGCTTTGGATCACTAATGTCCGTGTAAGGAATATCATCGACAACGGTATCCAAGTGGGAAACATCAATTGGTGGATGCGAAGTCTCTCCTTCCGATGGCCACTACCCTCGCCTCTTCTCCTCTTCACTATCTTCCAATGATTCAACCCTGTTTATCCATCCATGTATGGGATCATAGGGAATGCTTACATCTTGGCTTGTGGTCCCTAGTGTGAACGTATCACCGCTTGGGCAATTGGCTCAAGCTTAGGCACTCTCGACGAAAGTTGCACGATTTGGCCCTTCATTATAATTACCACCACTTGCACCCTCATTAAATTGGCCACAACTTGGGCCTTCATTGTAATTGCTCCCAAATGGTCCAACATTAAAGGCAGCATGACTTGGACCTTCTTCCAAATTGGACCTACTTGGTCCTCGCCAAAGGGGGCACGACTAGGATCCTGGGATAAAATAAGGTTGTGGAAAATGTGCATCATTCGATATGAAAGCACCATAAGTAAACCATTGATCATTAAGAAGCCCTTCTCCCTCTCTACTTTGTAGAAGTTGTGTGAATGACCCAACATTTGTTTGGGGAACCACTGACATATTGTCCTCAGAACAAAAGGCATCTGGGTCGGATTCGTAACTTATATACAATTCAACCGCATTAAGATTCGGACATGTGGTTGGAATGCACAACATCTCCCTCACTGTATCATCATCATCCACTAGAACAGGTATGTATGTTATTGAATTATCAGCGTTGCTAAGAGGATAAGGCACATTAATTTCATCCTAACTTGGCTTCCATCCATTCCAGTAGCCCGATGCAATTTTCTCAAAAGTTCGAACATGCTAATATTTTGATCAACAGCAATAAACCGTTTTGGCAAATTACTGTATTCGGAGCCGTTCGGGCCACTAACTATTTCTCCATCCCAGTATAACACAAGCCTCACTCGATCCTTGCCCATTTCTATATTGTGTATGCCATCAATAATAACATAAAACTTACATTAATATAGGACTCAAAGTTATTGAAGTAATGGGCATAGAAAAATTTATGGAATTACTCCCATGACAAAAAAATTAACCAACTAATATTTTGACATCCATTCATAACCAAACATTCTCCCAATAGCACAAAGCCTTATATTCATCAAATCCAACCACAATTCTTTAATTATTATCAACAACACCCCTATTCACAACTTATCATTCCAACAATAGCAAACTCATTGACTAAAATGCCACATGAATCCAAAACAAGGCAAAACAATCCAAACCAATCCAACTCAATCCAAGTCATTACCTCACAAAAATAACCAACTAACATTTTCAAATCCATTCATAACCAAACACTTTCCCAACAACATGAACCATTATATTTATCAAATCCAACCACAATCCTTTCATTGTTATCATGAACACCACTATTTGGAGCTTATTATTCCAATAAGAGCAAACTCATTGAATAAAACTCCAAATCAATCCAAAACAATGTAGAACGATCCAAAAGAATCAAAATCAATCCAAATCAAAACCTCACAAGTGTAACCAGATAACATTGTCACATCCATTCATAACCAAACATTTTCCCAACAACATAAAGCATTATATTCATCAAATCCAACCACAATCCTTTATTCATTATCATGAACACCCCTATTCACAACTTATCCTTCCAATAAGAGCAAACTCATTGGCTAAAATCCAAAACAATCCAAAACGGTCCAAAACAATCCAAAACGATCCAAAACAATCATGAGCGATCCAAATCACAACTTAACAAGAGTAACCAACTAACATTTTCACATCCATTCATAACCAAACATTTTCTTAACAACATAAAGCATTATATTCGTCAAATCCAACCACAATCCTTTCATTGTCATCATCAACACCACTATTTGGAACTAATTATTCCAATAAGAGCAAACTCATTGAATAAAATTCCAAATCAATCCAAATAAAGCCAAATCACGCCTAGACAAAAGTAAACAACCAACCATTTTGCTGGTTTGTACGTCCAAACAACATTCACAATTATATTCAACAAATCTAATATAAATTCTTTGTTCGGCATCATCAGCAGTACTATTCACAACTTATTATTCCAATAATAGCAAACTCAATAAAAATCAATCCAAATCACCACCTCACACAAGTAAACAACTAATATTTTCCCATACATTCATAACCTAATATTTTCCCAACAACATAAAGCATTATATTCATTAAATCAGACCACTATTCTTTAACTTACAAAGATCAACTCCACTATTCAACACTTACTATTCCAATAATATGCAATTGATGAATGAAATTAATAATCAATTCCAATCATTCCAAATCAAAAATCACCATACTTTATTGACAACGAAATTTCCAACATCAATTCAAATAATTCTATCAATAATTAACAACTTTTGAAACAAAATTAACGTCAAATCACAATCATAATATATAAATTGTTTACCTTCGATTACATCGATCATCGAAAATGTTCTTCGCTCAACTTATTTTCCTATTCACTACAAATAAAGTTTTTATCAATATAGGATAACTAATTAACATATTTTAAGTCATAAAATTGAACATACAAATTTAACATAAAATTAAACATACAAATTAAATACACAAATTAAACATAAAATTTAACATATAAAATATAATTTAACTTACAAATGTAACATAAAATTTAAAATATAAAAACAATTGAGTATAAAATTTAACATATAAAATAACATACAAATTTAACAAACAAATTAAACATAAAATTGAACATACAAATTAAACATAAAATTGAACATACAAATTAAACATAAAATTTAATATATAAAATATAATTTAACTTACAAATGTAACATAAAATTTAAAATGTAAAAAACAATTGAACATAAAATTTAACATATAAAATAACATACAAATTTAACAAACAAATTAAACATAAAATTGAACATACAAATTTAACATACAAATATAACACACAAATTAAACATAAAATTTAACATATAAAATATAATTTAACTTTCAAATGTAACATAAAATTTGAAATATAAAAAAAATTGAACATAAAATTGAACATATAAAATAACATACAAATTTAACAAACAAATTAAACATACAAATTTAACATACAAATTTAACATAAAATTAAACATACAAATTAAACACACAAATTAAACATAAAATTTAACATATAAAATATAATTTAACTTACAAATGTAACATAAAATTTAAAATATAAAAACAATTGAACATAAAATTTAACATATAAAATAACATACAAATTTAACAAACAAATTAAACATAAAATTAAACATAAAATTAAACATAAAATTAAACATATAAAATAAAATTTAACATACAAATTTAACATCCAAATTTAACATAAAATTTAGAGAAACACCCAAAATCGCCCTCCACATTTGAAGAAATAATCTTTTCATCCATACTTTTAAAGCAGAATAAATAGTCCTTCAAATTTCATAAATGAAACTTTTGATATATTATTCAAAATAAAAGAAAATTTAGCCTTTCAAATTTCAAAGCGGAACGTTTAGTCCTGAATTTTCCTTCAAATTTTGGTTCTTAAAATTTGAAAAACTATTTGTCCCCATTTTAAAAATGAAAGATGAAAAAGATTATTTGATAAAATATGAAAGACGATTTTGGGTGTTTCTCTAAAATTTAACATATAACATATAAAATAATATACATATGTAACACAAAATTTAACATATAAAGCAACATACAAATTTAACATCAAATTTTAACATATAAAACAACATAAAAATTTAACATAAAAATTGTAAAAACTAAATGGTAATTCACCTTTTAAAATAAAATGGCAAGAACTTGTGTTGTATATATATATATATATATATATATATATATATATATATATATATATATATATATATATATTTTTTTTTGGTTGAGGTCATGCAAGGGAGGGAGGGCGTGCTTTGAGGGTTGTCAACCGTGGCGGGGGGAGGTGCAAGAGGAAATTTGGATTTGGGGTGGGGAGAGAGGTGAGAAAGCAGGCAGAACATAAACGAAGCTGTTTTTGTTTGTTTCGTTTATTTTTTTAATTTGTTTCATGTTTTTATATGTGTTTATTAGTGTTCACGAACAATTCACGAACACTTATCAAACATGAGTAACGAATGAGTAAAACACTTAACGAACACGTTTGCGAACACGTTTGCGAACAAATAAACAAACACATTTGCAAATTAGAATTGAACCTTAGTCTCTAATGTAGGGAACATGGCTATTTACCACTACACCACAATAAAATTTGTTTATGAATGATCAACAAACATTATTATTATATATATTATTATATTATATTATTATTATTATTTTAATATAAGCGTACAATAAACGAGCTTTAAAGCGAACATTAACAGGAATTATTCATGAACACTAAACGAGCTTGTTCACGAACATAAATAAACGAACGATACTTTGTGTTATGTTCGTATTCGTTATTAAGCGAATACTAAAATGTTCATTTATTGTTCGTTTTTAACAACAACAAACAAATAAACGCAGAATCGATCTTGTTCACTGGCTGTTCACGAGCGTACTAGTTCGTTTACCCTAGGGAGGAGGAGGTGGGAATGGGGTGGATCTGTGAAAACAAGGAAAAATTGAAGGTGCGATGGCGGAAATGGAGAAGAAAAGAAGGAAGAAGGAAGAAAGGAAGAAGGAAGGAAAAGAGGAAAATGAAGAAAAGAAGGAAGAAAAGGAAGGAAAAAGCGTGTTGGTAGTTTTTGTACTAAGTCGGTTTTAGAGGGAAGGAGGAAGAAAAGGAAGAAAAAAGGAAGGAAAAGCGTGTCGATAGTTTTTGTAATAAAGTCGATTTTTGAAAACCTGACTTCAATACAAAATGAAAAAAATTCAGTACAAAATGAAAAAAAAATTTATTTAGTTTTTTTAATCAATATTTGGGGAAATAACTCAACATACTGTAAATATCGAAATATTTCCTTTTTTTTTTTTTAACACTGAAAAAATAAAAGAGGATAAAGATAAACCCCAATTCTTACAAAAACCCCCATCCTCACTCTCAGCCCGCCAAATCCGCTCTTTCGCTCTTCCTCATTCCTCCTTCCCACAGTCAAAACGATGTCGTTACTCGAGCTCTGGACTTCAATTCCTCTTGCTAACACAAAACCTTTCTTTCCATACATTCCATTTTCATCCAACATCTCAACATCCCGATTTACTCTCTCTACCCATTCTCCTCTGCCACCGCCAGCCTCCGCCACCGGCGCGGCCGCTATCGCCGGAACTCGCAATTCTCTTGTGGAGGCAACGGAGAGTTTGACGAAGACGAAGAGTTGTTGGCGCCAGAGGTTACTGATTCTGAATTTGAACAGGAGTTTGATGAGGACGAGAGCATTGATGTTGAATTGCTTGAGAAGGAAGCTAAACTCGCCGTTAAAGAATTCTCCGACGCTTTGTCTCATGAATTGGTGATAGGTACGTCCATTGCTTATTCCCATTTATCTTGGAAAATTGTTTCTTTTGGAACTAACCATACCTTTCGTTCTGTATTTAATTTTACGTGTACTTCCCCGAGGAAATTTAGATAAAGAAATAAAAAAAGTTAAAAAGGAAAAGATTTTCAATGTAAACTTTGGATTGTATTGTTTAGGAATTGAGTTAGTACTTAAGTAGAAAAAGAGAACTCTTTTATTTGTCGGAAAAGTCTTAAATTTATGCTAAATGCTGAGCTGTAACGTGGGGCATGATTTATGATTATTTCCTGCTTTGAACCTTAAAAGCAGGATATGAAATTTGATTGATTTGTGTAATTAATGATGTTGGGGAAAATGTCATACTTGAACTTTTAAAACCTTTTAAGTGATTTGAAAGAAGAATTTTCATAATGTTGTGATCGGCTGTGTTACAGATAGTTTTGTTAGGATATAAGCATCTGTTAGCGAATTATAAGCATCTGTCAATTTACAGATAGTTTCAGTGGAAAAGGGATGGTTATTTTCCTTTGGTAAAAGAAGCAGTGAAAACAGGATGCTGTAAATTGAGCTGTGTAAACAGGATGCACTTTTAATAATATTATAGCCGAAGTATCATGCGGGAGTAGATGATATATAAGGTCATTTGGTTTAAAACAGGAAAAAAGACTTGTATGCTTGAGATGTAGGCCATCTTGAAACTCTATATTGGGTTATTAGACTATATTGGGCTTGGACACTTCAGTGGTCAAATTGATTTCCCTGGTCAAAGATATGAATCATTTGGTTGTGAAGCTGATCATTCAGTACTGTTTCTAGATCATATTAAGTACTATCGAGTATATGGATTCTGCCTAAAGACCATTTTTTTCCTTCAGATCCTTATGTTAGTCTGATTTTTTCAACACTCTTCATTTCTTTTCACTTTGGTAATTCCAGAAGATGAGGCTGCTGGCGAAAAGGGTGCTCACATGAAACGCAAAAGGCTCAAAAATATCCTAAAAAATGTTAGTAACATCCTTACCTCAGGCCAGAGTACATATATTCTTTCAGTTTTTTTCTGCTCTTTTATTTTGATTGTCTATGCCTGAACATCTAAACAAAGTTGACAGAATGGAAGAGAGGTTTATCACAAGTAATTATTTTTTAAGCATGTTTGCATGAAAATACTAATTCATCAACTGAAAGATTCAACTGGAAAATTTTCTCTGAATTTAGTTTTTGAATTATTTTCCTTTTGACAAGTCCCAATTTTTGAATTTACAGATGTGCTGTCAACTTCTGCTCCAATTTGAGTCATATGATTGTCAGGAACAAAAGGGAACATGTAATGCATGAAAAATCTATTTCACATGTATGGATTTGGTAGCACACAGCTAACATAACAATTTAGTGCTTGTATTAGTTGAAATTGTGTAGTAGCATAGGTATTCTGCATGTGCACTTTATAGTAGTTTTAAGTTTTGTATTTGTAGCATGTACACTTAAATCTAGTATTGTCAGAACTGGATCGGGTGAAGTTACGGGATCAAGGGTCAACCAATCTGATCAGTTGAACCAATAGTTAAAAATTGAATGATGTTATTATGATGTAATAAATATAAATTAATTATAAAAATATTAATATTAATATACAGATATACTGGAGATAAATTATTTATTTTTTAGCATAGTTAAATTTAAATTTAGTATAAATTGTATGAAATTCTAAGTGTAAGATTGAATAATTTTGTGCAAAATAGTATAAGAAGATATTTTAAGTAAAGAATGTCTTAAAAGTTGTTAGAATTCTCTTGTATAAATATTTGAGATATTTAATTTTAAAGAATTAAAACTTCATAGGTAAAAATTCAAAATATTCACATTAAAAGTAATAAAAATAAGTTGTATAAAAATTTGGGGTCAAACTATAATTTTTAAAAATTGAAGTTACTTTTTGTATAAAGAAAAGTAATGATCTGGTCAAACCCAGGTCAAACCGGCGTTGACCTGTCAAACAAGTTTGACTGGTTTTAAAGCCTGCTTTTTATGCAAAACCGGACTGGACTCATGGCCAGTTCCCACTCGAACCGGCCGGTGCATTCTGGTTTTAACATTATTACTTAAATCATTGGATATACACTAAAACTTGTTACTCCTGTACAATTTACGGAAACCTGTATGTATTGATGTGGCATTTGGTATAATATGTGGGTTTAGAAATAAAATGGATTTGATTAAAGGAAAGGTTTGGAATGGAATTGAATGATAGTAATTATGCTGTTTGGTATTATTTTTTGTGATAAAGGAAATGGAATCAAAATTAAAATTTAATATTAATATTAATAAATTTTAATAAATACATTATTGTTTTATATTTATATTACATTTAAGAAAATCAAATCTTGTACTAAAAATAGGCAAAGTACATGTCAACTTGTAGAGAAATTTTTTTTATACTCGTTAGTGAAATTTATTTTTAAAAAAAAAAATAGGTAAAATGCCCGTTGCAAATCGAAAGGGGATTTACAACTGATTTACATGCATGTCAAGACACCTGCAAATTTATTTTTTTAAAAAAAATTGGATCAAAACGACGTAGTTTTGATCTGCTGTAAAGTAAAAAAAAATTTCATCATGCCAAACAACGGAACGATGTTGTTTCGCCAAAACCTTTCCAGACAAAAACCACCCATTTTCCCGGGTTTCATCAAAACTTTTCCCAGTACTTTTATTCCATTCCCCACAAACCAAACTACAAAATTTGAATAATTCCAATCCATTCCAATCTAAACCCTCAAACCAAACACCACCTGAAATTCATATACAATTTTAATTTTCACAACTCAAAAGTCTGTGGAGTCTAAATATAAAAGTTTGTTACATTATCTAACAAATGGAGTAAAGAAGTAGAAACTCAAAGGATCTGCACCTTTCATTTGTTGGTACTTACTTGACAATGAATTCACAACCTTAGGACCATGATGTAACTGTGGCTATTTGGGGCTTTGGTTCCCGGCTCCTATTTCATCAAGTCACCAGCTTCCTTGACCTTTTGGCACTAGGCAGGCATCAGCACCAATAAATGGTCTTACAAATTTGTGGAGACCTGTATTTTCGGTAAATAGATGAATGAGCCTGGTCACTGCTAGCCTCTCTTTGAGGAGGCACCCCTTCTCCTAAAGTTACAATAATATTTGCTGAGTGCCTTAGAGAGAGTTGTCTGTGCTCCTTGGTATTTATCAAGAAAGAGATATTCATGGATTATGGAGATGACCAAAATCCAGAAATGAAAGTGGAAAAGGAATAGATTATGTCAAACATGAAGAGAAGTATTATTGTCTATTAAACAAAAAATTGTGAATATTTCTTAATGGAATTAGTTCAAGTTTATGATCATCTATAAAATGCTGGTTTCTTAAGTAGGCTGCAAATTGAGACAAAAATTATTAAGATAGAATCTTGTCTGCTTTAGGTATTTTATCTACTTGATGTTACTTTTCGTGAACTGGTTAGCTTGATACTTATAATGTAAATGGCTGGAGCTAATCTAGGCAATTGTGTTTGCAGATCCCTGATCATCTCCTTCCTAGAGTTGCAATTGTTGGAAGGCCAAATGTCGGTAAATCAGCATTGTTTAACCGCCTTGTTGGGGTATCTATCATATATCTACCTTTGTGCTTTTATTGTCTTTTTATCTTTTTGCTAAGTCTAGTAGGTGATTGGAAATTTAGTTTAAAACTGTTGGTTGACTGACTTTCTATAATCCTGCTTGTGAGATTTTATCTTGGTTCTTCTTTCTTTTCAGAATTACATTCCTTATGTTTAGATAATCTTTTTTGTTTTCTTATGAGAGAGAATAATCATTTTGCAGGGGAGCAAGGCCATTGTGGTTGATGAACCTGGGGTTACTAGGGATCGTTTGTATGGAAGATCATTTTGGGGTGATTATGAATTTATGGTAGTAGATACTGGAGGTGTTCTTACCATTTCAAAGTCACAGGATGATGTCATGGAAGAATTGGCTATCTCAACAACTATTGGCATGGAGGGGATCCCACTTGCCTCCAGGGAGGCAGCTGTTGCTAGGATGCCATCAATGATTGAGAAACAAGCTGCTTTAGCTGTGGAAGAATCATCAGTTATCATATTTCTTGTTGATGGCCAGGTATGGTCTATAGTTGTGCTTGTAATGAAAATCTGTTTCAATTTTTCCTTGTTTACTGCTAAAGACACTTTATTGGCAAATGCTTGGATTTGATGGATATGCTTAATAAAACTCTAGTTTGCAATGATGTTCATTGTGCTTAATTTTTTCTTTATTTTCATCTTATTTGCTTGTGGGTCAACAATGCAACTAATTCTTAACAGGCAGGTCTTACAGCTGCTGATGTTGAAATAGGGAATTGGTTACGGAAGTTCTCACATAAGAGTATTATTCTTGCTGTGAACAAGTGTGAATCTCCACGCAAGGGAGTCATGCAAGCATTGGAATTTTGGGCATTAGGGTGAGCTGAAATTCTTTCCTTAGCATGCGTGGAATGCCGTTAAGTTATACTGCTTAATGGTATAAATTGCTAGATATCATGTAGTTAAAGCTGTCTTTTTCATTATATCTAGAAGAGGTGATAAACTTTCTGTAGCTCCAAGTCCAACATGGGTGCTTTTCCCAAAATGAAGCTAATGCGAATTGTTGTTAGGATGCCTAGGGAAAATTTCTACGTTCTAATAATCCCCATGTTATATTATGAGAACAAATTCATAGCAGTGTCATCTACATGTTTTAAATTTCAGTTGGTGTCATTTTCATAATGATTTCTGTATGTATGAGGTTATGGTCATCAAGTTATTGATGTGTACTTGTCTTCAACATGTGCATTGCTTGTTTGTTTTAAGTTTCTGTGACGTCATGCACGCAAGCACAGATTCAGAAATTCCATAGAATCTGCCTGTAGGCATTTGCTCATCTTACTACTGGTGCTTGAGTCACGCATGACATAAACTTATCATTGATATTAGTGCTGAACAATTTGATCTCAGCTTTGTCAAATATTATCTCCCTTGAGGTTTTGCCAAACTACAAATTAAACCCTGAGGTGTGCTAAATGACATCAACCTTACTTGTCAGTAACTCTGTTGAGTCAAAAGAAATGAATGAAATGTCCAAATTACCATTACTTGGTCATCATCATCATCATCATCGTCATCATCACCTTTATCCCAAACTAGTTGGGGTCGGCGGTCAATGAACCCAAAAACATAAATTCATAAAATAAAGAAAATATAATAAAATAAATAGATATATAAATAGATAAAAAATAAATAAAAATGTTAAAACTATAAAGGGCAGTCGGAATCACTAGAGTTTTGCTCTTCCACTACAGTTTAGTTTTCCTCCACTCTGCTCTACTACAAACTAACTGCCAATCTATTTCCAATTCTATTAAATCTTGTTTTATTACTTTTCCCCACGTAACTTTCGGCCGACCTCTCCCTTTCTTCCCATCATATTCCTTAAAACAAACTTCTGTTCTTATCAGTGCATCTATAAGTCGTCGAAGAATATGCCCAAACCATCTCAATCTATGTTCTCTCATCTTTTTGCCACGGTGCTACTTCAACTCTTCGTCGAATATCCTCGTTTCTCATCTTATCGATTATTGTCTTACCACTCATCCACCGTGACATCCACATTTCGCTACTCTCAACTTATGCTCATGTTGTCTCTTTGCTGGCCAACATTCAGCTCCATATAGCATTGCCGGTCTTATAGTTGTTCTATAAAATTTTCTTTTAACCTAATCGGATTTTGCGGTCACACAAAAACCTGTTGAACTTCGCCATTTCATCCAACCTGCTCTAATTCTATGGTTTACATCTTCATCAATCTCTCCCCTTTTTGCAATGTTGATCCCAAATATCTAAAAACATCTTTCTTGGGTACCTCTGTCCTAGCATACTCACGGAATCTTCGTCCTCACATTTTGCCGTGTTGAATTGCACTTCATATATTCAGTCTTATTTCGACTTAATGTCAATCCTTTTGACTCTAACGTGTTTCTCCATATTTCTAATTTAGCTTCTACCGCCTTGGTCTCATCAATAAGCATAATATCATCTACGAATAACATACACCATGGCACCTCATCTTGGATATCCTTTGTCAACTCATCCATAACTAGGGCAAAAGGCAAGGACTCAGAGCGGATCCTTGGTGTAAGCCTCATGTGATTGGAAAATAGTTTGATCTTTCATTACAAGCTTTCACACACGTAGTAACACCATCATACATATCCTTGATAACCTCTACATACTTTGAGGGGACTTTCTTCTTCTCAAGTACCCACCATAAAACCTTTCTTGGGACCCTATCATACGCCTTCTCAAGATTTGTTTCATTACTTGGTATTAACCTAAAATTTGTTTCACAAATTAAAAAGAAGAACAACAAAAATTCAAAATTATTGAAAAAGATAACACCCTAAATACTTTAGGAAAATAGGTTTAACATTAAAAACTAAAGGTATCAAATATGCTACATACCAGGGTTTAACTATGCTTCTGTTTCATACTTTTGCATAATGATCCACCAGGCTTTAGCCCATTCCTGTATCTGCTATATCGGGTACCGGACTGGAGAGCTACTTGATCTTATTTGCTCAGGACTAAAGAAAGTTGAGGTATTTTTCACTTTTGAAATTTGAAGTTTTGCATTGTTTCTGTCCAAGTATTTTGCATTCCACTGTTTGTGATCTGACAAAGTAACCATTGGAAAATTATGGTTGCCCTGTTGTTATGCTTCAAATATGATGCAAACAAGATGAGGTGAACTTACGCAATAAAATTTTTATTTACATCTCAAAATTGTAAATTGAGGTGATATACATGCTAAAAGTTCTATTTATCCCCTTGAGTTGGACTGATGTTATGTACATGCATTTTTGAGATGGCTTAATACATAGTTCCTTCTCTTTCATATGCAAGTATATTAGTGGTTTGGGAACTTAATTTTTCTTATGGTTATTATAGAAAAGCGTATCTGTTCTGCACTCCAAGCCTCGTTTAATGTCATCCTATTCGAGATATATTGCAACTCCGCAGTTTATTGTCTGCAAAGTAGGTGGTTTAGGATGAATTTTAATAATAATTAATGGTAAGATCCATGAAACTCCTTTATGGTTTAGGGTTTGGACACATAACCTCTGTAATTGAAAATTATATGCTTAACCCTCTTTTGGTTTTGACTAAATTGGAATCACAAATATTCCTTTAAACTATCACTCACATATTCCTTAAATAAGTGTTAAACTTACTCACATACCCCTTAATATAAATTTTTCTTTTCCCCTTTGTCCTGTTTCCTTTTCTTCACTGTTGTCTGTCAAGGCAGATTGGAATACTCCACCACCAAATTGGCCAAGCTCAACCTTCTCCAAAGCTTCCCGCCACCATTGGCAGCAACTAGAATATTGAGAGGAAACCTTAAATTCTCTGAAGCTTTGCTTGTCTCCAGCTTTCTATCAAAGATATTTCTTCTTTAAATGGTTGATCCTTTAATTCCCTTCAGAAAACGCTTACAATTCCTAACCATAAGCTCTTCCACATATATAAATTGACATTGCTCCTGTTTGACTCCATAATTCCTTCTATTGACTTCACTACGAGTAAAAACCTCAAACCCCCTCGTGAGTCTAATTGGAGAATTTGCCAGCTTTGATTGATGACAGCCGTGGTGAGGTTTCCAATACCATTTTTCAATAGAGATAAGGATACTGGAGGAAAGCATTTGCAATGACAAGAATGAATAAGTTGCTGCTTGAGATGGTGAAGTTCATTCTCTCTCTCTCTTTATGCTTTAAAATGGACACCCTTACCTGAATCTAGATTTTCTGCCATATTAAGCTGCATTGCTTTTTATATTTTCTTGTGGTGGACATTCTCCAGGGCTAATGACTCTGTCAGGGTCTCTTCTGAATGAAATATCCTAATTTCATTTCTTCAAAACACACCCACAAAAAAGTTTGACAGGTTGATTAATTGAGGATGCTACTCTGTAGGATTCTGGCAATGATGAAGGGGGAGAAGATTTTGTACCTGCAATTGCAATTGTTGGCCGACCAAATGTGGGTAAAAGTAGCATCCTGAATGCTTTAGTTGGAGAGGACAGAACAATTGTTAGCCCAATAAGTGGAACCACTCGTGATGCTATTGACACAGAGTTTACAGGACCTGATGGCCAGGTCTGTCGGTTTGACATGTGGTTACCTAGTTTTTGTTTTGATAATGGAAAGTGTGGGTATGAACCTAAAACAGTTTCACTGAGGATTGATCTTTGAGAATGAAATGTGTTCTAGGCCAAATTACCTTTTTCCAAACATGTAATCCTGTATATTTTTGTTTGAGTACGATAAATCTATTTCAGTGTTGGCTTGTTGCTTTCAGTTTCCATCCTTTAATTGGATAGGATAGCTGTTAGTGCTAAGGGTATGCTGTGTGGTTTTGCTAGCACTGAGTCATGTGGTGAAAGATTTGTGATAAACTGAAGAGCCTATGTCCTTCTTCCTTTTCTTTACCCATTCATCACTAAAAACTTGCAATATGTATTTTCATGCTTCTTTCAACTTGCTTGCTATCTTCATTCATTCTGAATGAGTAATGTAACTAACTTGTTTTTGATGCATGTACCCCCTGATACCAGATTGCATGTAAACTAGTCATTTTTAATATTATCAAGAGAAAAGTATGGACAAGTACTTTTTGAAAAAGTTGGTCGGTCATGCACCCGGGGTCAATGTAGATCACCTAACCTGGGCAGAATATTGTTAGTTGAGATAATAAAATTACTGAAATTCAGTTTATACTGTTTAATTTTGTTGGGGTTTGGATCCCTACTTTTTCAGTATTTGTCCTTGAACTTTGTCACATTTAACAGCTGCTTCAAAACCTTGCTGCTTCATAAGTGATCTAATAGTGAACCATTCTTACTGCTCCAATTTTGTTTTTGTTTTTGTTTTTAGCATTACTGCTTTAATTTGATTTCCTTTGCAATACGTTAAATTATATTTCTTTTCTTCTTTATAGAAATTTCGTCTAATTGATACCGCTGGTATCAGAAAGAGGGCAGCTGTGGCTTCATCCGGTAGCACCACAGAGGCTTTATCTGTAAATCGTGCCTTTCGTGCCATTCGTCGTTCTGATATTGTGGCTCTTGTAATTGAAGCCATGGCCTGTATTACTGAACAGGTACTCTATGAACACTTTTCCAAGATTCATTGATTTACGAATTGCTGTTTGTGTGAGAGGGCAGACAAAGGTTGTCAATGTCGTTGGTCGGAAAGTCCATTTTTAACCCTTTTCTGGAGGATCATAACAGTCACTCACTCTTTGGGGAAAGAGAGGCCGGGGGGGGGGGGGGGTGTTGAGGGGGAGAGAGAGAGAGATTCAGTTTCTATGAAATATCTTGATCATGCTGAATGATTAAGCAATATAATCTTCACATAGAACAGTTCATAATAAATTGCTAGATACTACCCCCTAATACTTTTCCTTTGCATAATGAGCTTTAGGAGGAAAATTTATAGACTGCATAATCTAGATTCAAGAGAGTATTGATGAGGGCAATATGAAACCATTCTGCATGTTACTCTGGATTTGCCTCTAGAATGAATTTAGTAGTTCCTATTGTGGCAAACATGTGCTTCATTATAAAAGAGTTGTGTTTGTTGTCCAGGCATCTTAGTAATGGTATGGACATTTCATTACCATTCCTGTTATTCTCATGTTTGGTGCACTTAATTAGTCCCCATTAAAGGAATGGAATATGAGAAATTTAGAGAAATTTCTTTAAATTAAAGAAATTTAATTTCTTTTCAAATAAAAATATGAGATTATCACATGTTAAGTATTTTTTGATATCCTTCATTAGTACCATTAAAGAAATTTAATTTCTTTGCAAATAAAAATATGAGATTATCACATGTTTAGTATTTTTTGATATCCTTCATTAGTGGAATCTCATAATTTAGGTAATCCAATGTCCATTTTAAATTTCTTGTCAAATAAAAATAAACTAGCAATACCAAATGCAGAAAACATAACTAAAGATTCCTTTAAGTACTAATTATTTATTATCTAGATATGAGATGTTCAATGTTACATTACCATTCCTATGCAACAAAAACACCCTTAGGGCTCATTTGGTTGGCAGGAAAGTAAAATTATGAGGAAATATGATATATGGAATTTAAGTTTAAAGAAAATGAATATTAGGTATTTAATTATGAGAAATATGAATACTTTACCTATGTTTGGATAGAATAGAAATATTTCCAGGAAAGTTAATATAATTAATGTTTGATTATTTCATTTACACAAAAATCACAATATATTTTAAATACTCCTTCGTCTCAAAAAAGTCCACTTTGGTTTAGGTACAACTTTTTATTAGTTAATATGTACAACACATTTAATGCACTAACTAAATTTATAATTTTACATTTTGTCCTTACTTTTTAATTGTGAGTATACATAATTATTATTAATGAGGATATTATAGGAACTTGGTTTGAAAGTGGACACTTTTTTTGAGACAAGAAATTTTTTAACAGTAGACTCCTTTTTTTGGGATGGAGGGAGGATAATTTATTTAGCATATATCTCTATCACTATATTATTCTCCATTTATATCAATCATAAAGTCAACTTTTCTTAGTCCACTAATCAAAATATAAGTTAATATTACTTAATTTTGTCAATTGTAATGTACAACATTATTTAAACTAATAAAAGAATATTAATTTTATAATAATTCTAGATACAAATATATCTTTATTTATTAATACTACTATAATAAGTGTCTACACTAATAAACAATGTAAATTAAATAGGATAAATAAAAATTAAAGAAATAAAAATATGAAGAAAATATAAAAATAAGTGTAATTCTAGGTACAAATATAACTTTATAGTTAATAAAAATTTATTTATTAATACTACTACAATAAGTGTCTACACTAATAAACAATTTTAATTAAAGAGAATAAATAAAAATATGAAGAAAATATAAAGAATAAGTGCAATAAAAATAAAAAAGTTAAAAAATATTAAAAATATAAATAGGAAGAAAAATATGAAGAAAGTGGTTCTAGTAACAAAGATACAAATAAACTTATATTTTCTTGAAAGGAAAAATAAGAACTACAATAATGATGTTAATACTTTAGTAGCAAAATGGAAGGGGGAAAAAAAGAATAGACCCTCATTTAGGATGAAATCATATCATAATTCAAAAGTTTAATGAGAAAAATTTAAAAATTACATAATTTTCAATTTTAATAAATTATGAATTTGAATAGAAAAGAGTTTCCAAATTAAAAAGTTTTTAAAAGAAAAATTAAAACTACTAATAATTAAAATAGACAACCACATGAATAACACTTAAAAAATAAGAAATGCATAAGTGTGACAAGAGAAAGAACAGATGAAAAAAGAGTAAAAGTTAGAAATATGTTTATTTAAGCTAAAATCTTAGGAAAAGTAATCAGAATATTAACTTTTAGTAAGGAACCAGAATTTTGGAATTGGCACTTATTTTTCTTGTTTTTAAAAATCAGATTACTTTCCTAGAAAATTTAAAAATGAAACAAACATAGGAAAAGAAAGAGATTACTTTCTTTGACGAAACAAATGTTGAAATTTAAAAGTAAGGAAACAGATAACTTTTCAAGGTCAAATTCCCTGCAAACCCTAAGGGTACTTAAGGTTTTGTTAAGAACATACATATTGCACAATGCTAACTGTGATGAAACAGAATCTAGAGAGCCACTGGAGATTGAATAGGATGCAAGTAGTTATTTGAAATTCTCTTCTGCCTTGTTATTTATTAATACCCCAAAATATAGTATACAGATGTTGTTTTGAGTATGTTCTGTAGTGACCAACAAATAGAAGAAATGCTCTTTTTGCTGTTTTGTGTGGACAACATTTTCTATTAGATGGACTCCCATCTATGTGATACTGAAAAGCAGGAGAAAATGTTGACATCATTGCTGCTTGATATACTTACCACTTTCTTTGTGATGGTTTTTTACCATTGCCTTTCAATTTGGTTTTATAAGAAAGAGTTAGTACTGTAGCATAATAGGCTGTGTTATTGGGCATAAAGGAAAAGGACTGTTGAAGCTATCTGAATGTAGGTGCTAAGGGCAGCTGAGGAGCAAGTTAATCTGTCATACTTGGAATAGGGATAAGTGGACAAGTCTGTCAACTTAGTGGTCCTCTGATCATTGCTGATTGGTTTTTAGTTTAACCTCTTGAAGTTGATAATAGTGATCAGCTTAGTAAACAGAAGTTCTTAGATGAAATTCTAGGGGCCACCTTTTTTAGACTTTAATTACAATAATTTTTCCTCTCTAATAGCTTAAAGACTTTAGAAGTTAGATATCTGCTCACATAAATTATTCCAATTTCCAGTATCATTCACTTCAGCAAAGTCTTAACTGCTTGTCTTGTAGCTTTTGAATGGACTTAGAGATCCATTGAAAAATTGACCTCTTGATTTCATAAATCGATGACTGGCTCTTTGACTGAGTTTGAAAATGGTTTTCCACTGTTTTGATAGATAGATAGCTTATAAATGGGTTGCACTGTGTTCTTCATTCATGAATTTTTTGCACATACATTTTTGAAAACAACAAAGGTTGTTGGCTAATTAGGATTGGAAGATTGCTGAAAGGATAGAGGGAGAAGGAAAGGGTTGTTTGATTGTTGTCAACAAATGGGACACTATACCCAACAAGAACCAGCAAACAGCAACTTATTATGAGCAAGATGTAAGAGATAAACTCCGTCTTCTCAGCTGGGCACCTATTGTGTATTCTTCGGCAATAGCTGGGCATAGTGTTGACAAGTATGATCCTATCCTCTTTATCTTTATAGTGTATCTTGAGGCTGTGTATCTTTCTAAACTTAATTCTGCAGAGAAAATTACTTATGAAGTAGTCCAAAACTTCAACTTGAAAAAAGTAAAATTTTTATTTCAACTTTCAGTACATTAATTCACTTACGTTTCTTTTCGCTTTTCTGTAATGTATCCACCCTTCATTCTGTATGTTGATGAACTGAAAATTTTAACCAATTTAAATAGGTCTACTTGAGGCTGAAACTTAGTAAGACATGATTTGTAATTTGTGAATATTATTGACTTATTACTCCAAAGCGGATATAGAAATGCAAATTTGATTTTGATAAGAAAAATAGGTGTGTCTGAAATGCACAATACTTCAAGATATTCTTGTCTGCTTCAAGGTAGCCGGGCAATGATAATATATGCATGGAATAAACCAATAGGAAAATACAGTTCTTTGCTGGAGTTGTTTCCAATTTTTCTTCTAAAATTTATGCAATACTACATTGTAGCTATGTTGCTCTTGATAAAGATTTAATAGTTGATGTGAAGCAGAACAAGCTGCTGCATGAATAAATTTCAGCTAATGGCTGAAGAGAAGTTATATGAGCATTATGAATTTGATACACACATATTTTTATTTACAAGGTTTTCCTTTTGGTCCATGACCAGGACCCTGTCTTTTTTCATATTTTTTTAATCATGGATATCAAAGTGGATCAGCTTCTTGTTTCTCTGTTTTATTCTTTTTTATGAGGTCCTATTCACATAAAATAAATGTTTACACTTGTATCCCTGATGGAGAATGTGAAGCAATATATTTTTGTTTAATGCAAATTTAAATTGTATTGAACTTCTATTTTGCCTTCAACTATCTATTTTAAATTTTGTGATTTTAGTTATGCCTCTGGCATAGAGCCTTGTGATATTCAACATACATGACCAACAGTCTAATGTACAAATATGTAAATTTGTTTTTTCAGATATAGAATGTTTTTACTTGCTGATAGCATATATGTTAACTGGTTTAGACCAAGTTAACATTTTGCTAACACACGCTCTTCTTTTCCCCACGCCAACCCCTCCCCAACCCAACCCCTCTCTCCTTAAAAAATCTCAAATCCTTGCCTCTTCGAGTCTCATATTCTTGAAATTTTCATCCCGCATTTCTTCTTTCTTTTTAATGCTGATGAGCTCGTGGTATTTGCTTATAGGCAGTGAAGTGTAATAAACATGCTGAAATGGCTTTAAGTGCTGTTGAAATTTATATACCTTGAAAGATGTGCTAGAGAACCTCAGCAGGGAATTGCCGATAACCATGTGAAGCTCATGTACAAAGTCTTTGTTTTACATAGAAAACTGAAGGAAAACCAATTTTAAAGAGGAAATACTTCATAACAAACTCTAAATCTTTTAATGAAATTGAATTCAATATTGAATTTGTTCAGAATAATTGTTGCTGCTGCCGCGGTCCAGAAAGAGAGATCAAGAAGGTTAACCACGGCAATACTTAATCAGTTGGTACAGGAAGCTGTTGCCTTCAAATCACCTCCCAGGACTAGAGGTGGCAAAAGAGGCCGCTTTTATTATTGCACACAGGTATTTGCTCCATTTTTCTTTTGCCAAATTATGCCATTTTGCATGTCCTAGCGCAGATGGGTTTCTAGCATTATTCACACAGAAACAGTGAATATTTATTCCAAAACTTTTAACTCTCACTGAATTTCCATCAGTTGGAAGTTTCACAACGTATTGTAATTTAAAATGTTAGAAATGTATAGTTTAATAATATTTGATGGGCTTATCTATAGACTGTAGCCTTCCTTTTCTCCCTGTACATGACAGATGCGTCTTATATTTTAAGACGTACGAATTTTTGAAGGTTTACAAATGCGGGTTCAGGCTTGGTACTGTAGGCCCTTGGGCCCGACTCCTCCGAACCCCACTCCGTGTGGGCTGCTTGTGGCACTGGGCTGTCCCTTTATAAGGACTTGCATCATGTTTTATTCATAAAGGGAACATTAAGTGCTTGGAACATTATAGAAACCTCCTTAAGATGAACTTGCACCATCTGATGCAAATGCTTCTAATTCACATGTATCACACAGATACACTGATGTACAATTTAATCTCATTTCACAGGCAGCAGTTAGACCACCTACATTTGTCTTCTTTGTAAATGATGCAAAGTTATTTCCTGAGACATACCGACCCTACATGGAAAAGCAACTAAGAGCAGGTGCAGGATTTGCTGGCACTCCAATTCGGCTCTTGTGGAGAAGTAGAAGAAAAATGCGAAAAGATGAAAGTAAGATGATAACAATTTATTTGTCAATTAATCCTTTTGGGTCTTATGATTTTGTCATAAAAGAAAAGTTACCTACTTTCCTATCTCAAAATGATTCGAGTCATTTATTTTTATTGTCTGTTTTAGGGTTTTAAATGGAATGTTGAAGTTCAAGCAGATTACCAATTATATGGCATGAAATCTGGTGCAAAATTTTGTTTCTTTTTTGCAATAATTACTACATGTTTGACATGAAATGTAAATTGAAATGACTTCGCATCACGGGCCTTTGGACGTGTTCTTCACATGCATGCTGTTTGAAACGTCCATTTTGGTTTATTGTGAATATGATGGATGCCCTTTTTCTCATGTAATTATGATAACCATTAGTAGTCAACAAGTCTCATCTAACGTCGCATCCTCATACTCACTTGGAAAATGCCCTTTTGACATTGTCTTTCATCCAAAGGAATTGGTAAACTCATTGCTAGATTCACTTAATTTTAGGAAAGGCTGCTGCATCGAAGTCCGTCCGCGAAAATTACTCACTTCTTGACAGAAGCGTGGCTGCTAGATGACCTCGCCTAATCGGTCAATTGGAAACTGGAGAATGTTAGTCTGGAGCTGAATGGATTGATATTTCGCCCCAGAAATATCACCCTTGTTAAGTTTCGACCATCCAGCTTGAAGAAACAAGCAAGTTCTTAATCGAGTGGGGTCATTTTGCCTCTCATTAAGTTTGATTTCTTGACTTCTCCATGTGAGACTGAACTACTGTATAAAGAGATGTGGATTAGACCGTTGAGTTTTGACCAATAATTGTATGTTCATTTTGACAGATGCTGGCAAGGGATTTGCTGCGTGTCACAAGTTGTGACACATGTAAATGTATTTATGAAGCCCAACTCGAACAGCGCCACATAATTGAAGATCGCCTAGTGGTAGTTCAGTTATTTATGCACTGGTCTTTTTTTTGGTTGGTTCACATGTCAATTCTCATCTTTGATAATCACCACTATCGTTTCATTCATTAGAATAAATATTCATTACAATTGATGAAAAATGCATTCCAGTAATAATTATACTAGATTTGTAAACTACAAAAGGATGTAAATATAATATACCTACTAAATTATCAAATCTAAATAACATGTAGTTCCAGTATGGGAAAAATACAAGCTAAACAAGTCCACTACTAGACAGTAACCCTTCTTCTATTTCAAATGCTCTTGTGGGGTCCTACGAAATAAGTCGTAATAGTTCAAAACTATTGCAATATTTTCTGAGCAAGCTCCAATTCTTTTTTTCTTTTTTTTTTTCTAAAAGTCGATAAGTTGTATTAACTTTTGAAAAGTTAAACGGTTACATCCAATGGTTCTAAAAAAGGACTTTTTTTAGCTCGAAGATCAGCTAAAATTAATTGACAATTTGTCAAACAAACTAGTCCATTCACCCATTAGAGCGGATAAGGTAATTTCCTAACTAAAAAGTTAAGAAAACCAACACCTAGCTTGTCGGCCTCTCATTGTATAGAGGAAGCCGCATACAACACAAGAAACTGAACGCAGACATGAACTGCCGTCTTTAATACCTAACTTCTGCTCATACCAAGCTTGACGTTGTTTGGTAACTTGCTTGACCCTCCTCCCAAGTTAGGATATAAAAACTTCCTCAAAGAAGTACCAATTCCAAATTAATAGAGTTCTAGATCCTAATTAATTGGGACATACTATTACGACTAAAAAATAAAAATAAAAATAATTACTATACAATCACACACATTATCGCACCTCGTCGCCTCTAGAAACAGTAAAGTTGGCGCAGCTACAGCTTTCCGGCTTGTTTTTAAGCTCCAATTCATGTCAGGCTGAGATGTCCTGTGCGCCAAAATCGAATTTCAAACATAGGCAATTAAGCAAGACATCTTCAATTAAATTATATTTAAGCCCATATGTATTGTCATCTAGGTTCCGAAGGCTATGACCTTTTCTCATGTAAATTATTTTTATTTTTATTTTTTCTGAGAATATCTTCTTAGGGAGTGATTATAGTCCCGTTTAGTATTTTGACAAGATGGTTCCGTTTAAATAATTTAAACCATTATATTTTATTCAACGGTTAAATATAAATAATGTGTATTAAATAGGAAAAGGTACAAATAACACCATAATAAATCTTATAAATCTTTAATACTGATAACCCTTTTCCATAACAATTTCTATAATATTGAGACATAGAATTTTGATTTTTAATATAGTTTTACCACCCCATCAAAAAATGCTCTTTTTTTCCCCAAATAAACGATCAAGATATATTAATATAAAACATGTTATATACAAAGACGCCACTGGCGATGAAAGTATTAGATCTTTCAATGAAACTAAATAAGTCTAATCGATACTGAATTGGTTAAAATAACATCATAGCTTAACATTTTTATCAATGTCAAAAAAACAAAAACAAAAACCGAGCTTGTTGGCCTCTAGTATAGCATTGCAAGCCACATGCAATAGATGGAATTGAACTCAGATATTTAATACATCCTCTGGTTCTTATCTTTTGCCCATGCTACTCTGTACAAAAAAATGCTCTTATAGGACATTAGTTTTTGTCTTGAAATATAAAACCTGCTCTTATATTTGAAAACGACGGCGGAAGTTTTAAAATATTGAACAAATGAGGTTTTAAACATCTTTTCTTGGCACTTTCTCTTCTCCCATAACTAAGGTGAGATTCTGGAAGCCCCAGTTTTAGGTTTCATCATTGCAAGGTTGGATCATAACAACGATAGAAATTGGCATCATATGCAATTAGAGTTCTTTTATTTAAATTTTGGTGGCTTAAAAAACATGTTACGGCCTATGTTGACATTGTCCTTTGAATTTTCTTAGCTTTGTTGGAAGATGATTTGTTCTCACGTTAGATATAAATCCTAATTTTGGTTGTTCACTTGATCTATTGGATGCTTGGGATAGGTAAATGTAATTGGATTTTCAAATACTCCATTTCTCTCAAAAAGAGTTCACTTTCATAGAAATTTCTTATTCCAAAAAAACAGTCAACTTTTAAACCAAATTCTTAAAACATCTTTACTAATAATTATTGTATATGTTCACAATTAAAAGTAATGATAAAATGTAAAATTATACATTTAGTTGGTACATTAAGTGTGTTGTGTATAATAATTAATAAAAGTTATACCTATATTAGGGTAAATACTTTTTGGATAGAGAAAGTATAAAATAATAGGATGGAGCATGTCATGAAACCACATGACAACTATATAAATTTGATTTGATAGTTCAGCAACACATAATTGGAGTATAAAATATTCTTGGCAGAGAATAAAATTATGTTTCAATTTTTTTTTCAAACGATAGATTAATAAAGAGGCACAAAGGCCAATGTACAGAGTCACAAGGCTTAGAGTTTCGTGGCGTGAATCAAAAAATACTTATAACCCACGAAAACAAAGGCCCGCAAAGGGACAAAAAAAAAGCAAAATAATGTAAACCCGCACTAGACGGGAAGCTAAACCCGCACTAGACGGGAAGGGAAGACAACTTAGACGACCTAAGTTCAACCGCATTGAAACCCGCACAAGACGGGAATGGTTGAGGACTTGGACAACCTAGGAACTACCCGAATACAAATACAAAAGTCCGGTTATATCGGGGCGCTAATACTATACAAAATTGATGCGACGCATCTCAATGGGCCCACAGCTAATGGCTTGTGATGAAAGAAACTAGAACTAAATCTCTAACTCTCACCGCAAGTTGTGGCGTGAATCCAAGTTGCAGAGACCGCAGCTGCACCAAAAAAAAAAAAAAAAAAACGTCCATGAACAGTAAAAAAACTGTTCATCGCACAGTAAAAATTTCGCACCGTTATCGCACCGAATTCGCCCGCAGGAACAGTAAAAGTAGAGAAAAAAACGGCCTCTGGCCCAAAAAAATTCTTAAAATTATGTTTCAATTTTAGATTTTGCATAATATTATAAAGAAACAGAGTTTCAATCAGGAAACAACCGTTAAGCATCTAGGATGAATTACCAAAAGGTAGTATTTAAGGATTCCCTTGGGCCACTGTTAGTAAGGCTTCCCTTAGGCCACCAAAATTAATACTTTTTTCTTGCCTAAATAGTGCTAGAGTTTTCCTAGATGAAAATTCGGTTGACATAAATGATTTTAATTTCCAAATTGAAAAGGATGATGGTACTTGTCTCATTCGCCTGTCTTATATGGAACAGGAGAAACATTATATGATGTGATGTACATGCACAATAACTGTAAATAAAGGAATGTTGTTTTTCCACTACTAGGTATGTGCTGCTGCTCCATTTCATTATGGCAATTATTGCACTATGATAGATAAAAATTGCGTCCATGGCATTGAATGCAAAATGTTATACACATACATCTAGAAAATTCTTTTGCTCACACCACCAACAATAAATCCTAATTATAAATCCTCAATCACAACATATCCATTCGCCATTGATAACAAATAGAAGCATATGCAATGAATTTTCTCGAGTTTAACAAGAGGGATGATTCCATTGATGTCATTTACATGTCCTTAAGCAGTAATGTAGCAAAGATTAAGCCTTCAATGTCCAAAGCAAACAATGACCTCATATGCAACTAAACCAAACAGATTGCTTCGATATTCAGCTTTGAATCCAATTTTTTCTCCTTTTTTTTTTCAGCAATAAATTTTTGCAAGTTTCCAATCTGGAAATCATCACAAAAACAATCTTAACAATACCAATTCAACACAAAAACTATGAAAATAAATTAATACTCATTCCGTCAAAAAAAAAAATTCGCTTTTTGATTTGGTACAACTTTTCTTTACTTTTGCATTAAATATTGTATTTAGTTAGTGCATTAAGTGTGTTATATCTAATAACTTTAGTTGGTGCATTAATGACACTCACGGCACATATTTACACATTTGCAACTAAGATTTTTCGAATTTTCCCCAAACAAAATAGTAATTACTACACCTATACCCTGAACTTTTTGCTAGTTCAATTTCATTCCTATAATAAATGAAAATTTATACAACTACATCCTTGAAACTCAATTATTTCTTTAAATTAAGTTCCTAAAACTTTAATACAAAATTTGACCAATTAAACACAAATTATTATGAGTACATTTATTTTTCAATCTCAATTTCAAACTAATTAATAAATTTTTATCAGCAATCATATTATTTGTGTGGATGATGTAATCTAAATCGAGTTCCTAACACTTTAATACAAAATTTATCCAATTGAACTCAAATTATTATGAGCACATTTATTTTGAAACTTGATTTCGAATTACTTTAATCAATTTTTAGTTAGCAAATTAATTTATGTGTGGATGATGCAATCTTAATTATTTCAAAGTGTAATGTGAAAAATTAGAAACTACATTTTGAATTAGCAGCATATTGAGTTTTTCCCATTATTTTTAACTCCAATCACTAATTAAAATTTTGTGGTATTTGTATTTATGCACACACAATCGTATATCAATATATTGTCAAAGCTCAAATTACAAATTAATTTATTAATTCTCATGGTGATACAATACTTTTTATGGGTAGTACAATATTAATTATTTGATAGTATAATGTGAATAATTGGAAGGTGCATTCTTCATTAATTATGATATAATGCATTTTTCAGTCACTTTAGAGTGCAACAACAATCAAAATTTTGTGGCAATTGCAATTACACAAGTGTATTTTTTCATTTATATATCTGCAAAACTCAGTTTATGAATTAATCTATTAATTGTCATGGGGGCACAATAGTTTTTTTTACATGGTGCAATGTTCATTATTTTACGATACAATGTGAATAATTAGAAAGTACATTGTTCATTAATGATGGTACAATGCATTTTTCTTCCATTTTAGAATGCAAACACCAATCAAAGTTTTCATCAATTGTATTTATGCAAGTAAATTTATTAATCTATGCAAAAGTCAATTTGAAAATTAATTTGTTAATTGTCATGGTGCTACAAATTTTTTTTTTGTAGATGGTACAATCTATTTGACGGTACAATGTCAATAAATAGAAGGGACATTCTTCATTAATGATGGTATAATACATTTTTCTGTCATTGTAGAGTGTAGTCATCGATCAGAGTTTTGTGGCATTTGAATTTAGGCATGTGTACTTTTTTATCCATATATGTGAAAATTTTGGTTTTATTAATTGTCGTGGTGGTACAATAATTTTTCACAGGTGGTACAATATTAATTATTTAACAAGATAATGTGAATAAGTAAAATGTACATTCTTCATTAATGATAGTATAATGCATTTTCAGTCACTTTAGAATGTAGACAAGGTAAGTGTTTTGTGGTAATTGCTTATATATGTGCAAATTTCAATTTACAAATTAATTTATTAATTATCATAGTGATACAACACTTTTCTTCGTGTGGTACAATGTTCATTGTTTCACGGTACAATGTGATTAATTAGAAAATAAATTCTTCGTTAATGATGACACAATGTATTTTTTCGTCATTTTGGAATGTTGTCACCAACCAATTTTGTGGCATTTGAATTTATGCATGTATATTTTTGCATCTATATATGTGCAAAATTTAGTTTACAAATTAATTTATTAATTGTCACGGTGGTACAATACTTTTTCATAGGTGATATAAAGTTAATCAATTGAAGGTACAATGTGAATAACTAAAAAGTACATTCTTTATTAATGTTAGTACAATGCATTTTTCAGTCACTTTGGAGTACAGACAATAATTTAAATTTTATGGCAATTGCATTTACACAAGTGTATTTTTTCATTTATATATTTGTAAAACTTATTTTGTGGATTAATTTATTAATTGTAATGGTAGTACAATATTTTTTATTGGATGGTATAATGTTAATTATTTGACGACACAATGTGAATAATCGGAAAGTACATTGTTTATTAATGATAGTATAATGCATTTTTTTGTCATTTTTGGAGTGTAGTCATTAGACAAACTTTTGTGACAATTGCATTTATGCAATTTTATTTTTTCATCTACATATACGCAAGATTCAATTTATGAATTAATTATTAATTGTCATCTTGATACAATACTTTTGATCAGGTAGTACAATGTTAATTATTTGATGGTACAACATAAATAATTGGGAAATTTGCAAAAATAGCACCTTTGACCGTTGATTATGCAAATATAGCACCCTCATTTTTTTTTTGCTGTTATAGCACTTCAACACTATATAAAGACCAACATGCCCTCATATTCTCTTCTAAAATATAAAGACACAGCACTTCATCTTCGTCTTCGTCTTTATTGATTCAACAAAATTTGTTGTCATACTCCATTATTTGCACTCCTTATTATTCGCATATCCCATTGGATCATCATCTTCAAACAAGAAGGCCGCAACCGTGGAGAAAAAATCGCATCAGGGAAATATTAGTTGAAATTTGTACAAGTTGAACTGGGTTTGTGAACTTCAACGAAACTGGTTGAGCCCTAAGTCGAGTTTTAGGTCGAGCACAAGGTTAGGTCGAATACAAGGTCGAGTTTTAGGTCGAACAATAAGTCTGAGTAGTAATTGGTTGAATATTAGATCAAGCTTGACCTAAACTCAACTTAAAACTTGACTGACTACTAGGTCGAGTTAAATTTTAAAAAAAAAGAAGAAAAAGCTGACCAAACAAAATTTTATTTGGTCGAGTTTAAGGCTGAGTTTAAGGTCGAGTGTCACCCAGTGATGAAGGTCGAGTGTTGTACCAATCGAGTTTATGGTCGAGCGTGGAACAAAAAAAAACGACTTATTTGTTAGAGTTTATGGCCGAGTTGAAGGTCGAGCATAGAGTGGAGCCCTAAACAGACTAAACGTATACCTACTCAACTGGTTGATTAATAGGTCGCGTAATAGGACTAAACTGGTCGATTAATAGGTCGATACTATGAAGCCAACAAAATGTTGCGCATAAGGACTAAACTAACCGGGCAGCTGGACATATTGATGTTCAACATATACCAATGGGTTATATTGAATAACAACAAAATGTTCCAGAGACAAAAGAAAAAATGACAATTTCTTAAAATGTTCCTTAAAATAAAAGTGAACACAAATACAAATTGGCATTTGTTTCTTGTCAATTGTCTTCAACTGCGCTACATTCGTCCTCTTCAAAAACATTTCCTACTTTTTTAGAAACATTTGCTATGGCCTTTTCTAAATGCTGAATTTTGGCCTTCAGCTTCTCAACATGAGCATCCAAATGTTTGGCGGCCTTATCCAAATGTTTGACAGCCTTTTTTACGCGGCTAGTGTAATGTTGGCATCTTTCTGCTGTCGCCGCTATTTTGGGGGCAAGAGCATTCATTCGTTCATGCATATGCTGAGCTACGATGTCCCATTTCTTCTACAAGACATGAAAGAAAAAACAAAGAACATGCTTGATTTATGCTTGATAATTTGCTTGATAAACCCTAAATCTGACTAACATGGCTCGACTATTAACTCGACGTACACTATTACTCGACTTCATGCTCGACCATTAACGCGACTAAATACTCGACCAACCATACAGCTCGACTAATTACTCGACCTATGCTTTGACCAATTGCACTTCTGTCCAAAACCAATTACAAATTCAAACAAACCCAACTGAAATTCAAATATTCAATAACACTACACTCTCTGTATGAATTTGTAAGATTAAAATGACAATTTGTAGTGAAATTTCAACTGACCTCGTGAGCCTGCACTTTCTTGCTTGAAGATGATGGTCCACTTTTTGCAGTTGCCATTGAAATGGGTGATATGTATTGTTTTGAAGTTTTGAAGTAGAGGAATGGAATGGGTGTTGTTCTAGTAGAGGAATGGGTGTTAAAGGAAATGAAAGAATAATGAGGAACTGAAGAAGACGGTGTCAGAAATGATGAAGAAGAACGGATATGCCTTAGGTTTTAGAATAGAAGAAAGGGGTATGTTGGTCTTTGTGCAGTGTTGAAGTGCTATAACAGCAAAGAAAAAAAAAGAAGGTGCTATATTCGCAAAGTCAACGGTCAAAGGTGCTATATCTGGAAATTTCCTTAAATAATTGAAAAATACATTATTAATTAATGATGGTAAAATGCATTTTTCAGTCATTTTGGATTGCAATCACCGATTAAAATTTTGTGTCACCCTTAATTAGTGATGGTATAATGATTTTTCGCAACAATAGAATCTAGTTTGGATTGTGTAATTTAATAATTTTTTTAATGGTGCGATCTTTTTTTTTTTTGTAATAATCCTAATTATTAAAAATATTTGTTTTACACTTTCAATTTATAAATTATTTATTCCTTTGATATTAGTAGAATTCTTCCTAATAATGTGTCATTCTTGAATTTTATTTGTGGTAAATTGAATTTATTAATTGTTGTGGTGGTGCAATGCATTTTTCTCGAATAGTACAATATTAATTATTTGATGGTACAATATGAATATTTGGAAAGTACATTTTTAATTAATGATGGTGCAATACATTTTTTGGTCACTTTGGACTACAGTCACCAATTAGGATTTTTTGGCTTTCATATTTGCGCAAGTGTAATTGTTGACCTACATAAGTCCAAAACTGAATTTATGGATTAATTTATTAATTATTTTGGTGGTACAATACTTTTTCTCGGGGGGTACAATGTTATGTATATGAAGGTACAATATAAATACTTAGAAAGTACATTATTAATTAATGACAGTACAATGTATTTTTTCGTCACTTTAGAGTATAGTCACCAATTAAAATTTTTTGGCGTTTCATTTGCAAAAGTGTAATTGTACACTTACATATGTCCAAAACTAAATTTACGAATTAATTTATTAATTGTAATAGTCGTACTATGAATTTTCTTTGATAGTATAATGTTAATTATTTGGTGGTATAATGTGAATATTTAAAAAGTACATTATTAATTAATGATGGTATAATGCATTTTTCGATCATTTTGGATTACAGTCACTGATCAAAATTTTTTGACATTTAAATTTACTCATGTGTAATTTGTCCTAACCTGAATTTATAGATTAATTTACTAATTTTCATGGTGTTATAATATTTTTTCTCTGATGGTTCAATATTAATTATTTGAAAATACAATGTGCATACTTACAAAGTACAATCTTAATTAATGATGGTACAATGTATTTTTTGGTCACTTTGGATATAATAATGAGATAATTTCATCTACCTCCCTCGAGGTTTTGTTATATTTCAAATCGAACCTTGTAGTTTAAATTACAACCACCCCCCTTGATTGACAGTCTGGTAAAGTCAACTATCGGAAGTAGTAAAAAAAAAACAAAGACCTAAGATAATTTGAGCTATAAAAATTGAAAAAGAAAGAATAAAACAAATCATATTTATATATGGGTTGTTGTTCAAACAAATCATATTTATATATGGGTTGTTGTTCAAATAATATTTGTAATTGTAATTAATATCAAAATGCTTTATTATTTTTTAGTTTGGGAGTGATATTAGTGTCATTTATATTGATTTGTAGCATTTTCTTTTCTTTTTAATTTTTCAATTTATATTTGGGTTTTTATTTGGATAATATTTATATTTCTCAAAAAGGTAAATTATTTTTTGTATGGGAATGATATGAGTATTATTTATAAAAGTATGTAGCATTTTTTCTAAAGAATGGCATATTAGTCCGCTCATCCATCATAAACATGCCATTTGAATTGTAAGCGCATATTAGTCCACTAAAAAATATATGTTTATTGAAGTAAGCAAACATCTTTACTTGTCCTACGAGTAGGGGGTGCATTGTTATTTTTCTTATCGGTCAAGGGGCGGTTGTAATTTCTACAAACTATGAGATTCGGTTTGTAATATGACAAAATTTCGAGAAAGGTATATGAAATTATGTCTACAATAATTTTCATAATAGTGTAATTTTTTTGCTATAACAAATGTAACAATTACAATAATTTTTTTCTACACTTTTGATTAAATTTATTCAATATTATTAGGATTAAATTTACTTTCTTTTAAATTTATTTTCCAAAATAATTATTTAAATTTTTGGTGATTTAATATGAAAAAAGTTAATAGGTAGTAAAATTAATTTATTTAATAAGTACCTAAATGAATTAGTTTTAATAAATACTGGTAACTTGCAATAGTAGATAACCAATCATTAGAGTTTTGTTATTATGTGACTATGTCTATCTAAATATATTACATGTCACTTTATCATTGGTTTAACTATGACGGAACCATCTTGTCAAAAATAAGGGATGGACTCACAGGTCATGATTGTGGGGCTCACATAAATACACCCATGAGGCAAGCAGCCTCATACGTTGCTTTGTCAAGCAATTCTCTCATCCATCACAATTCACACCCATGCAAGTAACTTGAACAAGCAAGTAATGCTTTTAGAGGAACGAGGAATTTTTTCTTTTTAATAGAAGGTCAATAATATATTAACTTTTGCAAGTTAAACTATACAAGGTAATGCCCTAAACAGGACTTTTCTTAGCTCTAAACACTAAGACATAACAGATGCCGAGCGTCCAAGCAAACCCATCCACCTACTTTGAATAGACTAACCTTTCCTAGCTAAAAAATTAAGAAAACCAAAACCCTACAGTATAGAAGCCTCGTTGAAAATAACATGAACTCACGACTAGCTCCGAAATCCAAAGCAAACAGCGGCCATGGACGCCTCAGCTTCCTTCTATATTAGGGACATCATCTTCCAACAAGGAATTGAAAGGTACAAAATAAGAACTCACGATGTAGAAAGTTTATAGGAAAGTAAAGTTACAAAGATAGTCAAGAGTTTGCAGGGTGGAGGGTAACTTCCATTTTCATTATTCAGAACCTGCTCTACTACAATATATATATATGTCAAACACTCAAAACCATATATAGTAAGGTGTATCATGTATGAAGATTTAACATTCAATACGAGATGGTACAAGTTCTAACATGGGTAATTTCATTTGATACTTATTTAGAGATTTAAACTTTGTACATTTCTTTAAGTTTTACAAAACATTTGAATACTAGTGCAGAAATGACAAGTTGATGTCTTATTATATATGTGTGTGTCTATATATATATATAAATGACTTATAGATAAGCACAAACAAAAGCTAATGTATCTAATTAAATGCGTAAAAAAAATGAATAATAGTTTACTAACAAATAATTTTAATAGTTGATCTTAATAAATAATGATATGCTTGACAATTCCTTAATATGTAACCAAATATATTATTTAGGCATTGATAAAGAGCTACATTGAGATTCCTCTAAAACAAGATATAAGGAGATTCATTGCAAAAAAGTTTTGCAAGCTATAGAGGGAAGGTTTTTGTCATATTATTCACATATTAAGAATAGAAATTTAGTTTTAAGAGATATAATTTATCATTGCTTCTCAATAACTCAGGGACAAGCTGTTAGCCAATTGGCTGTTCAAATATAATTTTTCACTTACTTATCGATTTGAAAAACCTAATGTGAATTGTATTTCAAAATGCATTTTTTTCAATATAATAATTGTAAGATAGAAAATATATTAAAAAAACATGAAAATGTCTTGAAAAGTACTATATATATATATATATATATATATATATATATTTGTAATTACAATTCATACATACTTTAAAAAAGTATAGAAAATTTTGACATCATCATCACCTTCCTTCAGCTTACTATTGACATTATGTTTAGAATTCCATACACTATGATGACAACTAAATACAAAGGATGCATTCATTGGGGATTTAACCCAATATCTTATGGTACAAGCTGAAAATAGTCATGCACCATCTATGTCCATATTCTTGATGGCACCTCTCTATTTCAAGCAGGTGCATGTATTCGTCATTTTTATGTATTTTCCATCTATGTTTTTCTTTCCATAAGTATTGTAGTTTACAAAAAGAAAACGGTGTTTTTGGCAACTAAAAACTATTTTTTAGTGGAGAATTTTAAGTATAGCTAGCGGAAAAATCATGATTCATAATAAGAAATTAAGGTTCAACATTTAGAAATTTATTTTATTTTTAGTCTATATTTCATTTGCTGTACACTTTTAATTTGGTAGTTAGTCTAATCCTTTTGATAACTCACCAGGGATCCCCCTTTCTCATACAAAAGTAATATAGATTCACTGAAAAACAAAGTTATTGATGGTTGGAGGGGAAAAAAAGAACTTAACTTTTCCTGCCTAACACCCCTGCCCTGAACCAAAAAAAAAAAAAAAAAAAAAAAAAAAGAGGGAAAGAAAGAAACATAATTTGCAACATTTACTATATTGTGTTTCAAAATGTATATGGATTGCATTTCAAATACGTATAAATTGTTTAAAAATACATTATTTCACTTTTCAAAATAGTGGTTGTGAGATAGGAAAGATATTGAAAACTGCAAAAGTGTTTTACAAAAGGTAAAAATGCGTTTTTAGATGCTAAATAATTGTTCTTTTCAAGTCTCAAATTTTAGAACTTAATTTACTTGATATCGAAATGCCAGTTTTTAAAAGGATAATTTTTATAGATACCATTCGTGATTTGGTAAAATAGACAACAACCATCAAATCTTTACTAAAAGGCAAGACAACCCCAAATATTAACTATCCATCTTATTTTTTTGTTAATTTTCTATACAAGACCAATTTTTAGCCCTCAACCCTTAAATTATTTTATTTTACTTATTTATGTAATTTTTATTATACTAATCATAGTATAAATGTCATCTTTTGATGAAAATCCTGAAACCATTGATCATTAAAGAGCCGAAAAAAAAGAAAAGAAAGAAGGAAAAGGACACACACACACAAATTTAATATGGACTCTAATGACGTTAAATAAAAAGTAAGCAAATTTTGTTATTAATAAAATAATAAAAAACTTAAAATTAAGACTCAATTAATAATAATCTCACACAATTTTAATAAAAATAATCTTCATAATTAGAAATAAATTCAACCAAAACAACAAAAATATAAACTGGCAAAAAGCTACTTTAAAATAAATATATGGGTATATGAGTGGAAATGTGATTATGTGTGATTTTTAATCATTTCATGGTATTTGGCCACCCAAATCATCAACATTCTGCAATTAAATAAAACTAGGGAAGATCACACCCGTTAAACGCGGTGTTTTTATTCTACCCAGTATTAAAATTTTTGAAAATTTTTTACTGTATTCTATTTTAATAATAGAATAAATTTAGTACAATTAGTGATTCAAAAATTTAGGCATATATAAATGTTAATTTGTAATTATGTAATAAGTATGCATTTATGTCATTGTATAGTAAATTAAAATTTATTATTTAACTTGATATAATTTTATTGATTGTTGATAGTTTGAAGGTAATAATAATCCTATAAGTCAGTGAAAGATAATATGTTACATCTATTTAGATTGTACATTAACAAAATGCTCATTTACGAAAATGTAGTGATCATTGTCATTTAGAAGTTTCATTATTCTATTTGCTTGTATTTGTAACGCCAATGATATAAAGTTTCTACAGCATTTTCATTAAAAATACTGACCACAAATCTATTGAAACATTGAGATAAAAATACTAAAATATCATTATTGTGAAATTAATGCTTTTCGACAAAATGCTCTAATTTTGGTAAAAGCTCGTTTTCTTAATTCCTATTTGGTAACTTTCGATTCCACTTGTGAGAGTGATTGGAGTAAGATCTTGTAAACTTGCGTTTCTGTAAATTAGATTGTGCTACAGATGTTGAGTCAGTTACTTAGGGTCTATTTGATAACCTCAATTATTACTTAAAATTAATTGATTAAGAGATTTTAGTTTTTTAGGGTTGTTTGATAACGAAAATTTCACTTAATTTAATTGGTTAAGCATTGTTTAATCTCTATATAAAAATTTAAGCAATAAAAATTGACTTAATACTTATTAGTTAATGTTATCAGCTAAACTTTTTAACAAGTTTTCCAAATTTATCCTCTTTCATTAAATTATTTAACAAACAAATTTATTTTTCCTTTAACAATAAATAACTCTTTTTATATGACTTTTTTTCCCTTTTTTCATAGCACATATTTTCAAATTTATTTTTTTTTGTAAAACTATTAAATGAATTTCAATTAATTTTTTTATTTTATTTGTTGTATTAAATATTAATTTTGATAGATTGTATCTTTTACATATTTTCATGAATACTATTTGATTAATTTTAAAAAAATTATAAATAAAAAATTAATAGAAGGGCAAAATGGTATAATTTGTGTAATTCAGCATTCAGATCAAATGTTTATCAAACAGTGTTAATTAGTTCAGCATTATGATTCAGACATTCAAAATTAAATTTTAAACATTTAAATTTTAGCAACTTAATTATTTAAGCATTTAGATTTAAGCATTTAGTTTTATAGTATAGGCTCTTAGTTTCATTAAAGCTTGTCATCACATAGTTTAAATGAAAGACAAAAATGCATAAGACTATAATTTCATACTAATTTTTTGTTGTACATATGCGTGAAAAAGATTAGTGTGCATAACTAAAAATGAATAAGGGCATAAACAATATACATTTGGTGCAATTATTCATACTACATTGCAAATCACAAGCAGTTTTCTAAACTTTATGAACCTTAAAACCAGAGCCCAAAGTATTCTTTGTAGTCCATCTTGAAGGACATGTATAGAAAGTAACTCATGTAGATGGAAATTAATTAAGCAAAGAGATGAGGCACATACCAAAATAGTACTTAGCTTTTGGAACATTTGTAAGTGATTTTTATCTAACTTTTGGCAACTTCTAATAGTACTTGCCGTTAGGGGTGTAAATTAACTAGTACATTCGGTGAACATATTCGTTTAATTTTTCATGAACATGTTAACAAATTGTTCATGAATATGTTTGTTTAATGTATTAAAGAACATGTTCACGAATTGTTCACTTAACACTAATAAATGAACATAAATAAGCTCGAGCGAAATATAAAAAGTTAAACGAACATAAGCGATCTCGAACAATTTTAAAAATAAATGAGCGATTCCACGAACGATATTCGTTCATTTATGTTCAACTCATTTACACCCCTACTTGCCGTTCAAGGCAATGGAACTTCATATGTTTTCTAAAATTCATAATAGAAGAAATTAAAAGATTAAAAGATTAAAAGAGTCATTCAACTAAAACTAATGAGACAAAAACTTAAAATAGTAACAAAAACCCAAACATCATAAAAATTATATTCCTCTCTTTCACTCATTATTCTTCCACTTTGGGGCACAAGTTACCAATTTAATATTTTTTATTTAATTTCACAAATAAGAATGTATGATTTTTGCTATTAAGGCAGCTAGATAAAAATTTCCATGCTAAAGTTTATATCATCAATTCTCAATGTACCTTTATCTACCACATTTACTGAAGAAAAAGCAAATTTCAGCCACAACACAACAAAATCTTGTTATAAAAACATAATTAACATATTTCTAGATTCTGCAATGATGTGAATATATAACCCAAAAACTGAAAAACATTAGTTATATTAACAAAAATACTACATAACATTTAATTGGTAAATGCTTCCACAATATCAAAGGACTTAACAAGTAGAGCAGATCTTTAGATTACTCCCAAAGGATGATACTTCTACTAATAATCACAATTTCTTAATTATATTTATTCATAATGTATTCTGTCCTGCATCACTTCAAGTGAAACACAACTCACATTTTGCACTTGAATTTTTTATTGATTCTAATGCATAAAGCTCATTTAAAAAAAGAAAAGAAAAGAAAAAAGACCATTGATAAGTAATTAAGGAGCATTCTAGAGAATAAATAGTTAAAGTCAAAATTAAATCAAAATAAAACAAGAGGCAAATTAGGTTTATCCAACAGCTGACACATCTCTCAAATGTCTAGTCTACTACCATTGTACCACTAAAAGAAGGGCTTCCAAATGATGTCACCACAAATGTAATGAACAAAGCAACTAATGTCTGAAGTAGATGTTCTTTTTTTTTGTTTTTTGAAAAACGATAGTATATTAACATGGTGTCACTAATGGCCAAGAAACATAGCCACAAGGGCTAATTGAGCTTCATGGAGTTGGTATCTAACCGAACCCACAAAGACAAAGGAACCTACAAAGGGGCAAAGGCCCGAAATAGGAAAAGCCCACAAGACGGAAGAAGGCCGCACAAGATGGCAAGTACAAAAGTACAAAAGCCCAAGAAATGTTTTATTGGGCCACTAATACTATACAAACGTGATTCTACACAACTCACGTGGCCCTACCAATGACCATTAGTGAAAGAAATTAGAACTAAAGTTCTAACTATCACCTCAAGCCGTAGTGTGGATTCCAACCTGCATACATGGAATAACGGCGCCACCCAACTACTGCTGCAAGCTTAAATAGTTAGACAGCGCAGCTACAACCGTATGGAGAGACTGTAGAACCTAGAAAAAAAAAAGCTCATGAACAAGAAATACTGCTCATGAACGCGTTAAAATTTGAAAATTTTCGTGTGATGAACAGTAAATCGCTCATCACACAAGAAATTTTCGCACCGTTTTTGCACTATAAATCGCCCGCAGAAACAGTAAAAAATGCAAAACAACGGCCTCTGCGGCCAATCTACTCTCCTTCGAAGTAGATGTTCTCACTCAAAAGATTTGGATCTTTCTCTTCTAAGTCCAATCTCACCACTGGAATCTTAATTTTCAACCAACACTGTTAATTAAAATATTTACCGAATTTTGTACATAAATATGGTGTTGTTTAATAATAAATAAATAAATAATGATATTTTAAAAATTATACTCAAAATATTGTAATCGATATTAGAAATATCGACTTTAAAGTTGATATATTTGAATATCGACTTTCAAAGTTGATATTCATGACATCGATTTGAATATAATTAAAAGAAAATAAGCAACAAATGAAATTGACTTTCAAAGTCAATATTCCTGATATTGAATTCAATCTAATTAAAAGAAAAAAAATCAACAAACCCTAAACTCCCTTACCTTTCCTTTCCCTTTCTTCCCTGCATCTTTCTTCCCCATACCACCTAACAACCCACCCTCGCACACCACCCTTGCCCCAAAGAGCCTCTCTCTCCTCTGCGCAACCTATTTACCTTCCCTGCAAGCCCCACCTTGCCCCCTGCAGCCCTGTGCTCTAGTAGTCCTTCCCCTCCCTGCAACCTATTCCCCCCACCCTCGCCTTTTCCCCCGCAAGCAGCCCCTCTCCTATCAGCAGCCCTCCGTAGATAGCCACCTTCTCTAACGCCACTTGCAAAAAGAAGGACCATAAATAAAAGGCAAGTAAACAGAATAAATAAATAAAGTCGCTGCTTTAGAAATCTACTTTAAAATCGATTCCTAAAAAAGTTAACTTTGAGAAATTGATTTCAACATTTTGAGAAAACTTTTAAAAATATCAATATCAATATTATCTTAAAAGAATATGATTTATCAGGATTATCCTGATAAACCCCTTGTCGACACCCAATAACATTGAGACAACAAGGATTTTTTGGGTTTTATCTTAACTTCATTAGTTTTAACCACAGAAGAATACTTCTATCAAAACATCTTTTTCTCGCCAAGTAGAATGATAAGAGGGAAGCCGTACAAAAATTTCTTTAGACAAATAGCAAAGCAAAACGAAATCCAAAATCAAAACGGACAAAATTCTGATAGAAAGGGCAAATTGATAAATCATATTCTCTTATCTTAAATAACTCAATATTTGTCCATCAGTTTTCTCGGCAATTTTCAATCCTTAGCTATGCACGTGAATTTTATTTATCATCTCCAAGAAAACTACCAATTTAAAACCTTAGATTTCTTAATCGAATTCCTAAATCAAGTTGATTTAAGCTGTGTAGATTTTCTTTTATAAACTTCAATATCAAATTTTTTAATTTTTAACGATGAACGTAGTCTATGGTGATTTGTACATGTTGGATAGTAACATGTGATGTAAAAGAGAAATATGGATTAGAGTTTAGCAAAAAGGAAGCTAGGATGGTAGTTGTGAAGCCTCCACTTGGGAAGAAGGTTCACAAATGACATGGCGGAAGACGACGAAAGGGTGAGATATCACCACCCAAATAGTTTTATAGAAATTAGAAAACTACCATGAGCTGACTCATGGAAAAGAGGTAATCCAATTTCAACAAGAACTCTTGTTCCAAAGATATTATTGATAGCCTCTTTTAAAAATCTATTACATTAGAACCTTTATATATAATTCCTTGCTCAAAACAAACTTCAATTTGAGAATCAAATCCTACGTGAAAAGTATTTCCTAAACAATTTAAATCTAATTATATTAATAATTATCAAATCTAAAACAAACTTGACCGTCGAGAAAGACCATCTTTAATACAATTTTAAAATCTAAAAATCTAATGAGCTTATTTTATTGAACATCTATTAAAATCCAAAACTATTATAGTATGTTCCACATCAACAAAAGCAGAGTTGTGGATGTTTATTCTCCATTGTGATTAATCAAGCATGTATTGCCCGAAGGATTTCAATTGTCTAGCAATGACCTTATTAAGAATTAATACATCCCTCTTTCTTTTCTTTTTTTTTGAATGAATACTTGTTTCATACACTATTATTTGAATGAATACTTGTTTCATACACTATTATAAGGGAGGAGGCGAAGAGGAAGTACCTATACTATTACAAAGTGCAGGCTCTACACTATTAAAATAATGTTGTGACAATTGTCATTGGTGGAATTCGAACCTACGTCCTCTCGCATGGGCACCAAAGGCCTTTACCGCCGTGCCACTGGCTCTTTCCCACTACGTCCCTTTATATTCCATAAAAACTTGTAAAACTTATATGGGTGCCTTGAAAATTATGGAATCCTTAATACTCTATTTTTTTTTAAATCTAATTTTAAAAATTTCCCTTATTCGAAAAGGGAGTTTATTTTTGTGTGACATTCTTATATTAATTTTATTAATAATGATAATGTATAATTCAAATTAAAAGTTAAAGATAAAAGTAAAAAACTATATATTTATTGATACATTAAATGTATTGTATCTTATAATTTTAAAAAAGATTATATAAAATTAAAAGTGATTTTAAAAATATATATATATATATATAGGGAATTAAATGTATTGTATCTTATAATTTTAAAAAGATTATATAAAATTAAAAGTGATTTTTAAAAAAATATATATAGGGAATAATAAGGAAGAGATTCAAGCACACTAAAAAATGATTTCGTTCATTTAGTTGATTGTGTGTAGAAAACTTGGACAGGTGGTTTCAATGGTGATGATGAAGAAGAAGGAGGAGGAGGCGGTGAAAGAAGTTAGACAAAGTGTTTTCTGGATGCGGTAATTTCAACTTATTCTATCATGCAAGGTTAGGTGCTGTGCTGTCGTGCTAAATAATTGAGTTTCTAATTTCAATATCTACTAGTATTTTATCCCTGCCTCCCGGAGATAATTTAAAATTTAAAAATATTTATTTTTCAACAAAAAAATTATGTAATTTTCAAAAAGTATATAATCGATATTTTTAACTCATTTGATTGTATTTTGTGAATTTTAAATTTCTTTTTTAGTTAATTTAATCGTAGTTTATATAATTGTATTACTAATTAAAATGCCATTTTTCTTTTTAAAAAAATTATATTAAGGGTATATTAGAATTTTTTAATATGTGTACTTTTAAATAGTAGATTTAAAGTTAATTTAATTAATTATTTAATTAAAGTTCACATATTGAAATTGAAATATACTACCAACCATTTATTTGTTATTATTGTGTGAATTAATCTACATAAAAGTATATTTAGTTAAATAAATAGAGTATTACTTTCTTTATTCTATAGATAAATATGTCAATTATTATGATTAGAGTATTCATAATTTACTTAGATAATTATAGATTAAAATATTTTAAAATAATATTTACAATTTGTATTGATATTTTTTAGTCAAAATATCTAAAAATGATAAATGGCAATTAAGTTAAGTTATTTTAAATATTATTTCTAAAATTTTTAAATATATATTCTAATCAAATTTTTTAATATTGAAAAATAAAACTTTTAAGAATACATACATACATACATACATATATATATATATGTGTGTGTGTGTGTGTGTGTGTGTAAGTTTATGTGAGTTACAAAATTTATATGGAAATAGAAACTGAAAAAAAAAAAAATTCATGTTTGACAAAAATTTTGATTAATTTTAGATTTTTACAATTGATTGTATTGGAAAGTAAAATTTAAATGAATAATAATAGTTTTGTTTAATTGATAACAAGCTTCTAAAATGAATTAATATATTAAAAATATAACAACATAGTTTCAAAATTTCACAAAATTATACTTGTACCAAAGTGAAACCTACAACTTGAAATAAACCTATTGAGAAAAGATAATATCTTATTCTTCTTTTTATATAATAAACTAGTTTTTAGTACCTTGTTTGAGAAGCGAGGATTGGGAAGTTAAAAATTTTAATTAACTTTTAATTTTTTAATATAAATATATAATTACTATTATTTTAAATATTTTTAATTTATCTTTCAACTGTATAACTATTTTGTTAAAATAATTAAAACTCATATAAATTTTATACTGATGGTGCTAATAAAATACTAATAAGTTACTTTTTGAAAAAGAAAATTGTTGTTAATGATTAATATCTAAGAAAATTAACACCACATAGGAAGATGACTTCTATTAGAACAAATGAATTTAATGCTTTTGATTCTAAAATTCTAATAACTATATATGTTATTAGTTATTATATTTGCATGAGCTTGAATGATTTTGATAGTTCATTTTAGTTATTTTTGCATGGATCAATAAAAATATATCTCTTGTTGTATTTTTAACAATTAATGATAAATGAAAACAAGTTGTCTAAATTTTAATATTATGTTGTATAGCGTTTTATTTTTACATCAATATAAATTTGCTAATAAAAAAAAAAATTGATAGGAATATTTCTTAGAGAAATATGCAAGTATATGTAGGCCATCTAATTTATATATTGTTTTAAAATTGAGCTATCTGTTGCATTTACAATTAAATGATAAATAATAAAAACTAAAGAAAATACTAAAAACTTTTAATGGAAATTAAAAATCATAAAATTATTGAAAAATAGGGTTACAATTTCACAAAATTAAATTTATGCTAAAGAGAACAACTTGCAACTTGAGAAAAATTGAATTACAAAAAGTGATCTCAACTCTCCCTTTTATAATATATGGGGAGGGGAAACTAGACTAACAGAGAAAGAGAGAAGATTACTAAAGAAGAGAGGAGAAAAGTGTGAAGCTTTGGTTTTCTTAAAGGGAAAATGTAAAATATAGTGTAAAAATTGCTCTGGCTACTATACCACATGAAATTAGTATTTTTTTTGAGTATGTAAGGTGTGAATTTTTCATATTTAGAATACCATTTTCCCCTCTTTTTACCACTTGATGACACATGCACCATGTTACTGCAAGAATAACTTTTAGCAGATAAAACAATTTTTTATTCTCATATCAAATTACATGTTTGGTTTATTTTAAAATTAAAGAATTTTTTTATTTAATTAAATTTTATAATTTTTCCCTTACTGTAACTCATTCATAATATCTATTTTCTAATATTCTAAAATTATTAATTTTTTTTATAAAATTCAAATTAACATCTATATAAAACAATTTAATTCAAAACTAATTTTAATTCTATATAAAAAAATCAACGGCCCTTAATTAGCTTAAGGAACTCTTTTGTCGGTCTTTCCCTCCCCCTCCACCTTTTTATTAAAGGAAAAACTGTTTTATTAACAACCTAGCAGGAAAAATGTACAATATGGTATAGAAATTATTGATAATTTGGATATGAAAGTAAAAAATTACATGGTATGTCAAAAGTTACTCTGGTAACAATGTCAGCCATATATTATTCTCCTTTCATCTCAAAAAATAATTTACTTTTAAATTAATATAATTTTTAATTATTAGATACAACACAATTAATAATATATATTTTTATTCTTATTCTTATTTTTTAATTATGATATTTATATAATTAACTTTAATAAACATATTTTAGAGATTTAATTTAAAAGTAAAAGTTTTTTTTTTAAAGAAAAATTTTATAAACTAAATTATTTTCTTAGGATGGAGCGAATACTTTTCTCTTTCTTGGGAGGTCGCATTTTTCTCGTTTCTATTTCTTTTGTTAACTAAGAACCTGCAGCCGTATGCGCACTAGGTAAACCCCGCCCTTGTGTAATAGCCTGCAAACCACACAGGAGATGTAAACGGCACTGGGCCAACCTTGTGCAACGGACCTGATTAAAAAGGTGTTGATAAGGAGATTTGAACTCGTAAATTTACGGTTCCGCGCTTGTTGTCACACTAATTCGGCCACTTCCGAAGGGGCAACTATTTCTACTTATTTACAAACAAGACAATTACGGCATGTTTGGTTCGTTGTAATGAATAAGGCTGTAATTGAATTCCAATTCCAATTAAATTTGTAATGAATTAGGCTAGAATTGAATTGAATAAGTTTAGTTCAAAGGAATTGAATAAGGTTGGAATCATTATTCTTGTGTCTGATTGGGGTGAATAGAACTAATGAATTGTGTTAAATGACTAAAATACCCTTATCTTAAAGCATTTTATTATTGAGTAAGAAAATGATGAAAGAGAGAAAGAATAGTGAGAAAATGATGAGAGAGAAAGTAGAGTGAGAAAAATGATGAGAGAGAAAGTAGAGTGAGAAAAATGATGAGAGAGAAAAAAGAGTGAGAAAATTGATGAGAGAGAAAAAGAGTGAGAAAATGATGAGAGAGAAAAATGATGAGAGAGAAAGTAAAGTGAGAAAATGATGAGAGAGAAAGTAGATTGAGAAAAATGATGAGAGAGAAAGTAGATTGAGAGAGAGTAGAGTGAGAAAATGATGAGAGAGAAAAGAGTGAGAAGAATTATGAGAGAGAAAGTAGAGTGAGAAAATGATGAGAGAGAGAAATAGTGAGAAAATGATGAGAGAGAGAAAGTAGAGTGAGAAAAATGATGAGAGATAAAGTAGACTAAGAAAATGATGAGAGAGAAAATAGAGAGAGAAAATGATGAGAGAGAAAAATGATGAGAGAGAAAGTCGAGTGAGAAAAATGATGAGAGAGAAAAAAGAGTGAGAAAATGATGAGAGAGAAAGTAGATTGAGAAAAATGATGAGAGAGAAAAAAGAGTGAGAAAATTGATGAGAGAGAAAAAAGAGTGAGAAAATGATGAGAGAGAAAGTAGAGTGAGAAAATGATGAGAGAGAGAAAGTAGAGTAAGAAAAATGATGAGAGAGAAAGTAGAGTGAGAAAAATGATGAGAGAGAAAAAAGAGTGAGAAAATGATGAGAGAGAAAAGTAGAGTGAGAAAAATGATGAGAGAGAGTAGAGTGAAAAAAATGATGAGAGAGCAAATAGAGTGAGAAAAATGATGAGAGAAAGTAGAGTGTAATTGCAATTTAAATAAAATTGGAAGGGCAAAATTGGAAAAAAATTTTGGCCAATTCCTTGCAAGGAATTGCAATTCAAGACTAAATTGCTGAATTGCAATTCAATTTCTAAAGAAATTGAATTCATAATGAGTAATTTTTGAACCAAACAAATGCATTAAGCTCAGTCAGAAATTTGGTTGGAAGGAATTGACAATTCCTTCCAACCAAACATGCTGTTACTAGTTTCACACACATTGGGGCCGAAACAATAATTGCCGACAGGTGCACAATGTAAGATTGGCCACAGCTATAATAAACATCCCGTGATTGGGACAATAATTTTAGTTGGTTGGGTGTTTTTGCATGTTTTCTTTTTTTCTTTGGAATTGGCTAGCATTACATGTGCGTAATGCTAAATTAACTGATTGACTAAACTATGAATTTGGACTAGATTTTGTGTGTGAATTCATTAAATGTGTATAATGCAAAAATATATCTTCATTACTAATTTGACAATATCTTTTGATTCATGGATACCTGGAATTACTTTTGCTCCTGACTTATAACAAAGGAACGTAGATAAGGCAATCCTTGAGATATTTTTTGGTGGTAAACTTCATTTGGATTGAAATGACGTTATTGCGTAATTGATAAACTTCACGAGGTTTACTAATTGAATTGATAAACTTTATTTTTTTTATGACTCTGAGACTTCTGCACCAAACGGCTCTTTAGACTCTCTCATCAGACACTAACTTCAGGACTTCTGTGGGTAGACCTCACTGCACAATTACATGTAAATTCAAGAGTGCTATAAAACTTTTGCGGTGCGGAAGTTCGAACCCTTACTGACATGTGTCTGATAATAGGAGGGTGTTGTATCATTCAAATAGAAAGTGAGGGAAAAGGAGCAAATCCATCCGGGACTTGTGGATAAACAAGTCCAAATCATAGGGAAAGGAACTGTTTTTTTTATTACAATTGTACTTGTATACAGGTTACATAAATTATGAATGTATGAAAAAATATTTTACACATTTGCTGTGACCTTATTTTTAATATAATAAGTTAATTATATAAATTTTTATTTTTTTGTTTTATTATATATAAATAGATTATCTATTATGAATTATAAATTGTCCCCTCTAATTATTTTTAACATAATATAGGTATACAATATTTGTCCATGAATACACGGAGGGATTGACAATACAATAATAGTCACATTTGGATCCAGCTAATTTTATGCCCAACCTTAAATGTTTTTCCCAAGTCTTGCTTTCTTTCAACGGTATTACTCAATAGAATTAATTTAACATTCAAATTAGGTAACGTCAAGTCACTAATGATATCTTTTGTAATTAAGTCACTGATGATATCTTTTGTAATTAATGGAAAGTGTTAAAATGAAGAAAATATTTCATGCATCCATTACACCAAGTGCAAATAGAGATAATTAAGGAGAATAGTTTATAATTTAAGAAACTGTCTATTTATATATAAGGAGGATAAAAATAAATTTATGTGATTGATTTAGTGCGCTAAAAATGTTTTTTCATTGTTTTATCTCAATGATATTAGTTATTTGGATTTAATTTAGCATTCAAATGAATGATATCTTTTGTAATAGAAGGAAAGTGCTAAAATGAAATGCAATAACATCACCCCTAATATATCAACTAATACATGAGGCATGCATGGTTTTATTTTATTTTGGAGTCAAACACATATTTATTGAAGAGTAATGGGATCAAAATTTTTTGCCAAACATGGATTTTTTTTTAAAAAAAAGAAAAGAACTCCAAAAAAAAAAAAAAGAATTTTATCCACCAAACATGCCTCAGGAAAAAAAAAAAAAACTCTGGAAAGGCCAAAACAGCAAGGACTACAAAAGCAAAATAAAGGAAATCAACAAGTATATATAGTCCTGTTACTCAGAAGAAACAGAAGCGAGCTAGACAAATACAGAGGCCCTCCCGTTCATTTAGTGTGGGTAAGGATATGGAAACTCTGAAAAAATTGGAAGAAGAGTTGGAAGAGTTGAGAGAAACATTCAACTCTGGGAAAACAAGAGAAGAGTCATGGAGGAGGTCCCAATTAAGAGGGCTTCTCACCCTCCTCGAGGAAAAAGAAGCTGACATATTTGAAGCACTTCAACAGGATCTAGGCAAACATAAGACTGAGGCATACAGAGATGAGGTAAGTTACTATTTTAAGCATAACCTGCAAATGGCTTATTGGCTTTTGTTGGTGTTCTTACAATTTGTTTTCCTGCTGTACTGAGCAATAATATTGATGACAGTAGTTTCGAACTCAGAGACACAAATCTCTTTTCCCCCTGACAGAGATCTGCTCATACTTCTGGTTATTGTCTTCCCTGCATATTTGTCTCACACATCCTCACGCAATAACGAAATTTTGCAAAAGATTAGCCACTTGTCCAATACGAGACTCTGTCAATTGCCGTATTGTATATGAATCGTAATATAAAATATGTTTTTGAGTTTTTAATATGAAAGTTATAAGATAGAATTTAAAAAAAAAGTGAAAAGTTATCTTTACGCTTTAGTTTTGAGAGTTAAAATCTAATAAAGTCATAATATTTTGTTAATTTAGTGGTTCACTGTTTAATCTCGTTAATATCTCAATTACACACTTTTTACCCCTTGTGAAATACGTTAAAATAGACCATTAGACCTTATCAATTGTTAAAAATTAGTCGAATATAATATAATTTTAGTGCTCCACTGGTTGCTAGACATTTGTAACTCCATGATCTGGATAGGTCAATGTTTATTTTTGGGTTATTTCTATTTTTTTCCCTTTAAGTTTTTTAACAATTAGAGGATGAAGAGGGCTGGGATAATAGTCTCATCAATAATTCAACACAATTGCTCTAAGATAAAATATTTCATCGGCAAATGGCCTATATTTGATTCTCTAATTAGCCTACACAATAACATCCTTATAATCATGTTCTCCGATTAGTTTTAAATACCCTTCTTTTTTCTCCTAAATTTCCAAACCCATAAACAGTTGATCCTTTCAATTTCACACCTATTTTACCTTTAGAGTTTGGAGGAGTTTCTAGTGTTCAAAAATTTCAATTATGTACTTGTAATATTTGGAGAGTGGAATAATCATATGCATTTGTTTCAATGTCTTTCTGGATACCAATTTCTTCAGATTCTACATATCTTTTCCTGGTTATTCTTTGATGAACCATTGGCGAAAGATATGCATATGCGTATGTTTTCTGTAGCATACATGAAAAGGCATGCTTCCATTATAAGAATTATCAAACATTAAAAAGGATTTTCATAAACCTTTTTAAAAAATCTAAAGAAATTTATTATTTGTCTTCTTTACGTATTGCCTTTGCATATCCAACAAAAATTGGGATGAAAATTATTTCACGTTTCCATGTCTTCTTAGATTTGCCTAATTTGATCAAGGCATGATTTATTTTCTTCTATCTCTTTTTCTTCCCTTTTGTTTTTTAAGTTTAACCATAGTTGAACTTTGTCCAATTTTTGAAATATTGAGGCTAATATCCCATAACAGCTAAATGGCATTTTCAACATAAATGTTGACAAGTTCCCTTTCAGCTGAAATATTCAAGCCCACACCTTCATTGAATTTTGTTATGTATGGCCATCCTTTCTAAGTTGTTTTATATTATCATAACATATAATAAAAGAAATGAATAGACATGCATAATTTGACATGTCTGTTCAATTTGGTGAATAGTATTCCTGGAGTAGTCATGTCTGTTCAATACTATTCCTGGAGGAGAGAGGTCTCAAAGAAGTTAATTTTCTTTTTTCTTTTAAGAAAAGGCAATATTAAATGACCTTTAATTTATGGGGTTGGTTGCAGTTCTAATATGCTATAAATAGTTGCAAACATATCCTTTTCAGTTCCTTATCTCGTCTACATCCTTCGGTGTTTTGATTTTGAAGGTAGGACCATTGTTAAGTTCATGAATTAATTACGTTTACGTCTCAAAATTTAGTCAACTATCAACACTTCCTGTACCTTCTTCTTTTTTTTCAAAGCTAAAAATACAAATATAAAAATAACTTTAAAAGTTAAAAAAAAATGACATTCAATCATAAATATTACAGGTATATGATATTGTGGTTTTAAAATTTCATAATTTTTTCTTTAAATTTAGAATTTTATTATTATTTTTATTGTGCACCAATTTTTTTTAACCCTCAAATTCAAAGCTAAATACATAAAAAATATAATTTTTTTTACTGACATCATCAGTACAAGGCTAAATGTTAAAATTTAAACTGTTTAGAGAAATTTTGTAATTTCTTTAAACAGTAAAAACTATTGATAATTTTATCAAATTTCGATATAGGTAAAGATAATTAACTCTAAGTTCATTTATATTGATACTAATGAAGTGTAACTTTCTGATGTTGTCTTGAAGGTTGGACCATTGATAAAAACTCTTAACTATGCACTGGGGTCCTTGGAGCAATGGATGTCAAGTAAAAAGGTGCTTCTCCTCCTCATTTTATAACTCACATACACCTAAATGTAATGTTAAGGTTCGTATTTAGCGTAAAAATTTCACCGCGAAAATGTTTTAAAAAATTACAACATACAATTTGCTTGTAAGGATTTAATTCAAACTTTTGAGTTGCTAAGATTGTCATCTATAAAATTATTGAATTCTTCTAGTATACATTTCAGGTGTTTTTTTTCCTAACACATAAACTAGGCATATAACTTTCTCTCTGTTAGTTAATTTTTGTGTAGTAAGGAAAACTAAAAACAATGAAAAAATGAAAATTCAAAAGTATATTCAACCAAAGAAGGAATAATAATAAAAACAGAGTTCAATCCGTATAAGATGTTTTTGTGGTTCCTCCAAGGAGGAAAGTTGAAGGAAAATATGAAATCCACCAGCTTTCAAATGTCCATTTTTCTTTGGAAGGATCAAATAATTAAAAAAAAGAAGAAGAAAGAAACTGAGGCATAGTATAAAATGATATGTTTATTTGGAATTTTTAAGAAATGCTGATTTAATTTAGTATTACCATAATCGTGTGTAAAATAAAACAAGTGCTAAAAATGTTTGTTTGATTTTTAGGCTAAATTGCCACTTGCTGCATTCCCTGCTACGGCCGAGTTGGTCCCAGAACCTCTTGGTGTTGTCCTCATTATTTCGTCTTGGAATTTTCCTTTGGTAAGGCCAGCTTCAAAATTTCTCCTTTGAATGCTTAATTATGAAAATTTGAAAATTAAATTTAGAATCAACGCCCTTCTTCCTTCAAAGTAAGAGATGAACAAATTCTTCAGACAATAATTTAGTTCCTATTAGCATCTCGGATGCAAAATATGAACATATAAGAGGATAGCCTCACGCTTTATCCAAAGAAATGAACTTTTATAGGATAAAATTTCATTTAAAATTAATCAAATCCGTGTGATTGACATTCACGTAGAAGCAAGTAATTAAGAAAGATGCATACATAAATATCATTATAGAGAATGATTGAAGGGTAGAAGCACTTAACAAAAAATGCAAGCATACATGACAATGTAGAGACCAAATTATAGCATGGTTGTTAATGCCTTAGTGCTTACTTTAGATCTTTGAGTTTGTATTTCACAAATTGTAAAAAACCAAAAAAAAAAAAATGTACAGTAATTTCCTCTCTTTCTTCAGTCAAAAAAAATAAATCAAAAGTGAGTTCACTAAATGGAAAATTGTTTAGATTTGATAAGAATGCAAAATATGTAGGTTTGTCACTGGAACCAATTATTGGGGCAATAGCAGCAGGAAATGGTGTGGTGCTAAAGCCATCAGAGCTAGCTCCAGCGAGCTCTACAGTTCTTGCCAGTGCAATCCCAAAGTACTTGGATAATACAGCCATAAAGGTCGTACAAGGTGGCCCTTCAGTTGGTGAGCAGCTATTGCAACAGAAATGGGACAAGATTTTGTTCACAGGTTAATTTTATCATTTAAACTTAAGTTCTTTTTTTTTTTTTTTTAACTTTTATTTCGCCTATCGACAAATTCATTGATTATGATAACTAAGACTTTTAGGCTAATTTCCTAGGGGAATGGAAATTGAGGCCTTATTCATTAATTTTTGCACTTAAAAGGTTTTTTCCCTTAATTAATTATGACAAAAGGTAGAAATTTCCTCTGATAAATTCATTAGTCTAGCTTCTTTATTTTATGCTAATATCTCTATTTGTTTCTCCATTTCAATTTGGACTTTGGTTCTATATAGGAGTACAAAAATAGGACGGATAGTTATGTCTGCAGCTGCTAAGCATCTAACTCTGTCACCCTTGAATTGGGTGGAAAGTGCCCCGCCATTGTTGATTCACTTTCTAATTCTGGAGACAAAAGGTATAAATTACTGTATAATGCTTATTGTGAAAATCTGTTGCATCTTAATAGCCCTTTTCTTTGTGGGGATTTTGGAGAGTTTGGGGAGGAGGGGCTGTTCTCATTGAAATAATAAAAAAACTACAAATAAATAGAAAATTCAGTCACAAAAGGAGTCTCCTACATTTAGATTTTTAGTTTTTTCCTTCATAATTCAAAAAAAAATTTGGTTCTTGAAAATTAGTATATATATTCTCTTGACTGGCTTCTATTATGAATTCTATTTAAAGTAGTGTCAATCATGTGAAGTTACACGAAAGTCATTATAATGCTGTTCTTAGAAGTAGATTCCATCTATTTAAGTAGATTGTAGAATTAGAAAAAGACGTATAACAAGTTTAAATAGTCAATCGAGAAACCATATTTATGGCTGAAAACAATTTCACGTAATGGATACGTGATTATTTTAATATAATATGTAAAAAGAACGTTAATGCTATCAATTGTGAAAGAATACAAAATTGTTATTTTAAAATATAAGAGACAAAAAAATATCAAACAGCTGAAAGTAAATAACTATTTTGTGATTTAATCTTAAAACATATAAATAAATGAACAAACACTAAAGTTTTAACATTAAAATAAGCAAATATGATTAGCATATGATTTTCTCTCTCCATTTTTTTTGAAAAAGAAGGGTGATTAAAAAGTTTTTTTTGAAAAGGAAGGGTGAGCAAAAAGAAACGGTGATTAAAAAGTGGTAAAAATTTAACTTTCGAACAAAGTTTCTGAACTTTTCTATTACAAGTATGAATATTATATATATAATTTACGTATCTAGAGTTCTGGCTTTGTGCTTTTACGCTCTTGGCCCAAAAAAGCAAAAAAAAAAAAAAAGGTTTAGGTTTTTTTTTTGCAATTAAAAAGCTTGTTAATTTGTTCCAATAATTATTTGTGTAGACTGCTATTAAGAGGATTCTTGCTGCGAAATTTGGTACCTGCGCTGGCCAAGTGTGCATCGGAATTGATTATATTCTTACAGAGAAAAAGTTCGCAGCCACTTTGGTACGTATAAAAATATTCTTTTAATAAATTTAAATAATAAAATTTTCATGACCAATGTGATAAATAGAACAAAAAAATATTAATTATTTTCCGTAAAAAAAGGGAAAAAAAGTTAAGAATGATATTTTTTTATTTATGCGACGTTAATTATTTAAATATTTCACTATTTAATCTTACTAAAAGTATCATCATTCAAATAATAATGCTGGAAAGTCATATAATTTCCCTTGTTCAGGTAGAGCTGCTGAAGGTCTCATGCGTAGCCATGTTTGGTGAAAATCCACAAGAAACAAAAAGCATTTCTAGAATTGTAAATGGAAAACATTTCTTGAGGTTGAAGAATCTTTTGGATGAACCTTTGGTCAAAGATTCAATTGTCTATGGTGGTTCATTTGACGAGGACAATTTGTAAGTGACGTTCAATTACTTCACTTTTACTCCTGCATCATCATTCAATTTTGTCTAGGTTTAATATTAATTATCCATTCATTAGATAAGATATTTTTTCAAACGATAATATGTTGAAGCGATAATATACAATGAAAGCCTAAAGGAAAGAAATTCTTGAAAAAACAAAGCCCCAAAGGGCAATAGAAGGCGGGACAAAAGCCATAAGCGGCATTGAAAACCTACAACCAAACATACAAGAGCTTATATACAAATGATACTACACTACACGACAAATGGCCAATGGTGAAAAAACTTTAACTTAATAACTATCTCACCGCAAGCCAATTGCAGACGTTGAAAGAATTACGACGTGAAGAAAGGCAAGACTAGAGAAAGTGCAAAAAAAAAAAAAAAACGCTCATGAGCGATGAATCGCTTCATGAACGTTAAAATTTGAAAATTTTTTAATGCGATGAACATAGATAAGATAGATCATAGATATATTGAACTCGTTTGACAGAAATGAACGTTGAAGTCTAAATATTAAAGTAATTAAGTAGTGTAAGTTTTTTTTCTTAAATGATAGAAAATTTCATTGATTTTTGAAAAATGGAATCTGACATTTAGATTGCCCATGAAGGCAACATGATTTCCTTGGTCTTAATTAATTGCCAAGGAGGAGAATGGGTATTGGTTTTGACCACTATCTCATTTGTTACAACGCTAAAAACTAGTCTAAGATTAGAGACTATGAATCGCAACTTATATCGGGAGGACCGATCATTACAAAAAGATTGCCCAAGTGTATAAAGTTTGATGGTTAAAAGTTTAGTTCTGAATGTCCAAAATTAAATGTTGAATAACTAACATTATTTGATAAATACTATGTTGATTTGCATGTTGAATTGCTATCCTATTTTGCCCTTATATTATTATTATTTTTGGGTAATTATATGTGCAAAACATTAATTTTGCAATAAAGCATCAAATATTATTTATAAAAATGTATAAACAATAAAATCTATCAAATTAATGTTTAACAAGTTTTTCTTTTTCTGTTTAACATGTCAGACCAATATTTTAAACTTTTTCCTATATTTTTTCCGCTCCTTAAAATCGATAATTGTATTTACTCCCATGAATTCTTTTTCTGTATAAGAGCATGAATCATGTGAATATTTATATTATTCAAACTTCTTTCATTTACAGGTTCAATTAATTTCTTGCCATGTCATGATGTAGGCATATGATCATATTAATGAGTTTGTAAAATGTATCATCACTCTTACTCTCACTTATAAATTTTCACTACATGTTGTACAATTTTGAATACAAATTAAAGGCGAAAAAGAATTTTGGAACTCAACCAGAGATGCATGGTGTATAAATTTATACCTTCAAGATGATGGCTAATTCAACTGTAACAAAATTCAGGGAAGATTATATTATATGATATGATGCTTTTGGTTAGTAAGTGGAGAATTATTTATGAGTTGCAGATTCATTGAGCCGACAATATTGGTGGATCCTCCACTCACAGCTACAATCATGACTGAAGAAATATTTGGTCCATTGCTTCCAATAATTACCGTAAGAATTAAATTAATTTCGCTATATAAATTATTTCTGACCTAGTTGGATTTTTTTTGCTTCAACTTTTTTTTCCAATATATAATTTTCTCTGGGAAATAACATACTCCCTTTGTGATGGAGTATCAGTACAAATCAAATCGGATCGGTGTATTTGAATAGCCCTATTTTTGTTCTAAAAAAAAATCACTTTTGATTAAATATAATTTATTATTAGTTATAAAATATAATATATTTAGTATAACTATTTTTATATTTACTTTCGACTAGTTTATTTTTAAAAAGTGAACTATTTTTAGACAAAAAAAGATTTAAAAATAAACTATTTTTATTTAACCGAGTGAGTATAGAAATCTTTATATATGTGTGTGTATATTCAATCAATGAGTTTTTTTTTTTTTTTTATAAGGGATCGGCATCATGCTTATTGTTGTGACATTTCAGGTAGACAACATTGAAGCAAGCATTGCGTTCGACAAGTCAAGACCCAAACCACTGACTATTTATGCCTTCACAAAAAGGGAAACTTTTAAGAAAAGGCTGCAATCTGAGACCTCATCCGGAAGTCTTGTATTCAATGAGGCAATCCTCCAAGTTAGTCAATCCAATCTTCACATACAAGAATTACTTTGTTTTTATTATATTTTAAGTTTCAGTTTCTCCTCAATAGAGTTATATATGCATATTGATTTTTAATCCCACACACAAGACATTGGATGTGTCTTAAAATAATTTAAAATTTAATAGATATTAATTTTCTCATCTTAAATAATAATTTAAAATTCAATAAAATTTGTGTGTGATTTTAAAATATATAATAGGTAGTTAGTTTCAATGGTTTTTGTTTTTTTTTTCACCGTAAAGTTCTTTTTCACTTATTCTAATAGAATTTTATATAATTATGTTTCTTTAGAGTATGAATCCTTTTTCCTATCAATAAATATATCAGTTATGTACGTGTTCATAATCCACTTAAATAATTATCCATTAAAATATTTTTTGAATTAGTATTGTTACTTTATAGTTAAAATATTTAAAATGATAGATCGGGTCAGTTGAGTTATCTTTAATAGTAATAAGCTATTTTTAATATAAAACTAATTATAAACATAATATTTTTACTTAGAAGTAAAAATGAAATAACTAACGATAGTTTTTAAACTTAAAAATAAGGAGAATATATACTTATAAAAATGTTTAAAAATAGTTTAAAACTTTCACAGAATTATATTTATACTAAAAGAACTCTGCAAGTTAATGAAAATGTGATAACAAAATATATATCTCGTTCTTCCTTTTAATATATTAGATTACAGATCTCAAAGTATTTATATACGTTTATCGTGCAAAGTTAGATATAAGCCATCCGGCCACATTGAGCTTCACATAAAATCTACTCTACTTCTCCCCAAAAAAAAAAAAAAAAAGAGTTTATTTAAAAAAAAATTTTGTCCTTAAAAAGATTCCGCTTGTAAATCAAATTCTTAAAATATTAATAATAATAATTATTATTATTACAATTGTAATTATGTATACTGAGAATCAAAATGAAAGGATAAAAATATAAAATTATTTATTTAGTGATGTATTAAATGTGTTATACTTAATAATTAATAAAAAATGTATCTAAATCAAAGTAAACTTTTTTTTGGGATGGAAGAAATAACTAATTCCTATCTAATAACTTAGGTTAAAAATAATATATCCACGTACATGGATTTTAGACATATTTATACTGATGTACAGTATGCTTTGTCGTAATTAGAGTTTTGAGATCCATGTCACCATCTTTTTGCACAATTTAAAAAGAAACAAAAAATTCTAGAACTTCACTTTGCACATGAAGGATAAATTAACATTTAAAAATATATTCTATTATTCCAGGATGTATTATACATTAAATTCCTTCACTAGTGTTAGTTTTTATTATGTATTTTCTTCAAGATTTTCAATTGTTAAAATGTATTGAATCCTATTAGTTAGCTTCTGGCATTTAACAAAATAAGTAATTAAATCTCAAAATGGCACCAGTGAAACTTTTGTACTTTTATCCTGCTTCATTGCAATCCATTTGTTAAGCCATGTAAAACTTCATATATTTAAACATATGTATAGGTAAACTTCTATTAAAAAAATTATAGTTGAAACATTTAATTTTAATTTTTAAAATTTTCCCATAAAAATTATTAATTTGTTTTGATGATGAGAAATTAGGATTTAAAATGGTAAGTATTGATTTAAAATCGACTGATAATAATTTATGTCAGAGCTAGCTACTATACTATTGTAGAGCTTTAAGTATTATATATGCACACGTACATCTGCTGATTTTCTTTTATCCCATGCATACTCAACTGTTTGTTTGTTGCTTTTACTTTGGTTGTTTCAGTATGCTGCTGACACTCTTCCATTTGGAGGGGTAGGTGAAAGTGGAATTGGAAGATATCATGGAAAGTTTTCATTTGATACATTCAGTCATGAGAAAGCTATTTTAAGAAGAAGCTTTCTCATTGATTTCTGGTTTAGATATGCCCCTTGGAATGCCCAAAAGTTGCAGCTCCTTAGACATGCATATGTATTTGATTATCTTGGAATTGTTCTCACCGTAATAGGTTTGAAAAGGTCTTGATCAAATCGAGATAGTCAAATGTTAAAGTCACAAACATGGCATCAATATATATGTTAAAGTGAAGAAATATGTACTTGTAATAAAATAATGTCCATATAAATTAATTTTCACATCTGAATGTGAGGATCTTGTTTTATGGAAGGCTAGCAGCTCTTGTCATTTCCAGAAATCAGGAAACCAGCAACATTTTTTACACATTAATAATAAATAATCCTTTTTTTTTTTTGCCTAAAATTGCTATATTGAACAAAAATATATTTTACATCCTAATCAACTGGTAATTTTTCTTTTCCATAATAGGAAGGATCTATATTAGGAGAAACACACTCCAAAAAATGGATGTTACAGGGCATCCAATGATAATACAGAACGCAACCCCAAAAATAAAAATAAAAATTACAAATAAGGATTGGGTAAAAGTACTTAAACATAAATCGCAAGTATTAATGTACCTTTAAAGTTAAACCAAACAATAGGAGTCCCTAGTAAATTTAACCCTTGCAGCTATCTTCTTTTTAATAATAATTTCCTGTTATATGTTTTTATCTTTTTTCCGTTATAAGTTATTTATGGATAAGAACAGAAAGCCAAAAGAGAAACCCAATCCTAATATTTTTGAAGTAGACTAGTGTGTACGGTTTGATATTTTAAAATATATTTTTGAGTTTTCTAAAATACTTTTATGCTTTTTAATATATCTTTTATTTTACAATCACTACATAAAAAAAAACAAAAATACATTTTTAAACGCAATTCATACACATACTTTCGTAGAGAGAATAAAACACATCCATTCAAGAGAAATAGCACACTTATAAAGAAGGAAAAATTACCCCAAAAAATCTAGAGCCTCCTTCACTCTCACCATAGGAGTACATGGGAGAAGATATTCCCAAATAGAGTTTTTGATTTGAAAGTGTAGAGAGATCAAAAAAGGTATGGTAAAATTTTTAAAGGGAGAAGGTGATAAAGGATACATTTTTCTTGTTATTAATTGCATGGAAAGGAAGAAAGTAAAATTTAAATCTATTATCAAATCATATAGAAATAAGAGGAAATAGATGTTTTAGGGGCTGCCTGATTTGGGGGTTTGATTACCCCATTGGGGGGTTTCCTTATACCTCCAATATTGGAGGGTATGGAAGCTATTAAACCAAAAAAAAAAATTTTCTTTTCCCTTCCCATGATTAATAATGATTTTAATTAATAATAAATAAATTTAATAGTATAATAAATAATTAACTAATACTAACTAATTAATTAATATTAATTATTATAATTAATATAAATTAATTTATAATTAACATATTATTATTAATTAATAATAAATTAATTAATTTTAATTTAAGTAATCATTCATTTACTTAATATTTTAATTTAATATTATAAGTAATAATTAATTAATCTAATTCATTAATATTAATTATTATAATTAATGTACAATTAATATTAATTAATTTATAAATAATTAATTGATAATATTAATTAATTAATTACGTAAGATTAATTTAATCAATAATATTTTATTAATAATTAATTAATTTAATATTATAACAAATAATTAACTAATACTAAATAGTTAATTAATACTAATTATTATAATTAATTTATAATTATAATTGGTAATTATACTTATTTCCCAAAGACAAATCAACTAACATAATTATAATGAAACAACTCACTATCATTCCCATTTCCTTTCCCATACCCTTAAATAAACCATGCGGCCCCTTAGTCACTATACTTTTTCAAAATCTCAACTTTGGTCATTGTACTATTTTTTTAGTCAAAAAGGTCATTGAACTAGTACAAATCAACCAACATAATTATAATGAAACAACTCACTATCATTCCCATTTCCTTTCCCATACCCTTAAATGAACCATGTGGCCCCTTAGTCACTATACTTCTTCAAAATCTCAACTTTAGTCATTGTACTATTTTTTAGTCAAAAGGTCATTGAACTCACGAAAGTGTTGCAAACTTTGTCACTCCGTCATAAATGACTGTTAAGTGCGGCGGAATCTAACTACACGCCAATTTGCGTTGGACAAAAATGTCATTTATTGATGCCATCTTAGTCATTTTCATCCTAATCCTCATCCTTATCTCTGACACCCTCATCCTCATCCTCATTCTCATATGGATTTCTTCATTTCTCCTCATCCTTATCTTTATCCTTTTTTCTGTTTCTCCTCCTCCTCATCCAACTTCTATCCATTACTTCTCTCCATCCTTGACTCTAATAGTAACTTCACTCTAAATCTCCACACCATATCTTTGAGTTCCAAGGCCTCACTATACCACCAGTCAACGCCATCATTCAACGCTTTCTCCTCTCTAGCATCTCCCCTTGCCAAACCCAAAAAAAAAATAAAATAGAATTGATCTATAAAAAGCTACTTCATTTAAAAGATTAAAAAAGATCAGATATATGGAAGATGTTGTTCATACTTAATCACTTAGAAGAGAATGAGCAATAGAAGAGAGAGATAAAAGAAAAGAACTCTTGAGATACATGGAAGCTTCTTGACAACTTCAAATCTATAGAAACTTCTCAATTTTGAAGGGAAAGAAATTTTAGATCCATGGAAGCTTGTTTATTTTAGTTTGGAGTGAGAGAGAGAGAGAGGAGGGGGGGGGGAGGGGTAAGGTAGGTACTCCATACTAGGTAGATTTTGGATAGTGGCTAGAGTTTTGGTTAGTACTAGAATTAGTGGATTGTCGGGTGACATGTGCAATGGTAAATGGTAACTAGTAGGTAGAGTTATAATTTTGATAGTTGGAGAACATTAAAACACTCAAAAAATAAGAAAAGAAAGCCAGAGAGAGATTCCAATATGTTTTTACACTTCAAAGAAAGAAAAAAGATGGGTTGGATGAGCATATTTTTTGCTGCAGTGGCATTCTTGATAGTCAGAGTGACATTCTCCCTTTAAACTTTCAGATCAAAATCGAATGGCCAGCACCAGCATTAGCCAAAATTTCTCAACTTCTTCAAATTGGCTCACCTACTCTGCTTCTTTATTGCATTTGGTGCTGCCCCTTTGGGTCACCTTTGTTAGTGGGTCTTTCTTTCTTTCTTCCCTCATCTTCCTCTACACCTAGGGTTTTGGCTGGATTATGATGGCCATTTCTTTTGTGATACAGTAATGGAAAAACGATGATAGTAGGAAGATGAATTTTCTACGGTGCAAGGAAATTCACACCCAAGAACAAAAATTATCCTTTTGCCCATCACAAAATAACGTGCATCGCGTGTATTGGTCTTTCTGTTGTACTTAATGGCCATTTCTGATGCAGTAACCAAGTTTGCAACACTTTCTTGAGTTTAGTGAACTTTTTGGCTAAAAAAAGGTATAGTGACTAAAGTTGAGACTTTGTAAAAGTATAGTGACTAAAAAATTTATTTACTCTATAAACAATCATATGTATTTTAAAAAATAATATCACAAGTCATTAATGATAAATGTTGGATAGAATGTGGTACACATGCTTTCATGTGTTTTTTTTTATGGCAAAATAGTTTGAAGGGTGATTTTTATCTTGAGGAAACACCCAAAATCATCTTTCACATTTCAACGAATAATCTTTTTCATCCTCCACTTTTAAAACGGAAATAATTAGTCCTTCAAATTTAACAAATAGACACTTTTGGTCCTTCGTTATTTACCCATCTATTTTTCTGTTAAATCACATCACGTGCGTTGCACGTGACATTTTGACCATGGCTAAAATTGGAATTCAACCAAAAAATTAATCCCCGTGAGCTAGCTTGCATTGGCATTCTTTGGTACATTTCATCGAGCACATGGTGTGCGTTGTTTTTGTTCACCCTAGAGCTAGTCTTCTTTGTCTCAGATAGATCCTTGGGATAGCGATCCAGGACTATCCCCATCTACGCCTTCATCCAACTTTGCATCGTCATTCAAAGAGGAATATCGTAAATGTGCATTTTCAATTCACCGCCAAATTTTACCAAAATCAAATTCATGTTCGGCTCTTTTTGTGCAAACCCCACAATCGAACCGCTCTTTCCCCATAGTTTTAATATCACCACAAACATAATCAAAGACAATCCACAAAGGAAGAATCGAGGAACTGAACGGGTTTTGGCCTAACTTTGTTCTTGTTATGGTTCAGCCGAACTGATTTTCTCTTTTCCCAAAGGGGAGAGGGCTTCAAGTGAGCAAATTTTATCTTCCCCATTGTTTAGAGAAGCTGAAAACAGCAACCCATGGGGGAAGAGGAGCGGAAAAATTGAAGAACTTGCAACTTTCAATAATCGGGAAAATGCATAAAAAATAAAAAAAAAATCCCAAACAAAGAAACAGAGCAAACCCATGAATTCAAAAGCACAATGAAGGTAGTGGAAGCTTAGAACAAGGATTAAAACAATAGAATTCCGAAAGAGAAAGCAGTAATTTGAAAAACTCGATAACATAGAAATTCCGGAAAAAAGCTTCAAAATTCTATTGAAACTGACTGATTGACTGAACAAGGAGGCAATAGACTTACTAATACCTTAATCCAGTAATTATAGTTTGATTTTCCATGCCAACAAGCAGCTCCAATCGACGAAAATCAGTTGTAACCAGTCGGGTCTGAAGTCGGGCTCGGTGGACCCGATTTCGGAAATCCACCTTTGTCGACCAAATTCGCCTAATTCCAGTATACCGAGAGAATCCAAGATATAATGTGTAGCTTCAGATGCCGGAAATCAGCTAGAAACACCGGCAATCAGCTACAAACACCGTGGAGGGTAAATTACTCTTGGTCAAAATGTCAAAATGGCATTTTTTTTAATTTCATCTATACCAATGGTAAAAATGTCACGTGTGTTGCACGTGACGTGATTTAACAGAAAAACAGACGGCTAAGTAACGGAGGACCAAAAATACCAATTTATTAAATTTGAAGGATTAATTGTTCCTAGTTTAAAAGTGAATGATAAAAAAGATTATTCGTTCAAATGTGAAGGACGAATTTGGGTGTTTCTCTTTATCTTTGGGTAGCTATGCACATTTTACCTTAGGTTAGAGGAAGAGACCGCATTTGGAAGCTTGTTGACGCACACAAACACATTGGAACCTTGCTATAAATGCTAGCAACACATTGTAGAATCAAAGAGCTAAAAGTGAAGGATTGCAAGTACTAGAAGTATGGATTGGAAAATATAGAAGAGGGCTGCATAAACCCATATAAACTATATGGTATTTGACTTACATTTATTTTTTTGCTATTTTAAATGAATTTTAGGGTAAATCAAGTTGTTTGTTGTTTGAGTATTATCATAAACAACTAATATGTAAATTAGAAGACTATATTTTATAATGTTGCTATTTGGTGTATTATCGTACTATCTTGATAGGAATATTGCATTGTTATGTAGTTGAAGGCTCAAAGCTATTTTCCATTAAACTACATCATGGAGGCAAATTTCATAGTTTTATGTCATTGTCTACTTTTATGTGATACCTGAGGCTGATCTGAACACTGAATTAGTGTTAAAGTTAGATAATGACATAAGGGTATGTGCACTTGGATTTATAAGCACAAGTTAATTGAGGTATATTGTGAAAAAGAAACATTTTTCCATGTTTGGCGATGGATAAGAAAAATTGAAAATTCATAAAAACTACAGGAGGGCATAATCATACAATTGTAATCGAACTTCCACAATTGAACAATGCACATGCAATTGTTCTACCACTATCTTCGACATCTGTTGAAACGCCTAAAGTTGCTGATGCACAAAGTGAGGAGTTAGATAGTAAGAAAGATAGCAACGAGGAAGAAAATGAGAATTGTAATACTAATGATGAGTTTTGTAGAGATGACAACGTGCTTGGAAGTGGAGTACAAAAGTTAGAAGAAGATATTGATCATATTGAAGAAGATTTAGGACCCTCACAAAAGAATGCGGGACCATCCTAAATTACATAGTTGGAGACTCCAAATGTTGTTGAAATAGACCAAAATCTCAACAAACTCGATGCAAGGAATAGTCAACATTCCTCACCTAAAGAAACAATGATGCAAGGACGTAAAATGTTGTCCAAAAGCTAGGGGAAAATGTGAAAAGAGGGAAAAAGAAAAAGATGAGTGCCAAGAAGGCAACTATCCAACTAAAATGTTGCAAATTGCATAAGGTAGAGGATATTGAAAGTCAAGGAAACATTGTTAAAATGTGAGCTTCTGGTAATAGGTTTGACATAAATACCTATATAGTAGTTTTGGATGAGAGGATGCGGGATGATGACCTAATAGTGATCCAAGATCTTCAGATGATGATGATGGAAGTTCAAGGGTTCGATTTATTAATTTCTAAATGTGATACCTCCTAATTTTTTAAAACTAATTTTACCTCCCAAAAAGGAAACCAAAAGAAGTTCTTTGTTTCACTATATTTTCATTACACAAAAAAATCCCATAAATAAGTCATTGCCTAAAGTGAAAAGATAGTAGATGCTACTCATGGCCATTCAATTGACACTGTGCCTTCTAGAATTAAAAAACTTGGAATATCTTATTGAAAGATAATTTTGAAACTTCATATGTTCTTATTGACTTGTTAATCTTTTCTTCTCTCATCTTTCTTTTCTAGTTTTGGGATGATTGCTAAATACGTTTTTCTTTTTTTGGTTTCTGGTAGTCTTAGTAAGCCATCATTTTCCTTACTATGCCTTTTTTTATTTAGAGATTGAATATCTAAAGAGAGATTTCTTACACAATCTTACTTCTTATATGCCATTGCTATCCTGGTTGTATATTCTACAATAGTTGCTTTATTATTTGAGATTTTAGAAATTCTACATCCGACAAGAAATTTCATTTTTTTTCCCTCTCTTGTTTGTGTAATTTTTTTTCCTTTCCATGCTGGAGATCATATGCCTAACTAAGAGTTCAAAAATGAGGAATGTTAATATTTTTGGAACTTTCTTTCCTATGAAATCTCATTGACTTACGAGTTTTATCTTTTCACTTCCTTCTTTTGTGGTTTCATTTGGTTGCTAAATATGTCATTCTCTGTTTGATTTTGGGTAATTTAAGTAAACTATGAAGTTTTAGAAGCCTGCATCATTTGTTAGTGTTAATTAGTTTCTACTTCCTTTTGAGAGCAAATCCTTTGTTCTTGTGTTTGTTCCTTTGGACACCAAAGGTATTAATGCTTTGTTAGATTGCTAAACTAAGCTTGTGATACTTGGTTTTTCTTTTGGGAATTTGGTCATTCACTTTTCTTGATCCCTTTTGCTTTTTGATTTTGCAAACTACTATTGTTGCTTTCAAGTTGAAAGAGATATTTAGTCACTATTTCTCTCGAAAATGTTGAATTCTTTTCCTATGATATCACAAAATATAAAATCATCATATAAAGAGATTAAATTGAAATGAAAATTACTTTTATCAAAGCTTCAAACTTGAATTACAAATTCTAAAATACAAAGAAAATTTCTTGAAATGTCTTCACAAAATAATTACAAGAGTATGAAATATTTGAAAAGTACATGCTAGGGTTGATGATAGATGAGGCTAAAGGAAGGCTAAAGGAGTGGCTAAACTTTAATGGAAAGAGAAGGCTATGGTGGAAAATTGATGCCCTTTGTCTTCAATCTTAAATCCTTTTATAGATGGGAACTTTAAACTTCATTTGAATTTGAATTTGAATTTTCATTTGAATTGCATTTGCTTTTCTTCTCTAGCTATCTAGGTCTAGATTAGCCTTTACTCCCACCTTTGAAAAATCTTTTGTATTCTTTAGTCGACATGTTTGCTACTTTTCTTTCTTTCAACAGAAATTTAGCTATTGGGATGCTCTCTTAGTCTCTCTGTGCGACTAAGGTGCAGCTGTGGTGCTACTGAGGGTGTTACTTGTCTCTGTCTTGGAGGAGAGTCTCTTTCTTAGGAGTGAAGTTTCCTCTTCATATGTGTCAAGGAGTCCACGTGCCTTTCCTGAGGGTATTGGTTTATTCTATGTGTTCTTTGTTCAAATTCTCTGTGCTCTTTGATTCAACTATCATTTGTTTCCTCTTCTTCTTCGTTTTGGCTTCCTTGCATTTTTCTTACTTCTTTCCTTTAGTTTTTGTCCTCTTTGATTGACAGTTCCATCAGTTCTACAACCAATATAGCTTTGCTAAAGTTCTTTTCTTTATCTTTTCAAATTTTGTTTGTGTTGTTCTTTGCTCTTTCAAGCAGCAAGTTGTTTTGTGGTTGTGGTCCACGAGGATGGATAGTGGGATCCTCCAAAATCCTATTTTGGTGGTCTTTGAGTTGTCAGAATACTGGAGCTCACCGGAGAAGAAGATAAGGGTGTAGTCCTTCAGAGGCGAATGTTCAAACCAAGATGGATGAGTGTACAAGGAGTCTTCTTGGTCGTGTTTTTATGATAGGGGCAAATTTCACATGCCTTAATAGTGCTTTGGCTGAATTTAGCCTACTAAAGCCCCTTTCAAGGTACGGAGCTAGGTTCCAACAAATTTTAGCTTTGTTTTTAATATCAGAGGATAAAGTTAGGTGTTGCAAGGCAAAGGATGGATGTTTGTTAGGAATTTGTTGTCCTCAGTGTGGTCATCTTCTATGTAGTGTTTGGAGCAAGATTTCAGCAAGGTGAAGTTGTGGATTCAAGTGTGGCACTTGCCAACTCTGGCTCACAAGGGAGACGAGGTTCGACTTTCGCAACTATTTCCTCACATTCTTGACGCTCATTCATGAAGGTGGTAGTGCAACCGGCAGTGTATGAAGATACTTGTCGTGGTTGATTTGTGCAAGCCTTTGTTGAGAGGCGCACTCAAACTAGGTTCTCAAGAGTGCTAGATATCCTTTGGTATGAAAATTTGGCTAACTTTTGTTATTATTGTGGTAAGGTTGGCTATTTGGAAAGGATGTTTTTGTTAGAAGGTAGCTCTTGAATGTGGTGATTTTAAAGCAAGACAATTTGGTGAGTGGTTGAAGGCTAATGCTAGTAAGACTATTGCAAGAGGGAGAGGTATGAAGCTTGGTCCATTGAGGAGTTAGGAACACACTTCAATGGTGGTGCTCCAATTCTTGAGTTGCATGCGCAACATTTGCCGCTTGTGTCCGAGGTCAATCTAGGTTGCATCTGGTCGCAATGGTCGAGGTGCAAGAGCCTTCTCACATTCTTGTTCTCGCCACCTAGAGCAAGGCTTTGGAATTCGTAGATTCACTGGCCCATTTGTTGATCAACTCTCTTGCCCGCCCACTCTTCATAGCTTCGGGTTCGTGATTGCATGAAAGGATGTAGAAGGTGTCCAAAGGCTCAAGTTCCGCTAACCGAGTATGGATTTGGAGCTCACTCTTCAAAGATTTCCATTAGCTAAATCATAGCTTTTGTCTTCTTGCTCTTGTTTTGCCGTCTGAAGCAAGGCTTTGGAATTCAGAATTCAAATTTTGTCCATTTGTCGAATCAACTCTTGCTCGCCCACCCTTCATAGCTTCCGGGTTCAATACTCGCATGAAAGGATGCAGAGGTCGCCCAGGCTCAAGTTCTACCAACTGGGAGCATGAATTTGGAGCTCACCTTTTCAAAGACTTCTATTGGCTAAATCACAGATTTTGATCGTTAGGAATTCAGAATCTCCGAATTTAGAACTTCAGCAGGAGCAGGAATCTGACTTCAGTACTGAAACTAGGGTGCTGGATGAGAAGCTGGATTTGGCGTCTCGATGTTCAGTTTTGCCAGAACTACCTTCTGCTAACTTCTCCTCTATTGGTATGTTTGAAATTAAATTCAACAACCGCAATTGGTCAAGAAGGCCAATCTGAAGTTAGTCGAGAGTTGCTTTGTGACCAAACTAATGTGGTCAAGAAGGCAAAGGAAGATATGCAGCTTAGGTGATGGTAAAAGATTGGGAAGAGGGTTGGGCGAATCTCTGTAGTTGCGGATACAGTTCAGGCTGGTGGCAAAAGACCTTTTCCACTCCAAGAAGAGACTTCTTATGCCGAGCATGAGTCATGTGCCAAAAAATCTAATATGGCCAATGTGTCAAAGGTGATGGAAGCCAGCCTAGAGTGGTCCCAATATGGGCGATGAAGGTTTGTGTATGGAATTGTAGAGGTTTGGGAAGACCTTCTACGGTTTTCCAATTGCGAGAGGCCATTCAATCTCACCTTCCTGATATGATTTTTCTTTCTAAAACTAAGCAGAATAGGAAGTTTGTGGCCTATATGTGTAGAAGATTGAAATGTCGAAACAGATAACTTGTTTTTATGTTGGGATGATAATATCGGTATTCACAATATTATATCTACTAGTTTTTATTTCCAATTGCATTGTGAGTTTAAAAGGGAGAAAAGGTTTTTTTGGGTTATTTTCTTATATGTTCATATAGATAAAAGGTTAAAACACATGCAATGGGCGTACCTTGAGCAACAAAGGCCTCGATGGGGTGATTTGTGGTTTTTGGAAGGAGATTTTAATGATATACTAAGACCTGCAAAAAAGAACGGAGTGAGGATACAGACAGAGGTTAGTTGTCAACCTTTCAAATCTTTTGTTTCTAACATGGGGATGGGGGAATATGCTTTGTGAGAAGGAGCTTTACATGGGCGAATAATCGAGAAGGAGAGGGATTTGGGGAAGAACGGCTTGACAGGTTTTTTGACTCCCCTAATTGGTTACTCAATTATCCGAGAATCAAAGCTTATCATGTGGAGATGTATTCTTCAAATCACTCAATTATTCTGATGGACATTCAGCCAGCAAAGCAAAGGGCAAGGCGGAGATTCATATTTGATAAGCGATGGGTCGCGAAAGAAGCGGTGGGTAGACTCGTGGAAACTACTTGGGGTAGGGAGCAACGAGGTACCGTAATGTATAAACTATGTGACAAAATTGGACTTACTCGAGTGGGCTTCTTAAAATGGAGTCAGAAAAATATGCATAATTCTGTTAGGCGAATTGTAGACATCAAATCACAAATAAATCACTTATCTTGTTTTGGGGGCAACAAAAATTGGCGAGAATGGGGCATGCTACGAAAAGAGCTCCATCGAGCTTATAAAGATGAGGAAATTTATTAGTGTCAAAAATCAAGAATCCAATGGCTCCAGGTGTAAACATTCATGAGGTAAAAGAGGAGATCCTCGGGTTCTATGACAAGTTTTTTGTAACTTCTAGTCTGAGGCTCCGGCATGAGGACCTGGATGGTATCCCACTGTCGATTACAGCGGCCACAAACCATAGGTTGACGTGTCCTATTGAAGAATTGAAATCAAAAGTGCCCTTTTCAAAATACATCCTAATAAGGCCCCTAGATTTTATGGTATGACTCATCTTTTATTCCAATCTTATTGGAATGTGATTCGTGTTGATTTGTGTCATGCTGTGCGATTCTTTTTTTAGCAAAATAGTATGCTTAAATAGGTGAATCATACACTGATTATATTGGTCCCTAAAATTGCTAATCCAGATCTCATGGCCATAATATAGACCCATTAGCTTATGTAATGTAGTGTATGAAGTCTCTAAAATCTTGGCAAAGAATGGTAGTTTACTTTCATGAGTGCATTAGTCCTTTCCAGCAACAGATCTTCTAGGTGGCAAATTTTAGATAATATGGTTGTCACAAGCATGAGTGTATTCATACCCTAAATGCTGGGCGTAAAGGAAATCAGGGGTGGATGGCTATTAAACTTGATATGGCCAAAGCATACGATAGGGTCGAGTGGAGTTTTTTGTGTGAGGTTTTTAGGGGAATGGGTTTTTCTAGTACCTTTATAGGTAGGATTTGGCGATGTATTAGTTTCTCAACCTTATCTCTTAATGTTAATGAGGAGAAATGTGGGTATATTCAACCTACACGGGGAATTAGACAGAGAGATCAATTGTCTCTCTACCTTTTCTTAGTTATGTCTGAGGCATTTTTAAATATGTTTAAGCAAGCTAGCTTGAGGGGGGAATATAAGGGTATGAGGGTCAGCAAAGAGGGGTTGCAAGTTACACATTTATTGTTTACATATAATTCATTATTCTTTTGTGGAGCAAATTTGGGGCAAGCATGCAAGGTGAAGACCCTCTTATCCAGTTATAGCCATACTGGCAAACTAGTCAATTGGGAAAAATCTTCAATTCTCTTCAACAAGAATATTCTAATGCGACAGAGGAAAGATATTTGTGGGATTCTAGATGGCATAAAAGAGATGCTGAATGCAAGGTATCTTGGACTTTCTATGATCATAGGCAGATTGAAGAAAGAGGTATTCAATTATGTGGTGTAGAGAGTCTAACGACGTGTTCAATGAAGGAAAAATCGATTTCTTAGTCATGGCATGGTAGCAGGTGCTCTTCAAGGCGGTTATTGATGCTCTTCCTACTTATGTGATTGCATGTTTCAAAATTCCCAAAGGTGTTTGCCAGATATTGTCGCATTGCACTTCACAATTCTGGTGGGAAAATACAGGAGATGGCCGGTCTAAGATCCATTGGAAGGCTTGGCAAGATCTTACTTGGCCTAAGGAGGAGGGTGGTTTGGGGTTCAAGAATATACATTTCTTTAATGATGCCCTTTTGCTAAACAACTTTGGCGGCTTAGTACACAGCCGAATCTCCTGATGTGTAAGGTCATGAAGGCTAAGTATTTTTCTAAGGGTGGTTTATTACAAGTTCCAATTAAACAAAATGCTTTATGGTTATGGAAGTGCTAGATGGGAGCTCGATATATTCTCAAGTAGGGGATGGGAAATCAATCAGAAAATGGGAGAGTTCTTGATTCCTAGTATACCACATTTCACACCTATAGCTTCTGAGATTCAAAGAGATCTGGCAACATGGGTGAGTGAACTTCTGAACGCCAGGGGTGATTGTTGGAATGAAGAGTTAGTGCGACAGCTTTTCAGTCCGATAGTTGCTGAGGCTATCATTAGTATTCCTCGTTCTCTGGATACCCAAGGAGACATTAGGAACAAACTTGTGTGGCACTTGACCAACCAAGGTAACTATAAGGTAAAGTCGACCTATCTAAATGCTTTTAAAGAACAAAAAGTGGTGCATTACCGGCCAGAGAGCAGTTCGGCCAGAGGCTTAATGAAAACGGTTTGGAAGTGTTGTTGGAAGCTAGACATCAAGGGGAGGCTCAAGCATTTCATCTGGCGCTATCGGCATGGTATTCTTCCAACAAATGACCAGTTATTGAATAGAGGTATTCAAAAAGATCCAATCTGTAATATGTGTGGAGAACTGGAGATATGTAGGAGAATCTAGAGCATGTCCTATTGCATTGTCCTAGGGGCGACACTGGTGTGGAAAATTGCTAGGGTAAGGTGACCACTTTTGGGGGATTCAAGTTTTAAACAATTGTGGCTTTAGATATGCAGTGGAAAAAAAGGATGATTAGTGGCGAGACAGAGTTGAATTGACCGTCTACATCTTATGGATGCTCTAGAATATTAGGAATTTTTGGATCTTTCAAAATGAATGGAGAGAAGAAAAGGTGATGGTGGATCTGGCATTGGCAAAATGGCTTGAATTCCAGAATGTTAGTAAGGTGCGGTGGACCGTGATGAACACGCAGTGACTAGGACTCGCTCATTGAGGTCAGTGGTAATTAACTCACTAGTTCATTGATTTTTGTTACTGGATGAGGTTGTTAATATTGTATTCTTTTGCGCCTCATCGATTGGCTACTAAGCCATAGATCGTTCAGTGTATAGAATTCCCATGTCTTGGGTATTCTATATTTTCGCACTTAGTTTTATTATGAGATCTAAGGTCTTGATAGCCAGTGGGCTATTATGTATATGTGCCACTTTTGGACGTAAATACTATGATTGTTTCTTTGGAAAAAAAAATAGGAATTTTATCCTTTTAACTTTTCCAATTTCTCTCTGATAAATTATTGTGGGGATTGCTGCCTTCCAACAGCTAATGAATTTTGTCTTGATCTTCATCTTGCAACCGCAAGAAAAGATGTTAGCAGAATAATATATATATATATATTACATTTCAAATGGGTCTTGAGCTAAGGGCCCTCCAAATTGATCAAAGGACTATTCTTCTGATGAAATCTCTTTATTTTTGGCTTTTTCTCTTTGCTTTTTGTATGGAAGAAATTCCCAATATTCTTCCTTTGTTTCGAAATCTTCTTTAGTAAATTGAATAAGAGATTGAAACTTATCCTTATTGTCATCTTTTGAAATCTCATTTTTCTTCATAGGCATACTAAGGCCTCATTGTCTGCCTTTTGATTGAGACTGTTTAATTGTTGAATATTTTTCAATTTTAATTGATTCTTGAATACGCTTCATAATGAATTCTTGAGAGCAAAATTCTGTTGAATATCTAGACCACCACTTAATTTTGAATTCCCTTAACAATGACATTGGCAAGGGTTTTGTATGGAGTTGAGTAATTTTGTAACTCTAGCAAAATATCCATAGAACTCTAAATTCAGCATGAAATCTCACTGGTTTAATGAATTCTAGATCATCTGATTGTTTCTTGAAATACTTTAATCCCATTTGTGCTTGAGGAAGAAGGATTTCTTCTCAGCATCCATAGAAAATCCACCAATTATAAAACCAAATTGGAATATGTGTTTGTAATCATGGCTGCTAGACTTAGGAAAACGTTTATGAATACTAAAAGTAGACACTTTGATATTGTTCATAGTCAAAAAAATTCATATGTCTATTGATTATTCAAATTGGTCCATCCCATAACAAGATATTGAATCTATTTACAAAATAGGTTCATTAGATTTTTAAAGCTACTTTTTGAATAAAAACTAATGAAGAAACTATATCAATTCAAAAAGAATTTCAAACTATTCCTTTACTAAATCAAGTATCATTCATAAAATATATAGAAAATGGTTATAAATATATTCATTTTGGAATGATTCAAATAGCTATAAAGTCATTTGTGCATTTAGGCTAGATGCTTTTATATATGTAGCATTAAGAGATGAAGGACTAAAAAGATATGAAACTTATTTATTAGCAATGATTCAAACCACTGTTTGTAATAGTTCAATATATTTCAATTGTGCTCATAATTTCTCCATAGATCTTATTGATCCATTAATATTAGATATTCATTTATAAGGTGATGAGTTTGAAAAATTATGTAAAAAATTAGCTGTTATATATGGAATTTATTTCAGATTAATGAGTTCTAAATTAAATCCAATATTTAATAAGAATCCAACTTCAAAAGAAGAAACTATTTTACTTTATGTAGAAGCAGACCAATCTATTGTTTTTATTCATAAAATATTAAAATGGAATGAAATTACTATTCCTCGATAATTTCAAATTCAAAATCCCAAACCTCCAAGAAATCTAGTAAGACGAGAAGTCTAGCAAATTATTGAAGAAGCAAATTATTTAATTCATTCAAAAAAAGATCTAGTTCCTCAAAAAAATTTGTTTTCCAAAGAAGATCTTTTTCATAACCATCTTTTTCCATCATTTCTAATAATATTATAAAATATGATTTCAAAACACCTATTCTAGAAAATATAAATTCACCTTCTATGTCTCCTACTAGATCTCAAATGGAAATTAATGTAATTTCAATAATTAAAATGATTTTGAAATAGACATGGAATATATGAAAGACTTATTCGAAGAAGAAGAAGATGATAAAAAATAATGGTTTTTATCATTAGATAATATTATTCAAAAAAAGTTAAAAGAAGATTGAATTTCATACATCAAAGAATGTAGATGTAATATTCCTTTAATTTCATGGTTAGAATATTAGTTTTTAAGAAATGAAGGAATTCATGACGTTTTTAAATTAAAATATATTAATGTTCAAACTAATTTATATAAAAAATGAAATTGATTGTACGATTAGGTGGTTATATCTGCACATCCTCCTTTAAAATATGTTAAAATTAGTACTAATAATGGTGATATATTGGCTTCTCCTTTTAAAAAAATAAAGAAAATAGTAATTCATCAAGAATTTTAGAAGACATTAAAAAGTTTATGAATAGAATAATTATTCAAATCAGATTTTGCATACAATAGCAAATCGTAGAACGCTTAGCCACAAAGATAGATTCAATTTCTAAAGAAAAGTCTAGATTTCTCAGATGTTACTATTCCTCATTTTCAACCTAGAAGTTTACCTGGGGATAAAGAAGAAGAAATTACTTTAAATTTGATAAATAATTCAAGTAATTTACTTAATAGAATTTCTCAAAGTATAGGAAATATCCAAAGAAATAAACCAAGCAGTTCAAGAGTTAGAATTAGGTGTTTAGAACAAGGATGTCAGAAGGAAGAATCATAAAAGGAATAAGATTATGAATATTCAAGTGAAGATATAGAAAATAAAGAAATTGAAAAAATTAATTTAATAGAACAAGAAATTCAAGATGAACAAGACTTTAAAATTAATAGAATAAGAAGACAGAAAAAATATATTAATAAAAATAACTGAAAGGTAGCAGATACTAGGACGTATTATCCTAGGCCTAATCTTCTAGATATTCAATATGAAGAAAGATCTAAATTTAATTTCAAAAATTATAGTGGTGATTCAATTTATGAATGCAATATAGATGGAAAATTTGAATATGAAATATTAAATACATTACAAAAAATGGGAATGGCTATATTGCCTTACTTAGTACAAAATCTAACGCAAAATTACGATGCTTGTTTAATTGCCACTGGTTTTTCTAGTTAGTTATAAAACTGGTGGGATAATTGCATTAAATCTTTAAGACAAAATATCAATATTAGATAATACAATTCAAGTAGAAAATGAACAAATTCAGATTACTACTTAATCAAATGCTTGTGAATTTTCAATAGTTACAATAGTTATGTATTTTGTAGGGAATCCAAAAGAAGAATTACAATCTTCCAAAGTGTTTTTGTAAGCTAGTCCTACATTATCGGATTTTAGATGGTATAAAGATATATTTTTAACTCAAGTATTAAGACGACCAGATTGTAATGAATCTTTTTTTAAAGAAAAATTTATTACTGGATTGCCTAGTTTATTTTCTCAAAGAATTATAACTAATTTATAGAAAGAAATGGGCACTGCATATATTCAATTTGATTCTATTACTTTCGGTCAATTATTTACTTTAATTAAAAAGAAGGACTAGCTTTGTGTTTAGAATTAAAAATTCAAATAAAATATGGTAAAGAGAAGAAAGAATCAGGAAATTTCTGTGAAGTTTTTTGTATCAAAGGTATTCAAGCACCTTCCGTTTAAAATAAAAAACTAATAAAATATAAAAAGAGTTCTAAAAGAATTAAAGATAAAAGTAGTAAACAATATTATAGAAAATCTAAGAAGAAAGTAAATAATTCGATTACATGTTGGAAATGTGGAATATTTGGACATAAGGCAAACCAATGTCAAATGAAGAAAAAGATTAATGAAATATTTCAGGAAAATGAATTAAGAGATAAAATGGTAGATTTGATGATTCAAAATAGTGATATAGATGATGAAGTAATTCGAGATAATATAGAGTCAAATTCTAGTATAGAAAGTATAGAAAATTGTAAATGCATAAATATGATTACAAAAGATAAAAATGAATTTTTATTTGAAATGATTGAAAAATTAATGATAGTGAAACTAGAATAGAATATTTGAACAAATTAAAAGAATTAATATTAGAACAAGAAAACCTAGTTCAATAGAGATAATAGAACCCCTTTAGTATTTCAAAATTATTAAATAAATATCCTAAAAAAATAACACTTAATAGGGAAAACTAAAGATATTCAAGCTGAAATAAAATAATTAAAATCTCAAGTTGAAAAGTTACAAGAATAAATAATAAATTTAAAAACAAAAGATTTAGAGTTAGAAACAAAATTAACTTTGATAAAAAATGATATTCATTCAACTTTAGAAGAACCTTCAAGAAATATTAAAGAATTGTCTAATATTCAAGAATTGACTTCTATTCAAATAAGTAATACAGAAATTACTGATCAACTATTTATCCAAATGATAAATAGATTAGAATGGCAAAAATTGTATTGTTTTGTACTATAGGAATTAACGATTTCAAAATAACTACACATGCTATGATAGATAGTGGTGCAAATGCTAATTGTATTAAAGTTGAAATAATTCCTACTAAATATTGTCAAAAAACAAATGAAACTTTATTAGCTGCTAATTTAACTAGACTAATAGTTAAACATAAATTAATTGCAAATATCTGCAACGATGAGTATTGTATTAAGAATTTATTCTATGTAGTAAATAATATTGCTTAAGATGTAATATTAGGATTACCATTTTTAAATCAAATTAATCCTTTTAAATTGGATAATGAAGGTATTCATACTAAAATCATGGGGAAAAATATATCTTTCAAGTTTATCTCTCCCAAAAAACAAAGAGAAATAGAACTAATTCAAAAGTTTCTAGTATTCAAATAGATAAATAACATTAATCATATATCAAACCAAATTACACTTCTTAAAGAAGAATATTCATATGCTAAGATGGAAGAAAAACTTAAAGATCCGAGTATTCAAAGAAAAATATTAGAATTAGAAGAATTATTTAAAAAAGAAATATTTTTAGACTTGCCTAATGCTTTTTGGGATAGAAAAAAGTATGAGGTAGAGTTGCCTTATGAAGAAAGATTTTCAAAGAAAAATATTCCTACTAAAGTTAAACCTATTCAAATGAACCAAGAATAATTAGAAATGTATAAAAATAAAATTCAAAAATCATTGGAAAAATGTAATTAGACCACAAAGTCATCTAAGAGCTGCCCTACTTTCTATGTCATGAATTAGGCAGAAAAAGAAAAAAGAGTTTTCAGGGTAGTAATTAATTATAAACCTTTAAATAAAGTATTAAAATGGATTATATATCATATTCCTTATAAAAGAGATTTACTTAACATATTATATAATACAAATATTTTTTCAAAATTTGATATGAAGTCATGATATAGGCATATTCGAATAGGAGAAAAAGATATATATAATACAGCATTCATAGTTCTATTTGGTCATTACGAGTGGAATGTAATGCCCTTTGGATTGAAAAATGCTCCTTCTAAATTTTAAAATATAATGAATGGTATTTTTAATCCCATTAAACATATATAATTATATATATTGACGATGCTTTAGTATTTTCAAAATCATTGGAAAAACATTTTAAACATTTAGTTATATTTGTCAAAGTTATGAAAAGAAACGGTCTCGTAGTGTCAGCTGCTAAAATGAAATTATTTCAAACACAAGTAAGAATTTTAGGAAACAATATTCATCTAAGTACAATTATTTCAATTAATAGAAGTTTAGAATTTACTGATAAATTTCCTGATGAAATTAAAGACAAAAATCAATTACAAAGATTTTTAGAATGTTTAAACTATATTTCTAATTTCTTTCCTAAATTAGGACATAAATGTGCTCCTTTATTCCGAAAAATTACAAAAGAATTCTTTTGGTTGGATTGAGAATCATACAAGACTAGTTCAACAGATTAAAAAATAGATTAAGTTACTTCCTTGTTTATCATTCATGATAGTAAAAATTGATACCTATGATATAGGATATGGAGGTATATTAAAACAAAAATTAGATATAGTGTTTGAAGAACAATTAGTCAGGTTTCATAGTGGAGTCTGGCTCAAAAGAATTATTCAACTATTAAAAAGAAAACTTTATCTATTGTTTTATGTATTTCAAAATTTCAAGATGATTTATATAATAAAAAGTTTTTGTTGAGAATTGATTATAAATTTGCAAAAGAATTTTTGCAAAAAGATGTTCAAAATATTGTTTCCAAACAAATTTTTGCAATATGACAAGCAATTCTCTCTGAATTTGATTTTGAGATTGAATACATTAAAGGAGAAGAGAACCCTTTGCCAAAATTTCTAACTCGAGAATTCTTTATAGTTATTTCAAAATGAGTATTGTCAAGAAGGAATCGGATTCAAATACAAAGATTCAAACAGTAAAAGGTTTTGAAATGAAAATTTCAAATTCCAACATATTTCAAACTTTATAAGATTTTCCACCATTGACCTATATTCAAGCAGCTATAACTCCATTCATTAAAACTCAACTAAACCAAGTCAAAAAGCCTACTCAAACAACCTCTTTCTCAGTCACTACCTATTTTACAAAATCTTATGTTGAACATCTGCTTCTCACAAGATACGATCAAACTCCTGATTTTCATACTCTTGAGTCCTTTTAATTCTGCTTCCCTATTAGATATATGAACATATTCTATTAAGAAATTCTGTTAGCCGACATGATCTCTTAATAGAAATCTATTAACCTTTAGGATCATATTTTGTTAAAAACATGATCTCTTAACAAAAATCCAAATTAGTCGACATGCTACCCATCGCTTTCTATGGAAAATGTTTCATTCTTTTCCTATGATTTCTATATAATGTGTGCCTTTGTATGTCTTTTGTCATGGCTATCTATAAATTATGAAATCTATTTAGTTTCGCTTCTATTTGTAATATACATTGGATTGGGTTTTTGAATTTGAATGCATATTTCTTAATGTCCATATAAGTCTTTTCATGCATTATTGTGGCTGATTCTACTCTGCCATAGTTTACTATGATTCTTTTTCTATTATGTATTGTGTGCTTGACAAGCATCTACTTTTGTGAATTTGATTAGTTATGCACCATATTTTGTATTCATTTAGTATTGTATTGTTCACTTAGATGGATTCTTTACTGCCAAATGAAGAAGCTAACAAAAAAAAAGATGCTTAGATTGGATTTTCATAGGCATAGGCAAAAAGAATTTAGGATTGATATTTTGGATGGAATTTTATATGTCATTTTAGTGGGAAAACTAGAGGCTGCAATGTTAGTTGGAAAATCATCTTGCTAGCTTCTTTTGTTAGCGTACCAAGAGATAAGCAAAGGAGATGTTCAGATACAATGGTGATACAAATCTTAAACCAAAGAATAAGAATTCGAACCTATACCAGAGTGTTGGTCCTAGTATCGTCCTCTAGGTTGAACTAGTCTTCCTTTAGCAAGACACCTAATGGAATTATCAAAGACCCAAGATGTGAACTTTGACTATCCTTAGAACCTTGCTTTTGTCCACTTAACACCCAATGGAATTATCAAAGACCAAAGATGTGAACTTTAACTATTCTTAGAACCAACTGGTACACTCAGATTGTTAAGGGAAAAAACTCAACAAAATAGCTTAAACATGAACCTAAGAGGCTATCCTCAAAGACTCAAAGTAAGTTCTAAACTAGAACTCAAAGAAAAGCTCAAAGCTCTCAAGTTTGTAATTGATCAAAATTTTGAATTTCATTGTGGTTGAATAATGCCTCTATTCATAGTTTACAAGTTGTAAGAATTAAGAAAGCCATTCCCTAGTTGGATTAGCTTTTAGGAAACTAACCAAAGAAACTATTACTTAAAAGAAACAACTAATCTAAGAAAAGGAAATAAAACAACAAGTAGTTGCCTCAAACTAATCCAAGTGTGTTGGCTGAATTGCTTGAGGCACTTCCATTCACTTTGTGGATTTGGTAATTCCTTTAATCATCATGGCCTTGGATTTGGTAGCTTCTCTAACCATCATGGATATGGTCTTGAAGCTTCTAATTTCGTTCATAAAGAAGAAATAATATTGCCTAAAGTTGAATCCAAACATGGATTAGAATTCCCAAACGCAACTCCAAGTGTTACCGGATTTTGAGCTTCCTAAATCAACATCCAAGCTTGGAATGTAATTGCCTAAACCAACATCCAAGTGCTGAATGGAATTGAGCTGAATTGAGCTGCAATTAGGCTGCCAAAAACGCCCATTTTAGCTTCCTAAGATTGGCTAAATGCTGGAACCTTCTAAGGCCAAATGCTGAAATCTTCCAAGGCCGAATTGAGTTGCAAACTTCCAAAGTAGAACCTTTCAAATTTGAACTAGGATTGTAATGAGAAGTGGCCTAAGGATCTTGATTACACATGTGAAAATTAGCCACACTCGATCCTTCATTCTCAAGTCTTATTGATGACTAGAATGACAAATGATGAACTAAAACCCGAATTCTTTTTTTGCTTTTATTGCCTTAGTTTCTTGAGCTTCACTTAACTTGGTTATAAGTGTTACTAAAGCAGCTTTCATTCTCTTAATTTGCAATCTAGTCATAGGTCTTCTAATACCTTGTAATGGATCAAGGTGTGGATGTCTCTTTGTAGTGAATTCTCAACAAAACATCCCAATTGTGCTTTTAGATTTGTCTATCTTGAATTTGGTTGAGTTGTCTCACTAGATGGTTGTTTGTTTCAACTTTGGTTCTCATATTTTCATCAAATGGTCTTAGTGCAGAAGTATGAGGAGCCCGATATAGTCTTTATTATGACATGCAACCCTAATTGGCAAGAAATTAAAGGGAAAATTGCAATTTCATGAAACTTCCTTTGATAAAAAGATTTATTGTCTATCAGATTTAGAGTTAAACTTGAACTTTGAGAAAACAATTGATGAATAATAAAAATATTTTTGGGGAAGTTGTTGTCAGATTTATGTAATTGAAGTCCAAAAATATGGAATGCCCCATGAACATATTTTGTTGATCTTAAGAAGGGTTCTAAATCTTGAAATCTGAAGCTTACGATAGGGTTGTCTATGTTAAAATTCTGATCCTAAAAACCACATATTTATAAGTTTGTTGTGAGGGATATGCTTCATGGTCCATGTGGAAAACTAAATCCTAAAAATGCATGTATGAGAGAGATGAAGTTTGTAAAAATCACTATCCTAAGGAATTGTGTGACCAAACATTGGAACCCGATGACAGCTATCCACATTACCCGAGAAGAGATAATGGGAGAATTGTTAAGATTTCGGTATTGTGATGTTGATAATCGCCGGTGGTTCCTATAGTCCATACTTTTTGGCCATGTTTGATTGTGATCTAAATGTAGAGATTTGCTCAACAATCTAATTGGTGAAGTATGTGTATAAATATATTTACAAGGGTCGTGTTCTTGTTGTTTGCTATGTTAATTCACATGATAATGAATATGATGTTGATGAGATAAAAGATTTCCAAGATGATAGATTGATAGGTCCTTCTAAGGTTGTTTGGTGAATATATGCCTTTTCCTTGAATCTTATGAATCTTTCTTCCTACACCCTTCAAGTTCATCTTAATGGTTGACAAAATATGTCTTTTTAACAAGATTCACTAAAATTACATTAACTACATTTTTTAGAATCATAAGGCAAAAGATCTACAACTTTTGTATAAAGATTTCCCACAATGTTTTGTTTGGAAAAATAAATGCAAAAAGTGCGCAAAAAGGAAGAAATATGTCATCATTGGTCGCTTAGTTTCATGAATTCAAAAAGGGGAATGTTAATATCTTAGGTCGCTTTATCGCTTAGAAGTGCTAAATCTTATAATGACTCGTTAATCACAATAGTGAGACATTGGTTTCATTTAAAGAAGTTGCTTTTAAGTTAGGTCTATTAGAGTCTAACAATTACATTCATTCTACACTTGAAGAGGTTGCACTTTTTAGATGCCTTCAACTCTTAGAAATCTTTTGCTATTCTTTTTGTTTTTATACACTAATAATCTTACTCAAATGTGGAAAACATTTGAGTTTGAGTTATCTGCTTACTTTTGAAAGATTATGAGGCTACTAATCTAGTTTATAGCAAATAAAGACCAAAACCTTGTAAGAAATTGATAGACATTTGGGTAAACAAAGAAAATATCATTGAATACTAGTTAGCTCCTTGAGATTTTGACTTAGAATTCCATGAAAAGGTAATTGGAGAGGTGGAGAGTGAGAGACGATTTAGATGACAAAAATTATTTATTGTTGATTTCTAGGCTTATTGTAGACCGTGCGAGGTTATGATGCTATTTTTAGTAATGTCCTAAAAAAAGGGCAAGCTTTCTTTGTTTAAGATTTAGGTGGAACTAGAAAACTTTCTCTATCGATGCCTACTTGCAAAGTTAGGTCTCAAGAGTTTATTACTATAGTTATTGCAACATCAAATGTGGTGGCATCAATTTTAGGTTTGGTGTTGCTCGTTTTACAAGAAATACTTATAAATTTGATCATATCAAAGTCATCGTGAAGTTTTGGTACTATGATAGTTAGAGAAATAATACCTAACACCGAGGGTATTCCAAACTCTTTTCAATTAGTTGTTCAAGAACTATGATCTTAGCTCTAGAATTGAGTGAGAAATACTTACATGAATTCAATAATTTTCATTTCATTAGGAAAACTATCTTTTCAAACAAGGTGAGAGAACAACACATTCTAGATTTAAGATTCTCTAAATTTGTTCATGGTAAAAGTTGTAATTTGAGCAAGCAAATAAATACAACCAAAGTGATTTTTGAAACAAGTTTAATACCGTGATGATATTACAATGGCTAAGAAAGAGACAATGGAAGCATTTAATGCATTATTGCAGATATTATGGACTATATTGAACCTTTTGTAATAAGGTAAGTGTTTGGTGGAGTTTTAAGCAAAATTTTTCCACAATTAAAAAGACATCTAGGGAAAACTTGTTAATTCTAGTATTCTAAATTCCAACCTATGATGTTCAACAAAAAAAGCTTGTTTTGAAAGAAAATGAGAGCTAGATTAAATCTAGCTACGTAATTTTTTACTTAGGATTAGAGAAAGATTGAAGCTTTTGATCAACATGGAAACATAACTTTACATTCCCAAATTTTTCTCCCATCTACAAACAAGGAAGAATCACTTAACAAGTAAGCTTAACACAATTATATTACTTTATGTTAATTACATCTTGTCTAATTTAATAACAATTGTTCATGAAAATTGCACCGTCAATCCAAAATGAGCCTAAGCACATATAAAAAATATGTGTTTGCTGATGCTAAGGTATGAAAAAGATATTGATTGCTACATGTTAATAGACTACTTTATTATTATTATTATTATTATTTTGTAATCCTACTTTCAACTATTGTTTAATTGCAAATATTCGACAGAGATCCAAGCAAGACTAAACTTGGTTGGGTGATTTTCCAACTTTGAAAAGGTTAAAGTATAACACTTTTACACAACACTTTCTCAGATTTCCTAAATGTGAGATCTATCTTCCTATTTTTTCCGAATTAACTCCCTTAGTGTTAATAATTGTAATTGTCTCATAATCAAGCATATTATCATGGTGCCTTATGCATGAGTTTTTATTGACCTATGTTTTATGAAGATACCATAGAATATAAAGATGAAACTTTCTAACTATATAATTTGCTAAACTTCCTTTGTTATTGTTTTGGAGTGAAGGTCTAGAGTAAAATTTGGAAATATTTTTTTAAAACAAATTAAATAAATATTGATGGTGGTAGATTTGTTCTTGAGAAAAAATCTTGGAATCTCAAAGATTGAGGCAATGTAGTTTTATTTGAAGGTTTAATTTTCTTTATGTTTGCTCTAAATTTAATAGTAAGCAAAATGCATCTTTAGGTGTTTTTTTAGCAAAGAAATTGTGACAACTTAACATAAAGAGTAAACTAAATAGGAAACCTCAAATTTCATTCCTTATAAGAAACTTTTAAGAAAAGTGACGTCATATCCACATAAAACAAATTACCATTTATTATATATATGGTATTTAAGTTTTAGGTTTACTTATTTATAGTTTCTTTTAGATGATAGAAATATGATTGAACAAGAACTAGGCATTTTTTCCTACCAACGCTATTCCCAATCAATAAATATATGACAATGTTTTTCGTGTTTTACGGAATTACTTAATGTATGTATGTGTATACACTTCTATATTCTACAATAGGATAAAGAATCAAAACTATCTACTATTTACAAATTTTGTTAAGCCAACAAAAACAAAATCAGAAATGATCATCAACACTACACTATCATCTACCAGGCTAACGAGGGTGAAATTGAATTTTCAACCAATGAAGATCATCTTGATGTATCTTAGCTACGGATAGAAATTCATGAGTAGAAATGAATGGCACAAATATCTTACTTTTAGAACATAGTGATGCAAGTATTGGATGCATAAGAATTCCATTTTTAGTCATTTACATTTTCACTTTGCCAAGTACATTAAAAACAATTTTAAAAATACTCATTTTCTTGTGTAACACTCTAATTGTTGTATGTAGAAACTTCTATTTCTAAAGTTAAGGACTCACTTATTCAAGGGTCCAATTTGGAAGCCAAGACTAGATGATTCAATGGCATCACTTGAGCAATTTTAGCATATCGTTCCAATGAATCTAGTACTCTATAGTGACCAATATTAAAAAAATCTACAAAGGTTTAGGCTTCATGGAAAGCCATCTTTAGGACAGATCTAGAGATATTTATGAGAGTTCTTTCTTTTCTTTTTCTTTTTTTGTAAACATAGATTCCATTCCTTAGAAATATTGTTTAGTACATTCTTGCTCTTAGTATTAATATGATGAATAATTGCTATATTTTGGAATTATGTTATTTGTGTGATGTGTGCTTCTAATTATAACAATTGTACAACTAACAACTATTTAGAATTAATCATTTGCATGATGCATACCTTCTGCTGTTCTCAAAAGGTGTTGAAGAAAACAATAACAAGAATGACAAGGTTATGGCAGATAAACATCTCTGAGAAAATACCTTTTCCACTGTCTCTAGTATCTATATTCTACACTTCTAATTTTTCACATAGATCCCATTTATAACTTATACCATTAATTCAAAGTTGATGTCATTGGCTCACAATACAACTCACAATATTAGATACTAGTATTACACTTTTTGTCATTTTTCACTTTAAAAGCTAATATGTAAATCTCATGGTAGACTCTACTCATACAAATATCTATTGTCCACAAAGGCTTTCATTCTCTTATATTCACCATTCTTCTTTTATAAAACTAACTTATGAGACACGAATAACAACAATAGTATCCAAGTTTTGGCATCTAACAAAATCTTTGGTTTCATGCACTTACCATCACTTTGCGTAATCCTTTGACATTTTAATGTCTATAATATAATTTTCATGCTTTCTGTAGATCTAGACCACAAAGTAGCATCCATTGCAAAACATTAAGAAATTACCTAAGCTATCTGACGTATGCTTCCTTTTAGGGCTCTCTCTCTCTCTCTCTCTCTCTCTCTCTCTCTGTAATGACCCAGTTTTATCAAATTCTAATACTAATTAAATCTTTACATTAAAAAAAACTATTAACATTAGTATTTTTTAAAAAAATAAACTTATTGCATAATAGTATAAATCATTAGTGACCAATTCAAAGTATAAATATTACATTTTGAACACTTCACACCACTTGTGGATCTATTAAATTATCCTTACTATTCTTCAGATATGCCCTCTAAAACAAAAATAAAACCAAAACATGTGAGTTATAATAACCCAGTGTGTAATCATATGTACATGTGTAGCTTAAAATCATTTCATAAGAAAATATTTCAAAATAATACTCAAACAATCACATAAAGATCAACATTGAAGTTGGAATTCATAGACACTTATGCAAAGCACTACAAGTTCTCAGATCACCCTTATCTCCTCAAACAGATTATGCATGTTTTAAACAACATCATCCACCAATACGGTTGACAATATCCATAATATTGTCGAAATAACCCAGACTGCCCAGAATTCAAAACTCCTTAATTCTGTTGGATGGGCGTGCCATAGAAACTTGGAGTTGACTGTTGGCCCGAATACCTTCCTGACCATCTCATAATTTCTCAATGATTAGGGCCCAAATTCCTCGATAAATTGGTTTCATAGCTCATATTACAATTGATAACAAGTATAACACTCATGTCCATTTACAATAACTTAACTTTATTGATATGAGAAAATAATAGTGATAATAACAACAATCATAATAATAGTAATAATAATAATAATAAATATAACTTTAACAAAAGTGTTCATAAAGTTCTCTACAAAATATAGATAGAAAAGTTTAATTTCCTTCATTGTGAAAATTAAAGAAAACTATATTCTTTAAATATCTACTCAAGATAACGAAGGAAAAGAAATTATGATTGAAATCAAAATTCAATAAAAAAATTCATTGTATAAAAGTGGAAAGATTTCAAAACTTGTTGTTTTCAATCTCCATAAGATATTCAAAGAAAAACAACTTTACAAAGATTAAACAAGAGTTTCCATATTAACAGTAACCCACCTTCTTCAACATTTCAAAATATCATAACTTCAAAGCTAGAATGAACTCACTAGTTCACTAACTTTTTTTACCTCTCTAAACTCACTAGTTTCCTCTTTTCTTTTCTTTTTCTTTCTTAGGGTGGTGCTCTATTTATATTAAGAAAAATATCCTTCTACATTTCTATCCCGATTTACCTTGAAAAGTGTGTATCATTAAATTTCTTCCTAATTCATTGTTAGTTCATGTATTTTATTCAAATTCATTGTATATAAAACATTGAACTAACTAAGCATTCATTAACTTACTAATCATTCATTGAATTCATTTCTACCCCTTCATTAAGGTACTAATGAATGCTCATTAAATATAATCCTATCCATTATTCATTAAATTTATTCTTATCCATTCAAAAATGCTTAGGAAATGCAATCCTATCTATTATTTATTAAATTTATTACTATCTACTCATACATGCTCAAGAAATACAATTTTATCTTTTATTCATTAAATTTATTCCTATGTATTCATAAATACTCGTTAAATACAATCTTGTTCTTTATTCATTAAATGAAATCCTATCTATTAATTGTTTATGAAATTCAATCTTATCCTTTTACGACTTAACATTAATAGTTCATTTAATTCTATCTATTTACTATTGAAAATTCATGAACTAACTCATCTAATAATTATAATTATTGAATTTTATTTAAATTCACAAAATACTAAATAATCGACATGATACAAAGTGGTTCTCACACTCTTCCTCACTCTATCTCTATCTCTGCCTTTATCTCTCTTTCTCTCTCTATCCCTAAGTTGGAATCTCTAAATTAGAGTTCAACTTAACTTGTGCTATTTATAGTTCCCCTTAGCTTGTGCTATCAAATTTCTACATTAGACCAGTGCGCTATTTAGAGTTTAGCTTAGCTTTAAACATAATAAAAAATGTATACTCATTATCTATATACAAATCATTATTTGGTGATTATGTTAGCAATAAACAAGTCAAATTAGAAACATCAAGAACTTAAGTGATAGACTTAATTTAAACCCATGAAAGTGAGGGATTGTTTAATTTAATGTAGGACTCAATGACATTGTTTAGTGAACAATAAAGTTCATATTTCTCTTGAAACCTCCATACATTCTTTATACCTAGAAGTGGGATAAGGTGAAATAGCATTCACAAAGTTCAGGTTTTAGAAAAGCTCAAAACTCAAAAGAAAACAACAATCATCAATGCCAAACAATACCAATACTCACTTAAAGAAATCTTATTGGTCCTTGCTTTGGTTGATCTTTTCATTTATGGAATAAGAGTAACTATTCTTATTTGAAGAAGATTCTATCCTCTTTTGACAACCATCATTGCTCCCAATTAAAGAAGAATCGTTTTACTTATCATTTAAGTCTAAGTCGGACATTGCATTAGATTTCTACCTTTGCTTTCTATTCTAGTAGGAGTTGCCCTTTCTTTTCTTCGTGTTATTGAGACATATTAGCCAATCCTTTACTAGGAAAATTTCCATGATCTTTTGGGGTGGCATATGGGCTTGTTCCAAAGATTCCATGTTGATTTCTATCACTCAATTCTACTTCTATTTGGTTGATTCCAATATCAATTATATCATACTTGTATATAAATGATGCAATTTATGACATTTTTTTTATTTATCTTTGCTGTTACTACATAGTCTCTCTCTTTTTTTTTCTTTTCTTTTTTTTCCAATCTAGGCAGGTAATCATTTAGAACAGGTACACTAGGCCAACATACATAATCTATTAGGTTATCATTTAGGAAATTTGGCATTTTGTGGAGATGTTTCATGATTCTGTTTGCAAATTAATTGTTCATGAATTTCCCATCGGTTTTTTTCTTTTTGGCAAATTGTTATAATTCCTTTCACTTTTATTCTTACCAACATAAATCTATTTGGCTTGAATCTCAAGAAAGTTTTTAATCTTTTGTCATGTTCCATTTTTAGAAAAATAATTTTAGCATTTGAAAGCTTTCCAAACCTAATACTTTCTTCTTGGCCATTTTTGTATTCCAATACAACTCTCTATTTTAGCCAATGCTTTCTTCTTGGCCTCTGGGAGGTATAGGAGAAGCATGATTGCTCACTCTAATGTTTCATTTTAGGTTGTAGTCCCAAAGATAGATCAATATCTTTAAACAAAAGGGGCAAATATTGTATATATATTCTGTGCTTAGCATTCTGTTGTCATGTATTGAACAAGTAAAATCTAGAGGTGGAAAATTATATGTTTAGCTTGTTTATGATTGCGTAAATGTAAAAGACGCATGTGTTAGTACATCATACATTGATTATTATGTTTAGTATTATTTTTTTTTTAGATTAGCACATGTTTAATATTTTTTTCATATCCTTCATTAGTGGACTCTCATAATTTAGGTAATCCAATGTCCATTTTAAATTCCATGTCAAATAAAAATAAAGTAGCAATACCAAATAGAAAACGTAATTAAAGATTCCTTTAATTACTAATTATTTATTAGGTAGATATGAGATGTTCAAATTACATTACCATTCCTATGCAACAAAAACACCCTTAGGGCTCGTTTGGTTGGCAGGAAAGCAAAATTATGAGGGAATATGATATATGGGAATTTAATTTTAAAGAAAATGAATATTAGGTATTTAATTATGAGAAATCTGAGAGGCTGCCTGGTTGGTGAGGGGAATGAAATGGAAATGAGTTTGATTGCATTGTTGTTGCTTGTTTGGGGGAAATAGAATGAAAGGGCCCACTTTTGATTACCCATATGGGATAATCCTCATACCCCCAATATTGGGGCTATGAAACTAGGAATGCTAACAATTTTGTTAATTAATTAAATAAAAATTAATACTAATTAATTAATATTAATTATTATAATTAATATAAATTAATTTATTATTAACTTATTATTATTAAGTAATAATAAATTAATTAATCAAGATTAATTTAATTAATCATTCATTTACATATAATTAATCATTTACTTAATATTATTAATTAATTAATTAATTAATAATATTTTTAATCTTATTTTATTAATAGTAATTAATATAATTAATGTATAATTAATTTATAAATAATTAATTGATAATATTAATTAATTACTAATTATTACTAACTAATTAATTAACTAATACTAATTAATATTAATGAACTCATACTAATTAATTCACATTAGTTATTATAATTAATACTGATTAATTAACTAATACTAATTAAGTAATTAATATTAATTATTATAATTAATATAAATTAATTTATTATTATTAAGTAATAATAAATTAAATAATTAAGATTAATTTAATTAATCCTTCATTTACTTAATATTGTAATTTAATATTATAATTAATATTAATTAATCTCATTTACTAATATTAGTTATTACAATTAATATTAAATAATTACTTAAAATTAATTTAATTAATAATATTTTTATTAATAATTAATTAATTTAATATTATAATAAATAATTAACTAATAATAACTAATTAATTAATACTAATTATTACAATTAATTTATAATCATTTCTATTCTCAAGTGCAAACCAACCACCATTATTAATAATCATTCCCATTCCCAAAGACAAACAAACCAAATAATTATAATGATTAACCCTCTATCATTCCCACTACTATCACTCTTATTACCTTTCCCATTCCTCCCTTTGAACTGTAGCCCTAAATACTTTACTTATGTTTGGATAGAATAAAAATATTTCCAGAAAGTTAATATTATTAATGTTTCATTATTTCGTTTACATTAAAAATCACAATATATTTTAAACTCTCCTTCGTCCCAAAAAAGTTCACTTTGGTTTGGGTATAATTTTTATTAGTTAATATGTACAACACATTTAAAGCACTAACTAAATGTATAATTTTACATTTTATCCTTACTTTTTAATTGTGAGTATACACAATTATTATTAATGAGGATATTATAGGAATTTGGTTTGAAAGTGGACTCTTTTTGAGATAAGAAAATTTTTGAAAGTAGACTATTTTTTTGGGATGGAGAGAGTATAATTTATTTAGCATAAATATATCTATCACTATATTATTCTCGCTATTTATATCAATCATAAAGTCAACTTTTTTTAGTCCATTAATCAAAATATAAGTTAATATTACTTAATTTTGTCAATTGTAATGTACAGCATTATTTAAACTAAGAAAAAGAATATTAATTTTTTAATAATTCTAGATACAAATATATCTTTATTTATTAATACTACTATAATAAGCGTCTACACTAATAACAATGTAAATTAAAAGGATATATAAAAATATGAAGAAAATATAAAAAATAAGTGTAATTCTAGGTACAAATATAACTTTATAGTTAATAAAAAATTTTATTTATTAATATTACTACAATAAGTGTCTACACTAATAAAAAAATTTAATTAAAAAGAATAAATCAAAAGTAAAGAAATAAAAATATGAAGAAAATATAAAGAATAAGTGTAATAAAAATAAAAAAGGATAAAATGAATTATAAATTATAAATAGGAAGAAAAATATGAAGAAAGTGGTGCTAGTAACAAAGATACAAATAAACTATATATTTTCTTGAAAGGAAAAATAAGAACTACAATAATGGCGTTAATAATTTAGTAGCAAAATGGAAGGGGGAAAAAAAGGATATACCCTCATTTAGGATGAAATCAAATCATAATTAAAAAATTTAATGAGAAAAATTTAAAAATTACATAATTTTCAATTTTAATAAATTATGAATTTGAATAGAAAAGAGTTTCCAAATTAAAAAATTTTTAAAAGAAAAATTAAAACTACTAATAATTAAAATAGACAACCACATGAATAACACTTAAAAAATAAGAAATGCATAAGTGTGAAAAGAGAAAGAACATATGAAAAAAGAGTAAAAGTTAGAAATATGTTTATTTAAGCTAAAATCTTAGGAAAAGTAATCGTATATTAACTTTTAGTAAGGATTCGTAATTTTGGAATTTGGCACTTATTTTTCTTGTTTTTAAAAATCGATTATTTTCCTAGAAAATTTAAAAATGAAACAAACATAGAAAAAGAAAGAGATTACTTTCTTAGACGAAACAAATGTTGAAATTTAAAAGTAAGGAAACAGATAACTTTTCAAGGTCAAATTCCGGCTAACCCAACGAACCCTTTAGGGTTTTGTTAAGAACATACATATTGCACAATGTCGATCGTGACGAAACAGAATCTAGAGAGCTACCGAGATTGAATAGGATGCAAGTAGTTATCTCAAATTCTCTTACGCTTTGTTGTTTATTAATACCCCAAAATATAGTATGCGATGTTGTTTTGAGTATGTTCACAGTTGACCAAAGAAATAGAAGAAATGCTCTTTTTGTCGCTTTGTGTGGACAACATTTTCTATTACATGGAATCCCATCTCTGTGATACGAAAAGCAGGAGAAAATGTTGACATCATTCCCGCTTGATATACTTACCACATTCTTTGTGATGGCTGTTTACCATTGCCTTTCAATTTGGTTTTATAAGAAAGAGTTAGTACTGTAGCACAATAGGTCGTGTTATTGGGCATAAAGGAAAAGGATCTGAAGCTATCCGAATGTAGTTGCTTAGGACAGTTCAGTGCAAGTTGGTCTGTCATACTTGGAATAGGGATAAGTGGATAAGTGGACAAGTCTGTCAACTCGGTCCTCCGATCATCACGATTGGTTTTTAGTTTAACCACATTAAGTTGATAATAGTGATCACCGAGTAAATGTAAGTTCTTAGATGCAATTCTAAGGGCCACCTTTTTAGACTTTAATTACAATAATTTTTCCTCTCTAATAGCTTAAAGACTTTAGAAGTTAGATATCCGCTCACATAAATTATTCCAATTTCCAGATCGCTCACTTCACAAAGTCTTAACCGCTTGCCTTGTAGCTTTTGAATGGACTTGGGAGATCTATTGAAAAATTGACCTCTTGATTTCATAAATCGATGAGTCGCTCTTTGATTGAGTTTGAAAATGGTTTTCCGCTGCTTTGATAGATAGATAGCTTATAAATGGGTTGCACTGTGTTCTTCATTCATGAATTTTGTGCACATACATTTTTGAAAACAACAAAGATTGTTGGCTAATTAGGATTGGAAGATTCTTTGAAAGGATAGAGGGAGAAGGAAAGGGTTGTTTGATTGTTGTCAACAAATGGGACACCATACCCAAAGAAAGAGCAACTTATTATGAGCAAGATGTGAGAGATAAACTCCGTCTTTCTCCGTAAGGAAATCATGTATGCTATAAACAAATTTATAAGTCATGGAATTAAAACATGATTTTCACCAGATCAATTTCAATATACGATAAATAAAAACCCGCTTTGATGATCAAGATTGTGTCGAAGGAAGTTTTGTCAACCATAGCCGCACAGACGTCCGACCTCTAAGGTATCCACACGAACTTGTTCTTAGGATCCTCCTAGGATTGATTGACACCAAGCCAATATGCTAGTTCTTTCAATGAGCGTCGCAAAATTTTAGAGTTCAAGAGAACTCTAACAAAACAAAAGAAGAGCTTTTTCCCTCTGTCTTGCACGTCAAAATTCTCACGCACGCTCTATATGGAACTTGGTGTCCATCTCCTATTAAAAGGTAAATTCTATCTATCTCAGATACCTAACAGATCCATCGTACATTCTATCGTAATAGAATTCCTTTAATAAAATTAAAACTAATTTAATTCTATTAAGATAAAACAATTTTATCTTATCACAACTTATCTTATAGAGATCTTATAGGTTAATTATATTACAAATTAACCCCATAATTATCACATAATTATTTAATCATTTTAATCCAAGAACAAATTCTTTATGTGTGTGACCCTTTAGGTTCTTAATCACTTGGCAATAAATAACAAATTATAATCTTAGATTTAATTGGCTTTAGTACAAAACCAACAAACTCCCACTTGACTAAAGTCAATTTAGTCAAGAGTATTCTAAGATCAAATAAATTAAACAACTTTAATTTATCATTAATTCAATAATTAATGAGCTTGTATTTATAGATCAAGATTGGCCTCTAGCCGTGCATCATGACCACCCAAGAGTTAAGAAAAGTCAAGTGGTTGACTTCACCTTTCCATGAACCGTAATCCATGTAATTAATATCCTTTCACCATACTATATCCCTAATTAGTACAGAGTAAGGTATAAGTGCCAACTCTTAATGTACTAATTATTATAATTTCTTATTTTCAAATTCAACTCCTTTAAAATAAATTTAGAACTCTTCCAAATTTATTTACTCGCTTGCAAACATTTTGAGTTGATATTTCAACAAGTGGCCATTTGTGGATATACTCTTTTACTATTAGAAGTGGTCACTCCTTTATTGCTCATAACTCATCTATCAATGTTTTATGTTATACCCAACTTCTATGGCACACACAACTAGTTACAGTTACGCACTCATAGGGTTAAAGTAGAACAACTCACACTACAGCTACCCTTATGATCTCAAGTCTGAGGATTACTTACACTACTCACGTAGAGATTATACCATTGGCACTCAAATAGTTAACCTCATGGAATCTCTAAGCGGATCAATCCAATGAATTATTCTCCAACAATTCATTCATATATCACCATATATGTTAATCTATCCGTATTAACAACGTCCTTAATTTTGTTAATACTATGATTAGGGATATTTAAGAATAATAAGTATTATTCTAAGGACTTTATCATCAATATATAAAAATATATATATATAATCCAAGATGATAAAACACCATATATCTTTATTGCATAAAATATCAAAATACATACATAACAAATCTCTTACTAAAACCAATCATTCATGTATTTTAAACCGAATGAAGACACATGACAATCATGTTTCTTTTGAGATAAAGGCTTAGTCAATGGATCTGCTATATTTTCATCTCAGAAATCTTTTCTATCTTTACTGCTTCTACCAATGATTTCTCTAATCAAATGATAGCGCTAAGTACATGTTTGGACTGTTGATGAGACCTAGGTTCCTTGGCTTGAGCAATAGCCCCATTATTATCACAATACAAAGGTATTGGATCGCTATTAAAGGAACCCCTTCAAGTTCGGGAATGAACTTTTGATCCAAATGTTTCTTTAGCGCCTTCTAAAGCAAAGAATATATTCGGCTTCGTCAGAGAATCGCAAAGAGTTTCTTGTTTGGAACTTTTCCAACTTACAAAGACCACCATTGAGGGTAAAATATACCTGCATCGAGACTTGCTATCATCTTTATCGATTGAAAGCTAGCATCGGTGAACCCACGCATTTGAAGCTCTATCTCTCCATATATCAAGAATAAATCTCTAGTTCTTCTTAAATACTTAAGGATATTCTTATGACTTTCCAAAGGACTATCACCGGATTAGCCCGATATCCGCATTCGTAACACTTAGAGCATGAGAGACATCTGGTCTTGTACATAACATAGCATACATAATCGATCCTACAGCAGAAGCATAAGGAACATTTTGCATACTATGTTTTTCAACATCAGTTTTTGGACACATATCTTTAGAAAGGTAAATCCCATGAGACATGGGAACATAACCTCTCTTAGACTGATCCATGCTAAACCTTTTTAGCATTTTATCTATGTATGTTGACTGTGAAAGACCAAGCAACTTCTTGGATCTATCACGATAGATCTTTATTCCCAAAATATAAGTTGCTTCACCCAAATCTTTCATTGAGAAGTTTTTGGACAACCATACCTTAACTGATTGTAGAGAAGGTATGTCGTTTCCCATCAATAATATGTCATCCACATATAATATGAGGAAAACTACAACACTCCCACTAATCCTTTTGTATACACAAGGTTCATCTTCATTTTTGATAAAACCAAACTTTTTGATTGTATCATTAAAACGAATATTCCAACTCCTTGAAGCTTGCTTAAGTCCATAAATAGACTTTTGTAGCTTACATACTTTATTATGGTCTTTGGATACAAAGCCCTCAAGTTGTATCATATACATATCTTCTTTCAAATGACCGTTAAGAAAAGTCATTTTAACATCCATTTGCCGATTTCATAATCATAGTATGCAACTATAGCAAGTAAAATTCTAATGGATTTCAAAGATAGCAATGGTGAGAAGGTTTCATTATAGTCAATACCATGTTTTTGTGTGTAACCTTTTGCAACCAAATGAGCTTTATAAGTAGTCACATTACCATCCATGTCGCTTTTCCTTTGAAAACCCACTTGCACCCTATGGGTTTTATCCTTCAGTGGATCGACTAAGGTCCATACCTTATTGTCATACATGGAATCCATTTCAGATTTCATGGCTTGAAGCCACTTCTCAGAGTCCTTATCAGTTAAGGCTTCTTTGTAAGTAGTAGGTTCATCATTATCAATAATAAACACATCATCATACCTATTAGGTGCATGTCGTGGCCTAATTGACTCACGCATGCCTTGTGTATCTTGAGCTTGATTTCTACCACATCATTATGAGGTTCAAGCTCTTGTTCCATGTTCCTATCTTTGCTAATTTGTGTTTCTAGAACTTTTCAAGTTCTATATTGCTCCCTTTTGCCTTTTCTAGAATAAACTCTTTTCTAGAAATATGGCGTGTTTTGAGACAAACATCTTTGTTCAATGGAGTTATAAAATTGATACCCAAAAGTTTCTTTTGAATATCCCACAAAATAACATTTTACAGATTTTGGATCGAGCTTGTCTGATTCTACCTTTTAACAAATGTGACATCCCCAAATCCTTAAATGTTTAAGATTTGGCTTTTTCCCATACCATATCTCATATGGGGTAGTATCAACAGCTTTAGATGGAACATGATTTAATAGGTAGGAGGTAGTATTTAGGGCATAACCCCAAAATGATTTAGGGAGAGTTGCATGACTCATCATGGATCGAACCATATCTAATAATGTTCGATTTCTCCTTTCAGATACACCATTTAATTGTGGTGTATATGGAGGAGTCCATTGTGAAAGAATCTCATTCTCTTTTAAATAATTTTGAAATTCTTGGTTTAGATATTCTCCACCTCGATCTGATCGAAGTATTTTAATACTCTTTCCAAGTTGTTTTTCTACTTCACTTTTATATTCTTTGAACTTTTCAAAGACTTCAAATTTATACTTCAATAAGTATACATGACCATATCTAGAATGATCATCAGTAAATGTTAGGAAGTATGAAAACCTCCTCTAGCTTGAATTGACATAGGTCCACACACATCGGTATGTATGAGACCTAATAATTCGTAGAGATTTTTCACCTTTTCCAGTAAAAGGTGTTTTAGTCATTTTTCCGAGTAAACAAGATTCGCATGTTTCATATGATTCATAATCAAATGAGCCCAAATAACCATTATTATGCAATTTGGTTATGCGTTTCTCATTTATGTGACCTAGTCTACAATGCCAGAGATAAGAATTTCTAAAATTATCAATTTTGGGTTTCTTTGTATTTATGTTGAAAATTGGATTTTCAAGATCTAATATATAAAGACCATTATTTTGATAACCAACACCATAAAAAATACCTTCACGAAAAATAGAACAACATTTATTCTTTTGGTTTATTTCAAAACCATCATTGTCTAAATAGGAAATTGAAATAATATTCTTCGTGAGTACTGGAACAAAATAACAATCTTTCAAATCAAGAATTAATCCACTAGGCAGAGAGAGACTATATGTTCCTACGGCTAAAGCAAAGAACTTTTGCTCCATTGCCCACGCCAGTAGGTCTACCTCTCCCTTTGCCACTTTCTACTTATCTTTAGACCCTACATATTATTACAAATATGAGAGCCGATCCGTATCTAATACCCAAGAATTTGATTTTGAAGTAGAAAGGTTTATTTCAATCATAAACAAACTCAAGTAGAAGCTTCAAAAGCTTCTTCTCGCTTCACGCTTTCAAGATAAGCCTTGCAATTTCTCTTTCAATGTCCATCTTTCCACAATGGAAGCAAGTGCCCTTTTCTTTCTTGTCCTTTTTGGCTTTCTCGTGTTGCCTTGGGTCCAAATTTTCTTCTTGGTCTTCTTAAGACCACTTTTACGCTTTCTTTTATTGGTCCTCAATTAGCAACACATTAGCCTTTTCTTTCTTCATGGTATCCTCACTTCCTTAAGCAAGTTCAATAACTCGTGCAAAGTAGAGGTCTCAACTTTGTTCATGTTGAAGTTCACTACAACCGAGAAAAGCCGGGAGGAAGGGATTGTAGTATCAAGTCAATACTTAACTCATGATACATTATAAATCGGCTTACCCATCTTTTCAATGAGACCAATCATCTTCAGTACATGAGTTGAAACTGAAGATCCTTCTGCCAACTTGCTATGAAAGAGTTCATTCGTGGTATCATATCTCTCACTTCTAGCCCTTTTATCATATAATGCTTTCAAATGTTGAAGCATTGTAAAGGCAGTCATGTCCTCATGCTGCTTTTGCAGCTCGGGGCTCATTGAAGCGAGCATGATACAACATGCATTTTCAGAATCATCTAAATGCTTCTGATATGCATTTCTTACTACTTGATCAACATCAGCAGCAGGCTCATCAGGAAGAGGACCATCAAGGACATAAAGCAACTTCTCATTCCTAAGAACAATTCTTAGGTTTCGAACCCAGTCCATATAGTTTGGGCCAGTAAGTTTATTGTCTAATAAAATGCTACGCAAGTTCATGTTGTTATTCATTTTCTGCAACAAGAAAATAAAGATAGAATAAGAATTTAAATTTATGCAATTTACAAAACCAAAATACACAAATATATGGATTTTATAATATCTTGGTTTTGCTCCCACTATTTTATCCAAATCAATATCCCTCAAATTGATTCGAGAATTTTCTCAAAATTCTTAGTAGGCTAGAATCCCATCTCAATTATTTTTAATCTTGAGTTAGCTCAACAAATCAAAAATAATTTTAATGAGTAGGTATTAATCACCAATTGCAACTTATTTGCAACTCCTAGATAGTTAGGTTATCAACTTTTGATACACATATCACATATGTCTCCTAACCCTTGCCTCAAAGACTTTTGACCTTGAGTTAGCTCAACAAATCAAAATCTTTGTTAAATCATACCCATTATTCAGAGATCTTATCTCATAGTTTGAAACACATTTTTGGTAAGACAACCTTGAGTTAGCTCAACAAGTTATCCTAACAAAACTGCTTTTAAACTATAATAATGGAAAGCATTTAAATTGATTTAATATTTAATTGAGGGATTAAATTATGGTCTCATCATCTACATATATCATATGTAATAAATATTTAAACATACAATATGCAATTAAATAATCTAATCATTTAATTAAATATTAAATCACATATGACATAACAATTGAATAATCACATTAAACAATTAATAACAATTTTCACTATAAATCTTGTATGCATTACATTTCTAATCATATTAGAAATATTATTGAATTAATTGAGAAGTTTTATGAGTTAACATAAAAGTTTTCAAATCTTGGGCCATAATAAATAAATAAATAAATTAAAAGGACCTTAACATAAATAAACTCTTTATAATTAAAAATGTCCCAAATATCTTTATTTATTTATTTAGATTCATCCAATCGGATTTGATCCATATTGTATTAATGGACTAAAAGTCCACTTACGCCACAAAGTTTAAGTCTTTCAAACCATTTAGCCCAACTCCCAACTCGTTCTAGCCGCCATACCATCTGGCCCAACTTTGGTAAAGCCCCTTGCATGTCTATGTCATCTACCAATGCCCAAAACAAGTTAAACAGCAATGAACCAAAGGAGCCAACAAGAATTCATCAATTCTGGTCCAAATAAAAACAAATCCAAGTAGCCATTTAATTAAAAACACCTCAAACCCAATGGCCCAAAAATAATTAAAAGAGCATGCCCACTAAATTAATAATTCTGAAGCCTAAGGAACCAACATTAAGTAACCCAAGCCCAATGAGCCATTGCCCATCGTAAATTTCAAAGCAGTTCATTAAAACACTCAATGAGCCCCATCTAAATTTTTTTTTTAGGAAATACTAGGGAATTCGTCTCCACATTCAATAATAATCTTTTCATCCTCCACTTTTAAAACGGGAACAATAGTCCTTCAAATTTTAAGAACTAAAATTTGAAGGAAAATTTCAGACTAAACATTCTGCTTATGAAATTGGACTAAAAGTCCTGCTTATTTCACAAATAGTATCAAAAGTTTCGATTTATGAAATTTGAAGGACTATTTATTCCGTTTAAAAGTGGAGGATGAAAAAGATTATTCTAAAATGTGGAGGCGACGGTGTTTCTTTTAAATAAATGGGCTTGATGACGCCATCGACGCCATCACATGACATCACCTCTTTGTTGCAGCTTCGACGCCGATGTCATCCGACATCGCTTCGGGATGACGCCGCATGACGTCATCATTCATTCATCACGCCGCTTTCTTTAAAAAAAAAAAAATTTCTTTTTTTTTTTTCTTTCTTCTTGTTTACTGTTCTAAATTTTTTTTATTAAAAAAACTTTTTTTCCTTTCTTTAGAACATGAATCATAAGCAATGAAAATTTCACAAACAATTTTGACACGCTGCAATAAATCGTAAAATTTTCAAATAAAATTTTCAATTTGTTCCATAAGTGAAAAACAATTTTTCACTCAACAAAATAATTTTTCAATTATTCAACATAACACATACATATATGTAAACATAAACAATTTATATTCACATAAATTTATATTTATACGCAAATTAAATCCTAATCTCTGATACCAATGTAAGGAAATCATGTATGCCATAAACAAATTTATAGGCTGCGGAATTAAAACATGATTTTCACCAGGATCAATTTCAATATACGATAAATAAAAACCCGCTTTGATGATCAAGATTGTGTCGTCGAAGGAAGTTTTGTCAACCACACCGCATGCACGTCCGCCTCTAAGGTATCCACACGAACTTGTTCTTAGGATCCTCCTAGGATTGATTGACACTAAGCCAATATGCTAGTTCCTTCAATGAGCGTCGAAAATTTTAGAGTTCAAGAGAACTCTAACAAAACAAAAGAAGAACTTTTTCCTCCGCTTTGCACGTCAAAATTCCAGACGCACGCCTATATGGAACTTGGTGTCCTGCCTCTATTAAAAGGTAAATTCTATCTATCTCATAGATACCCAATGCATCGATCGACATTCTATTGTAATAGAATTCTTTTAATAAAATTAAAATTAATTTAATTCTATTAAGATAAAACAATTTTATCTTATCACAACTTATCTTATAGGAGATCTTATAGGTTAATTATATTACAAATTAACCCCATAATTATCACATAATTATTTAATCATTTTAATCCAAGAACAAATTCTTTATGTGTGTGACCCTTTAGGTTCTTAATCACTTGGCAATAAATAACAAATTATAATCTTAGATTTAATTGGCTTTAGTACAAAACCAACATTCTCAGCTGGGCACCTATTGTGTATTCTTCGGCAATAGCTGGGCATAGTGTTGACATGTATGATCCTATCCTCTTTATCTTGATAGTGTATCTTCAGGCTGTGTATCTTTCTAAACTTAATTCTGCAGAGAACATTACTTATGAAGTAGTCCAAAACTTCAACCTGAAAAAGTAAAATTGTTTTATTTCAACTTTCTATACATTAATTCACTTATGTTTCTTTTTCGTTTTTCTGTAATGTATCCACCCTTCATTCTGTATGTTGATGAACTGAAAATTTTAACCAATTCAAATAGGTCTACTTGAGGCCGAAACTTAGTAAGACATGATTTGTAATTTGTGAATATTATTGACCTATTAGTCCAAAGCGGATATAGAAATGCAAATTTGATTTGGATAAGAAAAATAGGTGTGTCTAAAATGCCCAATACTTCAAGGTATTCTTGTCTGCTTCAAGGAGTTTTTTCCCAATTTAGGTTGAAAAAAAAAAACATAGTAAATTTGGGGGTTTTTTGAACATATTCTAACAATGTGATGGAAAGAAACCCAACCACTGTCTCAAGTTTGGGCACATTTGCCAAATGCGCCCAAATTATTTAGTTTGGGTGCATTTCACATATGCACCCAATTATTTAGGCACATTTGTCAAATGCGCCAAATTACTTGGGCACATTTGGCCAATTTTTCCATTTCATAATTTTTATTATAATGTAAAATATTATTATAGTTATAATAAAATTAGTTATAATTAATATAATTGTTAGCATCATATTAAAATATAATTATTAACAATATCTATAATATTATTAATATGAATAAGACAATTTGGAAAATTTTTATATTTATTATAAAAGCTAACATTTGGGCTTTTTATAGTAATACTTAGTTCAATATTATATTTAACACTTAACTAATACGCCATAATTAACTCATACTACCTCGGGTAATTAATACCCTAATTTAATTTAATTAGTTATTATTTGTAGTTCACACTAAAAAAATATTTAATATTTACTTAATTAATTAGTAATTGCATTAAACTTAATTTTAAAATTATAATGAACAAATACATTAATGCATAATTAGTGTATTAAAAAATTTACCATTAGTATAATCGTTGTTGTTCATATTAATTATACTTAGTTATTATTTTTAGTTCACACGAAAAAAATAATTTAACATTTACTTAATTAATTAGTAATAATTGCATTAATGTAGTAATTTTAAATTATAATTAACAAATAAATTAATGCATAATTAATGTATTAAAAAGTTTACTATTATTATTATTATTTGTGTTCATATTAAATTTACTTAGTTATTATTTTTAGTTCACACAAAAAGAATTACGAATATTTACTTAATTAATTAGTACTTACATTAATCATAAATTTAAAATTGTAATTTATAAATGCATTAGTGCATAATGAATGAACAAAAAAAACTAGGCAGTTTTATAATTATTATGGTTCATATTAATTTTACGTAGTTATTATTTTAGTTCACACTCAAAAAATTGGTAATATTTACTTAATTAATCAGTACTTGCATTAATCTTAAATTTAAAATTATAATTTACAAATACATTAGTGCATAATTATTAATTTTGTTTAGTTATTATTTTTAGTTCACACTCAAAAAGTTACTAATATTTATTTAATTAATTAGTAATTGCATTAAACATAAATTTAAAATTATAATTAACAAATACATTAATGCATAATTAATGTATTAAATAATTTACCATTAGTATAATTATTGTTGTTCATATTAATTAAACTAATGGTTATTATTTTTAGTTCACACTAAAAATTAATTTAATATTTACTTGATTAATTATTAATTGCATTAATATAGTAATTTTAAATTAAAATAAACAAATAAATGAATGCATAATTAATGTATTAAAACATTTAGGGCACCCATGGTCACCAAAAGGTGTCGACTGCGGTGGCCCGGGCCACGCGAAAGAATGTGCTGATCTGGCGTAGCCGTTTTTCCATTTGGCCGCTTTGCTTTGTTGTCCGATAAAATCGCCTACGATGTGGCCTTTATTTTTTTTTTCTCCACCTCAGTAGCAAAACGACGACGTTACCGTATCGCAAATTCCGCTGACATTCCCATCGCCACACTAATAGGCACATCATTGCTCGCCGTTGTTGCAACAATTTTTTTCATTGCGTACGCCAAAAATGGCGCTGCTTTTGTTTTTTTTTTAAAAAATAGGGCGAGGTGACACGCTACGTCGTTAAAATTGTTGCAAATCAGTAATTGATTTACAACAGTCATTTCTACTATTTTTTTTTTCAAAAATTAAAAATAAAAATTACCAATTAATAGGAAATATTTTTCTCTACAAATTGACATGCACTTTGTCTATTTTTGGAGTTAACTGATTTTTATTTTCCATTAATTGTAATAACTATTTGATTTAATTTAGAGTATTTATTTTTATTTTTAAAATTTTTAGTAAATTTTTATTTTAATGTAATGAAAAAAATCATTAATTGTTTGTAAGTATTTAGTATATGATAATTAAAATTATAAATTGTAATATTAATATAAAAATTTAATAATGGTTGTGTGAATAGTACAAAGCAGGCCTTGAAATAAAGGCATAGTCTTTACTATTTACACACCTAAATTCAAAAATTATTCACGTTATTAAAAATTTATGTATAATTAATCGTATTTATCTAAATGTTTTAAGTATATAATTAAATTTTAATTTTAGTGTAATATAAATTTATTTTCCATTAATTGTTTTAAGTATTTCATATTTAATTTAGAGGATTTATTTTTCCATTTTAAGTTTATTATTAAATTTTAATTTTAATGTAATAAAAATTTCATTAATTGTTTTTAAGTATTTAAAGTATGATAATTAAAATTATAAGTTGTATTACTAATATAAAAGAAATTTGATAATAGTTGTGTGAATGGTGAAAGAGAGAGAAATTAATGATATGACAAAAAGATAGATCATGAGTGTAGGTATTTTTTGATAATAGTATATGAATAGATAGAAATGGCCCGCGAATCACGCAAATCGATGTGATGTGATCTAGGCTTGGTTTGGGCCAAGGGCTCTGTGCATGCCCTAACTAGCTAGTCAGTCAATCTCCAACTGTTGAATGTTGATCCCTTTACCCGCATTGTGTTTTGAACGGAAAATGTTTGATGCATTCGTTATAGTTAATATAGTAGATGCTAGAATATTTTCCCGTTTTGAACTGCAAAAATATATCAGCAACTCTGTGACAAGGCCCAGGATTCTGGTGTGATTGGGATAGCTGCAGACTTTGTGGATTGAACTTGGAAGTTATCCATATATTATGGTATGATTGGGATGGCTGCAAACTTTCTCGATTGAACTTGGGAAGCTATCAATATCAATGACAAGAAGTTAAAGTATTATTAACATTGAGATTGAATCCTCTCAATGACCAATGCTAAGTTGAGTACGAATTACATTTTAAAACATGTTTTTATTCTTTTTGATGTGAATATTGTTAAATAAAAATGATTTAAAAACTTATTTTTGAAAGAGCAAAACTCATCAGTTGAATCAATGAGTTTAATAATTCACTTGAATCTTTGTGTTTGTGGAATATTAGTTGAGTTTCAGCGGTTGCTATTACTGAAAGAACGCATATAAACTAGTCAGTTTTGATTTATGCGGGAAATCTCTCTTAAAAGTTGGAAAAGATACACCTGGAGCTCACCGCATAGGTTCACAAGGATTGTCAATCAACTATATCACTGCTGAAAAGCTTAAATTTTGAAGCATCCGGTACTAATTTCCTGATGGAAGCAAATGAGCCCACAAGTCCTACACCTGTAAAGATGATAATGACGGCATTGTTGATCCAAAACTGCAGGATGACTTTGTGGGCTTAAAAGTCATATTGTAAAGAAGCATTGGAAGGATGAAATGCAGTGGGATGAATCCAATAGCTCCTACAACCCCATTAATCTCCCCAAAGAATGGCAACATAGCTGCAAAGAACCCACAGAACACCACGTAAAGACTTCTGCAGAATTAACCTTGGAATGAGATTTCTTTGGAGAAAATTCCTGGTTTACATCAGCTGATTTCTTCATTATCTCATAAGCAACTTGAGAATACGACTGTTTGATGATGTTTGCCACATTGCTATATCAGATATTGATATTCTTAGAAAGGTAGCAAGTAAACAACATCAGATTCAATGCTTCACTTTTCAGTACATCACAGTATAAAGAAGCAATCAAAGGTTTAACTAGGTAAATGCATAAACTTACCAGAGCAATGCCAAAGAGTTGAAGGAGAATGAAGATAACCGACAGAACTAGTACCCATGTGGGAGCCAAGGCAGGTCCTATATCTGGAAGCAAGCTCTTGAGAATGTTTGAATTTGATTTATTGCCAAATACCCAGTATCCCAAACAGCAGCAGAGTAAAAGTTACAAAAATTACAGCATAGCACAATATTAGGCCTTTCAACACCTTTCCAGTGGATGGGGAGCTAAAGTAGCCTGCACTAACAGTCATGGCAAACATTCAGATAGAATCTCAACAGGAAATTAGTTTCTGTTAAAACCAGTGACCATCATGTTTGCAGGCATCTATCCCAAAGATGTAAAGCCTTAACTGTGAAAGTATATAAACATATATAATATGGCTCTAGGCCTCCTATGGTTCTTCATGACATTAATCAATTCCACAAACCAGAAATGGTTTATACAGGCAAAACACAACAGTAATCAAGCTAGTGTGCAACAATTACAACTAAAACAAGAAATCGTCATACCTGTATTTCGGGTAGTATCCCATTTCCATAAATAGCAGCAATAATAGATATGGAGGTGAAGGCATTCATACTCCTTGTTAATGATGAACTTTCCAAAGAATAGTCTCTAGGAGGCGCATTCTTGGAGGTACCTGTAGAATGACGAAACAACTTAGATCATTACTAGGATCACATGCAAAAGAAAATTGTACAAGTAACTAAAATTGCTATTTTAAAGATGGCATCAATATGTCAAGAATGTCACCTACCTACATGTATACAAGCACCAACTACAAGGAAAGTGTAACCCACACTGAGAAGAAGTGAACCAAGATTGAGATGCCTGAGGGAATGCAAGGTTGGAAGTTGAGAGAGAACAATCATCATGCCGGTCACCATTGCTGTAAATTCGTACAATTTCAATGAACCATGTGGAGAAAGGTTCGAGTACATGATCTTGTGCAAACAACCAGAAAAACAATTAATGTCAAAATTCTATAGGAATGACAATTTTACAAAAGTAATTATTTCACAACAAAGACAGACTTAAAATTGTATACTTAGTCATTTAAATTTTGGGTTCATCAACGCCAACCCCAACTAGTTTGGGATAAAGGTGATGATGATGATGATGATGAAAGACAGACTTATATCCAAGCAATATATCTAACATGGTTATATCAGAAGTTCAGAACAAAGAAACCATAGTTGACCACTGGACAACGATCAATGTTGAACCATTACCTTATTAGATATATCTTACATAATGTAAGGTAAAATTATCATTTTAATCAAGAAAGAAAAAGACGGGAAAAGGGAATAAAAGAGAGAGTTCAAATCCTCTCTTTTAACCCAACAATAATTGGATAACTGTTGAAACAAACCCAACACATAATTCATATACATCCTTAATATTCCTTTTGTTTGAAAAAATCCTGTTTAAAAGAACAGAACTGTCACATAATTAGACTATAGTACTATACTATGTCCAATGGACCATCAGTTAAAAATTGTGGGCTCTTGCATGCTTAAAGAGAACATGAGCGAAAAATGTAAACTAATCTCTGTTTTGAATTTGTCCACAAACCCAATAGAGAGTGGAAAGGATAAGCACAAGTTTCAAAACCAATCTCAATGCCAATTCAAAGCTTGAGCCCAAAAGGAATTAGTCCCTTGCCAAGCTCCACTTTCACTCCTAAGCAATTATTGCAAATGAAAACTTAATAAAATGGACATGGCGGAAAGATATTTGTAGCAATTAACTTAAAAGTTACATTAAGTTGAACACAGTCTCATCGCTTGCATGTGTGCTCTACTACTCAAGTGTGCACTTTAGCAACCCACATTTCCCACAAAACAAGTAGAAATTATCAAGGCAGGCTTGCAAAATGCAAAAATTAAAAACAACTATACACACAACAAGAAGATCCTTTGGCTTGCTGTGCTTTGATTTTCTGACACTAGGTTGTTGTATTCTTCCACTTCCCTTTATGTAGGCCTTCATGGTTGCAGTAGCTTTGTCATTCGACTTTGTTTCTCCTCGACACTTTGTTACCCATAGCAACACAAAACAATTTTACACAAATGCTGCTAACCAAAGCATACTTATAAACATTTACCTGACATCTTTGCTGCATCAGTGAAAATATATGCTGCAATCCATTTAATCCTTTTGCTCATTTAATTAAAAAGGCCGCCAAAGGGAATAAAGTTCTTGGCTCCTGTGGCTTGTTGGAAACTTGAATCAACATCCTTCTGTTTCTTCTTCTTTTGGCAATTCTCTTTCTTTTCTACATTGAAATGAGGAATGCATCTCAGTTGTTCATTGAAGTTTCAGAAATTTGAAGCAACACCACCGCCCCCACACCCCCCTCCCGGCAAAAAGAAAAGAAAAAGAAAAGGGACACCCACCATTGTTTTATATCATTTGAAGCACAACTTACAGTTGCCATCCACTTAGTTCAATAACATACAATGAAAGGCAGAGTTATCTAAACTTCTAATGGCGTACTAAAATGCATTTTTGAGACAGCTAAGAAAACATAAACACGAGGACAATAGTTACTCATATAGTAGCTTTTTTGTCTAAAAGCAAATAGAAGTAATCATGCTAAATTTTCTGATAACATAGCTTCATTACTGATAACATAGCTTCATTACTTATAATGAACCCATTGTCATTCATTTTGATGGTCTCTTGTGATCACCCTAGTAAACCTACGGATCTATGACTAAACATTCACTGAAGTCATTTCAAAAATAAAACTGTTGGTTTCAAATGCAACACTATCCCCAATTCTACAAATAAAATGCATTCTGCCAGAGTCAAGACAAGTTGCTTCCTAGGACATCAATTTTTAAAAGAAAAGGAAACAGTTGAAAAAGTTAAAAACTTTCTGGATAAATGCGGGAGAAATTAAATAAAGCACAAATGAAGAAGTAAAAATTTCAAATTCTCTACAACATATTCAACAAAACCATAAATATTTACCTTTGCAACGGTGCCATCTCACCTGAAATATAACACCAGTCTTGGGAGGAGTTATGGCAATGACTCTTCCAAACAAGTAAAAGGAGGATATCTTAAATAAGCATATCTCATATTGAAATTGATGTAAAAACATCAAGGGATGAAAAGAATTCCATTTTACTATCCATCTTTCACTTTTTCAGACTTATTAGATTCTTCTCCTATTGTCAACACGTGCTCTTTTGGGCAGCCCAGCTTCAGAATTATTCACACTTGATTGTTGTATCTTATTAAGCCTCTCTCTAACCAGGCGAACAGTTTGATTCATAGATTGCGATGAAAAATACTCCTTATTAGAAGAAACAAATGTCTTGGAAACCGAATCTCCACTTGTAACTGCAGTATGGGAAACTCCAATCTCCCCTTGTCTGAACTCTAAGGGCTGATCGTCCACCCGGTACTGACTATGCATCCCAGAGCTACGTTTTGACACTCTAGAGGAATTCAACCGTGCAAGAACTTCCCTTCTCCTCCCTTCTAACTTCTCCTTCGTGTCTGATAAGCTCTCGAAATGTGGGGCATAGGAAACCTGCAGCCTATTCCCTAGAAAAACAAATTCATCTAATTTTCTTTTGGCAAACCTAGCATTATCAACCCTGAAAAACTTAATCCAATAAACGTCAGTGAATGGCTCACAGTCCTCAGCATCCATTGGTTTACACTCTCGACCTCTCCATAATTTGAAAATAGTTTTAACAACTCATCACCACAACCCAGTTCAGGAACATTCCTAGCAATCAAGTACTTGATTCGCTGCAAACAGTATAAACCCGACCACAGGGGGCTCATCTTTAAAACGAGGCATAATGGACCTCCTACAAAAGCTCCTAACCTCCTTCCCACAATTTAACAATCCTCTGCAAACTTCAACCTAATTAAAGCCTCCCTAAATTATATTACAACCCTGAAATGAAAACAAAACTTTCAAAATTCAGCATAAATTAAAGCTCAATTGAGCAGAAGGACATATCGGTCAAGGCCAAAAATGAGAAAGATCTGAAATTACGGAAAACTACGAAATACAGGCAGAGAAAACATGGAAAGACTATCAGCTTAAACCGAGCTCTCCTAAATGCGCTCGATCAGAACCCAAAACAAATGCAAATTTTAACAAATAAATGACCCAAATCAACCCGGTTAAAAATGTGAGCTTTGAATAAAAGAAAAGGAGCTCACATGAAAGTCCAGCTGTTGGATATGATGGCGGAGAATACCTGGGGAAGAAGAACTCTGTTTGAAGACTGGACGAGATGAATCGGCTGATGTGCTCCGGTGGTGGTCGCTGCATGCGGAAGGAACGAAGGTTCCATTGCCGGGCCTGAAAGTACAACTTGTTGATGCCGACAATAATGATTCTGTGGACTTTGTGCTGGCCCAGACCAAATCCGAAATTGGCCTGTCCAGATCTAACTTTGGGCCCTATCGAATCAGATGAGATGTCAAGCTTCAGAGCAGAAGCTACAGTTCTGAAGCTTGAACTGAAATTCTGAAGTGAAAAGAGAAAGAAGGGAGAAATTGATTAAGCTGAGAATAAAGACAGAGATGGTTAAGAGTAGAAGAAAAGAGAGAATTAGAGAGAATACAACTAGTCCAGCTAGGGGTGCACATCGAGTCAGTTTTCCGTTGTTCGAGTTGTTCGTTCGGTTGTTCAGGTTGGCCATTTTCAAAGGCCAACTCGAAAACTGAACCGACCGGTCGAATTCAATTCCAACCGACCAATTCAAAATTCGGTTTTCGTTCGAATTCGACCGAGAAAACGAATTTCGAATTCGGTTCAATGCGAACTGAATTTATTCAATTAATTCGACCCAATTCGGTTTTAACACAGAACCAGCAAGTCAGCAACACAGAAACAGCAAGAAACAGAAAACAGTAACACAGAAACAATAAAACAGCAGCAACAAGCAAATCCTTATCAATCTATCCAACACATTTTATCCTAAAATGCGTGAAAATGAGTTAGCCTACAAAAGCTGGCCATTCAAATCTATGCATGCCAACAACTTCATTTGAAAGCCTACTAAAATCACTACAGAAGTACAAAGCATACAAGATGTGTTGCACCTCAGTCATTCAATACCCTGCAACAAAACAGAAATGCACACCCCACGAACCACACAAACTGCACGGACAAGTCAAGACTGATGCTCAAAGTGTCAAGAAACGGTCAAGAAAAAGAGAGGAAACAGTCAAGATAGCTATGATTTACTCTTCCAAGCTTTCAACCGAAGGGTGATGCAGATTTGAGGATTGATGGACCAAGCGAGCTTCAGCTAGGGAACAGTGGCAGAGCTTCGAGCTGAATGACTAAGCTGGCTTCAAGCTAGCGAACGGTGGCAGAGCTTCAACCGAGCTTCCGGAGCGGTGGCAGACAATGGCCAAAAAAATCAGCTTGATTCGGGAACGAAAACGAGCTGATTGCAAGAAATGGGGACCAAGATTCGGCAGACCACAGCCTTAAACCTAATTGAAAATTGAAATTTGTGAATGAACTGAGCTGGGTTCGGTAGGAGGACAAGACAACAACCCTAAGGCTCTGCTTTGGTTCTATGGAATTATAATTGAATTAGAATTGTAATTATATAGAATTGAATTTATTATATTAGAATTCCAAATTCTTTAAATTCTTTTGTTTGGCAAATCAATTGATTTAACATAGAATTCATTTATAATTCCAAATTGTTTGTTTGGATATAAAAGAAATACATCTAAATTGAAATTCTATGCATTCAAAGGGTTAGTATTAATATTTATTCATATGTGACAAATAATTTTAATCAAAAAAGGAAAGTCAACAATTGATAGAAGGAGGCCAAAAGAAAAAGAAAAGAAGGGGCTCCAGGACTACCATCTTCAATCACATAAAAGTTACTCATGAAACTGCAAACACACATACACAAGGAGTATTTCATTAAAGAAAACGTTGTTCAAAGCAAACAAACATTCATCCGACCGGGCATCACATAAATGCATTCTTCCATGCACGGAAATAACCCAGACTTTCAAGTTCTAAAGAAACTAACTGACAGTAAACAACATGAAAGAAAGGATTGACTCCACAAAGGCCATTGAAAAATGAATAAATCCCTCCAAGCTTCAAAAGTTTAAGAAAATGTTGATGAAACTCTCTCAAATCTTCATAATATTCTCCATAGGTATCAAGAAAATCCCCGCCACATTGAACAACCAAATTAGTGGGACTTCAAAGGCACCAAAATAGTAGGTAATATAAGTCCAAGCCACACAAATTTTTCCCTCTATCAAGAGAAACACATCCAGAACATGAACTGGCTCAGAATCTATTGATTTCCATTGTTGCATAATAATTTGCTTCAACAGTATGCTGCAAATTGGGTCAATATAAGAAAGTAACATGTGACAAGGTGTGAATAATACATTACAAAGAAAATACAAAAGAAGACATGTGACCATGTAAAAAAGTGCATGCAGCAAGTGATAAGATAGCCACTATGAAAAGGCTGCATGACTCGAGACACCCATCCCCTTTCAAGGCTTGTTCGAGTCATTTAGGAATATGGATAACAAGAAGACAAATAACAAGAACAATAGTAAAAGAAAATCTTGATGTTGAAATGAACGTAGTGCAAATATTTAGCGGACAAAAATGCTCCATCACACAATTTAAAAGACAAACCAATATCCTGGCAGAATTGCAGCCAGGGAGGAGCAAAAATATACCAATTGGACCGTTACAGCAAGAAGCTTACCAAACAAAGAGAGAAAACCCAGTTTTCCCATCACAAAACAAGAAATTCTGAAATGTACATTTTGCAGAAAGTGGCAGACATTTAAGGCTCTATAACCAAAATCAGTCCAGAAAATGTAAAATGAAAATTCAGACAAGATGAAAATTCAGACAAGCACCTTAAGACCAGCTAAAATTTTATCAGACAAGATTAGTAGTGCTGCCACTGCCAGTGCTCCTCACTTTTGATCATTTCGTACAAAGTGCATCCAGATTCCAGGGGTAACAACTTTAAATCACACCATAATACAAAAACAATTCCAGCTGCCTCAATAAAGAAATATACTCTTTCTGTTAATATTAAAGAAACTCGTCTGATCTTGGAGTAATCCAGGATGAATTTATTATCTGACAGAATTTATTATTTGACACAGAATCATCCCATAAAATTATAAACAGACCAGGGTAGTTACACCACTTTGAAGTTAATGCCAATAAAAAGCAAGATGTCATCTGGAGGGCCACTAATTCAGTACATCCATTATCAGATCACCAAGAAAATGACACCCTTGATCAGCAATCAAGTGCTCCAAACTACAAGCAACACCCCGGATCCCCACCCCAAAAAGAAAAAGAAAAAACCAAAAAACAATCACAAGCAAATGGTTGCTAATAATATGCACCCCAAAAAAATTCACTCAAGCAGACACAAATTAACAATCTCATTACTGTAACTTTCCCAAAAGAATTTTCCCATAAACATCTAACCTTTATCATCAAAATCCCCCAAAACCACAACCCAGTTTAGCATAAACACTTATGCAATGAATCACACATCATAGTCTAGATTCAAAGATGAAAGTTAGATCAGAAAAGCAAAACTTACAGTGAACAAGTTTTCAAATTAATACATAAATGTTTACCTGAAATCCCAGTAATTTGTTTAGGAGTAGCTTAGCAGAGAATCCTATAGTAGCGCCTCATTTGCAGCCTCCTCACAATATATTCAAACACATATTCACACAAAAAAAATAACCTTTACTAAAACTTAAAACAAATGAAACCCTAATTATATCAAAATATAAAAAAGAACAAGAATATAGACATTTGCGGGAAAATAAGGACCTTCAAGATGAATCAGCCAATTCTCGTGTATTCACTGATTAAGCTTGAGGCCTGAGCAACCAAAATAATGGAAATCTACCGGTGGGCCGTTTAAGAATCCTAAACCAATATTGTAAGAGCGGGTTAACGATTATTTAATTCTCCATCCTCGAACTCCGATCTCCTCTCGCCCGAAGACGAACACAATTTCAGTTGTCTGAATGAAGTTTTAGAGCGCATATGTAGCAAAAGAAAACGTCCGTCAAGTGACGAAGAGGTAGGGGCGAACGAACTATGTTCGTTTGTTAAGTTAAGCGAACGATAAAATAAACACATTTTAACGTTGCTTAATAAACGAACACGAACAATAAGTATACGTTCGTTTATTTATGTTCGTGAACAAGCTCGTTTAGTGTTTGAACAAGCTCTTAATGTTCGCTTAAAGCTCGCTTATTGTTCGCTTATATTAAAATAATAATAATAATATAATATAATAATATATATAATAATAATATTTGTTGATCATTCATAAAAAAATTTGTTGTGGTGTAGTGGTAAGTAGACACATTAGAGACCGTTCAATTCTCAATAACGCTATTTGTTTTTTCAATTTGCAAATGTGTTTGTTTATTTGTTCGCGAACGTGTTCGTTTAAGTGTTCACAACGTGTTCGTTAGTGTTCGTTTACTCGCTCGTGAACGCGTCGATAAGTGTTCGTAACGCGTTCGTTAACGTGTTGAATCGCTCGTGAACACTAATAAATGAACATAAACGAACACTACATATTTCACAAACATAAATGAACATGAACAACTAAAATATAAACGAACATGAACGAAGCAGTCTAAAAATAACGAATAAGAAAACGGCAAGCCCGCTGCTTATGTGTTTCTGTTCTGACATTACTAAGAGGGCTTCAAAATTTACCCGTTTTCTTGTTTTGACCCAAATGAGTTATTAACTGATTTTGAGACCGCGTGTTTTAATGCGTAAAGAATTGGAATTAGAAAATTTGAGGGTGAGTAAAGAATTAGATTTTAATTGAATGGAAATAGAATTGGAATAGATTTCTAATTCTTACATTTTTTTATTAAAATAAACACAAGAATTGGAATTGAGTTTTTAATTTCAATTTTAAGTTTCAATTCCATGTAATCAAACATAGCCGTAAGGCCGCTAGAGAGAAAAATTATCGCTTTTAAGGGCAAACCAACGTATGAAAGCGGTACAAATTTTCTCGTTTCATGAATAGATTTTCTTGTTCATGGAACAATTAAAATTTTTGAATTTTAACATTCATGAACAAGTTACCGCTCATGAACGTTTTTTTTTTGTTGCGATCTCTATACGGTAGTAGCAGATCCGTCCGACTATTCAACGCTAGTAATGTAAACGCATGTATCTATCTCGGGCTATTCAACGCCATGCGGTAGAGTCGAGGCGGCACTATTCAACGCGTCTGCAAGTTAGATTCACGCCACTTGAGTGCAAGTTAGAGATTTAGTTCTAGTTTACACCACGTGCCCTTAGTGGCCTACTTGAGATGCGTGGCATTACGCGTGTATAGATTAGTGTCCCAATATAACCTGGATTTTTGTATTTTGGTACTTTGGGTTGTTCAGGTTGTCCAAGTCCTCAACCCTTCCTGCCTTGTGCGAGTTTAAATTCGGTTGAATTTGAGTCGTTTAGGTTGTCAACCTTTGCGCCTAGTGCGGGTTTTTATTTTGTTTTTCTTTTTCTTTCCATTCGTGTTGTTCTGGGGATTTTGCCTTTGTGGGCTTTTGTTTCGTGGGTTATATGTTGTCTTGATGTACACCACGAAACCCTCTACGCCCTCATGGCTTGTACATTTGCCATTGTGCCTTTTAATCTACTATCGTTTCGAAAAAAAAAAAAAACACAGCCTAATTGCAAATTGGAAATGCTAAGTTTTTAATTTTTTTAAATTACAAACCTATATTTATACCTAAATTAATTTTATTTTTAATTTGGCCAAATTAAAATAATTATTATTATAATAATACCCATAATTTATTTCTATTTTAATTTTAAACTTAAAAAAATCTAATTTTATTCAATCACATCCTCAAAATATATTTATTTCTTTCAATTGCACCCTCAATATTTTAATACAAAATTTAGTGAATTAATATAATATTTCATTTTAATATGATGAATTAATAAAATAGTAGTGATCAATTATAATTTCCAAATGAGGACCAAATAATTGTTAATTTATCATGATTAACTTTTTTCCCATTAATTTTCTTCTAAAAAATCTATACACGCTATTTTCCCTATTTTTTCAATTATTTATCATTCTCATAAATAATTTTTACATTTTTTAAATAATTTTCTTTTTTCTATTATGATTTAATATACTAATATTATTATTATGATTTTAATATATAGTTATCAATTCTTCAAACAGTACTATAAGAATCATTACCAAACATCTCTCTTGTAAATTGTACATGTTTCAATAGCAATGTCAGTAATAATATATTTTGATTACAATGTTTGATCATATAATCTCACGAATAAGGCAAGGAGGGAGCCATTTTTATTGTTACTATTCCAGCTGTTCAAATTAGATTTACTTGTTTATGATTCGATTTTGATACTAGCCTATAAATTTACAACGATCAATGTTGAATCATTATCTTATTAGAGAAGCAAATTCAATATCTATATCAATATATATATATATATATATATATATATATATATATATATATATATATAATATAATATAAATCAAATAGTTTTATAAGTAAGTAAATAGTTACATTATATACATGCAAAGATGCACCTTATTGGTACATGATCTATAAATAAACATGTGTTCTATACAATAAATTGCAGATTAAAAGGTAAATAAAACTACATATTGATAATTTGGCAATGTTTGATATTTCAAACTTTTGACTTTGAATTATTAATAATTAACAGAAATTACAAGTAAATAAGTAAAACTTTTGAAATTATTAAATTAATAATAACTAATATCTAATTATTACTCACTAATCAATTTGTGCCTATATGGTTATTAACTTATTATTTTCAAACTACAAAATTATACACTCAAATAAGACATGAATAAGTTATTAAAGAAGAGAATTGAGCTCTCATATTTGTGTAAGTTAATAATAATAAATATCTAATTAATATTCATTAATTACTTTGTGGTGATTAATTATAAAGTTACACACTCAAATGAAATAGGGATGAGTTATTAAATAAGATAATTGCATAGTTTGTATTCTCATAAGTCATAAGTCATATGTACACAACTACACATGTTATTTTCTCTATTTTTTCCATATATATATATATATATATATATATATATATATTATTTTAAAATAATTTTTACATTTTTTAATAAATTTCTTTTTCCTTGTATGATGTAATGTACTAATAGTCTAATATCATTATTACGATTTAATATCTCAATGAGACAATGACTCAATTAGGACACTAATGCCATTATATTACAATTATCAAATCGATTTGTTAGTTATAAATTGTTTACTTAGTTAACAATTCAATAAAACTAAAATCACAAGAATTATATATATCTTTTACCATATAGCAATTAGCATATGTATCTATTGTAATGTAAATCAAGTAGTAATCTGAAGTAAATAATTACACCATCTACGTTACATATACCTTATTTAGTTATTTGTATCTGATTTACAAATAAATACATGTTCTATACAACAATTATAAATTCAAAAGTAAATAAAACCACACATTCAATTGTTTGGCAATTTTTTATATTTCAAACTTTAGAGTTTTGAATTATTAGTAATTAGCAAAAGTTAGAACTAAAAATTACTAAATAAATAAAACTTGGTGATTATTAAGTTAATAATAATGAATGCCTAATTATTACTCACTAATCAATTTGCACTTTTGTGGTTAGTATTATTAAATTACAAAGTTATATGTTCAAATGAAACATGGATAAGTTAGGTTAGATGAGAATTGCTCTATCATATTTGTATACTATATAGTATATACATCATTTTTCCTCACTTTTTTCATTTACTTATCAATTTTTTTCATAATTTTACACATTTTTAATAAATTTACATTTAATCTTCTCCAACATTTAATCTTTTCCAATTTACTATACTAATGACATTCGTACAATTATATATATACACATTATTTGTATATAATTTATACATATGTGTTGTATACAATAAAATGCAAATTAAAAAGTTAAAATACACATCTTAACAATTTTACAAATTATTTTAATTTTTAAAGTTTCACACACATATATAATAAATCAAATATAATCAAGCATATTTTTATATTATATTATATATATATATATATATATATATATTTCCTAAATATATATATATAAATTCGCTTCCTGCTTAATTCAAAATCGGTTTTCAATTTTGGTTTCAATATTCGATTTTGATTAATCCAAATTCGCTTTTTGGTTTTGCTGATTTTGAATCCAAAATCGGTTTTAATTTCGGTTTCAATATTGGTTTTCGATTTGAACCCCAAACTTGAAAACCGAATTAATTCGATTCAGTTCAACTCGACTTAAACCGAAAATCAAAATTTGGTTCCATTTTTTCGACTGACTTTTCAAATTCGGTCGATATTCGAATTAATTCAAAATTGCACACTCTAATTTCCACCTAATTTAATCAACTTCATCGACATATATAATGCACCTGATTAGCTAGTAACTGTAATTCTGGTAGGGTTAACTAACTATTAACTTACTAACTGAGCTAACCGTTTCCTGTAAAGTTAACTAAGCCTACTGTTTCCTGGGCGACACCGTTCCACTTGAGTTCCAAACATGAGATGTGTGTCTATTTGTGTGTCTTTTTGGGTGCTGTCTAACTAAGGAGTAGAGGCTGCCCAGGTGTTGTTGGATTATGCCCTAAAGACCAATCATATAATGATACTTTAGACATATATTGTATCATAATGTATATAATTAATGGCAATGATTATTATGCTTATTTCTATATCTGCATTTTATGAAATAAATATAATAGTAATGTTCTAAGAATTTAATTATTCTAAAATTATCCCTAGTCGAGTATTATCATAAAATGGGACAATGATAATGCATTAAGACTAATATGTGTGGCGACTGATGAAATGGTTCATGATATGAGATATCAAGTCAACACATGAGTACATCTTAGAGAACAATGTCTTTGGATTGACCATGAGAAATATTACATGAAGTGTCATAAATATTTCTCATAGTGATGATGGTGTAAATAATTCTTAGACTTGAGATCCTGAGATCCCAATATGAGGAGTTACATGTTTTGATACTACTAAACGTTACCCGTAAAAGGGTGAACCATAAAAGTAGTAATTGGATATGTAATAAATTATGTAGGGGAATGTTAAGTGATCAAGAAAGGATTTGCCCTCTTATATAATGGGAGTGATATCTTTGGGCCCTTGGTTGAGTAAGACCATAAAATGCATGGCCATGCTCAAATGAGTCGATATGTGATATTGGGCTCATTTGCTTAGATGTGTTTACTCGAGAATCAAGAAATACAAAGATTGAACTATCTGAGCATGACATGCTCCATGGCTCGCCTTCAATCACGATATGTAGGGCAAAGGATTTAATTACACGGTAATATCTATCACAAGAGAAGTAATGTCGAATTACTAATATTCTCATAACTTGGGTAATATTGATGTGTTGCTAGACACCGCTTATTACTTTTGGCATAAAATATATTTTATGTCAATGCCAACGTTATGAGAAACTATTGGGTCATACACTTAGATCGTATCCAAAGAAGTGCAAAATTCATGTGATAAAATTTTGGTTAATTTAAGAATCCTATTAAGAATAGAAATCTATCGTTTTCGCTTTTAAAACGATTTTGGATTTAGGCCAAAAGATTTTGGTTCTATTAATATTAATAAATCCAAAATGAGTTTTAGATTTATTAATTAAATAATAATCAAAATGGTTATTGGAAAATGAAAAGGCAACCATGAATGTATATGTAATACATTGTAACTCATTTTATGAAAATGAAAAGACTGAATTTATTGGAAAATGAAAAGATAACCATGTGCAACATATTGCAATTCAATTTCTGGTATATGAAATGTGAAAAGGCAGCTGTTCACATGGATACAAATGAAGAAAAACCTTTGGATGCAATGAAGAAACCGAAGGGACACTTTCATTGAGAGAGTTTTCCTTTTAAGCTTTCTTTGTTGAAGAAAATTGTGTGCTATTCTTGGTGCACAAATTTTATTCATTATTCTTCTCTTATTCAATATAGACACCACTCCTTATTTGAGAAATAAGAACAAAACCGAAATTTGAGTTGAGAACTCAAAAAAATAGAAAACCAATCCTTAAGTTGAGAACTTGAGGGAATACCTAAGTAACAAAATCTTAGCTAGCACTAAAAGAATTTTATTATTTCTTTCTTTAGTTAATTGTTTGACAATTAACTTGAGGCTTGGAGACGATTGTGTGGATACCATAGAGGCAATGCTAGATTGGTTTTGCTTGTGATTCGACAATCAACAATCTCTAACAATCAACAAGGCTACACTACCAGTAAGGTAACAATCTTCACTACCAATTTGATTTCACTTCGTATGGATCCTTGGAGGGAACAAAAAAATTTTAATTTCCGCTGCGTTCTTTGATTTGGTTTCCTACAGGTGTGTCATATTGTGAGACGATAATGATTAGATTTGCTTATGGCTAAGAAGTTGGCTAGTTTTGTTGAGTTTGTTTCCTTTGTTTTGGTCAAATAGAGTTCTATAATGGGATGAACCCATTCAACTGGCTTCAAGTTTTGTTGAGTTTGTTGAGGAAGATGACCATGTTACTAGATCACCATTCCAAAGTGAAAAGCACACACAGGCCCGACTGAGAGTGATGAGTAGGATAATGGACCGCTACTAAAAGCTAGGAGAAGCCGATATATGTAGAAAACAATTTGGGTCAATCTTAGCTGAAGGTTTGCATAAATGCAAGCCCATCCACCTTTACAAAAAGCTGTTTTTGGACTAATTTTTAAAATTCTTTTCCATATTCTTTGCATTTTCTGATATATCTCGTATCTCAATAATTTTTATTAAGTGTGTTTTCTCAAAATGTGAGTTTGGTGCTACGCTTGGAATTGATTTACTTGAGTCAAAATTTGTAGCATTCATATTCCATATTTGAGCAAATAAGATAAAGCACAATGTAAAGATAATCCATAAAGATTAGATTAAGCATGATCTCATTCATAACAAGTCACTCTCTCCTAATTAATACACTACCAAGTTGATGAATGATGTTCTCATTCATAACAAGTCACTCTATCCTAAGTAATACACTACCAAGTTGATGAATGATGATCAACTAGCAATTACACTACTTTAAAACAACAAATGGAAGATTAAATTAGCATCCATCCAAGATGTTCAACGGATCCCATTGAACAACAACAAATTCATCAAGTCCCGAAGGCATGTACGATGATCTTCTAGTTCTTTTGATATAATTTAGGAGGTCAGAATTAGGTTGAAGTTTGCAGAGGATTGTTAAATTGTGGAAGGGAGGTTAGGAGGTTTTGTAGGAGGTCCATTATGCCTCATTTTAAAGATGAGCCTCGCGGTCCGAGTTTATACTGTTTGCGACAATCCAAGTACTTGATTGCTAGGAATGTTCTGAAGTGGGTTGTGGTGATGAGTTGTTAAAACTATTTTCAAATTATGGAGAGGTCGAGGAGTGTAAACCAATGGATGCCGAGGATTTGGAGCCATTCACTGACGTTTATTGGATTAAGTTTTTCAGGGTTGATAATGCTAGGTTTGCTAAAAGAAAATTAGATGAATTTATTTTTCTAGGGAATAGGCATGAGTTTCCTATGCCCCACATTTCAGAGCTTATCAGACACAAATGAGAAGTTAGAAGGAGGAGAAGGGAAGTTCTTGCACGGTTGAATTCCTCTAGAGTGTCAAAACGTGGCTCTGGGATGCATAGTCACCGGGTGGACGATCACCCTTAGAGTTCAGACAAGGGGAGATTGGAGCTTCCCATACTGCAGTTACAAGTGGAGATTTGGTTTCAAGACATTTGTTTCTTCTAATACGGAGTATTTTTCATCGCAATCTATGAATCAAACTGTTCACCGTTAGAGAGAGGCTTAATAAGATACAACAATCAAGTGTGAATAATTTCAAACTAGGTCTGCCTAAAAGAGCACGTGTCGACAATAGGAGAAGAATCTAATAAGTCTCAAAAAGTGGAAAATGGATAGTAAAATGGAATTCTTTTCATCCCTCGATGTTTTTACATCAATTTCAATATGAGATATGCTTATTTAAGATACCCTCCTTTTACTTGTTTGGAAGAGTCATTGCCATAAATCCTCCCAAGACTGGTGTTATATTTCAGTGAGATGGCACCATTACAAAGGTAAATATTTATGTTTTTGTTGAATATGTTGTAAAGAATTTGAAATTTTTATTTCTTCATTTGTGCTTTATTTAATTTCTCCCACATTTATCTAGAAAGTTTTAACTTTTTCAACTGCTTCCTTTTCTTTTAAAAATTGATGTCCTAGGAAGAAACTTGTCTTGACTCGTCAATGCATTTTATTTGTAGAATTGGGGATAGTGTTGCATTTGAAACCAACAGCTTTATTTTTGAAATGACTTCAGTGAATGTTTAGTCATAGATCTATAGGTTTACTAGGGTGATCACAAGAGACCATCAAAATGAATGACAACGAGGTTCATGCCTAGTTTTTACCTGCTATTATAAGTAATGAAGCTATGTTATTAGAAAATTTAGCATGACTACTTCGCCTATTTGCTTTTAGACAAAATGCTACTATATGAGTAGCTTTATTGTCCTCGTTTATGTTTTCTTAGCTGTCTCAAAATTACATTTTAGTACGCCATTAGAAGTTTAGATAACCCTACCTTTCATTGTATGTTATTGAACTAAGTGGATGGCAACTGTAAGTTGTGCTTCAAATGATATAAAACAACGGTGGGTGTCCTTTTTCTTTTTCTTTTTTTTTCCGGGAGGGGGTGTGAGGCGAGGTGGTGTTGCTTCAAATTTATGAAACTTCAATGAACAATCGAGATGCATTCTCATTTCAATGCAAAAAGAAAGAGAATTGCCAAAAGAAGAAGAAACAGAAGGATGTTGATTCCAAGTTTCCAACAAGCCACAGGAGCCAAGAACTTTATTCCCTTTGGCGGCCTTTTTAATTAAATTAGCGTAAGGATTAAATGGATTGTTGCATATATTTTCACCGATGCAGCAAATATGTCCGGTAAATGTTCACAAGTATGCTTTGGTTAGCAACATTTGTGTAAAATTGTTTTGTGCTACTATGGGTAACGAAGTGTCGAGGAGAAACAAAGTCGGATTGACAAAGCTATTGCAACAATGGAGGCCTACATAAAGAGAAGTGGAAAAATACAACAACCTAGTGTCAGAATATCAAAGGACATCAAGCCAAATGATCTTCTTGTTGTGTGTATAGTTGTTTTTAATTTTTGCATTTTGCAAGCTTGCCTTGATAATTTCTACTTGTTTTGTGGAAATGTGGGTTGCTAAAGTGCACACTTGAGTAGTAGAGCACACATGCAAAGCAATGAGACTGTGTTCAACTTAATGTAACTTTTAAGTTAATTGCTACAAATATCTTTCCGCCATGTCCATTTTTTTTAAGTTTTCATTTGCAATAATTTCTTAGGAGTGAAAGTGGAGCTTCGGCTTAAGGGGCTAATTCCTTTTTGGCTCAAGCTTTGAATTGGCATTGAGATTGGTTTTGAAACTTGTGCTTATCCTTTCCACTCTCTATTGCGTTTGTGGACAAAATCAAAATAGAGGTTGGTTTATAATTGTGGCTCATGTTCTCTTTAAGCATGCAAGGGCCGACAATTTTTAACTCATCGTCCATTGGACATAGTATAGTACTATAGTCTAATTATGTGACAGTTATGTTCTTTTAAACAGGATTTTTTTCAAACAAAAGAAATATTAAGGATGTATATGAATCATAAGGAAAGGAACTGTTTTTTATTACAATTGTACTCGTATACAAGTTACGTAAATTATGAATGTATGAAAAATATTTTACACATTTGTGTGACATTATTTTTAATATAATAAGTTTATAAATTCTTTTTTTGTTTTTTATATATAGATAGGTTATCTCTTATGAATTATAAATTGTCTCCTCTAATTATTTTTAACATAATATAGGAGGTATAGAATATTTGTCCATGAATACACTGAGGGATTGACAATACTATAATAGTCATATCCGGATCCAGCTAATTTTATGCCCAACCTTAAATGTTTTCCCAAGTCTTGCTTTCTTTCAATGGTATTAGCCAATAGAATTAATTTAGCATTCAAATCAGGTAATGTCAAGTCACTAATGATACATAGAAAGTGAACCTCTACATTATAGGAATTGAAAGTGGTACAAATTAGAAGCTTACAAATTTTTATTATTCATAGGGCGATTGTCGGTGTGATTTGGTGTGATTTTGCTTTGTATCTACAGAATGTACCATGCAATGCAAAAGTTAGTTTTTTTTAAGTGTAGTGTAGCGTATGGATCCTTTGTTTGAGAGGTTTTGGGATTCTTAGTATGGGCGGAAGAGTTGAGAGGGATTATGGACATCGGACTATTGGACTTCAAGCTAGTGGCGTTCTAGGGTGCTATCGCCAGCTTCTCATCGAGGATTTTGTGTTCTAGCTTGGGAGGAGCGGCAAGCACGATGACAACGGCGTAAGTCCACGCAAGGACAAGAGTTAGGTCCAGTACGGTCGCAAGGTAACCGCTTGGTTTGTTGTTTGGTTGTTGTTGAGGAGTTGTGTAAGTAGAGGCCGGTTAGGATTGTAGTTCTTTTGGCTAGTTAGTAGCTATGAGGTATCGACCGTTGTGTTGGGGTATGCTTCCGTTTTATCGGTTATGCCTTAACCAATCTCTGGAGTTAGGTTAGTTGTAAAGAAGCACGCCCATTAAGGCTAATCCTTAACTGGACCTCTATGTAAAGTTTACCTTTGGGTATTCCATTCGTAATATATTTGGTTTGTTTTGGTAAAAATAAAATTCACTAATGATATCTTTTGTAATTAAAGGAAAGTGTTAAAATGAAGAAAATATTTCATGTGCAACTAGAGATAATTAAGGAGAATAGTTTTAATTTAAGGGGACTGTCTATTTATATATAGGGAGGATAAAAAAATAAATTTATGTGATTGAATTAGTACGCTAACTTATTTATTTTTCATTGTTTTATCTCAATGATATTAGTTATTTGGAGTTAATTTAGCATTCAAATGAATGATATCTTTGTAATAGAAGGAAAGTGCTAAAATGAAATGCAATAACATCACCCCTCACATATCAGCTAATACATGAGGTATGGATGGTTTTATTTTATTTTATTTTGGAGTCCAACACATAGTTATTGAAAAGTAATGGGATCAAATTTTTTTGCCAAACATGGATTTTTTTAAAGAAAAGAACTCCAAAAAAAAAAAAAGAATTTTATCCCCCAAACATGCCTCTGGAAAAAAAAAAAACACTCTGGAAAGGCCAAGACAACAAGGACTACAAAAGGAAAATAAAGGAAATCAACAAGTATATATAGTCCTGTTACTCAGAAGAAACAGAAGCGAGCTAGACAAGTACAGAGGCCCTCCCATTCATTTAGTGCGGGAAAGGATATGGAAACTATGAAAAAATTGGAAGAAGAGTTGGAAGAGTTGAGAGAAACATGCAACTCTGGATAAACAAGAGAAGGGTCATGGAGGAGGTCCCAATTAAGAGGGCTTCTCACCCTCCTCGAGGAAAAAGAAGCTGACATATTTGAAGCACTTCAACAGGATCTAGGCAAACATAAGACTGAGGCATACAGAGATGAGGTAACTTACTATTTTAAGCATAACCTACAAATGGCTTATTGGCTTTTGTTGGTGTTCTTACAATTTGTTTTCCAGATGTATTGAGCAATAATATTGTTGTCAGTAGTTTGGAACTCAGAGACACAAATGTCTTCTTCCCCCTGACAGAGATCTGGTCATACTTCTAGTTATTGTCTTCCCTGCATATTTGTCTCGCGCATCCTCACACTCACACAATGACGAAATTTTGCAGAAGATTAGCCACTTGTCCAATACGAGAGTCTGTCAATTGCCGTATTGTTTATGAATCGTATTATAAAATATGTTTTTGAGTTTTTAATATGAAAGTTATAAGATAGAATTAAAAAAATGTGGAAAGTTATCTTTACGCTTTAGTTTTGAGAGTTAAAATCCAATAAAGTCAGAATATTTTGTTAATTTAGTAGTTCACTTTAATCTCGTTAATATCTCAATTACACACTTTTTACCCCTTTGTGAAATACGTTCAAAGAGACCTTATCAATTGTTAAAATTAGTCGAATATAATATAATTTTAGTGCTCCCTAGTTGCTAGACATTTGTAACTCCATGATCTGGATAGGTCAATGTTTCGTTTTGGGTTATTTCTATTTTTTTCCCTTTAAGTTTTTTAACAATTAGAGGATGAAGAGGGCTGGGATAATAATCTCATCAATAATTCAACACAATTGCTCTAAGATAAAATATTTCATCGGCAAATGGCCTATATTTGATTCTCTAATTAGCCTACATAATAACATCCTTATAATCATGTTCTCCAATTAGTTTTAAATGCCCCTTCTGTTTTCTCCTAAATTTCCAAACCCATAAACTGTTGATCCTTTCAATTTCAAACCTATTTTACCTTTAGAGTTTGGAGGAGTTTCTAGTGTTCAAAATTTTCAATTATGTACTTGTAATATTTGGAAAGTGGAATAATCATATGCATTTGTTTCAATGTCTTACTTGGATACCAATTTCTTCAGATTCTACATATCTTTTCCTGGTTATTCTTTGATGAACCATTGGTGAAAGATATGCGTATGTTTTCTGTAGCATACATGAAAAGGCATGCTTCCATTATAAGAATTATCAAAAATTAAAAAGGATTTTTATAAACCTTTAAAAAATCTAAAGAAATTTATTATTTGTCTTCTTTACGTATTGCCTTTGCATATCCAACAAAATTTTGGATCAATGTTTATTTCACTTTCACGAAATTGATTATTTCACCTTTCCATGTCTTCTTAGATTTGCCTAATTTGATCAAGGCATGATTTATTTTCTTCTTTCTCTTTTTCTTCCCTTTTGTCTTTTAAGTTTAACCATAGTTGAACTTTGCCCAATTTTTGAAATATTGAGGCTAATACCCCATAACAGCTAAATGGCATTTTCAACATAAATATTGACAAGTTCCCGTTCCGTTGAAATATTTACATCAAGCCCACACCGTCATTGAATTTTGTTATATGTGGCCATCCTTTCTAAGTTACATATGATCATAACATATAGAAAAAATAAATAAATAGACATGCATAATTTGATATGTCTGTTCAATTTGGTAATAGTATTCCTGGAGGAGAGAGGTCTCAAAGAAGGAATTTTCTTTTTAAGAAAAGGCAATATTAAATGACCATTAATTTATGGGGTTGGTTGCAGTTCTATTAATTATGCTATAAAATGTTGCAAACATATCCTTTTCATTTCTTTATCTCGTCTACATCTTCCAGTGCTTTGATTTTGAAGGTAGGACCATTGTTAAGTTCATGAATTAATTACGTTTACGTCTCAAAATTTAGTCAACTGTATATCAACACTTCCTGTAACTTTAAAAAAAAAAAAACTATCAATATCTCCCAACTTAAAATTAACCATTGAAAATTTTCAAAAACTAAAATATCCATCGGTTTATTAAACTAAAAATACAAATATAAAAATAAATTTAAAAGTTAAAAATAATATATATGACATTCAATCATAAATATTACTAGTTTATGATATTGTGGTTTTAAAATTTCATTGAATTTCATAATTTTTTCTTTAAATTTAGAATTTTATTATTATTTTTATTGTGCACCAATTTTTTTAACCCTCAAATTCAAACCTAAATACATAAAAAATATACTATTTAGTCAATTTTATACAAGAAATACTTTTTATATTTTTCATAAAAAAAAATTGCAAGTGCAGTTTTATATAAAATAATTAATGAAAAAGGTAAATCTAACTATAAAATATAATTTTTTTACTGATATCATCATTACAAGGCTAAATGTTAAAATTTAAATTATTTAGAGAAATTTCGTAATTTCTTTAAACAGTAAAAACTATTGATAATTTTATCAAATTTTGATAAAGGTAAAGATAATTAACTCTAAGTTCATTTATACTGATACTAATGAAGTGTCACTTTCTGATGTTGTTTTGATTCTTTGAAGGTTGGACCATTGATAAAAACTCTTAACTATGCACTGGGGTCCTTGGAGCAATGGATGTCAAGTATAAAGGTGCTTCTCTTCCTCATTTTATAACTCTCATACACCTAAATATAATGTTAAGGTTCGTATTTAGCGTAAAAATGTCACCGCGAAAATGTATAAAAAAATTACAACATACAATGTGATCGTAAGGATTTAATTAAAACTTTTGATTTGCTAAGATTGTCATCTATAAAATTATTGGATTCTTCTAGTATACATTTCAGGTGTTATTTTCCTAACACATAAACTAGGTATATAACTTTCTCTCTGTTTGTTAATTTTGTGTAGTAAGGAAAACAAAAGGCAATGAAAAGTGAAAATTCAAAAGTATATTCAACCAAAGAAGGAATAAAAAAATGAGTTAAATACTTGTAAAATGTTTTGTGGTTCCTACAAGGAGGAAAGTTGAAGGAAAATATGAAATCCACCAACCTTCAAATGTCCATTTTTCTTTGGAAGGATCAAATAATTAAAAAAAGAAGAAACTGAGGCATACTATAAAATAATATGTTTATTTGGAATTTTTAAGAAATGCTGATTTAATTTAGTATTACCATAATCGTGTGTAAAATAAAACAAGTGCTAAAAATTTTTGTTTGATTTTCAGGCTAAATTGCCACTTGCTGCATTCCCTGCTACGGCTGGGTTGGTCCCAGAACCTCTTGGTGTTGTCCTCATTATTTCGTCTTGGAATTTTCCCTTTGGTAAGGCCAACTTCAAAATTTCACCTTTGAATGCTTAATTATGAAAATTTGAAAATTAAATTTAGAATCAACGCCCTTTTTCCTTGAAAGTAAGAGATGAACAAATTCTTCAGACAATAATTTAGTTCCTAATAGCATTTTGGATGCAAAATATGAAAATATGATAAGATACACTCACGCTTTATCCAAAGAAATGAACTTTTATAGGATAAAATTCCATTTAAAATTAATCAAATTAGTGTGATTGACATTCACGTAGAAGCAAGTAAGAAAGATGCATACATAAATATTGTTATAGAGTGATTGAAGAGTAGAAGCACTTAACAAAAAATGCATGCATAAATGTCAATGTAGAGACTAAATTATAGCATGGTTGTTAATGCCTTGGTGCTTACTTTAGAACTTTGAGTTTGAATTTTACAAATTGTATATATAAAAAAAAAGTATTGTAATTTCCTCTCTTTCTTCAGTCCCAAAAAAAAAAAAAATCAAAACGTGAGTTTTTTTGTTTTTTTAACCAAACAAACGATCATTATATTGAGTGATAACAATGTTACATGTATAGCATCGCTCATTGGCAATGAAAGTCTTAGAAATCGCAATGAGTTTATGAATCTAACCGATGCACGAGAATCGGTTAAAGAAACTACATAGCTAAATTTTTTTAGCTAAAAAAACAAAAAGCAAATAATACTTTACATTTTAATTTGTTGGTCTCTCTATAAGAATCGCAAGTGCATGCCATAAAAAGAATCAACACAAACAATGATTATAGTTTCTGGGACCTAGTTTTTGCCCATGCCATTCTTGACACTGTCTTGTATATCGATTGCTCCTCCTTTCAAACTAGTACATAAACACATCCAAGATAGAGAAGAAAATCTTAATCAATAGGGATCGAGTCCCTAATTAATAGAGACATAAAACTATTCTAAAAAAAAAAAACCCTCAACCGCACGTATATCACTCCAAAAGTTGCCCACAATTATTGTTTATCTGGCCGCAGGCTTTTTTGACTTGCGATTCCCGTTCGTTAAATGGAAAACTGTTTCGATTTCATAAGAATGCAAAATATGTAGGTTTGTCACTGGAACCAATTATTGGGGCAATAGTGGCAGGAAATGGTGTGGTGCTAAAGCCATCAGAGCTAGCTCTAGCGAGCTCTACAGTCCTTGCCAGTACAATCCCAACTTACTTGGATAATACAGCAATAAAGGTTGTATAAGGTGGCCTCTCAGTTGGTGAGCAGCTATTGCAACAGAAAAGGGACAAGATTTTGTTCACAGGTTAATTTTATCATTTAAACTTTTTTTTTTCCGAAACGATCATTATATATGCATCCAAAAGTGACACATATACATCATAGCCCACTGGCTATAGGGACCTTAGCTCTCATAACGAGACTAAGTGAGACAATATAGAAAACCCAAGACATGGGAATTCCATACTGCGAACCACCTCAATCACAATAGCCAACCGATGAGGCGCAAAAAGAATACAATATTAACAATCTCATCCAATCACAAAAATAGAAAAAAATGAGTGAATAATCATAAACCAAAACAAATAGGCTCTAGTCACTCGCATGCATCAGACACCGTGCAAAACCAACCTCCTTGAACTCAAGCCGCCCCAATGCCCCATCCACGAGCACTTTCTCCTCTATCCAATCCTTTTGAAAGATCCTGATTCCTAGTCTTCCGTGAGCATCCAAAGAATATGGATCATTAACCCCACTGTCTCACCACCGATCATCTTTTCTCCCACTGCAAATGGAATCCACCAATGTCGAAAACTAGAATCCCCAAGCCGGCCACCTAAGTCAAACGATCTTCCACACCAACAATGCTCGAGGACAATACAGCCAGGACATGCTCAAGATTTTCCTGCATTTCCCCACATATATCACAGATTGGATCATTGCAAATGCCTCTCTTTACCAATTGAGCCTTAGTTGGAAGAAAACCATGCCAACAACGCCAGAGAAAATGTTTAAGCTTCCCCATGATGTCGAGCTTCCAAAAACACCTCCAAACCACCTTCATGGCATCCCTAGCCAAGCTACTCTCTGGGCCAAACAGCATAACCTGCTTCTCCTTAAAAGCATGCAAATAGGCAGACTTGACTGTATAGTTACCTTGACAAGACAAGCGCCACACAAATTTGTCCCTACGATCACCAAGGGACAGAGATCGAGGAATTGCTATGATAGCCTCTGCAGCAATCGGAGTTAAAAGCTGGCGCACCAAATCCACATTCCAGCTATCACCCCTGACATTAAGAAGTTCATGCACCTTAGTTGGCCAACCACTCTGGTCCGCAGAAGTAATAGGTTGGAAATGTGGTAAGTCAGGAATCCAAGGATCATCCCAAATACGAACTGATGTACCATCTCCCACCTGATAAATGACTCCTTGATGGAGAATATAACATGCCCCCATCCAGCATTTCCATAGCCAAGACACATTCCGTCATCGAGGCTTGTAAAAAGTCCTCCCCGCGAAAATACTTGGCCTTGTAAATACTCAATAGGAGATTCGGCTGTACTAAGCCGCCACAGTTGTTTTGCAATGAGAGCATAATTAAAAACCTGAATATCTTTGAACCCCAGACCACCCTCCTCTTTAGGCCAAGAAAGATCCTGCCAAGTTTTTCAATGGATTTTAGATCGATCAGCACCTGAATCTCCCCACCAGAACCGGGGCCAGGCGAACAATATTCTGGCAAACACCTTTAGGGAGTTTGAAACAAGCTATCACATAAGTAGGAAGAGCATCAATCACAACTTTAATGAGCACCTCTTTACCCACAGAACTAAGAAACCGACATTTCTATCCTTGCATTCGACGTTGGACTCCGACTACATAATAAAACACATCTTTCTTCGACCGCCTATTATCATTGGGTGGCCAAGATACCGTGCATTCGGCTGCTTTTTAATACCATCCAAAAGCTCACAAATATCTGCCCTCAGCCTTGATGTAATGTTCGTACTAAAAAAAATAGAAAATTTTTCCCAACTGACCATTGGCGTAATAACAACAGAATCGGATAACAACGCCTTGACTCGCATGCTTGCCCCAAATCCGCTTCACAAAAAGAATGGAGTCGCCTGCAAACAATAAATGAGTAATTTGCGGACCCTATCTACTAACCTTCAACCCCTTATATTTCCCCCTCAAACTGGCTTGCTTAAGCATATTCAAAAAAGCCTCAGACACCACTAAGAACAAGAAGGGAGACAACGGGTCACCCTGTCTAATACCCCGTGTAGGTTGAATGTACCCACATTGCTCACCATTAATATTAACCAAGAAGGTCGAAAAACTAATACATCGCCAAATCCAACCTATAAAGGTACTAGAAAACCCCATGCGCCTAAGGATCTCACGTAAGAAACTCCACTCAACCTGATCATAAACCTTTGCCATATCAAGTTTAATAGCCATCAATCCCTTAATCCCTCTACGGCGAGACTGAAGGGTATGAATACACTCATGTGCAACAACAACATTATCTAAAATTTGCCTCCCTGGAAGATACGTAGCCTGAAAAGGACTGATGCACTCATGAAGACAAACCACTATCCTGTCAGCCAAGATCTTAGAGATAATTTTATACACCACATTACATAAGCTAATCGGTCGATAGTGCCCAACCGAGATAGGATTAGATCACTTAGGGATCAATGTAATGAGTGAATGATTCACTGACAAGCAAACTATTATGCTCAAAAAAGACTTCACAAAGACAACACAAATCAAGACGAATGACATTCCAATAAGACTGGAAGAAAAGAGGAGTCATACCATCGTGCCCCGGGCCTTATTGGGATGCATATGGAAAAGTGGCACTTTTGATTTCGAATCCTCAACAGACACGTTAACTTATGATTCGTAGCTGCCGTAATTGATCGTGGAATGCCCTCAAGGTCTTCATGGGGAAGCCTTGGCCTAGAGGTCAAAAAAACACTTATCAAAAAACCCTAGAATTTCATCCTACACCTCTTGCGTGTTAACACATGGACTCTATCAAGCTTGACCAAGTTACCAATGATTTTGCTTACGCTTATCAATAGTGGAGGCGTGAAAAAACTTAGTGTTTCTGTCCGCCTCGCGAAGCCATTGGATTCGTGATTTTTGGCACCAATAAATCTCTTCATCCTGATAGGCCCAATGGAGGTCCTTCCAAGAAACCCCATTCACGCCAATTCTCGTTGCCTCCCCCCGATAAGTGATCCATTTGTTCCTTAATGCTCACAATGCGCCTTCAGAATTATGCATATTTTCCGACTCCGTTTCAAAAGGCCCACTCGTGTACTCCTATTTTAGCACAAAGTCGATACATTGGGGACCCGTGATACACTCTACCCCAAGTAGCCACCACAAGTTTACCGATTTCCGCTTTCTCAACCCATCGCTTATCAAACATGAACCTCCGCTCGAGCCTTATGCACTATAGGTGGACATCCATCAAAAGAAGTGAGTGATCGAAGAAAACATTTCACATGATAAGCTATAACCCCGGATTATAGCTTCCACAAAACCTATCAAGCCGAAGCCACAAAACCCTATCAAGCCGAGCCCACAAAACCCTCACCTTCCCGACATTAGCCCAGGTGAAACACCTGCCCGTAAAAACCAACTTCCCCTATCCCCATATTAGAAACAAACGAATTGAAAGGTTGACATTCAACCACTGAACGGAGCCGTCGTCCTTTCTTCTCAGCTGGCCTCAATATATCATTAAAGTCGCCTGCCAAAAACCACATGTCACCCCAATGAGGTCGCCGCTGCTCAAAATGCTGCCATTGCTCATGTCGAAAGCAACAAGCAAGATGAGCATAGAAGAAAGCAACCCAAAAAACCTATTCTCCCCTTTGATTTCACAATGTAACTGAAAGCAAAAACTAGTAGATATTATCTCATGAATACCTATATTCTCACTCCAACAAACAAACAACCCACCTTTGGTACCATTGGGTTCAACAAAGATGCCATCTATCTCGACATTTCAAACCTTTACACATAGTTGCGACAAACGCTCTTATCGCTTAGTTTCAGAAAGAAAAGTAAATCAGAAGGTGAGATCTCAAGACCTCTTGTAATTGGGAAATTGCAGAAGGTCCTCCCAAACCTCTACAATTCCACACACATACCTTCATTGCATGGGGGCATTCACTACCGGCCTCCATAACCATCAACGATTAGCCACTTTCACATGAGGTTTTGACACAAGACGCTTGCACCTCAGATAAAACCCCATCCATGGATAACATAGGCCGCTTGGCTTCAACTTGAACAACCTCATCAACCTCATTAATCCGCTCAACCCGACCCCCAAGTCGAACCCAACGTCGCTGGCCACCCTCCATAGCAACTTGGTCGCAACCGGGAGCTTCAATAGCTGAACTTGGGACATCATAGCAACGGAACTTCAACGTGAGAAGTCGAACATCGTTCAAGAAGAACAGACCTTAATTCGCCTTGTGTTGCGATCCAATCCAAAATGCCAAGAATAGAAGATCGACAAAGCATGAGCGTAAACAATAGCAATGGCAACAGACAAACTCCAGCAGGCACCACAGAACACTCCCAAACGTTCTGGAAATCAGCAATAACAGTGGGTAGCGGAGAAGCAATAGCATCAGCAATAGTGAGGGCGTTAATTGAATCAACAGCAAATTTACAATGTTGAAGTCCTAGAGCTGGAGAAGGTAGGGGCAAAACAGCATGCAAACCTTCAGCCACCTCCAAATCCAGATCAGTAGTCGGGAGAACAGGAGCACTAGCTTGCCGTCGTATCATCTCATGTGGAAGCAAAGGCTGTGGACCAAGCTTCATACCCCTTCCTCTATTGTTATCAGCTCGCAACCAGTCACCAAACTGCCCCTCTTTGAACTCACCACGGTGAAGCGCAAGGAGACGAGCGAGACACATCTTCTCCAAATGCCCAACCTTACCACAATAATAACAAAACGCAGCCAAATTCTCATATCGAAAGGAAATCCAACACGATTGAGAGCCAAGTTTCAAGCTTGTACCACGCAACAACGGCTTAGACAAATCAACAACAGCAAGAATCCACATGGTTCGGCCAGAAACATTACCCAAATCAGGAATGAAGAGATCACGAATTTGAGGGAATAATTGATTAAATTTGAAGCTCGCTCCTTGTAAGCCATTGAGGAGGCAGTTACAAACTTGAATCCACAACTCAACCGTATGAAAGTCATGCTCCAAATTCGAGAGGCGTACCACTCACGAAGGACAAGGAACCACTGGTTAAACATCCAAATTTACCTTGCAACACCCTCAATTTGTCCTCAAGATTCGAAACACAACCGAAATCTATTAGGGCCAAGTTCACGGACCTTAAAAGGAGCTTTCGTCGCCACATCAAACTTAATGCACTTTTAGACCAAAGAAATTCACCCGCCTATCACCAAAAACACACCCAAGACTCTGGAACACTCATCTAAATTGGCTTGAACATCCTACTCCGAATCTCAACACCTCTATCTTCAATCCTGAAAGCTCCAACCGTTGCATCAATGCAGAGACCGACCATACCATTGTTGGATTATCCCGCCACCGGATCCGCAAAGAAATCGCCACTGAACGAAGAAAGAAATTGAGAGTTGAGAGACCGAAGAAGAAGACCAAAAAGCTAAAAAGAAAAAAGAAAGAAACCCACTCCAAGCAGAGCTCCAAAGAAGAACACAAGACACAAACACAAACGAAAGAGCCATGTACGCACGCGGACTCTCACCGCGTAAGGAGGAAACTTAGCTCCTAAGAAAATAAAAACAAGCGCTTTAGTCACGTTATCCGCACCCCAATCGCACACGTAAATATTGAGGTCCTAACCGAGAGTTTTAGGCTAATTTCCTAGGAAAAAAACAAATGGAAATTGAGGCTTAATTACATCAAATTTTTGCACTTAAAAGGTTTTTTCCCTTAATTAATTATGTCAAAATGTAGAAATTTCCTTGTGATAAATTCATTAGCCTAGCTTTATTTTATGCTAATATCTATATTTGTTTCTCCATTTCAATTTGGACTCGTTATACATAGGGAATGCAAAAGTAGGACTGATAGTTATGTCTCATTGCTAAGCATCTAACTCTGTCACCTAGAATTGGGTGGAAAGTGCCCGCCATTGTTGATTCACTTTCTAATTCTAAAGACAAAAAGGTATAAATTCATGCATTCTTATCGTGAAAATCGTGCATCTTAATAGGTTTTTTTTTTTTGGGGTTTTTATTTTGGGGTTGAGGAGAGGGTGGTGTTCTTATTGAAAAAAACTACAAATAAATAGAAAAATCAATCACAAAGGAAGTCTCCTACATTTAGATTTTTAGTCTTTTTTCCTTTTATAATTCAAAATAAAATTAGTATGTATATTATCCCTTGATTGGCTTCTATTATGAATTCTATTTAAAGTAGTGTCCATCATGTGAAGTTACACGAAAGTCATTATGATGCTGCTCTTAGAAGTAGATTCCATCTATTTAAGTAGATTGTAAAATTGGAAAACAGACGCATAACAAGTTTAAATAGTCAATTGTAAAACCATATTTATAGCTGAAAACAATTTCACGTGAATTTAATACGTGATTATTTTAATATAATATGTAAAAAGAACATTAATGCTATCAATTGTGAAAGAATACAAAATTTTCATTTTAAAATATAAAAGACAAAAAACTATCAAACAGCCAAAACGAAATAACTATTTTGTGATTTAATCTTAAAACATATAAATAAATGAACAAACACTAAAGTTTGAACATTAAAATAAGCAAATATGATTAGCATATGACTTTCTCTTCTTTCTTTTTTTTAAAGGAAGGGTGAGAAAAAAGAAACGGTGATCAAAATTTGGTAAAAATTTAACTTTGAAACAAAGTTTCAATATCTCTATTACAAGTAGGAATATTATATATACAATTTACCCTAACAGAGTGCATTGGCCTTTAATTCATTGTTTTTAATCTACGCTTCTAGAGTAAGTGATTTTTATCTAACTTTTGGAACATTTGTAAGTGATTTTTATCTAACTTTTGGCAACTTCCAATAGTACTTGCCGAAGGTGTAAACGAACAAGTACATTTGGTGAACAATGTGAATAAGTTTGATTACGCTCATTTATATTCGCTTGTTAAGCTAAATAAATAATAAATCTAACAGATTTTACTGCTCATTTAATAAATGAACCGAATATGAAATGACATGTGTTTGGTTCGTTTTATGTTCACGAACAAACTCGCTTTATTGTTCGCTTATATTAAAATAATAATATAAATATAGTATAATATAATATAATATATATAAATATATATAATAATATTAGTAATCGCTTACTTAACATATTCGCTTTAATCTTTCATGAACATGTTAATGAGTCGTTTCATGAATATATTCATTTAATGTGTTAATGAACATGTTCATGAATACTTATCGAGCAATAATAAACAAACATAAATAAGGTCGAACACAAACATGAAAACTTAAACGAACATGAGCCGATCTCGAACAGCTTTAAAAATAAACGAGCTTCAAGAACGATATTCGCTTGTTTATGTTCAACTCGCTTACACCCCTACTTGCCAACTTCGTATGTCTTCTAAAATTCATAATGTAAGAAATTAAAAGAATAAAAGAGTCACTCAACTAAAACTAATGAGACAAAAACTTTAAATAGTAACAAAACCCAAACATCATAAAAAGTATATTCCTCTCTTTCACTCATTATTCTTCCCTTTGGAGAACAAGTTACCAATTTAATATTTTTATTTAATTTCACAAATAAGAATGTATGGTTTTTGCTATTAAGGTAGCTAGATAAATTTTCCATGCTAAAGTTTATCATCAATTCTCAATGTAGCTTTATCTACCACATTTACTAAGGAAAAGCTAATTTTAGCCACAACACAACAAAATCTTCTTATAAAAACATAATTAACATATGGTTACTATTTTTATATATATATATATATATATATATTTGTTCAAGAACTTTCTAGATTCTGCAATGATGTGAATATATAACCCAAAAACTGAAAAACATTAGTTATATTAACAAAAATACTACATAACATGTAATTGGTAAATGCTACCACAATATCAAAAAACTTAACAAGTAGAGCATCTTTAGATTACTCCAAAAGGATGGTACCGTTAGCACATAATCATCATAAACCCAAGATCAAACATATACATGATTAGAATATAAAGATGTATAAAGAATCGTGGTACCGACTTTCGATCCATAATCAGATGCGTATAAGACGGATCGTGGCTAAGTTCTTCACCTCTATGACCCTCTGTATGAACTGCCTTTGATGAGTGTGTCTCTTTCTCTCTTTTATGAGTAGAAAGTGTTTCTAAATATTAGGGTTAGAGGAGGGAACCTAGCTGATATTTAAAGTTAAACCTTAACTCCTCATCACGGGTTAAGCTAATTACAGCCCATACCAACCAATCCCACATTAGACTAATTAACAGTCTTTATATCTGACTTTATTAAACCAAGCCTAAAACAACATTAATTAATATAAGCCCACATATAGAAAAACCTTACATTCTCCCACTTGGGCGAATATTAATTAAAGCTGTACTTTAATGTGCACCTTTATGCTGGTTTGGATATTACTTTTAATAGTCAATCCTATCCCATAGAGCCTTCAACACTGAACCATGGCAGTAACTGCATGTAATCACACAGAGCCATCCATGATCACAAATACTGTTAACTCTACTGATATGAATTCAATGTGGAGGTGTAGCAAACTTGATAACACCTCATATAGAGTCAAACTTTATGTGTTATCCATTTTGTCGGGCCTATTCTCTCCTTCAATGTCACAAAACCTTTATGTTTCACTAGAGAATAACTTTATAGTTCCAATGAACTTCCATATGTCTTATCTTTATTGTTAATAACTTTATGTGTACAAGACACATATCCTGCACTAATAATCGTATGCCCTTTTAGTTTGTGCTCAAAGTTTACAATTCCTTAAGACTTTCACTTTATATACATGTATTCAGCATATAACTAGAAAATTAATCAAACTTTATTGAATTCAAATGCTAATACACATATAAAAAAATGTCACTCATGTAACAAAACACAGATGAAAACTTCCGCTTTCAAGGCTTCTCTCCATAAAAACTCAGCAAATTACTTCTACTTACCATACTTCTCATTACGCCCATAAGGGTGTGATTTCCTTTCGCCACACTATTTTGTTCAGATCGCAGCATGGTGAATTGAGCTATAATCCCAAAATCTTCTAGCTATTTGACAAATTGCCCTTTAAGCTGTCCAGCATCGCCATGCCTACCATAATATTCACCACCCCTATCAAACCTAACGACTTTGATAATTTTTCCCAACTGCTTCTCGACTTTAGTTGAAATATCTTGAATTTCTCAAGAGATTCGGACTTATCATTAATCAAGCATGTATATCCATATCGGAATAGTCATCAATAGAAGTGATGAAATAAAAATTTCTACACAAAGTCGCTTATATGGACCACTAATATCGCATGAATGATCTCTAAGAGATCGAACTTCGATCATCGCCTTCTTCTTAATTTTAGTCATCTTACCCTACAAAGAGCTACACAATACTCTAAGTTACCTTAAGAGTAGGTAGGATATCACCCTTGATCATCATTTCTACTCTTTTCTTAGAGATATGGCCCGATCCCTTATGCCACAATGTATAAGAATGTTCCTCGGGAAATTTGCATATATAGCACCTTTAGACTTCACTTTTTCAAATATAGCAGCGGCCCTTGTTTATTTGCAAATATAGCAGATGAAGGGTTTTTTGCCATGTGAAAGGACTAAAATACCCATCTGCTATTTGAAAATCGTGCATGAACAGTTTCATCGCAACTTTCGGTTGGTTTCAGCTCATCAGACCTTTCCATTCTCTTGTTTCATCGCAAATACGAATTTCCCAACTCATTGCCTTGCATTCTTCCTCGATTACACACCCAGTTAACAAAACATTTCTCTTCTTCAAGCTCTAAAAGCGTCAATGGCGAGAACGTGAGGTGGACCGTCATCATCTGACAAGAAAAAGATGGAAGAGCATACATCTTACAAGCGGCCGAGCAAGAATAAAAAGGTTAATTGAAATGAAGCTTCGTATTTGATATGTAGGCGGCATAAAAGTCCCAATTTTGCTGAATAATCCCGCTTAGATGTTAGAAAGAGTTAGAAAAGTTAGGGTTTTGCGCCACCGATCTCTTTTATTTGAACTGCGTTCTAGTTAGCATATGTCAAAAAATAGAACGAAATGTCGGAAAATATATCGTCACATCCCTCGAACACTACCCATAATTGTGCAACACTACCCAGAAATGTCGACACACACCCATAAATGTGAACACTACCGTAAATGTCGAACAATACCATAAATGTGGAACACTACTAAAAATGTCGAACAATACCCATAAATGTGGAACATTACCCACAAATGTTGAACAACCCCACAAATGTCGATCACTAGCCATAAATGTTGGAAAACACCCATAAATGTGAAACACTGCTAGAAATGTCGACAACAGCCATAAATATCGAACACTACCCGTAATAGTGGAAGACTAACTAAAAAGGTCGAAATGGCAAAAAGTATCGAAAAGCATGACATTGTTATTGATTTGCTTTATATCATGCAGAAACTCATGGATGAAATGGTTGTTCAGTGGTCACTTTTCTCCGCCCAAGTTTCACAAAGATTACTACTACAAAGCCAATATGAGGAGAATCCGATCAAAATTGACTGATACACAAAAATAATCCTTCAAGGAGAGCGCCTTGCAGAAATGGCTTTTGACCATGAACATACATTCCGTGCAAACAAATTATCCATTCCGCTTTGTTAAGGCAACTTAGGCCATCCGAGGAATCAAATGTCAATCGTAGGTTACACTTCAACTTCATGGGAAAGAAGGTAACATTTGGTGAGAGAGTTTACCATCATCACAGCCTCAAGATGGGGACTTTCACTTGCATATGCCACATACCAAGCACTAGATGGTCCTTCCGCAATCATCAAGTATCTAAAGCATCCGGGCCAAATAGATGAGACCACATACGATGAAGTGTTCAAGGCTTACGATCGTATTAACTCATCGATGCAGACGATGATGTCGTGGTCCATGACATCATATTTTATACACATCCATCGCTGGCTTAAAAGAACTAGGATTAAAGATAAAATGCTACATTTGGCCTCGTGGAACTAAATCATTTTAGATGTTCTACGAGCTTAGGGTGAACATAACATATCTCAAGGCTTGGCAATCGAGGGAATCCGCATTGTACGAAGTAAAAGGCAATTATGAGGGTGCATATACAATATTGCCAGCCTATTTACAGGTGATGCAAGAACTAAAACTGGGCACTATTATTGAGCTGAGTCAAGACGAAGATGGTAGATTCAAGTACTTATTCTTTGCATTTGGTGCTTCGATTCGTGGCTTTCGTAGCCACATGCGACCAGTTATTGCTGTTGGCCCTTGCTTTCTTAAAGGAAAATATCCTAGGTCATTAATTGTTGCGACATGCATGGATGGTAACAACCAAGTATATCCTGTTGCCTGAGGAATTGTTGATTCTGAAAATGACGCATCGTGGGAGTGGTTTGCAAAGGCTAAAGGCTGCAATTGGCAATGAAATCGATGAATTGGTGTTTGTTTCTGATAGACATAAGAACGTAGCAAATGTGTTCCCAGATTCCTATCACGGAACATGTATTTATCATCTAAGCAACAACCTAAAAGCAAAGTTCAAAAACAATACTGTGATCCCATTATATTTTAAGGCTGCGAAGGCTTACACCATTGCTGAATTCTGACGTGCTATTTTCTGCAAGCGCACAGAGTCGTGTCAAGTAGTAAATTAAGATATCGTCCCACAGAGAATTTTTAAAACTGACTATTGAAATACTCAATATGTTGTTTGTTTAAACACCAAAATCAAGTTTTGAACTAAAATTACTAATCAAATTTAAAAAAATGAATTCTATCAAATGTAAAAACTAGGATACTTATCCTCAATTTTGACTATTTATTAAGATTAATTAACCAATAAGGTCAATGTTAATTCTAATCCATCTTGAAGGGATCTTAAGAACCATAAATCTTCCTCTCAAAAAGTACCTATGATTAATTGATAATTAATTAATACTAAGTTTGACGGCTCTCACCAACCTAATGTCTTTTAACTCCAATCTTAATGCACAACATTTTAATCAATGTTAACCACTTAACTGTCTCTCAACTAATTGCTATTAATGTGTTATTGCTTAATCCTACAGAACTTATATCTCAATCAAGTTCTATAGTGTTGATTCAATTCTAGGGTGATCAAACCTAGGCTGACATTAAGCACAACAATAACCAATGAATCAAAGCTAACAACCTACATTAATCACAATAAGCACATTGTCAAATTGGAATAAGAACCCTAAAAAGGATTTAGCCACTCATATTAAAAATAAAAGACATAGATAAAGAAATAAAGAAAACAAATCCAAACATCATAATATAATAAGAAAATTACTATCAATCCTTCCCTTTAAATAAGAGAAAACACACTACCGTTGGAATTGCTCTAATAGAATTTCTAAAAACTAAAGAAAGAAAAAATAAATGTCCGCCTTCAAGTCTCCAGAGAAAGGGATAGATGGCGCTGCCTTCCTCTCTTTTCTCCACCTTTACGTTTCCAAGCCCTCCAAAGTCCAAAAGTGGTTGGACTTTTCTTGTTCACAATTCTACTCCAAGTCAAACTCCTTTTTCCTTCTTTCTTTCCTTTGTCTTTTGTCTTCTTTTGTTTCCTCAAGACTCTCACCCGTAGGAAAGTCTTCCCCAAATTGGCCAAGTCAACTCCTAATACCAAAACTTGGTATTTTCTCTCTCTTTGCTTCTTCAATGTGGTTTTTCTTATTTTCTTTTGTCAATTTCTCCTCCAAGTCAATATTTTCCATTCCTACAACAAAAACATAAAAACATCATATAATGTTCCTTACAATCACAATAATAATGAGAAAATATTAATAATAAAAATGGCATTTTAACCCCTATCAAATTCAATGAGCTTTTCTCACGGATTTCAATGCAGAATTCAAGGGTAAGCGAGTATTTACGGGAAGTCAGGATTGAATGTTGGTCGAGGGCACATTTAGGTGGGAGACGTTATACAATAATGACGACCAACATTGTAGAATGTCTGAATGCATTATTGAAGGATACCTGAGAGTTACCTATTCATATTTTGGTCGATTACATACATAACACACTCCAAAGATGGTTTCACGAACGGTGTACCGCAGCTAGTGAAATGAAAACATTTACAACCCCATATATTGAAGAGCTAATTGCATCCAGAATGAGAGAAGCACAATCCTATATGGTTGAAGCGGTTGATATACACAGATGGTTTGTACGGGACATTGCAAACCGAATTGCTACAGTCGATTTGCTTCAAAAACCTTACACGTGTCAAGTGTTTGATATGGATCAAATCCCTTGTGTCCATGCACTAGCTGCTTCGACGCAGATAAATTGACCATTACACCTTATGCTCGCGATCAGATCACATCAAGCACTTGTAGGTGCTTATGCATTCTATTATGCCGATGGGTGACCCTAAGGATTGGAATGTGGCTAATGATGTTTTAGCAATTCAATTATCCCCAAACCTATGGCTAAGAGTGGAAGGCTAAGAAAAAGAATTCCTTCTATGTGAGAGGAGAAAGTTAAAAAAATGTGGTCGTTGAGGAGGAACTGACATAACCTGCAAACTTGCTCAAATGCATTTGTTTCTAGGGACAATTTGTAGAGCGAGTTAACTTTATTCAAGATAGAATTTTACTCACTTCTATAAGGACAATTTGTATATGCACATTTTGTGATCTTCTTTGTTCAATATTATTATTGGCCTGGCCTCAGAAGACAATTTTTAAGCACATTTGGTTTGTATATAAGATTACCAAATTCCGCAACCATGCACATCATTTATTAGTACAATACAACACATTTGTTTATTTTGATGGAAATTGCTTATTTCGTGGATGTCATTGACACGTGCAATCCCACATATGAAAGCCAGGCATATGTATCGACATATAATATAATTACGCTTATAGTTTGATTTTTTCCGACATACATTTCGACATTTCATTCGATATATAGTTCGAGATTTCATTCGATATATAGTTCGAGATTTCATTCGATATATTGTTTGACATTTTATATCATATTCTCGACATATAGTTTGACATATCTTCATCACTATCGATATATATTTCAACATATCTTCATCATTATCGACATTTTATATCAAATAGTTCGATATATATTTCGACATATGGACTAATCTCTCATTCAAACCTAGCTCAAAAAAAAAGAAAATAACACATGCTTGACACCATAGCCGCAAAACAAGCACACACCCTCTCGTCATAGCAAATTCGAATATAAAAGTAGACGGAAATTTTCACCAAACCGCTACTGATCGGCCTTTTGTGTTCTTCAAGTGCATGCCGTGGTTGAGCCATAGATTTATAATGAGTTTGGTGAGTTGGGTTGTTGATTCAAAGGTTGGATGAATGCTAATTGGCGAATAATTCCGCTACAAACATATGAAGAAGATATGCGGAATGTTAGTCTAACGCTTTTTTCCAAATAGAGGCTTTTTGGTCATATCGGGCTGGTCAAACACCCTTGACTCGCTATATTTGTGAAGATTCTTCTCGTTGCTATATTTGAAAAAGTGAAGTCCAAAGGTGCTATATATCAAATTTCCCAAAAGAAGAGCAAACTCAACAAAGAAGTCAAGAAGACGATGGACCCATATTTTTGTTATGACCCGATATTTACTCGGCTGTGAGATCCACGTATGCTTCATTTTTAGGAATTGGAATTGAAATTTTAGATGTTGAGAAAGAATTGAAATTGTAGAATTGGGGATAATAGAATTTGTGTAGAATTTTAATTTTAAATTTTTTAGAAAAAACAAATAATAGAATTGGAATTGGGGCCTCTAATTTCAATTCTAAGGCCCCAGTTCTATGGAAATAAACAGAGCCTGAACATTTTTCATTCACGATATTTTTCCTACTACTAATACTGAGTTAAACATCGGAAAATCTTTTCCAAAACTTTTTTTTGAAATATTCTCTTATTGTTTCTTTATTGTAGGATTTAATTTGTCCAAAATCCAACTCTCACTGATCATCCATTTCAACGCAATTAGAATGGGGCTTATCAATTACAATATAGAATGTTTAATTTAAAAAAAGAAAAAAAAATCTGTCAAAAGATGTTCGATATGAACCTCCTAAAATTAATAAGTTTGATTGAAAAACTGTATATGAGACGAAAGAAATATAAAAAAAACTTTAAATGGACAGAATGAATTTAGAGGGAGAGAAAAAGGAAGGAAAAAAAAACCCCATTCTAGCCGTCTGGATTAAACTCCTCCACTAATACACTATATTCACATGAGGAAAGTGTTTTTTTTTTTTTTTTGCATTACTGTCGAGAAACCAAAATAAGTTAAATAACGTATGTGGCCAAATAAGACAATCACACGAGATCGGCGACTTTTCTTTGCTGTACTCCTATTATGCACCCTTTTAAATTTATAAAAAGGATAATTTCTTGAAATTAAGGAGTTTGATTAATAATAAAGTTAAACTTCAAAAGATTGTAAATGTAATTTAATTTACCTTTTAAATTTTAACCACAATTTTTACTTGATAATAGGAGAATTCTACTGTATCTGTTTTCTTTTGAGGGTATAATTTACTACAAAAATTTTACTTGATAATAGGAGAATTTTACTATACTATTTTCTTTTTGAGAGTATAATTTACCACAAATTTTACTTGATAGTAGGAGAAATCAACTTATTTTATATCTCAGTTTTTTAGAATTGATTGAATTTTGTCTATTCCTCTTTAGAATTCCGTGTTTCTTTTAGAGTTGATTAAATTTTGTCTATTCCTTAAAAGAATTGCCTGTTTCTTTTAGAATTGATTGAACTTTGTCTCTTCCTCTTTTAGAATTGCGTGTTTCTTTTAGAATTGATTGAACTTGTCTATGCCTTGAAAGGGCAGTCTAATGTATAGAAACTCCCATATATGTAGGATTCAAGGAACAATTGGTTCATTAAGCCTAACGTAAACATTGTTAACTTATATTTTTATAAGAAATTATTTATATGGCTCAAACCTATAATCTCACAGTCACATAACAAGCTTTTACTACTATGCTAAGGTTCCCTTCAACTTTGTCTATTCCTTGTGGGCACTGAATATAATAAAAAAAGAAACTTCTCCAATTGCTTTAAATAGTTGTTGATAGTATTTTTGGTGGCTGCTTGCAGTTGTAGATTGACCACTTGGCAAGAGATGTAGTGGAATCGCATGAACTGAGCATAATACAATCAATGATATCTCATAATACAATCTAGAGTAATTTTTTTTTTCTAAACTTAAGAATTGTTCAGCGTGTCTGTAGCTTAAGTAAATATGTTTGCTTGGATGAGTAAGTTACTGAAACAATAAAATATACTGGTCTATATTAAAAAATTCTGTTATTAGAAAAGCACCATGTAGAGTACCATGTCGAGTAGATGCTTGACAAGTGTTCATCATTCAATCGTGCGTTTCGATTGTTTCGAGCATGTGCTCTACATGGTGCTCGACATGGTGCTCAACTGATGCTTGACATGTGTTCGACAAAATTCTAACTTATATTTCTCTTAGGTTTTGTAGGAAATATTATGTTTACTTCGTAATCAGCCTCTTTTAGAGTTGAAAAAAGTGTCATAGATTTTATTGGAGAAGATGTGCCTTTGGTTGTTGTAGACCCATTAAAACCACAAAAAGATGGAAGAAGAGTTTTGAATTCAATCATGTATTTGGTCCAATGCTACTCAAGGTATTATCATCAATCCTTCTAACGTTTGAAGTTGATTGCTTTATGATATTATTGAATAATAATGTATTATTATTCTATTTTTAGAGGATGTATTTGAAAAACGACTATAGATTATGTGAAATGGGATATTTGAATCGATGAAAAATGAAGAAGAATAAGTAGAGAAATTTGAATAGCAATGGTAAAGTGAAACAATGAATTAAGGAAAAAGTTCATTTAGGTCTTTTCACTTGATTAAACTATTTTGACCTACTATTTTGGCAAAAATATTATACCAACTACTATATTTCAACTATTACCTTGAAAAGTCGCTATTTTTGCAAATTTCCCTGAAACAAGGAATGCTGACATTTGCTGATTGAAATACATGCACTTATGAAAATGTATTGATCCATTTGTTAGAAATAACCCCCAAAATGATCTCTCACATATTGACGAATGATATTTTAATCTCTCACTTTAAACGAAACAATGGTTCCTCACATTTCATGAATGTACAATTTTGGTCCTTCGTCACTATTCCATTTGTTTTTCCGCGTAATAATGACAGTAATAGCGATAGAATAGTGATAGAATAGTGGCGAATGACCAAAAGGATATATTCATGAAATGTGAGAGACCATTTGTTCCCATTTTAAAAGTGAGGACTAAACATATTATTGGTCAATATGTGAGGGACCATTTTGGGGTTATCTCTTAAGTTAATTCTCTTTTCATGGTGATAAAGACCTAACTTGATTTCTTGCAACTTGTGAATCATGTTCACTTTTCTCCGATGGAAAATGGATGACTTAGGGCATGCATAATACCCACTCTTAAGGCCAAAGCAAGACTATGTCACATCACCAAGGCTTAGCCTCCACTATTTATACATTCATCATCAAAAATTGTGCACACTAATGCCCGGCCTTAAAATCTATATCACAAAATTTTCTCTCATCTATCTTCTTTTCCACTATTTATTTAATATATTTAATACTTCTTATTTAAATTAATAATTATTTAAAATATTATGTATTTTCCATTTTTCAAATTCAATATATATTAATAATACAACTTATAATTTGTTCTTATCATGTATTAAATAATTAAAAACAATTAATAGAAAAACTTACATTACATTAAAATTAAAATTTAATAATACACTTAAAACACTAAATTAAATACTCTAAATTAAACATAAAATACTTAAAAATTAAACATTTAACACTAAAACATAATAAACTACACATTGCTTCCATGATCATATGGCATTTCCACCAAAACGCCACATATGTGCTCAATCAATGGAGCATGATGTTTGGTGATAATGAGCATGATGTTGACAATACGCATTATTTGTTCAAATTTTTTGATAATGGAGCATGATGTTGACAACACGTGTATTATTTAAAATAAATTAAATTCATCATGGTATTTTTTATATCATTTAGGATGTTTAATTTGAACTTAAACTTTATTATATTTAATAATTAACATAATAATAAATTTATTGTTTCTTTAATTCTTTTATAAAATTCAAAATTATTTTAAAATTAAAATCCTTTAAAAAATTTAGCATTCTTTATAAAAGAACTACAAAAATTCTCATTCTTTTTTCCCCTGAAACGATAATCATATATACAATCAAAAGTGGCACATATACAAAATAGCCCACTGGCTATAGGGACTTTAGCTCTCATAATGAGACTAAGTCAGACAGTATAAAATACCCAAACCATGGGAATGCCATACCCTAAAGCACACATGGCACAAAAGCCAACCGATGAGGTGCAAAAGAATACAATATTAACAACCTTATCTCGTCACTGCACTAGAACAAACAAGCAAGTGAAAAACCATAATCCAGAATGCATAAGCCCTAATCACTCGCATGCATGAGATCACTACTGCACCATTCCAACTTCCATCAATTCTAGCCATTCTGCCCACGCCAGATTCACCACTGCTTTTTCTTCCCGCCATTCCTTTTGAAAAATCCATAGATTCCTAGTCTTCCAGAGCATCCATAAAATATAGATAGTCAACCCAACTCTGTCCCGCCACTGTTCATCCTTCCTCCCATTGCAAATTTGAAGCTACAAATGTCTAAAACTTGAATCCCCCAAAAAAATTCTTATTCATTTAGACAAACGTGATTATTTCTTTAATTTTGTAATCCATTTTGCAACAAAATTATTTGTGTTTTTTAACTATGAATAGATATAATTTTAATCATCACATCTGAGTAATTTCATACAAAATTATATTTTAAAAAAATTCACCAAATTTTTTGTAATTATTAAATAAGTATAAATAATTTTACATTATATTAAAATTAAAATTAAATATTATATTTAAGAATATCAATTTTGCACTAAAATTAAGCAAAGTGCATGTGAATTTATAGAGAAAATTATTTTCTACCATTTGGTGAATTTTTTTTTAAAAAAATAATAGATGAACTGATCGTTGCAAACCAGTGTTTGGTTTGCAACGGTCGTTTGACAAATGGGAGCGCCACGCTTGACGATCTATCACCGTCATAAATAAAAAAAAATTGAATGTAAAACGACGTTGTTTAATGTTATTTTGACGCCAAACGATGTTATTTTGACGTAAAAAAAAATAATAATCATTTGTCAGAACGCTTTGCGGCTAGACGCCTCCCTCTGCAAGTCACGCCACATCGATTTCGCTGATATGGCGTGGTCTCGCAGAACAACCAACCCTGATCCCGTCCTCATTTGATAAGTCTATCAAACTATGGAACGCACTCATGTGGAACCTTGTTGTAGCTTTCGGTCATGTAGGACCCGCCTATCAAATAAGGTTTGAATTTTTTTCCTTAAAGTAGGACTGCTCTATCTAAGGGCATTCACAAGCAAATTTCAACATCACTAGGCTAAGGTCACGCCATATCAAGATCACATCTTTCATGAACTACTCTACTATTCTGCATAACCATCATACAAAAATTACACGCTAATGAACGGTTTCTACTATTCACTTAACAAATTTCTCTCTCATTTATCTTCTTTTCACCATTTATTTAATATATTCAATACTTCTTATTTAAATTAATAATTTTAAAATATTATCTATTTTTATATTAATAGAGTTTATGTATATTAATAATACAACTTATAATTTTAATTATCATGCATTAAATAATTAAAAACAATTAAATATGACTTTTTTTACATTACATTAAAATTAGAATTTAATAATACACTTAAAACATGAAAATAAATACTCTAAATTAAATATGAAGTACTTAAATAATTAATGAAAAATAAATTTACATTACATTAAAATTAAAATTTAATAATATACTTGAAATATTCAAATAATACGATAAATTAAACATAAAATTTTTATGAGCGTGTGTAATTTTTTATGGTGGATGTATAAATAATGAAGGACAGGCCTTGAAACATTGGCCTGGCCTTTACTATTTTTTATTGCATTATTTAAAAATATTTATTTTTCATTTATCAAAATCAACATTTATTAATAATATAACTTATTATTTGTTCTTATCATATATTAAATAATTGAAAACATGAAAATGGAAAATAATTTTATATTACGTTAAAATTAAAATTTAATAATACACTTAAAATATGAAATTAAATACTTGTAACTAAACATAAAATACTTAAACATTAAACATTTAACTCTAAAACATAATGGGAGAATTTGTTTAACATAATGGCTACAAAATTATTTTTGTTTTTTAACTATGAATAGACACAATTTTTAATCATCACATGCAATAATTTCATACAAAAGTATATTTTGAAAAAATTACCAACTTTTTTGTAATTATAAAATAAGTATAAATAATTTTACATTATATTGCAATTAAAACTTAATATTAATAGATTTAAATTTAATAGTAATACATATATTAATAGATTTAATATTATAATAAGTATATTATAATTTAACATTATATTATATTTAAATAAATCAAATGTTGCACTAAACATAGGCAAAGTGTATGTCAATTTGTAGAGAAAAATATTTTATACTCGTTGGTGAAATTTGTTTTTTTGAAGTAGGTAAAATGGGCGTAGCAAACCAGTTGTTGGGTTTGTGGCCTAAACACGTGGAACGTGTCTACGCTTGATAGGCGTGTCAATTGCAAATTTTATTTTATTTTTAAATTTGCCAAAACGACGTAATTGACGCCAAACGACGCTGCTTTGAAAAGCCAAAACCAAAAAAATGAACGGCTTACCTGTTAAACAAACGGTCAAAAGACCGCTTGTTCCTCGCAAGACCTCCACATTAGTATTTTTGTCGATGTGGTAGCCTTTGTAGAACGACCAACCCTAAAAAGGGCCGGTGTGGATACTCTAAGTGGGAACAAAGACTTAACTTTGAAGGTACATAATAGTGTAAAATATAAAAAGAAAGAAAAACAAGCACTAGCATTTGTTTCATTGTAATGAATTACTTCACACAAGATATGGAGTGAAGATCGTATGAGTATAAGGTGAGGGAGTGCCCATTTGTTTCTCAAATTTTTATAAGTTTTAATTTTAAAAATTTGTTTGTGTTTTTAAAAATGTATTAGTGATTTCATTTATTTTTTATTTTTACTTTTTTTTCCTGTAATTTATCTAATCCTTTTTATAAATTAATTAAATAGTAAAATAAATTTTATTATAATGATGCTAATTGATATACTAACAAGAATTTTTATATTTTTTTGGAAAACTTAGTTGACTTGTATCCAAACAACTAAAGTCAATATAATATACTCAAAAAAATTTTACAATTAGATATATTTTTGATATATGAATGACACTATTTACTCTAAAAGCTATAAAATACAAAATATTAATGAGACATCAATTACCTAATTTTTAAAAAAAAATTTGACCTTATTTTTCAATTGTAGACTATTAACTATATAACTATTAATATGAAAAATACTATATAAATTACATTTAGAAATGAATATATTTTTCTTTTAGAAAAGAAAAAAGTGAAAAGAGGTTTCTTTCTTTCTTTCTTTCTTTCTTTTTTTTTGTTTTTGGGGGCGGGGAGACGACAACAGTATTTTTGCTGTTTTTGTTGCAGGAGCAACAATGGGCCGGAAAATAGTTCTCGGTCATTTAATGCATATTTCTTTGTTTAATTCAACCGAAAAAAGGGAATAAAACAGGTTTGAATCACCTTTTAATTTTACTCGCACATGGAATTTTGAAATAAAAATAATTCTCCTTTTAGTATTTTACTTTTTGCTGAATTTTTTAGCAAATAAATAATTGATAATATCAATATTACAAGATGGGGTGTAATTATAAAATTTATTTATTAGTGAGCAATGAGAATATTACGAAACGTAAGGAACCCAACGTAGAAAATAAAAGAAACTTCACCTATTATAAGGGCCAATATGAAAAGATTCTAAAAAGCATAGAATCTTGTAGGCTATCCTGCAAAATTTTAAAATTTAGGGAGTGTGCATGTGACTCCACAAGTTCAAGGTCTAATTTTAGAAATTAGAAAGATAATTTTGAGAAATAAATGTAAAAAGAAATTTTAATAGGGAATATTTGTTCGTGTGTGTGTCCGGATGTAAAATTATTAACAAGGCATATCTTTGTTGGACAATTTTGGGGATATAATTATGTTTTTTGGCCTGTTTTTATATATAGTTGTTTTTTTTTTTTGGTGCCATTTCTTGAAAAAAGACGGTTAATTAGACTGTATTTTATTTGGGCCCATTAGGGTTCTGGCAAATTGAGAATTAGACTATTTTTTCCGACCTTTTTAACGTTGTTTTTTTTACTTTCATCCCATTAAACCTAATGATAACAGAATCAATTATGAAACAAAATTAGTTAATCTATTCGATCTAATTTAAATTCATGGTTTCTAAGGGGTGAAAATCAGTTAATCAATTAGTTAATTAGATCGATTCTACTCCTAATGAAGAGTGGTTTAAGTTATTGTTTTTCACTTAGTTCTATTGTGTTTTTCATTTAGTTCTATTGTGTTTTTTTGGGGGTCGAAGAAGTAACAAAGTGTAACATAATCTTTAGCAGCTGATGAATGTGTTTTTGCTGGTTTGGCTAGTTTTGAAGCTGTTTGACTAAGGGGAATTCTTAAAGACATTAGTGATAAAAAAAAAACAAAGGAAGCCACAGTGATATTTTGTTACAGTAAATCAACCATTGACATACCCAAAAATCCAGTCTATCATAACAAGATTAGATGTATTACGATCAAGCATCATTTTATTTAGGATACAATTGAAAAAAGTGTAGTCCAATAGAAATTTTATAAGAGCGAAAACTAAGTTATTGACATTTCTACAAAAGTACTTCTAATTAAAAGACAAGTTCATTCGTTTTAGAGACATGCTTAAAGAACAGCACACTAAGTTGGATTTGTTAATACTGTACAGGTATTAAACTAGTCAAAGTTTTGTATTTTTTATTTTAATTTTAAATTTTATTAATTAAAAAATAGTCATTACAACTAATTATAAAAAATAATATGATAGAATAATTTCACTAGATTTTTATGTGTTTATAGTTGTAAATACATATCTATGAGATAAACAAGATCTAAATCTAAGTTAAAGCGCTCAAGCCAGTTTGGAAGCAAGCATCATTCATCAAGAATTATGTGTATAATCTTGTAAAATATCAAATAGAGGAGATTTTTGCCCATTTTATGGGACGATTATAAATCCCAACTACTCAATTCTAAATAGCTCAATAGTTCAAAATCTTTATTCAATCATGGAGAGATGCATTACATGTATACTCTTTCTTCTGTATCACTGACGCTTGAGACTTCAAGGAAAATCTTACAGTAATCTACCTATCAATTTATAAATAACTATCACATACTGGAACTTTGCCATTCTTGAATCAGCAAGGATTGAAAGTTTTGAGTATGGAAAAACTGTAGTTTCCAAACTTATTTGGCATCAAGAATATAGGAAGAGAACATCTGTGCCAAGATTTAAATACTAACGAAATTTTTAATGGTATCCTTTATGCTCACCTCCGAAGGAATGAACTTAACTCCCAAGCCCTTAGCTTTCTCGTTGGATACTGTGTAGTCTGGAGCAATAAGGATGCTACTATCTGAAAGTCTGCAATTCGTCACAACAAATTCCAAAATAGATAGTTACTAAACAATGAACATGTAAAACGGAAACGCCAACACACATTAAGTTAAAGATAATATGGCTAAATTCCATTCAGAATAATCAAGATTCATCTTTATGTATAAGATACAAAGATCAGCAATTCAACGTGTCTTATGAAGCTTGAAAGAGGTTTACATCCTGGAGCTGCACTGCAATCACCAGAACTTTATAAAGATCTCTATATGGTTATATGGTATTTGAGAAGGAACGGAACTTACTTGTCTGGAAATTTATGAGTAGGGTGGAGTAATCGCAAAATCTCGATGACCTTCGAGGCGTGTGCAGATCTCTCAACCAAACAATATCTCCCAGTGGCTGAAGGCATTTCGAAGGCAAGAATGTGGGCGTATGCAACATCTCTAACATCAACCCATCTAAAAGTTGCACTAGGAAATGTCTCAGCCCTGAAAAAAAAAAATGCACTAACAATTAAAATTATCTGTCAAAGATAAACACTTTCTTCTTTGCTGATAGCGTGAAAGAATGTATGTAAAAGAAAACTTGGCATAAATCAACAATTTAGGACATGATAAATCTATCATCAGCAAATTATGGATCAACATCTACAAAAAGCAGAATATGTTGGCAAACCCGATTTTGTTGGAGAAAAGAAAGACTTGGATGCTAATGCCATAGCATGTAACTTTTCATGCCACAAAGATCCAAAGAAGATGGACTATTAAAAGAAAGGATTATGCTTATCGATCATTCAGATCATGGATATGATTGGTGATGCTTATCGATCATTCAGATCGTGGATATGATTGGTGATGAAGATTTCTAGGAGTAACAACTTTCCAATTATGGTAATTCTTGATAGTGGAAATCACAATCCATCTATATCTTCCTCGTAATTAGTGGCTAGTTTTATGGAAGTAAATTTAAGCAACAAACAAAGATTATATATTTAGCTTCTTGTATTTTGTAAAGTGGTGCAAAGTAATAAAAAATAAACCCTTGAAAGTCTTCTTCATTTCTATTTTTCTTCTTTCTTCATTTCTTTTTTTCTTCTTAATATACTTCCGAATTACCATTTACTAGGTCTGTGATGAGTTGCACACTTAGATTGATTGAAGGCTGCAAAAAGGACCAATAACATATCCTGGATTGATTGTAACCATGTCGATGCCATGCTCCTTTGAGAATCCCTATGCAGCATTCTGCTAAGGTTTTCAAAGTACATACCACATCTAGCAAAGCCAAAACCAATTAACTACGGATAACAGTGTACATATTTGTGCATTGCCGCACATGGAAAATTTTAAAATAACACATTTGAATAGGCGTTGCAAGATTTACTGTAAATTAGGATATGTGATTTAGTTTCTAGAATAGTTGTTGTACAGCTGATTGTATTAGAACTGTAATTACTTTATTCTCTAGGACTCTAGGATTTCTTACCTTATTTTTAGTCTCTTGTATAGCTATAATCAGACATGTATCGACCAAGAAATATAACTGCTAATAATTTACATTTGCATGGTATCGAGCCTAAAACCCTATTTTCTCGTGATCTCTAGCCGTCATCTATACCTATTTTGTCCTCGCATCTTTGCAGAGCCTTCATCGACCGTACCACACTTAATTTATCAAGCTTTATTTGTCGCAGCTTTTTTCCTACAAAGAAATTTTTTTGATTGTGCGCAAGCAAAGAGTCCCAACCTCTCAAATTTTCTTCTATCTATTTATCATGTCTCAAAACCTCAGTGGACAACCGATACTATAACTCTTCATCCTCCACACACCCTACTCAGATTCCTCTGAATCTCACTCTATTCAGATTACCACAATTAAACCGAATGGAGAGAATTTCTACTGGTCCCAATCAAGGCGCATGTTTGTCCGTGGTAGGGGCAAGATGGGATATTTGACTGGGAAAAGATGTAACTCGCACTTGGTGATTCTAGCTATGCGAAGTGGGACGCAGAAACTCGATGGTGATGACATGGTTGGTGAATTCCATGGAGGAAGATATAAGTTCCAACTATATGTGCTATCATACACCCAAGGAGCTTTGGGACAATGTTAGTCAAATGTACTCACTGGGAATCAATCTCAAGTATATGAGCTAACCTCGCAATTAGAAGCAATTGTCAAGGTGAGAATTCTATCACTAAGTATTTTAACTCCTTGAAACGCTTGTGGCAAGACTTGGATATCTTCAATACTTATGAATGGCGATGTACACATGATTTTGACCATTATAAAAAATGGTGGAGGATAATCGATTTTTAAGTTTCTTATTGGACTTAATGTGGAGTTTGATGAGGTTAGAGCGGGATCATTGGAAGACCGCTCCCACCTCTTGGTGAAGTGTTCTCTGGCACGCCGTGAGGAAAGTCGCCGCCTTGTTATGCTTGGCAAGAGCACCTCAAGCAATTCTATTGAAAACTCGCCTTTGGCCGCAGAATTCGCCAACACAAGAAATCGATGAAAAATCTGTTTGGTGTGACTATTGCAACAAACCACGCCATACACGTGAGACATCTTTGGAAACTTCATGGTAAACCACCAACCGGAAAGGCTCTCATGAGGGACGGTTTAATAAGAATCCTAGTGCACATGAGGCCAACTTGACCACCCTTGACAAAGAGCAAATTGATCAACCACTCAAACCGTCAAGGTCAACTCAGTTCAGCAAGTGCTCCTAATGCTTCCGTGGCTCAAGGGTACTACTTCTAAGGCATTATCCTATCCCTCCCTAAATTATTCTCGCTTCTTGGATTGTAGATTCAGAGCCTCGACCATATGACAAGTTTGTCTACCTTATTTTCTTCTTACTATCCCCTGCTCGCCATGAAAAATTCAGACGCAGATGGCTCTTACTTTTCTATAGCCGGCAAAGGTTTGGTAAATCTTACGGAAAATATTTCCTTAAAGAATGTCTTACATGTTCCCAAACTTACTTGTAATCTACTATCGCTTAGGAAATTCGCAAAGACACTAATTGTTGTATTATATTCTTTGAACCATAATCGTGTCTTCAGACTCGAACTCGGCGAAGATGATTGGCGGTGCTAAATTAATCAATGGCCTCTATATTTTTGAAGATCACAAGTCCGAGAATAAAGGAGCTCAAGGGGTTGAGTAGTATTCTCATCCAATCCAAATATGAATAAAGTTATGCTTTGGCATTATAGGTTAGGGCATCCTAGCTTTCCTTATCTTAAAAAATCTTCCTAGTTTATTTAAAGCAAGAGACTGTTTCTAAATTAGTTTGTGAAAACTGCATTTTATCTAAGAGTCATAAGACCGTTATCGTCCAAAATTTATCAAGCCTACAGAAAGACTAAGGCAGATGGGAGTATTGAAAGATACAAGGCGAGATTAGTTGCTAAAGGGTTTACTCAAACCTACGGGATTGATTATCGTGAAACCTTCTCTCCTCGTTGCAAAAATCAATTCCATCCGAGTACTATTGTCTTTAGTCGCTAACTATGATCGCCATTACATCACTTGGATGTCAAGAATGCATTCCCGAATGGGGATTTAGAGGAAGAAGTGTTCATGAGCCTACCTTGGATTTGAGATGATGATGGGACAAGATAAAGTCTCAGAACCGAAAAAATCTCTATATGGCCTTAAACATTTCCAAGAGCTTGGTTTGAACGGTTTGGAAAAGCAGTAAAAAAACCATGGTTATCTGCAAGGCCAAGCTGATCACACAATGTTTTATAAACATTCGGAGAAAGGTAAGATATCTATCTTAATTGTCTATGTGGATGATATTATCTTGACCGGTGATGATGTGGATGAAATAGCAGACTTGAAGAAGAAGTTGGCACAAGATTTTGAGATTAAAGATTTGGGATTATTAAAGTATTTTCTTGGTATGGAGTTTGCCAGATCAAAGAAGGGTATCTTTGTAAACCAAAGGAAATATATCCTTGATCTTCTCAAAGAAACAGTCTTCTAGGGTGTAAAGTCGTGGATACTCCACTTGATGCTAATTTGAGACTTAATCTAGCTACAAATTGAAAAGGTGGTTGATAAGGAAAATTTCAAAGACTTGTAGGAAATTAATCTATTTGTCACATACCCGGCCCGATATTGCCTTTGTCGTGAGTATGGTTAGCCGCTTTATGCATTCACCGGTCAAGAACACTTTGATGCAAATTATAGAATTCGAGATATCTTAAAGGAACCCCGAAGCGGGTCTTATGTTCGGAAGAATAACAATTTACAAATAGAAGTCTACATGATGCAAATTGGGCTGGTTGCACTATTGATGACGTCTACTTCAAAGCATCGCACCTTTGTTGGAGGAAATCTTATCACATGGCGAAGTAAAAAGAATGTAGTGGCTCAAGTAGTGCCGAGGTGAGTTCAGTCCCTTGCTCATGGATTAGCGAGGCAATTTGGTTAAAAAGATTATTTGAAGAACTAAAGGTTTCGTATCTCATCCTATGAAGGTGTATTGTGATAATAAAGCCATCTCAATCGCTCACAATCCAGCTTTTACATGATAGAACAAAACACATTGAAGTTGACAAACATTTTATCAAAGAGAAGATTGAAAGTGGATTGATTTGTCTTTCCTATGTACCAACTACAGATCGCATGGCAGACATACTAACCAAAGGGCTACACAAAGGACACTTTGAATATCTAGTAAGCAAGCTAGCTATGGAAGACATCTTTAAGCCGCCTTGAGGGGGAGTGTTGCAAGATTTACTGGGTAAAATTAGGATATGTGATTTAGTTTCCTAGAATAGTTGTTATGTGATTGTATTAGAACTGTAATTACTTTATTCTCTAGGACTCTAGGATTTCTTACCTTATTTTTAGTCTCTTGTATAGCTATAAATCAGACATGTCTGACCAAGAAATATAACCAATTAATAATTTCTGCTTTGCAGGCTATAGGTGTGAACTTTTGTTTTTACACCTTTTAGTAGGTGTGAAGTTCTGTTTCTCCACAGTGGAGAGGAGATTTAGTTTCTCTTTCAGGAGGAGAGAGAAGAGAGTGTTTAAATAAGATAGCTTAGGCACTAAGTAAGGATTAGAGTAGAGTTTAAAGTCAAAATAAAAAAAAAAAAGAGAAAGAATTAGATGTGCAAAGTACAGAAAGAGCAAGAGAGAGCTGGGTGCAGAAAGAAAAAGACCGTTGACAACGGAAAATCTGGACATACGAGACTAAACATAGGAATTAGCTAGAGATTATCACAAGACCACAATCCAATTAGATATAGTAGAAACACTTTCATCTCCCAAAATTCGCATCCACAAGTGCATCCGTAAGGAGTAATGCAAGGAGTTTACGAGATCAAGCTTTGAAGACAAGATGGACAGAAGAAACGGAGTATCAGTCACAAATGAGGTTGTCGAACTGGTAAGAAAGTCAAACTCAACAAAGAGGAAGAGGAAGGAGTTGCAATGCAGTAGAAGACATTAAAGGTGGTAAGGAGGAAGGTCGAGAAGCTTGTTAGGAAAATCTACGGAGAAAGAAAAGCTAACTTTCTTGGTTTGAAAAATACAATGCAAGCAATTTGGCTATTAAAAGCTCCGGTCAAGGTCCGAGAAATTGGAGTTAACTTTTTCAATTCGTGTTTACAAGTCAAGAAGACAAGATGCGGGTCCGAAAGGAAAATGTTGGACGTTCGATCATCGTTATTTAATTCTAAGGGAATGGATGTAAGAAATTGATATACACGATAAAGGGTTTAATCAAGTGGTCATATGGATGCAAGTGTGGAATTTACCAAACCAATGGTTAACAAAACAGACGGCGACAAGAATTGGAGCTCTTTTCCAGCATGTTCATGACATTATTATACCAGAGAATGGCAGCACGAAGGAAGACATTTCAAAATGATGGTAACGATGGATCTCGAGAAACCGCTGTCGCGAGGAACAAAGGTAAGGCTAGAAGGTAAAACACATTGGGCGTATTTTCAATACGAACAATTGGATTCTGTACATATTGTGGTAAGGTTGGACATCCGAAAAAAATGCGCCTTGAGATCCGAAGATCAAAAAAAGGGACGCCTAAGAGGACCAACATGGAGAGTGGATAAAGGCGGAGGGGTTTAAAAGAGCAACCGAGAAACGGCAAACAGAAAGAGAGACGGAGGAAGAACACAATTCAGATCATTAGTGAAGAAGAAGAAGAAACGAACAAAGAACAACTCATCAAAAAGAAAAAGGGTGTTCAGACTACCATAAGAGATACCAGAGAGAACAGAGGAAAAAATACAATGGAGGAAGGGGCAGGCGAAAAAGAAAACAAAGGGGACGAGCATATTAGGGAGGAGGAAAGTGGAGCAGCAAGAAAGGATAAGGCAGAATCTTCAAAGATAAATGCGCAGCAAGAATTCATGGAGGAGGATTTACTTCAAGAAAACAAACTAAATGAACCAAAAGCGACAGAGGAAGTTTCTTTGGTGAATGTACCAATTGGAAGAGTAGAAGAGGGGCAGTGGAAGATAAAGCAAGGCAGCCAAGGCAAAGGGAAGAATTCAGAAACAATGGGAAAAAAAGAAGAACCCCGGAAGGCAACATGGAAGCGTACGGAAAGACTCTCGGTTATCACCAAAAATGGTGGAACTCAACAGATAGGGCCACTAAGGATAGGAGACAAAAGATGCAGAGGAGGACAAGGAAAGGAGCCCAAGATGAGGATGTACAGTGAGTGGAAATAAAAACAGATACAAGAGAAACAACATGCCGGAAAGGGACAAAGGGAGAGACCAAACACAAGTGGTCTCTAAAAGAACTATGAGAGTTTGTGTGTGGAATTGTAGAGGTTTGGGAGGACCTCTACAATTTCCCAGTGAGGGAGGTGTGTCCTTTCACCACCTGCATTTATTTTTCTAGTCAAACAAAACAAAAAAAAAAATTGTCACTACTGTTTGTAGAAGGTTGAAGTATCAACATAGATGGGAAGCTTTCGATCCAGTGGGACGCAGTGGAGGACTACTTGTGTGCTGGGCTACAACAGTCAATGTATTGAGGTGTATAAAAAACTCCTTTTCAATCCAAATGGAATGTCAAACAGATGGAGATTCTTTAAGGTGGTGGGAAGTGTTCATATATGCAAGCATAGAACTGAAAATCAGACAACAACAGTGGGAGTTCCTGGAAATAGAAAAAAGAAAATGGGGAGTTTGGTGGTTTATGGGAGAAGACTTCAACGATATTGTTATCCCGGAGGAGAAAAAAGGAGAAAGAAGAAGATCATTGGCAAGTTGTATGCATTTTCGGGAGTTCATTAGGAAAATGGAAATGGCCGATTTGGGATGCGTTGGACACAGCTTTACTTGGGCAAACAATAGAGAGGGAGAGGGATTTGTGGAAGAGAGACTTGACAGATTTTTTTCATCACCTCTTTGGAGATTGAAGTTTCAAAATACACAAGTACACCACAAAGAAAAAACCTGATCATGTTTTGTTAATAATGGACACCGAACCACAAGCTCCGAAGGTCAAAAAAAGATTTATATTTGATAAAAAATGGATTCAAGAGGAAGGAATATTGGAGAGAATAGAAAGCAGTTGGCAACAATGGCAGGAGGGATCAGAGCTATATTAACTATGCGCTAGAATCAGCCAATGCCGAGAGGATTTGATAAAGTGGAGCAAACATCATGGATCTAATGCAGCTAAACAGATTAAACAACTCAAAGACCGAATGGAAATGCTTAGGAAAGGAGGAGGAACAAGGACCTGATGCTTTGGGACAAAATCAAGAGGGACCTCAATGCCGCATATAGACAAGAAGAAATTTTTTGGCAGCAAAAATCAAGAATACAATGGCTCAAAGAAGGCGACAAGAATACCAAATTTTTTCATGCATGTACATTACAGAGAAGGCAAACTAATGGCATATACAAATTGGTGTCCGAGCAAGGAGCAATGAAGGAACAAAAGAAGAAATACAAGAAGAGATCATAGAATATTTTACTAAAATGTATACACTGACAACACTCACGTAAGTCGGAAGAATTGGAAGGCATTCCTTGTGCGATTACACACAGTATGAACAAGGACTTGATCAAACCGGTGGAGAACGAAGAAATCAAAGAAGCATTGTTCCAAATGAATCCGAATAAAGCTCCAGGCCCAGATGGTATGACTTCTTTCTTTTTTCAAAAATTCTGGAATGTGATTGGAGATGATGTATGTGCTGCCGTAAAAGATTTTTTTGTAAGAGGAAGAATGTTACGACAGTTAAATCACACTTTGCTTACATTAATTCTGAAGGTAAAAAATCCTACTTCTATTTCACAATTTCGGCCAATTAGTCTTTGCAATGTAGTGTATAAAATTATATCTAAAATATTGGCCGAAAGACTTAAGAATTGCTTGCATAGCTGCATTAGTCCTAATCAATCAGCTTTTCTCCCAGGAAGACAAATTTATGATAATGTAGTTGTAGCACACGAATGTGTTCATACTCTACACTCAATGAGAAAAGGGAAGAAAGGATACATGGCATTCAAAATTGATATGGCTAAAGCATACGATTGTGTGGAATAGGATTTTTTAAAAAAAGTTATGAGAAGAATGGGCTTTGCAAGAACTTTTATAGAATGGATAATGCAATGTGTAAGTACTGTGACTATGTCTGTCAATATAAATGGAGAAAAATGCAGCAACTTTGAGACCTCTAGAGGACTTAGGCAAGGAGATCCTTTGTCATCATATTTGTTTTTAATTGTATCTGAGGCACTTTCCAATCTAATTAAACAAGCATCTCTAAGAGGGGAATATAATGGAATGAGAGTGAGCAGAAACGGTCCAAGGATCACACATTTATTTTTTGCAGATGATTCTTTATTATTCTGTGAGGCTAACATGGAACAGGTACACAATTTGAAAGCTTTGCTGGAGAAATATAGTCAACATTCAGGGCAAAGGATTAACATGGAGAAGTCGTCTATTTTCTTTAGTAGAAATGTTCCAGGGATGCTAAAGAATCAGATTTGCAATGAGTTAGCAGGAGTGAAGGAGCTATACAAAGCCAAATATTTAGGACTACCAATGCTTATAGGGAGGTCCAAAAGAGAAGTCTTCAACTTCGTGGTGGAAAAAGTAACACAAAGAATCCAAGGATGGAAGACAAAGTTCCTTAGCATACTGTAAGGAAATTTTAATTAAATCAGACTAAATGCACTTCCTGCTTATGTAATGGGCTGCTTAAGCTCCCTATGGCAAGATGCAAAGCTATTTGCAGCATTACCTAAATTTTGGTGGGAACAATGAGGAGAACACGAGGAAAGTACAATGGAAAGCTTGGAAAACCTCACGAACCGAAAAGCAAAGAAGGATTGGGATTTCAAGATATTCAAAGCTTCAACGACTCGCTATTGGCAAAACAGTTGTGAGAGTGATGACTTATCCGAACTTGCTTATGAGTAAAGTGTTGAAAGCTAAATATTTTCCTCATGGAGAATAATGCAAGTAAAAGCGAAGGGAAATAGCTCATGGTTATGGAAAGGATGGCTTGGAGCGAGACACTTGATAGAGAAAGGACTAAGATACAAGGTAGGAGATGGGAGATCAATTCAAGTTTGGGATTCTCCGTGGATTCCAGATTATGAAGGTTTCAAATGCAGCAAATAATCCGCACAAAGATGAAGTAACATGGGTTAAGGACCTAATGCTAGAAGAAGGGCAAGGCTGGAATCAGAACTCATATCTCAAATGTTCGGCAGCAAGAGGCAAGAAAAGCGAGAATACCGAAGGACCAGAGGGCGCAAGGATCGCTTAGTTTGGCACTTTAATCCATCGGGACAATTTACTGAAGGTCACCTACCAACTCATACAAAAGGAGCAACAACATTTGAGAGATAGAGCGAATCAAGCAACACAAAGAAGGTCAAGGAGTGCTATGTGGAAGTTCAACTGAAATTGGATATAAAACCCAAGCTGAAATACTTCATTTGGAAGAGCGCCATGATATCTTACCGACAAAGAAAGCACTCAAACGGAGAAGGATGACATTAGATACAATATGCCAAATGTGTGGTGAAGAAGAAGAGAGTTTGGAACACATTTTCTTTAATTGTGCTAGAGCAAAAGCAGTTTGGCGACTTGCCCGTCTGATGGCATGATCCACAAAAGAAGTGTTAAGTTTCAAACTTGGTGGCAACAATCTGCAGCACCAACAAACATTTCTTAGGCGGGAAAGAAGTCACTAACGGTATATATTTTGTGGCAGCTATGGAAGTCAAGAAATATTTGGATTTTTGAAGGAATGGATGAAAGAGATAACGGTGGTTCAATTAGCTATGGAAGAATGGTTAGAGTATACGGAGGTACAAAAGATGGATATAAATGAGTAACTAGGATTGAGAATATTTTAAGTCAGTGGTTACTATAGAAAAGAGGAAGGATTCTATTGAAGACAAAGAGTGGATAGAGTAACCTTTTAATTACTTTGTGAAGGGTTATTGTACCAACTCCTAGTTTAGATAGATATGGTAGTGGGACAGTAGAGATAGGAAGGTAATAGATGAGCCTTGGCCAAAGATGGTGTCAAGGAAGGTTCATATAAGCTGAACTACTTCATGTAACAGTTAACTTGGTTTCACAACAAAGTTAATATATGGATTATCTTTTGACAAAAAAAAAAATAGGCAGGCTATGATTTAGTTCAAAAATAAAATTGTCCCCCAGTATCTTAAGGAAGCGTTTCTAGACTCCCTAGTGTAATTGGATTTGATCTCGCACCAATAATGCAAAATTTAAACCACATGGAACAAGGTACTCTATCACTTTTGATCTCTTAATCTCTTGACCATTAATTGAAAAATAGGATTGGAGCTTCCCTCTCAGAAGCAAGTAGATGACTGATCAAACATTATGGTGTGCATTTTGGACATTGAACAAAACAACATCATTCACCTCTTCTATAACTACTATCAAGTCATCAAGATCCAATCTTTGTCTTTTCTCCATCATTTGACTTAACTGCATAGATTTCAGCCATCAACCTCTATCATCTCAAAGATAAGCTTGAAAGTACTCGATATACAAACCTTGCGCTTTTCACAGTAAGATGGATCTGAAAACCAACTTTCATCAACTACTGCACCAGCGTTCAATTCTGTATTGTTTGCAACTGCAGCTAGAGAAGATGTTATAACCACTCTTTTGATAGATGAAACATTTGTACATGATTGTAGCACATTCAGTGTTCTCTTTAGTGCAGGGTCCAATAGGTCTGCCTACAAAATGAAAGGAAAACCCAAATAAAATAATTGCAGACACTCAATTGGAATGTAGAACTTTATGTTTTCACCAAATAATTTATCATATACACATATTGTAAAATAATACTGTATATCACTCAATATTTCTGCCAAATTGTAAAATTTACAGTAGAAAAATCATAGGATATCATATTTAAGTGCTCGTGTCATTACATATTCAGTTAAGGTCTTTAGATTCTGTTATGTTTAGACATTCATGAGGTGGCAAATCTTAGATCAGGATAAATATTTTCTACTTATTAAGGACTAAAGTAAGTCTTTAATTTTATCATATTCTAACATGCAACTAAGAGTTATCCCACGATAAGAATTTGTATTGCAAAGAAAGAACTCTACACCTCCTGCAAACAAATGTCATTGCAAAGCAAACATAGAAAGCCAGCTAATGGCTAATCATAGTTGTCATTTGAAAACATATTAAGCTAATCAAACTCCTGGATGTTATTAAAACGAAATCCTTGAAGTAGAAACAAAGAGACAGATGCATAGCACATTAGATAAAGATGACATAGAGAAAAACTAATTTAGAGAACTTGCCAGGAGTTATAGCTTCCAATGGATATATACTGATAATTTTTCTACAATTGGTCATGTTAATGTACTTGTATGTTGTCAACTGAAAGATGAACAGGAGATGCTGTGTGAAAAACACAATCATATCCGTCAACAATTGCATCAAAAGATCCATCTTCTAAAAAGTTTGCCGCGAACAAGTGGAGCCTTTCCTTCGCTCCATCAAGTGACATTAAATGTTGTGTCTTTCTTGGATCATCTGTTGGATAAATTGAACAAACAAATGTTTAAACAATGCTTTGGCGTATCACTTAGGTGAAGCCACTATAAGCTTTAATATGGGATCTCTAAGTCTTGAGAAAAAAATGGTGACTGAAGAGAGAGGGTGGAGGATATGGAATTCTCTCATTCAATTATACAATAACATATATTTGTTTGGTAGCCTTAATTGTGCAGTTACAGTTGAGGTTGTGGTTTTTAGTGATGGGAAAATCAATTAGAAATGAGATCAATTTTTATTTATAGTTGCTCATGAATTGAGGTAAATTATATCAGCCAAACAATTAAACGAAGTCTAAGATTTGAAAAAATTATTAATATTTCTTGAAATTTAATAAATTCATAACATTTAACACGTATCATTAGTTTCTTAAAGTTGATTATTTTTCAATTTTTCACTTTTTCAATTTTTCACATACCCAGCTTAGGAAAATGATATTCAATAGGACTTCTACTCACCCTTATATTTAGTATAGTAAAATAACCACGATAAAAATTAGTCAATAAAGTTTTTATTTTTCTCCCATTCAACTTAGTTACTTTTACCAAAATTAGAAATTTCTTCCTTGATCATGGTGCAGGCTTGTTGGATACATACTTGCACCCGCAAAATTTCTACTTACCAGCATTTCTTTTAAAAAATCTTTTGGGGCTCTCAGTCTCAGAGAACAAGGAAACAAGAATTCCTTCTGTATTCATCCGTGGGCTCCTCTGCTTCTTCTCAGAAACCGGACAGCAATCAAGGTTCTTCAAGTTTGTATCTCTAATCCGTGGAAAATTGTTGGTGTATGCATTTATGGTAGCTGAAGTATCGTGCTATGTAGGGACTTAGTTCGTTTTTGGTTTAGTTATGTGAAAAGATTGAAACTTGAATTTAGAGACCACCTGTTTGATGAAATGTTTGTATGGCATTTGTAATTTTTAGTTTCTTTAATTTTCAGTTTAAATGGGAGATTTCCTCCGCAAACAGTGAATTATGAGAGAAAATTGCAGCCTTCATTGGCATGGTGTTGAAAATGGAGATTTCCTCTATGTTTTCACACTAATTCTGAATTTGGACTAGGTGCAAATAAGAATACAATATGGAGTTGATTAATCAGACAATTAACGTGGGCTCTAAGGATGATGTTTCAACTGTAAAGAAGGTTGGATGCTGTTCTGCTTAGATAGATAAATCCAGAGAAGGAAACCAGTGTCTTTTTATCTTTTCGTATCATATTCATGTGGTTATGGAATTTGTCTGTTACATGTCTTTGTATCATTCTGAATTTGTAGACGAGTCTTTGTATGTTTCTGTTGTACAAATTGTGGGTGTGAACTGTGAAGCTAGAGGTGTAAAATCAATCGTTGCTTCCTGAAATCTGAATTTTGGATTACACAAGTAAAAACACAAGTCCTCCACCTGTTTGATGAAATGTTTGTGTGGCATTTGTAATTGAGTTTCTTTAATTTTCAGTTTTTTGTATTGCACAATAGATGGCTGGATCTTCAAGCTCTTGTAGTGGCAATAACAATTCTAGTGTGAGTTCATTTGCTAAGATTTTGATGTGTTTTATGAATCTATGATGTATTTTGAAATTTGGTTTATGTATTTGGTAAATGCAAGACTTTGATGCTAGATTATGATGTGTTTTTGAACTATTTTTGTTAATGTATTGAAGTATTTAGACAAATATTTATTATTGTTTTATCCATGCAATAGGAATTTTTATATATACTGAAAATGTATTATGGATTTCGATTCTTTGGAAAATCTCGAATCAACGTATTGGGCTCGTATCGTGTCCGATTCTCGAATCCGCATCGGTGCTTCCTGACTCATTGTTGGATATTCCATGTTCCTTCTAGCTAGAATCATTGTCTCTTCATCATTGGATAGACTGATTTTAAACTTTTAAAGTCAAAAGATATGGGGTTGTATTCATACATCCAATCTACCTCAAGTATTACATCCCATCCACCAATGCTCATCCCTCTCACGTCAAATGAAAATTTATACTGCTGAATCTCCCATCTTACCTTCCTACATATAGGATGGCTGATGATTTGGCTTCCATCAGCAATTGTAGCTACTAAAGGACCAGTAGCCTACATTTGAAGACTAAGAACAGCAGCCATTCTTGGGGTAATGAAGGAATGAGAACTGCCAGTGTCTTCCAGAATGGAAATCACTCTCCCTTGTATTCTCCTTGCTATGTTATCATCTTCTTTATAGGGCACATGACAGTGTATGCAGTGAGACTACCAAAGTGTGGCCAGAATTACCTGTGTGTTCATCTTGTTCCCCAAGGAATCTTCAAACTCATCCTCTTCATCAGTCAGGATGAAATTTAGATTTCAAACTTGCATTGGTGACCCGGTTAAAACTTGTCTCCACATTTAAAGCATAGGTGGTTGTTCTTTCTAGTCTGTATTTCTTGGAGGAAGATCTTCTTGAATTCATCTTGAGTCTGGCTTTTCCTTTTTCTTCAGAACCTTCTGCTTGATTGTTTTGTCCCCAATCATTCCCACATTCTTTGGGTTTTCAGACCACATTCTGCCCCATTCCTATTCTGCAATATTTCCACTGATTGCTCCTGTATCACAGCTACCTAAAAGCCTCCAATAGTGTGGCTGGTTTCATAAGCCTGAGCATGGATTTAATCTCATCTTTAACCCCATTTATAAAATTGGATATGAAGTAGGATTCAGTCAATATAGGATTCAACATCAACATTTTGGATCTCAATTCTTCAAATCGCTCTTGATACTCCCTAACTGTCCCAACTTGTTGGAGTTTATTAAACTCCTCAACTTCATCCTGCAGACCTTTATCTTCAAATCTCCTATTCAGCCCTTCACAAAATTCTTCCCAACTCAATTGCCCTTTAGACATCCTAGTACTGTGGTACCAAGTATCAGCTTTGCCTTCCAAGTGCATTTCTACTACATGCATTCTATGATCATCAGGAACCTGATAAATTAAGAAGTACTTTTGGTACTTCCTAATCCATTCTCTAGGGGTTTCTCCTTGAAAGACTTGAAGTTCCACTTTAGGATCATTATGCCACCAATATATTGTGAACCTATCAACTCCATATCCTCCTTTTGTTTCAGAATTGGAGTTGGGAGCAATGGGGTACGATCCAATGTCTGGACAGAATCATGTCCAACTGGCCTCTTTCTGGACTCATCATAGCCTTCACAAACGCGTCAAGAACTTATTCTCCACTGCTGCAATATTCTCATCCACCATTTTTCATTTTCCTCAATTTTGGCATCCAAGGATTGTTGAGACTTCACCAAGCCTTCCAACAGTTGTTGAATTTTGTTCTACCCAGCTTCTTGGCGTGTGAGCTGATCCTCCAATGTTCTGAACCTAGTTGATTCAGCCATAGTTATCTTCTCAGCCAAGGAACAATACCTCTGATGCAAAGTTTGTTATGAATTAAGGCTAAAAATTCATAAAACTGGAAAAACAAGAAAAAGTGGGATCGGAACAGAAGAGAGGGAACAGAATGAAGAGGGAAGGAAGCTGCCAGAAGATTCATTCACCACCAAAAACTGTTTCTACAACTAAATTTGCCTCTTTTATATCTGAACCATTGATTTATAACCGAATTTGGTAATAAATCTCAGCCTTCCATTATCAACTACTTAGCTATACGACATCGCTCCATTTATTTGTTACATTCTAGATGTTTGTATTTTTACACACACTAGAGGGTAAAGTCTCTCCAAAGAGAGTGAGGGTCCTTTAGTGGGATTGAGTTGACCATTAGAGGAGATTGTCCTAGTTGCTGCTTGGGTAGGGTTGGTTAGGTCAAATAGTTACTGCTTGGGTAAAAGCTAGTTAGTTACATTACTAAATATGGTAAGGTTCTAACATTTGTCTTCCTGGAATGGCAACAAACCAGACGAGTTTCTTCTCATTCGCAGCTAAGTTTTCCTCTGATTTTCTCGGTCTTCTCTTCAACCCGATCTGCTGCTGCATTGTGAATCTACCGAGTTTGATGCGTGCATTACCCTGCCGAGAAGCTATTCCGAAAGATCTATTCTTTATTTCTGTCTTCGGTTCGTTCTTCTGTCTCCGTTGTGACTAAGTTCTCCTGTCTTTTCTGTTCTGCTTTTCAAACTGAGATGCTGCGATTTAGCAAGATTGGTAGTTGCTTGTGTTTGAGTCTACAGGTCTTGCTGTGATCTTTATTCTGCTGAGTATTTTTTCCAAGTTCCAGTTTCTGTTCCTTGCTTTTGGTGTGTTGTTTTTCTTTTGTGGGTAAGCTCTCCTGTTGAGCTTATGTTCATAATGTGTGGTGTGCATCTATTCTGTGTCTTTGGCAGACTGGGTATTTACTTCTTTTGTTTGAATCCGTTGGTTGCTTTGAATATTTAGATTCAATCTTAAGGTGTAAATATTTGGCTCAATTGGCAATATTCATCCAAAGTACTTGAAATTGTATAATCTTGCAATTAATAACTAATTTTGAATTATTTATTCCACAACTGCTCAAGTAGGCATTACGACTTGTTACACTAATCCCTTATAAAAGGAGCAAAGCAGGAGATGGATTGTAGAATGAATGAAGATTTGACCTCTAGAAAAGTTTAATGTTACTCATGTTTTACAAGAAATATTTACTTGTATATTTGATTATATTAGAGCTTAGGAAGTACTTGATAACATCTTAATTGGAAAACAAATACCCAATCTCAAGAGTGTTTTAGAAATTTATTTTGAGAATTACGATTTTATGTTTGAAATCAAATCATTTCTTTACATTTGAGAAGAACTTTTAAAATCAAATTAGCTAAACGATTTCTTATTTATCACACTTAGCAACTGTTGTTACTTGTTTAATTCTTGTTTAAAATTGAGATGACGTAGCTGATAATTACAATTTACACTTTACACTTTGTATACCTCTAAAATTTTTAGGAATTCAAAAAATATATTAATATATAATTCCATTGATAATTATATATCATTATTTTCCATTATTTACTTTATTGCTATATCTATATATACCACCACTTTGCCTAATTTTCACATTATTAGATTAATTAAATGTTGTAAGAAATTTTATTTAAAAAAAAAAATTAAATTGGCACACAGAATTAGGTAAATTTTCTGTAAGTTTCATCTCACACTCCTATATATAATTGAAAATTTAAAAGTTCATTTAATCAGAACTTGTCACGCTTTACTCGAGACAACGCAGATACCCATCCTCGAGGGCTACAAACCATGGTCATCGCCATCATGACAGCGGCCGCCCGATCTGTTTTCAGATCAACTATCGCGGCGCGAATGCTGCCGCCAGGCTCGCCTCAAGACCAAACCTTCTCCTTCTCCCTTCCGTCACGCCTCTCTTCAAGCCTCTCTCTCATCGTGCCATCAGGTACCACTCATTATTCTTGACTGCAGGAGTGTGGGGATTTTGAATTGAATGTATTTCTCTTTGTGTGTGTGTTTCTTCAGGTTCGTATTTATGTATAAAATTAAATAAAATTCTCAGTGTGAGTGTTTTGATTTTTATTTTTTACATTGACTTTTAATTGAAGGCATCCAGTAGAATTGAGTGCAATGATGGAGTCAATGCAGCCGTACCACACAGCAACGGCATCGCCTTTGATGATTTCTAATCTCACTGTTTCTCGCTATGGTTACGGTTGGCTCTTTGACGATATGTGAGCGCCTTGATTCCGTCAAGCATGGAGAATCATTTTGCAGCTTAGGGGCAGTCTTTAGAGCTCTGAATTTGGTGAGGAAAATGAAAAAGAATTCTTTTTTCCCTTATATATTGGTATTGAAAGGAAATCGAGAAGGATTGTACATTTTGATCGAGATTGAGGGGATCTTATTTGAAATTACAGATTATAGTCTTCGAATTTCCTTGAGCATGGTAGTTTCAATGACAGCATCAATGATTAAATGGTGGGGGTGGGTGGGTATCTGATTTTAATGTTTTAAACTTGGTGATTAAATGAAGAGTTTGATATTTTCTGCTAGCGTGAATTGGACTTTGCACCTTTGGTTGGTTAAAATTCATATATGTTGAGTTTGTTCTTGAATTATAATTTGAGTTTTCGTAACATTCAGACATAAAATACTGGTATATCTAAATTTTCCTCTGTATGTGAAAATGTGCTTGAAAGGAAGGAAATGTGATGCTGTTATGCTAGTCTTGGTCTGACTTGTTTCCGTAATATGACTGATGCCCCTGCCTAGTCTAATTTATTTGCTTATAGCTGGCATCTTTTGTTCTAGCTTGCAAATGAAGTTGTATATATCCAGAGACAACTCCTTAAAACTCTAGTTTAGATCTTTTAGAACCTAGATATATAGACTGATTGTGTAGAATTATGTAAATTTTGAAGTGGATGAAGGCTTGCTGTTCACTTGATAATTAGCTATGACACTACAGGGTGTATGTACAAACTCATGAAGTTACAACTCGCAACTTCTCCTTGTGTTTGTGGTAGTTTTGCATTCTCTTCATCCTGGGTTTGTGGGAGAGAAATAACTTCCACCTTCTGAGGGAGATAGTTTGTCACCTCCGTTTATCCCAGGAAAAACAGTTCAAAGAGACTGTCCAAAAATTCAGAAAATCTGCCACCAACACTCATCTGTTTCTTTTTCCCAAGGAAATGGCTCCATAGGTTTAGTTGCTTCTAGAAAGAGATCACTAGAAACCTTTGGCTTGGATTGTTTTAGAGGCTGCAAGTTGATGTAATCTTGATCATAATCCTAGGATATGACGATGACGATGTCAGAAATGAAAATACCAAGAGCAGTGTGATTGTTTCATCATTCATCTTTTATTTATTTTATTTTATTTTTAATTTAAATCTATGTTTTTGAACAAAAAGGAAATTGCTAACCTGGTCAGCATGCATTTGCTTCACAAAGGTTCTAAATATCCTGAAATACTTCCATCCCAATAATTCATCTGATGGTCAGAGGTAAGTCAATCCAGACACCTTCAGATTTTGTGTTGTATGCTTGTAGATACCATTTGGCCTAGAATGAAGGAGTATTTGGTTGTAGGCTGCACGATCATATCTTGATAGTGCATTTTCTCGCAACATCATTGTTCTCTCTCCAGCCAGCTCTCAAAACCTGCACAAGAAGGTGTAACACACTGACAAATATGTGGATGTTGAGATTATCCAGTTAACAAAAATTATGAATATCATATTCTATTTAGCTATTGACATTTAGCTTCCATTTCTCCTTGATTATATCTGTAAACCAAAAACATGAAGTTGTAAAGCTTTAAGATATGATGGAAAATTAGTTATAATTCCTGCTTAACTAACTTGTTGAACTAGTTTCTGAGGTTCACTCTTTGCTATTTCTGGATGCTCAGAATCCTCATTTCTAGGCATGTAAAATTTAAGCAGGCATAATGCCTTGACAACATCCTGGCTATAGGTCTGTACCCATCTCTATTCTTAGTGTTGAAGTATCCGCAGTTAACTCTGCAGCATGAGTTTCATCTTTAAACCACCAATGGATGCCATAGACCTGTTTAGGAACACAATGTAAGAAAATCTAATTAGGTTCTGATGGTGAAGCATTAATCCAGTGTTATTGAGGATTTACCTTAGCTACCAGCTTGACTTTGCATCCCGTGAAAAACTTTGTTGGCTTCCTCGAGGATCTGATCACCATGGCTCAATAATTTGTTAGAATACCAGGTTAAGAAGAACTTCCCTTGCTCTGAAAGATATGTTTTGTCTTGTCTAAAGAAGCCTGTTTTTCTGGTGTGTCATTGTATGTTCCTGTGTTTTCTGGGCATAATCCACTCAGGATGCCCTGCCTTTCCTGCAGTCTCTTCAAAATCTGCTTTCAAGTACTTGTCATAGCACTGGAAAATGCTTCAATCATTGGTCAATTTTATTGTACTATTTGGATATTGTCACAACAATTTGGTTGAAAACTCACCTGAAATTCTCCAATGCCTGGAAATTTCCATCCTTTGTTTCCATATAAGATGGATATCTGAGCTCTCTTGCAGGTCCTAGGCCTACCTCAATGTCTATGATTGTTCCGGTTTCCAAAAGGTCTAACATATTTTCTCTGAAGTTGTTCATATAGTCTCTGTCCATCTAAATCATTATAACATCAATAGCCAAAATTCTAATCCTAACTTTCCAGACAGTTTGCTGTATGACTAATTTGTTATATATAGTAATTGTATACTTTATGCCTTCAACAAATACTTGAAGTGGACAAAAAAAAAAAAAAAAAAAAAAAATAGAATAGAGAGAGAGGGAGAAAGAGCAATTTAGCTTCATCTCTTGCAGAGTTGTATGGTTAGTTAAAGCCACAAATTTTCAGTTAAATTATGAAAACTTGACCTTAGGTCGAGAAATACCTTTCACCCTAAAGCTCGATAACAAACAAATACGCCTAACTTTTCAATGTCTTTTTACGTTGCTAGTTATTGTTCATGGCAGGAAAGTTAAACACTATTAGACAACTTGATAGAAATGATATACCTGGATGGCAGTTCGACCATCAAAGAGAGGTAAGTTGTCTACTCCAAGTGAGAGGCATTCCCGGTTCCTGGTGCCTGATCTGTTAGTGTAGAAGGTATCAGGTTCTTTTCTCCTATTTGAAGTACCAATTTCGGAAGTGGTATGTTAACGGCATCTCCTACATTGCCACCACATTGGTGAAATGACATGATTGCTTGTATTTTAAGTTTATATTTTTGAACCAGTTGAAATAAATCCCTGTAGGCAGACCAGTCAATTTGCTTGGGACCCTTGGATTCTACAATTCCCACCAGACATCCACCATGATACCATCAACAACTGCTGCTCTAAGCTTTATAAGCTGCTTCTCCAACTTTTGTTGATGTAAGAAAACATTGTCTACAGTAATAACATCCAGCTGTATCACCAGCAAATTATCAAGAGTAAACAAATATATGCTTGACATAAGGTCATTTTACTTCTCTCTTGCTACCTCATAATGATGTACTACATATTAGGCATGAAAACAGAACTAAAGACTCACCTGAGGATTACATAAACTGGCACATAGTGTTCTGACCTACCATGAGGGAGTTTTGAGCTTTTGTCTGTGGGAGAAAAGGTCAAAGGTGTGAGGTTTGAGGTTTTCTTACACCAGAATGATGAATTGAAGATGGAGATCTCTATTCGATTTCTGTTACCTGATCACTATTAACTTGGTGAGCATTACTGAAAACTGATGTCATTTGCTATATTCTGTTATGTTTGTGTATTTGTTTTAAGTAGCATCTCTTTAATTCCACTTGAAGAGTGCATGTCAGCAACTAAAATTAATTATCATGCAAGCGCGTAAATCTTGCATTTGGTTTTCTTTGGAGCATAGTGATGACAAATTCCTCTACACTTTGAAGTGTAAATAGGTAGATAAAACCTTGCGTTTACTTTATGGTGAGCAAATAAAGCAATAGCCCTGAATTTAAGTGCTGTGAGAGAGGAAAGAAGTCCGATTTATTGTCACGTAAAATTCAGTTCCATACTCTCTGAGTGAATTCTTGAGGTTTACAAGTTTGATCATCTGTAGGGAAAATGGCAGTTAAGACTAGAAATATGCGAGGATAAACAGTTACCCTCATTTCTTATCCGTCGCAATATTTGTATTTGCGCACAAGATGCTTATCTAGGAAATATGGCAGAAAAAGGATTTGGAAAAAGGAAAATCGACATCTGATTTATGGCATAAACTTACTTCTGCTTCTGCAGTGAACACATCTGTTGCTGTTGCCTGAATGATTTGCATCCTTGAACGAGAACGTAAAGGGAAATTATTCTTGATCCTTCCATTTATCTCAATTTTCTTCGGTAGGCTTGCCAATAACTCTGTATTGTGGCACATTGCTCTTGCTGATGCACAACATGGCTTTGAGGTTATAACGCTTATCATTGTGTGTTTCTGCACAAAGTGTGCTGAATAGACGAGCTTGAATTTATAGTGTCGAAAGAGAGTTAAAATAAATAAATTTTAAAAAATCTAGGATAAGGACATTAGGATTACTTTAAAGAAACTCTGGCATGTTTATGAATTTGTGGCCTCTTGGAGCGTTTCTTGTGGGCTGCATTTGTTGGGTTATGACGTTTTTGAGCGATGGAGTCCTCTAGTTACTTGTGAAAAGTATGGAGAAAGACAAAATTATGAAATCGACTCTGCTTTCAAGAAGTACTTGTCATAGCACTGGAAAATGCTTCAATCATTGGTCAATTTTATTGTACTATTTGGATATTGTTTCAACAATTTGGTTGAAAAACTCACCTGAAATTCTCCAATGCCTGGAAATTTCCATCCTTGTGTTTCCATATATAAGATGGATATCTGAGGCTCTCTCTGCAGGTCCTAGGCTCCACCTCAATGTCTATGATTGTTCCGGTTTCCTGGAAAGGTCTAAATATATTTTCTCTAGAAGCTGTTCATATAGTCTCTGTACATCACAAATCATTATAACATCAATAGCCAAAAATTCTAATCCTAACTTTCCAGACAGTTTGCTGTATGACTAATTTGTTATATATAGTAATTGTATGCTTTATGCGCTTCAACAAATACTTGAAATGGACAAAAAAAAAATAAATAGAATAGAAAGAGAGGGAGAAAGAGCAATTTAGCTTCATCTCTTGCAAGAGTTGTATGATTAGATTAAAATACAAATTTTCAAGGTTGAAATTATATGAAAATCTGACCTTTAGGCTCGAGAAATACCTTTCAATTCCTAAAGCTCGATAATAACAAACAAATACGCCTAACTTTTCATGATGTCTTTTTACGCATTGCTAGATTATTAATTTCATTATGGCAGGAAAGTTAAACACTTCTATTAGACAACTCTTGATAGAAATGATATACCTGGATGGCAGTTCGACCTTCAAAGAGATGTAGTTGTCTACTCTCCAAGTGAGAGAGGCATTCCCAGTTCCTGAGTACCTGATCTGTTAGTGTAGAAGGTATCAGGTTCTTTTCTCCTATTTGGAAGTACCCAATTTTGGAGAGTGGTATGTTAACAGCATCTCCTACATTGCCACCACATTTGGTGAAATGACATGATTGCTTGTATTTTAAGTTTATATTTTTGAGAACCAGTTGAGAGAATAAATCCCTGTAGGTGAATAAGCTTTCGAATTTGCTTGAGCCACTTAGATCTCTACAATTCCCCACCAGACATCCAATTATGATACCATCAACAACTGCTGCTCTAAGCTTTAAAGCTGCTTCTCCAACTTTTGTTGATGTAAGAAAACATTGTCTACAGTAATAACATCCAGCTGCTTATCACCAGCAAAATATCAAGAGTAAACAAATATATGCTTGACATATAAGGTCATTTAACTTCTCTCTTGCTACCTCATTAATGATGTACTCACATATTACCAGGCATGAAAAACAGAACTAAAGACTCACCTGGAGGATTACATAGAGCTGGCACATAGTGTTTCTGACCTACCATTGGGGAGTTTTCGAGAGCTTTTGGTCTGTAGGGAGAGAAAGGTGTGAGGTTTTGAGGTTTTCTTACACCAGAATGATGAATTGAAGATGGAGATCTCTATTCGATTTCTGTTACCTGATCACTATTAACTTGGTGAGGCATTACTGAAAACTGATGTCATTTAAGCTATATTCTGTTATGTTTGTGTATTTGTTTTAATTAGCATCTCTTTGATAATTCCACTTGAAGAGAGTGCATGTCAGCAACTAAAATTAATTATCATTGCAAGCGCGTAAATCTTGCATTTGGTTTTCTTGGAGCATAGTGATTGTGACAAATTCCTCTACACTTTGAAGTGTAAATAGGTAGATAAAACTCTTGCGTTTACTTTATGGTGAGCAAATAAAGGCAATGACCCTGAATTTAAGTGCAAGTGAGAGAGGAAAGAAGTCCGATTTATTGTCACGTGGGAATTCAGTTCCATACTCTCTGGAGTAGATTCTTTGAGGTTTACAAGTTTGATCATTCGTAGGAAACAATGGCAGTTAAGATCTGTGAAATATTGCGAGGAAGATAAACAGTTACCCTCATTTCTTATCCGTCGCAATAAACATTTGTATTTGCGCACAAGATGCTTATCTAGGAAACATGGAAGAAGAAAAAGGATTTGGAAAAGGAAAATCGACATCTGATTTATAGCATAAACTTCTACTTCTCTGCTTCTGCAAGTGAACACATCTGTTAAGTTGTTGCCTGAATGATTTGCATCCTTGAACAAGGAGAAACGTAAAAAGAGAAATTATTCTTGATCCTTCCATTTTTCTCAAATTTTCTTCAGTAGGCTTGCCAATAACTCTGTTTTGTGGCACATTGCTCTTGTTGATGCACAACATGGCTTTGAGGATTATAACACTTATCATTGTGTGTTTTGCACAAAGTGTGCTGAAATAGATTGGCTTGAATTTATAGTGTCGAAAGAGAGTTAAAATAAATAAATTAAAAAAAAATCTAGGACAAGGACATTAGGATTACTTTAAAGAAACTCTGGGTATGTTTATGAATTTGTGGCCTCTGCAGGAGCGTTTCTTGTGAAACTGGCATTTTGGTTGGGTTATGACGTTTTTGAGCGATAGAGTCCTCTAGTTACTTGTGAAAAGTATGGAGAAAGACAAAATTATAGAAATCGACTTGTGTCTTTCAGAGATGCCTTGAAATTAGAATTATATGTAAATTTAATTCTACATAATTATGCATTCTGAATTCAATTCTTTTGTTTGGTAAATTAATTTAATTTTACATAATTCCAATTTAATTTTCAATTTCAATTTTCTGTTTGGCCAAATTACTTGAATCAACTAATTAAAGTATCTCTTTCTGGCCTTTCCTCTCATCTCTCTGTACTCCATCCTAGTCTAAGACTCCTCTTTGAGATGCATTCATTTCCCAATCCATTAAACCTATAGTCATAATCCATTCCATTCATCTGAAATTTCAATCCCGCACACCTTGTAGGAAAAAAAAGACAAAAATAAAATCTTTTCCAAGTCAAAAAAATCAAAATAACCCAATGATCAAATCCAAAATCAGAGACATAATTTGATTCAACTCAATAATTTACTTCCCCAAATGACTCAAACAGCAGAGAAGATAACAGCCAAATTAAAGCTCCACCAAAAGGGAAAAGTCATTCTAATTAACGCTTTTATAGCGCTAAATCAATAAAAACAAAACCCATCTAATTCAGCTGAAAAAATACCAAATCATTGCCATGCAAACAAAACCCAAAAATCTACCTTTAATCCTAATCAACTAGTTCTTTCCTAAAATTTATACAAAACCGAACAGAATCAGGAAAAGAACAAACAAAGCAGCCCTTTGTGCATTCAAAGCTATTGAACCATTTATAGGATCAATTTAATTTACCATTTCTAGGATCAATTGAATCATATTAATGCTCAGAATACAGAAGGTATCAAGATATTTATAGAGAGAGAAATTCTTGGGGCGTTCTTGAGAATAAATCACGTTTACAGACTTGTGGTAGCTCTTTTGAACGAAAAGTATGATAGTCTTCGACCATTTTTTCTGGCCAGGAAACAAGCACCTGTAAATTAGTAGATGATGGAACTGGTCCATCCATTTTTATGCAAAAACTTTCAGACAAAAAACCACCACCAAGGTAAAACTGAAAGTCACTGGCCCTCGCTGGGTCACTCTCACATTTAGTACTAGGGTCTGCATCTTCATCTAGCATCATCTTAACATCTCCACTGGCACCATTCAGTCTGTGATTGTATTCCTTTGGGAATCTTCAGCAGGCATTAAGAACAGGTTAATTGGCTTCAGGAACTCTTTACGTATCTCAGAACCTTCAGATAAATTAGATATCCTTGACACCAGAGGAACACCAAATTTCCTGCCAGGGAAAAGTGAGCGGACCCGTGACCTGCATTACAAAATGGAACAGATAAGCCAACAAACTTCCCCGACTTGCTAGGAACTCTTTCCGTCTCCCAGGAAGCCATACTCGGCTCAAATATAGAGGTACTAAGACCTTATTACAGTAAAATAGACCAAGCTAATGCTAGAAGTGGTTCTCTTATAAGCGGCTAATGACAGCCTCAACCTCAACCTCTGATGGGGTATACAGATGGTAAGTATATCTACAAACACATTAATCCCTGCCTTTCCTTGCTTTAGCAGAATTTAAAGTTGTAAGAAAACTAAATGAGGCAACAAAACACTTTCACCCCTGTTGCAGAAACCAGTTAGACATGGCAGTCACTCAAGCACATGCCCAGAAATGTGTCAAAGCTACATGCTACTTCCCTCGCCGTAGTTAACCAACAACGGTAACAATCAAGGGGTCAGAAAAGATAACTAAAACTTCAGAATTTGAGGAAATACAATTACTTTATTCAGAAAAAGTCCATCCCAATTGTAAACAAGCAAGCATGATATCCAAAGCACATAACAGAACTGAATCATAAACCGAACTAAGCTTCATCCCACAAAATCACATTTTTGAATACAAACAGCTGCAGAAAGCATTGAGAAACAAACCAAGAAAGAGAAAAGAACATTTTTCCTTTTTTTTTTTAGTAGACATAAAGTTAACAAAACAGGGGAAAAGAGGACCTGATCATCCATTACCTTGGTTTGCAGTACTTGAAAAGAGGTTAAATAGATGGAAAGGAGCAATTTTGAATGGAGATCATTTACATATGAGATGTGCTACACATGTTTTGAACTTAATTGTGAAGGAGACACATCTGAGAGAGATAGATAGAGGTAGGAATTTCTCGAACGCACTCCTTCGTATCGTCAAGAGTCCATTGATGAGAAGAAGTGGGGAAAGCTTGAACCCAATTCCTCTGTTGATGAATATGACGCAATTGAAATTCTTGGGGAGTTATACATTTGTGTATTGATAAGACCATTCACTATTTCTTGAAGCTCGATCTCTCCGGATGAACCATATAGCCAAGAGAAACCATGAACTAGAATAGAAGCCCCACCCATGAGTAAATATTTCATAGTAGCCTCATTAATTGTAGATCTTAATGAACATATATCTAGAATTAGAGCGGTTAAATATGTGAAATCTTTTCCAACTTAGAGTCGGTTCAAATCTTGTGTGGAAATAGAAAGGATAGAAAGCAAAGGCATGCCTAGTTTAAATGTGGCTTCGATGGAATTCCACATATTTAATCTGAAATCAGCATTAAAATTTCAAAAACCTTTGAAAAGTTAGAAAGCGTGGACAAGAAATTTGTGTGAGTTGAATGATGAAATCTTGGTGATTGTGATTGGAGATATCTTTCTTCTTTGTTGCCTTTTCTAAAATTTTTATGATACTCTTTCACTTATGCAGCTCTCAATATATTCACGGAAATGAGTACATGCTACAAATTTATGGTATTGAACTCATTCTTTCTAGAATGATGCGTGACAATAATAACGATTTAAGTTTGATGGCATTCAACATGAAGGCAAAATTTGATAAATATTGGACAAATTTTGACTAGATGAACATGCTTATTTTCATTGCTACTATCCTTGACCCTCGGTACAAATTGAGTCATGTTTGTTGGGTCATTGATAAAGTATATGATACTATTCAATTGAGAGTTGAAAGGAAAAGTGAAGACCACTTTGTATGCAATGTTTGATGTTTGTGGTCGATAACATTGGGTTATAAGGATTTAGATATTCAGGTTGGTTTCAATATGTTGAATGTTGACGCGATAATGCAATTGGGGCTCTGCATATATGAATACATTATATCTTTGAGGAGCATGATGATTCAAGTAGTGTTGCGGATAAAATGGAAATGGATGTGTATTTGCTTGATGTAAGCGGACATGAATAATACATCATTTGATATACTTAATTGGTGGAAGGCAAATGCACGTAGATATCCCACACTTGCTTTGATGGCAAGAGATGTATTGGTGATTAGGTGTCAAGCGTGGCTTCGGAATCAACTTTTAGTATCGGAGGTCGTGTTCTCGACTCTTTCCGGACTCTGTCTGCAAGAATGGTAGAGGCTGTGATTTGTGCACAAGATTGGTTGCGCAAAAGTCATGAACCTCTCAACATAGAAGAGTACATAGAGGAGCTTGAGAATATTGAATCAGTTGATGAAATATGTAATTTAACATTTACTTTTGACTTAATAATTTTAGTTGGTTCTAACTTACTCTTATTTTGTGTTTGATTGTAGAAATAATAGGACTAAATGAAGATCACCCAATTGTTGACATTGATGGATAAAGTGGTAACTTCTTTATAAGAGGTAACTCCAACTATGATGATGGTTCAAATTTTTAGTGCATTTACAGTTGTGAATTTATTAGTCCGAGCATTGGTTTTTCATGTTTAAGAAGTAGTCCGAGCACTGGTTTTTTTGTATGTTTAGTGCAGAACTTGAATATGTTTAGAGCACTTGTATGTTTTTTCATTTTTTTTTTGTATGTTTAATCCGAGCACTGGTTTTTTATATAACTTGTATGGTCTAGGTGTTGAGAATGGACAGAATGTTCACTGAGAAAGGAATCATCTTTCTTTTTGTCTGATTCTTGTCAGTGGTTGTTTGTATAAGTGATTCCTTTCCCCTGAGTTTTGTAGGCCTCACCGATATAAACTCTAAATTTTATCTTTTGCCATTTGTTCATATGTATTCAAATTTTCACATTGATTCAGTTTTGTGTGTAGTTTTACTCTTCAATGAAGATGCTTGAATGTATTTGTGTGCATTTCTTTGAAGTGATTTGCTTGCCAACTAGATCTGGAAATTCACGTAATGTTTCCATAATAACCAAGTGTTGGAAGAATGTGGTAGAATATGATTTCTGTGCCCCATAGCTCTGATCTTTTGAGTGGTGTCTGCCATAAGCCTGAGGCTTGTATGAACATGATATACCGATATTCTGCTTATTAAATGCAATTCTTTCATCTATTGTGTACTTTTTGTCACATGTATTGCTTCTACAAGAATTAGTTTTAGCCAAAAGAATCAGCCCGGTAGTAACAAATTTACTGGAAAATGCATTACTTTATTTCTCCACGAAACCAAGTGTTTTTTCCCTCAGTAGTGAAAGTACCAAATCATGAACCTTGCTGCATTCAAGGCGTGCTATGCAGACTATGTAAAGTTTTTATATTGGCTGAATAAGTCCTCAACCACAAATCCTTAAGCCCAATCCTAAATCAAAAGGGCATTTATTGTCTGATTCCCACTATTTCCTTTTGCTGTTAAATGCCTCAACTTCATTCACTGTAATATGCTGATTAGTTGAACTTGAGTTTGAGTTTATTTGCTGTTGTCTTTATGAAAAAAGGGACATTCCATTAAAAAGAAAGGCTTTTGTAGTTTTTGGATCTTAGAAGTGATTTGATGTTTATATAGCTTTTTGCCTTCTTTTTCCATTTGCTTTTTTGTGGTATTGATATTGTATAAACTTCACCATGCAGCTTCCTCTGATACCACTGCAAGATTATGGTCAATGGCTTCCGGTGAAGATATCAGGGTATACCAAGGGCATCATAAAGCAACAGTATGCTGTGCTCTCCATGATGGTGCCGAAACATCTTCCTGAAAGTAGTGTTTATTTTTTGTATATTGCTATCTCCTTTATTTCCCCTTGTTGTCTTTTGTAGTACATCAGAATTGGGGAATATTTTCAGTTAAGACTCGCATTTGTAATGGGTTTTCTTTCTTCTTTTTAGCCTTGTCTTTCTATGAGTACTGTATATTTGTTAGAATGACCTTCACACATACCAAGCATACTGGAACATGATGTTAGAAATTCAATATTCTTTATCGTTATGCTTTCATTTATTTGTTTTGTTGGGTTCAGTGTAGAGTGATAAATTTATCAAACCACTTTCTTGGTGCGAAGCTTGTATCTGAACTTCTTGATAATCAGGAAAACTTTTTATATTTTTTTTGGGAACATTTGCATAAGCTTGCCATTTTTCGTTTAGAGTCGGCCTTTTTGACAATTATTTTGGTGCAAATGTAAAAGGTATCTGTTAATTTCCTCAAAATGAATGTCAATATGACTTGCAGGTGCTCCATTTGTTTGGTGGAGTATGAGGAAGGGGACAAGTTAAGGGTTCTTCCTTGCCGACATGAATACCATATATCCTGTATCGACAAATGGAAGTTCATATGAGACCTGACTAACATCGCCCTGTTAATGACATTAGTATTTCATTTTTAATTTCATTCATATAGATTACTGATATCCATGGATTCTTGTGCTTCTTTTTATTTCTATTTTCTTTAAGCTGGTCAATTTTAAGGAAAGATGAATATTGGCTCTTAAGCCTGTAGAAAAATGCAGACAGCATGTTTGTGATAGAGAAATATAATTATTAATTAGATGAAAAAAAAATCGGATCAAGCGGATCGATCCGATTTGATCACGATCCAAATCAAAATCCAAAATCCAATCCGATTGAAAATATTCTGATCGAATCGGACTAGATGATTTGAACAGCCCTACAGTTATGTACGTGTTCATAATCCACTTAAATAATTATCCATTAAAATATTTTTTCAACATTTTTTGAATTAGTATTATTACTTTATAGTTAAAATATTTAAAATCATAGATCGGGTCAGTTGTGTTACCTTTAATCGTAATAAGCTATTTTTTTTAGCATAAAACTAATTATGAACATATTATTTTTACTTAGAAGTAAAAATGAAATAACTAACGATAGTTTTTAAACTTAAAAATAAGGAGAATACTTATAAAAATGTTTAAAAAATAGTTTAAAACTTTCACAGAATTATATTTATACTAAAAGAACTCTGCAAGTTAATGAAAATGTGATAACAAAATATAAATCTAGTTCTTCCTTTTAATATATTAATATATTAGATTACAGATCTCAAAGTATTTATATACTTTTATCGTGCAAAGTTACATGTAAGCCACCCGGCCACATTGAGCTTCACATAAAATCTACTCTACTTCTCCCAGAAAAAAATTTTACTTTAAAATTTTTTTATTCTAAAAAGAATTCGCTTGTAAATCAAAATTTTAAAATATTCATAATAATAATAATAATTATTACAATTGTCATTATGTATAATGAGAGTTAAAATGAAAGGATAAAAATATAAGATTATTTATTTAGTGATGTATTAAATGTGTTATACTTAATAATTAATAAAAAATGTATCTAAATCAAAGTAAAAAATTTTTAGGATGGAAAAATAACTAATTCCTATCTGAATAACTTATGTTTGGACAAGTCATTTTGTTTGCAAATGAGCAAAAGCGTTAACTTTTCTCAAACAAAATAAACTATCCAAACACATTTTTATTTCAAAATTTAAAATTTAAAATTTTCCATTCAAATTCCTCTCACATAATTTAAAAAAAAATCCTCCTATTTTCCCTCTAAAATACTTTTCTATAAAAAAATACCCACCAAAATTTCACACATTTCCAATACAAATTTTTAAATATATCACACTCCAAACGGAAATAATATATCCACGTACATGGATTTTAGACATATTTATACTGATGTATAGTATGCTTTGTCGTCATTAGAGCTTTGAGATCCATGTGACCATCTTTTGCAAAATTTAAAAGAAACAAAAAATTCAAGAACTTCACTTTGCACATGAAAGATAAATTAACATTTAAAAATATATTCTATTATTCCAGGATGTACTCTACATTAAATTCCTTCACTAGTGTTAATTTTTATTATGTATTTTCTTCAAGGTTTTCAATTGTTAAAATGTATTGAATCCTATTAGTTAGCTTCTGGCATTTAACAAAATAAGTAATTAAATCTCAAAATGGCAACAGTGAAACTTTTGTACTTTTATCCTGCTTCTTTGCAATCCATTTGTTGAGCCATGTAAAACTTCATATATTTAAACATATGTATAGGTAAATTTCTATTAAAAAAATTATAGTTGAAACATTTAATTTTAATTTTTTTAATTTTCCTATAAAAATTATTAATTTGTTTTGATGATGAGAAATTAGGATTTAAAATGATAAGTATTGATTTAAAATCGACTAATAATAATTTATGTCAGAGATAGCTACTATACTATTGTAGAGCTTTAAGTATTATATATGCACATGTACATCTGCTGATTTTCTTTTATCCCATGCATACTCAACTGTTTGTTGTTGCTTTTACTTTGGTTGTGTTCAGTATGCTGCTAACACTCCTCCATTTGGAGGTGTAGGTGAAAGTGGAATTGGAAGATATCATGGAAAGTTTTCATTTGATACATTCAGTCATGAGAAAGCTATTTTAAGAAGAAGCTTTCTCATTGATTTCTAGTTTAGATATGCCCTTGGAATGCCCAAAAGTTGCAGCTCCATAGACATGCCTATGTATTTGATTACCTTGGAATTGTTCTCAACGTAATAGGTTTGAAAAGGTCTTGATCATATCGAGATAGTCAAATGTTAAAGTCACAAACATGGCATCAATATTTATGTTAAAGTGAAGAAATATGTACTTGTAATAATATAATGTCCATATAAATTAATTTTCACATCTGAATGTGAGGATCTTGTTTTATGGAAGGCTAGCAGCTCTTGTCATTTCCAGAAATCAGGAAACCAGCAACATTTTTTACACATTAATAATAAATAATCCTATTTTTTTGCCTAAAATTGCTATATTGAACAAAAATATATTTACATCCTAATCAACTGGTAATTTTTCTTTTCCATAATAGGAAGGATCTATATTAGGAGAAACACACCCCAAAAATGGATATTACAGGACATTCAATGATAACACAGAACCCAACCCCAAAACCAAAAAAAAAAAAAAATTACAAATAAGGATTGGGTAAAAGTACTTAAACATAAATTGCAAGTATTAATGTACCTTTTCATATCGATGATCTTAGCTGATAGGATGGTAGTTCCCCTGCATGAGTGCATTAGTCTTGTTCAAGCAGCGTATCTTCCAGGCGGCAAATTTTAGATAATGTGGTCATTGCGCATGAATGTATTCACACCCTTAATGCTAGGCGTCAATGGCATCGGGGTTGGATGGGTATTAAACTGGATTTGGCCAAAGCATATGATAGAATTGAGTGGGGTTTTTTGTGTGAAGTTCTTAAGAAGATGGGATTTTTTAGCACCTTTATTGGCTATATTTGGCTCTGTATCAGTTCCTCAACTTTATCTCTTAATGTTAATGGAGAGAAATGTGGGTATATCCAACAGACGCGAGGAATTAGGCAGGGAGATCTGTTGTCTCCCTATCTGCTTTTGGTTGTGTCTGAAACGTTTTCAAATATGCTCAAGCAAGCAAGTTTGAGGGGGAAGTATAAGGGTATGCGGGTTAGTAGGTGGGGGTCGCAAATTAGGCATTTATTGTTGCCGATGACTCGTTCTTCTTTTGTGAAGCAGATTTGGGCCAGCTTGCAAGGTTAAAGCTCTTTTATCTAGCTACAGCTGTTTCTCTGGCTAGCTGGCTGGTTAACTGAGAAAAATCTTCAATTCTCTTCAGTTGGAATATTCCAATGCAACAGCGAGTGGATATTTGTGGGGTTCTTGATGGTATTCAGGAGATGCCAAATGCAAGGTATCTTGGGCTTCCTATGGTTATTGGTAGGTCAAAGGAGGAGGTGTTCAACTTTGTTGCAGAGCAAGTCCAGCGGCGAGTACATGGATGGAAGAATTGATTTCTTACTCAGGCTGGTAAAGAGGTGCTTCTTAAGGGGGTTATTGATGCTCTTCCTACTTATGTGATAGCGTGTTTCAAGATTCCAAAGGGTGTTTGCAAGAGCATTGTTAGCCAGACATCAAGATTTTGGTGGGGAGATGCAGGTGAAGGTCACTCTAAGATCCATTGGAAGGCTTGGCTGGATTTCACGTGACCTAAAGAGGAGGGTGGGTTGGGATTTAAGAATATTCAACTCTTTAACGACGCCTTCTTAGCTAAGCAACTTTGGTGGCTCAGTACGCAGCCGAATCTTTTGATGCGCAAGGTTTTGAAGGTTAAGCATTTTCCTCAGGGTGGTCTTTTGCAAACCTCAATTAAGCACAATGCTTCATGGTTATGGAAGTCTTTGGATGGGCATTCGATATATTCTTGAAAGGCGTTCGTTGTCGGGTAGAGGATGGCGGATCAATTAAAATATGGGAGAGCCCTTGGGTTCCTGGTCTACCACGTTTCAAACCCGTTCCTTCTGAGGTCCAGCAAGTTCAATCAATATGGGTGAGTGAGCTTATGAATAATGAGGGTCATTGCTGGAATGAGGAGTTAGTGCGGCAGCTTTTCAGTCCGATATCAGCTGAGGCCATTTTGTCTATTCCTCGATCTCTGGCTACCCATAGAGGCAATCGAGATAAACTTGTGTGGCACTTTTCCAACCATGGTGATTATACGGTAAAGTCAACCTACCTGAATGCTTTTAAGGAACAGCAGGCACTGTTTTTCCGGCCGGAAACCACCTCCGCTAGGGATGTAATGAGAGTGGTTTGGAAGTATTTTTGGAAGCTGAAGATCAAGGGGAAGCTTAAACATTTTCTATGGCATCGTTGGCATGGTATTCTTCCGACCAAGGACCAATTGTTGAAAAGAGGCATTCTCGATGATCTGATTTGCAATATGTGTGGAGAGATGTCGGAGAATCTCGAGCATGTCCTGCTATATTGTTCCTGAGCGATCTTGGTGTGGAAAATTGCTAGAGTGAGATGCCCACTTTTGATGGATTCAAGTTTTCAGCAATGGTGGCTTGGATATCTTTGTGGGCGTAAAGATGATCAATGGCGGATAGAGTTGGGTTAGCTGTCCATATTTTATGGATGCTCTGGAAGGCTAGGAATATTTGGATTCAAAATGAATGGTGGGAGGCAAAGGAGGTTGTGGATTTGGCATTGGCATAATGGCGTCAATTCCAAGTGTTGATAAGTTGTGAAGCGCATTCTATTTTTGTGACAATATGAGGTTGTTTATATTGTATTCTTTTGTGCCTCATCGGTTGGCTAGTAAGCCTTGGGTTCTTAGTATTTGAATGCCTATGTTTTGGGTGTTCTATACTATTTTACTTAGTTTCATTATGAAAGCTAAGATCTTTGTAGATGGGCTATCTTATAGATGTATCCTTTTGGTATATATATATTGCGATCATTTCAAAAAAAGCATTAATGTACCTTTAAAGTTAAACCAAACAATAGGAGTCCCTAGTAAATTTAACCCTTGCAGCTATCTTCTTTTAATAATAATTTCCCGTTATATCTTTTTATCTTTTTTCTGTTATAAGTTATTTATGGATAAGAATAGAAAGCCAAAAGAGAAACCCAATCCTAATATTTTTGAAGTAGACTAGTGTGTATGGTTTGATATTTTAAAATATATCTTTGAGTTTTCTAAAATACTTTTGTGCTTTTAATATATATTTTATTTCACAATCACTACATTAAAAGTGCAAAAATGCATTTTGAAACGCAATTCATACACATGTTTTTGTAGAGAAAATAAAACACATCCATTCAAGAGAAATAGCACACTTATAAAGAGGGAAAATTAGCCAAAAATCTAGAGCCTCCTTTACCCTCACCATAGGAGTACATGGGAGAAGATATTCCAAATAGAGTTTTTGATTTGAAAGTGTAGAGATCAAAAAGGTATGGTAAAATTTTTAAAGGGAGAAGGTGATAAAGATACATTTTCTTGTTATTAATTGCATGGAAAGGAAGAAAGTAAAATTTAAATCTATTATCAAATCATATATAGTCACTATACTACTTCAAAATCTCAACTTTGGTCATTGTACTATATTTTTAGTCAAAAGGTCATTGAATTCATGAAAGTGTTGCAAACTTTGTCACTCCATCATAAATGACTATTAAGTGTGGTGGAATTGAACCACACGCCAATTTGCGTTGGACAAAATGTCATTTCTTGATGCCATCTCAATTATTTTCATCCTAATCCTCATCCTTGTCTCGACACCCTCATCCTCATCCTCTATCTATTACTTCTCTCCATCCTTGACTCTAATAGTAGATTCACTATAAATCTCAACACCCGTATCTTTGAGTTCCACGGCCTCACTATACCTCCAGCATCGCCGCCATCATCCAACGCCTTCGGTTCCACCATCTTCATCAAATGCTTTGGTTCCTCTCTAGCATCACCCGTGCACCCAAAAACAATATTAGAATTGATCTATAAAATGCTTCTCCATTTAAAAAAATTTAAAAGATCATATATATGGAAGATGTTGTTCATACTTAATCACTTAGAAGAGAATGAGCAAGTGTAATATTGGTCCTTGAATCCTTTGGCGATTTGAAGGGTAGTGTGGGTGATTTTCACCATCCAAGTGTGGCTCTTGGCGAGGTATGCATACTTTCGGGATACGTTTCTTTGCTCTTTGAGCAGAGAAGTTGGTTCTTGTTTTTCCAGTTTTTAGCTTGCGGTTGGAGGATGGAGATGGGTAGCGCAGGTCACGGGCAACAGGATCTTGAAGAGTTGATGCAATAGTTGCAATTATCACTGCGGAGGAGGAGGAGTACATCCGAGCTTGATAATCTTAGGAGAGTGCGGAAGAGGGGAAAGGAGTTTGTTGGGCAAGGTTTTTGGAGAGAAAAAGTTCATTTTGTTGGTTTAAAACATACGTTTGAGCACTATGGCCAATTCATCATCCGTTTGTGATTCGGGAGTTGGATGCAAATTTCCTCCAATTTGTTTTCCATTCCAAGGAGGATAGAAGTAGGGTCTTGGCCGTGGTTGGACTTTTGAGAATCAGTTTTGGTGTTGAGGGAATAGGCGAGAAGGTGCAGAGTGGGATGTTGAGTTCAATCATCAAAAGGTTTGGGTTGATTTTGGCACTTACGACTCACTGGGCTAATTCAATACGACTTGGAAGCTTGGTAGTGTTTTCCTAGCTATTCATGAGGTCTTGATTTCGGAGAGGGTAGTAGACATGGAAGATATATACGTGCTTTGGTTACCATCGATTTGGAGCTTCCTCTTTGCGTGGAGCGATGGTTCATTTACACAACGAGTCATGGTGGGTTTTCTTCCAATATGAGTTTCTACCCTTGTTTTGTGTGTATTGTGGAAGGATTGGACATGGGGAGAAATGGTGTGGTCGTAAGCTTGATGCGAAAAAGAGGAATCAGCTGCCGGAGGGACAATTTGGGAGTTGGCTTCGTGCGGGAGTGGGGCTTCCTGCAAGAACTAGTGCTGGACATTTCATTGCTCAACGGCTTGGTCCTTTGCTTCCACATGAATTGTTCTTGAGCGCGCCTAGAGCTCCGGTTCCAGCTTCTAGTTTCGATGGTTTGTTGGCTGGAGTTTACGCATGAAATGTCTCCAGCAGCAACTTCTTTGCCTTCTGTCTCGTTTATTCCCGAGGTGTTGGAGTGGAGCTTCATCAACTTCGGATTTTTATTACCCGAAGTTGGTGTCCGGTATTGCCTTCTTCGCATGATCATCCAAGCGCCAGCTCAAGCGGACTCATTTGCATGGGGCTAGAGCTTCATCATCTTACGGATTTATGTTACTCGAAGGCGGTGTCCAGCGGTGCTTTCTTCGCATGATCATCCAAGCGCCGGTGAAGCGGACAACTCCTTTGCATGGGAAGGCTGTTGAGGCGGTTGTTGATCTTGGAAACAAAAACAAGTGGCTGCAATGGAGCAACCATTGGACCGAATTGATTTGGCCATTTCTTCTCCCGAGTTGAGGCATCATTTGGTTGCTCCTTTGCATGTGGACTAAAAAAGAAGAGAATGAGCAATAGGATCGAGGAGTTTTTCCCAAAAAAGGGCTTTTCTCAAACAATAGAAAAATTGTAGGGTTTGACTAAGGGGATGTCCCAAAAGAGGGTGGGTGCATTTGGCAAATGCGCCCATATACTTGGGCGCATTTGCCAAATGCGCCCAACAGTGGAGCCGGGCACAGGTGCATTGCCAAATCGCCCAATTGACTTGGGCGCATTTGGTAAATGCGCCATATCTAAGCGCATTTGCGCCCATGAAATGTGTGTGTTTACGTCGCCATCTCTCAACTAGCACGGTGATTAGAGCATGATCAATCTTGACAAATCCACATTGCACAATACATAAATCCAAACATGGCTATGTAATACGCAACACGAGGATGTAAAGGCATGTGTCTCCAAAACCCCATCACATCTGCAAATCTTTAGTGAACATCATCTATATGGCCGTGAAATAGTGCTGCCTCTCTATGCTGGCCGTGCCTGAATAGTAGCTCAGGAATATATGGGCCCGGATGCATGTCTGCAAAACAAGCAGATTTATTTTCACATCACCTATCACGCTTTTATTGAAATTTTCTTGTTCACGATGTCTCCAACCCTCAAACTCAAACTTAAATATGGAAAAAAATTAAAAATACAACTATGTATTTAATCATATACCTGGAATATTTAGATATTTATTATAATAAAAGTTACAAGTAGATTTATTTTAAATAGTTATTAAAAAAGAAAAAGGTAAATGTATTAGATAAGAAGAAAAGGTTTGTCAAGAGGTTTCAATGTAATTATCATAATTAATTTGACTTAAATTATTTTTCAATACTTTTTACTTTTTTTAGTAATTCAAGAATTTTATAAATCTTAGAGATCGTAACACAGAGCATCATTTTATATCAACCTAAATTACATCTGGAAAATATTGGAGTTCTAATAATCAACGTAACTAACAAACACTATTGTATCACAAACCTCTTATTAGCAATTTTTCTTTTGTAATACCTCTTCATGACTAACTAAATTCCACGTATTTAATTAGAGACTAATCAACACAATAAACTACCACATCTTCAATTAATGAGATCCATCGTTCAAATGAATTGAGAATTTTCACTAAAATGGTCAGATAAAAACAACTGAAAACAACGAAGGCCCCAAAAGGGCGGGAATTTACTAAAAGAACTAGATTTATTACAAACACAACTAAACTCTAGGCTGAGCATGAGGACAATTTCTTCGATTATGACCAATTTGGTGACAATTGCCACATCTTCGAGGCATTTCTGGGTCGCGCTCCTCCATTTCGAGAGGAATGCATCGGCTCGAACCACGACCGCCCGTTGATTGGTGAACATAGACTTATCATTTGTAATCTCCATTCAATGTCGGCGATGATGCAGGTGTGCCAAGGAGTAAAGCTACAAGAGTATTGATGAACATATGTACTAACTTTGTAAACTTCATTTACCAAATCTAATAGATTGCCCTCCTCAACTGCAGATCGCCAACGCATGAGAGCACGGGTATCTATGTGTCGCTACTTCCCACACGCAATGACTACGAAAATATCATTGTTTGACAATTTCCACCTTTGCCATCGATGTGGCGTGCGGTGGTTACCTTATAAACGCCATTCTCATAGTCAAACTCATCAACGTGGTGGCCTTGTGACGATAAATCCGCCTTTCTAAATATTGCCCATATGTTACTTGGCGGATCATAAGGACAATGATGCGCGACCACCGGTCGTTTTACGAACAATTCCACTATTCGATGGAATGTAATATCCACTATTGCCTTAATCGGCAAATTGCGTATTCCACGGAGCACATTGTTATAGCTTTACGAGATGTTAGTGGTCAATGTGCCCCAACGCCGATTCCCATCATATGCTAAGCACCATTGTGTCCGATCTATCATGACAAATACTCCCACCCCTCTGGGCTTGAAGCCTGAATATGACTACGAAACAATATCCACTTCCGCTTCTGTGCCGCACTACCAATGAACCAACAAAGTTTTTGATTCTGGACTCTTAAATTTGGTAATCGAAATTGCTTCTAACATGTCTTAAGCAAAAGCGGTGATAGGCAATCGGCTCTTTCCACTCATCCATGTGGGCCATAACATGCAAAATGCCCTTGTGCCTATCAGACACGACACACAAAGGGTGTCGGTCAAATGCAACGCATCCGCAATCGTACATAAACCAACTTCAACTATGCAATCGCCTCTTCATCGACAAGAGCAAACGCCAAGGGAGAATGTTATTATTTGCATCTTGTGTAACAAAGAACCAAAAGTTTACCTCTATATGTGCCCGAAGGTGAGTGCTATCGACACTTATGACCGCCTACACGTGTGGAATGCTTCGATACAAGGACCATACGCCCGTAAGACGATTTGAAAGTCCAGACACCATCGTTGCCCTCGGATGGTGTTGCCACCGACTACGGTTCTGGATTCGCCTATAAGGGCTGCCAAATATCGTGGCAAATCGTGACGAGCTATTCCAAATTCCCATAAATGATTCAATCGCCTTTCGACGACCATGCCAAGCCTTCTTGTATGTCACATCTACCTCAGAACGTGTTTGATGTCCGCTCGTATGCTCTTCACAAAGATAACAAGGATCTTCCGCACTTGCATAGCGAATATGGGTGGCGATGAGAGTGGAAGTCATATTTGTGTTATAACTTCCTTGATGTGCTCGAGACAATTGTGCTCGCACCCACCTTGTGATCTGCCACTTTCAGGCGCATTTTTATGTCTCGCACGCATACCCCATGAACAAGGTACCCAGAGCTACTTGCACCTTGCACTTAGCCACCCAAGTGTCACGTTTGCTTTCTATGACCTTAAACTCCCGATGGTGATTCATAGACCACAAGGTAACTGCCTTCTTTAATTGTTTTTTATCTTCGAAAAGCATTCCCAAACATATATCTTGATTTTCTTCACTCCACACCCGAATGCGACCACTTTCACCCCGCCTAGTAGGATCACTATCCTCAGTATCCCCGATGTCATTAAAGAATGCCAACCCACTCAGTGTATAGGTTAACGAGGACTGCCCACGATTATTGGCACGATCATCGTGCGAGCCATCATTGTCGGGATCACTATCCGGGCCTATCTCTTCATCGCACTCTATCGTCCTCCGCCTCCTCTTTGTCTTCACTAAGGATAGGTGAGGCCGATGGATTCCTTGGATCAGAGCCATGGGCAAAATCATTAGATGTGTTGCCATGTCTCTCCGAATATCTTGCCCTTGGAAATTTAGTATTAACCACCCATTGGACTCTCGAGCGGATGTACTACGAGATGAACCAGAGAGAATTGAATTCAAAATCGGAGATGACGAAGAAAGCCCAGTCCTGTGAGTTGGAACAATAGACAAGCCTCGCGTAGTAGCTGCCCCTAATAATGAGTCAGTAGAAGGACTAGACAGGGGTGACGAAACTCTAGGACTGGGCTGAGGAATGGAGAGCGGAGTGGACCGAGAAAGAGAATGAGGAACCGAGTCAAGCAGAGTTTGAAAATAACCCTGACTTGGCTCAATGGCACGACCATGCATGGTGGTACGGAGGAGCACTGCGGCAATATATAAATTTCAGCGAGAAAAGAATCACTTTGGCCACCTCATACATAACTTCCATTCAAGTCGTCACGATGGTAACACCACTGTAGATGACGGAGTTGTCTGAAAGTGCACGGTCACCAAACAACAGTTTCAACCTATACGTAGCTCTATCGATGGTGACACACTGATACACTAGGGTCTCTAAATCAGAGAAAGAGATCTTTGCAGTTAGCCTGATAGTGTGATTAGCATACGGAAGACTGTATGACACCCCAATATTGGATTGTACAACATCACCGCCCCAGTATAACCCTAATAGAAAAGGACGAAATGTACACATATCTCACGAATACCTATTGCAACATTATAAGAAGATTTCAATAACAGTACATAAGATTCAAAATGGATATCGTGAAAGTGCGATAAATTTGAGCAAACATAAGCATTATGAACCATTCAGTAATCAAAGTCAGGAAAAAAAACGGCATTATATATACCCATTCTCAATAAAACACACTTGACACACATCTAATTCAAACATATACACGGAAGGAATACAACATCATTAATCGTAACACTAAATTATACTTAGAACACTAAATTATTCATAGGACTCTTTAAAAGTCAAAGGAAAATCTAAATAAAGCCATAACCGTGATTGAATTTATGAGTTCCTATCGAGTATCTTAAAGTTTTGTTTGAAATAACGGTTTAGATTGACTATCTTGAAGTTTTGTTTACATTTTGAGATCCGCATTATATTTTAGCAACTCATAAGTATTTTTACATTTTTCTAAGGAAATGGACAATTTTATAATGTCATTTTATTTAGATGGAATGTCATTTTGTATAAATTTAATACACTAAGCACTTTCATTTTGTTAATTTTTAACAACAAAGTTTTTGAAATTATTAATACATTTGTTCATGTATTTTAAAAAGTGTAAAACATTTGTTAACATATATTTATTTTAAGTAACTTTTAATGACTTACATACAACGCCCACAAATCTTTTTTGACTCTTGTCCACTATTTATTCCCATGTGTCGTTTATTCATTGATCTAATTACGTATTTTCAACAAGCCAACAAATCAAAGCAACTATTTGGATCCCAACACATATTTCCATTAAATCACGACCAAATAATACAAACAATTTAATGTTCACTAAACATCTCAAAATATACAATGCGTTATAACTTCATTTCGATACAAATAAAATTAAAATTCTCAAAAACTGAACAATTTACCTAATGCCTACAATCGACGCAACAATTAGTCGGGCGACTTCACTTCTCGACGATCGACTCGCGGCTTACAACCAAAGTGCGAGCGAGTTTCCACAAATCAATCACCTTCCAAAGCAAAGGAAAATAGTTACATTCAGCCCACATAAGGTTCAAACCAACCAAGTTTCAATACAAATAAAATGTTTGCAAAGGATAACTCCAAAAATAATGGCGAACCAAACCAAAAGACCAAAACATGCACTTGGCACTTTGTTTTGTTGAACCCAACAACAAAAATTGAAAAAATATGAACTAATGGCCAGCCAAACCAAACGACTGACAAAATATTGCCCAATTTGAAAAAATATATTCCAAAAAGTTTTTCAAACCCAATGAGCTTCCACAAATAAATCAACTTCCAAAAATCCAAATAGGGCCAACATACCAAAAGACCAAAACATGCACTTGGCACTTTGTTTTGTTGAACCCAACAACAAAAATTGAAAAAATATGAACTAATGGCTAGCCAAACCAAACGACTGACAAAATATTGCCCAATTTGCAAAAATATACTCCAAAAAGTTTTCCAAACCCAATGAGCTTCCACAAATAAATCAACTTCCGAAAACTCCAGAAATAGGGCCAACATACCAAAAGACCAAAACATGCACTTGGCACTTTGTTTTGTTGAACCACACAACAAAAATTGAAAAAATATGAACTAATGGCCAGCCAAACCAAACGAGTGACAAAATATTGCCCAATTTGCAAAAATATACTCCAAAAAGTTTTTCAAACCCAATGAGCTTCCACAAATAAATCAACTTCCGAAAAATCCAGAAATAGGGCCAACATACCAAAAGACCAAAACATTTTCTCGGCAGTTTCCAAAAGATCAGCCAAAAGAATAAAATTCCAAAACTAATTGCCAACCAAAAAAAAAGCCAAAAAGTTTTGGCATTTTGCACAAAGCACTCAAACTGGCCAACGACTTTCCACGAAAAAATCAACATCCAAACCAAAAGGGAAAAAAAAACCAGTCGGCTTACATACAAACCAAATTTCCAATATAAATTAAATGTTTCAACTCGAGCTACTGTAAAATTCAGCACCTAACCAAAACAAATTCGCAATTTAAATTTCAGCACCTAACCTCAACACAAAAAGGCCAACAAAATTCAATCGACAAGTGCGCATTCCAACGAATGATGAACAACAAAACCGCAATAAATCGACAATTCCAGATCTAGGGATTAAAAATAACTTCACACGAACGAATGATGACCAACCAAAACAAACCAAAATACCAAATGCATTCCAAAGTTTCCAAACAAATTCCATAAATCGTGCTAATAACATAAACAAAATAAAATTCAGGCCGCAAATAACAAGGCCGAAATTGCACTCAAAAGTTTCAAACGAATTTGCTAATAACAATTTTGAAATTCGATGCGACAATACAAATTAAATTCCAAACAAAGTTGCCAAAGAAATGGGAAAATGTAGCTTACAAATTTCATCAGAAGGAAACCAACTACGTTGCAAACTTTCCCAAAAATTTTGCTTCTTGGCGGTGATGCAATAAGCGGATGTCCGAAATGGGCGTTTAAAATTTATTGCCAAAATGCTGCAAAAATGGGGCTTGCAAATTGGAGCAAAGAATCAGAAACCAAAATGAGGCTTGCAAATCTAAACCAAAAGGGTGTGAATCGGACTTGGCGGACTTGGCCGTGGATCGGACTTGGTGGCTATAGATCGGACTTGGCGGCTGTAAATTGGAAAGGAGGACGCTACGTCAAGGAGAAGATCGAAGGGAGAAAAGAGATGAAGTTTCGAAACGAGAAGAACGAAAATCGCAGGAGAAAAGGGTTGAACTTTCGCAAAAACCAAAGAAGACGCATGAAGAAGCGACGAAATTCGGCAAATCGATTTGCAATTCTATTAGCCCTAATTGAAAGAATTTTTTTCTTTTTATGAGTGGGCGATTTGGCAAATCGCGCCGGGCCGTGACTTCGGGCTGGTTGGGCGATTTGGCAAATGCGCCCAGTATATGGGCGCATTGCCAAATGCGCCTACCTCTTTGGGACATCCCCTTGGTCAAACCCTACAATTTTCCTATTGTTTGAGAAAGCCCTCTTTGGGAAAAAAACTCGAGAGAGAGATAAAAGAGAAGAACTCTTGAGATACATGGAAGTTTCTCAATAACTTGATTATAGAAGCTTCTCAATTTTGAAGGGAAAATTTTTTAGATCCATGGAAGCTTTTGATTTTAGTTTGGAGTGAGAGAGAGAGGGGGTAAGGTAGGTACTCCATACTAGGTATATTTTTATGGTAGCGAGTTTTGGTTAGTACTAGAATTGGTGGATTGTTGGGAGACTGTGAAGTGGTGAATGGTAACTAGTAGGTAGAGTTATAATTTTGATAGTTGGAGAACATTAAAACACTCCAAAAATAAGAAAAAAAGTCAAAGAGAGATTCCAATATGTATTTACACTTCAGAGAAAGCAAAAGACTGGTTCGATGAGCACATTTTTAGCTACAGTGGCATTCTTAATAGTCGAGTGATATTCTCCCTTTAAACTTTCGAGATCAAAGCTGGATGGCCAGCACCAACATTAGCCAAATTTTCTCATTTTATTCAAATTGGCAACCTACTGCTACTCTATTGCATTTGGTGTTGCCTTTGGGTCACCTTTATTAGTGGATCTTTCTTTCTTTCTTCCTCATCTTTTGTCGACAAATTAGTCAGGTAAATAGTCGAGCATAAAACAGAATTTGTTGTCTTGAGGCCTTTTATATATTTTGTCGAGCAAGTAGTCGGGTAAATAGTCGAGCATAAAACAGAATTTGTTTTCTTGAGACCTTTTATATTTTTTGTTGAGCAAGTAGTTGGGTAAATAGTCGAGCATGAAATAGAATTTGTTGTCTTGAGCCCTTTTTATATTTTTTGTCGAGCAAGTAGTCGGGTAAATAGTCGAGTATGAAACAGAATTTGTTGTCTTAAGGCATTTTATATTTTTTGTTGAGCAAGTAGTCGAGTAAATAGTCGAGCATGAAACAGAATTTGTTGTCTTGAGCTCTTTTTATATTTTTTGTCGAGCAATTAGTCGGGTAAATAGTCGAGCATGAAACAGAATTTGTTGTCTTGAGGCCTTTTATATTTTTTGTCGAGCAAGTAGTCGGATAAATAGTCGGGCATGAAACAGAATTTGTTTTCTTGAGGCCTTTTATGTTTTTTGTCGAGCAAGTAGTCGGATAAATAGTCGAGCATGAAACAAAATGAGTTGTCTTGAATGGGTCGAGCCAGTACTAATTTGGTTTTATTTTGCAAATTTTTTTAATCAGGACCCTCTAAAGGAGCAAATGATGGTGCAGTGTGATTTCTTCAATGCCAAGGTTTCGCAATACTGCTACTATGAGGCTAATGTGCAGAGAATAAGGCTGAAACTAAGTGAAACGCAAAAGAACATATTAAGAAATGAGAGTAGTCTTGCTGGAATTGCACTGGACCATGAGCATACATTTTGGTGCAAACAGATGATTCACAGCGTCCTACTGAGGCAACTTAAAAAAGACGAGGACTCCCGAAAGGATGGCAACATATATTTTAATTTCGCCGGTAAGAATGTCAAATTTGGGCGAAGGGAGTTCGCACTAATAACTGGTTTGAAGATGGGCGACTTTACGGGTGAATACGCAAAATTCCGGACACTCGATGGCGAATTTGATTAGTAAGTATCTAATCGAGAAGGTCAAGACGATGAAACAACATACGCCAACGTTTTCAAAGCTTACGACCAAATAAACGCAAGCTATTCGGATGAGGTTATTGTCTCCCTTACCTTGCTATTGCTATACACATCCATCATTGGGGAGCAAAAGAAAAACCATATAGATGAGAAGGTCGTCCATTTGGCCTGTAATTGGAGGAAGTTTGATGAAATCTCATGGGGCGAAGAGTCTTTTCGAGTGACTGTGGATAGTGCTAGGAAGGCTATAGCCAACGCCTTGAAGCAGTCTAGGGATCAAGACAACAGAACGTACACCGCTGGTGGATTTCTTGTTGCGCTAGGGGTAAGAAATTAAAAGTCACAGCGTGGTTTCTTTAATTTTGTTCTTACGTCTAAATAATTTATTTCTCCCATTTCTTGTTTATGAATTGCAGGTGTTCGCGTATGAATTGATGCCGCATTTTGACCGATTCAATTTAGTTCAAAAGGTCGAAACCTCTGGATGTAGGCCAAGGATGTTCAAGTGGAAGGCAGTTAAGAGCCACAGATCTGCCCAAGAAAAGAATGCAGTATGGTCCAAAAAGCTACTTAGTGGAGAGGTATGAGCTTATAATTATAGATAATGCAGTAAGTTTGAGTTTTAGATATTGTTATATCATGACTTCACATTGAATGTGATGCAGAGAGTTAAAGTCACACCGATAACTCCAACTCCAGAAGAAGCAGAGAATTTTTTGAGTTGGGATGAAGAAATATGAGAGGCCGCTAATAAGTTGGAGTTTGGCGAGGAAGACAAGGAAGAAGAAGACCAACAAGATCCCAAACAGCCACGTGGGCCGCGGGGGATTTCAGTGAGTCAGATGATCAAACGGCATGAGCGGTCAGAGCAAAGAATAGCTGAATTGGAATCTGCGGTTACCCGGCTAACCGCAACCGTCGAACATCTGACTCGTACTCTGCAGCAAGTGATAGCGGGGAGAGATGGGAAAGCCAATGGTGGGACAACTTCAGAGTCTGATAGTCGAGCGTTGATACTAGTTGATCCACCTAGCGCAGAACGTAAGACTCCATCCGTTCCCATCATAGTTGAAATCGAGACTCCTCCCCTAACCCCGATTAAGTACAAAGCCAATAAGGATCGTGGAGTTGGTGAAATGGATATTTCCGCTGGTATCAACTTGGGGCCCATTCTTAGCATTGAATTTCCCACTCCCCCCCTATCCACTACCCCCCCATTATTGGCTTCGTCGCGCTTCAATATCCAGGATTTCCAACTAGCGCCGGAAGATATTGAAGATATGCAGAAGTGGTTGAAGCCAATCAAGCGGCAGTTCTTGTGGACTCCTATTTTGATCTTGATTCGGACTTGCTGAAGAAGGTTCTTATTGAAAATGAGTGGCTTTCAAATGAGGTAATACTTTAATGTTTTTCCCTTCATTTGTTAGTCATTGAAATTATAGTTTTCCTAATCCACGCAGTTCGGGTTTTTTCAGCATTTGAACTTGTACACATCCATGCTTCAGAAAAGGATCCTGATAATGGGCCGCAAAGATGTTTCCATTATGGAAATGCTTTTTGATGTAAGTTATTCGTCTTGTTCCTTATTTTTCCATTTGGCTGGTGTAGTTGGTTTCAAATATCGACGTGTTTATTTGTTGCCACAGATTGGAATGAAAACATTATACGCGGCCAAAAAGGATCCCACGCACGAAGATTTGGCCATGAAGCAATTCGTTGGTTCCGTTCCGTATGAGATTGACTGTCGAACGGTGGACCAAGTGTTGTTCCCGGTTCATGTAGATGGGAATCACTGGATATTGGTGAGGATGGATAGCCATCAACACACTTTTCACGTGTATAACTCACTGGACCAACAGGGGATAGGGCCAAAATTGGAGCATCTTGTGCAAACCATGCCGAAGATACTCAAGGCATGTGAACTTTCAAGCAAGGATACTTGGCAAGTCGTCATTGAGCAAGGTTTGCCACGTCAAGAAGCAAGGTTAGAAATTGACGTTGTACAATGTTTGTGCCACTTCATTGTTTTAAATTTTGTTATAACTAACACCAAACGCGCATTTTTTCTTGTAGCGACGGAGCCTGTGGTATTTTTGTCTTGAAATGGGCTAAATTCCTTATTCACGGAGTCCCACTGGAGACATTTAATCCAAGTCGTAAGTCTGTCATAGACGCACGTACCGAGATAGCTACCTCACTATTCGTCCATGCACGACAAGAGGACCAAAGAAGATCCAAGCGACCCAAAAACACGTTAAAAGTAAAGATGTGTTCGAAGAAGACAAGAAATTGTAATTATAATTTTTTTGCAAGCTTTTAAATACATTCATTAATGTGAAATCGCAATTCTTTGGTGTATGCAACGGTACATTTATTTTATGAACATGCATGAAAACACTGTCTAAATCCATTTTCGAGCAAAATCCCATATTTCTTCTTCTTAACAATTTAGTCGAGTAAGAAGTCGATCAATTAGTCAAGCAAGTTTGAATTTTAGTCAAGCTTTTTTTAGTCAAATATTTAGTCGAAAGAAGTCAAGCGGGAATAGAATCATATTTCTACTTCTAAAAATTTTAGTCGATGAAGTCGAATAAATAGTCAAGCGTGTTCCATAATTTAGTCAAGCTTTTTTTTGGTCGAGTATTTAGTCGAGCATAAAGTCGGGCAGGAAACAGAGAATCTCATATTTCTGCTTCTAAATATTTTAGTCGAGTAAGAAGTCGAATAAATAGTCGAGCATGTTCCAGAAATTTAGTCAAGCTTTTTTTTAGTCGAGTATTTAGTCGAGCATGAAGTCGGGCAGGAAACAGAGAATCCCATATTTCTGCTTCTAAACATTTTAGTCGAGTAAGAAGTCGAATAAATAGTCGAGCATGTTTCATAATTTTAGTCAAGCTTTATTTTAGTCGAGTATGAAGTCGGGCAGGAAACAGAGAATCCCATATTTCTGCTTCTAAACATTTTAGTCGAGTAAGAAGTTGAATAAATAGTCGAGCATGTTTCATAATTTTAGTCAAGCTTTTTTTTGGTCCAGTATTTAGTCAATGAGGAAGTCGTGCAGGGAACAGAAAATCCAAAATATGTGCGCAACACTCAAGCTTCTAAATTATTGTTGCAACATTCAACAAAATAAAAATTGAAATATTAAACAAAAAATGAAATAATAATTGGAGAAATGGCAAAAATTAAAAGTGAAAATCACAATAAACACCAACTGTTTATTGCGTATAAAATTCTGCCTGAAAGGTATGTACAATGTATGCAGAGATTCATTTTCCCGACCTACACACGAATAGATTAGAGCAAGTTTTACGGTTATGACCACTCCCTCCACACCGACCACATTGCTTTCGAGCTATCTCCTCACCTGTTAAAGGGATTCTCTATTTCTTGTGTCTACCACTCTTAGCCTTTGGTTCAGGAAGAGTTAATTGAATAGACAGAATTTCTTCAGGCACCTGCCAATCTTGAGGTTCACCAACCGGGATAATGGGCTCTGCATAAGCGGATATGAGTGCTTCGGTTAAATAAAATGGTGAGCATAAAGAATAATGGTCACTCTGTCGGCGACGGGCTGCAGCCAACGCATGAGCACATGGGAGTTGATCCATTTCAAACACCCGACACGTGCATGTTCTTTGAAGCAAATCGACTATATAAGTATGATTTGCTATGTCTCGTACACACCACTGGTGTATATCCACTGGTTCCACGACATGAGATTGTGCCGCTCGCATCCTAGATGCAAGCTCATGCTCAATGAAAGGGGTTGTATGTGTTTTCATTTCGGACGCTGTTGTACGCCTTTCATAATACCATCTCTGTAGCGTGCTCCGAATGTACTCTACCAAACAATGAATTGGTAATTCCCGTGCATCCTTCAACAATGCGTTGAGACATTCGGCAATGTTAGTGGTCATTATAGTTTATCGTCTTCCTTAAGAATGTGCCCTAGACCACCGCTCAATGCCGACCTCTGTTAAATACTCGTAGATGCGTGAATCTTGTTTGGAAAGAATTCTCCACATATCATTAAACTCGGCAAGAGTGTATGCCTTTGTAGCCTTAAAGTATATAGGAAGCATCTCTTTGTGTTTGAACGTTTCTCGCAAGTTGTTGCTTAGATGATATATACACACTCCGTGGAAGGTGTTGGGGAAAACACATGCAATACCTTTGGTAATGCTTTTATGCCTGTTGGACACAAACACCAATCCATCGATTTCAACACCTATTGCAGCATTCAACTTTTCCATAAACCACTCCCACGAGGCGTCATTTTTAGAATCCACTAATCCCCAGCCAATGGGGTACACTTGGTTGTTACTGTCCATGCAAGTAGCAACAAGCAATGATCCAGGGTATTTTCCCTTTAGGAAGCATGCATCAACAGCAAGCACCGGTCGCATACAGCTGCGAAATCCTCGAAGAGATGCTCCTATTGCGAAAAAAACATATTTGAAACGATGATCTTCTTCCATCTCGAGATCGAGAACGTGCGGATTACATGCCCTCAACATGTGCAAATAAGCTGGTAGTATTTTATATGAATCCTCAAATCCACCTCTCATTTCTTCAAGTGCCAATTCCCTGGATCTCAAGCCTTACGGTATGGTATATTCACACTCAACTCTTGACGAATATACGCCATGATTTCTACGGGTTTATACGGCCGACAAATTTCTGGTACTTACATTTGATTCATGATCCAATTACTTTACTATTTACGACGATTATCACAATGCACTAGTGATAAGCGGCATGCATGGGTGTTTTCAAATTTATTGACCTTCCAAGCACTCGAATTCCCAATGGAAGATGCATTTAGTTTTCACCCACAATTGCTATGCTTGCATCGTATGTACCAGTACTTGCGACATGCTCTCACCACCTTCCACTCGTAGAAATATTTCACAGCAAGCATACTCATTCTCATTTGCAATTGCTCTCTTGTTTCGAAAACATCACTTACCGCTACTTGACAATGGCGGCTAATTTGTCGAGAAAAGTTTCATCGTTAGTATGCAATGACCTTGTCAGTGTTTGGCATTGAGAGATTGATTGAGCATGGGTTTGAACTCGATTGACAGGCACATTTGTCTCCGGTTGCTTGGAAGGAGTATTTACATCTTCCACAACTATGATTTTCTCAACCTAAGTATTTACATCAATCCTAGGTCCATCATCATCAACTGCCTCTTAAAAAATTGGTCCGATGAATTTGTTTGGAGGAAGAGTATCATTAGTCCATAACGGACTATCGCCACCCAAGCGCTTTATTGGTGAATTAGAGCCACTATCTTCAGCAATTGATGCTTCGGTCTCAACTCGAAAGGTAACACATATTGGAATCCTTGCATCTTTAGACCGTCTAATAATCTCATTCAAAAAGCATTTAACATGGTAATCAGTCTTGATGGGAAGAGAGGATATTTTTGACAAGTATTTGGGTACATATTCGAGGACCATTCTGTCTTCGATCTCCATATCTAATTGCATAATAGAAATGATGAGATTCACTAGTTCCTTGAAGCTCGTGTCTTCTTTCAACGAAAGAGTTTCGATTCTGTTGTAATTAACGGTGGGTTCATTTGTCTTTGGGATCAACGTTCCATTGTCCGTCATAAAAACATGTACGCACGTAATGCCGCTTTGACATCCCTACATTGAAAACCAAAACAATCAATAAACAACGGATCGTTGTAGGGATGTAAATAACTGACAAATTCATTCCATCCAGTTTGCTCGACCCAGTGCTCGACCTTAAACTCGACATATTATCTTTGTTGGACTCTTTATGTAGCCTTATCAGAGTACTCGACTAAATACTTGACTTATAATGTTGCTCGACCTAATGCTAAACTATACGCTCGACCTTACTACGGGTGCAACATTTTGCTCGACCCACGAATGGACCTATTGCTCGATTATTTTATCTGAACGATTCACAAACCCAGCTCAAAAGGAATAAATCAAACCAACCTTCAATTGCGATTGATTGCAGATGCTTTTAAATGCGATTGCTTGCAGTGCGACCAATGGCGTGTGAGCGAACAAACTTTGCTAGGTGCGTGACAAGAGAAGTGCTAAATCCTTGTAGTGAAGAGTAGTCTATAGCTGAGCAATTGATCAAACAGCCTAAACCGTTGAAGTGAAGAGTATCAAAGTAATAGAGGTGCTAGAATCTGTGTTGTAAGAGAGAAATCCGTGTTCTATAGCAGAAGAGAAGAGAAGGGTGTTGTGGTCATTTTTTTGATGAAAGTGTTATAACACAAAAGAAAAAGAGGAAGGTGGTATTTTTGTAAAGTTAACGGTCAACCATGGTATATTTGTAAATTTCTCATATATTTTTAACTCAAGTATTAAGATGACCAGTTGTAATGCATCTTTTTGGAAAGAATTATAACTAATTCTGAGAGAAATGGGCACTAAATATATTCAATTTGATTCTATTACTTTCCGTCAATTATTTACTTTTATTAGAAAAGAAGGACTAGCTTTGTGTTTATAATTAAAAATTCAAAATAAATATGGTAAAGAGAATAAAGTATTAGGAAATTTTTGTGAAATTTTTTGTATCAAAGGTATTAATGCACCTTCTACTCAAAATAAAAAACTAATAAAATATAAAAAGAGTTCTAAAATAATTAAAGATAAAAGTAGTAAACAATATTATAGAAAATCTAAGGAGAAAGTAAATAATTCGATTACATGTTGGAAATGTGGAAGATTTGAACATAAGGCAAACCAATGTCAAATGAAGAAAAGATTAATGAAATATTTCAGAAAATGAATTAAGAGATAAAATGGTAGATTTGATTATTCAAAATAGTGATATAGATGATGAAGTAATTCGAGATAATACAGTCGATTCTAGTATAGAAAGTGTAGAAAATTGTAAATGCATAAATATGATTACAAAAGATAAAAATGAATTTTATTTGAGATGATTGAAAAAATTAATGATACTGAAACTAGAATAGAATATTTGAACAAATTAAAAGAATTAATATTAGAAGAAGAAAAACCTAGTTCAATAGAGATAATAGAACCCTTTAGTATTTCAAAATTATTAGATACATATCCTAAAAAATAACATTCAAAATAGGGAAAATAAGAATACTCAAGCTGAAATAAAAGAAATAAAGTCTCAAGTTAAAAAATTACAAGAAAAATAATAAATTTAAAAATAAAAGATTTTGAGTTGGAAACAAAATTAACTTTGATAAAAATGATATTCCTTCAACTTTAGAAAAGGCTTGAGAGATAAAGAGTTGTCTAATATTCAATAATTGGCTTGACTCAAGTAGGTAATATGGAAATTCTTGATCAAATGTCTATTCAAATGATAAATATAATAAAATGGCGAAATGGTATTGTTTTCTTACCACAGAATTAACGATTTTAAGATAACTATACATACTATGATAGATAGTGGTGCAGATGCTAATTCTATTAAGATTTGAATAATTCCTACTAAATATTATCAAAAAAATGAAAGTTTGCTAGTTACTAATTCAACTAGTGATAGTGTGCAGATGCTAATTGTATTAAGGTTTGAATAATTCCTACTAAATATTATCAAAAACAAATGAAAGTTTGCTAGCTAATTCAACTAGATTGATAGTGGTGCGGATGCTAATTGCATTAAGGTTTGAATAATTCCTACTAAATATTATCAAAAAAACAAATGAAACTTTCTTTGTTTGCTTATTCAACTAGACTATGATTAAACATAAATTAATTGCAAATGTTTGCATTGATGAGTATCGTATTAAGAATTTATTCTATGTAGTAGATAATATTGCAAGATGTAATATTAGAATTACCATTCTTAAGTCAAATTCATCCTTTTAAATTGGATAATGAAGGCATTAGTACTAAAATCATAGGAAAAAATATCTTTCAAGTTTATTTCTCGTAAAAACAAAGAGAAATATATATATATATATATATATATATATATATATATTATCAATGATCGATAATTGTATTAACTTTTGAAAGTTAACATGTACAATCAATGTCCTCCCATAACAGGACTCTTCTTAACTCTAAGTACGGCTAAGACTAACTGACCATAAAGTCACCAGATCAACCTGCCTCCCACAAAAGACAAAGCAGGACCAAAATTAAGCGGCGACCACCAAAGGAATAAATCCTAGATCCAACCATCGGCTCGCTTTGTAATGTTCCAACTACTATACACTACCCCCTCTAATTACAAGTCACCACGATCAACCACATGATCCTAGCTAACCCCTATTTGCTTCAAAGAACTCTATCTAAGCATTTCTCGCCATTTCTATGATTTGCTTTGACTCACCATTCTCATTGAAAAACCCAAACATTCCGACCCTTCCACAAAGATCCACAAAATGTAGGCAGAACCGAGCCTGGTCCAGCCAACTATTCTCCCTTCGCCTAGAGCACAAATCTTGCCACCATTGCTAAAATGTAACTTGTAGCCGCCCAGGATGATCGTAGCCTACTCGGGCCAGGTTCCAAACCAACTTGGCACGAGAACAAGTGAACAACATATGCTCCAATGTCTCCTCGTCCTCTCCACACATTGGACAAAAAGGCTCCACCTACACTTTCCTGTGGTACAACTTGGCATTGAGAGGCAAAATATTGTGACAACATCTCCATAAGAAATGCTTCACCTTACCCGTCACTTTCAACTTCCAAGTGGCCATCCACATACGGTGCCTTCGCTCGCTTGCATTCTGCATTTTGGTTGTTGCTCTACAAGTTGGCCCTCTTGTTGCAATAGATGGTAAGGTATTTGGGTGAGTATGCTGAGCATGAGTACTGCCTCGGTACCTTTGATTAGGCGCCTAGCCCCAACCAACCCTTTTACTGACCAAGGCGCATTTTCTTCTTCACCGCCAACAGCGGTGATTATTAGGGAAATACTTGGCTTTCATGACTCTGCTCATCAATAAATCCGGTTGAGAAATAACACGAGAGACTTGTTTAGCAAACAAAGCGTTATTGAATAGTTGAAGATCCTAAAACCCAACCCTCCTTCCTTCTTTGCCTTACTAAGCTCTTAACACCTCTTCCAATGAATCTTACATCTCACATCCTTCTTTCACCCCACCAAAAATTCGCCGTAAGTCGACAAATTTCCTTACACACCCCTACCGGAAGTTTAAAACACCCCATCACATACGTTGGCAAAGCATTCACAACTGCTTTGATAAGGATCTTTTTGCCTGCCCTGCTCAAAAACTGAGTCTTCCAATTCTGAATTCGCTGCTGCACCTTCTGAATGATAAAGTTAAAAACCTCCTTTTTCGACCTGCCAATCCTCATTGAAAGCCCTAAGTAGCAAGCATTGGATTGTTCCCTCACTCCTTCCAGTATTTGACAAATCTCACTCCTTGCCACCTGGGAAACATTATGACTGAAAAACACTGAAGACTTATCCAAATTAACTGCTTGGCCTGAAACTTGACTATACTGCTGAAGAATACTCTGTAAAACCTGCGCTTGATGGACATCAGCCTCACAAAATAGCAAAGAATCATCAGCAAAGAACAAATGAGTAATGATAGGCCCATTCCGACTAACCCTCAGCCCCTTATACTCTCCACACGCACTAGCTCTTGTAATAAGATGAGAGAGCGCCTCTGAAACCATAAGAAAGCAGAATCTGAAAGAGGATCCCTTGCAGAATGCCTTGAGTTGGCTTAATATACCCACATGGAGCACCATTAATATTAATGGAAAAGGTACTAGTACAAAGACATTGCCTAATCCATAATATCACTCCCACGCAAACCCCATTTTCCTCATGACTTGCTCCAAAATCGCCACTCCACCCTATCATAAGCCTTAGCCATATCCATTTTTAAAGCCATATACCCTTTCCTTTCTTTCCTCATTGAATTCAAAGTGTGCACTCTCTCGTGAGCTATAATCACATTATCAAGAATTTGGCGCCCAAGAATAAATCTTGATTGATTAGCTAATACATTTATGAAGGCACGGCTTAAGTCGTTCAGCCAAGATTTTAGAAACAATCTTATAGACCACATTACACAAGCTAATGGGTCTATATTGTGAGATAGACACAGGAGACCGAACCTTCGATATCAACGTAATCAAAGTATGATTTAGTTTCCGAAGCAATTTCGTACTATGAAAAAACTCCTTCACAGCATTGATAATATCCAATTTAACCACACTCCAGTAAGTTTGAAAAAATAAAGGAGTCATACCATCAGGTCCAGGAGCTGTATGAGGATTCATTTGGAACAAGGAAGCTTTGACCTCATCTTCTTCCACATGTCTCATCAATGTTGTATTCATGGCCTGAGTGATAGTTTTAGGAAACCCTTCAAGCACAGAAAGAGACTGAGCCGGGTGAATAGAAGCATATAACTTTTCATAGTAACCCACGATTTCCTCTTCTATCTCCCCTTTAGTCACAGACACCTTCCCATCACATGCTAGTAAGCTGTCAATATGATTCCTCTTCCTCCTTTGAATGGTGGACGCATGAAAAAATTTGGAATTGCTATCTCCCTCTTTCAACCAATGATTTCTTGACTTCTGTTGCCAATATCTCTCTTCTTCCATATACTCATGTCAGAGTTGACTCTTAAGAGCATTCCAGATCGTCCAATCCCTACCCCCACCATTCCCACTCATAGCCTCCATTTGGGCTTGAAGAACTTTGATTCGTCTCGCAGAATTAGTCCCTAAATTAAAGCTCCACTTCAATAAATCCAACCGACATTCGGTAATCTTGGAGCTTAACACAAATTGTCTCGTCCCCCACTGTTCTCTGTTCCATGCTGCCACCACTTTTTGTTGGAGATCTGATTTTTTAAGCCATCGTTTATCAAATGTAAACCGTCTACCAGACCGTTGCTGCATAGGATCCGTCTCCAAGAGAAGGAAAGAATGATCGGAAGCTTGCTTGGCACAATGAGATACCCTAGCATGTGGAAAACGCAACCTCCACATCGATGAGGCAAAAAATCGATCCAACCGTTCCTCCACAAAACCCTCTCCAACCCTATTATTACTCCAAGTATATGGACTACCAACATACCCAAGATCCACCATCTCCAGTTGTCGGACAAAGCTGTTAAAAGCAACACAACTATGGTCTGTTCTAAGCCTTCCCCACCTCTTTTCAAGTGGCGACACAATGTCATTAAAATCCCCTCCCCATAACCCACCAATCGCCCCACTTCGGCCTCTCATTTGCTAAATAGCTCCACTGAAGTTCCCTTGTCGCATAATCAGTACTAGCATAAATGAAAACAGCCCACCCCATCCTCGAATCATCCTCAAGTTTATATTGTAACTGTACACAAAAGGAAGTAGTAATTACATTCATAACCACAACTTGAGACACCCAACATACTAACAACCCCCCTTGGGTGCCCTCAGGATCAACAAGCCTCCACCTATCGTCAAAGAACAAAGAGAAATAGAACTAATTCAAAAGTTTCTAGTATTCAAATAGATAAATAATATTGATCATATATCAAAACATATTACATTTCTTAAAGAAGAATATTCATATGCTAAAATAGAAAAAAACTTAAAATAACCGAGTATTCAAAAGAAAAAGTAGAATTAGAAGAATTATTCAAAAAAAAAAAGTTCAAACTTGCTAAATACTTTTTGGGATAGAAAAAAGCATGAGGTAGAGTTGCCTTATAAAGAAAGATTTTGAGAAAAATATTCATACTAAAGCTAGACCTATTCAAATGAATTAAGAATTATTATAAATTTGTAAAAAGGAAATTCAAACATTATTAGAAAAAATGTTAATAAGATTGTCAAAGTCACCTAGGAGCTACACTGCATACTATCACATAAATCAGGCAGAAAAAGAAAATGGAGTTTTCAGGTTAGTAATTAATTATAAAATTTTGAATAAAGTATTAACATGGATTATATATCATATTCCTAATAAAAGAGATTTACTTATTAGATTATATAATACAAGGGTTTTTGAAAATTTGATATGAAGTCATGATATAGGCGATTCAAATAGCGAGAAAAGATAGGTATAAGATAGCATTCATAGTTCCATTTGGTCATTATGAGTGGAATGTAATGCCCTTGGATTGAAAAATGCTCCAACTGAATTTCAAAATACAATGAATGATATTTTTAATCCTCATTCAACATAAATAATTATATATATTGATGATATTTTAGCATTTTCAAAATCATTGGAAAAACATTTTAAACATTTAGCTATATTTTTCAAAGTTGTGAAAAGAAACGATCTCGTAGTGTCAGTGTTAAAATTAAATTATTTCAAACACAAGTAAGAATTTTAGAACACAATATTTATCTAATTATAATTATTCTAATTAATAGAAGTTTAGAATTTACTGATAAATTTCCAGATGAAATTAAAGACAAAAATCAATTACAGAGATTTTTAGAATGTTTAAACTATATTTCTAATTTCCTTCCTAAATTAGGACATAAATGTGCTCCTTTATTCCAAAAATTACAAAAGAATCCTCTTGCTTGGACTGAGAATCATACAAGACTAGTTCAGCAAATTAAAAAACGGATTAAGTTACTTCCTTGTTTATGCATTCATCATCCTCATGCATTCATGATAGTAGAAACTGATACCTATGATATAGGATATGGAGGTCTATTAAAACAAAAACTGGATATAGTGTCTGAAGAACAATTAGTCAGGTTTCATAATAGAGTCTGGCTCGAAGCTCAAAAGAATTATTCAACTATTAAAAAGAAAATTTTATCTATTGTTTCATGCATTTCAAAATTTCAAGATGATTTATATAATAAAAAATTTTGTTGAAATTGATTGTAAATTTGCAAAAGATGTTTTGCAAAAGATTAAAATGTATATTTGGTCCCACAAAAATAGGTCTTTAACTTATTTGGTCTTCCAAATTTCAAAACAATTTTTAAATCCCTTTAATTTAAAATATGATTAAATTGGTCCCTCATTATCCGGGACGGAAACCATCTAACAAGTTCAACTTTGTGCGTGTGACAGTACATTGAAGGGCAAAACAGTCTTGAAAAAGTCATACCTGAACGACTGTTGAAAAAAGCCCCAAATTATATTCATCCCTCTGAAGCCCTAATCAAATCTCTAATCCCAAAATTATATCCATCCATTCGGCCGTAATCCCCAAATTCTAGTCCATCCGAAGGCGTAATCGAAACCCTAAATCCCCAAATCCCCAATTGGTCCTGGTCTTCATTAGCTCTGAAGCCCTAATCAAATCGCAAAGGCCACAAAAATCGAAGCCTAGGACCAATTTCGACGACTGTGGCTAGAGCGTAGCCCCTTTGCTTCATCGATTTCAGGTCTTGCCTTCAATTTAAAAGGGCATTGCTGTCTCCTCCGTCGAGGCAATGGCTGCGGGACCATTGTGGGGAATCCCCAAATACGGTATGCTCTTGCATGATCATTGATAGAAATGTGACTTTGAATGCCGGCGAAAGTGTGTGAAAATGAACGTGGATATATTGTGTTTTGTGTTGTGGTTCACGGTTTGTCTGCTGTTGTGCTTGGTAGAACAAATATATTGGGACCTATCGCTGTCTTTGTTTGGGAATATGTGAGGGTACACGATAAAATAATGCTGTGTGTTGTAAAATATATTTCAGTGGGTTCAGGTTGGACTTTAGTGTGCTTGGGGTTGTGGTCCTGTCCAAAACATTAATTGCGTTACTGAACATGTGCACTATCTTTATATAGTAGTGGACAAAAAAAAAAGTGAACTAATGGCCTACCATGCTGGTTGAAAAAGAGCTCAATTAGTCAAGTACAGGACTTTATGATTTGAATTGTATTGATTTAAATATTTGGTGTGATCCCCATTCTGTGTTATGAATTTGGTGACTTTATTACAATTAAAAATTTTGTGTGAATATGTTGGTTTTCCCATCCATGGGCAACGGTATTGCTTTAAATAGTGACTGGTCCCCTATGAAAGTGATGATTTTTTCCATTTTCATATGTTGAATTGTATCGGTTTTTTTTTTTTTTTATCTGGGCACCCTGAAGGGATGTTTTTTCCTATTGTGGAATTGAATTTTATTGGTGTTAATAGTGTTTGGTCCCCACTATTTGTCTTGATGTAGTACATGATGATATTTTAATCATATCATCAAATAGCCGTTTTGTTATTGAATCTACTTGTATTGGCTTGCAGGACCGGACAATCGACTTGTTTTGGTGAGAATTCATTACGAGGAAAATTGATTACTTTGCCACGAAGCGGTATGTCGGTGGATCGGTAACAATGGTCGACTATTGTCGAGCGGGCAATTGGTCGTTATGTGTGTTAGATCAATTGGCGGACAAATTAAGGTATCGAGGCACGGGCAAAATATTCTACTTTGCGACCGGTGAGAGCATGGATAACGGCCTTGTCTACATTTTGTGTGATCTTACCATGGTAGACATGGCAAGACTAGGAGTCAAACATAGGCTCATTGATCTATTCGTAGTTGGGCGAATATTAACTTGGTGGTGAAAGCCAAGTTGAAGAGCCACGGTGAAGTTAATGCAAGTACCACAGAATATTGGTTTCATGAGTCCGAGCTCGAGGAGATCACCAAAAATGAAAATGACAAGGAAGAGGCCACAAACTCCCAAACCCACTACCTCACCTATTGCCCAGGGAGTTAAGCCGGGAAGGTCACCGAGGATTAAAATGAAAGCAAGGAATAGAACACAAACTCCCGGTAAACCCACTCCTTTGCATCACAGGGGAGTTGGGCCTTGAAGGTCACCAAGGCTAAACATGGGCGCAAGGAATATAACCCACACTCCTACTCTTGCCGGTGATTCAAGGAAGAGAAACCTTGATTTTGGGGACAAGAATGTGTCAACATCGCAAAAGAAGATGATGAAGTTTCTCATGGGAGACCGCCAAAAGGCATGATACTCCTTCAAGAAATGAAGTGGAGTTGGTCAAACCGATAATCTGATTTCCATGCAAGAGAAGATGAAGAATCTGCACGTACATTCTCGAGGCGCGCAATGATGATGCGCAGAGGAAGTTAATTCCCTAGAACAAAATGTACAGAACGAGGCTGGTAGTAGTGCAGCCAATGTACATGCTGATGGCGGCAACCAGGATGCCAATGGCCGTCATGAAGATGCACATAATGCCAGTGAGGATGAAGGTTTCCATGATAGCGACTACGATCCTGAAGACGATTGTGATCTGGAAGTGTTGTTTGCGGAGAGACAGCAAGAATGGGACCGAGTTCGCCGTATGTTTAGGGATGACGTGCATGAAGAGAACTTAGAGAGAAACATTGATGAACGCACGGATGAGTCCGATACAGCATGCAACTCGGACGAGTTAATTAGCCAAACAAGTTCAGATGAGGAAGATGAGAGCGAGGATAAACGAGATTCATTATCAGTTCAACGTGCATATAGATATGGGAGACCGTGGTTCAAATTGCGGATGATTTTCACTAACAAGGCGAGTTCAAATTTGCATGCAAAAACCATGGAGTCAAACATAGTCGGCCAATTCATTTCAAGAAGAATGAGAAGAGGCGATGTAAGGCCATATGCAAAGGAGCAAGCGTGGATGGATGGTCTCTACATCATGCCTTCCGAACAACAAGGGGTGACAGATCAAGAGTCTAAATACCAAGTGTAAATGTGGTACAACTTTCACGCATGGGTGTGCGAACTCAAAATTCCTAAGCCAAAAGTACAAAAAGGATATTCGCATTATGCCACATATGCAAATTGCTTTGAGTTCTGCAGTAGTCAATGTGGACTGAACATCAACATATCAAGAAGCAAGGCATACATGACTAAGAGAAGAGCCACGGAGATGATCGAAGGAGACTATACACAACAGTAAAGTCGATTACACAACTATTGTCATGAGTTGAATAGAGCAAATCCTGGCTCTAATATATTCTTGCGCACGACGGAAAACGAGGAAGGAGATAATGTTTTCCAACGCATATATGTGTGCTTTGTCGCTTGTAAGAAGGGGTTTCTTACTGGATGTCGACCGTTGGTTGGGCTAGATGGATGCCACTTAAGGGGTTCTCATAGAGACATTTTGTTAACCGCCGTAGGATTGGACCCCAATGATCAGATATTCCCCGTAGCTTATGCCATTGTGGAGATCGAGAACAAGATAACGTGGAAGTGGTTTCTTTGAGAGTTGAAGTCCGACCTCCAAATCTCCACCCCGAGTGATTGGACATGCATCACTGACAAGCAGAAGGTACGTATAATCCACACTACATTTGACATATATATAACCACGTGAAAGAGTTTATGTCTATGTCATTTAACTAATGGCTTTATGGCTAATAACAGGGGTTAATCAATGCCATGGGAGAATTGCTACCAGGTGCTGACCATCGGCTCTGTGTATGGTACATGTACAACAATTTCAAGAAAAGTCATCCTGGGCTTGTGCTTAAAGATGCACTTTGGGCCGCAGCTAAGGCATCATGTATGACTAGGTTTGCACAAAAAATGGAAGATCTTAAGGATTTGGACGGCGATGCCATTATATGGCTGCAACAACACACATCCCCCAAGCATTGGTGCAGAGCATATTTTAGCCCAAAACCAAAGTGTGATGTGCTAGTGAACAACATTTGTGAATGTTTGAATCGGGTGCTTCTGGATGCGAGAGATAAGCCAATTCTAGAGGTATTGGAGGGCATCCAATTTTACTTGATGGTGAGGCTAGAAAAAAAGAGAGAGGCATGTTCTAGGATGCATGGAAACTTGGGACAAAAAATCCAACAAAAGCTAGAGAATATGAAAAATAGGGTGCGAGAATATATAGCCACAAGAGCTGAGGCTGATATTGAAATTTGTTGCATGTATGGCGACCAATTCACGATGAATTTGCGGGCGAACATGCACTGCAGGAGGTGGGAATTAATGGTATTCCTTGTCCACATGCAATGAGTGCCATAAGTAGGATAGAGGAGCCAAAAACTTTGTGCATGATTTCTATTCAAGGAGTCCTATGTAAAAGCATATCAACATATGATTTTTCCAATCAATGGCAAAGATATATAAGAGAGGGTTAATGTGCCTCTTGTCCTACCACCACAAATAAAACTCCCGCGGACCAAAGAAGCGAGAAAGAAAGATCCGGATGAGTCTCCTACAAGAAGAAATAACCCACGGAAGTGCAAAAATGTCTAGACCAGAAACCGATGTATAAATGCAAAATTTGCCAAGTTGGTCACAACAATGTAAGGTGTCCTAAGAAGGTGGTTCAAGTCTTGAACATCAGGCGAAGATTGTCAACTCCCCCACCCATAACACTGAGACAGAGTTGAACGAGGACAGTGGACAAGGAACACATGGATACGTCTTCTCCGATAATCAGGCACATATTGACGCTTCAAGTCAAACGGCCAACCCAGTAATGCAAAAAACCGTGCCAGCCAATGGTTCCAATGCATCCCAGCAGCCTCTAATTGCCAGTCAAGAAACTATCGTTTCTACCAGCAATCCAATGCCAGTTAAGTGATTGACCCCCTTTTTATGCCACATTTTTCATATCAGCTGCCGTGTCATACATTTGGTCTAACATTAATTGCGTTAATTTCTCTGTTTTTAGGGGAGAAATACAAAACAATACAGATGCACTTTGTGTAGGCAATACGGTCACAATAGATCCAAATGCACAAGCACGATTCTGTAATTGTTTCAAGTAACGAATTTGGACATCTACGAGCTCTTGTGAGTGTTCAAAGGTTAGGCAAATTTTGATGTTAAGTTTTCATCTTATCGTGATGTTCACTGGTTTTTCTATTGCGAGCTTCCAATAGTAGGTGTCTTTGGTTCAAACAAATCTTCAAATGAGGCAAATGATGGTTAAGCATGCTATGACATTGGAAGGGTTACTATGGTTTTTTGTAGCATTTTGGTATTGAATTATTGCTGCTGATGTAAACTAATTTGTTTTTGAAGATTAAAATTAGGGTGAAATGTCGTATGAATATGTGCTGATTTTCGGAATTGACTGATTGTGGTTGCAAACTGGTTTGTTTCGGCCTACCATGCAGCATATGTTTTCCTATTCTGTAATGGTTTATTTTTGCTATAATTTAGATGGTGACGGTTTTGGAAGGTTAATGTCACGTTTGTATGTATGGGATAATTATTTGTGTTATTAAGACGATTTGGCAGCTATATTTATTGTGCAATTTTGGATTTAACCTCTTCGGGTTGCTAGGTTAATGTTACTTTAAGAACTATTTGTGCAATTTTGTACAATTTTGTACAAGTTTGTAGTGAATTCGTGGAGATAATTGTCTGCGCTTCTGTTTGTGGGACTTTGTGGCACAGAATTTGGAAAACTAAATGCACTTTGTGGGCCTGAAACTATTTGTCCCATTTTGTGCAATTTTGGTAGTGAATGTACATTGATGTTGGTATTCTTTGGTTCCGTTTGTCAATGTCGTAGTGAATGTACGTGAATGCGTTGATGTAGCATAGAATTTGGCAAATTGGATGCATTTGTAGGATGAATTTTGCATGTGCAATTTTGTGCACATTTGGTAGTGAATGTCGTTGATGATTGTATTGTTGGTTCGCTTGTGGAACTTTGTAGCCTAAAATTTGGTGATTGGATTCATTTTGTGGGACCGAGTCTTGCATGCACAGAATTTGCAAACTTGAGGCATTTTTGGGCCCGAATTTTGCATGCACCGAAATCTTGATACAAATACAAGTTTATACATGTATAAACACAAACATATGCTGCAAAGGGGTTGCACACTACCCCGTGGAAACAAAATACAACCAAGTGCAGAAACAAAACTAGCCATTTCCTAAAACTTCAACTATTTAACCTAGCACCCATTCCACTAAAATAGTTACAAAATGCCAGAACAAAGCCCATCGTCACTCCAATTGTCATCCATTTATGCAGTTTGCCTTTCTTTGCTTTTTCCGCCTTCAACTCTCTAATGGTTCTCAGTAACCTACCAATAATTTCATTCGATCTTTCACATCGATCACACCTCTCATCAAACCATCTAAAAAATCCACATCCATGCTTTTCCTATACCGAATTTAATCACATTATTTACTATGAATGATTTAATCACATTATTTTTCGAATTAACTCAAAGTAATAACAATGGCAGTAGACATTACCCGATATTTTCCACACCCATAGAATTTTCTCCCGGTTTGCTCGCCTTAGACGTTCGCAATATAGCAAGCTTCTCACAGTAGTAACATATAGGCGGATCCATGTCTAACATTGTGGGTTGCTTTCTTCCTTAGGAATCGGTGACCGCAGTGGCGTAGATCTTCACTATGAAATAGTTAGCCTCAAGCAATCGTCATTTTTGTCAACTTGCCTTCGGTTGCCTCCAGAGGTTGGGTTCGATTGGGGCCAGAAAAATTGAAGAAGAATGAATGGAACAAAAATTAGGGTTCTATTTCTAGTTAGGAATTTGGTTGTTGACTTGTTTCGGGCCTTTTTTAAAGAGTGGCTTTCAGTTGGACTGTTTTGCCCTTCAACATACCATCGCTTGTGCGAAGTTGAACTTGACAAAGCTGTTTTCCGTCGGATAACGTATTGAGGACCAATTTAATCATATTTTAAATTAAAGGGACTAAAAATTGTTTTAAAATTTGGAAGACAAAATAAGTTAAAGACCTATTTTTGTGGGACCAAATATACGTTTACTCTTTGCAAAAAGATGTTCAAAATATTGTTTCCAAATAGATTTTTGAAAGATGGCAAGCAATTCTCTCTGTATTTGATTTTGAGATTGAATACATTAAAGGAGAAGACAACCCTTTGCCATATTTTCTAACTCGAAAATTCTTGACAATTATTTGAAAATGAGTATTGTCAAGAAGGAATCGGATTCAAATACAAAGATTCAAACAGTAAAAGATTTTGAAGTGGCAGTTTCAATTTCAAACAGATTCCAAACTTTACAAGATTTTCCCCCCTTGACTTATATTCAAGCAGCTATAACTCCATTCATTAAAACTCAATTGAACAAAGTCGAAAAGCCTACTCAAACAGCTTCTTTCTCAGCCTGCCTATTTTACAAAACCTTATGTTGAACATCCGCTTCTCACAAAATACGATCAAACTCTGATTTTCATACTCTTGAATCCTTTTAATTTCGCTTCTCTATTAGATATATGTACATATTTTGTTAAGAATATTGTGTAAGCCAACATTATCTCTTAACAAAAATCTATTAACCCTCAAGATCATATTTTGTTAAAAATATGATCTCTTAATGTAAATCTAGATTAGCCGACATGCTACTTACTTTTTCAGAGAAAATGTTTTATTCATTTCCTATGATTTCTCTATAATGTGTTCCTTTTGTATGTCTTTTGTCATGGCTATCTACAAATTATGAAATCTATTTAGTTTCGCTCTTCTATTTGGAAGATACATTGGATTGGGTTTTGAATTTGAATGTATATTTCTTCTTTGTCATATAAGTCTTTTCATGCATTATTGTGGTGATTCTACTCTGCCATAGTTTAATATGATTCTTTTTCTATTATGTATTATGTGCTTGATAAACATCTACTTTTTGAATTTTATTAGTTATGCACCATATTTTGTATTCATTTAGTATTGTATTGTTCACTTAGATGGATTCTTTCTGTAAAATGAAGATGCTAACCAAAAAAAAAATGCTTAGATTGGATTTTCATAGGCATAGGCAAAAAGAGATTAGGACTGAAATTTTGAATGGAATTTTTTTATGTCATTTTAGTGGGAGAGACTGGAGGCTGTAATGTTAGTTGGAAAATCATCTTGCTAGCTTCTTTTATTAGCAGACCAAGAGATAAGCAAAGGAGATATTTAGATACAATGGTCTTAACGTAGAAGTATGAGGAGCCCGATATATTCCTTACTATGACATGAAACCCTAATTGGCAAGAAACTAAGGGAAAATTGCAATTTCATGAAATTTCCTTTGATAGCCTAAACTTGAACTTTTGAGAGAACAATTGATGAAGAATAAAAAGATTTTTGGGAAGTTGTTGCGCGTATTTATGTAATTGAACTCCAAAAATGTGGAATGTCCCATGAACATATTTTGTTAATTTTAAGAAGGGTTCTAAATCTTTAAATCTTGAAGCTTAGAATAGGGTTGTCTATGTTAAAATTCTTGATCCTAAAAATCCACATATTTATAAGCTTGTTGTGAGGCATATGCTTCATGGTCCGTGTGGAAAACTAAATCCTAAAAATGCATTTATGAGAGAGATGAAGTTTGTAAAAATCACTATCCTAAGGAATCATGTGACCAAACATCGAACCCGATGACTATCCACATTCTTGGAGAAGAGATAATGGGAGAATTGTTATGATTTTGATAATTATCGAGTGGTGCCCTATAATCCATACTTTTTGGCCATGTTTGATTGTGATCTAAATGTAGGATTTGCTCAACAATCTAATTGGTGAAGTATGTGTATAAATATATTTACAAGGGTCACGATCTTGTTGTTTTCTATGTTAATTCATATGCTAATGAATGTGATGTTGATGAGATAAAAGATTTCTGGATGATAGATTGATAGGTCCTTCTAAGGCTATTAGGTGAATATATTCCATTTCCTTGAATCATATGAATCTTTCTTCCTACACCCTTCAAGTTCATCTTAATAGTTGACAAACTATGTTTTTAACAAATTTCACTAAAATTACATTAACTACATTTTTAGAATCATAAGGGAAAAGATCTACAACTTTTGTATAAAGGTTTCCCACAATGTTTTGTTTGGAAAAATAAATACAAAAGTGCGCAAAAAGGAAGAAATATGTCATCATTGCTCGGTTAGTTTCAGTGAATCCAAAAAATGGGGAATGTTATTATCTTAGGCTGCTTCTATCACATGTTAGAAGTGCTAAATCTTATAATGGCTTGTTAACTGTCAATGGTGAGAAATTGGTTTCTTTCAAAGAAGTTGCTTTTAAGTTAGGTCTATTAGAGTCTAACGATTACATTCATTCTACACTTGAAGAGGTTGCACTTTTCAGATGCCTTTAGATGTTAGAAATCTTTTTGCTATTCTTTTTGTTTTCTATACACCAAATAATCTTACTCAATTGTGGAAACATTTGAAGTTATCTATTGACTTTTTTAAAGATTATGAGGCTACTAGTCTAGTTTATAGCAAATAAAGACCAAAACCTTGTAAGAAATTGACAGGCATTTGGGTAAGCAAAGAAAAATATTATTGAATACCAGTTGCTCCTTGAGATTTTGGCTTAGAATTCAATAAAAAAGTAATTGGAGATGTGAGAGTGAGAGAAGTATTTAGATGACAAAATATTATTTGTTGCTGATTTCTAGGCTTATTATAGACCGAGCGAGGTTATAATGCTACTTTTAGTAATGTCTGAACAAAAAAGGCAAGCTTTTTTATTTATGATATGGGTGGAACTAAAAACTTTCCTCTATCAATGTGGTGGCATCAATTTTATGATCTAGGTCTCAAGAGTTCATTACTATAGCTATTGCAACATCAAATGTGGTGGCATCAATTTTAGGTTTGGTGTTGCTCATGTTTTACAAGAAATGCTTACTTATAAATCTGATCATTTTAGAACTGGTCAAGAAGTCTTGGTACTATGATAGTTGGAGAAATAATACTGAACCTTGAGGGTATTCCAAACTCTTTTCAATTAGTTGTTCAAGATTATGATCTTTAGCTCTAGAAATGAGTGAGAAACTTGTATCCTGTTACATGAATTCAATAATTTTCATTTCATTCGGCAAAAACTCTTGATCATAGATACCAATGAGATTTTGAGGATTTTTTAAAATTTCTTGATGTAAAAGGACCTCATCCTAACCAATTAATGTTGAAGAGAAATTGCCCACTTATTTATCTTAGGAATTTGGACTTTTTTGAGGGATTATGTAATGGAGCAAGGCTCATTTGTAGAGATTTGAGGCTGAATACTATCTATGTTAAAAAAACCATTGGGAAGCACAAAGAAAAGTTTTTTTCCCTTGCCAAAAACCCCTCTAAATTGTCTTGATTACCAAAAGCATGTAATTCCCTTCTCTAGGACACAATTATCTATTAAATTGTGTTTTGCTATGAAAATTAATAAAGCTAAAGATCAAACACTTGATTATGTAGGAATATATCTTAGAGAACTTGTATTTTCTTATGGGCAGTTGTGCGTTGCACGGTCTAGGCTTACATGTCTGACCAAGTTAAGTTGATTATTTTGTCTCCAACAATTTAATGAGAGAAAAATATATTACAAAACAAGAAACACGGTGTTTGATGAGATTTTTAGAATGGCACATGAATAAATTTCTACCTCTACATATTATGAGGTGTATCATAGTTTTTATTATTGCTATGAGTTCTTTTGGTTTATATTAATGGTCCGTTAAACTTAGTTTTTTATGCATTGATATTCAATGCAAAATTGCATATTTAGTTCGATTGATACTATACTAGTAGGTTTGAAGAATTAGGAAGCCATCATCGTTGTTCATGAAAAATTGCAGTTTGGTCAATCGAAAATGAGCCCAAGCACATATCGAAATATGTGTTTGCTTATGCTAAGGTATGAAAAAGATATTGATTGCTACATGTTACTAGACTACTTTATTATTATTATTATTATTATTATTATCATTATTATTATTTTGTAATTCTACTTTCAACTCTTGTTTAATTGCAAATATTCAACAAGAGATCTAAAGCAAGACAAAACTTGGTTGGGTGATTTTCCAACTTTGAAAAGGTTAAAGTATAACACTTTTACATAACACTTTTTGTATTTCCTAAATGTGAGATCTACTTTCTATTTTTAGAATTAACTCCCTTAGTGTTAATAATTGTAATTATCTCAGTAATCAAGCATATTATCATGGTGCCTTATGCATGAGATTTTTTATTGACCTATGTTTTATGAAGTCACCATAGAATATAAAGATGAAACTTTCTAGCTATATAATTTGTTAGACTTCCTTTGTTATTATTATTATTATTTTTTTGGAGTGAAGGCACATTTTACGATATGGAGTTTTATTGAAATGGTCACCCCAAATTAGCATCAATGTCTTTTGTGTTGGATGTTGAATTGGACTACCAAAATACTTCATCCAAATGATGTGTTGATCTAGTAGCAAAGGGTTATCTTAGGCTTTAATTGTTGTGCTTTTATAGAGTGAAAATAACCCTTTGGATTGTTCTAATTTTCTTGTTGGTCATGTCATTTCATGTCACGTATATAATTAAACTTATATATTCATATCATCTCATTTCATGTCATGATCTAATTTTCTTGCATGATCTGTTGTTTCTTTTGTCAACCTATAGTCATCGGTCTTTACAAAAATTTTCTTTGATTTTGATTATTTAGATATTTTGTGAATCTAAATCAATTATTTGTGTTTTAAGTCATCCAAGCACTTCACATGAAGTCATCGATGAATCTAAACCATTTATTTATTTTTTATGATCATAATTGTATATATGGAATGAATTTTACCGAACAAAATTCATTGAATGTCATATATCTAGAGCTTTTGCTTTGGAAAAAAAAATACAATGTTTGCAATTTTTAATCATATTCTTCTCTTAGCTCTTAGTGAATATGTAGGGGGAAAAATCCATATTCTTCTCTTTCAAATCAAATCTTGAACATTTGCACTTGCTTATCCTTGGTTATATCTAAGAATAGCTTTCAACTACGAAATACAACACAAGGGAAGCAAAATCCAGGTCTTCAAGAAATACAAGATAAGTAATGCATAGGTAAAACGCATATGAGAAATATCAACGATAAAGGATATACATGTAGTGGGTCATTTCCTCATGTACAATGGTAGAAGAGTTACTAGATGAACAGATTACAATTCCAATAATACTACATAGAATTTAATCAATAGAAAAAACCATGAGGCAAGAATTGGTTTGTCGTCTTTTCTTTTCATTCATTACTTAGTATATGATATATTGCTATTTTTAGTTTTCTTTTTCTTACTATTCATTCTATAGGGTTCAGAGAAGCCGCAGGAAACTACAATAGGTCATATCAAACAAGTATTATCAAAATAATACTATCAAACCTGATCTTGATTTCACATTAGTAGAAAATATTTTAGATTCCACGTAGGTATGGTCCCAATCACATAAAAAAATGGTAAAAACCAATAAAATAAAGTGCCTTGTTAACTTAAGAGTGGAACCATACATTTAATATAAACTGGAGTGAACTAGACTAATGCCACTTTTTACTGTTTCCTTCTAAGATTACTATCTACTTTTGAGTATTCATTCTAGTATGCATGGGTTAAAGGAACAATTAGCTTTGATAGTTACTATATAAACATTGGTATATGGCTTGCAAAAAAAGCTATTAGGCAATGAAAGTTAGGTATGCAACTGTCATTGGTGCCCTTATTGAAAAAATTTTGGAATCTCAACATTGGAGGCAATGTAGTTTTATTTGAAGGTTTAATTTTTTTTTATGTTTGCTCTTAAATTTAATAGTGAGAAAAATGCATCTTTAGTGATTTTTGTAGCAAAGAAATTGTAACAACTTAATATAAAGAGTAAACTAAATAGGAAACCTCAAATATTACTCCTTATAAGAAACTTTTTAAGAAAAGTGATGTCATATCCACATAAAACAAATTACCATTTATTATATAGATGGTATTTAATTTTTAGTTTTTCTTATTTATGGTTACTTTTAGATGATAGAAATATGATTGAACAAGAATGGGCAATTTTTTCCTTACCAATGCACTATACCCCATCAATAAATATATGACGATGTTTTTCGTGTTTTAGGAATTACTTAATGTATGTGTGTGTATACACTTCTATATCTTACAATAGGATAAAGAATAAAAATATCTACTATTTACAAAATTTTGGAAACTAAAATTTATTGTATCAAGTTAAACCAACAAAAACAAAATCAAGAATGATCATCAATGCTACACTATCATCTACTACTGTTGAGGAGGTTGAAATTGAATTTTCAACAAATGAACATCATCTTAACGTATCTTAGCTACTTACGGATAGAGATTCATGAACATAAATGAATGGTACAAATATCTTACTTTTAGAACATAGTGCTACAAGTATTGGATGCATAAGAATTCCATTTTTAGTCATTTACATTTTCACTTTGCCAAATACATTAAAGACAATTTAAAACAATACTCATTTTCTTGTGTAACACTTAATTGTTGCATGTAGCAACTCCTATTTCTAAAGTTAAAGACTCACTTATTCAAGGGTTCAATTGAAGCCAAGACTATAGATGATTCAATGGCATCACTTGAGCAATTTTAGCATATTGTTCCAATGTATCTAGCACTCTATAGTGACCAGTATTCGAAAAAAAAAAAAAAACTAGAAAGGTTTAGGTTTCACGGAAAAAGCCATTTTTAGGGACAGATCTAGAGATATTTATGAAAGTTTCTTTCTTTTCATTTTTTTTGGTAAACATAGATTCCTTTCCTTAGAAATATTGTTTAGTACATTGTTGCTCTTAGTATTAATATGTGAATAATTGATATATTTTGGAATTATGTTATTTGTGTAATGTGTGCTTCTAATTATAACAATTGTGCAACTAACAAGCATTTAGAATTAATTAATTGCATGATGCATACCTTCCGATGTTCTCAAAGGTGTTGATGAATACAATAACAAGAATGGCAAGGTTATGGCAAATAAACATCTCTGAGCAAATAATTTTTCCACTATCTCTAGTATCCATATTCTGCACTTCTAATATTTCACATAGATCCCATTTATAACTTATACCATTAATTCAAAGTGATGTCATTGGCTCACAATACAACTCACAATATTAGATACTAGTATTACACTTTTGTCATTTTTCACTTTAAAAGGTAATATATAAATCTCATGGTAGACTCTACTCATACAAATAGCTATTATCCACAAAGGCTTCCATTCTCTTGTATTCACTATTCTTCTTTTATAAAACTAACTTATGAGACACGAATTACAACAATACTATCAAGTTTTGGCATATAATAAAATATTTGGTTTCATGCACTTACCATTACTTTGCAGATCCTTGACATTTTAATGTCTATAATATAATTTTCATACTTTATGTAGATCTAGACCACAAAGTAGCATCCATTGCAAAACATTATGAAATTACCTAAGCTATATGAGGTATGCATCCTTTTAGTTCTCTCTCTCTCTCTCTCTCTCTCTCTGTAACAACCTGGTTTCATCAAATTCTAATACTAATTAAATCTCTACATTTTAAAAACTATTAACATTAGTATTTAAAAAAACTTATTGCATAAAAGTATAAAACATTAGTGACCAAAAAGTCACTTATTTCATATAATCAATTCAAAGTATAAATACTACATTTTGAACACTTCACACCACTTCTGGATCTATTAAGTTATCCTTACTATTCTTCAGATATGCCCTCTGTAACAAAAATAAAACCAAAACATGTGAGTTATAATAGCCCAGTGGGTAATCATATGCACATGTATAGTTTAAAATCATTTCATAAGAAAAATATTTCAAAATAATACTCAAACAATCACATAAAGATCAACATTAAAGTTGGAATTCATAGACACTTATTCAGTACCACAAGTTTTTTATCACCCTTATCTCCTTAAACAGATTGCGTGCACGTCTTAAACAACATCATCACACCAACAGCCAGTTGACAATATCCATAATATTGTCAAAATAGCCCGAACTACATAGAATTCAAAACTCTTTAATTCTGTTGAAGGGGCATACCATAGAGACTTGGAGTTGACTGTCGGCTCGAATACCTTCTCGACCAACTCATAGTCTGCTAATGACTAGGGTTCAAACTTCCTGATAAATTGGGTTCACAGCTCATATTACAATTCAAATAACAAGTATAACACTCATGAACATTTACAATAACATAACTTTATTGATATAAGAAATAATAGCGATAATAATAACAATCATGATAATAGTAATAATAATAATAATAAATATAACTTTAACAAAGGTGGTCATAAAGTTCTCTACAAAATATAGATAGAAAAGCTTAATTTCCTTCATTGTGAAAATTAAAGAAAACTCTATTCTTTAAATATCTACTCAAGATAATGAAGGAAAAGAAATTATGATTGAAATCAAAATTCAATAAAAAAAAGCCAAAATTCATTGTATAAAAGTGGAAGGATTTCAAAACTTCTTGTTTTCAATCTCCATAAAATATTGAAAGAAATTTTTTTACAAAGATTAAACAAGAGTTTCCATATTAAGAGTAACCCACCTTCTTCAACACTTCAAAATATCATAACTCCAAAGCTAGAATGAACTCACTAGTTCACTTTACTTTTTCTCCTCTCTAAACTCACTAGTTTCCTTTTTTTTTTTTTTCTTAGGGTGGTGCTTTATTTATACTAAGAAAAATATCATTCTACATTTCTATCTGATTTAGCTTGAAAAGTGTGCATCATTAAATTTCTTCCCAATTCATTGTTAGTTCATGTATCTTATTCAAATTCATTGTATATAATACATTGAACTAACTAAGTACTCATTAACTTACTAATCATTCATTAAATTCATTTCTACCCCTTCATTAACGTGCTAATAAATGCTCATTAAATATAATCCTATCCATTATTCATTAAATTTATTCTTATCCATTCATAAATGCTTAGGAAATACAATCCTATCCATTATTCATTAAATTTATTACTATTTATTCATAAATGCTCATTAAATACAATTTTATCTTTTATTCATTAAATTTATTCTTATTTATTCATAAATACTCACTAAATACAATCTTATCCTTTATTCATTAAATGCAATCCTATCTATTAATTGTTTATGAAATTCAGTCTTATCCATTTACTGCTTAACATTAATTGTTCATTTAATTCTTTCTATTTACTATTGAAAATGCATGAACTAACTCATCTAATAATTATAATTATTGAATTTTATTTAACTTCACAAAATACTAAATAATCGACATGATACAACAAGTGGTTCTCACACTCATCCTCTCTCTGTCTCTGTCTCATTTCTCTTTCTCTCTCTCTCTCTGTCCCTAAGTTGGAATCTCTAAGTTAGAGTTCAACTTAACTTGTGCTATTTAGAGTTCCCTTTAGCTTGTGCTATCAAATTTCTAAAATAGACCAGTGTGCTATTTAGAGTTTAGCTTAGCTTTAAACATAATTAAAAAATGTATACTCATTATCTATATACAAATCATTATTTGGTGATTATGTTAGCTATAAACAAGTCAAATTACAAACATCAAGAACTTAAGTGATAGACTTAATTTAAACCCATAAAAGTGAGGGATTGTTTAATTTACCTGTAGGACTTAATGACATTGTTTAGAGAACAATAAAGTCCATATTTCTCTTGAAACTCCTCCATATATTCTTTATACATAGAAGTGGGATAAGGTGAAATAGCATTCACAAAGTTCAGGTTTTTGAAAAGTTCAAAACTTAAAAGAAAACAACAATCATCAATGCCAAACAATAGCAATACTCACAAAGAGAAATCTTATTGGTCCTTTAAGCTTTGGTTGATCTTTTCATTTATGGAGTAAGGCAACTATTCTCATTTGAAGAAGATTCTATCATCTTTTGACAACCATCAGGTCCATCATTGCTCCATATTAAAGAATAATCCTTTTACTTATCATTTAAGTTGGACATTGCATTAGATTTCTACCTTTTGCTTTCTTTTTTGGTAGGAGTTGCCTCTTGTTTTGCTTCATGTTCTTGAGACATAGTAGCCAATCCTTTACTAGGAAAATTTCCATGAACGTTTGGGGTGGCATATAGGCTTGTTCCAGCATCTCCATGTTGATTTCTACCACTCAATTCTACTTCTATTTGGTTGGATTCCATTATCAATTATATCATACTTTTATATAAATGGTGCAATTTATGACATTTTTTAATTTATCTTTGTTGTTACTACATACTCTCTCTCTCTCTCTCTTTTCCAATATAGGCTGGTAATCATTTAGAACAGGTACATTAGGGCAACATACATAATCTATTAGGTTATCATTTAGAAAATTTGACATTTTGGGGAGGTGTTTCATGTTTGTGTTTGCAAATTAATTGTTCATGCATTTCCCATTGGTTTTTTTTTTTTTGGCAAATTGTTATAATTCCTTTCACTTTTATTCTTACACAAAGATAAATCTATTTGGCTTGAATTTCAAGAAAGTTTTTAATCCTTTGTCATGTTCCATTTTTAGAAAAATAGTGTTAGCATTTGAAAGCTTTCCAAACCTAATGCCTTTTCTTGGCCATTTTCTCATTCCAATACAACTCTCTATTTTAGCCAATGCTTTCTTCTTGGCCTCTGGGAGGTATAGGAGAAGTATGATTGCTCACTCTAATGTTTCATTTGAGGTTGTAGTCCCAGAATAGATCAATATCTTTAAACAAAAGGGGCAAATATCGGATATATATTTTGCTTAGCATGCTATTGTCATGTATTGAACAAATAAAATCTAGTGGTGGCAAATTATGTGTTTAGCTTGTTTATGATTGCTTAAACAGAAATAGACGTGCATGTGTTAGTACATCATACATTGATTATTGTGTTGATAACTGAAGAAAATAAATAGTAAGTGAAATATATTTAGTTTTCCTATTTGTTAGCCATTTTGAAGCTAGCCATCTTACCTCTATGCTAGCTTTTATATACATATTATACATGTTTCAGATTCTGTTTGCTATAGTGTGAACATAACATCAATTAAGTGGAGTTCCTATATGTGTTGCTTTCACTACGGACTATAAATCTTTGGATGTTTTATTTGAAAAAAAATTCCCTTCTTTTCGTACAACTTCTCTTGTTATTACCTTTCCATATCATGTAAGCACTACTAATTCATTTATTATTCTTTTAGTTTTGATTGAAATGGCTAATCGAGGCAAAAACCTTTTAAAATATGGACATCTGAACAAACAATGAAAAAGCAAAATTCTACTTGAAAACATATTTAAGTGAATTTATTCATGTTTGCTTGTAAAATGGATTCAATCAATAAAATTAAAACAACAATTTCCTCAAAATTGGTTGAAGCATACCTTAATTTGTTTAGTTATGTTGGATTTTGAAGGCCAATTACACTCCAAGTATTATCGGTTGGGTGCAAAAATTAATTACAATTGAATGAGCTACTTCTCTTTCAAAAGATAATTTGTTCAATAAAATTATAAAAGTTATATTTTGTTCATAATTAATAA